>OY728135.1:932137274-934637274 GCA_963277665.1 Viscum album | reverse complement strand
ATGCAACTAGCATAAACGATCAAAACTATAAACACTTGATGTGGAAAGTCTGTAGAATTCATGTGGAGAATTAAAATTTATGAATATAAAAAATTAAATTATAAGATTATGGTTTTAATTAATTTATTAAGATAGAGATTTTTGTGATATATGAAGTTAATGTCCATTCATGGAAATCAGATCAAGAGGTAAGGGTTTTCATCTCAAATTCCTCTCTTTTGGACATCTTGGGCATTATGCACCTAACTTCCTTTAGGTGAAGTATATACTGAATATTTGATACATTTAACATGAAAAATACTTTTTCCATGGAATTTTAAGTTCAATTTCAAGTCCTATCTTTCAAGGCTATATGATTGAATTTCTATTCAAGAGATTTTTTGATTTTTCCGAGTCAATTTTCATTCTTTGGGACTCATATTATATCCAACACCTATATTCATTGGTGTATTGAATAAATTTAAATGAAATATATTTTTTCATATTACTCATTAAATTTTTGGAATTTAAAAGTCTATTCTATTATCCCACTCTCATATTCTTTTGATTCAAGTGTTACCAGAACTGTTGTAAAACTCAGTAATTTTCATAGTGAAATAACCTTACTAAGTTTTGGTAAAGTGGAAGTATGCATAATTTACTATAAAATACATCCATAAATATATACTAGCAAGTGGATGAGGATATGACATAGGTTTACCGAGGGTTAATCACCCTAAAAGAGTTTGGTTCATTTTCGACTCAATCATCACCCTAATGCGCAACGAGGGAGCCTAATACTATACACCTAATGAGACACTATTGGGGGATATTCTTTGTAATATTCACAAACTTTAAATAAATAATAAAAATTATTTTTACTTATATTTTATTTTTATTATAATAATTAAAACTATTGAACCCAATTACCATATTCCATGGATTACTCAACACATTGAATGTTCCTTTTCACCTATATCTCTTTGAAGATGGTACTTCATGTTATATTGATGATACCTCAATGATTCTATGTTAATTAAAGGATGTTCTCATAGATATCCACATTATTATATTAAATAGGGAAGTATTTTATTTTAGTATTTCTCATTATACGGATAGCCAAGTTTAATTTAGTAGAAGGTTCCTTAAAGAATGGTATAAAAAGTCTTGATAATTCTTATGGGGAATGCATTGGAATTAATCAAGTTATGGGTGAATCCTAAAATTATATATCTCATCAATGAATTTATAGATCTCATGAGATAAAATAATATGGATTTTTATATAAACACCTTCTTGCAATAGGAAAGTGTCTTGGTATAAGGCCTTGAAAACATGTTTTTTTCTCTGGAATTATGCATTCTATCAGTATGATATTAATGATTATTTTAGTCCATATTTTTTTTATTATATTGGTTATAGGATACTCTTAGTTTTTTTTATTATAGCTTCATTTTATTCATTTATTCACTCTATATCACTTTTTCTATGTTTATGTTATTAAATTATCTACTTTATGCTACTTTTTACTGATAGTTTGTACTGACACTTATTTTTTTCCTATCTCGAGGAAACATAGATGAGGAAAATGTTAAATTTTTAGGGATATGATGGAAGGGATAATAATTTTCTCACAATATTTTCATGTTTTATCACATCTTTTCGAATTTTATGTATGTTTGTATCTAGTCTTTAATACTAATAAACTGTAAAATATTTTAGGAACTCTTGTATTTTGTACCAGTAATGTAATATAACTATCAGGTCTATGCTTATAGAGATTGAGATATTACAGTTCATATAAAATAAAATTTAATATAATCCTTGGGAACTATATTTATAGGAATAAACATATATAACATAGGTTCTATAAAAAAACAACATTTCAAGGGAATAATATAGAAATCAAAATATGAATTTTATTTTTCAATTAATAATACTGATCTAATTATGTATATGATATTATAGAAAGATAGATACTGGTTGGAGGAATGGGAACCATATCAGTACCCATAGTCAATAAAAGGATATTCTCCCTGAATAATTGAATGAAGCCAAAGTTGAGGCTAATCAGTTCGTAACCATATTAAGGAAGTTGACCTAGATTATGAAAAATAATCTCACCAACATAGAGTGACCTTCTAATCCCTAATGTGGTAAAATTATGATGGATTCCTCAATGGAATAAAAAACTTCAATATTCAGTTGAACTACTAATCCATTGGTATATGAATAATGGATCAATTACCAAGAGAATATGTTTCTTTCTTTTGGAAGCAGTGAAAAGGAAAAAAGAAATAATAGAGTTCTACTATCTGAAGGGAGATGCAGACCAATAGTGTTTGCTAATTCAAAACACTAAAGAGGAAGGTGATATCGAGTGACTATAATAGAGAAATTTCAAGGTGGTATTCTATGAAAAACACCTTCCTTATGTGCAAATAATGGAAATGGAAAGGAATTTCCTCGATCTTAGAAAAAATTAGGAGGTAATTTTTCTAAGTACAAGGATAAATTTACAAGGTTATCTATATTTATCTTGGAATATGTACATAGACCATAAATAAATATTGATTGTTTTGTTTATGGGATAAAGTGAATCCTTCAAAGGGAGTAGATCTCTCAAAAAGTTTCATCATATGAGGATATAGTTTCACACGCCATTAAAATAGAAAAATACTTCTGAAGGATGTATGTATTCAAGGGAAATTAGCAAAAGAAGATTTTGACTGAGTATTATGGGAAGAATAATTTATAAAAGGGGAATAATGGTAGGATGTGATTTACCATATGAGATAATTATAGAAATAAACACCCTAGGGATTATAGGAAGGGAACAAGATTTACATACAAGTGTGAAGAAAAGTTCATAAGGCTTATAAATAAAAGGAAAAGGAATAAGATATTTATGTTTAATAATTTAAATATATATAGAAGGTAATTTATTAAAACCAATTCCCCAAACATCAAGGAAACTTACCTCTAAAATTTCCAAGGGGAAAATACTAAGATTATATGATTACCGCAACTGATGTTTGTGTTCCTAATGAAATGGTGGAATTTACATTGATCATTTCTACAAATTTAAATAAATTTTTATTTTATTTAGGATCTTCGTAGCCCTTTTATATCATCCATGTTTTCCAAAAACTTTTTATACTTCCCTAACACCCTAGTAAGAGAGTTATCAATTAAGTCCCCATGAGGGAATCTTATGGAAACATTGATTTTCAGGTTTTTCCAACTATAATGGATGGGTATACCCTATTTTCAAGAATTATTATTAGAACATACATTTATATGATCTGGTTTATGGATTGGATTTCAAAGTATAATCCAAAAATTTATTACTAAGATAAGGAGATTACGATTCATAAAGTTATGATGGAATCTCTTACCTTTAGAGGTGAAAATTCATCATCTAAATATTTTATGGATCCTCCATTGGTAACTATAAATAATGAAATTATTAGTAGAGTATAAGATCAAGAGTGATATATGTATTAGTAAAATATCCTAATAATAGAGTATTTACCAATGGTACAAAAATCCATTTATGTTTTCTCAAATAACTAATTGATTATCCACCAGTTCATGATGTTTAGTTATCTATTGAACTCATTCTCAATGAAAGGCCTATATCTAAAAATCCTTATAGAATTTAACTAATGGTGTGGGTGGATTTGAAGAAATATCTAAAGGATTTGAGTGATAATAGATTTATACACTCTAGTGCTTCTCTATGGGGATATCATGCTTTATTCATGGGAGATAAGGATGGGTCTTTTAGACCATGCATCTATTATAGGGGAATTAATTCCATTACTATAAAGAATAAATATCCTCTACCAAAAATTGATGAATTATTTTATAAAATTAAAGGATCCCAATACCTTTAAAATATCAATATTCACTCTAGTTACCATTAGTTATGTGTGAAGTGGGATGGTATACAAAGGAAAAATTTCAAAAAAGGTATGGATATTATGAGATTACCATAATTATTTTTGGATTGACTAATGCACCTTTTTTATTTATGGATATCATGAATAGGTTATTCAAGTACTATCTTGATAATTTTTTTTGTATTCATTGATGACATCTTGATATAATCCAAGAACTATGTTGATAATGAGAGTCATTTTAAAATAATTATAGAGACCCTAAAAAAAGGAATTATTTTGGAAATATATTAACTGTGAATTTTCATTCAATGAAGATCCTTTTATTTACCATATTGTTCCCAATTATAGAATATATATTTACCCTAAAAATAAAATGTTAGTAAAAGTATATCCTACACTAATAAACAAAACTAATATCTAAGGTTTTATAGCCTGAGTAAGTAACTATCATTAGTTTTAACAATATTTCTCCTAGTTTTCCAAATCGTTAACAAAGTTAACATGTAAAGTGGTTAAATTTATAAGGGAAATAGAATGTTAGTAATGAATTTAGGAGATAAATTGGATAATTATCAATAAAGTTCTATTATATATACCATCAGGTAAGGATGGATTTGTAATATATAGTGATGAATCGAAGAAATAACTTGGTTGTATTCTTATACATAATTCTATGGTGATGGAAAATACATTAAGTTAATTGAAAATTAAAGACTATAATTAACTAACTCATTAACTTGAGCTAGCATATATCATACCTTCATAGAAAAATATAAAGGCACTACCTCTATATATAAAGATTATATATATATATATATATATATATGGACCATAAGAGTTTGAAGTTTATATTCTATAAAAAATAACTCAATATGAGGTTAAGAAGATGGTTGGAACTACTCAAGGACTATGATTTATCGATACACTACCACCCTACAAAGTAACACATGATTGCTAAGGAATTGAGTAATAGGGACCATGGAGTTTGGATCACGATGAGTATTAAAAAGGATCGTATATATAAAGATATATTAAAGATGTATATGGTGATTTCTAGGAAAGGGGAGCCATTATTCCTTTTTCCAAGAAATTGTCAAACCATCCATTTTATTAAATATATATATTCCCCAGTATGATTATAAGGACATACAAAGTAATATTAAAGTAGTAAATAATGAGAAATTTATAGAATTCATCAATATAGATATAGTTTTGAAGTTTCAGAAGAGTTTTTGTGTTTCATCCACAACAAATCTAGAAAGTGAACTGCTAGATGAAGCACATAGATAAAATTTCTCTATAAATCCTAGTAGTATAAATATTTATAGTGATTTAAGAGAAAAATTATAGTGGGATGGGATAAAGTGAGAAATTTCAGACTATGTGTCTAGATGCATAGTATACCAAGTGGTAATGGTTGGGGGACAATATCTTAAGGGTGTCAAGAAACCCCTTATTATACCTATATAAAAGTGGGAAAATAATACAATGGACTTTGTTACTTAATTCCTAAATACTTTAACGAATAATGATGATATATGTTCATTATTTATCATCTTACTAAGTTTTCCTATTTCAAAGAAATACAAGAATATTTAACCCTTTAGTGCCTTTCCTAACTCTATAACAATTAAATCATAAGGATTCACGGGGAAACATTAACTGTTGTATATGATCATGAACCTTGGTACACAAAAAAATTCCAGAATATTCTTTGAAGGCCTCTCAATATTGAGATACATTTAAGAACCACCTATCAATCCCGAATTGATGGGAAGTCTAAAAGGACTATCTATACTTTTTAAGACATGTTTAGATCTTGTTCTCTTGACTTCCATGTTATGTTTGATCAATATCTAACTTTCAAATAATTTTCATATGTTAATTACTTCCACTCAAGAATCAATATGGAACCATATAAATAATTTCATGGGAAGCGGTGTTGTACTCCAACCTGTTGGGAAGAATATAGAGAAAGAATGTTAGTTGGCTTGGATCTTGTTCAAGAGACAACTGTTAAAGTATAAAATATTTAGGATCATATTAAAGAATCCAAGAGAAAAAAGAAGCACTATAATGATAATCAAAGGAAAGACATGGAATTTCATGTTGGGGATCATGTATTATAAAAGGTTTCACTAGGGAATGGTGTTGTAAGATTTGGTAAAATGGGGAAGTTAAGCCCTACATATATTGGGTCTTTTGAAATACTAGAAAGAATTTGAGTTGTATCTTACCAATTGAATATGTCACCCAAAATTTTTAAAGTGAAAGAAATATTCCTTGTTTCATCACTAAGTAAATTCATGACAGATCCAATACATGTTCTCACATCCAAGGGAATAGAGTTGGGGATTGAATTATCTTATATTGAGGAGCCTATCAATATTCTTGACACTAGAGAGCAAGTATCGTGGAATTAGAAAACATTATTGGTTAAAGTCATTTGGAGAAATAAAAAACTAAAAGAGGAAACATGGGATAATAAAGAGGCTATGAAGAAGGATTGTCCATAGTTGTTAAATAGATGATATATACACTAATTTTGAGGGTAGAAATATTTCAGGGGGGAATGTAATACCTGAGACCCTACTCTAATAGGTAAGCATCATATAATAGATTATCATAATCTAAATAAAATTTATTCATAAATATATTAGAAATTATAATTATTAAAAATTATATTTTATTTTACCAAAATAACTTCATTTTAAATCATCATAAAAATATTAACTTAAGATTAATTTTTGGGTATTATTCTAAAAAATGAGTTTTATGCATGAAAATATTGAAATTTATTTTCCCTAAAAGTATTAATTTTATTTGATACAATGGGATTTATATTTTAATTAAGAGTTCCAAATTATGTAACTATTTTAGTCTTATTTTTAGTCATTGAAAATAAATTACTTAGGATAAAGATTAATTTCCAAGGTAAAATTAAAATGGTTGTTTTCAAAGAATTAATTTTATAAGAGTAATATAATTTTTATATAAATAAATTAAATTAATATACTTAAAAATATGAAACTTTTATGATATTTAAAGACATAAAAAATATATATAAACACCTATTAAATTAATAATTTATGGATAATAATAATAAGAAAACACATAATATATAAAAATCCATTCTTATATAAAAATATATTTTCCTATATATTTTTTTTAATTTAAAAGTTAATTTCCTAAAACATTTAAATTTAATTATGTTAAATAGATCCCAAATTCACATTACTTCCATATAAAATTTGGTTACAAGTTTAATAATATACTTTTTAGGAATTAAATAATTACCATGGTTAATTTTTAATCAATATTAATAATGGTAAAATGAGAAAATGAGGTCACTCGAATTTTTTAATTAAAATATCACATACAAAATATAGGAATAATATTTAGGCATAAATGTCATACCAAAATATCTCAACTATAATTTATCCACCTAATTCACCTAACTCACCAAACTCACACAACACCTATGTTATTTCATTCTTACTACTTACCTAACTTTAGTTTTTATGTAAAATCCCCTCTTTTCACTTATAAATGGGGCCTCTCACCACCCCTTCAATAACAATCTAAAAATTTATGTTTACTCTTAAAAATATGCCCTATTTATGTACCATATCATCCCCTTTCAATCTTTTAATCTTCAATACAAAATAGAATATCCCAATACCTTCCTTTACAAGGAATCTACTAAGAGAGACCTGATGTTCTCAATGTATGTTCAATGTATTTGCTGATGTATTACCCATTTTGTCTTTCCATTTATTTTTTTTCCAATAATATATAATTTATTATGTATTTATGTTATATTAAATTTTTTTATATTTTGGAAATAAATAGTAACCACCTTTTACCATTACCCGATGAAAAACGAAATCTTCATTCGTGCGTTGTGCGGACTACAACCTCCACAATCCAATGTGTTTAGTTTTCCTTAAACACCATACAAGGATTAAAATAAGTATGTTATTAAAGTATAAAATTGGTTTTTATGATATCATTAAGGTTCTATTATAAAAAATTGAGAACATATTAATGATATAATCAACAAATGATCATCAATAATTTAATCATTTAAAATTAGCGTACCAAGTGGATAATCTTTTATTAAAATTGAGTAATATTTTAATATACATTAATTATTTTTTTAAATCCTTTAAATTTTGATATATCACCTTATTAAACACTAAATATGATTATTATACTTCTGGTATAATGATATTACTACAAAAATTCCTCATAATCATTCATCAAATTAGGGTATGTTGATCTTTGGATTGGTTTAACCACCTACTTGAATATTAATATGAATTTATATCATGAATGAATATGGGAACATAATTAAATGTATAATATCATATAAATTTTTAAAAAATTAATTTTTATTGGATCTAGATACCTTATATATATAATTCATTAATTATAAAAATACAATTTGATCACCAAGAATCACTGAAGCATGTTTTTTTATTGATTTCACCTTTAAGGATACATACTAAAACACCAATAAAAGGAATGTGATACACCATAAATAATTATAAATCATCAATAATAGTAAAATTAATTATATGTTAATAATGAAATTTTATAGAAAAATGAATACGAACACTACTATCATGAATCTAGTACAAATGACCAAATATATAATCATCTGATCTGAAAAACGGCAGAATTAATATAGAGTATGACTATTTATGAATATTATGAATGAAATAAATATTATTAGTATTATGAATTAAGTGATTAATATGTATATGTTTGTTATAAACGAGGTTGAAGTATTTTTGTGAAACTCGAGACAATATTTATGGGTTTTCATATCAAATTCCTCCCACTGGGACATTTTTTGTATTATGCACCTAACTTCTTTTATTATGTGAACATATTACCTATTTGAGAAATTTTATAATGAAATAACGTTATTAAAAGATTAAAGATCAATTTTTATACCCCTATTTTAAGGTATTTTGATTGAATTTATACCCAGGACATATGTGGTGGTTTTCTATCTCAATTTTCATTATTTGGGACTCAAATTATATACACCACCTATATTTTTTTTGAGAATACATTTTTATGGAATAATTTTCCCTAATACTCATGAAATTTCTGGGATTTACAATTATATATTATTATTCCACTCATATTCTTTTAACTTAATATTTATAAAAACCATTATAGAACTCAATATTTTATATGATGGAAAAATACTTCTATGTTTTAGAAAATTAAAATTGTGAAATTTATTAGAAAATATATCTTTGAATAGATACTATCAAGTGGATTTGGTTGTAGTACAGATGCTTCTTAGGGTAATCACCATAGAAAGGGTTGGTTGATAATTGACTCAATCATCACTCATATGCATGATTAGTGGACCTATGACTGCAAACCTAGAGATACACTCTTAGGGGATATGATTTAGAATATTAACACACACACTTAATCAAACATAAAAAAGAATTTTTACAACTGTTAAGTTGGTATCCTACCAATGCGAACTATTGAACACAATTACTATCTTAAATAGGAAACTTGGAACATTAAAAGTTCCCTCACCACTATATTTATTTAATGAGAGTACTTCATGTAACTTTAATGACACCCCACAACTTCTTTGTTGATTAATGGATTTTATCCAATACATATACATTATTTATTGAATGAGGGAGTATTTAATTTCTATATTTCTCATTATACAAATAGTTATCATTTATTCAGTAGGAGGTTCCTTAGGGAATTTTATAAAAGGTATTTATTACTCTTATAGGGAATTCATTGGACTTCATCAAGTGACTAGTGGGGCCTAGAATTATATAGCCCCTCAAATAATAAAAAAGTCTCATTAGACATAACATGATGAGTTTTGGTGTATACCTATTCCCATAATAAGAAATTTTATTGGAATAAGGCCTTGACAACATGTTTTAATATCATTCATTATGAATTTCATTATTATGTGATCAATGATTATTTTTATCCACGTTTTTATTTATTATCATTGATATAGAATTCCCTCAGTTTTAGTTGATTATGGATTAATGTTGTTTATTTATTCCTTTTAATTAAATTTTCCATGTTTATGTTATGAATTATTCAACATTATGATAATCCTTACTAAGAATATGAGATCACCATTATTTTTTCTTTAACTGGAAACTATAAATGAAGACTATGTGTCATTTTTAGTGATATTTTAGAAGGGATGATAATGTTCTCATAATGTGTTCATATTGTATCATATGTTTTCAAATGAAATGTATCTATGTACATTGTCTTCTAATATTCCAAAGATGTTTGATCCTATATAAAATATTATATTATATACTAATAATGTAATATAGCTACCATCTCTAGGATTCAATACTCTAGGATGTTATAGTAGGGTTAAAAAATAATGTTAGAAATGTTTCTGAGTTCAACCATGATTGTGATGGAATGATAATTTTTGAGAATAACGTATGTGTATCATTAATACAAGGCTTGAATAAGGAGATATTGGATGAAGATCAAAATTCATCCTATAAGTATGAATATATATAGAGATATGAAAGAGTATTTATCATGGGATAACATAAAAGGGATACTATAGAGTATATAACCCAATGCCTAGTTTTCCAATATGTTAAGGCAGAGAGACATAAGTCTAAGGGGATGTTATAATTATTACCCATATCAGAATGTAAATAAGAAAACATCACCATGGATTTTATAATCAGAATCCCCAAAACATATAAAGGATATAATTCTATTTTTGTTGTAGTTGATCATATTATGAAGTTAACACATTTAATTGATATCAGATAATATTTATCTCTTGAACATCTTGAAAAGATATACATTAAATAAGTGGTATGGTTTCATGGGGCGCCACATTATATTTCATCTTATCCAAATATTTGTTTTAGCTCAAATATCTGGTGAATTCTTTATCATTCTCTGGATTGAAAGTTGTGTTGTAGTAAATTCTATAATAATATGATATATATATTTCATCTAAAAGAACTATTCAAAAACTAGAGTATATATCTCATTATCTTGATTTTAAAGGTGGTTGGGATAAATATCATCCTCTTATTGAATTATCTTATAACAATAGCTTTCACTAAAGAATTTAGATGGATCCCTATGAAGCCCTATATAGATGGAAGTGATGAAATCTAGTGTTCTATGATAAATTTTTAGAAAGAAATTTATTTAGACCTATGATATCTAACAAAATGGAAGATAAGGTTAGAGACATTCAACATCACATCATGGTAGCTCATAGTCGATAAGAGATTTATATTGAAAATCATCAGTGAGATGGAATTTGAAGTTGGTTAGATGGTATTCTTGTGAATTTATCCATGGAATAAGATTATGAGATTTGAAAAGAAAGTAATGTTGGGCCCTAGATGTCATTACCCATCCCTCCAAATGAACCACTACTAAGACAACAATTAAGGAAAAAGGATAATGACCCCATAGACCCACTTCCAGTAGGCCCAAGTTTGGAGAATAACACCAAGGGTATAAAATCTCACATATAAGGGCATTAGACTCTATAATGATATATGACCAGGAGATAGTATATAAATGATTTGTAAACTCCATTAAATAATATAAAAATAAAACCAAAACCATACAATAATGAATTTATAAAATAAAAATATATAAGAGCCTTCAAATAAATACCCAAAATAAAATTTTTATAGTAGAAAATCAATAGTAGATCCAAAGGATATAGCTAGTAATGTTCATCTCTATGTACAAAGTCCTCTTGGAAGCCAAAAAAAATAGTTTGTAATATGTAGGGTGAGCATACAATTAAACTTAGTTGGATAATATCCCATATATCCCACTATAAATCACTCAAAAAATAACAAATCCAAGTATGATAACATAATAAGAATAATATAGATAAAAAAGTTACCTTGCAGTAATTTCCCACTAATTTTCCACTCTCACACCCCAATGTCCTATATCCTGGCACTCCCATATCTTATGTATAACATCACATCACATATTTCTCATACACACCTGGGACATTACATCTCTCTCGCAAATAGCTGGGCCATTACATTACATCATCCATCACCCACCAACACTTGTCCAATCACATCACATCATATCTCTCCTATAGAAACTTGGACCATCACATCACATCTCACATGAAGACACTTGTTCCATCACATCACATCACATCTCACCCACAATAAAATGGACCATCACATCATAACCACTTCCTATCATATCCACCACTATATCAAAACCAAACAACTCATCACATCTTCCCCCATAGTAAAACCACAAATGACCACCACACATCATAACCACTTCACACAAAACACATTTTTTTATATTTAGTCAAGAGGCTTCACATAACATTTTACTTATTTTTCAAGTGAATTCTCATATAATCTATATATTCAAAGGATTTTTTTTATTAAAAATATGTAAGTGGTTAGAAAATTTAATTTAAAGAGATTTTAAATAATCACAAAATATGGTTATTTAAAAAAATAAACCATATCACAAACACATACCTCAATTTCCATGATATTAATTAATAAGTCAGGCCCATAAAATTCCAATATTAGAAAAACCAATAGGTGTAAAAAAAGAAATTTTATTTCCCTTACCCTTAAATTTTGATTAAACTATTTCAATATATTTCTTAATATGGTATATCAAATCTTCCCAAAGGATAAAAATAAAATAATGACTCACTCATGATACAACTATAAAATAAATGAAGGATACCCTACCTCAAACATGGATTTCTGATTCAATGCACAAGGTTGAAGTAAGAGGAAGGTCACCATCAATCACCAAAATGAAGGAGAAAACATTTAAAAACCTAGAAAACATCGAAAACATAATTCTCCCATGAAAATAACACAAAAAAATAATTTTATAGACATAAGACCCTATTAAAATGAATAAACTGGGAGATAATAAAGAAAGAGAAATAATGGACACACAAAAAACCACCATGGATCAATTCCCTAAGGATAGTGTCAAAAGATACTAAATGGAGGATGAAATACCTCATTAGGTTTCTCTTGTGTCACCCTAGATATAGGAGAAATTTTATAAAAATGGTAGGCTTCTCAGGTTATTTAGAATTTATAGGTAGCCTATAAAAAATAAGACCATGGAGCAATCTACCCACCATGCCATAGAATTGTTGAAAAGCACTAGAACATGACATAATGTAAAGGACCATATGAAAACTAGGCTAGTCAAAGTGGAATACAAGTAACATGGTTATCTCCACACTGTAGATATGATAAAATAGAAAATAAATCCATGGCACAACAAAAGATACCACACCACATGATGCATTCACTAAGAAGAGGCTACAACATAGCCCTAACTCCATGGTGAAGTTGTGTCTAAATTGTAAAAATCACTAATAAATCAACCCTAGGAAACTACAGTTCAACCAACACCCTTATTCCATATTCACTTGGGTTTGTAAACCATCTACACATCATAACTACTCTCAACAATACAACTATAACGATATTGTTAGTCACTCCAAAACTCCACTCGAGCCTCCCATATGCCACAACATGCCTCTGCACACCATATCAACAACACTTATGGTGCATACCCATGATCCTTGCTGTAGAAATCCATTTATCTATATTTTCTATCTCCAACATCCATTTTCCATCCAACTACCTTGGGAAATCACTCGGACACATATTCAACTATAATTCACACAAATTAATGGGTCAGATGGTCTAGATCGTTACACCATATTACTATAAAACAATTCTTATCATTGAGAATAAAAACTAACTCAAAAAGAAAATAGGGAAAGGTTCAAAGGTCCATCCTATAAGATAACTCTTTAGGAACTTGTTACAACTAAACACAACCACCATCTAAACACACCAACTAAATGAAAACGTTCACAAAAAATCCCCCACATCCACATTACCACACCATGATACATTAACAACAATCCACTAATTTTTTAACTTATCCACCTAATCCATCTCATCCTCTACACTTACCAAGAAAATAACCACAATTTTCACAAAACAATACCCTAAGTACAATAATTGATGAATTACACATTCCATGTTATGATATTATCTAATTTGATAGGTATTAACTCATGTTCATGGTTTCAATCATTTCATATAACAACGTGTATTGATTAATAATTAGGTTTTCTATTATTCACATGTTAGAAGATTTGAAAAACATCACATAATAAGGAAAAAAGGAACATTTCATAAAATTACCAGGTCCAAGCACCACATCAACAATATAAATCAAAAAACTAAAAAACTAAAAACAACTCTGGGTATGAGGCATGAATAAACATATCATGCTCCCATGGACTCTACTCTAGAGAACCATGCATCCACTATACACAAACCAAAGTAATGTTCCTTCCATGTATCACATTCTTCATAAAATCATGGATATCTATTGTTTGCTACACGAATGTTTTATAATCCTCAATATCCAACTATACCCAGTCAATGATATGAGAGTAATTGTGTAGATACTGATGGAGCTAAGAGACATGGATGATTTCATGAATCTAATCTACTTATAATGGAAGTGACAACGGAAATACCACCTTAGCAATGTGCTCCAACACCTCAAAATGCCCAACCAAATGGGTCAAGAGCTTACTCTCCTAATAATCCTCCACTTACCACATTGAGGAGAAACTTTTAAGAACATGTGTTCTGCAACATAATACCCCAATGGAATACTCCTGTGATCAGCATAAGAATTATCCTTGTCATATTCTACTTTAATCCTCTTTCAAACAAATAAAACCTTATATATCAATCCCTAAACCACATAAAGACTGAGAACTAATGACTCCCCAACCTCAGTTCAACACATTGGAAATGAAATGACTTCCCATATAAAGCCTCATATGGGGTCATTCCAATCAATGAAAGATAGTTGTTGTTATAAGAAAACTCAACCAAAGGTAAGTGTTTTTTCCAAGATCCTAAAAAGTCCAATATATACAACCACAACATATCCTATAGAGTTTGGATAGTCCTCTTTGTCTTCCCATCCATCTGAGGGTGGAAAGTAGTACTCAGGTGTAACTATGTGACAAAATCATGTTGCAATACTCTCTTAACTTGTGAGGTAAAATAAGTATCTAACTATAATAAAATAGACCTTATTACTCCATGTAGTTGCACCACCACATTTACATACCTCTTTCCAAAACATCGACAATGTTAAACTCCTTGATAACTAGGAATTGAGCCAATTTCTTCAAATAATCCATGATTAAATAGATAGCATCATAATATCCCAATGCTTGGGGTAAACCTATTATGAATTCCATCTGGACGTAATCCCATTTCCAATTGGAAACATCGATGGGTGCAATAAACCTATAGGAACACATTGTTATGGCTTTACCTATAAGAAAACCAGACACCGAACCACCAACTATACCACCACCCATTTCATTGTGTGCCATCAAAACTATATACTCAAGCCACGATACATGATAGAAACTTATGGGTGTACCGCTAAATGAGATCTATGAAACTCATCAAGGATCCCATCAGGCATATCTACTAGAACAAACACCCTCCCTAGAAACAAAATCTAATTTCGACCATCATTTGACCACCATTATAGTGAATTATCAGGTCCAAAATGATCACGAAACACCTCTTCCTCTAAGTATACCCAGTAAGACTACTCCACCTACTTCACCATAGAAGATAGAACTATTATCTAAAATAATAAACCTCCATCATCAACTACCCCCCGTGTCTATTTTCATGTCTATCATCTCCCCATCACCCTCCAAGCATCTTCAAAATCATAACCAAATTCCATTCACGACTTCATACTCAAATAATCAGCCACAAAAATTCATTTTCCTAATAGAACATCATCTACCTCTATTATTTCATATTTAGATCATTCTATGAAAATATATACCTCAAGATCTTGTGATCCATGAAGACCAAAAATCACCCCCATGAGGTAATATCACCACACCATCATCACAAACACAACCACTACTAACTCTAGATCATGGGTGTAATAGTTATACTCCTAGGTATGTAACTTTTTAGGCCCATAAGAGATCACTAACTTTTTTTTCATCAATATGTATCCCAATCCCAGACAATAATAGTCACAAAACACCTCAAACATCATCCACTCCTTTGGAAACTGAATAATGGGAGCACTGATCAATCTTCCCTTTATATAGTCAAATTTCAACTGACACTTACCAGTCTGAATAATAGCCTATTACTTCTTGTTCAGAGCTATCAACATGGTTGAAATCCATGAGAAATTGGATACAAACTACTGTTAATAGTCTAAAATACCAAGGAATCTATGAAATTGGTCACATTTTTGGGTGTCTCCCAAGAAACAATTTCATTGATCATTGAAAGGAACACTTCCACACCCTACTAGGACACCACATTGATTAATAAACTCACCTATCATTTCATGAACATAAACTTAAATTACTTTCTATAGAGCGGGTGGTGTCGAAGAACCTACAAGAAAGCTTTAAGATTATTATCATGTTCCTCCTTTGAATTTGAGTAGATCAATATAATATTAATGAACATGACTACGAACTGGTCTAGGAATTCATGAAACACATATTTCATGAAAACATCTGGTGTATTTGTGACATTGATCAACATAACCACAAACTCAAAGTTCCCATACATGAATCTGAAGGTAGTCTTTTTGACACCATTCTCATTGCCCATAAACTAGTGATATCCAAACCATAGATCAGTATTAGTAAAACAAATATCCCCCATTAACTAGTTAAAATCATTTTCAATCCTTATAGGAGAGTAAAGATTCTTGATCATCACCTGATTCAACCTACATTACTTTATAGATAGCCTCAAACTACCATCAACCTTCTTCACGAACAACACTGGAGCACCCCATAGAACCACACTTAAAAATTAAATTTTTTATGTATTTGGTATTCTATAAGAACAATCATATCCTACAACTTAGAAGGTGTCATATAAAAAGGATCCAATGATATTGTTAAATCATAGGGTGAAAATTTTATTTTGAACTCAACATTGCATTGAAGGGGTATAGTTATAACATCCTCAGGAAAACATCCAGAAACTCCCTAACAACCATATGAGCCTCCTAAATCCCAATTTCCATTGATTCCATAGGTAACTCTACTATCAAATAAATATGTGGATATACATGTCTACGGCACACCTAAAATCTTCACTCTCCAATGAAAACCACATATTGACCATCTACATCATAGAACACAACTCTCCTTAGAAAGTAGTCCATAATTGAAAACATGGAATACATCCAATTTATGCTGAAAATGAAATCATAAAATTAAATCTTTATAAAGAAAATAAATCAACATGATTAATGTGGTCCCATCATCATTCCACACCCCCTAAACACATCAAACAAGCTGGTTTGGCCTTCGAATAGTGTAGTCAACACCAGAGGCATGTGAATCCACTCTATATGTAGTCTTGGAGCATGGACTATAATGGGTTTAACAAAGGATTATAAATATAATTAATCAAAAAAAGCACAAATAGGGGTGTATGTTAAACCGATTATACCTTGAATGATTTTTTTCCCCTATAGTGCTTCCATCCCCATTGCATGAAACTTATCATGCCCGAATCATCTACCAATCTGATGAAAACCAACTCTGTGGGCATGATCATATTGATGTCCTTGAAGATGGGTAACATCAAGTGGTTGACCTTTGTCTTCCATATCATCTCTCGATGGAGTATAGTCCTACATCCCCTGCTACTAAAATGGACTCACTGGTGCACTCTATTGGGGATGAAGTTAAACTAGAATACCTCTACCATACATAGCTCCAAGAACAAAAATGAACCGATTCTAAAAATTTCTATATCCACCATAGAAAAATAACAATAGGAAAATTCCCCTAGTAAAATCATGGAAACTGCTATCCCAAAAAGTTTATAAAGAAATCTGCTGAGGTCGACACACCACTTGTCAAAACCTCAAAGGTCATAATGCTTGAGGCCTTCCACTAAAAACTCTTATGTTTGAGTAACCCTACTTGATTCCCTCTCAGGATAAACCTCCTCATGAGTTCATACACTCGATCACCTTTTTCTTCTTCTATGAATTCAAATATTTAGACAATGTAAAGGGATTAACTACATACTGGATAGAAGGATGGAGTGCCTCCTCAAGTTTCCTTACTCAGAACTCCTCGTTAGGGAAAATATCTAGGAAAAAAAATAAAAGGTTCTTGAACCTGATTCCAAACTCCCACAAATTCATACTCCCTTTATAAAGATATATTATCTCCTACCTCTTCAATTCATTCATTATCAACTAAAGTAACAATGGTTCAAAATATTTCTAGAATTCAACCCATGAAACATTTTACTACTTCTACTTATCAAGATATTGCATCCACCACTGAAATGAAACTCCCCACATCAAACTAAATTATAATGGGAACAAGTATACCTATAATGTATGGATCAAACTTAAATTGATATCAAGTTCTTAAAACCCACTCTCTATCTCTAGATCAGATACATTCCCCTTATACTTCCCCAAATCCTACTTCTAAAAACCACAAAATGTTCTCTAACACTGATCATCCTCTTTAACTAGATCAATCATTTAGTGATCAACCAGTCTATCTTGCTAATCCTATACTACCTGAACCACACATTAATAATGTCCAGGAGCCATATCTAAAAGGAAATAAGGATTTTCTAATCCTAGTAGTATGAAATATAATTATGATTCATTTAATATATTTTAACCATCCCAAATCACCCTATTCAAACTAGAATACAAGTAAATCATAATGTATATACCTCTATTAGGGATCTACCTTTCAAGTGGTTTCACCTCATTTGGTCATTAAATAGGCTCACATTCCTTACATTAGATCATGGGGGGCTAAAATAATGTGTAATATCTAGTCTTCCCTATCCCATGTCACACACTATGTTCAACATACCTCATTACTCTACCAACCGATGCAATACTAACTATATATAACCTTGAAATCCATCATTTCCATAAATTACAACCTCTAATACCACTCTTTTATGACCCCATTACTCTAAAGGTACCCCTATAAGGCCTAAAATGAAAGAAAAATGATAATGACCCTTGATTCCCACCTTCATTAGGCCTTGTGTTGGTTACTAGCACTGAGGGTATATAAATCTCACATATGGAAGGAATTACCCTCTATAAAAATATAGTATTGTGATATAGCATATTAATAATCAATAAAATCTATGAAATAATATAAAAATTAAACCAAAACCATCCCATAATGCATGGATAAAATAAATATATATAACAGACTATAAATTAAAACCCTAAATAAAATTCATATAGCAGCAACTCAACAGTAGAACCAAAGGTCTGAGATAGTAATGTAAAATATGGTCTACGAAGTCCACATGAAAACCTAAAAAATATTCTGTATATACATATGATGGGAATAAATCTATAATAAGTATAATCAGACACAAAGTCTCTCATGTATATCTATAAGAAGCATACTAATGCACTAGTGAGAAAATAGCATAACCAAATGCACCTAAACACGTCAACTAACCAATCTCATCCATAACATGGTTTAATAACAAAAAAAATTCATCCATGTATAATAACATAATTAATTTATATTTGATAAAAATGTACCCGCACAATTTTCCTAGTGATTTTCCTCTCTCACACTCCAACATCATATGTTTTGGTTCTCCCATATCATCTTTATAACATCACATCACATCTCTCCTGTAGATACTTAGGCCATCACATCACATCACATATCGCCCTGTAGACTCCTAGGCCATCACATCACATCTCACCCATGGTCACCTGGTCCATCACATCACTCCATATCTCACCTAGAGAAACCTTTTCTATTACAACATAGGACATATCACCTATAGAAATCTAGGCCATCACATCACATCACATATCGCCCGTAGACACCTAAACCATCCCATCATAATTAATTCCCATCACATCCACTCTCATATAAAAACCACAAAACTCATTACATTTTCTCCCACAACACATCCACACATTACCACCACACATGACAACAAATTCACACAAAACACATGTCTTTTTTCACATTTGGAAAAGAATCTTCACATCACATTTCAATTCTTTTTCAAGAGAATTATCATAAAAGTCATAAATTCTAGGGGAAAACATTTTATTAAATGGATATAATATGTTATGAAATTCCATTTTAAGTTAATTCAAACATTCACACAACATGGTTACATAAAAAATCAACCAAAATGCAATAAAATTACACAATGGATATGATTTTCAATAAGGTGTCAAGCCTGTACAAATAAAATATCAACAAAATTAAAATCTATAAAACATATGATTTCATTCCACTTCCCTTAAATTTAAACAAAATAATTTCATTATATTAATTAGACTAGTTACTAATATATTCCCAAAATATAACATGTGTATAAACTATCATGCATGATACAACTCGATAATAAATAAAGGATCTCATTCCTAAAAAAGGCTTTATAATTTTCTGTACAAAGTTTACTCAAGAGGAAGGCACCATTGAGAACTAAAAGGAAGGAACACACATTTTCCAGCCAATAACACATCAAAAACATCTTTATCCATTCAGAAAAACACAAAAAACCATTTATTTTTATGATATAATCTCCTCCCAAGATGAATAAATAGGGATAAAACAAGGAAAGTGAAGGAGGGGAATTAACTTAAACCACCAAAAATTGATTCCCTAAGGTTGGTGTTGAAATATACAGAATGGTGGCTAAAAGAAATCCATGGGATGTGCATAGAACACCCAAGAAATGAGTGGAATTGAGGAAAAAAGGTAATGTTTTACAGTATTTTAGAATTTATAGGTAGTTTGAAAAACATAAGAGCATAAAATAACCAACCCACCACACCATAAAATTACTAAAAAGAACCAGAGGATAAAGAAGTACGAAGGAAGAAATTGTAGCGTGGATCATAAAAAAGGCCTTCGAGTAATGTGTATATATCCATGCCACATCTATTTTGAAATTTTTAGTTTCTCCAAAACTCCAATCGATCATCCCATAAGATACAACCGACCTCTCCATGCCACAATGGCCACCCTTATGACATAGCCCATTGATCCATGCTGCAGATCTCCCTTTAAATGGATTTTCAATCTATAATATCTGTTTTGACTCCAACTACCATGGGACCGCCCCAAGATACCTATACCACTAGAATTCCCACATAGTAATGGGTTGGAAGGTCTGGGTTGTTACACTAGATATATCAACCGTTTCAGGAATCTTAATCAGATCAACATGGTTGTTTTTCACTTGGTGCTTCCACAAAAAATCATTCAAGATCACAATGTGTTCCATGTGTCTCTCATGAAGAAGTATATACCTGATAATTCACATGTACTAAACTTTTATTTCATACTACTAGAGTATGGAATTTCCTATTAAGAACCTATATAAATATTTTATTATAGATATAATGTGATACAAATCAAGACTACTCACTTGGTTATAGTTCTATAGAGGAATCATAAATTGAAAGAAGATATATGGGAACCCAAGGATGTGATGAAGTATAAGTATCCTCATTTTTTATATCATAGTGATGATGTTTCAATGTAAAAATTCATTTAAAGGGGGGTAGAATGTAACACTCCATGAATTTATATGTATTTATTTTGAAATAAACTTAATGTATTTGATAGCTTTCCATACATGAAATTCCAAGTCCAAATGAATTGTGATATAGTATTAATTTATAACATAGCCATTGGATTGGAGAGTATGAGTTGGATTAACCACATTATTAAATATATATAGAATTTTTTTTTCATAAATTCATATTTATTTATTAATGACTATGAAATAATCTTTAAATTTTTACTAAAATATTTTATTTATAAAAGTCCCATTTTTCAAAGAAATCTATCTTTATCCATGTTATATATATTTATCTAAACAAAGTACATTTTTCACAATTAAAAAATGATTTTAGTATAAAATATTGATAATGTATAAAAATAAATGAATAGTACATCATACATTATTTATCTAAATAGTAGTAATGAAGATAAAATCATTTAAATGTAAAAGTATATTTTTTTTCATAAAACTGTTTTTTATGTGGAATGTTTTTATATCATAATTAATTAAAAAAATCAATATTGGAAAAAAAAATTAATGAAATGTATATATTAAATATTTAATCAAATATTTTAACATTCATTTAAATGTTTTTAATATTCATGGAATGGAAATAAATTCAATTTTATGCTTAAAATGTATATTTTTAAAAATGGGTTTTCATTGATTTTTTCATGCTAATTTTAAAATTAATTTATTCTAATTATAGAAATTTAATTTGATAATACAGTTTCCATATTTTCAATCATTAGGTAAAAATTTAGTAATGATGGTTTGATTTCCATATATATATGTCTAATTATTATTGTTTGAAGATATTTCAACCCTATATTATCTTAACATCGACTCTATGTAATATTTGAAGCATGATACTTGAGAAATAAATTAATATTATTTAAAACTTTTAATTAATTTTATCTATGTCATATCCATCACTTATAAAAAATCTCCTCCTATTATCCCTTATTCATGAATTTTGAGCCTTCTAGATCGGCCAATCCCTTCCCAAAAATATTCTAATATTCCTTCCCTTCATCTTATATCCCCTGGTCATCTCTTAAGACCAATAATTCAAGGCTTAAGGTGTAATCATAAGGAGGTCTCTCAAAGAAGATGTCTGAATCTTAATTGAGACCTGTAAATTTCATTTCTTATTCCACATTATATTAAACTGTTATATCCATCATAACATGATTATTATAGTATCCTAAATATACTGAGATGTTGTTATAATGATGGTATGACCATTTTCAAACCCCTTTCAATCAAATTTTAAATGAAAGTATCTCATATGAATACGTGTGGACTATCACCTCTATGTAGTGATATATTAATTTCCACCACCACCTCACATGGTTGTTCATAATGATGGATTAATAAAATATTTATATGATATATATTATATAATTATTATTATATAATGAAAAAATATTATTTATCTTTATTTCCTTATTTTCATTTGAAAATGATTACAACATTCATGCGTACATACGAATCACCATCTCCATGAATGGTGTAATTCATTTTTCTGTCTCTAAATTTTATGGAAAATTACAAATATGTATATAATGAATATATATGATATTTATATAATGATTTTTTTATATGATGTAAACATGATCTAATTTTAAGGACTAGAACTATCAAACCAAAACATACATGTAAAAAATAAAACAATTATCACCTGGAATAGGGATTTTAATAAAGAATTATTAACCAACGATTGATAAGATGTTATTAATAAACCATGAATAGTAGAATAAGAATTTATATTATTATTATATATTATTATAATAAATTTAAAATCATTACATATTTTGTTAGATCACATACAACACAAGTTGGACTTGATGTAGGTTTTTTCATCTCAATATTGCATCATTGATACATGTTTGATATTATTCACATATTCATGCTTATGAGGTGTATATAAAACTGATTTTCTATTTTATATAATATATAATTATAATTTAATTTTATTTCATGTTAAAATAAAACTTATTTCATCTATGTATTTTTGATTAGAAAGTTTCCAAAGTATTTAGGATTTCTCATCTAACATTTATTTTTGTGAGACATATGCCATATTTGTCAATAATTTATTTCATATGGGATATATACTTCCCATATTATATGATATATAATGAAAATATTTATATTTATGTTATTTAATATTTCATTTTATGTTATTTATTCATGGGGTTAAGGATTCAAATTTACCAAAGTGGTAAGGGTTTTGCGTTATAATCTAATTTTTTACGATGATTATTTATGCTAAAATTTATGATGCTAAAATTATATGATATATCTATAAAAAATATTTTTATTTGATTATAATATAATTATTTGAACTTATTAAATGTTTTAATTTCATTATATTCTCTTTAATTACTCAAGATACTGAGAATTGTTTTTAAAGAAAATCAAATTTATTTCTCTCTTCAGTCAAGAATCTTTTTCTTCCATGTCAATATTTTCTTTAAAATGTTTCCAAGAATGTTTTTAATATTACCATATGATTGTAAGAATTCACTTTTACTCATATTTTACTTTATATAAAAATTATTAAAATGAATTTTCTTGTCATTTTCCAAATGAGTTACTTTAGAATTTTTAATAAAGATGTGAGAGGAATATTATTTTAAAGTATACCACACAAATTGATTTTCCTACTATCAAGACCACTAATTTTTTTGAATAATACATTAAATTTTTTCATGTTTCTTTTAAAATAAATTAATTTCCTTAATATTTTTTATATTTTTAGATTTTAAATAAGTGATTTTAAAATGAAAAGTGTATTTTTATCATGAAATATCATGGTGATCTTTTAAAAGAAACTTCCATTTATGATAAAATCCTTTGATGTTACATATGATTTATAAGGGATATGATTTTATGACACCTTATCAATTTTTTCTCTTGATGTTCTATGACTATTATAATGAAATATTTATGAAAACCATTTTTTCCACGGGATAAGTTATGATTAAATGATAAATGTTTTCATGATCTTATAGGATACATATGAATTCATTATGATTTTGATAGGTTTTTTCATTAAATATGTCTAATTTATTGGGTAAATAATAAGGTTTTATGATATCAAAGGGTATGTGAGAGGTTATACCAATCCCAAAATTGGGTACACGAGATGTTATCTGAAGCCTAAAGCAATTACACAAGTGGTTATCCCAGGAATATCATGTGATAATTTTCTTGATGTTTAGACTTTATATAATATATTAATTATTATGAATATACCAAAATTTATTCCAATCTTTTATGAAAAAAACTTATGAAAATTTTATGCTCTCATGGACCATGTTCTTTGACTCCTTTATGATTCAAGTATTATAAACTTCCAAGATTTATTCCATGAATCATAATTTTGGTCTATGAATTCTTGGGTATGGTTTTCAAATGTTATTCTCATGTTATCATAGCATTATAATCATGTTATAATTAAATTATCATTGATATATCCCTTATTTACCCTTACTGATCATCTGAGCTCATCCCTTATTATGTTTCCTTTTACCCATGATATGAATATGAGTAAAATTTCAAGAAAATAAATAGAAGGTTTGTTAGTGCACCTATTTTTGTATTACCCTTTAGTGGGGAAGGTTTTGTAGGATATACTAATATATCAAAGAAGGTATTGGGATGTGTTCTCATGTATAATGATATTATGACATATTATACTTCACAATAATTGAATATTCATGAGAAAAATTACCCAACTCATGATTCAGAGTTAACTATGGTATTTTTTGTGTTAATAATATAAATTAATTTTCTTTATAGGCAAAGGTGTTATATATATAGATAAAAATAGTTTAAATTATATATTCACATTGAAGGAGTTAAATTGCTTCCAAATATAATATTTTGAACTGATTAAAGATTACGACTATTCAATAAACTACCACCCTGGGAAAGTGAACATGGTGGATGATGATTTGAGTCAAAAGGAACATCATAGATTATCTATGATGAGGATAAAAAAATATACAATATTTATAGATTTTAAAAGGATGGATCTAAAAATATTTAATAAAGGGGAGAAATATTATCTTTCTTAGATAAGCATTCAAGTATCTATCCTTATTAAGATTAAAGTTGTAGAAAAGGAAGATATAGAGCTTCAGAATAAGGTGAGAAATGTTCCTAATTTTAACATTGATTATAATGGATTGATAAGGTTCAATAATCTTGTATGTGTCTTATTCATACCTGATTTGGAGAAGGATTTGTTAGTAAAAGCTTATAGTTATTCATTCTCTATTCATCATAAAAGTAAGAAGATGTATAAAGATATTAAAGAGTATTTATGGTGCAACGACATGAAGATAGATATTCTAGCATTTGTATCTTAGTGGTTGGTATGTCATTAAGTTAAGGTTGAGTGGAAAAATTATAAGGATATTTTACAATATTTACCCATACCATAATGGAAATTAGAAACAATCACCATGGATTTTGTCATCAGACGCACCAAACACACAAAGGGAATAATGAAATATAGATTGTAGTCGATTTCCATATAAACTTAGAATACATAATTTCTATCAAATATTATTTTTATCATGATCATATTTCCAAAATATACATAAAGGAACTGGTAAGGTTTCATGGATTCCCTCATTTTATTATATCTAATCAGGATCTAAGGTTTACATCGATGTTTTGGAGAATTCTTCAGCAAAACCTTAATATGGAGATGAGTCTTTATACTATGTATCATCCTCATATAGATGGTAAGTACAAGTTTATACTTAAAACCCTAGAGGTTATGTTGAGATTTTTTTCAATAGATTTCAAAGGTTGTTGGGATCAACACTTCCGTATAGTCAAGTTTTATTATATCAATAGCCTTAACTCAAGCATTAAAATGGATCCTTATGAATCTATATATAGAAATAAGTGTATAAATATAACGTTTTAGTTCAAATTTTAAGACAAAAAGATATTTTTTCCATATCTAGTAGAATAAGTGGCAGAGAAAGTCAGTTCCATTCAGCAATACAAAAGGGATGCACAAAGTCGATAGAAAAGTTATACAGAAAATCATAGACATGATCTAGAATTTGAAGTTTGTGAGAAGGTTTTTCTACTAATTATTTCATGAATGAAGGTTATGAAAATCATAAAGGTGATAAATATAATCCCTTGGTATATTTTACCTTTCACGATTCTTAATATATTAGGGATGGTAGATTATCTATTAGTGCTTCCATCAAACCTCTCTCATGTTCACAATATGTTCCATGTATCTACCCTGAGGAATTTTATACCAGATCCTTCATGTATAGTAAAATCTTAGGTCATACCAGTGGATAAATATGTTTTTATGAAGAACAACTAGTGAGATTCTAGATCGTAGTGAAAGTGTTGTGAAACAAGACCACTTACCTGGTTAATGTTTTGTAGAAAAACCACCAATTTGAAGAAGCTACTTGAGAACCTAAGAATATGATGAGGTAGAAGTATTCTCATTTTTTTTGTATAGAAGTGATGATTTTTTATGGAGAAATTCATTTTAAGTGGATATAACATAACACCCAATGTTTTTTAGGAAATATTTTTTATTTCTTCGATATATTGTGTTACACGCAACACTGAATTTTAATAAATCACAATATAATATTAATATAATTATTTAAATATGAAAATAAAAAACATCTAAATTTTAGGTATGAATATGAATAACCAAATTTTTAAAACTTATATAATAAAACATATTTATAGATAAAAACTTAATTTTTTGTAAAGTCTTTATATACTTCCAAAAAACATTTTTATTAAAAAACATTTTTTTATTAACAAATAGTGGAATTAAAATTTTCCAATTTTATAAAATTTATATTAATAAATAAAATTAATTTTTTAAATAAACATTTAAAAATTATATTAGACTAAATTTTTGATAAATTTATGAAAATATCAATTTTTCATTGAATAGTGAAAAATTACAATTTTTATTGAAAACTACCTTTTCATTTAAAGAATTGAAAAAGTTAAATTGTATTTTAAAATAGTTTTAAAATAAAAATTAGTTAAATTATATTAGTTTTAATTCATTTTATTTAATTTTAATCAATTTTATGTTCAATTTTTGTATAAATTTTTTTATTATTTATGAAAACGTTTTCTTTGGAAAATAGTTTTTTCAACGCGTTTGTGGGTTTAATTTTAAATTAAATTCTCCCACTTATGTGAATTAAATTTGAAAAAAGGATTAAATATTTTTAATAATAATAATAATTAATATTATATAATAATTCTAGTTTAATTTTTTTCATAATGAATAGTAAAAATAGTAAAAATTAATTATCGTAGTTAAGATTAAAATGAGACTACCAGGGGAGAAACTTAAATGATAATGGTTATAATGACCTAAAAACTTTCACACATCCTATTTATTGGAATATTTAAACCTTATATCATCTAATGTTTGATAATTATACTTTTTTGGATCCATATGGAATGTGTAAATTGTAGGTATAGCCTTTTTGTTCAAAAAATCCAATTGTATCCTCTCGCCCAATTAAAAAAGGGTATCCCCTATACTCTCATATTAACACATTCAAAGCCTTTCGGTTGTTTCAATAATTATAAAAATTCCCTAATTAATTACCTCCTTACACATTTGAGTATTTTTTTTGATTAGGAATGTAACACCCTGACCCCAGATGCCTGAAGCTGATGAATTATTTTATTACATTGGCACGATAACAAGAAATCAAATCCTAAAGGATCAATTAGTTTAGTAGCTTTGAAAAAATAGATACAAAAATACTGTTTACATTACATCTTGAAATTAAAAATAATATATTTTATCATTTTAAACACCCATATCCCTTAGATTATCCCTGCAAGTCATTCATAAAACACTTCTACACATAATGAGAAAAAATGAAATATAAGAAAGGTGCAAGCTCAGATGCCCAATAAGGATAAAAAATATAGCAGGAGCTATCATAAATAAGCACAAACTTTCAATGAAAGGTATAAAACTGAACAAAAGCCTTTTAAACACAATATTCAGCTTAAAAACCCAAAATAGTTTATCTCATAAGACCTACCAATACATCAAAGGGCTATAGTGGGATCTGCTCATCACTTACTAAGTCCAATACATTCTTCATATGAAAAGGGTGAAACATAACATAAACATTCGTATTAAAACTATCATACAAAATGTTAATAATTTAACCATAAACCATGAATGGTATCAAAATAGAACATCCACAATCAAATATATCATAAAACCTTTAATAAAATATGGAATATTGTATCATAATAAATCAACCTCAATTAAGCATGAAATCAAATAAAGGATTTTTATGTATATGAAAATAACCTAACAAAATCATTAAAACACTTTGAGAGAAATATTCATTTGTTTACTTTGAAATCATTTAAAAGCCACACAATTATAAAAGAGAAAAATTTATTTGAAAATAACATTGTAATCTTTTAAGGGAATATTCAAAATGTTAAGGTTTCATAACGGCATAAAAAGCTACACATTCCTCATAAGTTAAAAAAACATTCCTTAATTTGTCAAAAAGGTCATAAATTACCTCATTTGGAAAATGATAGAAAGATTCATTTCAAAAAAATTTATAAAAATTAAAACATGGGTATAAATGAATTTAATTTTTTTTCTAGAAATAGTAATAATATTTTGAAATACATTTTTAAGAAACATAGAAATGGATGATAAAGACATCCCAGTAGATACTTACGTATAAAAAACCTTGGATAATAATGATATTGTGAAATTAACCCTTACCTTGTACTTTACTTTAGTCAAGGGTGTGTTAACCTCCTGTATAATGGTTAAATATTGTTATTAAATTGTAATAGGACTATATATATATTTATGATATCTTATATTATCCTCATATATCATTTGTTTAATAATATTTCAGTATTACCATTATTTTGGGTGTTAACTACTTCATTTTCCTATAAATATTTTCTCATGAAAGTCATGTTTCTTATGAATATGATATATTTTATTAATATAAATAATTATATTAAGTTCATAATTATTATATTTACTCATATTATAAATTTTATAATTATTCTTGAATGGTTAATATGGAGAATGAATCTTATCGCATCGTGGAGATGGTATGCCATACGTACGCACGAGTGACGATATCATTCACGTAATGGTTAAATGGTATAGAATTGGATGATATATTAATTATAAAGAATCATTATCATGTCATATTAATTATTTATTTATATTATACTCATCATTATACCCATCCAAATAAAGTAGTGTTTAATAAAAAATTAAACCACGACGTGGATATGGTAAGCCATACGTACACGTGTATGGTGATATTATTATTCGTAGGATAGATAAAAGGAGAAATATGGTTATACCATAATCGTAATATAATATCATTATATATATGATATTTAATTTATTACTTTATTATGGAAACAAAATAGGAAGAGGAAGTAGAAGAAGAAAAGAAATTTAATTGGATTGGTAAAACAATTACATCTTCTTCGAGTATCTCCTTTTGATTTACACAAAAGGACTTATTAGGTTGGATTTATGGACAAATTATGGAATCTATGACGAATTTAGGGAAGTTTGGAGGATAATTGGGTAGGTTTTGGGCTATCCAAATGGAATTAGAGGTGTGAATAAAAGAGAAGGATATGTACTCTTTTATAAGAGAGGGGAGGGGCACTTTTGGAAACTCCAAAACTATTAATTTAATATAAAGTTATTTTCAATTTTAAATAGATTAAAAGTGAGTTATTTAAAGTATAAGATGATTATGGGTCTAAATAATCTCAACCAAATATTTTTAGACAAGTTTTGGTCACAAAATCAACCTTATCTTTTGGATTTAACCCTGAGTTAAAGAGTTTAACTCTTACCATATCTGCTTGTCTTTTTATACTATAGGGTTAATATATTTACTATAAAATGCCAAAAGAACCCCAGTGTTATAATTTATGACATCTTTAACACTATAAAATTTACTTGGACCAAATTTATATTTTCATTACTTTTATATCATTTAAATAATATAGTATTTATTTTAAAATCTCATTTATGTCAATTTTGACACTATTTAATACATGATTTTTTTTAAAGTCATAACAACATGATTCCTTCAAAAAAATGTACATTAAATAATCCCTTACATGTAAATTTAATCCAATTTTTTTTGGATGACATCAAATATTTAAAATTATATTTATTTTAATATTATTAATATCATTTAATTTATTCTTCCTTTAATAAATCAATTACTCTATCATTGTTGTTTTACCATTTAGTTTAATTATTTATTTTATAAAATTATAAATAAATTACTATGATATAGATAAACATTTTATATTTATAAATAATATTTATAGTCAACCATAACACTTATATAACCTCAAATTAAAAACGATATTGTCATTAAAATTTGAATATGAGATTTTTTAACTCTTCTTTAAATAAAACATAATAAATGTCCTAATCTAACACAAGTGGCATAAAAAGGATCACATTTTCGACCTAATATTGATTTTTATTGAAAAAAACACATCAAATGAAATTATAACAAGTGTTAGGGTAATTTTATAATAATATTATATTATTAATTTTTACCTTTAATCACCCGATTTACCCTTAACAGTGGTAAATAAATAAAAATTACAAAAGTTACTGTTCACCAAAAAATTAATTTCTCCCAATTAGATAAAAAAATTCATAATAATTACAACTATGTATGTCCATTTGTTGAAATTCAATTCACAGAAGCGGTAAAATTATGTTTAATGTTAATTCAATAGATATGGTTAGAAGACGGGTAAAAGAGACATTTGAAAGTTCAATAAATTTTTATATCTAATTATATTATAAAAATAATTCCAATAACCTAAATTGTATTAATATATTTATTATTTATCTTTTTTTACTTTAAAATAAATATAAAGTAATATAATTATTTACATGAAAAAGTTTTTTTTTAACAACAATGTAGTATTTTCAATATTCATTAAAAATTGAAACTTAAAAAAAACTAAAAATTCACCATAAGCTAATTTTGATATTCCGATTTAAAAAATGCAGTCTATTTTGAAAAATAAAATTTCTAAATTTCATTATGTGGTTAATACTATTCATAACCATTTTTTAACAGCTAGTTTGATAGGTCATGATGTGCTCAAACTTTGTGCTGCGTGTGGTACAAGCTATTGAATTATTGAAAAGGAAGAATACCGTGAAATCCTGGGTGTTATAAGGGAAAATTCATAAGACTGATTTTTGTATAAATCTATGGAATTTTTCTAAAGAAGAGGTATCATTATTAACCAATCATTTTTGTTTTATTTCTTCTTCAACTCCTTAAAATATTCTTAAAAAATACTGATATAATAACATAAGTATCTACAATATAGTGAGATTTTATTATGTTAATTTCGTAATCCATATAGTTTTTAATTTACATCAAATTTGAAACAAAACTGTCAATCGTGTGTATGAAGAACTAACACCTCGCGAGCCGATGTAATTCGTTTTCCATCACCACCTCTCATGGGTGGATATAATAAAGAATTTTAAGTATATAAATATTATATTTATGAAATAATTATACTTTTTAAATTATAATATCACATATAACTTCTTACATTATAATCAATTGGACAACGATAATATCTCACGTGCATACATGTGGACTTCCACCTCAACGAAGCATTATGATACATATTTCATTTTATTTTGATATAGATGGTAATAAGTATATATTTAATGAATATATATACAAAATATATGTTATAAAATTTATTCTATAAATGTGAACTCATATTTATCTTTATTTCTTTCCATCTGTCCAAAAAATGGAAACAACATTCATGCGTACGTACAACCTACGGTCTCCCTGAATGGTGTAATTCATTTTTTCAACTCTAAATTTTATGAATGATAATAAATTAATATATAATGAATTTATATTATATTATATCATGATTAAAATTATTGGATTTATTGAATTATAATAAATGTGTAAGGACTAAAGCTACCATACCAGAACATACATGAAAAATGAAGCAGTTATCACAAAAAAAAATGATTTTGATAAATAATTGATAATAAATGGGTGGTAAAAGTTTATAAGTAAATATTATATTGTAAACTATATATGATTATGGTTATGAAATATATTAATAATAAATATATATTTACTAAACTGGGTATTCAAATGTGTTTGAATAAAGTCAAGACTTATGGTAAGATATTTTCATCTCATATTTACTTTTATTAGACACATGCCATATTCATCACTTTTCAATTTTATGTGGTGTATATTATTCTAATGAATTTATTTTATGGTAATTAATATGAAGATAATTGTTATTTACATATAAATATATGGATCCTTCTTTCATTAGTCTTATGATTTTAAATTTACCAACGAAGTTAGGGTTTCGTGTTACAATCTAATTATTTATCGGGATCATTTATGATTAAATTTATGGTGATGAAATATTATAATATATCTATATATAAATCCATTAATTTTATTATCCATTAGTTATTTATATAAATTACACGTTTTCCTTCCTTTTTCATCTCTATATGTAGTCAATATTCCAAAATAACGTTTTTAAGGATAAATTGGCCTAATTTCTCTCTTTGGTCGATAAGCCTTTCTATTCCATGTACATGTTTTCTAAAAAAGGTTTAAGGATTATTTTTACTATTCTAAAATTACTACTTAATGTCATTTTTTTCTAGTTTATGAAATTTTGAATTTTTTTTAAAATGAATATTCACGTCATTTTCTGAATGAGGTACTTTTTATTTTTAACCAAAAATGCGAAAGAAATATTTATTTTTACACGTATGAAATGAATGGTATTTACAAACTTCATGAGAATTAAATTATTTAAATATCACCTTAACATTTTCAAATTTTATTTTCAATGAAGATGTTTTCTTTAATATTTGGGAAATTATTAGATTTTAAAGAAGTGATTTCAAAATGGAAAGGATATTTTCCTCTAGAATTTTTTAATGATATTTTTATAGAATTTATATTTATAAAAGGAAAAAAATTTAGAGTTTATTATGTTTTTCTAGTAATATTATCTAATGTTACCATAGTTAATATTTATCTAGATTTTATATGGTTATTATTCCATTATGATTATGAAACCCACTTCATTTCCATGGGTTATACTATAGTAAAATGATTTGATGTTTTTAAAACCCATTCCTTTTCCATGGGTTATGCTGTGATGAATTGATGGAATGATTATGAATCTTGTTTCATTTCCATGCATTTTGAAATTATTATGAAGAACATTTATTTTCATTTTTTATGATAAGATGAATGATTTATTATCTTGTGGCACAAGTATTTGTTATTTTCTTTATGTGATGGGTGGGACCATAATTATGATCAATTTAATGTATTGGGTAAAGATTAATGTTCTATGATATCAAATGGAACACATGAGGTTATCCTAAGCACAAAATAAGAGAGTATATGGGAGGTATCCCAGGTCTGGAATAAGTGGGTACATATAATGTTATCCCAATCCTAAAAGAGGGTACATGAGATGTTATCCAAGTCATGAAGAATATATATGGGTTATTAGCTGAATCCTAACATGTTATAAATGTCTTGGTGGGTAGCACTTAAATATTATTTCTTATACTTATTTATACACAAAATATCTATCTCTTATGGAAATTTGAGGATCTCATGGATTTTGTTATTTTATTCCTTTAAGATTCTTGCCTTACGAAATTACAAGATTTATTTCATGAATCATGATTTTGATCTATGATATATAGGGTATGATTTTCAAATGTTATTCTCATATTCTTATACCCTTATAATCATGTTATATTGATATCTCCCTTTTTTACCCTTAATAAGAAACCGAGCTCACCCTTTATCAAGTTTCCCTTCCATAGGTTATGAAAAAAGTTATTATGTATGATATGTCTAAGAAGGGTGATATTTATGAAAACCATAGTGATATATGATGTACTTCACTTATAAACCATCTCTTTACATGTCTAAGTTTCCAAAAATACCTTCCCTATAATATTATAGCATGGATCATTATGTTATGAAATTAATATTCCTCTTTTAATATGTGATATTTATGCATGAAAATCATAGATTTTTATAATTGTAAATTTTATGGAAAAAATAAATAAATTTATAATGAAAAGAGAAGTTTTTTTAGTAAAGAGTAATATTAAAGCTCTTTCTATTATGAAGAGTCGGATAGGGAGTGTTCTAAAAAAGACACTAATATAATGGAACATGTTATAGGTAAAGAAGATACCTAAATTAATGAAGTAAAATATGATAATGAATATTATATGATTCACATGTTGAATACTGAGCCTGGATTCTATCTTAAAATAAACAATTGACTCATTAATGAAGTTATAAATAAAAAAAATAAGGTTTTAACAATCATGAAAACTAAATATAGCTTTATAGAATAGAAAATGAGTTTAATGGGGAGATCAAATATCTCAAGTTGAAAGAGTGTTAACAAGATAAAATTATAAATGAATTAGAAAAAAAGGATGGAAGATAAAGAAGAATAATTCATTATTATTGAATCATGATGTATCAAGTGTTTAAAGACTCTTGATAAAATAAATATTGACTATGATAATTTTTTTGAAGTGAGGTATGTATCATTATATAATATTGATAAAAAAATTTCATCAACTTAATTAAAATCGTCATCTATACCTTCCAAAAACATTAAATCTATTTTGACTAAAAATTTAGGTCGTAAATGTTGGTTGTCCCTAGGTTGAGAAAATCCTAAAAAATAAAACTATCATATCACATAGAGTTTATATAAGTCAAAATAAGTTATTTTACTCAAAATATATGAAAATAAGTTGTTTTTAATACCAATAATGAGTATATTTTTCAAGAAAAAAAAATAAATTTTAGGGAAGGTCTAACTTTAGGGGATACTACTGGAATTGCTAAACCTCTGGATACAAATCCTTTGTTTACTCGTACAATATGCCTCTACCTTATAATCAAAGAATTTATAAATTAAGGGAAATCCAATCTAATATTAGAAGCTGTAATACTAGTTTGAAACAATATGGAAAATTAGTTGGTGTACCTATTCAGAATAGATATGATTATCATGAATAGATTGGTGGAAGGTGTGATTGACCAGATCATTTTGGAAAATAGTATATGACTTCTCTTCAAAATAAAGACCAATAGATTTCAAAAGTAATAGAATCACCAAGTGGAGGTGAGACAGGAAATGTCATGGTTGTTGGTGTGGCTCTAAAGGCTAGCAAGAGGAGAATGCCTTGGATCCTAGATAGTGTCAACTCATGACACATGATATGAAATATAAAACTTTTTAAATTAATTTAAGAGTATTATGGTGGTGAAGTAACTTTTAAAAATGGAATCTTATTCAAAATTAAGATATTTGTATTATAAAAGATAAATTACAACAATATGAACTCATAGAAGGTTTTTTATGGCCTCAAACACAAAATATTGAGTGTTAGTTATGTGATAAGGGTAATGAGGTGATATTCAAGAAATACACATGTATCACTAAAAGGGTTATAGATGGAAAATTATCACAACCCAAGGAAGAACCAGTGGGAATTTTTTTAAGATTATCAATCCCATTAATTTATGTTATCTTAGTACTAAGGAAGAAAAAACATGTTCCATATAAAACTGGACCACATTGGCTAAAAGAAATTGAGTAAAATATTTAATTGAAAGATATTCTTGGTGGGGTTGAGGTGAGGATGTGCCCGTAAGGGGATCTGCGGCGATTAGGGTTCCCATCTGCCACCGCCTTCTCCCCGCAGCGGCTGTTCTCTCCTCGGCTCTCAGCTAGGTGCACTCACGGTGCGGCTGCCCTCTGCTTGCGCGGACTCGTCATCATCCTCGGCATTTGCATCGTCGCTCATCCTCTTTGTCTTGGAGGCGTGATGATGCCCCAGGGTGCGGGATCTGTGCTGCGTTCTGGGGTTTCCATCGTGTTCGGTGTTAGGAGCTTATGCTTTGGGCAGATCTGGCCACTAGTTGCATTTCGGAAGGTGGTGGTGGGTTTTGCTTCATCTTTTATTCTTTGTACGGGTTTTGGTGATGATGCTGGTTTGTGGATCTGTTTCTGTGTGTGATATGTCGGTATGAATGGCGACGGACTGGGTCCTCCTTGGGTGGTTTCGTTTCTTCTTGATGATTTGTGGATCTATTTTCTTTTTTATGTGGTGGTGATGATGATTTGCTTGTGGTTGGGTTTCTACGGGATTGTCTTGTGGGGGGTTCCGCTATGTGGAACTGCAGAGACAATTCCCATCTCGGTCAGCACTCTGGTTTTGGTGTTTGATTCTACGAAGTCGAGGTTGATTATTAACTCTCACCGGCGATGCTAGTTTTGTGACGGTGATGATTTTTGGTAGTGTTCTGTGATGGTTTTTCCGGCGATGATGCTTGATGGTCTCGTCGGTGACCTGCAATGGTGGATGCACGTGGTGGAGATGTGCGTGGTTCCAGATTTCTCACTGGTTGTGTAATGCCTGTCATGTGAAACGCTTCTCGAGGTTTTGCGCGGCTCGAGGAAGGATTAGGGTTCGTGGTTTTTGATTTTTGAATTTCAGATGTCGTTTGTGCTTGGGGGATTAGTTGTTTGGTTGTAAGGTTTCCGGTTCTCCTAAACCTGCTTTTACTGTACTTTTTTCTTTTCTTTAATAAATGGTCAGGGACTTTGTCCCTGGCTGAGCTTTCTTGGTATTTAATTGAAATGTGGAGACATATTTAAATCAATTAATATAAGATAGAGATCAGGTTTGTAAAACCTTTTAGAAAGACAATATGGTTAAAGGGAAGAAAAAATGCGAATATTCAATTAAAAAGACCATTTTAATTAGTCCAATCATATTTTTATAGTCCCAAGAGATAGAAATACAAAAGCGCTCCTTATATTTTATCACATTTATTTATGATTTCACAAGGATGAAAATAGTATTTTTTATGAGGCATATGTCTCAAGTAGTGGAAATATTCAATATTTTTAGAAGAGATGTTGAAAGAGAAATTTTCACTCATATCAATAAACTAAGAAAAAATAATTGTAAAGGGTATACTGGAAATGAATTTGAAGTTACCTTGGTAAGTAATGAATTAAAAATCACTATAGTACTCCATAATCACCACATCAAATTAGTGTTTTTAAAATAATTAATAAAATGATTTTGTAGATGTGGAGAGCTATGCTGGTTGAATTTATTAGGTCAACATAATTTTTATAGATATGTTTTATTCATTATTGTGAACATTCAAAATAGATTATTTATTTTATAAAACTAAAATTAGGCATCACATGAAATGAGATATAATAATAATCCAAACATGAGTTACTTATGATTATTTTAAAGTCCTTTTATTAACAAAATTAAATACTCAAATCTAGGAAATTTGGATGACAAAGATAATGAAGGTATATTTATTTAGTGCCTATTAAATAGGAAAGGATGCAGATGATGGAACAAAAGTATTCAAATGGTGGTTAGATTTTATGATTAAAAAATACTAAAAAATGATCCCATAAATAATTTTACAAGTATTGTAGTTTTTTAATAAATTTAAGGAAATGGTAAATATATTTATAGGAAGAATAATAGAAATCATATTAAAATTGAGTCAATAGTAGAAGATGAAGATTCTGACCAAACCAGTGATGGGGAGAATCCAGATGATAATGTAACAAATAAGTATCATGGTTTTAAGAATCATGTTGAAGAAGAAAATATTTTTATAGATAAAATATATCATATTCAAACTCAACCAAAGATGAGATATGATGATCCATAAGTAGAATAAACTAAAAGAAGATTGAGGATTGACAATATGACCTCAATTATCTCTCAGGTTAAACCTTAGTTTATAATAGAATACTTTAACTAGAATGAGTGTATTTAGTCTATGGTTGAAGAAATACATAAGATTGAGAGTAATTCCACTTTTGATCTTATTCCATGAGAGACTAACAAAAATTTAATTGTTACCAAGTAGGTGATTAGAATTAAATTAAATAAAAAGGTTAGTTGACAGGGGATAATGACCGACTTATTTTCAAGGGTTATTCCAAATATGAGGTAATTTATTTTGAAGATACCATTACACCTACTACAATGTTGGAAGTTATCAGGATGTTCCTTGTTATGGAAGCTTATAGGGATTAAAAAATTATCAAATGGATGAAAAAACCATTGGAGTTAGTATAGAAGGGTGGGTGAAAAAACAATTATTCTTGAGGAGAAACAAAACTGTGGATGGTTTGGATGAATTTTCTATCCAAACCTATGATAAATGTGTGATTGACACTATAATGGTTGAAGAATTATTCCATATGGAAACCATATAGTTTACCACACCATGTTGACTGAATATGTGACACTAGTTTGTTCCCCACTTTCACATATAAAACCCATGTTGACCCCCAAAATCATTAAAATTGTAACACCCCAAGTATTTACAAATAAATATAATATAAAATGAAATGCATAAAATACTGATTCACTTCGAAACAACACTTTGTGATTATAATTATTTAAACAAGATTGTTATAACCTAGCCGTTAAACATAGTAATATTAATAGTAATAAATACTAATAAATGTTATTTATAATGGATTTACATAAATAAAACATATTTATAATTAAATATGAAATTTTGGGTTAAATAAAAATCATTTTTTCCAAGATTAACTCAAGGTGACTTTTTAGTATTTTTCTGAGAAGTTTCAATTTTTTTTATGAATAGTGAGAATACTACATTTTAGTTAAAAAAATTGTTTTTCATTTAAATAATTATTATGATTTAAATTTATTTTTAATGTAAAAATAGATCGACTATACATATATTAATCTGATGTAATCATTTTTATATTGAAATTAGATATAAAGACTTATTGAACTTTTAAACATTTTTTACCTACATTCTCACCACACCTGTAGGATTAGAACTAAATGAAATTTTATAGATTTTGTGAATTAAATTTATAAAAATGGATATACAAGGTTTTTATCTGTAATATATTTAGATTCTGATAGGATCAACTTAATTTTTTATTGAATAGTAACTTGACCCTTTGGAATAGTAATTTTACCCTTATGAATAGTAATATGAACCTTATGAATAGTAAATCAACAAAAAGAATAGGAACCTTATCCATGAATTTATAAATAAAATTTAGGCATATTATAAATGAAGGTATGATATAATTATATCATAGTATAAGTGAATTATTATTTTAACAATTATTAATTAAGTGTTGATATTTTTGTAAGTCATAAACATTTCATTACAATTTTATAATTAATAAAATGACTTAAAATAGAATTTATTTTCATAAAATGTATCTATAAATTAACATTTTATTTGTATTATTATTTTAAGATAATTTTATGAGACCTTAGTTAATTTTTCAAAGTTTTATAAAATCAGTTATACATTTAAAATATGTATTTTTTCGACTGAATGATATTTTTAATTAAAAAATAAATTTCTCATATTAATTTTTTTATATAAAGGTGTATATATTTTAATTATAAACATAAAAAAATGCTTACGATTAATTTTTGGGATTTTTTTAAAATACTTGAATTTTTGGTGAATAATAAAATATTGTAATTTACGATAAATGTTAAACACATATATTTTTGAGTCATTATTGAGGTAAGGATAAGGTAAGCACCATTATATCAAACTCACATGGACTATTTACTATATTTATTCATAGAAATAAAAATTATTTCTTATCTTCAACCAAAATAATAAACTTATGCTTAAAATATTCAAGAACACCACTCTCCTCCATTATAAATATCACCCATCACCACCCCTTCTCCTTACACCTTCCAAGATTTTATCCTTGTCAAATTTCATCCCAATACTCTTACCAATACTCTACCCCATATCTAGGATATCTTTTTCTCATAAAAATACCTAAACCAATCCCCTTAAATAGGTTCCCAATGAGGATAATTCAAGTGGTTAAAATCCTCTTCCTTTTCCTTTTATTTTTTTTCAAGTTATTTTATTTTATTATTATATCCTCACCTCCAATAATTAAAATGGATTTATAATATAGTAACATACATATAATATAATTTTATTATTCTAATTTAATAATCCATCATTAAACTCCTTCCCCTCTTTTTTTTCTAAAAATAGAAACATCGTCCGTGAGGTGTTGTTTCATCACCTTCAAGGATGAAAAGTATTCATTTTAATTCACCACATTCAAAGATGTTCATAAAAATATTATAATTGTTAATATGGATTTCAATATTTATATTACAACCCTTTTTATGTTTTTAAAGTAACACATTTACATGACTCTAAATGATAAAACAAAATGAGTTCGTTGTGATCTAAAACTGCGAAATTAATCTAAACGATTTTCATTAACATGTTATCTAATTATTCATCCTTATATATAGGAATAAAACAATATATAAAACCAATTACAATTATTTATTTTAATTAATTTCATATAATTCTAATTCTATATAATTATACACATTTTAAATGAACTTCATTACTTATAAACAAGAAAACTGATCCTGAAAACCAAGAAAACGAATACTCTCGAATGATGAAATAAAAATCTATAACTCATTAATATGTACATAAATGAACTTAATACAACTATAAAGAATAAAATAACTATAGAAAAGTTTCTTAACTATTTAATTAATGTATTTAATTTGATTATACATGATATTAAGGTTAAGTTCATGAGACATTTGGACATAAGGTACGAGGGTTTCTCATCTCACTTTTATTTTCATGAGATTTCCATTATTCATCACTTTTTTATTATATGTGTTATATGTATATTGAAATTTGATATATAATATAATGAATATATTTATATTTATGGTATTAAATTATTCATTGTATTATTATTAATTTTTTGATATATCATTCGATTGATTACAAATTGGTAATGATTTCTTCCTGAACCTCCATTTTTCATTTAGGTTACGCTATCTCTCTATTTACCCTAATGTAATTCTAAATTATTTCTATATAATTATTATATATATTTTGTATATGTTCCAAAATCATATATCTAGATCATTTTATCCTTATTTTATGATAGAATACGTGTTTTAATGTGGTTCCCTTCTAAATTCTTCCCAATAAGCAATTCTGATTAAAGGGAACTTCTCGAATTCTGGCCCATTTTCAAGTGCACTGTATAATATATTTGAAGAAATAATTATTTTTCTAAAATAACACATTTTATAAAAAAAACTATCTTTGTTCATTTCTGTTTTTTGGAAAATAGACACGCCTTTCCTCTTTAAAATCTCTTTAATATTTTTCTTAAACCACACTAAAATGTTTTATTTCTAATGTTTCTTAAAAACTCTTTTTACATGATTTCAATTTAGTGGGAAAAAATTTATGACTAAAATATAATTTCAATGTACTTAAATTTTTATTTTATGTTATATACATTTTTACAATATGATTTTATTGTAAATACAAATTATTGTCCAAAACAACTCTTCTTTCCAAAGTAAAAATGATTTTTCTCATCTCAGTTTTACTTCTTTGAGATATATGCCTTGTTCACCACTTATTCCTTGTGTTTGTTGTATATGAAATTCCCTTTGATATATCATATCATGAGTTTTATTATTATCATGAAATTCTCTATTTAATTTAATGATTCCTTTATAGGGAATATGATTTAAATGTTTTAAAGTGGTATGGGACATATTAGAATGATTAAAGATTATTTTCCTTAAGAAATTTTCAATGGTATCTTAATCTATGTAAAATTCCTTTATTAAATCTTGTACTTAATTGAGGTTATATATTATGATACCATATACCATGTGTTTTTGGAGGTTTTATGATTAGTTTGACAATGGATGTTCTATTTGATACCATTTATGGTTTATGGTTAAATTATTCACATTTCATATCCTATTTTTTCAATATAAATGTTTATGTTGTTTATGTTTAAAATTTTTAATATGTGAAATGTATTAGACTTATTAAGTGATGGGAGGGTCCCTATATAGCCCCATGATGCATCCGTAGGTCTTATGAGACAAACTTGACTAGGTTTTTATCCATTATGTATGATGTCTTTGCTGAGGCCTTGATGGTATGTTTATGATGTCTGAAATTTTGCATTCCCTAATTATGAAACTAGTAATTTATAGTCCTTTTTATTATTATAATATTATAATATACATGGTTATATTTTATTATGGAATTATTTAATCATATTTTATTCCTACCATATTATTCTAAAGATTATGTTTTAATAGCATGTGTACTTTTAGTTATTCACCATGCCTTGTTATTTAGGATTCTAATATATTACTTAACTTTATTGAGAATTTTATCTCAAAACATTCTTATGTTTTCCCTAGGATGTGAAGATGTACATTAAGAATGACATATAGGAATATTCTAGGATTTTATGGGTGTTTTTAATGGAGTTGAAATATTTTTTTTTCTTTCAAGTTGTAATGTAAAGTTCATGTATGTAATATGGATTCCAAAACTACTAAACTGATCGGTCCTTTGGGATTAGTGTACTGTATCCATTCTAATGTATTAATATAAATAATTGACTATGGATTACTAGGGTAGGGGTATTTATAGTTTTTATTAGAGATATTTTAGTATAAAAATTGGAAACTATGTTTAGAAAACATAGATTATGGAACATAACACTAAGATAGATTTTAAGGATGAATATAAAAAAATATAATTTTGGTAAGGTAGAGATTATGTGGGTATTCCAAACAGTACATCCCTGTCTGGATACTAAAAGTGGATGTGGTTTTTGAATAGATATACCTAGGAGTAACAACTCCGACAAGATGTCTTCGGCCTAACTCGAGGTAAACCGGTAGGTGAAAATAGGTCTTACTATGCACCTGATTTGAAAATCCTGGTGGATATGCTTATGATAATTCACATTTTATTTAGAAACCATTATTAAGGATTTGAATATATAATTAAGATTAATAACCTAGGTTAAACCTATGGTGTTTTAGGTTGAAAATAATATGTCATGATATTCTATTAATAATTATACATTTTCTCAATATGACTATTGTCACTCACACTATGCTTTATAATTTTATTCAATGGCTGGAACCCAAATGATTTATCTTAACATTGAAGTTTATGGAAAATGTGATGGTCATGAGAAAAAAAAAGGATGTTGATGGGAGTTAAAGATATCATATTCATTCGTAATCAGTTTTCCTGAAGTATTATTAACAACGTATACCTTAACCAACTCCCAAACTCACCAAATAAGAGAATAATAGAGTTTTCTAAGATATGTAGTGGTGGAGACACCCTAGAAATTTTCTCAAAGAAATGGATAAACTATTTATGTGTGGGAAAGAAGGATATAAATAAAATAAATACTGAGGAAAAATAAAGAGTATAATGGAAGGAAATACAATTGATCCTAAGAATCCATTTGTAGTTTTTTGCCTTAAATATAGGAGACTTGGGCATTACTCGAGTCAATTACCTATTCTATTGGATAACCTCTAGACCAAGGAATAACCTATGAGGAAATAAATTTATGATGTATTTATGTATTGAGGTTGTATTGAAAGTCCTAGTTAAAAGAATGTTTAGTGGTTGACCTTATTTCAAGGATGTCTATAATATTTATTTTGGAAGTTAAATGGATTTAGAAAAAAGAAAACCCACATGTCGGGTGACAACACATTACTTCTGATAAGGCCTCATAGTTTTAACCCACAACTGAAGGGTGAAAAGGGTGTAGGGGCCTACCAATATCCTACAATAAGTCTTGGTTACAATGAATTTTTTAGTAAAAACATCTAATAGATAAATGATATTATTATCTTAGAGACTTGTTTTATCAAATAGATAATATTGGGATTGGAAAATGATTTGCTTATTAAGTTATTAATGTTATTTTAGAAGACATTCACAATTTTGATAATCCTATAAGATTTTGATAAATATAATATTTTGAGGAATAAATGTTGAATTGTATTTTGGAGTCAAATATTAATATATTGAAGACTTATGGTAATCCAAGTTATTTATGGAAATAGATATAATATCTTGGAGATTATGTGATAGGGGAAATTAAATTTTTAGTATAAGACATTAAGAGTCATAAATGTCATTTGGAAGACTATATGAAAAAATACTTCTAATTTTGGGGTCATAATCTTGAATCTTTTTTGAGGAATGATAGTAATTTAAAAAATGATCAATATTGAACTTTGAGTTTTACATTTTAATTTTAGATATTAAAGTTGTTTTTCACCATATCAAGGTCTTTTTGAATTATATTATCTTATCCTAACCATTTTGGATTAGGTTAATGTATAAAAACAATAGGAATAGATAATTATAATTTTTTGGGATCTATGATCTGTAAAAATTTAATTCAAATTATTTAGGCATGAAAAATTCATATTTAACATTCATTTCCAGGTATAAGGAATGAAGTGAAAGTAGATCAAAGCACAACCAAAGGATGATATTATTCTTATGACATGGAAAGTAAATAAGTAAGTTTAATTTCGGAGGTTCTTATCTAGATATTAAAGGAATCCCTCAACTCTAGGAAGAGTATTTTAAAACAAAAACATTATCTGTTAACTTTCCTTACTAAGATATCAGTGGTATTTTAACCAATCAAAAGATTTATTATTTTGTGATGATTAAATTTCTAATGACTATATCCTCCATCATTCTCCATTAGAACTTGATTGTTATATTTATCTTTCATGTCCATGTTTTCACTTTCTACTAATATTATCCTATTCGAAAGAATAATATTTTTGTGACCTTCCCATTTTTGATTTCCCTCTTATTAAGAGGATGTTTTATTAACCCTATTTCTGATGCGGGTCTCCCATAAGGGAATTTTCAAGTATCAACCTTTAATTTTCAATGTGAAATTTCAAATTGTGAGGATGAAGTTTATTAGAGGGGAGAATGTAACACCCTAAGGATTTACAAATAAATTTAATATAGAATGTAATGCATGAAACACTGAGTCTCTATGAAACAACACTTTGTTATCATAATTATTTAAACAAGATAGTTATAACCTAGCTGTTAAATATAAAAATATTAATAGTAATAACTACCATTAAATGTTATTTATAATTGTTTCACATAAATAAAGAATATTTATAATGAAACATATAATTTTTGGAAAATAAAAATCATTTTTTCAAAATTAACATTGGTTGATTTTTTAGTATTTTTCTGAGATGTTTCATTTTTTGATGAATAGTAAAAAATACTACATTTTAGTTAAAAATTTTGTTTTTCGTTTAAATAATTATTATACTTTAAATTTATTTTTAAATTAAAAATAGATCAATTATACATATATTAATCCAATTTAATCATTTTTATATTGAAATTAGATGTAAAAACTTATTGAACTTTTGAACATTTTTTTACCCACCTTCTTGCCACACCTACGAGATTAACATTAAATGTAATTTTTATGATTTTTTGAATTTAATTTAAAAAAATACGTACACGGTTGTGATAAGTAAGATATTTAGAGTCTGATAAAATCAACTTAATTTTTTTGAATAGTAAATTCACCATTTGGAATAGTAATGTTACCTTTATGAATAGTAAATTAGTCAAATGAATAGTAACATCACCCATGAATGTATAAATAAAATTTAGGCATCTTATAAATTATGGTATGATATAATTATATCGTAGTATAAGTAAATGGATATTTTAAAAATTATTAATTAAGTGTTGGTATTTTTGTACATCCAAGATATTTAATTACAATTTTATAATTAATAAAATGATTTAAAAGAAAATTTATTTTCATAAAATGTATTCATAAATTAACATTTTATTGTCTTATGATTTTAGTATAATTTTATGAGACCTTATTTAATTTTTCAGAGTGTTATAAAATCAATTATAAATTTAAAATCTTTATTTTTGTGTAAATGATGTTTTTAATTAAAAATAAAATTTCTCATATTTATAAAATTGTTTTAATAAAATGGAGTTTATTTTTTAATTCTACACATTAAAAAATGTTAGTGTGTTTTTTTGGGATTTTTCAAAAATACTTGAATTTTTGGTGAATAGTAAAATACGATAATTTACGATAAATGTTAAATACATGAATTTTTGAGTCATTATTGATGTGAAATTGAGGAAAGCACCATTAGTTAGCACTCACATGCACTATTTACTGTATTTAGTCACAATAATCAATACTATTTCTTATCTTGAGCCAAAATAATAAACCAATGATTACAATATTCAAAAAACACCCCTCTCCTCCACTATAAATACCACCCCTTCTCCTCACACCTTCCAAGCATTGAGCCTTGTAAAATTTCTGCCCAATACTATTCCCAAGACTCCCCCACGTCTAGAAGCTATTGGTCTCATCAAAATACCAAAATAAATCCCCTTAAGGAGGTTCTCAAGGGGAAGAATTCAAGAGGTAAAAATACTCTTTTTCTTTTATATTCTTTTCAAGTTATTTTATTTTATTATTATATCCTCACCTCCCATTATCAAAATGTAATGATAAATAAGATACCTTACATATAATGGAATTTTATTATTCTAATTTAATAATCCATCATCAAACCTCTTCCCCACTCTTTTATTCTAAAAATGGAAACATCATTCGTGAGGTGTTCTTTCATCACCTTCAAGGATGAAACGTTTTCATTTTACTTCAACATCTTCAAGGATGTTCATAAAAACATTTTAATGTTTGAAATATATTTTAAAATTTATATTATAACCCTTTTTATTTTTTGGATGTAACATATTTACATAATACTAAATGATAAAATAAAATAATTTTGTTGTGATCTAAAACTGCTAAAATTAATCTAAATGATTATCATTAACATGTTATCTAATGATTTATCCTAAAATCTTGGAATAAAAAAATATATAAAACCAATTTTACTTATATATTTTCATTAATTTTATAAAATTCCAATTCTGGATAATTATACCCATTTACATGAATTTTATCACTTATAAACAAGAAACTCAATCATGAAAACCAAGAAAATGAATGCTCCCGAATGATGAAATTAAACTATATAACTCATCAATAAGGCCATAAATGAACTTAATAGAACAATTATGAATCAAATAAATATATAAAATGTTATTAATTAATTAATTAATGGATTTAATTTGTTTATCCAGGACATTAAGGTCAAGTGCAGAACACATTCTAACATAAGGTAAATGGGTTTCTCATCTCACTTTTATTTCTATGAGATTTTCATTATTCACCAATTATTTTATTTATTTAGTGTATGTATAATGAAATTTGATATATAATATCATGAATATATTTATATTCTTGATATTAAATTATTCATGGGATGATTATTAATTTTTGGACATATAATTTGATTGATTACAAATTGGTAAGGATTTCTTCCTGAACCTCCATTTTTCATTCAGGTTATGCTATCTCTCTCTCTTTACCCCAATGTAATTATTCATTGTTTTTATATAATTCTTATATATTATATCTATATGTTACAAAATAATATATATACATATCATTTCATCTTTCTTTGATGGGATAATGCATGTTTTAGTTTGATTCCCTTCACAATTATTCTCGATAAGCAATCCCAATTAAAGGGAACTTCCGAAATTCTTACCCATTTTCAACTGCACTATATAATCTGATTTAATCCATAATTATTTTTCTAAAATCTAATATTTTATCATTAAAAACTATCTTGGTTCATTTATGGGTTTATGAAAACAAAAATTACTTTCCTCTTTAAAATCTATTTAATATTTTCTATAAACAGCACTAAAATGTTTTATTTTTGGCATTTCTTAAAAACAATTTTTATATGATTTTACTTCAGTGGGACATAATTGATTCCTCAAATATAATTTCAATTTCTTTACCTTTTCCTTTCTTGTGTATTCATGTTTACAGTCTTATTTTATGGCAAATACAAGTGATTTTCCAAAATAACTCTTGTTTCTAAAGTAAAAATGCATTTTCTCTTCTCACTTTTACTTTTGTGAGATATATGACTTGTTCAACACTTATTAATTATGTGTGTGGTGTATGTACTACCATTTGATATATCATATCATGATTATTCTTATTCTCATGACATTCTAGGTTTCATTAAATTATCCCTTTATAGATATTGTGATTTAAATGTTTCAAAGTGGTATGGGACACATTGGAATGTTTAAATATTATTTTCCTTATAGATTTTTCAATGTCATCTTAATATATATAAACTTACTTTGTTGAATCATGTACTTCATTGAGGTTTATCTCTTATGATACCATATACCATATGTTGTTGAAGGGCTTATGATCAGTTTGAAAATGGATGTGCTATTTGATACCATTCATTATTTATGGTTAAAGTATTCACATTTTATATGAAAGTTTTTTAATATATATGATTATGTTTTTTATGTTTTACACTTTTCATATGAGAAATTTATTTGACTTAGTAAGTGATGTACGTGGCATTTATATCCCCTCCATGCATCCATAGGTCTCATGTGAAATACTAGACTGGGTTTTTACTCATTATGTATGATGTATTTGATGAGGAATTGACAATATGTTTATGATGTCTAGAATTATGAATTCCCTAATTATGAAACTAGTAATTTATAGTCCATGTGATTATTAAAATAGTAGAATATTTATGGTTATTTATTATTCTAGAATTATTTAATAATCTTTTATTCCAACCATATTATTCTCAGGATTATGTTTTAATGACATGTATACTATTAGTTATTCACCATGTCTTATTATTTACGATTCCTTTTTATTAATTACCCTTACGGATAATCTCATATCACCCATTCCTTATGTTTTATTTCACCCAGAATGAGAAGATGTATATAAATAATGACTTGAAGGAATAATCTAGGATTTTATGGGTGTTTCCAATGGAGTTGAAATGTTGTTTTTGTTTTCCAGTTGTAATGTAAAGTTCAATTATGTAATATGGATTCCAAAACTACTAAACTGATTGGTCCTTTGGGATTTATGTCTTATATATATGCCAATGTATTAATATAAGGCACTGACTATAGGCTTCTGGGGTTATGTTCTTCATAAAGATACTCAATGGGTATCACATTACCATCATAAGATATCGAAATCCAACAAATATTCTCACAAGGGAATTTAAAATCAAGACTTATGTCCCAACCGCCCGTGGTGACTCATACTTCTTAACAGAAGGTGGGGACCAAGAACTTACTTGTGAGATTCCTCTTAAGTATCTATGAAACTCCTAGTCTTTAGTATACCATAAAATACCCCAAATAATAAGAATACTTTTTCTAAAAACCATGACCCTTTCTAAGAACATAGAACCTGAAACCATTTTGAAAAAAAAAATCCTAGGATTCAACCAAACTATCTATCGACACTATCTACCACTAGGACCGAAGGGAATTTATGATGCCCAAGGTTTGGAAAATAGTTCTTTAAAATCAAGGAAAACACATTGGGTATGATTTATCACTCATAAAACCAGAAATAACTACATAGATATCCAAATGAAAATCACGCATGACATTTCTCTAAGTTATAAAATTGTGCATATAAATATGGTTCTTAAAAAATTAAACAAAAAATCAAAACAACATAGTACACAATATAAATAAATGGATAAATGAATTACAAACAGGTATAGTAAATAAATTTAATCTCATAATTAAATAAATAAATTGAACATGTTCTAGGTTTTCATGTCTAATATAAGAAAATCCAAAAATAAAAAAGTAAAACAAAATGCAACAAAAAATATCTATATGGTCCCTTGATCACTATTCATATAGTAAGCCAAGTGATGAACAAACCTAAACCCAACTAGAGGTAGAGAAAATATCCAGGGCACTTGAAAAATAAACTATATAAACTGTATACCCTAAATAGTATATTCATGGTGTGACTAAAACCAAGCATAATAAGATCTCACCAAGGAGTTTATTCACTTCATTAAAAAGTTGTTTCATTTTATACTAGTTTAAATTACAATTATAAAATTATTTTATAAAAGCGAGGTTACCCATAAAATACCAAACCATAAGTGTTTTCATAAGCCATACACCCATTTTTTTAAAATCAACCCTTTTTGAAAACACTACTTTGAAACCTTTTCTTTCTTTTAAATAAATCCATTCCAAAATATAATTTCAAGTTCAGTTTTGGAATAAAAATTAAAAAACACTTTGAAAATTATTTATATTTATAAAGACAAAATAAACATGAATTAGTAAAAAAATATAAAAAAATCATGAAAATGATGATACAAAAATGAATGAAAATAACTAAGGAAAATAACAGTGAAAATATTCATCAATTAAACTAGTGAATATAAGAAGGAAAATTCCCTATCAATTGTATTTTACTATCACGGTTAACACACTAGTCTCTAACATGAAAAATGTTGGAAAAAGTTCACTAGGTTACAATATTTGGGGGAATACTTGTAAAACTATAACATCACTATTTGACACCTCTTTAGGTCACCAAGGATAACATAAAATTTTAAGAGGGAAAAACTCTTATCAAGAACTAGCTAGTGAGAACAAATTAGGGCAAAGTACATGAATTCATATGTTCCACTTATTTAACTATGGTATCATGATGAAAATCAGTGGATGTTTGTATTTAAAATATATCTATAAATCATCAAATATATCAAATCAAAACAATAACCATAAATCTCTTCCCACCTCCTACACAATTATAAGAAAGATACCTTTTTTACATCCATCATATCAAAGTAAATATAAAGTATGTACCTTATATGATAATTCTTATCAAACAATCACAAGAATAGAGAGGCATGTATGAGGGTCTCACACATGCCATGAAATTTAATACAAAGGTACTAGATATGCCTTAATGAAAACTAAGCTCATGATTCTTATACATTTTACCCACCATTTGAAATTCATTTCATATAATTATTTACAATAAAACATTTATAACCCAAATTTAATGTCATTTAACTCATATTTAAAAAAACCCACACTTAACCCAATTTATGACCCCAACATAGTAAAATTAAACTAAAAACACTCAATAATTTTTAAAACAAACCATTGAAATATTTCCCCAACAAATTTTCATTTAAAACTCATTTTAAAAATTAAAAAACCCATTGAAAACTATTTAAATCCTTTTATAAAAAATAGGATACTCACTAAAAATCACATAGAAATTTTCATATAATTATCATATATGGAAAGAATTTTAAAATCAAATATTTAAAACTATTTTTTTTCAAAGGAGATTCTATTTAAATAAGATAAAAACACCAACCACAAGAATTGTGGAATCAAGCTGCAACAAGTTGTAATGCATCACCTTCAATGGTGAATCCCCATAAAAGATAAGAAACACCCTCCATAAACCTTAACAACCAAAAGCCCCATGATTAAAAAACCCCAGAATCATAAATTCATGCAAATAATACCCTAGGGTTTGAGGGAGGAAAATAAAATAAGGTAATAAAGAAGATAGATATAATGTATATGGAATCAAAGATATAAGATTTTATTACCTTTAGAAGAAAATTGATAATGATGAAAGGAGAGATAAAAATCATAGTTAGTTAAAGGAGAGAACCTCATATCATAGGTTAAGGTTAGGTAGAATGAAAATTATGGAGAATATAGGATAAAAAATCAAGTAAAATATATAGAGGGAAAAATGTAAAATCACTTTTAAGTGATTTTTGGCATCTCACATAGTTTAGAGACACCGTTTTGTAAATTATGTGGCAACCATGAAAAAGATAATTTCCCCATTACAAAAATCTTCACAATATTTTTTTTCATGTTTTTCTAGACCATGTTTATTCAATGATCCTGGAAAACACTCTATAATGGTACCTTGTATGGTTACTCAAAGTCCCCACATGGTTAACCATAAGTTATTTTATAATCATGAGAGATTACAATGCATGTTCAAAATTAAACTAAAAACAAAACGACATAAGGATACATGTACATTTTAAAATTTACTATGAACATTGAACTATTCACTATATAATACGTGTATTATGGTCAACCAGACCCAAAAAAAATTAAAATTTAAAACTACCCATGATAATATAATATAATATAATAAAATCCATATACTAACATAGTGGGGTTACAATTATCTTTACCATGACACTTTTTACCCCAAAAAATTCTTAAGAGTGGAATAGAGGGAACATAAGATAATCCAAAACACAACATATAACGAGGAGGGTGGGTGGGAAACAACTGTGGTAAGTTCTATAAATGGAAACAACAAAAATAAATGATTCCTATTAGACAATAAAATGAATCCACAAACACTACCATATTAAACTAAGAAAAATTCAACAAAAACCAAAATCATAAATAGTAATAACTTTGATAGAGGGGATAGAGAGATCTAAAATAGGTCTCCCCCCAATTTAGAGTACATCTAAAATAGTGAAAAAATGAAAGATAAAAAACCAGATCAAACATCATCTATAAAATCATATATCAAAGAACTTTTATATTTCCACCAACTATAAGAAATTATCACAACACTGATTCTAATTTTGAATGAATAAAAATCCTAGGTAACATAAATTACAAAACCATAAACCATAAATAAAATCTAAAACATGTTCCCACTAAAATATCAAAGAACTGAAACACCATCAACCCCCAACATGGGGTCCCAAACTGAGTCACAATACTCAAATAGGTAAACTGGAATATTAACATCAGAGAACTATTACACGGTGAACCAAAAAAACATTTGAGTTATCAAAATAATAAATAAAATGTTTTTCTAGTAACTCGATTATGTACCTATGTCTTCCCATGATTATCCTTCAAGAATAAAATCCTCATAACATCCACATCTTATCACACACTCTAATAAAATTCAACACCTGGAACACAACACATTTTAATCCATAATTCATAACCAACTATACGGGAAAATATGAAAATACTTGATATATGAAATAATTAATCCAAAGAAACTATCAATAAAAACCTAATATACAACCCAAATTTCCTTTTTAAATAACTAAAATCACAAAATATATAATGATGGACACACAGTAGACTTCTATCAAAGAAATGATCTCCTGTAACATCCTTTTAAGAAACTTAGATAGGTTTAAAAGTGGAATGGACATTAACTCCACAAATAGATCCCATGTCTAGGTAGAGTGAACTAGTAATGGAACAACACTTAATTAAAGGTAAAACTATACTAATGATCATCTAAAATGAATGAAAAATCCACCTCTATACATTAATATATCTCTCTAGTAGGGGTATTTTATATAAATTGAAACATGAACATAAACCAGATCATGTTTAACAAATCAACTTACATAATTCCATCATCAATAAAACTAAAAAGAAATTTAAATCAATAAAAATCCAATGAATTCTTTCAAAAATTCTTCCTTTCACATTAAAATCACACAACCCATTAAAAACAGACCTTTCCTTTAAAAAAGTTATTTCATTTGAAATTCAAAATAAAACATCATTTATAATACATTTTTTTGATTCCCATTTTAAAACCAATTATTTGAATATTTTATCTAGAACCAAATTTATTTTTTAATCTATATCATAGAATCCATATTTTAAACAAAAAAATTCCTTATGTTCACTAAAAAAACTAATAGTTCACTTTATGTTCCATTTTCTTATCATAACATATTACCCATTTTTGTTTAAAACCCATTGACTGTAAAATATTTCATAGAATTAAAATACTATCAAAAACATCAGAAATAAAATTTTCAAAAGATTCTTCTTAAAGAAATAACCTTTTAGCCTAAAAAGCCCATTCTTCCCAATATATAAAACAACATCCTAAAAGGAAAAAAAATTAAAAACCAAAAACAAACTTCCAAAAACCATATTCATAAATAATAATTCTCAATAAAATATAACTTAATCACCATTAAACTAAGTGAAAAAATATGAGAGTCACTCTACAAGGAAATTTAGGAATAAAAGATTCTAAAGGATAAATAGTATAATGTATGGTTTGTTTGTATGGTCTAGTAGACTGTGAAATAGTAATGTGATTGGATTTATAATTTTTGTAGAACAACTATTCTATACAGGCATTATGTGGTCTACTAGAACTTAAAATCTAATTGTGTAACTCCATTCTATTCCCCACTTTAAACTTTGAAACCCACGTTGACCCCAAAAATCAACGCAATACTCAATGTGGTTCTAATTACATACAAAATATATCAAAATCCATCAATGATACTAAAAAGATAACTAAAAATCAAGAATCAACTCCCAATATCACAAGATTACTCAAGTTTCATCATTAAATGTGGTGATCTAGAACCTACTCATGAGCTACGTATCAACTTTCGATGACATTCACAGTCCCCAGTAATTCTAAACACAATGCAAAAAAGAGGTCTTTTAAAATATCCTAGGATAGTTTCTAAGAACCTAGACTCTGATTCCATTTTTAATGAACCAAATCAAGATACTAATAAACCAGGACTTTACCCACTCTTCTATTGGCTACAAAGGGAATTTCCAATCCCCATTAGTTGGAAACTAGTGCATAGACTTCATAGAAATAATTTTAGAAATGATTATCGACTGGATAACTAAAATCGCCACATGGATCTCCTCCGGGAAATTCAGTATGACTTATCCATAAGCATAACACTAATTCATAAAAATAAGATTATTAAAATAAATAACAAGCATTGATAAAATAGAGTATTCAACATAAATAGATGAATTAATAAATAACAAATTGAATCAAAAAATAACAATCATCACATAAGTAAATAACTAAACTAAACATGGTATAATCCCTCATAGATAATTTAAGAACATAGTAAAATAAAAAGGAAACCAAAATTCATCAATCAATCTCCATGTGACCCCTAGTCCACTCTCCACACCCTAAGACAACTAAGGAACCAACCTAAATGCAACCAGAGGAAGAGAACATATTCATGGAACCTAAAAAATAATAATTTTAATTGCATATAATTAATTGTCTTTACATGGTGTGATAAAAACCATGATTAACCATATCTCACCATAGAGTTTGTTAATATATTTTTGAATGAATTTTCTTTTAGGATTGATTTAATTATAATTATAAAATAATCTTCTAAGAGTGATGTTACTAATAAAAATATCATACCACAAGCGTTTTCTTAATCCATCTCCACTTTTTATGAAAATCAATCAATTTTTAAAATAATACATTAAATCCTTTACTTTCTATTAAAAATACCAATTCCAAAATCACTTTTCAATGTTATTTTAGGAATATAATTTCTAAAACACTTTTAAAACTTTTTCTATTAAACAATCAAAACACAACATGAATTAATAAAAAACTAGCAAATTATCATTCCTATAATGTTATATAAATGGAAAATAACTAAGGAAAAACATAGTGATAATATAATTCATTAAAAATAGTGGATTAAAGAAGGAAAATCCCCTTATCAAACATCGTATAGTATCATGGGTAACACACCAGGTTTTAACAATAATGAATTCAGACCTAGTTCATAAAGTCACGGTATTTAGGGGCCCCAAGAGAAACTAGGACATCACTTTTTGGAACCCCATTAGTTTACAAAATAAAACATAAACCAATATGAGTACATAACTCTACTAGGGATCTAGCTAGTGATCACATATTAGAATAGTGTAACACACATCTAGACCTTTTACCCATCTCTATAGGGTCCTATGATATAACATAATGTAGGTGAGAAAATTTAACATATAGTTCAATCATCACATATATAAAAACAAAAAAATAAACAAAAATTTCATCTCATTTCCCACACCATTTCAAGAAATATCCCCTTTATACATCAATTATATCAAAGGAAACATAAAGTATTCCCCTTAGTCTATAATCAATTTCACACACATAAAAATATAATTTTGATCTTAATAGGGTCAAACACACACGATGAAATATAATAAAAAAGTTCCAAAATGGCCTTACAAAAAACATGGCTTAGGAATCCAATCCATTTCTCAACCTATATAAATTAATTTTAAATCATTATCTACCCACATAAAAAAATTAAAAGGCACATTGAATATCATTTAAATCATCTTTCCCATAAAAATAAAACTATACCCAATTTGTGGCCCAAAGAGTGTAAAATTGCATTGAGATCACCAAATCATTTAAAAAAATTGAAATATTTCCTTTACCACTTACCTTCCAAACCCCTATGTAAAATATGAAAAACACTTGTAAACTATTTTACTCCATGCATTCCAAGTGTATACTCAAACAATTTTTTTTAATGTTTCATATAATTATCATACATGGATATAATTTAGATAAAAACTAATTTAAAAATATTAAGAATCTAATGAAAAGTAATTTAAAGAATAAAAACAAAAACACCTACCTTATTCATGGTGGAATCAAACCATGACATGATAGAACATGTCACCTATGACAAAAATTACCCATACAAGAAAAACAAAATCTCAAAAGGGCCTATAAACAGAACCCTATGGATTAAAACCACTTTAAACCCTAAATCCATGCCTAAAATCCCCTAGGATTTGAATTAGGGAAGGAAAACATGTGAGAATGAAAGAGTTATATAAAATATAAGGAAACAAAGAGAAAGAAGGGTTTACCTTGATAAACCACATGAGTAGGACGAATGTAGAGCCAAAAAATCAAATTAAGAGGAAGTAAAGAACCTCCTATCATGTTTCAAGGCTTAGTAAAATGAAAATTCAAGATAGGGAAGGAAAACATTAGGCTAAACATGCAATTAAAAAACCTAAAAATCACTTTTATGTGATAATGGGCAGATCATATTATTTGGAAACATGGTTTTGAAAACCATGATCCAACCATGTAAAATAGAATTTTACCATTACAAAAATCTTTGAATTCTTATCACATGGTTTACCAATCTATGTTCAATAGATGTTATTGGAACCTATCATGTAATGTAACCTCACAAAGATACACCTAGTCTTTGCGTTGTTCAACCCAATTCATGTGATAATCATGAAATATAACCATGCACATTGAATATTAAACTGAAAATCCACCTATGTAAGTGTAATTTTGTTGTTTGAACTAAACCATCTGTACTATAACATGTTCTATAGTATACCTACATGAAGTTTGTATGAATGGTTTCTTATAGCCATGTACATACCATCCAATTACTATACAATGGATCAATAAGTTTTAAAAATTATAATTTAAATTCTAAAAACATCCATATTTCAAAATTAAACAAGATAATACAAAATAATATAAAATTAATGACATAGTAACATCATGGGGGTTATATGGTGTCTTTTTTATCTAGACGGGTTCATCGGGATGTAGTATTCTGAGAGTGATGCCCCTTATCACTTTCATTTCCACCTAAACTCCAAGCATATTGTCAATGATTATGGTCAAGTATGTTTTTGAGGTAATTACAATTGTGTATTTTATTTTCCTACCTAGCCTATATTGATTTTAATTTCATATGATTGTACTTATCCTATTTTCCTATCCTTAATGGAATTTTTAAAATTGGGTGGAGATTTAATCTTCTTATTGTATTTTTGAATTTTAGTGGTGTCTCATGCCAACCTTTCTTATTCTAAGGATTTATATTTTTCCCAAACGATCTTAATCATCATATTTTTTAGGATTAAGTTAGTGTTTTGGAATGTTGATGAATCAATAAAGTTCTTAACATTTATATGAGACTAGAATAGGTTAATATTCTATATAATTATAGTATTATTTGAATTTTTTTGCTTTTTTGTTTTATATGGAAGCAATGATGTTTGGTTAGGGACCCATTCTATGATTATTCATTTCAACACCCAAAAAAATTAATAGTATTAATTATTGAACATAAAATTTACTAGGGATGTTTCATTGATGTATATAATTGATTCTCATTTTTTCATTGAATTTAACATATTTTTTTATTAGAGTGTTCCTTTTTTTTCAAGATTATATTTTATGAAATCACCATTTTCTTATTTTTGGTTCCATTCTAATAGTTTTTTGTTTTTAAATGATCATGTATCAAGTTTTTAATGTTCATTTCATACAAGATAAATTAGGAATTGTGTTGTGCTCAATTATAACATCAGTGATTGGATTTTTTTTAATATTGATTGTCATCTTGATTGATATCTGTGTTTCTAAGTTTCATGAATCACATCAATAATGAGTATGTTTGACCTCATTTATTCTTCAATAAAATATTTTATCCAATACTTTTTCGAGTTGAAAAGAATTATGGTGGGGATAATTGTTACACCACAACCTCAATTTACTTATATCTTCATTATATTTTATTTATTATCCATGTGCTTGAGTTTAGTGTTGAGTTTAGATGAATTTTTGAGAATTTAGGGTTCATGCATGCTTCATGGTTTACCCACAATTATCTATAATTGTGCGGCTAAATCATGAAAATCCAGTGGTAAATTACAAAGGTGCTTTCATGGTTTACAAATTTTATGGAAAATTGTAATGATAAACCATGATATTTTCCCTATGTGTTTATTTTGGATCACATAGTTTGTTTTTAGTTTGTAAAACCATATTTAAAAACATGAAACATGTCAAATGTTTTATCTTTGTAATTTCTAGAACTAATCTCCTAAAATTTTTACCACTTACTCGCATTTCTCTTCTCACTCACCTCCCACAGCTCCCATGATTTCTCCCCCATGTCTCCCTTCTTCTCCATGTAAGTTTCTTAGTATTTATCCTTGTATTGAGGTCAATTTATTAAGTTAAGCATATCTAAAACTCATATTCTCCCATAATTCTTCTTCTTCCTCTCCTTTTCACTCCCTAGAATGGCCATAGGGGGCTAGGGTTTTGAGTTACATAATTTTTCATAGGTTTTCATATACTTTTATGGATATTTTGGTTTTCCTTGTCTTATTTTTTCCTTCATGAGGAGGTTCAACTCTGCAACTATTTAAAATGGTGAATTAAATGCATGTTTGATCCATGCATAATTAATTAACTATTGAACCATGATTTCTTGTGATTTTAAACATACAATTTATATATTTTATAAACCTTACTAAGAATATATAATAGGTTTTATACAAGGAAGTTAATACCTTTTTACATTACATTAAATTTGAAAGGGGTTCCTCTTAGAATTCAAGGTTTAAAATTTTTAAAAGGTATACTCCACCTTGGGTTTTTTAAAATTCATGGTTATATATTTTAAAATATTTCCATAATTATAAAGGGTGAGGGTATAATTATCAATTTGTTTCTAAGGTTTTTCTTCCAAAAATAAGGGTTTATTTGTGTTCTCTAATGCTATTATACACTATTTAACTATTTGAGCATTTGATGGTGAGTATGTGATTTAGTTTTAATGGTATTTAAATTAACATTAGTTTCATAAAAGATAAACCTCATGGCATAGTTAGAAATTTATAGAATAGGTTTTCTAATAATTTTGACCCTTAAAGAAACCCCCTTTGTATGTTCTAAAATTCTTATAGAAATCAAAATATATAGTATTAAGTGATATTTTCCTTTTAGTGGGTAGATATATTGTTTATTCATTTTGATAAAGGGCTTATTTTTATAAAGGGTGTTTTGAGATGAGACTGATATTGTTTATGGAATTGATGTGATTATATGCGATAATTGATTAACTCACCTCTATTTATGTTTTATGGGAAACCTTGGGTAGATTGGTGGGAAATATTAGGACACTACTACAATATCGTTTGACCATACAATTTCTAGTACCCTTATTTTAAACTCAACTTTGTTTAAGGTATATTTCCCTCTGTTAGGCTAGGAAGGATAATACTGAGTATTAGTGTAGGGTTTTTGATATCTCACATTAGTATATCTTTATTAATTTTATGGAAATTTTGTTCTAGATTATCAGTTGGGATCATAGGTTCCCATGATTTTTGTGATTATGTTATACATAATATTCTTGTTTTCATATGGAACTTTAGTTTTAAATCTTTTTTGTTCAAAATTTTTAATTGTCTCCTTTTGTATAAAATTTCATCCATAAGTTTTACATTGAAAAAGTTATTATTTCAAAATATTATCTTCAATAGTTGTTCAAAAATCAATGACATGGTTATTTATATATGTAATGGTTGTTTTTTATGGTGATTATCTTTTTATTTATTTTCAAAGGCAAATGTATGCCTACTTTATACTTTTATTTCATTCTAGAATAAAATTGATTTTATTTTATAGGTTATGCATGGGGTGTAGAGTGGATACCTATATTTCCATTTTCCCTTGCCTATCATATTTTAGGGTTAAGAAGTTTACTTGGGTATAACATATGATCTAAGATTAAAAGTTTGGTTTTAGTGGATATGGTAGGTGAATATGATCACTTAGCATATGAAGGCAGTGGTTATGTTTTGTTTTATTATTTGGTTTTATATTCCCAATATATAATTAAATCTTGAATTTATATCTTTTATTTTCCTTTTAAAATATTTTCTATATATCTTCTATTGAGTTACATTAATTTCATTGATTTTTTATGGTTTTTTATTAATTATATGATTTATTTAGTCCGGGTATTTACTGGTATATTTATTTTATATTTTTATGCACCTCCAACCTATGAAGTGGTCATGCTATATATTTGGGTGGAAACCCCTTTATGTTTATTTAAATTATCTCATGAAACCATTCCCATTATAATATTTTTGATGCACAAAAATATTTGATAACATTACTACAAAACATGCCTTTATCAGTGCAAGCAAAAACCATTAATAAAGGTTTCCTTTATTAGCACCAAAAAAATCCTTGATAAAGGAGAACTTTTAACAGTGATTATAACAGATACAATTTATCAGTGCTTTATTTTTAATGTTGTTAATGGGTACCCTTTATCAGCACTTTATTTTTAGTGCAGATAAAGGTTATGCTTTATCAATGCTTTTTTTAGTGTGGATAAACTTTATCCTTTATCAGTGATTTTTAGCGTTGATAAAGGTCTGGAATAAAATGAAATAATCAAGCAATTAAAAATTAAAAATGATTAAATTTAAAAAATTATTAGAAATTTTATTAATTAAATAATTATTGATAAAAATTAATAAAATTAATATAAATATATATAAATTATTATGAATAATAAATATATTATATATTAAATATATAGATATGAAAAATAAATAAAATGAAATAATTAAACAAATAAAAATTAAAAATGAGTAAATTATCAAAAATATTAATCATTTTATTAATTAAATAATTATTGATAAGAATGAATAAATTTAATATACATATATAGATTATAAATATTAATAAATATTATATATTAAATATAGATATCTAAAAAGAATAAATTGTAATAATTAAAAAGACAATTAAAAATGAATAAATGGTAATGAGTAAACAAAAAATGAATAAATGAATAAATAACAAAATTATTAAAAAAATTATTAATGAACCGATTATTAATAATAATGAATAATTTTAATATATATATAAAATTTATAAATAGTAGTAAATAATATATATTAAATATAAATATAAAAAATGAATAAAATGTAATAATTAAAAACATATTAATGCCTGTTTCATTTTTAATGGTTTTTATAAATAATTATTCATTAATACATTTACTATAGAAATATATTCATATATATATATGTATATGTATATAATATTTCCTAAAATATGATTTATATAATATAAAATATTTATTCTTTACATTAAATAATTCATATATTTAGTGAAGAATGGTTTATAATGCAAAATTAATATTAATTAAAAATACTGACTAATTGTATTGAGTAATGGATATAATTGAATGTCATTTGATTTTTCAATTTAACATTTATAAAAAATTTGTTACATTTATTTCACATACATAAACATAATTAGTGCATTTTTATATACAATTCAAAAGCAAAAATATTTACATAATTAATGAATTCTTATATAGAAACACATATACATAATATTTATGTAATTTATTCAAAATTTTAGAATTCATTTTAGAATTTAATTATAACATGATACATTTAATATAGTATGTATTTAATCAGTATATTTTATTTATTCATTTTTAATATTATTATATTTTGGTATTAATTCATTTTTTAATAATTTATATTTAATTAATAAAACTCATCTATTTTTTCAAGATTTTTAAAGCGTGATCAATTTTAATTATTCAATTTCTCTCATTTTTAACATGCATGCATTTAAGATTATATATTAATTAATAATGTTAAAAATATATTTGTAAATATGTATAAGTAAATATATTTATAAATGTATGTTTACTATATTTATAAATTTATAAATTTATAATTATAAATAAATAATTATATATATTTACATAATTATAAATATATAATAATTTTTTTAAAATAATGAATATATTTACTATATTTATATTTATATTTATATTTATATTTATATTTATATTTATATTTATATTTGTGTTTGTATTTATATATATTTATTATATATATACACACATATATAATTATATAAATATATATACTGATATAAATACATAAATACATAAATATTATTATTTTTAAATGTATTTTCGTAATTATAAATAAATAAATATATATTTAAATAATTATAAAATTATAATAAATATATTTAAATAATTAATATATATACTCTATTTATATTTATAGTTATATATATATTATATATATATAAATATAATTTTATAAATTTATATACTGATAAAAATATATTTATAATTAAGAAATTATAATAAATATATTTAAATAATGAATATATTTAATATATTTATATTTATATATATTTTATATATATATATAATTATATAAATGTATTTATAAAAAATTACTTAGAATTATAATTATAAATCCTTTATCAGTGCTAAAGTTTTAGTGCTGATAAGGAAGACTTTTATGAGCACTTTTTTAGTGCTGATAAATATGTCTTTTATCAGCACTAATTAATTTATCACTAATAAAAGGTATGTTTATTATTGTTATTTTGGAGGTATTGATAAAAGTGTCCCCAATCTATATAAATAACCCAAACTAGTCATGAACCAGTCCTGATATTTGAAGCTCTCCACAGAAGCCACCTGCTTCTGGTGCTCCTCCTCATCAAATCCTAACTTGAATCAAGGCTCGAATCATAACTCGAATAAATCCAATCTCGAATCCTAGGCTTAGATGAATCAAGGATCGAATGAATCCAATGCTCGAATAAATCCAAGCTTTGGATATATCTATAATTTATCTAAGATGATTCAAACTTCAATCCAAGGTATGTTATTTTCTCCTCCCCACACTCATTGATTGCTTGTTTGGTGATATCTTTTTGGGTTTTTTTGTTCATTATCTCTTTTTATTCATTATCCATCCCTACTTTCCCTTCTAGAAGGAATTTCTAATTGGGGTTTTTTATGATGTTTAGTTTGTATTAACCCTTTAAGGTCTTTTCATGGGTCCTTCTAGAGTATTAAGACTTCCACACAATGATTTCATCTATTTTGGTAGGTGAATCCATTCACTTTCCTTTAAACATGGAACCATGAATGCACGCATATTTTAAATCCATGTGTTTATCTGAAGTAAATTATATTATAATTATCAATGATGGGGTTATGGATTTATAATTTTTTTATTAAGTCTTCATTAATATCAAAGGAGTTTTTCTTAAGTTTAAATGTTTTGAACTTCCTTCCATGGAAATAAAACACAAAAAGTGTTTGTTAAAATTCCACAAATGGTTTTTATTGAATAAATTGAAATGGATTTCATGTAATTATTTCATAATAATTATACCAAATTAAAATTATTTTTTGATCAAGGATTTCTATAAATTAGAGTATTTTGGATATTTTTCATGATGTTTTTTACATTGGCAAAGAACATGGAAGTACTATTTCATTTCATAGTTTTGGATAGGTTTCAAAAGGAAAGTTTGATGTCTTTTATCATATTTTCAAAGGAAGTAAGCTATGTTTGATATGTTTTCCAAATTAGATTTATATTTTGTGTTATATAAAACCTTTAATTTAATCTCATTGTTGTTTCATAAGTGAAAATTTATTTGTTATTGTAATATTGATTGATCATGGTTCATTGATATCATTATAATATTTATGTTTTTAAAGACCCAAAAATTCCATGTAATTTTTTTAAATTATTTGGGATTATTAAGAGTCTGGGAAAATTGACGGCGGGTGATTCCGAGGCCCGGTGTGGCCAGAATGAATTTTTAAACTTTTTTAAGGGAAATTCAGTAAACGCGTGGGCGACGTTTTCTATCTTTTGAATCAGTGATTGGATTAAAAATTTAAGGGCACTATTGAATCCGAAGTGCTGGGATTTTCTTAGAGGAAAATTTACTTCGAATGCTGTAGGTCAGGGGAAAAATTTATTTTTTGGACTTTTTAAAGAAAAGTAAAATAACATTTAATTGTTATTTTATTTTCTTTTTCTCCAACGGATAAGCGGTGGTGGTGGGACCAGTGAATTTTCAAGCCAATTAATGGATTGAATCATCAACTGCGTAACTCCACCATTGTGAATTAAAATTGATTCATTAATTAATTTAATGAACCTCATTAATTCCTCAATGCATTACTCACCTTTCCCTATACTATTTAAATAGAGCTCGGGGTGGGGTTTCAGGATGACTTCTTCAAGCGAGGAAACTCTGGCAGAGTTCTACGGAAACATCCACTGATGAAGGATTGAATCTCCAGTGTCAATGATCATGGATCGACAAATGCCGATGAATCCATCTAATGTGGATGCTTCTCCTGCCACAACTGCAACACCTTCAATGAATCTTGAGGTGGGGTTGTTTATTAATTTAAGAAATTCCCTCGACTCTTTTCCTCTTTCTTGAATTTGTGGGAGGTTGTTGTGGGGGATTTGAATGGGGTTTAAACAATATCTCTGTGTTGTATAACTACCCCTTATTATAAAGCTAACGTGGAGGGTGTGGACCAAATGAATAAGGACTGGACCCTCCGTCTCTTGATTTTCATGCGTTCTTCAGAGGAAACTTGTTCTAACTTGAGGGAACCTCGAATCCGAGAGGCGCGCGATGAAGGCTGAATTCCGAGAGGATCGTAGGTGCGTCCGAAAGGAAGAACGGACCTCAATATCTCACACGGTGGCCCATGGTAGAAGCGCCGGTGACTAGTGCCAGTGGATGAGGGTAGTGGCCGACAACCAGCAACCACGCTGGAAGAGTGGCACCGCTCGACACTGTAGTGGTCAGACAGGTGGCTGACAGCGGGCCGACCACAGAGGCAGAGGCGGTGCGTTGTCACATGTCGCGTTGAAGGGCCAAAGATTTTAAGTTGAGACAGTGGTGAAGTTCGGGACCCACTCCCTATGGGTCCCATGGGTGACAAGGCAGTGCCATCCTTAATGGTGCCAAACAACTCCTTTGAGCCGTTTGGGAGCAGATGACCGCGCGACCCCTGCGTGTCGCACCAGCCAGCGGGCCGGACCGCCTAGCAGGCCATGCCCATTTGGTGGTCCAAGACGGTCCATGTCCTAGTGGGCCGACCCTATCACGGCCTTGCCCAACCGGGCCGGGTTGTTTTGACCGGGTCAGACCGGACCCAGACCCCTCTCGGGCCCAGAAACGCTTAAAGCGCCATATCTTACGAACTGGGCATCCATTTGACAAAACATCTGTGGCGCTAGGATCCTTGGAGGGAGACTGTCATTTTGAGGTACTCAAAGAGATTTTTGGAGAAAGTTGGATTATGGTTGGGTTAGATCGACTCTGAATCCAACTGGGCCCTCGACACTAAAATGCCAATAACTTACAGACCGAGCGTCCGGTTGACACGTCGTCTGTTGCATTGGAAACCTTATGACATGAAAGATCACCAAGTTACTTCTTAATGGGACTTAGTGATGGTTGAAATATGACAGATGGTTTGAGGTGCGGTTCTCCCAGAATCAAGCGTGCTATGAGCGGGAATCCAGTAGATGACAGTGAGGTAGAGGTTGGAGATAGATAATACGGAGGTTAGTACCGAGCGATCTTGTGTGGGTCAGATCCTATGTGGGTCAACGCTCAGCGATCCTGTGTGGGTTAGTGCATACCAATCCTGTGTGGGTCAGCGCTCAGTGATCCTATGTGGGTCAACGTATACTGATCCTATGTGGGTCAGTGGGGGTTAGTACCTATCGACTCCGGGCGGGTTGGATCCTGTATGGGTCTTGCGGGGGTTAGTACCTATCAATCCTGTGTGGGTCAGACTCCATATGGTCAGCAGTAGTGCCTCTTGACAGAATAAGATGATCGAGCTTCGCAACTAGTCATCTGTACTTCTATGTTTTACTTATACATGGTTTGAGTTGAGTCTTTTTATTTGTGATTTATGATTGATATCATGCTTTGTGGTTTTCCTTTGTGGAATTCTGAGAGACCTTCTAGGGTCTCAGGGTCCCTACTGGGTATTTTTATACTCACCCCTACACGGGATTCACCCACACCTTGTTGTAGCTTGTGCAGACGATGATCAACCTTGACTGAGACTCGGGGAGCTTGGACATGACGGTGGATGGAGGTGACGGTGACTGGTCGACTTGGATAAGAGTGAAGATGAGTTGTACCTACCCTTCAGGTAGGATCCTTGGTGGAAAATTATAGGAGTTATTTTATATTTTAGTTGTAGTTGTACCTCTTCAATTAGGATTGTATTCTTGCCCCCTTTACTTTCAGTACATACCTTTACTACATTAGTTTTACTTTGTGGTTTCATTTTGTTGTGTCCTTGGATTGTGTATTTGTACAGGTTTAAAGGTAATGAATTCCCGTTTTAGGGATGCACCTTTCCGGTGCTATTCGACAACCCCTGGCCTTTGGAAGGCGGGCTTGGGGTAGTCACAACATGGGCCCTGGGGGACGGGTCGTGAAAAAGTGGTATAAAAGGAGTTGGTTTTACCGAAGAACTAGGACTCTAATCTTTATAATGGAGAAATAGTGTTAAGTTTTTTGAGTATGGTTTTCATTTTAGGGAGTCTAGTGTAGCCACAACGACCAATGTATACATACACCAGGACCCTGAATTTTTATTTCCGACTCAGTGCATGAAAACACTGATTGCATGTGTTTTGTAAATATTTATACTTGATCTCTTTTGAGTTAGGTCATTGTTTCCTCTAGAAATGGGGATAACCTTGTTTGTTTAAGGTTCAAACATTCCAATCGGTTTCTAATGGGATTATTCATAGAACCAGAAACATCCAATGATTCTACATCCATTTGGACCTACTTTCCAAAGGTAGGTGCTCATTAGTTGTGGACCAATGAGGCTTAAGAATTTTCATTGGTCGAGAGGATGGGAGGTCAGACTCATCACACCTTTTTGGGGGGAATTATTGTCTACTCTGGGAATCTCTCATAGATTTAGGTTATGTTCATGAATCCTTATTAATTTACCAAGTATAAAAATGAGCTTTCCTTTAGATATAAAAATCAATGATTTATATGTATGAGATTTAGAGAATATTTTATATGTATTTGAGGTTCTTCATTGATAGAGAATCATATTTATTTATGAGATATTCTTAGTCAATGGTATCCTTCAAAACATTATATAGAAATATCTTGGTCATTATGATAACCATACTGGTTTTAAAGCCACTCAGTGGGGCACTTGAAGTTTATTGTCATTCAGAAGGAAATGGATTATTTTAGAGTTGGGATCGTACCCACAGATGAGCTAACTAGGTATCCTTGTTTAGAAAAGGAATCAGAACCCACGTAGTTCGTGTGAAGAAATATGGAGTTTATGCATGATTGATGGCCCAAAGAAAGATGTCATAATTACTTTTACGCTCTAAGCTCACGTGAGTCATGCTCAGTGTGAGAAACAAGAGGTGTCAGTAAAACCTAACGATTGTACCATGAAAGATGCAATCATAAGAAATGATGTGGGTCTTATGTATGTATGACTTCCCAAGATAGATGAGGATTGGGATTTACTTCAGTGAAAAAACCCAGGAACAATTTCCATAAAGGTATATGTGATTTATGGAGATTTGGATACTTAACTTAGGGCTTACTCCTGAGAAGGAGGCCTAAATTAGAGGGGACTTATGATTGGGTTTTATTCCTGAAAAGGAATCCCAAATAAGAAGATATAAAGACTGGGGCTTACACCTAAGGCGGATGCCCAAATTAAAGAGATTTGTAATTTAGGGCTTACTCTTGAGAAGGAGGCCTAGGTTAAGGGAAATTATGACTGGGGCATACTCTTGAAAAGGAGGGCCAAGTTAAGGGGACTTGATACTTGGAGATTACTCATGAGAAGGAGGCCCAGATCAAGAGAAATTAAGACTGGGGCTTATTCTTGAAAAGGAGGCCCAGGTTAAGGGGAACATGTGATCTAGGGCTTACTCCTGAAAAGGAGGCCCATATTTGGGAACTTGGGGCTTACTCCTAAGGAGGATACCCAGATTAGGGCACTTGGGGCTCACTCCTGAGGAGGATTCCTAGATTAGGGAACTTGGGGCTTACTCTTAAGGAGGATGCCCAGATTAGAGAACTTCTCATCTTAAAGGATGAGGTCGAATGAATGAAATCTCTAACCTTAGTGACATAAAGTTATGTAAATCACGAGGTTTTGAGCAATGTTCCATATAATTCCTTTTAGATAAGGAATACAACAAGGAAAACATGCCATCAATGGATTTGAAGAGGGTTTTGAAGGCTAAATCTTGAAGAGGAGAGGTGGATTTGAAGAAAAGAGTTAAATAGGCATAAGGGGAACCCAAAAAGAGGTAGGCACGCAAGTCCTGTTTGAGAACGCAATCCTGGCCACGCAAGTATACTTCCGCGACATGGGTGTACTTGGGAGGTGGTTATCCAATAGGGTAATACTTGGGAGTGACTTGGCTCAAGCCCTTAGTATTATCTCTAAAGGCTTCAAAAAGGGTGGCGCACAAGTTCTATTGAAGGGATAAGGTGGCGCGCAAGTGTGGTCACTTACCTTAAGGGTTAGACACTTAGGCATGCAAGTGTTGATTAATTTCAACACTTAGGCCTTGTTCCCCCTCTTTAGATCTTCTATTCTAGGCAAGCAATTACCTTAGAAGTGTTCGGAAGACTTCAAGCAAAGACTAGGGCACCGATAGCTTACATATGACTTTTGGATTTTTAGTCCTCAAAATGGGGGGCCCACAAGGGGTATTTATAGGCCATTGAGGACCTTGGGAGAAAATAAAATAGGGCACACAAGTCACCTGCATGACTCATATGTGGCACGCAAGTATACTTGAGTGAACATAGTGAAACTTGCGCGACCCATGCTTAAATAAATCCTTGTTCATGCCTTTGTCAATTTTTGATATTCTTCAAAGGATGAATCTATTTGTGATTAATGTATTCCCCTTTTTTATTCTTTAGAATCTGTGACAGAAAAGAGCTTCAACAAAAGTCCCCACTTAGAGTTGGATCCGAAAAAGGAAAGAGGATTTGACTCTGAGGTAAAGGATAAAACCAAGGAATTTTGGGCGCGCAGGCATTGAACACGCAGGTAGCGACACACAAGTGTGAGCCGCACAGGGTATGATGCGCAGGTAAACTACTTTGCCTATAAATATGCGGCATCACTTCGTGCAAAGCACCCAGCTTTGAACGCTTCTGATCTCTCGACGTGCAAGTTGCTTGGATTTTGCTCGTTTGTGCAGGTGCTGCTGTCTGTGGTTCATTTTTTCTTTGTGTCACACTTCTGCAGAGGTATTTGGACTTGCACGGTGATACCTGCACGCCCATACTTGTGCGATCGGATTAGACTTGCGTGCAAACATGGGAATTGAGCGCCTTAATGCCTTAGCCATTTTTTCGAATTTCTTCACAATTTTTTTGAAAATTAAACTTACTTAAGAGTTAATTATTTGACCATTGTGCAAATTCAATGGCTCCTAGAAGAATTGGAATGGATAATGAGCTGGCTAGAAAGTGGATTGATGACATGATGAGCATCATTGGATATGATTACTATGATATCTATGACAACACTCTCCCAGATTTGTCCAAGTACTAGAAGAAGTATCATCTTAATTTCCCACAGAGCATCTACCTACCTATGTATGGCCATGGTCATATACAAGGAGTCAATGTTCCAGATGCAAATAATTATATTCCCGAGATACAGCCACACTGCTACTCCTCTATTTCAGTTATGCTATGCATTAAGAGCAACAACAATGGTGTGAACTTTAAAAATTTTCCTCCATGCCATTTCCTTGCAGATACAAAAATGGAAAACCCATGGGATGATATGTTTTTCGCTTCCAGATGGTGGAGAGAAGACTATCATGACATTAGAACAATAACTGAAAATAGTACTCTCTCCAAATGGATCTTTACTTCCAATGCTCCATTCTCAAATCCATGTATCCATCTTTCAAGTCTCTTGTATAGAAACAGAGTCACTATTTGATCATCAGAAAATTTTCTCAAACTGCACTCAAGAACATTCTTTTACAATTGTTCCAAGAAGAGATGGTATCACTACGTCTCTTATTTTATCCAATTGAATAAATGAATTCTAGGTGGTTGCTGATGAAGCTCGGGATTCCGTAAATCAAATGAAGAGTTATGTTGAAAGCCTCTTGTAATTATTGGAAAAGAAAAGAGAATCCAATCTATGGATGTCCTTCTAACTTTTTCGCATCATTGAAAAACACTTTCATCTTCAATTATTTGTGCCTGAATTCTCTTGCTACCTACTTTAAATTATTACCTAAGACAATGGGACTAGTAATCATAGTCTGATTTTTGCCAGGATTATAAAAATAACCCTACAAAACTTAAATTTTTTTATTGCTCAATATTACCTAAATCATAGAAAATGTACGTTTAGTGAGCTGGGACTTGACTTTTGTTCATATTTCCCTTGACTTTTGTGGGTAGTTTAAATTCATGCATGTCGGACATAAAAAGGCTAATGTTTAAGGTCAAATAGCTTTGACCAAATGGATTAAAATCAACTCAATTCCTCGATAATTTATCTGAAAACATATTAACAAATTCAAGTATGGGAAAAAACATGTAAACTATATCTTATGAAATTTTGAATCTGAGGAATGATATGAAAAAAGGTCTAAAAGGAATTATAAGAAGTATTTCCTAAGAGTGAAGTTAACACTATTTAACAAACCCGTTAGGGGGTTGAATTATGCAGGGCCACTTAAGGGCATTGGATGCATAGTCAAATAATAGCATCTTTTGGATGACAGGTCTGTTATGTAGACTACTTATGCAAGGCTGCCTAAGGGCACTTGTTGCATAGTCAGGCAAAAGAACTCTCAGATATTTTACTTTTCTATTGATAAAAAGCCAGTGAAAGTTTATGGAGATTCAAATTTTCTAAAACATAGAGTCTGCTATATGGAGAGAGGTACTTGAATATGGAGAGGATGTTTCTAATCAAGATTATCAAAAAATTGGATGAATGTCACTCCTGCGAAGGTCTGACCCGAACACAAGGAAGGGAAATGTAAACCATAGACTTAAATACTTTTAGATCATGAAAAAGAGTATGGGACAAATATGTTAAGGATGGCTATTTTTGCAGATCCTTACATATTGTCGTTATGAAAAATAAGGACAAAAGATGTTTTCCTCCCAAGAATGAAATTACCACTATTTGACAAACCCATTAGGGGGTTGAATTATGTAGGGCCACCTAAGGGCATTGGTTTTATAGTCAAATAATAGTATCTTTTGGCTGACAGGTCCATTATGTAGATTATTTATGCAAGGCCGCCTAAGGGAACGTAATGCATAGTCAGACAAAAGAACACTCAGGTATCAGATATTTTTTGACCAGAAGTCAAGAAAAGGGTTATGGAGATCTGGAAGTATTTATGGTTAGGAGTATGACACATGAAAAATGGGTATTTTCCAATGCATGAAAGAGATACATAGACCAATGCTAACCATAATCATGTTGTGGCTGGGTCCTAAATTGAAATGATGGACTTCACTATGTATTCCATAAGGATGTGAATCAAGCCATATATAGTTCTTGAAATACAGTTTAACAACACATGGGATGAGAGTGTAGGATATCATAGTTTATCTTCATAGAGCTCGGACCATAATGAGTAATACACATTGTGTGTTTGTTATAAATCTGATGTGAATGAAGATGAGGGCTTTTATACCACATTCATGTTTTCACAGGGGGACTTTTCAGCCAAGGGACTGAGAGTGGAATTTGTGGTTAGTCCCAAAGACTTGGGGCTGGATTTGAGGGACACTCGAATGTTCCTACGTATCCCATAAGGATGGGAATCAAGCCATATGTAGTTCTTGAAATACCCTTTGTATCGATTTGGTTCTTACAAGTGAAGGGTGAAAGGGGACTTTAGTGCAATGATGGTTTGAACCAAGATTAAAGGTTCGGGAATTTCTATGTATATACGTAGTCTTTGGAATATAACATAATTGGATATCAATGTAAATAATTATTCCCTCTCGAGTGAGGGTTTCAAATAATGTTGTAGTTTATTTTCATACAGAACAAAAGTGCGGATAGTTTAAGGTCATATGCATGGACCTGTGCTGCATAGTTTAGCGTCATGTTTCTAGGACGTATGGCTAGGCAGTTTAATGTCTTGTAGTGAGGAAAATGGGGGACTGTATAGTTTAATGTCATATAGTAAGAATGATGGTGAACCAATGTAAAAAAAAATATTGGTTTTGGGCTGCTTCACAAATCAACATCGTATGATATGGATGTGAACTGACGTGTAGAGGAAGAGATTGGTTTTGGGCTTGAACCTTGGGTGGTTGCTGACGTACCCAGCCTAGAAGGTGAGGATCAAAGTCTGCGTAGTTTTATTAATAATGAATTAGCGATCAAGTTGTACTTGAGGACAACCTGAAGATGGTTTTGGGACTTACGCGTGATTAGCAGCCCAAAGAGGGTGTTATGGTTGAAGTTTACTCTAAGCTCACGTGAGTCATATTTGGTGTGATAAATAAGAGGTATAAACAACCCTAACGATGCACATTTTAACTTCATGTTGGACAATAAGAGACTAGACACCGTTTAACATCATGTTGGATGTAAGGGGGACTATGCAGTTTAATGTCATGCAGTAAGGACAACAGAGACACAATTTAACGTTATGTTGGACGTAAGGGTGTTGTACAGTTTAGCATTATGTATCTAGGATGGATGGCTATGCAGTTTAATGTCTTGAAGTGAGGCCAATGGGGGCTATATAGTTTAACATCATATAGCAAGGATGAGTGCTGCACAGTTTAGCGTCATGTAGCTAGGACAACACAGTTTAATGTCATGCTGGACAAAAGAGTATTTGTGTTACACAAAATACTTCTTCAAGAATCTTGCGTTGGTTGGAGCTGTAATGATTTCTCCATCCATTGAGATTAAAGAATAAGCTCCATTGGAGTAGACCTTATGTATTGAATAAGGTCCTTCCCATTTTGGATCAAGCTTGGGAGGTTTCTTTCCTGGTATCATTGGAGTTCTGAGAACCAATACCAATTCTCCTTGAATGAATGAATGAAGATGAACTTTTTTGTTAAAAGCTCGTGCTATTCAATTCTGATAGACTTCCAAGTGGTGCAAGGTACACAATATTTTCTCATCTAATAGTTCCAATCCATCCAATCGCTTTTGAAATTGTTCATCTATAGATAAATGATCACAAATGGATACTCTGAGTGGGGGTAATTGAACCTCAATGCGAAAGACTACTTCTGTTCCATATACCAATGAATATGGAGTTGACCATGTAGTAGTGCGGGTGGTGGTCCGATAAGCCCATAAAGCATAAAAAAGTTTATCAGTCCATGATTTCTTATCTTTACCCACCATCTTTTGCTGTATATTCAAAAGAGTCTTATTGAAGGCTTCTATTTGGCCATTGTCCACTGCATGATACTGAGATGAATGGTTGGATTTGATTTTGTATTCTTGATACAACTTCCTTACCTCGAATGAACAGAAGTTGGTGCCATTGTCCATCAATATGGTATGAGGGACACCAAATTTGGTAATGATGTTAGACTTGATGAAGCTAATAATGCTTTTAGAACTAACTTCTTTGAGAGGTATTGCCTCTTCCCATTTGGAAAAGAAGTCAATAGCAGTAAGAATGTACTTAAACTTCTTGGATGTAGCTAAAGGGTAAGGTCCTACTACATCCATTCCCCATGTGGAAAATGGCCATGATTATTTAGCTGTATGAAGAAACTCTAGGGGTTGATGAATGAAGTTGGAACATACTTGGAACAAATGACACTTCTTAGTGAAATAAACACAATCTTGTATCATTAAAGGTCAAAAGTATCCAAGCCTTTGAATTTGATCAGATAGTCTATGTCCAGACTGGTGGGCACCACAGACTCCTGCATGTACTTCTTTCATGACAACCATTGTATCTTCACCATCAATGCATCTGAAGATAATTCCATCAAAACCTCTTTTGTAGAGAATTTTTTCTAGGTGATCTGGGCTATCATAAAGAGTAAAATTGACCACACATCACCAGACCTGTTCTTTCCCAGCTCTATCAGGTGGGAGTGTTCCATTTTGAAGGTATTCCATGATAGGTGTCATCCACCCTATAATATGACCATATGGTTCAGAAATGGGACTAATTTCATTGATTTCCTCTGTTTTGATTTGAATATAATGTGAAACTATACAACAGTGGGCAATACTAATGATTGTTTCATCCTGATTTGGATCTTCCAGAGCTGTGGCTACATTATCCAATGCATCAGCTAGAGCATTTTGTGATCACGCGACATAAGAAAATACTAGTTTCGAATGAAATTCTGCCATTAACTCTATGACATAATCATACAAAGGGATTAACTCTTCTCTTCTGATGGCATAATACCCATTGAATTGTTTGATTACCAGGTTTGAATCACCTTTCACCTTTAAGTGATTCACTTATGCCTGAAGCACCAAATACAATCCTATGATGAGAGATTGATATTCTGCTTCATTGTTCGTACCGCCTTCCCACAATAAGAAGGAATGGGGTAGCACTGCCTTTTCCAGAGAAATGAGCACAATTCCTAACCCAAATTTGTTGAATTTAGGATCTTCCATTTTCTTCCCCGTTGGACTTTTGGAAGCACCACCAAATTACATTTCCCATGTTTGAAGATTATCTTGAACAGAAAAGACTTCCTCATCAGGAAGTTTAATATCTAAAGATGTATCTTCTACTAAAGGGTGTTCAGCAAGGAAATTAGCTAGAGCTTGGGCCTTTATTTCCTTTTGAGACACATACTGGATATCAAATTGCTGCAAAATAACTGCCCACCTTGCCTGATGTCCTGTAAGCATTGGATTATTAAGGATGAATTTGAGTGGGTTATTGAGAGATATCAAGTGGAACTCATGATGTTGCAGGTAGTGTCTCAATTTTTGAACCTCAAAGATTAATGGTAGGCAACACTTTTCAACACTTGAATATCGAGTTTCTGCTTCAAGCATAGTCTAACTGAGATAGTAAAGGTTGTTTTCATTCCCAACATCATTCTTTTGGGCAAGGAAGGCACCCAATGCCTGCTCTAAAGCTATCACATAAAGAATAAGTGTTCTTCCTTCAACATGTGGCATTAATACTGGTGGAATCAAGAGACATTTCTTGAGAATATTGAATGATTCTATACATTCTTCAGTCCACTGGTAAGTGACTCCCTTCTTCATCAATTTGGTGAAGGGTAAACATTTTCTTGCCAGATTTGTGATGAAACACCGAATATAGGCCAAGTGTCTTTGAAGTCCTCTCAATTACTTCAAATTTCGAGGAGGTGACATACCAAGGATTGAATTTTTCTTCTCAGGATCAACTTCGATACCATGATGGCGTACAACGAAGCCGAGAAATTTTCCTGAGGTTACCCTAAAAGCACATTTCAAGGGGTTCATCTTCAAATTATGCTATCAAAGTTTGTGGAATATGATTTCCAAATTAGCCAAGTGATTAGAATGTTTTCAGGATTTAACCACCAAATCATCCACATAACATTCAATAAATTTCCCTAAAAAGGGTTTGAAGATACGGTGTATGGCACATTGTTATGTTGGACCTGCATTCTTCAGGCCAAAGGGTATTACCTGATAGAAAAACACGCACTGAGGGGCTCTGAAGGCTGTAGATTCTTCATCTTATGGATCCATTCAGATTTGGTTATACCCAGAATATCCATCCATGAAGGAAAGTGCTTCATAGCCAGTTGTTGCATCAATTAAGAGTTCTGTAATCGGAACTGGAAAATCATCCTTGGGACAATGCCGATTAAGATCTCTAAAATCAATGAAAACTCTAATTTTTCCATTCTTCTTTTTCACAGGGAAAATATTAGCCAACCATTTGGGATATTGAACTTCTCTGTCGAATTTAGCTTTGATAAGCTTATCCACTTCAGCTTCAATTTTGGAAGCATAAGTTGGGCGTGTTCTTCTTACGGCTTGCTTAAATCCTTGATGTTCTTCTAGCCAACCCAAATGAGGAGTAGCAACATTAGGATCAAGACCTGTAATTTCTATATAGTTCCAAGAAAATATATCTTGATTTTGCTTTAAAAATGACATATACATTTCTTGCTCTTCAAGAGTCATGGACGCACTAATTAAAGTGGGCCGTGGATCTTCTTTTGTACCCAGATTTATTTCTCTGAGTTCATCCATAGAGGTAGAGATACCCTCTTCAAATGCTGGAGGAGCATCTCTGAGATCATCCTCTTCTTCTTCAACACGTGTTATTTCTTCTGTTTCTACTTGCATAATAGATGATGAAGCAGAATTTCCATGATCAAGAGAGATGTTAAAATTTGAACATCTTGAAGAAGAGGCTACCATTTCTGACCCTATTGATGATGAAGGGTCTTCCTTGGGTAATAAATAGGAGATGATGGATTGAGAATCGACATCATCATTCATCTCTGAAATTTCTATAACTTCTTCTGGACTAGTTGATGAATTATAGAATTACTGGATTTCAGTGGATGAAATGAAGACATCTCCATTTGAGATTTCATCATTGCTTGGTGAATTACCAATTTCTCTCATGCTGTCTAGCTTGATTGACGTAATTGACATTATGGAAGTTTCCATAAGAGTATTTGGATTTGGGTCTATCCTATCAATTTGACTTATAGGCAACACATAATTTGTACTCACATGTATGAATGGGTTTACTAGAATCTTTTCCAAACCATATGAAGAATTAATTTTGGTAACCTTCTTTGTCGTAGATACATCATTTCCCTCCATGTGATAGAATTCTGCCTCAATGTATTGAGAAAAACATGTTTTGAATGGGGCTTTATCACCACACAATGTCCCAATTTGATCATTGAAACAATATTTGAGTCATTGATGGTATGATGAAGGTATAAATGCATATTTATGTAGCCAAGGTCTTCCAAGAAAAATGTTTAAGGCCATGTCATGACGAACAACCATGAAATCTAAATTGGATACAAGATCCCCAAACTGAGTTCTGAGTGTAATCTTGCCTAGAGGTTCTTGTTCATTTTTATCATATCCTTGCAACATCAAAGTAGAAGGAGATAAATCAGATTTGGTGAGGCCCAATCTATGAAGTGTACGAATAGGGATGAGGTTGAATCCTAAACCATTATCAATGAAAGCTCGTTAGATGTCTACATCATTGAACTTTCCAGATAAATACAAAGGTCTAATATGTCCATGCACAACATCATCTTCATCTTCATTTGTGAAAGATATCACTGCATGTCATTCTGCAGGATCATTCTCTACATGGTAGACTTCAGCCGCAGCAATTTCATTTTCGAATTCCTGAGGACTTACAAAGTCTCAATGAGTTACTTTTGAAGATCCTTTGATAAATTCAAGGCATCCAGAATTGATAAATTGGCTGGTACTTGGGACAAATGTTTCAGGACATCATAATTTTGGTCCAAAGGTATGCGTTTCCCAATAGGAACATGTGGTTTCTCAGGTGCCTTAGAAGTTGATGCTTTGGAAGAGCGTGCATCTTGCATCGGGGTAGGACTTGGAAATAATCCTGGATTTAGCAAATTACACCGACTAGTTCTATTTATTTGCTGAGAGGAAGAAGGTGTAACTTCTAACCGATCTTCCAAAAAAAATGTGTCAGGACTGAATCTTCCATGTGTGGAAGAACTTTCTTGTTCTTATTGATCCCGCTGAAGGGCTTTGTCACAAGTTTCTACTGCATAGACAGTTCTAGCAGGGGTAGGATTGAAATAGTGGCTTCTGGAATATCCACGTCTTCCTCTGTATCATAAACCTCTAGAACTCCCTCTAATTCCTCTATTTGATACATGGAACTCAGGCTCATCAAGATCGAAACTATGACGGGAATAAGGATCTGTTAAGTGAATCATGTTAATTGAACCAAAGATCAACTCTTCATTTGATGAATAATATGCCTGATTAGCCAGTTTAAGTTGTGCTGTTTGGTGGGGCGGTGCCTGTGGTTTTGAAGTAGATGGCATAAAATATACCAGAGTCAAAGGCAACTTGGGCTTTGACATGAACTCATCTTCTTCTGATTGATCCTCTTTCTTTGAATTATGCCGCTTCTTTGAGGATTTTCCATCTGCTGAAGAGGGTTTTACTATGGAATTCATGGAAGAAGATGCAATTAGTTTCTTCAATTGCATTCATAAAATTCCATGAGTTCTTTGATTGTTTTCTAACCATCCAATCATTATATTTCTGCGCATTTTTTCTTTTGACTTCATACCACTCGCCTTATTCCTCTAGATCTGTAGCAGTAACACATGCTACCTGGGCTGAAGAACCTTTCAGTTTTACCTGTCCCGAGTCCACCATCTTTTGTAGGAGGTCTTTGAAGACAAAACACTTATGAATGGGATGCCCCAACATCTGATGAAATGGGAAATATTTGGGAAGGTCCTAATCTCCTTGTTTGGCCTTTTAGGCCTTGGCATCTGAACCAAGTTATCTTCCAGAGACGAAATGAAGTAACCAGGAACTTGTTCATTTAGGAAAGAATAAACTTTGTTCTTTAACTCCTAAAATTGTTTCCATATTTGACCTCTTTGATTATCCTGACAAAACGGCCTCTGTTGTTGATGCTCAAGAGGTGGATCCCTCCGATAATATGAAGGTCTTGAAGTGGAAGTAGGTACAGGTGCTTGTTTAAGTGTGACTGTAACGGTCTCTGCTTTAACCATTCTCCTTCCTTGAGCTGATGGAATTACATGAGTTTTATCCTTAGTCTTTTTAAGAGAGTCTTCAATCTGCTGAGCGATCAAAGTAAGGTCTCAAAACCCTCCTGTGTATTTCACAGGAATCAACTATGTGTATAATTCATCACGAAAAGTTTCCACACAGATTGGAAACAACTCTTCTTGAGGGAGTGTTAAGCTTAAGGAATATGTTAATCCCTTACAGTGAGTAATGAAATATGAAACTATTTCATTCTACCTTTGCTTACAATTTTTAAGATAACAAACTATCATCTTTGGCAACGTTGAGCTAAATTGAAGAAGGAATCGTTGACAGAGATCTTCCCACCTGGTAATTGACTGGGATTTCAAGCTTGTATACCAAAAAAAGGAATTCCCTTGTAATGACTGTACAAAACACCTGATCTTAAGTGCTTCTTGTTGTTGAGGAGTTCCCATAAAAGGATCAAAAAGAGAAACAAAATGTGTTAAGTGTTTTTCTGGGTCTCCCAAACCATTAAAAATTTGGTATGTGGTACTTGAAAAATTTGATGGGGGAGGAATTGCATCCACCCAATCAGGGTAAGCTCTCTTTTCTGGTTGAATTTGTGCTAGTTTTACCTCCATATCTTCCAACCGAGATGTTAATGACTTAATGGTAGTAATTAACTTTTGAGAAACATCTTGTTGAGCTTGGACCTGAGTAGGTGTAATAACTGGAGCTTGGACAAGTGTGGTGACTGGTACTACAACTGATGGTAGCACTACCGATTTTTATTGCACATGACCCATAAGATTAGACCTGTGAGGGTGTACTAGTAAGGGAGGATATTCTTGATCCATCTCAGTAGCTACAACAAATTCCCTTGACTGACTGACTCCAGCACGTTTAGGAGGAAGACTACCTTAAAGTAGTTCTGCATTCAACCTCCTTAATTCCTTCATTTCTTCCTCTTGTTGTGTGAACCTTTGCTCCAGTGAGAGTGATTGGACTTCTCTAGAGGAAGGGTGGAATGTAACCTGATTCTTCCCTTTACCCTTGTTGGATGCCTTTCAGAGAGGGAGAAGTTGGTTATTTGAAGGAATACCTAGATTCTAGGTAAGCCTTTGATTTCGTGTATGCACACCTTCTTCATTTATGTCTTTGTGTACGACCTCTTAAGTAGGAAATTATTCATCTGATCCCTCTGAGTGAGCCTCATGTTCTATAGGATCATAAACAATGACATTGATGAAATTTATTGATGCATAATGCATTGCATCCCTTCTATTGGAATTTCTGCGATACTGTCTTCTTCCATGTCCTTGATGAGACATTTCTTTTTGTTGAGTTGACCCCTCAGGAAATTCCTGATGAACCGTAATTTGGAGGGAATCTCTTGATAATTTGTCTCTTCATTCCTCTTGTGTCTTCTTCCCTAATCGAGAGAAGACTGACTTTCGCTGAGGAAGAGATTGAGGATTTGAAAAAGTCCCTATTCTGGTGGACTGAGGCTGTTCCTACTGTTCCTGCTCAACTCCTCGAATCCTATTTGTTGATTCTGAGGGTTGGGCTAAAAGATTCCCCAGTCTGGCAAGCTGGGGTGGTTCTTGAGCTGTAAAATCTAATACTTTCTTAAAATCTCTCATTTTTTTACAAACTTTAGTCTAGAAATTGGCCGGATGCATCAACCTAAATCCACTGAAATCACCGGGCTCAAATGACCACTGGATGATTTCTGACACTTCCATCACTTGATGATGAACATGCTATAAACGATAAGCCTGTTCTATATTCTAATTTACCTGATGCAAGAGTAATTCGACAACTTGTTCTTTGTATGACTGACTTTGGGAAGAACTAGCTGAGGCATGTTCTTGATCAAGCTTTTGATTACAAACAAAAACAATTGGCTATGGTCGGCCATGGGAAATAACATAACATGAGACCATTTTTGGAGGGATTTTTTGACTGGAGAGTACAGTGAAATGTAGTGCTCCATGAACACCCCATCCCCTGATATGAATACCAGATGGGGCATTGGTAATTAACTGGCGCAATCTTTTTAGTGCGCTAAGGCATGAATGCTGAAGGGCTCTCTGCTGCTTTTCAACCTTTGGATATCAGGAAACTGAGAGAGATGCCAAATCAATTTGGCGTTATAAAACTTCTATTATCTTGATATGATTTTCATATTCATCATAAGATAAAATTTTATTTCTTAATTGGCAAAGAGTTTTCCACATGTTGAGACAAATATCATGAATACAATCTTCCATCAACATCTCTGGAATATCATACTGAGAGTTATCCAAAGGCCAAAACATGACTGGTACTTCACCTTTCGCCAGTTGTTTTCTTATATTCAGCACTTCCTCTTTATCATTCGATGAATATTATTCTACCTGATTAGAACAAAACTGGTGATTCTTTGTTGCTTCATCAGATTCAAAAAGATTGGTAGAGAATTCATTAATCAAACTAGAAGATGAATGACCCAGGGGTGGTTCGGAGAATGACCTACACCCCAGGATATCTTCTGATTGAGAAAGTATTTCACTTGCTAATGGTAAATCATCAGACATGACTGGATTCACATTTTCAAGTGTCTCAAGATAAGAGGGCTTTCTCATTACTGAATTGTCCTTTGAAGAATTTTCTAGTAAATGAGATTTACTACTGTGGATAGAACTTTCACAGCTAAATTCATCATCATGGGGAGGAACACCATGGTGGGTTACAACAAAAGATAGAGCCTTTTTCTCCTTGATCTTAGGGCCACACAGAGGGTTATCATGGCTTTCATCTGAAGATGATACTTTGAGATCAACCGAACTGTCATGAAGAAAGCCTTCATGATGAAGTGTCTGATGAAGACCTTCAGAATTATTGTTCCCACTATTGGGAAATGAGAGACTAGAATCTTGAGTTGCAACAGATTATTGTCGGAGGGCTTCAAGAACTCCAGCATCAAGCAATGACTTATTACAGATCGACTCTTGATTTCTTGACTGTGTTGAATGAGTCTTTTTCTTAGATGCCTTCTTACTCATTTTGGGAACCACTTGTTGACAAAAGTGGTTATTATGGCAAGGTTTATGTGCCTCCTTAGAAAAAATAGTCAGGTAAGGATGATTATCTCCATTCAAATCAGGTGTATGTGTCTGACTTGATTGTCCGTATGACATGGGGGAGTATTCCCCACAACCCTCTTGGATTGGAATAGAGTGTGTATCTATTCCAGAGTGATATGTTGATGAGTCACTCCACTGGCAGGGACTGATTTGTATTTCTTTCCCTGTGATGCTACTGAAGCTGTTATAATATTCTGACAGGCATCCAGAATATGAGCAGGGATTTGCTTCTGCACTTTCACCATTTTCAGAATGTTCTTGGTGACTTCAGTTGCCGGAACAGGAATATATGTCCATTCCGTTCTTGGATTAGGTGTGTATTCCTACTCCTGTCCTCATTTTCCTATCAGTGAATTCTGACAGTACTCATGTGTGGGGGCAGAGAGTTGAGTCTGCTCCAAATTTGTCATCGGAGCTTTCCAAATGAATTCTCCGGGTGCTACCAAATGAGACTGTTGGTAGTCTTGATGAACATTGGAAGGTGTATGTTCCTACTGTGTATTCCTCGTCAAGTATGGTTGATGAATTTCCTTCAATACTGGCAGATGAGACTACTGACATAATTATTGATTGTAAACAGGTGTATGTCCCTGCCTATCAGTTTCCACCATATTATATTGGCGAGCTTCTTTGGTTGTAGTCAGATGAGCCTGCTGACTAGCTGATGAGTTATAGATAGGTGTATATGCCTACCTATAATACTCCGCCAGAATTGCCTGGCGGGATTGGCATGTTACTACTAGACGAGTCTGCTGGGCAGTAACATCAGGACGAATGGGTGTATATGTCCTCTTGTTGTTTTCCATCAAGTTGGCTTGATGGACTTCTCCAGAGGGGGCAGAATTAAGAACCATCTCCCTATTGACCAGATTTCACCTCTAGAGTTTTTTCTTCTGGACTCGGGTTTGAGGGACCTGAGCTGAACCTCTAAAGGCGATACCTCATCATGTTGAGGGCGCACTGCCACATGAGTCTGATAGCAATTGTTGATGGGAGCCCTCAGGAAGGACTCCTGTGTCCTTGAATTAAGGCCTTGAGTGACCTTCTCATTCACCTCTCTTTAATATGGGAGGGACTGGTGATTGTGTTCCAAGTATAACAACCCAAAACAGTTGGAAATTGTTGTTGGAACCACCTGCTTATTGATCACTGGTCGTCACTGTCTGAACAACCAGGGTGAATTATTGACTTGGAGGGCTTGTCGAGCAGCCTCCAGAGTCGGAATGGTACCGTGTTGACGGTATTCCTTAACTGGTGCATTTGAAACCCAGCGTTGAATATTCTGAGTAGGTGATGTCATCCTCAGAGTAGATGAGGATCCAGTAGGAGTAGCAACAGAGGCATTCACAGGTGTGAACTTTAGAGAAGCTATTTTTGTAATACAGAGAGATTTGGAAATGAGTGCCTATTTGATATAACAAATATAATGAAGATAATTTCATCCACTAAATCTTTTGGATGAGCACATATGTTATTTATTGCTTTTTAGTCCCTCGCATTGAATTAAATAGGGGCCTAACAAATAAGTAAAACATCATTTAACTTGGTTAAGGATTCACATTGGGTTCACCATTTTTGTTTCCTCTGGAAATGGGTATGACCTTGTTTGTTTAAGGTTCAAACATTCCAATCGGTTTCTAACGGGTTTATTCATAGAACTGGAAACATCCAATGATTCTACATCCATTTGGACCTATATTCCAAAGGTAGGTGCTCATTAGTTGTGGACCGATGAGGCTTAAGAATTTGTATTGGTCGAGAGGATGGGAGGTTGGAATCATCACACATTTTTGGGGGGAATTATTTTCCACTCTGGGACTCTCTTATAGATTTAAGTTATTTCATGAATCCTTATTAATTTACCAAGTATAAAAATGGGCTTTCCTTTAGATCTGACAGTCAATGATTGATATGTATGATATTTAGAGAATCTTTTATATGTATTTGAGGAACTTCATCGATAGAGAATCATCCGTATTTATTAGAGATTCTTAATCAATGGTATCCTTCAACACATTTTATAGAAATATCTTGGTCATTATGATAACCATACAGGTTTTAAATCCACTCAGTGGGGAACTTGAAGTTTATTTTCATTCATAAGGACATGGATTATTTTACAGTTGGGATCGTACTCGCAGATGGGCTACCTACGTATCCTTGTTTAGAAAAGTAATCAGAACCCACATAGTTAGAGTGAAGAAATATAGAGTTTATACATGATTGATAGCCCAAAGAAAGATGTCATAATTACTTTTACGCTCTAAGCTCACGTGAGTATTGATCGGTGTGAGAAACAAGAGGTATCAGTAAAACTTGAAGATTGTGACATGAAAGATGCAATCATAAGAAACGATGTGGGGATTATGTATGTATGACTGCCCAAGATAGATGAGGATTGGGATTTACCTCAGGGAAGAAACCCTGGAACAAGGTCCATAAAGGTATATGTGCTTTATGAAGATTTGGATACTTAAATTAGGGCTTACTTCTAAGAAGGAGGCCTAAATTAGAGGGGACTTATGATTGGGTTTTATTCCTAAAAAGGAATCCCAAATAAAAAGATATTAATACTGGGGCTTACTCCTGAGGAGGATTCCCAAATTAAGGAGATTTTTAATTTAGAGCTTACTCCTGAGAAGGAGGCCTAGGTTAAGGGAAATTATGACTGGGGTTTACTCCGGAAAAGGAGGCCCAGGTTAAGGGGACTTGAGACTTGGAGCCTACTCCTAAGAAGGAGGCCCAGATCAAGAGAAATTAAGACTGGGGCTTATTCCTAAAAAGGAGGCCCAGGTTAAGGGGAACTTGTGATCTAGGGCTTACTTCTTAAAAGGAGGCCCAGATTTGGGAACTTGGGGATTACTCCTAAGGAGGATGCCCAGATTAGGGAACCTGGGGATTACTCCTAAGGAGAATGCCCAAATTAGGGAACTTTGGGATTACTCCTAAGGAGGATGCCCAGATTAGGGAACTTGGGGCTTACTCCTAAGGATGATTCCCAGATTAGATAACTTCTCATCTTAAATGATGAGATTGAATGAATGAAATCTCTAACCTTAGTGACATAAAGTTATGTAAATCACGAGGTTTTGAGAAATTTTCCACAGAATTCCTTTCAGATAAGGAATACAACAAAGGAACCATGCCATAAATTGATTTGAAGAGGGTTTTGAAGGCTAAATCTTGAAGAGTATAGGTGGATTTTAAGAAAAGAGTTGGTGCAGCGGCCGATATATCCATACACTAGGACCCTGAATTTTGATTTCTGACTCAGTGCACGAAAACACTGATTTCATGTGTTTTGGAAATATTTTTACTTGATCTCTTTTGAGTTTGGTCACTATTTCCTATGAAAATGGGGATAACCTTGTTTGTTTAAGGTTTAAACATTCCAATCAGGTTCTAACGGGTTTATTCGTAGAACCGGAAACATCCAATGATTCCACATCCATTTGGACCTACTTTCCAAAGGTAGGTGCTCATTAGTTATGTACTGATGAGGCTTAAGAATTTACATTGGTCGAGAGGATGGGCGGTCGGACTCATCACACCTTTTTGGGGGGAATTATTGTCTACTCTGGGACTCTCTCATAGATTTATTTTATGTTCATCAATCCTTATTAATTTACCAAGTATGAAAATGGGCTTTCCTTTAGATCTGAAAATCAATGATTGATATGTATAAGATTTAGAGAATTTTTTATTTGTATTTTAGGTTCTTCATCGATAGATCATCATCCGTATTTATTAGAGATTCTTAGTCAATGGTATCCTTTAACACATTATATAGAAATCTCTTGGTCATTATGATAACCATACTGGTTTTAAAGCCACTCAGTGGGGCACTTGAAGTTTATTATCGTTATGAAGGACATGGATTTTTTTTAGAGTTGGGATTGTACCTGCAGATGGGCTCCCTACGTATCCTTGTTTAGAAAAGGAATCAGAACCCATGTAGTCCGAGTGAAGAAATATGGAGTTTATGCATGATTTATTTCCCAAAGAAAGATGTCATAATTACTTTTACGCTCTAAGCTCACGTGAGTCATGCTCGGTGTGAGAAAAAAGAGGTATCAGTAAAACCTAATGATTGTACCATGAAAGATTAAATCATAAGAAATGATGTGGGGATTATGTATGTATGACTGCCCAAGATAGGTTAGGATTGGGATTTACTTCAGTGAAGAAACCCGAGAAAAAGGTCCATAAAGGTATATGTGGTTTATGGAGATTTGGATACATAACTTAGGGCTTACTCCTGGGAAGGGGGCCTAAATTAAGGGGTAATTATGATTGGGTTTTATTCCTGAAAATGAAGCCCAAATCAGAAGATATTAAGACTGGGGCTTACTCCTGAGGAGGATGCCCAAATTAAGGAGATTTGTAATTTAGGGCTTACTCCTGAGAAGGAGGCCTAGGTTATGAGAAATTATGACTGGGGATTACTCCTGAAAAGGAGGCCCAGGTTAAGGGTACTTGAGACTTGAAGCTTACTCCTGAGAAGGAGGACCAGATCAAGAGAAATTAAGACTGGGGCTTATTCCTGAAAAGGAGGCCCAGGTTAAGGGGAACCTGTGATCTGGGGCTTACTCCGGAAAAGGAGGCCCAGATTTGGGAACATGGGGCTTACTCCTAAGAAGGATGCCCAGATTAGGGAACTTGGGGCTTACTTCTAAGGAGGATTCCTAGATTAGGGAACTTGGGGCTTACTCCTAATAAGGATGCCCATATTAGAGAACTTCTCATCTTAAAGGATGAGGTTTAATGAATGAAATCTCTAACCTTAGTGACATAAAGTTATGTAAATCACGAGGTTTTTAGAAATTTTACACAGAATTCCTTTCAGATATGGAATCCAACAAAGGAACCATGCCATAAATGGATTTAAAGATGGTTTTGAAGGCTAAATCTTGAAGAGGAGAGGTGGATTTGAAGAAAAGAGTTAAATAGGCAGATGGGGCACCCAAAAAGAGGCAGGCACGCAAGTTCTATTTGGGCACGCAAGTCCTGGTCGCACAATTATACTTGCGTGACATGGGTGTACTTGGGCGACGGTTATCCAATAGGGTAATACTTGGGCGTGACTTGGCTCAAGCCCTTAATATTATCTATAAAGGCTTCCAAAAGGGTGGCGCGCAAGTTCTGTTGAAGGGATAAGGTGGTGCGAAAGTGTGGTCATTTTCCTTAAGGGTTAGACACTTAGGCGCAAAAGTGATGATGAATTTCAACACTTTGGCCTTGTTCGCCCTCTTTAGATCTTATATACTAGGTAAGAAATTACCTTATAAGTTTTCGGAAGACTTCAAGCAAAGACTAGGGCGCCAAGAGCTTAAATCTGACTTTTGGATTTTTCTTCCTCGAAATGGGGGGTCTATCATGGGTATTTATAGGCCATTGAGGACCTTGGGAGAAAATAAAATAGGGCATGTAAGTCACCTACATGACCCATATGTGGCGCGCAAGTATAATTTCACGACCATAGTTAAACTTACGCAACCCATGATTAAATAAATCCTTGTTCATGCCTTTGTCAATTTTTGATATTCTTCAAAGGAAGAATCTCTTTGTGCTTAAGGTGTTCCCCTTTTCCATTTGTTAGACTCTGTGACGGAAAGGAGAATTAACAGTCTCTGAGTATAACTTTTTGACCATGGAACACTTGTTTCTTTTCAGGATGTCGCCACGTAGACAACCATCCAAGATTCCTGAGAGAGTATAGGATGACGACCCACTGAGTAACGAGGCTTTGGTGCAGGGACCTCTTACTGTGGTAGCACCTTCGAGTGGTGAACCAGTAGCACCACCACCCATTGAGAAGAAGATTCCACCAGCACCACCAGAAGACCATGCACGCCAACTGAGCGCATTTCATGAGTTCCAGTGATAGAGGCCTCCAAGGTTTTGAGGAAAGAAATATTTTTAGGCAGTTGAGGACTGGCTGGAGGATATGGATAGAGTTTTTCGCTTGGTTGAGACACCAACATAGCATAGGGTTATCATAGCTTCTATCCTTTTCTAGGGAACAACAGGGAGATAGTGGATCCTGAAGCTCTAGACTCATGGAAAGGTTACCCTCACCTAGACGAACTTTGAGAGCCTCTTCAGGGCGAATATTGTTCTAGAGACACTATGCTCTATGTGTATCTAGGATCTGTCGTACTTATAGTAGGGCAGCTTGACAGTAGCCTAGTACTCCACTAGATTCACTGACCTCTTGTGCTACTCCACTGACATGGTTTGGGACCCATTCTTCTGGGCCTAGACCTTTCAACAGGGTCTCCGGTAGGAGATCAAAGTGTCGATGATATCGCTGAATATCCCGACACAGGCTGGAGTGCTCGAGCGAGAATTGTTGGTGGAGAAATTCATAGCTGGTCAGGCACCGACGGTGAGAGCCACCACCAGATGGAAGGTAGATGATTCATCTACAATAGGTAGTAGACAGATGATGTAGAGGTCCAAGCGGGCCATACCCACTAGTGGATGACCCTGGGATGTTGGGTCGGAAGTTCAGAACTCGTGGAGAAGAGAAGGTCAGCTGGGAGGTAGGTTGAGCTTCAGTGTAGTAGGTAGAGCCACATGACTAACAACTACCCGACCCTCCATACTGAAGATCATAATAAAGTTGAGGTACCGATGGGGAATAGGTATATATTAAAGCGAGGAGGTCCATAGGGTTACATATGAGGCAGAGGAGCAGGCCGTACAACAGGCGGTGGGCGACAATTTGAGGTTCTACCACCACCACCATTGGAGGTCCCCCTGACCATAGGGAGTAGGTTGATAGGGGTGAGCACAACTTTAGGAAGCTGATTCCTATGACCGTGGAACTCCAGATATGATTAGTGGTATGATATGCATCTATTCCACCCTATATGAAGTACTTATAGACACATATTCCAGTCACTCTTTCATTTCCACGACACTCATTCGGATCTCGGGGATTCTGATGGAGTTGTTGGCTTGATCCTTACGATTAGAGACTCCTATGGGAGAATATTTGATGATTACACACTGGTGAAAGTAGTGTGAGATCACTCTAGGAGGCAATATATTTGGCTAAGATCTTCTAGTAGCAGCGTCAAGGCCTTATTACATCATCTTGGGTATGGATTGGCTATCCACAATCCATTCTCAAATAAACTATTTTATGCGCAAAGTGCGGTGTGTCTGTGAGGATGGGATCAGGTTTACCTTCACTAATGAGAAGGAAACATTTTCAGCACATGATGGACTATCTCAGAGGAGGTTTCAGTCAATTAATCATCAGTTGGCTAGACTCACCCTTAGAGCAGTTAACATGAGGAGTCCGAGTTATCCTCTAGTGGTGGACCAGTATGCTAATGTCTTTCTAATGATTTTTCGGGACTACCTCCACAATGATATGTAGACTTTCACATTGACTTGTACCACAGGACAACACTGATATCTACACCAGCATATCAGATGTCTCCCATGGAGCTTCATGAGTTGAGGGTACATTTGGAAGACTTGCAGGGAAATAGGTTCATAAGGACCAATGTTTCTCTATGGGCATCCCCTATCTTGTTCTCTAAGAAGGTGGATGGTATCTTGAGGATTTGTGTGGACTATCAGTGCCTAAACCATGTGACCGTGAAGAACAAGTATCCACTCTATAGGATTCATGATCTTTTCAAATAGCTAAAGGGATCTCAATGGTTTTCGAAGATAGACCTTAGATCAGGCTATCACCAGCTCAGGATACGGGATGAGGACGTATCAAAGATAGCCTTCAGATATTGGTATATACATTAAGAGTTCTTGGTGATGCCTTTTGGAATGACCAACGCTTTGACAGTGTTCATGGGGCTCATGAACATAATCTTTCATCAGTACCTTGATTTCTTTGTAGTGGTCTTCATTGACAACATATTGATAAACTCGACGTTAGAGGAGGAGCACGCCACGCACCTTTAGATAGTTTTGGATACACTCTAAGAGAAACAGCTTTATAGAAAGGTCTCGAAGTTCCAGTTCTAGGTACGGGAAGTCCACTTCCTGGGGCACGTTATTTCGGAGGCTAGAGTCATAGTGGATCCAGGGAAGATAGAGGCAGCGATTACTTGGGAGCCACCCAGAAGTGTGATCAAGGTGCAGAGTTTCCTGGGATTGGCTGGGTACTAATAGATATTTGTACCTGACTTCTATAGGGTAGTGGAACCCTTGTCATCTTTGACGAAGAAGGGGAAACCTTTCTTGTGTATGGAGAAGTGTTAGAAGAGTTTTCAGGAGATGAGGCCGAGATTGACGACTGCCCCCATCTCAAGGATACCAGAAGAGGGAGTTGGGTACGTAGTCTAATGCGATGCATCAGGGACCATAATAGGTTGTGTTCTGATGCAGTAGAGATCAATGATCACCTATGACTCACAAAATTTGAGACAACACGAGAAAAACTATACTACCCATGACCTGGAGTTAGCAGTAGTGGTCTTTGCACTGAATATGTGGCGACACTACTTGATGGGTGAATAATTTACAATTTAATATGATAACAAGAGTCTCAGGTATATCTTCTCACAGAAGGAATTGAACATGAGAAAATGATGATGGCTAGAGTTACTCTGAGACTATGACTTTGAGATAGTCTACACTTCTAGGAAGGGTAATATAGTAGCAGACTCACTCAGCAGAAGGTCTGGTCTACAGCTACTGAGTGAGGCGATAAAGCAGCTATCCGCATTGAGAATATCCTTTATGGATGGAAATGGAGCAACTTACCTCTAGTTTATTACTGTCACACCATGAATTCTTCAACGAGTTCAAGAGGCACCACCTGGGGACGTTGAGTGTGAGGCCCAACATGCTCAAATATCCGCATGACAGGATCCTAAGGGATTTTATGAAGGTGGGGAGCATGTTATCCTATTCAGGGGACACAATATGGTACCAGTGATGCTCCAAGAGGAGGTGTTGAAGGAGTTCCTCAAACCCCTTTTAGCAGTATATCCTGGAGTGGAAAATATATACCAGGACCTCTGACATCAGTACTAGTGGCCAGGGATGAAGAAAGCAGTGGTAGAGTTTGTATCCCGATGCCTCACTTTCCAGCAAGTGAAGGCTGAGCATCAGGTACCAGCAGGCTTAGCTCAGCCACTTGAGGTACCAGAGTGGAAGTGGGATGGTTTATCTATAGAATTCATGATGTGGCTACCACGTATGTCGAGTGGCCACAATTACATCTGGATGATTGTTGACTAACTCACCAAGTCATCCCACTTCCTACCCATCTGAGATAAGGGATCAGTAGAGGGATTGGGATGCCTCTATGTGTAGGAGATTATGTGACTTCACAGAGTTCCATTGATGATCATCTCAGATTGCAACATACATTTTACATCTCACTTATGTAAGGGATTGCATGAGGTGTTTGGAACTCAGCTATGCTTGAGCGCCGCCTTTCACCCTCAAACAGATGGTCAGACGGAGCAGACCATACATACACTCAAGGAAATGCTTCGTGTTTGTGTCCTCAATTTTGGCTGCAGTTGGGAGGACCACCTACCACTGGTGACTTTTTCATACAACAGTTATCACTCCACCATCAGCATGACACTATTTGAGGACTTGGATGAGCAACCATGAAGATCACCGCTTTACTGGATAGACCTAGGTGAGTCAACACTTATGGATTTAGAGTTGGTACAGGCTACCACAGAGAAGGTGCAGATCATCCAAGAGCGGATAAAGTCTGCACAGAGCCAGCAGAAGCCTTATGCTAACAGTATACAAAGACCCTTGGAGTTTGAGGGGGGAAACCATGTATTTTGACGGGTCTCACCCTAGTGAGGATTATAGAGGTTTGGCCAGGGCATCAAGATATCTATGAGGTTCATCGAACCTTTCCAGATCCTCAGCAGAGTAGGTGAGGTGGCGTACCATCTAGATATTCCCCTGTAGATGCACTAGGTGCATAATGTTTTCCACATGTCGCAGCTGAGGAGATACGTGCATGATCCATCACACGTTATTGACTGGGGAGAGTTTGACATCAATGATGGGGCGACGTTTGTGGAGTTCCCGATGGAAATAGAGGATTAACAGGAGCGGGTCCTTTGTGGGTGGTCGATTCCTCTAGTGTGATTTTTTTGGAAGAACGGGAATCTTCAGGAGAGAACATGGGAGAGGGAGGCTCAGATGCGTGATCACTACCCCCATTTGTTCCCTTAGTTTTGTTGTAACTTTTGGGGATGAAAATCCCTAAGGTGGGGAGAATTTAAAGACCAAAAAAATAGATGTAATTTTTTTAAATTATTTGGTATTATTACGAGTCTGAGAAAATTGACGGTGTGTGATTCTGAGGCCCGGTGTGCTCGAAATGAATTTTTGAACTTTTTTTAAGGTACATTTAGTAAATGCACAGGTGGCGTTTTCTATATTCTGAACCAGTTCTAGAATTAAAAATACAAAGGCACCGTTGAATCCATAGCATGAGGATTCCCTTAGGGGAAGCTTCACTTCGACCATAGTAGGTCTGGAGAAAATGTTAGTTTTTGGACTTTTTAAACAAAAAGTAAAATAACATGTAATTGTTATTTTATTTTATTTTTCTCCAAGAGATGAGTGGCGTTGGTGGGACCAGTGACTTGTCAAGACAATTAATGGCTTGACTCATCAACTTTATAAATCCACCACTGTGAATTAAAATATGTTCATTAATTCATTTAAAGAACCTCATTAATTCTTGAATACATTACTCACATTTCCCCCTCCTATTTAAATGGAGCTCAGGGTGGGGTTTTGGCATGAATTATTCAAGAGAGGAAACTCTGGCGGAGTTATGTGGCAACATCCAATGACAGAGGATGAAATATCGAGAGACAACAATCCAAGATAGATCAACTCCAATGACTCCATCTAATGTGGACGCTCCTCCCGCCACAACCGTGACACCTCCAACAGATCTCGAGGTAGGGGTTGTTTATTAATTTAAGAAACTACCTCGAATCTTTTCCTCATTCTTGAATTTGTGGTAGGTTGTTGTGGGGGATTTGAATAGGGTTTAAACAATATCTATGTGTTGTATACTTACCCCTTGTTATAAAGTTAACACAGAGGGTGCGTGCCAAATGAATAAATCCCGGACCCTCCACCGCTTTATTTTCTTGCCTTCTTCAAAGGTGACTTGTTATAACATAAGGGAAACTTGAATCCGAGAGGCGCATGATGATGAAGACATTCTTATAGGACTATAGGCACGTCCAAAAGGAAGAACAGACCACTAGATCTCACCTAGTGGCCCGCAGAAGAAGCACCGGCGTGGCGGTGCCGGCAATCGGTGCCGACTGATGGGGGTGACTACTGACAACCACTGGCCGCAGTGGAAGAGAGGTGCCGCTCAGTGCAGCGGTGGACGAATAGGTGGCCAATAGTAGTTTGGACATGGATATGGAGGTGGTGCATCTTCATTTTACATGTTGAAGGTCCACGACTTTGATGCCGTGGTGGTGGAGAAGGTTGGGACCCGCTCCCTGCGGTTCCCTTTGGGAGACAAGACAGCGCCACCTCGTGTTGCCATTAATGGAGCTGAATGACTCCTTTAAGCCATTCGGGAGCAGCAGACAGTGCGACCCCCATGGGTCACACCAGCCAGTGGGCTGGGTCTGGCCGGGTCGGTTCGACTGGGTCGGACCGGACCGGGACCCCTCTCTAGGCCAGAAAAGCATAAAGGTCCATATATTCCAAATATAATGTCTGTTTGACGAACCATCTGCAGCGATGGGATCCTTCAAGTGAGTGGGTCCTATTTAGGTACTCCAAGCGAGTTTTGGAGAAAGTTAGAGTATGACCGGATTGGATTGACTATGAATCCAACCAGGCCCTCAGAACTAAAATTCCAATAACTTACAGACCGGGTGTCCAGTTAATGTGCCGTCTGTTGCATTGGAACCCTTATGACATGAAATATTATTGGGTTACTTCTTCATGGGACTTTGTGCCAGCTGAAATAATACTGTTGGCTTGAGGAGTGGTTCTCCTAGAATCAAGCGTGCTATAAGCGGGAATCCAGTGTCTGGTAGTGAGGTGGAGGTTGGAGACAGATCATACGGAGGTTAGTACCGAGTGATCCTATGTGGGTCAGCACCTATCAATCCTGTGAGGGTCAGCACCTATCAATCCTGTGTGGGTCATATCATATGTGGGTCAACACTTAGTGATTCTGTGTGGGTTAGTGCATACCGATCCTATGGGGTTTAAATCCTATGTGGGTCAGCGATCATCGATCTTGTGTGGGTCAGTGCATACTGATCCTGTGTGGGTCAGAGGGATTTAGTACCTATCGACTCCGGGCTGGTCGGATCATGTGTGGGTCTTGTGGGGGTTAGTACCAATCGATCCTATGTGGGTCAGACTCCTTATGGTTAGTAGCAGTGCCTCTTGACAGAATAAGATGATCTAGATTCGCGACTAATCATCTGTACTTCGGTGCTTTACTTATACCTGGTTTGAGATGAGTATTTTTCTTTGTTATTTGTGATCGAGATCATGATTTTTGGTTTTACTTTGTGGAATTTTGAGAGACCTTTAGGGATATCGGGGTCCCTAATGGGTATTGTTATTCTCACCCCTGCACGGGCTTCGCCCACACCTTGTTGTGTCTTATGCAGATGACGAGCAGCCTTGACTGAGACTCGAGGAGCTAGGACCTGACGGTGGATAGAGGTGATAGTGATTGGTCGATGTGGAGAGAAGTGGAGATAATCTGTACCTACCCTTTAGGTAGGATCCTTGGTGAATGATAGTAGGAGTTGTTTTTTGTTTCAGTTGTAGTTGTACCTTTTTAGTTGGTCTTGTATTCCAGCCCCCTTTACTTTCAGTACACACCTTTACTACTTCAGTTTTACTTCGTGGTTGCATCTTGTTTTACCTTTTCAGTTGGATTGTGTGTTTGTATATGTTTAAAGGAAATGCCTTCCCATTTTAGGGATATTCCTTTCCGGTGCTAGTCACCAACCCCTGGCCTATGGAAGGTGGGCTTGAGGTAGTCACGACACGGGCCCCGGGGGATGGGTCGTGACAATGTTATTATGAAGGAGGTTTTTAATTAAAGGGTGTTCAAAGGTGATAGTGATTTTATGTTTCTCAAAACATTTTAATAATTATTTTTATTATATTATGATGTGTAATATTGTATTGTTAACCTCCACTTATATGTCATAAGAAACCTTGGGTAGCTTTTTGAAAGATCTGGGTATGAGTATTTCACTAGTTTATGATCACACGTTTCACTAAATAGTTCATTTTAAGGGTTTTATCTCAATAAATCTATTAATTTGTTGATAAATATCCCTTTATATATATTTTATAAAAGTATATATAGGTTTCTTACATGATTTTACATAAATAATTATTATGGTTCCATTTTATAATAATTTCCTCTCATATAATGTCTAAAAGTAATTTATTTAGACTTTACATTATACATGCGTCTATAATATTTTGACATTGTTTATTTATTTCAAAAATTAATGGAAAAATGAGGAATTGGAATATTACATAACTTAAATTACATTAATAAGTGTTTGATTCATTTTGTTTTCTGTTTTACAAGTTGTTAATGTATTAAATTCTAACTCTAATGTAGAATGTGAAATTACTATTTACTTATTTCCCATCCCAAAAATGACAGAATCTCTATGAGTAAATATCCATCAAAATTGGGATTAATAATCTCCTATTATGGTATTTCAAATTTAATTAGTTCATACTTAATGTAGTCAAGTAATCATTATAAAATAAACTCAAAATGTTTAGCCTTGTTTAAGCATAAACAATTCTAATTATACATTTTCAATGGTCCATGCTAGAATTAATAGAATATCAATTAATTTGAAAAACCAAAAATGTGATATTGGATTTATTATATTACATAACATACATTAAATAACTACATTTCACTATAATTTTCATGTTGTGATGCGACTATGTCTGTATGATTTTTTTAACACTAGAGTCAAATGAAGTATTTACATATTTGAAACCAATAAGATCAAATGTATTCAACATATTCACAATATAATGATACTGATATAAATAATAACCTCCACTATGTATTCTTAATTTAAAAATTATTATATTATCTATTATTATAATTTTATTCATTTTAAGTACTTATTATAGTCATAAGTAAAAGTAACAACGTATTTTTTTACCTCCACTAGTTAATAGACCATTTTTTTAAAATATATTAGAATAGAATAATTATAAAATTCATAAATCTTTCCTACAATTTGATTTTTTTACTTTTTTATATTCTATTCATGCTTCATATTTATTTAATTATCGTTTAAATTTATTAAAGCGTAATTTATTCATTACTTTTAGTGAATTAAAATTGTCATGTGAAAAATAGTCATGTCATATATCATAACATGTCCATGTTGAGACCCATTTTATTAAAGACAATAATGTATATTCCCACCAAATATCACCTTCAATAGGACACAAGTTAATAATTTGTGCCAATGGTGTAATTCTCACAAATGGGAGTCATTTCCCCTTTTTAGAGAACACAAAAGAGTAAAACTGCCATCCTTATTATCTTCATCTCCTGAATATTTATTATTTCATTTATTTTCTTGAGAATCATCCTCTATATTTTCTATTTTCCTTGAACAACTATGAATAATATTCATCCAAAATAATCACCGGTACCTAGTATGGGATGAAAACTTGTCAGAGTAGTTCAACAACATAGGTGTATGTCCACAAAAGATGGGGGAAGAGTCTCAAATAACAAAATGAAATAATAAATATTTGGGAGATGAAGTTTATGAGGATGAAATTTGTTTATAAGTTTCACCTTTGGATGAATTCATTGGATAACACCTACTATAGTAGAGTAATTATATTCTTAAATTCATTTATCCATTTCCTTTGAATATTACTTAAATTATTTGAAATAATCAAATGTTGGGTTCCCCTAATTTGTATTATATATAACTTTCACCTTTGATAATGAATATATTATGTGTATTTATTTATTTATCATAAAAAATGAATATTTTACGAACCTAATAATATGGATATGAATAAAAAATAGGTGCACACTAATCATTTGAAAAAAGAGTATGGAGTTGGAGTTAAAGAGTTTCTTATGTTTGCAATAGAGAATTCATACGACCCTTCTCAAATCCTTTTTACATGTTTACATTATTATTATTTAAGAAAAACTAGTCCAGAAGAGTTGAAGAAAAATTAATTTTCATGGAATAAATCAGAGATATAAATTTTTAACTAAACATAGGAAAAAACTAAATGTGTACACCTATTGGGATCATACTGTGGCTTACAGATCATTTGATATGAAAAACAATGTAAATGATGATAGAGATCTCATATAATAAATGAAAATGGCACTTGAATATGGCCTTTTTGATTATCTAAAGTTGTTTGAGAAGTTAAATAGTTGTGCTAAGAAACCATTGCATATGGGTAGTACTAAATACACAACATTGTCAGCTGTATTGATGTTATATAATTTGGAAGTTCATAGTGGATGGAGTGAAACAGGATTTATAGAACTACTTAGTCTCCTAAATGATATGCTACTATAAGAAAATGAAATTCCATGTTGAACATATCACACTAAACTAATTCTATTTTCAGTGGGCATGATCTTGAAAAAATTACATTCTTGTCTAAATTATTGTATATTGTTTTGCAAGGACCATTAATTACTCATAAAATTCCTTAACTGTGGTACCGATCGATACAAGAAAAATGAATCAAGTCCTTCAAAATTTCTATGGAAATTTCCTATCATTCCATAGTTTAGAGGACTATATAGATGTTAAGAAATTGTGAGAAAGTTAAGTTGGATTATAGATAAAATAATTAATAATGGGAACCCATTTCATCTAGCAGATTATACTCAGTGGAATAAAATTTATTATGAGTATCTTGGATTTGGAAATGAGAAGACAATCATCTTTTGTTATCAATAGATGTAATAAATACATTTAGTGTTAACAGTATTACTCATAGTACATAGCCCATAATGTTGGTAAATTATAATTTTCCGCCATTATTATGCATTAAGTGAAAATACATTAACCTACCTATACATATATCTGGACCAAAGAAGCCTAATAATGATATTGATGTTTATTTGGATCCATTGATCAAATATTTGAAATTGATTTGGGTTACATGTGTTAAATTTTATGATACTCATAGAAGTGAAGAATTCACATTGAGGGTCTTGTTGTATGGGATGATAAATGACTTTCCTACATATATAAATTTTCTAGGATATAGAATTAAAGGAATGTTATGGCATCCCTTTTTCTAAGAACGCACACACCTTATTCAGTTGGTGCATTCCTCAAAGACATTTTTTAGGACATCAGAATATTTTACCTTGATGAAATAAATACCAATCATGGATGACAATATTAGATGGGAATACCAAATAAGGTACAAAACCATATCCACTAATGGGTGATCAAATGTTCAATAAAGTAAAATATATTGAAACTATTTTTGGTAAAGCTTTTTAGAAAAACCTTAAGAAATTTGGTTGGAATAATATATCAATTTTCATTGGATTACCACATTGAAATTGTTTGTACTTCATACATTTTCTTGATTTCATGAATGTAGAAATGAATGTATTTGATAGTGTTATTGGAATGTAGATAAATTTTCTTGGAAAAATGAAAGATGGAATCAAGTTTAGGTTATAAATGGTTCACATGGGGATAAGGGAAGAGTTGGCACCAATGAAGGGTAAATGGTGGAATTTTCTTCCTCCAGCTTATACTCTATCCAGATTGGAAAAATTACAATTTTTCCTTTTCCTTAATGGTGTAAAATTTCCATTCTAGTATTAATCAAATTTCAAGAATGTTGTTTCAATGACTAATTTGAATATACATAGGCTAAAATCAGATGACTTTCATGTTTTTATGCAATATTTGATTCTTGTTTCTTTCTATTTCATTCTTCCTAAAAATTTATAACATACATTAACCAGAATCTGATTATTTTTCAAAGATATATGGAGTAAAGTTATAGACCCAAAGAATCTTCTAATCATGAATAATGTGGTTTTAGTAATATTATGTGAATTAGATATTTTCTTCCCACCATCATTCTTTGATATATTAGTCCACCTGATGGTTCTCTTGGTTAGAGAGGTTCAACTATTTGGTCTTTTATATTACAATTGGATGTGCCCCATTGAATGCTATATAAATATTTTTAATGGTTATGTCAAGAAATGTATTCATCCAGAAGTTTGTATTATAGAATGATATATTATTAAATAATCTGTTGAATTTTATACTGATTACCTTCATATGTTGATAATATCAATATCCCAATGTCTCATCACAACAGACACCTTATGGGTGAAGGTTTTTTCATAAAATATGTTGTTATAATTACCATTATAGAGTGGGTGTAATCACACCTTTACATTTTACATAATAGTGAAGATGTTGATCTATAAATTTAATCCCACAAAACAATTCTTAGAGATTTTAATCCATCAAGGGATAATGTATGGATATCAAATACACATAATCAATAGTTTATAGGATGGTTCTGTAATCAAATTTATAAAGAGTTATTTGAAAATACGAATTAAATTATCAAACAACTTTTATGGATATCCAGGGGACCGAATGAAAATGTTCTATCTTATGCTAGTTTTGTAATCAATGGTCATAAATTCTATACAAAAGACCATGATGACTATAGTATGATGAAAAATAGTGGAGTTAAACTTGTGTTCGAATATATGCACATATCTGGTTTCAATGATAGAAATACAATTTACGAAAATATTTCATATTTTGGAATTATTGAATAGATATACGATTTGGTTTATATAACATTTCAAGTGCCAATTTTCTATTGAAAATGGGTAAAAAATTAGAGTGTAGTGAAAGTTAATGAAATGGGCTTCATGAAGGTGAATTTTAGTATAGAAGGGGACAAATATGATACATTCATAATGGCATCAAAAGAAGTGCAAGTATTTTTTTGCCTTAGATTCAACAAAAAATAATTGGTTGATTGTCCTACTGGTGACTAAAACAACTATAGGGTTAGATAAAAATTCAATCAAGGTTGACCCTTTCATTAGAAGATCACAATCAGTTCATTTTAGTCCCCATATAGAAAATGTATTTTATATTATAGGTGACCACAAAAAGAGGATTTAGATTCTTGATAAAGGATTAAAATCCCTAAAACCTTAAAAAACAGAGTTCAATAAGAATGTAAACATGTTTTTAATATACCAAGTTTTTCCTCATAATATTTTCTATTCTCTTATAAATTAATATAATCTAAATTAAATGTTTTACTACCCATGTAGATAATGTCTATTTCACATGATGATGTTACCAAACCCATAGAATAATGGGCTATAATGAAGGAAACCCTTTGGTAAGATGTAAAGGTAATGTTACGATATACTTTATCTATTTTACTAAAAAAAATATATAATGAAATTTAAATTTAATTTTCATTATTCCTTGTAGGGTTCATTTATTTTAGAATATTTATATCCATATTTCATGCCTTTATACAACAAAACTTCCATAGAATTCTTCTCCTGCAAAACAATTTCACCCATACAGTGTCGGAATTTATCACTTTCCTTCAAGTTCCCTCCACTTCCTTTGTAGGAAGAAAAACAACACTTCCTTTTATCAATCACAGAGGCATTATTAATGCATAAACAATAAAATAATTTTCCATATAATTAATTTATTATTTAATATTTATGTTTTATTTATTTATTTTTAGTATTAATCACATAAGAATTGTTTTCATATATAGCCATGAACTTTTGTTTGAGTTAGAGTTGTTTTTTGATAACTACTCATGCTCATGAGAGATTGGTATTTGAGGATACAACTAAGATAATTACAATAAGAAAATGAGTCAAGAATGTATAGAACCATCATGAAAAGGTGAATTCTTACTACTTATTTAATTAATTTTTTCATCATTTTATATACTATTTTTAAGTTAATTTCCTTATCATTTTTATCTAATATATATTTATTTTTTTCACAAATATTTTGGGAAGTCATATTTTTCTTTCAACTATCTAAAATAAGACATAAAAGAGATAACATGTTCATTTCTGATAAAAGAAGAAACCCGATGTCACCTAGAACATAAAGCATTTTAGAGAGCATGACATTTCTATTCCATCATAATGGAACATGTTCTCTCTTTTCTTGAATTTTTCAGATAGTTGAAATGAAAACACATATTTCATACTCAATAAACCATACCATAATATGATACACAGTGTGCTCGGTATAACTCGGGCTGTATGTTTTTAGTTTATAATTTACATTTTTATTCAAAACAAACATCACATTATCCAAACTTAATAAATCAATTAATATTGTTTTGATACTTTAGAAAAAAAATACATAATTCATTTGTAACATGTTGGAATCAGCTACACCTCAATATAATGAATAGTGTTCCTGGTATGTCCCTAACCGTGTTTTTTATATAAAACTGACATTAATTTTAGTAAAAAAGACATGTTACATACTGAAAACCAAGAAAACACGCTTATATTATCTTGATAATTTAGGGAAATAATTCATAATTCATTTTTTATATGTAAGAATTAGTTTCACATAAAACCAACACATGTTTTTGCCAGTATGACTCAAAGCTAATGTTTCTAGTTTAAAATGAAATTTCATTAAAAATTAAAAGTGATTTAATAAAAACTAATAAAAAACATTCTAATTATTTTAATACTTCATTAAAATTATCCACATTTCATTTGGGAGATGTGATAATCTACCACACCTCAATATGATGTACAGTGTAACTGGTATGACTCCAATTGTGTCTTCTATTTAAAATTAACATTATATTTAGTAAAAACGAAAACTAACCTACTCAAAACTGAGAAAATACATTATTTTTGTTTTGATACATTAGTAAAATGATCTGTAAGACATTTTTGATGTTTAAGATTTATCCTCACGTCAATCTGATACATGATTTTCCTTGTATGACTCAATGTGTCTGTTATCAATTTAAAATTGATATTTTAGTTCAAAAATTGTAACACACTAAAACTAATAAAACAAACTCGGGTTGTCTTGATGATTTAGTAAAATTATTAATAAGTCATTTTTGATTCGTAGGAATCAGTCTCACATCAAACTGAAACTGGATATGATCAGTATGATAAAAAGTGGGTGTTTCTAGTTTAAAATGACATTTTAATAAAAAAGAAAAGTGGCATAATTAAAACTGAGAAAACACATTTTCATTTATTATACATTAAGAAAATTATCAATATGTAATTTGGGATGTGTAAGAATCATCTTCACCTTAATTCGACACATAGTGTGACTGGTATGACTCAAAGTGTGTATTTCTCTTTAAATTGAAATTAATTTTAGTAAAAAAGACTAATAACATGATTAAAACTGATAAAAAAACATTCATATTGTTTTGATATAGTATTAAAATGACCCATAAGTCATTTGATACATGTAGGAATTATCCACACCATAATTTGATACATGATGTGCCCGGTATGACACAAAGTGTATGTTTTCAATTTAAAATTGACATTTTAGCTCAAAAATTTCTACTCATTGGAAACCAGGAAAACATGCTCGTATTCTCTTAATTATTTAGTAAAATGATTTATAAGTAATTTTTTGATGTTTAGGAATCAATATTTTTTCAAACTGACACATGATGTGATTGATATGACTCAGAGTGCGTGTTTCCAATTTAAAATGACACTTTTGTAAAAAATAAAAGTGACATACTCAAAATAGAGTAAACAAATTCAGATTATTTTGATAAATTATGAAAACTATTTATGTGTCATTTGATATGTGTAATGATTATACACACCTCAATATAATGCATGGTGTGACCAGTATGACTCTAAGTGTATATTTTTATTTAAAATTGATATTAATTTTAGCACAAAATACAAATGGACTATTAAAAACCAAGAAAGAGAATTTATATATATTTTTAACTTTATTAATGTAATTAATAAGTCATTTTTAAAATTTAGGAATCATCTGTACCTTGATCTGATACACAATGTGCCCGGTATGACTCAAAGTGTCTGTTATCAGTTTAAAATTGACATTTTAGTTCAAAAAGTGTCACTCACTTAAAACAAATATAAAATTTTTATTATCTTGATAGTTTAAGAAAATGATTAATAATTCATTTATGATGTGTAGGAATCAATCTCACATCAAACTGACACATGATGTGACCGGTATAACTCAAATTGCATGTTTTCGGTTTAAAATGACATTTTAGTAAAAAACAAAAGTAACAAACTCAAAACTGAGGAAACAAATTATTATTTTTTTATAATTTAAAAAAATGATCCATAAGTAATTTAGTATATTTAATAATCATACTAACCAAAATATGATGCATGGTGTGACCAGTATTACTCTAAGTGCGTCGTTTTAATCAAAATTGACATTAATTTTAGTAAAAAAGGAAAACTGGCATACTCAAAACTGAAAAAACGTATTAAGGTTGTTTTTATACTTTATTAAAATGATCTATAAATCATTTGAGATGTTTATGAATCATCCTCACCTCAATTCGACACATGGTGTGGATTGTATGGTTCTAAGCGCAACTTTTTCTTTAAAATTGGCATTAAATTTAGTAAAAAATAAAACTAACCTAGTTAAAACTAAGAAGACACATTTGGATTTTTTTATAACTTATTAAAAAGATACATAATTCATTTTTTCATTTTATGAATTATTCACACATCAATATGATACATGATGTGCCCGCTATGACTCAAAGTGTCTGTTATCAGTTTAAAATTGATATTTTAGTTCAAAAGGTTTCACTCACTGAAAAATGAGAAAATGATCTCAAATTGTCTGGATAATTTATTACTATAATTCATATGTTTTTTAACATATAGAAATTTTCCTCACATCAAACCAATATAAAATGTGATTAGTATGGTTCAAAGTGAGTGTTTTCAGTTTTGAATGACATTTTAGTAAAAAAGATAAGTGACATACTCAAAACCAAGTAAACACATTTAGTTTATTTTGATACTTTATAAAAATGTTCCATAAGTAATTTGGGTTGTTTAGGAATAAGCCTCACCTAAATATGATGCATTGTGTGAATGAAATTACTCCATGTGCATCTTTTTATTTAAAATTGACATTAATTTTAGTAAAAAATAAATGAGAACATTCTAGAAACTGAGAAAATACATTCAAATTATTTTTATAATTTTGGAAAATTATCCATAATTAATTTTTGAGGTGTAGGAATTATCTAAACCTCAATCAGATACACAATGTGACCAGTATGACTCAAAGTGTCTATTATCAGTTTAAAATTTATATTTTAGTTCAAAAAGTGTCACTCCCTAAAAACCAAACATACATACTAAGATTGTATTGATAATTTAGTAAAATGATTATTAAGTGATCTTTGATGCTTGTGAATTAATCTCACATAAAACCAATACACAATGTGACCGGTATGACTCAAAATTCTTGTTTCCAGTTTAAATTGAAAATTTAATAAAAAAATAAATGACATACTCAAAATCAAGAAAATGAATTCATATTGTTTTGATACTTTATGAAAATGATTAATAAGTCATTATAGGAATTTATTAATTATTCTCACCTCAATATGATGCATTTCATAAACGATATTACTCTAAGTGTGTCTTTTCAATATATAAGTTTTGTTTTAGTTTAAAACACACATCATATCTCCAAAACTGAAAAAATGATCCTAGATTGTTTTCTCATCATTCAATATACTATTAATTAATTAATTAATTTATCATCATTATCTAATTCTTATTTATTTAATTTTCACAGATATAATTCTTAGAGATGAATAAGAAAAGGTGTGACATGAAAGAATCAACCACAACTCAATCTGATACACAATATTCCTGCTATGACTCAAAGTTTAGTTTAAAATTAACACATTATTTTTAATTTATTTATTTATATTATAACTGTAACACCCCAAGGTTTTTTAAAAATAAATGGAAATGCATGAAACTTTGTTTTATATAGATATTTATAACTATCTTTTAAAAATATTTTTTCCACTTCTATGTTTTAAATTTCAAAAAATGGTCATCTATAATTGTGTTCAATAAGTTATGTGGAGTCTAATGGAACCAACTTGTTTTTTTGGTGAATAGTAACATGCCCTTATGAATAGTAATATAAATAGTAATATGGCCCTAATTAATATTAAATTTTATTATTATTTTATTTTATTAAGTCTTTAAGATAATGAGATCTAGATTAATTTTTCAATGTGATATAAAAGCAGTTATAGTTTTTAAATTATTAATTTTTGAATTAAGTATGATTTTATTTAAAAATTAAATTAATGATATTTAGAAAATTATTTTCAAAAAATGGACTTCATTTTTGAATTCTACACATCAAAAAAATGGTATGGGTGATTTTTTGGGATTTTTCTAAAATTCTAGAATTTTCAATGAATAGTGTAATACAGTAAAATACCGTATATTCAAATTATAAGTTAAATACATTATTTATGAAATAATAAGTGATGTAAGCCCACTTAATTCGAAATCACATTCCTTTATTACTATTTTGGGTCACATTAATTAATACAATTTATAGTCTTGAGAAAAAAATATTATAATAATGATTAAAATAATGAAAAATACATCCTCTCCTCCATTATAAATACCACCCTCATTTCCCTCTTCCTCCCACACCTCTCAAGCCTTGATCCTTACCTAAGTTCGGCCCAATACTCCCCAAAAGGCTCTTCTTAACATCCTAGAGCTATTGTTCTCACTAAAAGGCCAAAACCAAAGGCCCTAAGAAGTATCTCAAAGGGAAGAGATCAAGAGGTAAACATCCTCTTTTATTTTATTTCTTTTATTTCATTTTATGTTATTATTTTTTATTCTGTTTGGATTATGTTGGGATATTTCATTCCATACCCCCCTTAATACCCATATTATGTAATAATTATTATATACCCCTTTTCTCTCATCAAATTATTTTATGAAATTTTAAGCGATGTCGTTTGGCTGCCAATTTCTCAATTTTTCTTTTATTTTGAGTTCTTTTCTTCTTTTTACTCACTTACTCTTATCCAAGAGGCATGAAAGATACAGAATCATTTATATTATAGATTTTATCAAGTTCAGGGAAAATTCCTCATCAATATTCTTCTCCTCCCCCACTTACTCAAGGAATTAAAAATATTGTCTATGATGTGCCGAATTACCGACATCGTGGATGATGTGATTTCAATTTTCCTTAATTCATTAAAGGATTGTCATGAAACCATTTTTATGGTTGAACTATGTTATAATATATGTATTACTTATCATACATGGTTCTATAATTATTTTTTACCCATGGTTTTAATTTATAAAAGAAAATGAGGTCGTTATTATCAAAGCACCACGAAAATGATCCAAATGAACATCATTAATGTTTTAACTTATGAATCATCCTCATGTAAGAATTAAAAATGTTAAATGATATAATTCATGGTTCTAAAAATATTTAAATACCACTCTATTCTAATTCTAGAGTCTCACTCCCAATCTATAAGAACATCCATCATGAACCAATCATGGAAATCTTTTAACAACTCACCCAAAAACAGTGCAAGGAACAAAATACTAACAATTAAAGGGTGAAATGATGTAATGAAATGTTCGTATATGGTATTATAAAGATGGATATATTTATATAATATATTAATAACACTATTTTAACCATTATACAGAAGTTTTAAACAATTTTTAATTAAGACAAGCCCGAGGTAAGGGAATTCTTAACCCGATTTCCATTCTTTGGGTTAACCTTCTAATTCATTATTTATGTGGTATTAAATTTTTTTGTGTGATGAAAATTGTTTCTATTATGATTATTTATGTGAATTTGCATTGTATATACATATTCCATCCACTCTATTAAGTATCACTTCAATTATATGATTTATGTAAGGGGATTTTCTTTTAAAATCCTCTTTTAAAATTCCGTTTTATGAAATTTCAAAGGAAATATTTTTATGCAATTATTTATATTATATGATTGTGTTATGGTTCTTGGGAACTGTTTATTATGAAGGTTGGGACCTATATTTCCTTTTAATTCATTGGGTATGTGTAAGTTGGAGGTCGGCCATATGGTTACTCCATGTGTAACTGCAATGGTTACACAAATTGTAATGTAGCCGTGAGGGTTACAAATTATAAGATAGCCATGAGGGTTACAACATTATGTAAGTAATTCCACTAGATACATTTATTGTTATATTTATGTTCTTAAGTTTTTTATTTATCTTGTGTAAATCTCATGTTTTACAAAGTAATTATATATGGATGATAAGTATGACTTTTGAAAATGATTTCATACGCTACAAGTATTCATGGACTAATGTGCTTCTTATTTCTCTTTATATCCCTTATTGCGATTTTTTTCTCATTGCAGGTTTTTAAATTATTTTCAAAGGTTATAAGAGTGTGTAAGAAAAATAAGGAATCCAAGTTAAATTTTTGAAAATTTGTCATATAAATCATGTTTTTTTTGAATTTTTTTTATATTTTGGAAGAAATGAATACTGTTTTTATAGTATCCACTCTATAATAATGTGTGATTTTATGAATGTATTATGTACCAATTCTTTAAAACTCTTACCCCAAAAGATCCTCAATGTGTAATAATTTGTGTTCTTGACTAAAATTAAAGATTAACTAACGTTTTAAGGCTGGGTCCTTATAGTAAGTATCAGAGGATGGTTTAGATAACTTTAGAGGTTAGGATGATTTTAATATATTACCATAAATGTTTTTTTAATCTTGGGTAAATTTGAAATTCTATAGCATTTAAATATTACCATGTTTCTTCAACTAAGATATGTTTGTTCAGAATGGTTTTCCATAGAAGAAATAGGGAAGCTGAAGAGGAGAGGCACCAACAGAACGACATACTTCTGAATATGTAGCCCGGAATGGTAGGGATTATAATTGAGAAGTTTGTGATAGTAATGGCTCTGCTAATGTAAGAAATAAATAGTGGTGGAATCCATGAAAGAGAACAACCATAGGTACCACAATGGAACATGACAATAGTGGAACATTTCATGAGACAACACCCTACTACTTTCAATAGATCTTCTGACCCAGTAGCGGATGAATGATGGATTAAAGCCCTTGAAAAGATATTCGATGTTATGGGATGTTCAGAAAATCAAAAGGTAAGTCTTTCCATTTATCATTTTGAAGGTGAAGATAATAAGTGGTGGTCAATGGTAAATAATATTAGGGATTTATTGGATATTTATGCCATAGAGTGGGATGAATTTAAAAGTCTTTTCCTTGAAAAATATTTTCCTAAGTTGGTGAGAATTAGGATGGAGAAGAAATTCCTTGAATTAAGGGAAAATGAGGAAGATTCAGTGGTTGTGTATGAAGAGAAATTCACCCTAATGGCGAGGTATGCTCCAAATCTTATTCCGGATCTTGATAACAAAATCAACCGCTTTTACTAAGGATTGAATCCAATGTATCTAAGGGTGTTGGACTCCCGTGAATTTAAAAGTTATGAGAAACTTGTATGATGTTTTGAGAGGGTATAGATGGAGTTTTCTGACAATCATATGCACTTTGACACCAAGATAAGAAGAGGTCCAGATGGCATGTGATGGGTAAGAATCAACAAAAAAAAATACGATGGTAAGAAAATTTAGTTTCCAGTTTGTGAAAAGTGTGACAAGAATCACCCTAGGGAATATCTTAGAAAAACAGGTAAGTGTTTTAAATGTGTTATGTATGGACATATGACCTGAGATTGTAATGAAATTGATCCTAAGAATAATTGTGATAATAAAACTGTAAAGTGTTTTAAATGTGGTGATACGAGTCACTATGCAAATGCCTGCACAAAGAGAGATCCAAATGATGCAAAGAAGCTAGAAGATGAGAAGAAAGGTGTAGTGAGATATTTTGAAACTATATTAGCAGATAATGAGCCATCCATTGAAGTTTTATTAGGTACTTTGTTCATTTAATCCGATTTTTCTAAAGATTTGTTTGATACGAGGTCTACACATTCCTTCATTTCTGAGAAATTTTCTGGTAAATTTGAAATATCACCTCAACAAATGAGACTGAAACTTGTTGTTAAAACACCATGGGGAAATATTATAGTAAATAGGAATTACAAGAATCTTTTTATTGTGGTCTATGGAAATACTTTACCTAGAAACCTTATTGTTTTACCCTTCTTCAAGTTTAATGTGATTATGGTAATGGATTGGATTTCTGTTTATCAAGAAAATATTTATAAGAGAGTTAAAGAAGTTGTTTTTCAAAAATAATTTCAGTTTTTCTACAAGAAATAACCATAGAATTGATAACATATAAAGAAGTTGAGAAACTATTGAATGATGTAAATGAAAGTTATCTTGATCATATTGTTGAAAACAAGGGAACTGTTCAGATTAATGATGTGTCAGTGCTAAATGAATAAATTTATGTTTTTTTGATGAGTTACCTAGTGTCATACCTGATTGGGAAGTTGAATTCACAATTGACTTAGTTCCTCATGCTAGGCCAATTTCAAAACCCCCTTATCGTATGGATCAAATATAACTTCTTGAATTGAAAACTCAGTTGCAGGATGTTCTTGATAATGGTTTCATTCATACTAGCACTTCACCATGGGGTGATCCTATTTTGTTTGTTAAAAAGAAAGATGGTTCCATGAGACTTTACATTGATTATAGAGCTTTGAATAACATCACTGTTAAAAACAAGTATCATTTTCCTCATATCGATGACTTGTTTGATCAGATCCAAGGAGCTCACTACTTTTCCAAGATTGACTTGAGATATGGATACCATTAACTGAATGTGAAGAAGGATGACATCCCAAAAACAACCTTTCAAACTAGATATGGGAACGATGAATTTGTTGTCATGCCGTTTGGGTTAACAAATTCACCTGCTGTATTCATGAATCTTATGAATAGAATATTTCACGAGTTCTTGGATAAGTTTGTGGTTGTGTTTATTGATGAAATTATGGTATTTTCTAAAAATAAATAGGAACATTAAAAACATCTAAGGGTTGTTTTACAAACCTTAAAGGAAAAGATATTGTATGGAAAATTCATCAAGTGTGATTTTTGGTTACAACAGATTTCTTTTCTTGGGAACATTGTAAATAAGGATGGAATAATAGTTGATCCTTCCAAAAAAAGTGATTAATGAATGACACATTCCTACAAATGTTACATAGATTCTTATTTTTCTTGGGTTGGTAGGTTATTAACAATAGTTTGTTAAGAAATTTTCACGATTATCTAGACCGATAACTAAGTTAACACGAAAAGGGGTTAAATTTATTTGGATAGAAGAATGTGATGTCTGTTTTTAAGAACTGAAGAAGATATTGGGGAATGCTCCAGTTTTATACTTGGCTTCTTGAAATGGTGAGTTTTTCATCTGCAATGATGTTTATTTGAAGGAAATTGGTTGTGTTTTGATATAGAAAGACCAGGTAATTGCTTATTCTTTAATACAACTAAAAGATAATGTGTTAAATTATCCCACATATGATTTGGAATTGGCAGCTATGGTTTTTTATTTTAAAATTTGGAGGCATCATTTATACGGATCCATATGTCAAATATATACTGACCATAAAATTCTGAATTATATATTCACTCAGAAGGAATTAAACATGAGGCAAAGAAGATGGATTGAAATGATAAAGGATTATGATTGCACGATCAATTATCATCCCGAAAAACCAAACAATGTGGCAGATGCCTTGGGTCGAAAAAATCATGAATCATTAACCATGTTACGTTTGGAATATGATCCCTTGATTAATGATTTGATGAATTTTGGATTAGAAGTTATTGGTAAAGGAAAAAACCTCTGCTTTGTCTCAGGTTTCAGTGCAGTCATTGTTGTCAGATAGAATTAAGCAAGCACAGAAGGAAGACCACGAGCTACAGAAAAAGGTAGAATTGGTTAAAATGGGTAAGTTACCAGAATTTAACTGTGATAAAGATTGTGTTTTAAGATTTGGTAAAAGGGTTTGTGTGCCATCTGATTTACATTTGAAGAAAGAGTTTTTTTCTGAGGCTCATAGTTCTCCATTTTTTATACATCCTGGTAGTACTAAGATGTATAGAGACCTTCAGAAGTATTATTGGTGGGATGGAATGAAAAGAGATATTTTTGATTTTATTATGAAATGCTTGACATGTCAACAAGTTAAAACAGAGTGGCAGATACCTAAGGGGATTCTTCAACCTTTTCCAGTGCCATAGTAGAAATGAGAGAATGTATCCCTGGACTTTTTGGTGGGACTACCAAAGACTTCTCTTCATAACAATATGATTTGGGTTATTGTTGATCGGCTGAAAAAACCTTCACTTTTTATTTCTATTCGATGTACAATGTCTTTGGATATAATTCCTCAACTGTACCTTAATGATATTGTCAGGTTATATGGAGTTACTCTTTACATTGTCTCTGACTGGGATCCCAGGTTCACTTCTAACTTTTGGAAGGGACTTTAGAAGTCATTGGGCAAAAAATTAAATTTCAGTACAACTTTTCATCCTCAATCAGATGGGAAGTCAGAACGAACAATTCAAACTTTGGAGGATAAGCTTCGAGCTTGTTCAATGGACTACCAGGGAAGTTGGGATCAACATCTCTCTTTAGTTGTGTTTTATTGTAATAAAAATTTTCATTCTAGAATACAGATGGCACCTTTTGAGTCATTGCATGGGAAGTGGTGTCTGACTCCATCATTTTGGGATGAAGTTGGTGAAAGAAAGTTGATAGGGCCAGAATTAGTAGAGGAAGTGGCTGAGAAAGTGAAGATGATCCAGCAGCACATGAGGACAGCTCAGAGCAGATAGAAAAATAATGTAGATGACAGAATGAAAGACTTTTTTTTGAGGTAGGTGACTGTGTTTTCCTTAAAATATATCCTTGGATAAGTGTGATGTGTTTCAGTAAGAAAGAGAAGATAAGTCCATGGTTCATCGGTCCTTTTGAAATCCTATAGAAAGTTGGAACAATGGCATACTAAGTAGCTTTTCCTGCAAGTTTGTCTCAGGTACACAATGTTTTTTATGTTTCGATGTTGAAAAGTATATGCCAGATTCAATTCATGTATTGAGCCTAGAAGCAGTTTAGTTGGAAGAGAACCTTTCCTACGAATAGAAACCAGTTCAGATTGTTGATCGATGGGAACATGTATTACGGAATAAGGTGATACACTAGGTAAAGGTTTTTTAGAGAAAACACATGGTTGAAGAAGCAACATGGGAGTCTAAAAATGATATGAGAGAAAGGTACCATCACTTGTTTAATAAGTAAATAAAATTGTAAGGACGTAATTTTCAGAAGGTGGGGATAATGTAACACCCCAAGGTTTTTTAAAAATAAATGTAAATTCAAGAAACTTTTCTTTAAGTAGATATTTACAACTATCCTTTAAAAATAAATTTTCCACTTCTATGTTTTTAATTTCAAAAAACAGTCATCTATAATTGTGTTCAGTAAGTTATTTGGAGTCTAATAGAACCAACTTGTTTTTTTGGTGAATAGTAACATACCCTTATGAATAGTAATATGACCCTAATGAATAGTAAATTTTATTTTTATTTTATTTTCTTAAGGATTTAATATAATTACATCTTGATTAATGTTTCAATGTAATATAAAAGTAGTTATAATTTTTAAATTATTAATTTTTGAATTAAGAATGATTTTATTAAAAAATTAAATTAATGATATTTAAAATATTATTTTCAAAAAATGGACTTCATTTTTGAATTCTACATGTTGAAAAATAATAAGGATGAATTTTTAGGATTTTTCTGAAATTCTAGAATTGTCGCTGAATAGTGAAATACAAAAAATATACCGTATATTCAAATTATCAGTTAAATACACTATTTATGACATCATAAGTGATGTAATCCCACTTGATTCGAACTAACATGCCATTATTACTATTTGGGGTCACATGAATTAAAAATATTCATAGTATTGAGCAAAAATATTATAATAATGATTTAAATAATGTAAAGTACCCCCTCCCATCCATTATAAATACCACTCAAATTTACCTCTTCCTCCCACACCTCTCAACCCTTGAGCCTTACCTATGTTCTACCCAATACTCCTTCCAAGGCTCTTACCCACGTCCTAGAGCAGCTGGTCTCACCAAAAGGCCGAAACCAAAGGCCTTAAGAAGGATCCCAAGGAGAAGAGATCAAGAGGTAAACATCCTCTTTTATTTTCTTTCTTTTATTTCATTTTATGTTATTCTTTTTCATTACCTTTAGTATATGTTGGTATATTTCATTACATATCCCCCTTACTTACCATATTATGTAATAATGATGATATTCCTCTTTTATATCATCAAATTATTTTATGAAATTTTAAGCGACACCGTTATGCTGCCAAATTTTTGTGAGAGATTTCTCAATTTTTCTTTTATTTTGTGTTCCTTTCTTATTTTCCCTCACCTAATATTATCCAAGAGGCATTAAAGATCCAGAATAATGTATATTTTGTATTTTATCATGTTCATGGAAAATTATTCATCAATATTCGTCCCCTCCCCCACTTATTCAAGGAATTAAAAACATTGTCCGTGATGTATCGAATTACCGACATCGTGGATGATGTGATTTCAATTTTCCTTAATTATGTTAAGGATGTTCATGAAACCATTTTTATGGTTAAACCACGTTATTATATATGTATTTTTTCTCATCCATGGTTCTTTAATTCTTTTGTACAAATGGTTTTAATTTATAAAACAAAATGAGGTCATTATTATCAAAGAACCACGAAAATGATCTAAATAAACATCATTAACGTTTTAACTTATGAATTATCATCGTGTAAGAATTAAAAATGATAAATGGTATAATTTATGGTTCTATAAATATTTAAATACCACTCCATTCAAATTCTGGAGTTTCACTCCCAATCGACAAGAAGATTCATCATTAACCGATCATGGAAATCATTTAAGAACTCACCAAAAAACAGTGCAAAGAACAAAATACTAACAATTAATGGGTGAAATGATGTAATGGAATGATCATATAAGGTATTATAAAGATGGATATGTTTCTTTAAGATATTAATAACACTCTTTTAACCATTATACTAGAGGTTTAAACATTTTTGAAGTAAGACAAGCCCGAGGTAAGGGAATTCTTAACCTAATTTCCATCCTTTGGGTTAACATTCTACTTCATTATTTATGTGGTATTAAAATTGTTTGTGTGATGAAAATTGTTTCTATTTTTATGATTTATGTGTATTTATAGTTTATATATATATATATATATATATATATATATTCCATCCACTCTATTAAGTCTCACTTCAATTATATGATTTATGTAAGGGGCTTTTCTATTAAAATCCTCTTTTAATATTCTGTTTTAAGAAATTTCAAAGGCAATATTTTTATACAATTATTCATGTTGTATGATTGTGTTCAAGTTATTGGGAATTTTTTATGATGAAATGTTGGACCTATATTTCCCTCCAATTCATTGGGTATGTGTAAGTTGGAGGTCGGCTATATGGTTACTCCATGTGTAACTGCGATGGTTACACAAATTGTAAGGTAGCCATGAGGGTTACAAATTATAAGGTAGCCATGTGGGTTACACTATTATGTAAGTAAGACCCCAAATATCTGTATTGTTATATTTATGTTCTTATGTTTTTTATGGATTTTTTGTAAATATCATGTTTCAGAAAGTAAGTATATATGGGTGATAAGTATGACTTTTGAAAATGATTTCATACGCTATAAGTATTCATGGAATAATGTGCTCATTCCTTCTATTTATATCCCTTAATGAGATTTTTGTGCTCATACCAAGTTTTTAAATGATTTTCACATGTTATAAGGGTTTGTAAGAAAAATAAGGAAGCCAAGTTAAATGTTTGAAGAGTTTTCAAATAAATTATGTTTTATTTGAAAAGTATTATATTTTGCAAGAAATGAATATTGTTTGTATCGTATCCACTCTATAATAATGTGTAATTTTATGAATGTATTATGTCCCAATTCTATAAAACTATAAACCTGAAAATATATTCAATGTGTAATAATGTATGTTTTTTTGACTAAAATACAGTATTAATTAATTTTTTAAGGGACGATCCTTATAGTAAGTATCATAGGATGGTTTAGATAAATTTAGGGGTTAGGATGATGTTAAATATTACCATAAATATTTCTTTACTCGAGGGTAAATATGAAATGATATAGAATTTAAATATTACCATGTTTCTTTGACTAAGATTTTTTTTTTCAGAATGGTTGTGCACAGAAGAAACAGGGAAGCTGAAGAAGAGAGACACCGACAGAACGACATACTTCTGAATCTGCAGCCCAGAATGGTAGGGATTGGAACTGACTAGTTTGTGACAGTAATGGATTAGATAATGCAAGAAATAAATAGTAGTGGAATCTATGTAAGAGAACAACCAGAGGTACCACAACAGAAAATGACTATAGTGGAAAATTTTATGAGACCACACCCTCCTTCTTTCAACGGATCTTCTGACCCAGTAGGGGATGGAGGATGGATTAAATCCCTTAAAAAGGTATTTGATGTTATTGGATGTTCAGAAAATAAAAAGTTAATTCTTTCCATTTATTTTTTTTAATGTGAATTTGATCATTGGTGGTCAATGGTAAAGAATATCAAGGATATAGAGGATATTGATGCCTTAGAGTGGGATGAATTTAAAATTCTTTTACTTGAAAAATATTTTCCCAAGGTGGTGAGACTTAGGATGGAGAATAAATTCCTTGAATTGAAGAAAAAATAGGAAGATTTAGTGGCTCTATATGAAGATAAATTCACCCAATTTGGGAGGTATGATCCAAATATTATTCTGGATCTTAATAGAAAAATATACCACTTTTACTCATTATTGAATCCAAGGTATCGAAGGGATTTGGCCTCCCATGAATTAAAAAGTTATGAGAAAATTCTCAAATGTGCTGAGAGAGTAGAGATGGAGTATGTTGACGATCATGTGCACTTTGACAACAAAGAGAAGAAGAGGTACTGATGGTAAGATATGGGTAAGAATCAATAAAAGAAATATGATTATAATAAAATCCAGTTTTCAGTTTGTGAAAAGTGTGACAAGAGGTACTCTAGGGAATGTATTAGAAAAACTATTAAGTGTTTTAAATGTGGTAAGTTTAGACATATGGCTTGAGATTGTAATGGAAATGATCCTAATACTAATACTGATAAGAAAACTGTAAAGTCTTTTAAATGTGGTGAGATGGGTCACTATGAAAATGCTTGTACAAAGAGAGATCCAAATGATGCAAAGAAGCTAGAATATAAGCAGAAAGGTGTAGTGAGATATTTTATGAATACATCAAAAGATGTTGATCCATCCAATGAATTTTTATCAAGTATTTTGTTTATTTACACTTTCTAAAGTTTTTTTGGATATAGGGTCTACACATTCCTTCATTTCTGAGAAATTTTCTCATAAATTGGAAATATCACCTCAACAAATGAGACTCGAACTTGTTATTAAAACACAAGGGGGAAATATTATAGTAAAGAGGAATTATAATAATCTTTCTATTATGTTATGTGGAAGGACTTTACCAGAAAACCTTATTGTTTTTCCCTTAGTCAAGTTTGATGTTATTCTTGGAATAGATTGGATTTCTGTTTATCATGCAAAGATTGACTATAGAGCTAAAGAAGTTGTTTTTAAAAAATAATTTCAGTTTGTGTACATGAAATAACCCATAAAATTGATAACATATCAGGAAGATGAGAAATTTTTGAAAGATGGAAATGAAAGTTATCTTGGTCATATTGTTGAAATCAAGGGAACTGTTCAGATTAATGATGTGCCAGTGGTAAATGAATACCTTTATGTTTTTTCTAATGAGTTACCTAATGTCATACCTGATCGGGAAGTCGAATTCAGAATTTAATTAGTTCCCGATGCTAATAGAATTTCAAAACCCCCTTATCATATGGCTCAAATAGAACTTCTTGAATTGAAAAATCAGTTGCATGATTTTCTTGATAAAGACTTCATTCGTCCTAGCACTTCACCATGGTGTGCTCCTGTTTTGTTTGTTAAAAATAAATACGGTTCCATGAGACTTTGCATTGATCATAGAGCTTTGAATAACATCGCTATTAAAAACAAGTATCCTTTTCCTCATATCGATGACCTGTTTGTTCTGGTCCAGGGAGCTCACTACTTTTCTAATATTGACTTGAGATCTGGATACATTAGATGAAGGTGAAGAAGGATAAAATCTTGAAAACAGCCTTTCATACTAGATATGTGCATTATGAATTTGTTATTATTCCATTTGGGTTTACTAATTCACCTGATGTATTCTTGAATCTTATGAATATAATATTTCATGAGTTCTTTGATAAGTTTTTGGTTTTATTTATTGATGACATTCTGGTATTTTCTAAAAATAAATAGGAGCATGAAAAACATATAAGGGTTGTTTCAAAAACCTTAAAAGAAAATAAACTATATAGAAAATTCAGAAAGTGGTATTTTTGGTTGCAATAGATTTCTTTTGTTGGGAACATTTTAAATAAGGATGGAATAATAGTTGATCCTGCCAAAACAAAAGTGGTTGATGAGTGGCCAAAACCTATAAATGTTACAGAGATTCATAGTTTTATTGGGTTAGTAGGTTATTTCCAATGAATTGTTAATAACTTTTCATTTTTATCTATCCCAATAAATATGTTAACACAAAAAGGGGTTAAATTTATTTGGATAGAAGAATGTGATGTTTGTTTTCAGGAAATGAAGAAGAGATCAGTGAATGCTCCAGTTTTGGCCTTGCCATCCCGAAATGGTGAGTTTTTCATCTATAGTGATTCTTATTTGAAGGGACTTAGTTGTGTTTTGATGTAGAATGATCAGGTAATTTCTTATTCTTCAAGACAACTAAAACCTCATGATTTAAATTATACCACACATGATTTGGAATTAGAATCTATGGTTTTTTCTTTGAAAATTTGGAGGAATCATTTATATGGATCCAAATGTCAAATATATACTAACCATAAAATTCAGAAGTATATATTCACTCAGAAGGAATTAAACATGAGGCTTTGAAGATGGATTTATATAATAAAGGATTATGATTGCACAATCAATTATCATCCTAGAAAAGCAATAAAAGCGGCGGATGCCTTGAGTCAAAAAATTCATGCATCATCAACTATGTTACATTTGTAACATGATACATTGATTAATGATTTTATGAATTTTGTCATTGAAGTTTCTAGTGTAGGATATACCTATATTTTGTCTTAGGTTTCAGTGCATTCATCATTATTAGACAGAATTAAGAAAGCATAGAAGGAAGACCATGAGCTACTGAAAAAGGTAGAATTTGTTAAAATGGATAAGTTTCCAGAATTTAACCTTGATAAAGGTTGTGTTTTAAAATTTGGTAAAAGGTTACATGTGCCTTGTGATTCCTAGTTGAATAATTAATTTTTGTGTGAAGCTCATAGTTCTCCATTTTTAGTTAATCCTGGAAGTACTAAGATGTACATAGACCTTTGGTAGTATTATTGGTGGGATGGAATGAAAAGAGATATTTCTGATTTTACTCTGAAATTCTTGACATGTCAATAGGTTAAAGTAGAGTGACAGTTACTTAAGGGGATGCTTCAGCCTTTGCTAGTGCTAGAGTGGAAATAAAAAATGTATCCATGGACTTTGTGGTGGGACTACCAAATACATATCGAGGTAACAATGTGATTTGGGTTATTGTTGATCAGCTGGAAAAATCTGCACATTTTCTTTCTATTTGATATATAATGTATTTGGATCATCTTCCTCGACTATACCTTAAAGAGATTGTCAGGTTACATGGATTTCCTATTTCCATTATCTTTGAATGGGATCCCATGTTCATTTCTAGCTTTTTTAAGAGACTTTAGAAGTTGTTGGGAACAATATTAAATTTTAGTACAACTTTTCATCCTCGATCAGATGGATAGTCAGAATGAACGATTCATACTTTAGAGGAATTAGAAGAGGAAGTGGCTGAGAAAGTGAAGATGATCTAGAAACACATGAGGAAAGCTCGGAGTAGGCAGGAAAATCATACAGATAAAATAAGGAAAGACTTATCTTTAGAGGTAGGTGACCATGTTTTCCTTAAAATATCTTATTGGAAAAGTGTGATGCGTTTCGGTAAGAATGGGAAGCTAAGACCATGGTTCATTGTTCCTTTTGAAATCCTAGATAAAGTTGGAACAATGGAATACTGAGTAGATTTTCCTCTGAGTTTGTCTGAGGTACACAATGTTTTTCTTATTACGATGTTGAGAAAGTATGTGTCAAATTCAACTCATGTATTGGGCCCAAAAGCAGTTCAGCAGGAAGAGAAACTTTCTGATGATTAGAAACTAGTTCAGATTCTTGATTGACGGGAACATGTATTGTGGAATAAGGTAATCCACTAGGTAAAGGTTTTGTGGAGAAATCACATGGTTGAAGAAGCTACATGGGAGTCTGAAAATGCTATGAGAGAAAGTTACCCTCACTTGTTTAATATGTAAATAAAATTGCGAGGATGGAATTTTTAGAAGGTGGGGATAATTTAACACCCTAAGGTTTTTTTAAAAATAATTTGAAATGCATGAAACTTTGTTTTAAGTAGATATTTACAACTATCCTTTAAAAATAATTTTCCACTTCTATGTTTTGAATTTTGAAAAACGGTCATCTACAATTGTGTTTAGTAAGTTATTTTGAGTCCAATGGAACCAACTTGTTTTTTTGGTGAATAGTAACATACTCTTATGAATAGTAATATGACCCTAATGAATTGTAAATTTTATTATTATTTTATTTTCTTAAGGATTTAAGATAATGAAATCTTGATTAATTTTTCAATGTGATTTAAAATCAATTATAGTTTTTAAATTATTAATTTTTGAATTACTATGATTTTATATAAAAATTAAATTAATGATAATTAGAAAATTATTTTCAAAAAATGGAATTCATTTTTGAATTCTACACATCAAAAAATGGTAAGGGCGAATTTTTGGTATTTTTCTGATATTCTTGAATTTTTGATGAATAGTAAAATACAGTCAAATACCGTATATTCAAATTATTTGTTATATACACTGTTTATGACATAATAATTGATGTAAGACCACTATTTTTGAACTCAAATTCCATTATTACTATTTGGGGTCACATGAATTAAGATTATTCATAGTCTTGAGCAAAAATATGAAAATAATGATTAAAATAATGAAAAATACCTCCTCTCCGCCATTATAAATACCACCCTCATTTTCCTCTTCCTCCCACAGCTCTTAAGCCTTGAGCCTTACCTATGTTCTGCCCAATACTCCTCCCAAGGATCTTTCCCACGTACTAGAGCATCTGGTGTCACCAAAAGGCCAAAACCAAAGGCCTTAAGAAGGATCTCAAGGAGAAGAGATCAAGAGGTAAACATCCTCTTTTATTTTCTTTCTTTTCTTTCATTTTATGTTATTATTTTTCATTCCATTTGGATTATGTTGGGATATTTCATTCCATATCCCACTTACTTCCCATATTATTTAATAATAATGAGATATCCCTTTTCTCTCAACAAATTATTTTATGAAATTTTAAGCGGCGTAGTTAGGTTGTCGAATTTTCGTGAGAGATTTCTCAATTTTTCTTTTATTTTGAGTTCCTTTCTTATTTTCCCTCACATAATCCTATCCAAGAGGAATGAAAGCTCCAGAATAATGTATATTTTGGATGTTCTTATTTTAATGGAAAATTTCTCATCAATATTATTCTCCTCTCCCACTTATTTAAGGAATTAAAAACATTGTCTGTGATCTGTCGAATTACCGACGTCATGGACGATGTGATTTAACTTTGCTTTAATTCTTTCAAGGATGTTCCTGAAACCATTTTTGTGGTTTAAACTGATTATAATATATGTATTATTTATCATAAATGGTTTTTTAATTCTTTTTTACACATGGTTTTAATTTATAAAACAAAATGAGGTCATTATTATCAAAGAACCATGAAAATGATATAAATGAAAAATATTAATGTTTTATCTTATGAATCATCCACATGTAAGAATTCAAAATGATAAATGGTATAATTTATGGTTATATAAATATTTAAATACAACTCCATTCCAATTCTGGAGTCTCATTCCCAATTGAAAAGAACATCCATCATGAACCAATCATGGAAATCATTTAAGAACTCCCCCAAAAACAGTGCCAGAATAAAAATAATAAGAATTAAAGGGTGAAACGATTAATGAAATGATCATAAAATGTATTATAACGATGTATATGTTTCTTTAAGATATTAATCACACTATTTTAACCATTATACAAAAGTTTTAAACAAGTTTGAATTAAGATGATCCTGAGGTAAGGGAATTCTTAACCTGATTTCCATTCTTTGGCTTAACCTTTTACTTCATTATTTATGTGGTATTAAAATTTTGTGTGTGATGAAAATTGTTTCTATTATAATGATTTATGTGTATTTATAGTTTATATATGTATATATTCCATCCACTATATTAAGTCTCATCTCAATTATTTGATTTATGTAAGGGGATTTTCTTTTAAAATCCTCTTTTAAAATTCTGTTTTATGAAATTTCAAAGGAAATATTTTTATGCAATTATTCATGTTGTATGATTGTGCTCTGGTTCTTGGGAATTGTTTATGATTAATTTTGGGATCTATATTTTCCTCCAGTGCATTGGGTATGTGTAAGTTGGAGGTCGGTCGTATGGTTACTCCATGTGTAACTACGATGGTTACACAAATTGTAAGGTAGTCGTGAGGGTTCCAAATTATAATATAGCCATAAAGGTTATAATATTATGTAATTATTTCCCCCAGATACCTTTATTCTTATATTTATGTTCTTATGTTTTTATTTATATTTTTTAAATCTCATGTTTCAAAAACTATTTATATATGGGTGATAAGTATGACTTTTGAAAATGATTTCATACGGTACAAGTATTCATGGGCTAATGTGATCCTTCCTTCTCTTTATATCGCTTACTGAGCTTTTTGTGCTCATCCCAAGTTTTTAAATGATTTTCACAGGTTATAAGGGTGTGTAAGGCAAATAAGTAATCCAACTTAAATGTTTTAAGAGTTGTCAAAGAAATCATGTTTTATTTGAAAACTTTTATATTTTTCAAGAAATGAATACTATTTGTATGGTATCCACTTTGTAATAATGTGTAATTTTATGAATGTATTATATCTGAATTCACTAAAACTCTAAACCCAAAAATATCCTCAATGAGTAATAATATATGTTCTTGACTAAAATTCAAGATTAACTAATGTTTTAAGGTCGGGTCCTTATAGTAACTAATATAATACTTTTTTGATATATAATTTCATTCTTTTTCTTGAGCAATGGTTGTTTTTTTGGTAATAGCATGAGCCAGGGTCAGGGGAAAAAGAAAAAGGAACATTAATGTTTTTGAATGTATATAATTATTTTTACCAACTCATGTAATTATATAAATCAATTTCTAAAATCTCTATAATATAATATTTTTCTTATATTTATTTTGTAAATTTTATTTCATTTAAATTCTGTATTTGTACGTGATTTTATTATTTTTTTCCTTTTATGGTGTTGTAGTGTGATGTTTCAGCACACTACACTGGTGATGTTGTGTGCTGTTACATCACACTATAGTATTCCTTTTTATCAACGCTATTAAATGCACTGATAAAGGTAGAATTTATTAGTGCTTCTAAAAAATTATAAATGAGTCCTTTATCATCACTTTTTAGTGCCAATAAAGGACCCCTTTATCAGCGCTTTTCAAGCACTGATAAAATCCCAAGGTTTTCAATTGAGCTATGGTATTCATAAATTTTCTAGCACCGCTGAAGGACTATTTAAGCACTGTTAAAAACCTATTTTTTAGTAGTTCATCTCATGGGGATCTCAAATTCCATTAAAGTATTTCCATAAGATGAATTGAGATCCTAAAAGAGGGGTGTTTCATGTCAGTTTTTGACAACATTCCTATCACAATATTATAATAAAGGTAGAAATAATCTTCTCAATTAGACCTCAAAACCAATATTTAGTCCCATATATTCCATAATCAGATTAGTCAAACCAAAACCAAAAATAAAAATTGATTATTTACTTCCAACACTAAACATCCTCTAGTAAAATAAGTTTAAACCATAGCCATTCATTCTAGGAAATTTTATGTTCAACCTATCAAGCACAAATACCCTCAATCCCAATTCCAAGAACACTCTAATTACATTTTATAACATCCATCGATAGTTACCAACACCATTATATTACTTGTTAGGATTTGTATATTATCACGAATAGGGGTGTTTGTGGAGAAATATGGTTATCTCATGCGAGACAAATGTATTTTTAATATTTATTGTTATATTTGGTATAATAAATCAAAATTTATACTCAATTTTATTAATAAAATAGTGGTTAATGTTTCATAATAATCATCATTACATGAGGGTAATAAAGTGAATTTAATGTGAACCTTCATATTTAGAATCCTTTTATATTTCAATATTAAGAATGAGCTATTAAATGGGTGTTTCATCATGTTATACATCATGTAATAGGTTTTTATTATAAAAGAGTGTATTTTTTCCCTATATAATGGTTAATCCATTTGGTCCATTGATGAAAAATATTAAAGAACTTTATAGTCAATATTATTTGATTGAATATGAGATATGATCATATATTTTGATAAATTACACGAGATATATTCATTGAGATGAGTAATGTCTAAAATATTCATTAATAAAGATAAATATTAACTCTAACTATAAATAATTTATGAGTTAGAATATATGATAATGACATTATCTATATCTCACGATTATACTCAATGTCATGGAAAAATTAATTATATAATTATACATGATATATCATATAAATCTCGTGAAAATATTTAAGTAAAAATATATGTTTATTGGGTATTATGAAAAGTCACTTTATAAATTGGTATCACTAACACTTCAAAATCATTTCCAACACTACATAGACCCATATGGTCACACAAAAGTTTATATGAAAAAATAATTATTTATCACAAATTTTTTATACAAAACTAAAATATTTTTTTGATATCTTATTATAAATGAGTTTTATATAATTCCAAAAAATATTTTTGGGTATACATTCGACAATTGTTATGTAAAATTTTAGACATGGTGAAATCTAAATAAATTATTATAGGATTTAGTGCATTTGATACATTCAAAGATATTATATAAACTAAATACATAATGCTCAATGATATTATATACATTAATATAAAAATGTGTCCATAATTTTGATCACAATACTATATTTGATATGTCATGAGAATATAGAATACTTATATAACTATGAGAGATAATGTTTTATTGCTGGTAGTGATAGAAACATAGTTGTATTTTTATTATGGTCATATGATTCCAATTGGGATGAGTAATAGATCTAGATCACTCTTAGTGACTTGTATGTGATGTATAATATCACATTATATTATATTGGATATTCCACATAAGTCTATCAGGTGATTAGTTTAAGAATTAAAAACTCTTTTATGGTTTATTGAGTTAATAAAAAATATTACAAATATTTTAGTGACAATAGAGTTTGTAAAAATCCTGGGGTATTCATTTTTCTACTTTATGTATCCAAGGGATTCTTATATAAATAATTTTAGACCGAGGGTGATAAAATCTAAATCTGAATTCATGTCTAAGTTTGATATATCTTATAATCAAACTATATTGTATTTTCATCTTCCCTTTTAAATAATGTTTTAACAGGCCTCATAGTAAATGTTAAATCATAAAGAGAAGTTTTCTTGGGGATTTATATAACCGGTGGAAACCTTTTGATGTAATAATCTATTTCATGTCACTAAATAATCTTTCTCAACAACATAGAATATTTTTTTCATAAAGCAGATGATATGTTATAAATAATTTTTTAGATTTTATTTAGACCTCTTATAGTAGATCTTGTTCTATTGGTTCAGTAATGTAACTCCATTTCATTTATTACAAGGATTTATCTATCAGATCCCTTTATTTTTGGGGTATATAATATATTTGAATGCATTTTTCAAATAAATTTCTAGTGGGTGTTGAAATTGGGTTGTATGGATTTAAATAACTAGTCTTGAAGTAACCTGTTGTTTTTTAAATATTGTTTTATTATTATTATTGATTATTTAATATTTTAAATTGATTAATTAAGATTGAATCTATATATTGGATGGTATGGTTGTTTTTTATTTGATCTAGTGAGGTATCAAGGTTGAAGATATTATAAATAGGGTAGTCCTAGTGGTATAACATAAGGTTATCAGTGTTACTATTCTATTGGTGGGATTACATAATTAAATAATTAAAATATTATAGCAGTGAACACCATAAGTTAGGATGGTTCAGGATAGAAATTTCTTAGGAATTAAGTGTTCTATTATGACTATATACAATGTTCTCAAAGATAATTAGTATATTTTGTAAGGCCAATATTGTATTTAATGAGAAGTTATATGTTAAGAAAGGAACCGTCATAAATGAAACATGGTTTGAAAATTAAAATGTGACCAAGAGTGGTTGAATTAATTGAATGGAATGATTTTGGTTTTCATTCTAGGGAAGGAATATTAATGTTAGGAATATTATAATTCTTTTTTATTTTTTAACATATTAATTTTTTTTAGATTTTATGTGGAAAATGATAAAAACATCCATTTGTTTTTAATGGGAAGAATCACTATTTTAGTTAAATTAGGAGTAACTAAACTACAAAATTAGGTAAGGATAAAAAATATTTATTAGTAAGGGAGTTTTAGGTGAATTTGAGCTACAAAAGAGTGAAATAATGAAAATTTTGGTATGTGCCTAATTAGAGTACATAGTCTCAAAACCATTTTTGTTACCAAATAAATGTAGCATAGAATAGTAATGTGGATGATTGATCTAAACATACATAATAACCATTCCAAAATTAAAATCCCTCTTTATTTCAACATATATCTTTATATATATTTCCTTATTCTCCATCCCCCTATGTGACATGTGTGGATCCAGCCTCTCATTAATTTATACTTATATCTATGGGAGTTATGTTATAGGTTCTTTCTTTGTGCATTGTACATAAAAGTATCAGTTCTAACTAATTTAAATTATAACTCCATTTGAGTATACATATGGATTCAAGTGGGGCTTCACCAAATCCAAGTGAAACATGATAATATGATAGTTATTTTTCATATAAAGACTAGGGGAGGATTTCATGATGTGTATTCATGTATTTGGGATATTGATCAATTTCAAATATCTATATAGTGAGTATCTCATGGGTATAACATACATTAAGGTATTTTTTTGGGAATTTAATTTATGTTATTTTGGGTTTTTTATTAGGTAATTTTCTTATGACTATATTATTATTTATGTGGATTATTTTATTTATGACAGTGGATAAAGACATGTTCTCTCATCAATTACAATGTTTTGCGATAAATTGTGATGAACAAAAACTTTCTACTATTTTAATTAATATTTATAGTTATTTTATTAATTTAAAAATTTTCATTATGTGTCCATAAATTAAATGGTTAATTAATCTATTAAATTTCTCTATGATACCATATAATGATGAGTTAAATGGTAAAAGGCATGGGGTGTTAATGAGGGTTTTATTTGATATTTAAAATTTCATATTTTGAAATTATTTATTTTGATCATGGGATACATAGAGAGTGGGGTCTAAAAAATAATTTTAAATAATTTTTTTAAACTTTATTTTTTGAGATATTTTATTTTAAAAAATCTATTTAATCTAAATTCTATTTTAAAAAGGATTTTTTATATCAATTTATTATAAAATTAAAATAGATTTTCTAAAATAAATGGGAAATTAATTTCTAAGCATTATTTGGTAATTTTTTTGGGCTATGGTTATGGGGTTTCTTAAGAAATGCCAAATTATTAATGAATGTTTCACATATTTTAAGGAATGAATTTGGAAAAACTCTTATTTTATAAATTTTGTATCCAATATGGGGATTTTGAGAGTTTAACATATGATTATATAATAGTAAAATATTTATTATTATTATTTATTTTATGTTTAAAACTTATATGTGGAATGGGATTGATTGAAATCTTTAGGTGCCCAAAATTAAATTGGTTTGTATCTTGTATCGTGGTTTTAAATTTTTGACGCAGGGATATAGTGTGGGATTCATCAGAGAAGTTGGATAGAATTATTAGTGAAGTATATCCTTTTTAAGTGAAATTATATGTAAATCATTCTCTATGAGGGAATATCTAAGAACCATTAGTTTAATTCAAATTGAATTGTAAAAATAAACTTGTAACACCCTATCTTGGAATCTCAAATCCAAATACACGAGTTGAAATCAATACAAGGAATCAAGAATTTTTCTCAATTTCTAGATGATATAAACTGAAATAAAAAACTATAGGTTTTATTTTTATTCAAAAAGTGTTGATGTTAATATGTAGAGAAGTTATCGATATGTGTTGAAAGAAGAATCTGAGTTGATGAAGAAGTTCATATATAAGATGATGAAAAAATTGGTGATTGATGTATTATTTATTATATTAATTACAAGTACTATTGGCTAAGAATTGGTATTTTCTAAATAAAATTTTATTATATTTATATGAATCTAGACAAAGGGGATATTTTTTAATTGTTTTCAAAGAGGAAAAGCTGGTTGAATATTTTAAGAATCCATCAATGGAGACCTAAACATACACACTTTTGTATCAAGTGAAGGAGAACCCTTAGATGATTTATTGAGTTGATTTATAGAGTTTGATAAATCCTAATTATTTATTTAATAGGTTATTGATATATTTTAATAAAGTCTATAATATACACACTAGAGATGAAAATTCACAAATAAATGGCTCATACGCAGATTTAGATAAGCGTAATTTTCATATCCTGGTTTGAGACTTTGGAAAAGGTATGACTATGTATAGTTTATCTAGTTCATGAAAACAATAATCAGAGATCATATCAACATGATTCACTATATTTATGATACCTCAGCTGATGTATGTATATCAATTTATAAATGAACCGATTTAAGGAAAAATCATTATGAGGATGAATACAAGTAAGGATGAATATTTGTAAAGATCATTACAAACAATGTAAGGATCATTCTAAGTGAAAATTTATCAAAGTAATGGATACTACCTATGTACATAATATTCATCATTCAATGATTTACATAATATTTATATACATACTACACACTAATGTATGAGTGGGATCGATGTACAAGTATTGTTGAGGTGATATTACAACCATCCACTTAAGAGTTACCCATATAAGAATCGTGTCATCCTTATATGATGAATTATGAAATTTAAAAGTTTTAGGATTTTAAAATTATATATTTTAAAAAAATTTGGATGTTAATACAGACATAAATATCATAATTAATATCAATAATTGTGATTCAATATGGAATATTGAGGAGTTACACACCACAATCCATAATGCCACATCACATCTATATGGGTTCATGAGCACATGGATGAGGAATTAAAACTGAATTAAATAAATAATTTTTTTGTGATATTTAGAGTAAGGAAATATTATATTAATTTTTAATATTTAAATGAGTATTTTTTCAGGAGTTTTAATTAGTATTTTCTGAGATTTATATCTAGAAAATATCTACTTGTTTGAAGGAAGACACTTCCATCCACTGAGATTAAAGGGAGTTTTCATAATTCAAAATAGAAATAATAATCCAATAATATTCTACGAGTATAAAAAGTGTAGGATAATAATGAAAAGTCGTTTACCATGAGAAATAAACGAGAATTTGATACTCTACAGTATCCAAGAGGGGAAAATTGAGATACTGAAGTTTGGAAAGTTTTAAAAAGTAGGATACTTATAGTGCCTAAGAATTCATGGAGTTGGGGAATAATTATATCTTTGATGATATATAGATAGTGTGTAAGAAAAATTGACATGATCATGATCATAATCTAACAATACACTTGAAGAGTTGAGCATTTTTTAATTTTTAATCAAGGAGGATTAAGGTGGAATATCTATTTTATGTACTGTTGAAGAAACTATGAAAAAAAGAGATATTTCTTTTGTAGTTTTAACATTTCATTGTGGTTTTTGGGAATTTGTAGTTTTCCAATGGAGCTCAATAATATGAGAATGGTGGGAATCTAGGTTTAAGGAAATGATAAGATCCCTAGTGTAACTACATGGGTTTATAGAGGGATAATTCATGATCGGGGAATTCAATTAATCGTGGAAATGAGTAGTTACACACATAGAGGAAAATCATTTGTAAAATTTGGCATTCTTATGTTTATTTTTATCTATATTTGGGTGAGGTTTAATAAAATATAAAGAGTGGTAAATGATAATTTTAAATAAATAATTGTAAAAATAATACCATTGATTCACCTCCTTTCTCAGTGGTACCAAACCATAATTGGTGTCACGACCTGTCCTCGGGGCCCGTGCCGTGACTACCCCAATCCCGCCTTCCATAGGCCAAGGGCTGGTGACTAGAACCAATGGCGTAAATCCTGATAACTGGGAAGGCATTTCCTTTATAAAAGTAAACAAACACCACAAAGTACAAGCAGAAGTAAAACACCAAGTACAAAAGAAAGTGCTGAAAAGTAAATGGGCCAGAATACAAACCCAACTGAAAGTACAGCTACAAATGAATGAAAGTACAACAGAAAAAGACAAACAGTTGGAATAAAGGAACCACCTCCTGGGTCGTCTTCCTCGGATCCTACCTGAAGGGTAGGTACAGATAGCGCAGCTCCTGGATCATCCACCATGGATCCTACCTGAAGGGTAGGTACAGATAGCCTCTACAATGCTCTTTCCCATCAACCTCCTCTGTGTGTCGTCTCACCGTGAAGTCCACCTCCTAATACTGACTCATCGTGAGGTCCACCTCCAGGTATCGTCCAGTCTTTGAACACTCGGCCTCCATCAGCACTGCTCGTCATCTGCAACCAACACAACGAGGTGCAGGCATAGCCCGTGCAGGGGTGAGTATAATAATACTCCGTAGGGACCTCGAGACCCTCAAGGTCTCACTAAAACCAACAAGGATAACCACAAAGAAGATCTCAATAGATAACCTCTACTTAGGTATATGCCCATACATATACCTAAGTTATCAAGTAACCCATCTCAATCATAAGGAAAGACAAAGATTAAGAAATAAACGGATAACCAATACCCAGGTATATGCCCATATATATACCTAAGTTATCAAGTGACCCATCTAAATCATGAGGTAAAAACAAAGGTCATAGTCTCATCTCAAACTAGGATTTTAATTATCGAAACTGTAACTACTGAAGATCCCCATCTCTGGAGTGTACAATGGTCCTGTCACGACTCTGAGGTACTGCTCACTAACCTAAGACTGATGAGGTACTCCTCCTGTCGAGTACCGCGGGTCAGCCACCCAAACACAGTAGTTCTTCCCGCAGGGGTATGCCACCCAAAAACAGTAGTGCACACCCCCGAATAGCCTACAGAGGTACTCTCTAGATGAGTACCGCGAGTCTGCACTGTCACACAGTAGTGCTCCGTCTGCCATGGGTTTGCACCAAAACAATGTAGTGCTCCGTCCACTGGGCTAGTCGACTCACTCCAAGTCGAGTCGGTCAAGCAGTCATCATGTCTCAGCCGGCTACATGGTCTCCGTACTCCGTACGCTCATCTTCAGGAGGGTCCTCTCCACGAGCTACAGTTTGATACTCCAAGTATCTCAAAGTCTCATGAAGAAGTATCTCAAAGGACCGCCTCATCATAGGGGTCTCAACGCAATAGACGACGTGTCAATCGGACGCCCGGTCTGTGAGTTATTAGCCTTTTCGTCCCAGGGGCCCGGTTGGTTTCGTGTGCGAACCAACCCGGACATATCTCAACTGTACCCCGAACTCTCATAGGGTATACTCATAGGGACTGTTTCTCAATGTGATCACCAATGCCGCTGACGATTCGTCAAACAGACCTCCAGTCTGAAAGTTATCAGCTTTTCCGTTCTAGGGGCCCGGTTGGATTTCGGGTACAATACAACCCGAACATATTCCAAATATGTCCAAACCTCAGGTGAATTATGCCAAAAGTTCCTTCTCATCAAGAGGAATCAAACAAAGTCGATGACACGTCAATCAGACGTCTGGAACCCATGATATAAGCGTTTCTGCTCCGAGGGCCCGGTTGGTTTCGTGTTCGAACCAACCCAGCCATAAACAAAGATCTCTGAAACCCTGAGTGTGATATACCAAAACGACCGCCTTGATCCAAGGATCGCTACGCAACTGACGGTGCATTGATTAGAGGTCTGTGGCCCAAGATATGGGTGAAAGACCAAAAAAGGTCCAGAAGTGGGGGTTTCGGGCCCGGACCGATCCGGCCCGAGACCCCCCCGGGTCGGCCTGAACCGGGTCGACCCGACCCGGGTCTAGGTCCGGCCCGGCTGGCGCGGCCCAGCCCGGCGCACTGGCCAGGCCCGGTGGGTCGGCCAAAATGGCCGAGCAGATGCACAAAGGGGGGAGCGGCCACCCTTGAATGTAACTGCGGCCCTGTGTGGGGGCCTTCCCTTGCCAACGGACGCGGCTGAGCGTCGCGTCCCGCCTCCATCAGTCCCGCGCGGTCGTAGGAATAGCAACCTACCACCGCGGCTTCCGCCATGGCGGCCCTCCCCGTTGGTGCACCGGGCTCCGCCGTGCTGGCGAAGCGCGCTGGCGGAGTTTTCTACGGACCACCGGAGTTGCTCCGGTGGTCCGTTCTCAACTTCGTCTTCTTCTTCGGTCCTCCTAGGATCTGCCCTTCTCTAAAAAGACATCAAATTGACCTTACGACTTCGTTTGTTGTCGCCCGTCAATACGCGCACATCGATCAACCAGAGGAGTCTTCGAATCACCTCCGCGGCCCCAACTCCGGCCACAGTTTCGTTCGGCCTCAACGGCGTGGCGCGATGGCGCCGCGCTTCTTCGTCGCGTTCTTTCTTCTTTTCGCGCGGTGTCATTGCACCGCTCCACCTTTGTTCATGCCGCAACGAATCAGAACAACAAAGGGGGAGGAGAGTCATCCATGTTAGTGCAGTCCGACCCCCTCCCGTTAAGTTGGTAACAAGCGACCTAAAAGACGAAGAACAACAAGGATTTTTCACGAACAAAAGTAATCAACCCAAACAGTTTTTCCCTGAAATCAATAATTCCCAACCCGAAAACATAATATTTTCGGATCAACTTAATATTTAGTTGATCCGCGTTCTTAGATTTAGATGGAAGTAAACAAGGGTTCACTAACAATCACAAATAAATTCCCTACCTCCAGCGTAGTCATCGAACGAGGTTTGTCGCGGAAAGGGACGTCGCGGAATTTGAACATCGCGGAAGGAGACGTCGTGGAAGGAGGATCGTCGTGTCGCAGAGAAAATATTTGTCAGCATCGCGTTGTCGATCTCCGAGGATCCGGTGTTCTTCGCGTTCTTCGTCGAGGAAGAAGAACTCCAAGACCTTGAGCCATTCTCTCCAAAATCCTCCCGCACAACCAAAGCATCAACAGTAAAATAAGGGTTACCTTATTTTATTACTCACGCCAAATGTTTTAAAATTCAAAAATGAATCAAACAATTAACTCAATTAATTGCAATGTTTTAAACCGCCCAATTAATAGAGGTGTTTATTATAAATTTTAAATGCAAGAGTTGACTTACATTTAAAGGGGGGGGGGGTGCGGGTGCGTTACCTTAATCAATGGTGGGGGTTTTGTGGAAGTTGAAAAGATGGGTCTTGTGTGGGCCCCACCCCATAAATATCCTACCTAGTGGAGTAGGATATGGTGGGTCCCACTTCAACCACTTAGCTTAGGATAAACAACTTTAAATAAAATAAATTGGTTGCCACATTTTATTTTATTCATTTACTTAACCCACAAATTAGTAACCACACCCGAGAAAATGAAACTCCAAAACATATATTTATAAGTAATTACCAGTGCTGCGATTCCATTGGTGCCCTCAGATTTCGATTCTGAGCACCGGTTCAAAATTTAGAAAAACCCGCCCGTTCGTTCACTGACTGTACCTGAGCTAAACTTCGGAAAATGATTCTGGGCACACCGGGCATCAGAATCAGGTGACGTTAGAAACTGCGTTCTTGTAAAATTCCAAAGAAAATTCCCTTGAAATTTATGGGTCTTTACATTACTCCCACCTCAGGGCTTTATGTCCTCGTAAAGCTTTAACACAAACTAGGGATACAAAAGCGGTATTGAGCACGCATCTGAGCCTTCCACTCCCATGTGCTTACCTGGAGGTTCCCGTACTACTAGTGAAAGTGCAACCAAGGAATCAACCATCCTCATAGGATCCGCTCCTATCGATCCTCAATCCCCACTGGAACATCCGTGAAAGTCACCTCATCACCAACGTCCATCTCCTCATGGTCGAGGATATGCGAATGGTCAAGCACGTATCTCCTCAGTTGAGATACATGGAAGTCGTTGTGCACCTGGTGCAACTGAGGTGGATGGGTCAAACGGTAAGCCACATCGCCTACCCTACTGAGGACCTGAAAAGGTCCACTGAAACTCGGAGATAACTTTCCGCCTTGGCCACGTCTCTGTAAACCTCGTCGAGGTGAGACTTGGATAAGGATGTGATCATCATCCTCGAACTCTAGAGGTCTCCAATTCCTGTTAGAACTGAAACTCAAAACGACTGCTACCTTGATGGTAAGATTAACCGACTCAAGAGTGATCGATCACACCCTCCTGTGCATGAGTTTATCCTATACTTCCTGGGGTTTCCTTTTTGCCGACCAAGGAAAACCCATCCTGACGTCGTATTTAAACCACAACCTTTTTTCCTAATACCATAAATTTTGTGCATGAACTGTGATTGCCTAGTCCATACTCAAACCAACATCATAAGGCCTCGACACTGCCACCAATAGATTCCAACCGAAAATCTCGCCTCGAGGGTCTGACCACACTGTCAGCGTAAGTGTGATTATCGAGTCTTATCCCAAGGTATCTCCAGAAGTGAGGGTCAAGTCTACGGCTTACTGGAAACTCTAGGTCTGGGACAAGATTTGTGGAAGGAAGGAATGATTCATATCAACGTCTATTACTACGATAGCTAGTAGTGGACATAGACTGTCCCTTTAATCATTTTTAGAGCCATTGGGTCACACTCCTTGACCACATGCAGCCGCACTCTTCCTCCACCCTCCAGCTCCCTGAGCCTGGCGGGGACAACTAGGGCGGGTGGTTTTAGCATGTTAAAATGTACACCACTTCATGCAGCTCTCCTAGCTCTGCCTCCACGTCAGCTGCTTCGCAGAATCATCTCTCCTTAAAGCTTCCTCTTCTTGAAACATTTAACACGCTCGAGTCTCTAATACTGGCACCAGTTTCCTGTTTCTTACTGCATTGTGTAGTCTTCATCCGCTCCTGGATGATCTGCACCTTCTTTTCCTATGATCTGTAAGAGCTGCTAAGATTTCTCCCTTTCCGAAAAGAGAAACTCGGTCTCATCCCCTGGATGAACCACGCCCGTTGCCTAATACATTCAATCCTGACATGAATGATGTATTCATGCCATGGATGACGTCATAAGGACTCGACGTAACTACCAAGAGATCCAACTGTCACTCTCACCTCCAAGGGTCGAGTCACACTGTCGGCATTAGTGTGAGGTCACTGGGTCTCCTACAGTAGAAATCTCGAAAGTGAGGGTCAAGTCAAGAGTTTTAACCGGGACCACTCAGTATCAACCAAACAAAAGTACAGGAAAGAACACATCACAAAGATAAGTGTATTTTTATTATTGCAGCTCATAGTACAAAGACACTAATACAACAGAAATATGGAACTAGAAGTACAAGGGACGTATCCACTAGTTCTACTCCTGTCCACCTACTCCTGGAGCTCTACTGCCTTGTCCAATTCTCGGCTGTTGCTCAAGCACCCGCCGCTGCTTCTTCCTCGGTGGATCCTCCAAAGCCTACAGATCAACTGTGCGGGGGGGGGGGGGGGGGGGTTCGGACAGTCACGTTCCAGGTGACCCTTCCTTCCACATTCATAACACTTACTGATCCTCGTACGGATGGATCTGGTCCTCTTGGACCTCTGCATCATCTGTCTACTGCCCACATATGACTCGACTACTGATCAAAAATCCTGCGACAAAGGCAGCAACTCTTGTACACGCTCGGGGTGTAGAGCTACTGGAACAAACTCCACCCCGAAGAAGGTCTCGAAGTCTTCCCATGTGAAGGTCATCCCATCGCAAAACTGGAACAAGATGCTCCACCACCTGCCTGCTACTACCTGAAGGAGGTTGGCAGCAAAGATCACCATGAATTCTGCTGGCATCCCCACTAGCCTGAAGACTCTCACCACAACCCCCAGCCAATCCTCAGCCTCCTGTGGGTCCGTCTCTCCCTGGAACCTGGGTGGCCTCTGGCACTGGAACTCGTGCAGTACGCTCAAGTGGCGTGCATCGCCTACTGCTGGGGCTGGTGGCATCGGTGGCCCAACGTATGGTAGTACCGCTGGTGCCTCTGCTGGTGCCTCAACTGCAAGAGGGCCCTGAAATGAAGCCTCGTCGCTCGGTAGGTTGTCAGTACGCACATCCCTCTGGGCTCTAGCTGGTTGTCCGTGGAAAGGCATCCTGAAAGAAACATACGTGACACAGTCAAATGATTATACCTGGTGAGCTGACCTGGTTTGAGCTAATTGTTGTTAAAACTTTTTGAGACACACACACAATCAGTGTTTTCGTGCACAAAGTCGAAAATCAGTTGTCAGGGAGTCCACGACTCGTCCTCGGGGCCTGTTCCGTGACTACCCCAAGCCCTCCTTCCATAGGCCAGGGGCTGGCGACTAGTACCAAAGGCATTAATCTCGATAACTGGGAAGGCATTGCCTTTATAAAAGTAAACAAACACCACAGAGTACAAGCGGAAGTAAAACACGAAGTACAAAAGAAAGTGCTGAAAAGTAAATGGGCTAGAATACAAACCCAACTGAAAGTACAGCTACAACTGAATGAAAGTACAACAGAAAAAGACAAATAGCTGGAAGAAAGGAATAAGCTCTTGGGTCGTCTTCCTCGGATCCTACCTGAAGGGTAGGTACAGATAGCGCAGCTCTTGGATTGTCCACCACGGATCCTACCTGAAGGGTAGGTACAGATAGCCTCCACAACTCTCTTGCCCGTCAACCTCCTCCGTGTGTCGTCTCGCCGTGAAGTCCACCTCCTGATACTGACTTATCGTGAGGTCCACCTCCGGGTATCACCCAGTCTTCGAACACTCGGCCTCCATCAGCACTGCTCGTCATCTGAAACCAACACAACGAGGTGCGAGCATAGCCCATGCAGGGGTGAGTATAACGATACTTAGTAGGGACCTCGAGACCCTCAAGGTCTCACTAAAACCAACAAGGATAACCACAAAGAAGATCTCAACAGATAACCTCTACTTAGGTATATGTCCATACATATACCTATGTTATCAAGTAACCCATATCAATCATGAGGAAAGACAAAGATTAAGAAATAAATAGATAACCACTACCCAGGTATATGCCCATACATATACCTAAGTTATCAAGTGACCCATCTCAATCATGAGGTAAACACAAAGGTCATAGTCTCAGCTCAAACTAGGATTTTCATTATCAAAAATGTAACTGCTGAAGAGCCCTGTCTCTGGAGTGTACATTGGTCCTGTCAGGACTCTGAGGTACTACTCACTAACCTAAGACTGTTGAGGTACTCCTCCTGTCGAGTACCATGGGTCAGCCACCCAAACACAGTAGTGCTTCTCGCCGGGGTATGCCACCCAAAAACATTAGTGCACACCCCCTAATAGCCTGTGGAGGTACTCTCCGGATGAGTACCGCGAGTCTGCACTGTCACACAGTAGTGCTCCGTCCCCCATGGGTCTGCACCAAAAAAAAAGTAGTGCTCCATCCACTAGGCTATTCGACTCACTCCAAGTCGAGTCAGTCAAGCAGTCGTCAGGTCTCAGCCGGCTACACGGTCTCCGTACTTCGTATGATCGTCTCTGGGAGGGTCCGCTCCACGAGCTACAGGTCGATACTACAAGTATCTCAAAGTCTCATGAAGAAGTATCTCAAAGGACAGCCTCGTTATAGGGGTCTCAATGCAACAGACAACGCGTCAATCGGACGCCCGGTCTGTGAGTTATTAGCCTTTTCGTCCGAGGGCCCCGGTTGGTTTCGTGTGCGAACCAACCCGCCCGTATCTCAACTGTACCCTGAACTCTCATAGGGTATACTCATAGGGACCGTTTCTCAACGTGATCACCAACGCCGCTGACGGTTCGTCAAACGGACGTCCAGTCTGAAAGTTATCAGCTTTTCCGTTCCAGAGGCCTGGTTGGATTTCGGGTACAATCCAACCCGAACATATTCCAACTATGTCCAAAACTCAGGAAAAGTATGCCAAAAGTTCCGGCTCATCAAGAGGAATCAAACAAAGTCGACGACATGTCAATCGGACGTCTGGAACCCACGATATAAGCATTTCCGCTCCAAGGGCCCGGTTGGTTTCGTGTTCGAACCAACCTGGATATAAACAAAGTTCTCTGAAACCCTAAGTGTAATATACCAAAACGACCGCCTCGATCCAAGGATCTCTATGCAACTGACGGTGCATCGATCGGAGGTCTTTGGCCCAATATATGGGTGAAAGACCAAAAAAGGTCTGGAAGTGGGGGTTTCGGGCCCGGACCGATCCGGCCCGAACCGGGTCGACCTGACCCTGGTCTAGGTCCGGACCGGCTGGTGCAGTCCAGCCCGGTGCGCTGGCCAGGCCTGGTGGGTCGGCCAAAACGGACGAGCGGATGCGCAAAGGGGGGGGGGGGGGGCGCCCCCTTGAATGTAATTGCGACCCCCTGTGGGGGCGTTACCTTGCCAACGGACGCGACTGAGCGTTGCGCCTCACCTCCCTCGGTCCCGCACGGTCGTAGGACCAGAATCCTACCACCGTGGCTTCAGCCAAGGTGGCCCGCCCCGGCGACGCACCAGGCACCGCCGGCGGAGTTTTCTGCGGACCACCGGAGTTGCTCCGGTGGTCCGTTCTCAACTCCGTCTTCGCTTGCGGTCCTCCTGGGACCTTCCCTTCATTGAAAAGCCTTCAAATTGACCTTACAACCCCGTTTGTTGTTGCCCGTCAATCCGTGCACATCGATCAACCTGCGGAGTCTTCGAATCGCCTCCGCGGCCCCGACTCTAGCCGCAGTTTCGTTCGGCCTCAACGGCGCGACGCGACGGCACCATGCTTCTTCGTCACATTCTTTCTTGTTTTCGCATGGTGTCATTGCACCACACTGCCTTTGTTCATGCCGCAACGAATCCAAACAACAAAGGGGGAGGAGAGTCAGCCGTGTTTGTGCGGTACGAACCCATCCCGTTAAGTTGGTAACAAGCAGCCCAAAAGAAGAAGAACAACAAGGATTTTTCACCAACAAAAGTAATCAACCCAAACAGTTTTTCCCCGAAATCAAGAATTCCCAACCCGCAAACAGAATCTTCCCGAATCAAATTAATATTTAGTTGATCTGTGTTCTTAGATGTAGAAGGAAGTAAACAAGGGTTCACTAACAATCACAAATAAATTCCCTACCTCAAGCGTAGTCGTCGAATGAGGTTTGTCGTGGAAAGGGACGTCATGGAATTGAATGTCGCGGAAGGAGATGTCGCGGAAGGAGGATCATCGCGTCATGGAGAAAAGATTTGTCGGCGTCACATCGTCGATCTCCGAGGATTCAGCGTTCTTCGTGTTCTTCGTCGAGGAAGAATAAATCCAAGACTTTGAGCCGTTCTCTCCAAAATCCTCCTGCACAACCAAAGAATCAACAATAAAATAAGGGTTACCTTATTTTATTACTCACGTCAAACATTTTAAAATTCAAAAACTAATCAAACAATTAACTCAATTAATTGCAACGTTTTAAACTGCCCAATTAATAGAGGCGTTTATTATAATGTTTAAACGCAAGAGTTGACTTACATTTAAAATGGGGGGGGGGGGGTGCGGGTGCGGTACCTTAATCAAAGGTGGGGGTTTCGTGGAAGTTGAAAAGGTCGGGCTCGTGTGGGCCCCACCCCACAAATATCCTACCTAGTGGAGTAGGATATGGTGGGTCCAACTTCAACCACTTAGCTTAGGTTAAACAACTTTTAATAAAATAAATTGGTTGCCCCATTTTATTTTATTCATTTACTTAACCCAAAAATTAGTAACCCCACCCAAGCAAACGAAACTCCGGAACAGGTGTTTCTAAGAAATTACCGGCGCTGCGATTCCATCGGTGCCCTCAGATTTCAATTCCGAGCAGCGTTTCAAAAGTTAGAAAAACCTTCTCTTTTGTTCACTGAACGTACCTGAGCTAATCTTCGGAAAATGATTCCGGGCACACCGGGCCTCGGAATCAGGTGCCATCAGAAACTGCATTCTTGTAAAATTCCAAAGAAAATTAAGAAAAAAAAATTCCCTTGAATTTTACGGGTCTTTACAATTGGAACTACACGTCTCCTCTTATTGAAAATTTACCATCATATATATTCCGATTTTTGTCTCTTTGATGTTGTAGAGTATCGACTTCTCAAATCATTATCAGGAAAACAACTTCTTCTTTTTTTCTTCTCCATTACTTTTTACACTATCAGAATATTATAATAATACTATTTACATATATAATTATAAAAATTCATTTTAATCTCATTAGTAAGAAATCTATTTATTCAAATAGGTGGATAATTTAAAGTTCTAAATTTCCTAAAATATTAATTTTCATGGATAGAACAACCACATGTGAATGAATGGGATGTTTCCCTACCTCTTATCACATGAAATTACTATAAGATATTTAGCAATAGTGGACTCTCCACCCATTAGTGAGGGTGAACCTATAACTCTTTTTGATGAGAGAAACATTGCAGTTGATGAAAATGCAATAAGTTAAAATTTTATATATCTTTTATAAAATCTATACAAAAATTACATGGGAAGTCAATATACCATGAAAATTTGTTATAATTTTAATATTAGTTATGAAGGTAATATTAAATTCAAGGAAGAAAAGTTATAGGTTTGGAGTAACATGTTTGAGGATATAAATATGTATGATAAATAAACATTGATGACTACTTCACTAGAGTAAATATAATTTTTAGCAATATTTAGGTATTTTGAGAAAAGATAGATTATTCTATCATTGTCAAAAAAATAATCATAGTCTTTCTAAATAGATTTGATATAATTATTTTGTCTATGTAATCTATAGATTATCTATCCTTAGTTGAAGTATATAACATTCAAATTAATTATAAAATAAATTTATTTCCAATTTTAAAGAATAAAATAAAATATCATATAGATTTTTAGGCCATGATAATGGTTGAAATCATAGATAAAGAAGTTATAAAATTAAGTTTTTCCAATAATGAGGAATATAAGAAAAAATTTAATAAAAAAATTTCTCTTATATTAGGGGAATAAAAAGCAGGTCAATAAGAGAGGTGATTATATAGAATTCTATAACTACTATTATGAAGAAATAAGTTTTTCATATTAGAGGTATATTACATTAGGTGAATCTGTTAAAAAATATCACAATGTTTTTTAATCTAAAATCTTGATATTTCTAAAAGAATGTTTAAATATTGTTATATTTTTCATATAGAATCTATTTTACATCCCCTAAAGTGAGTTAGATGAGTTGGTATCACATTCATGATTGTTTATAGAAATATTTTATGTCTAGGATTATTATATCATGGTTTCTATGTAGATTTGGAACAAGAAAATTTAGATTTTATAATGTATGATAGAAAGAGTATAAAATTATCTACGAGATGCTGGAGGTGAATTATAGTTTATAAAAATAAAACATATAATTTTTACCAACCTCTTTAAGAATTTTATTGGTTGAATTTTCTTACCAATTAAATTTATAACGAGAGTTACAAAATGTTTTATAAAAAAGAGTAAAAATTTTTTTCTTAAAACATGCACAATGAAAATATTAACTTATAAAGACAAGTATTTTAAAATTTATAAAGAACATAAGAAAAATTAATACAACTCTATTACATGGTGTCAACACTTTATCCTTCAAATTTAAGGAAGTATTTAACTAGAACTATTGTATCCATGATATTCAACCTAACATTAGGTCTATATTCCTAACTATATAAGTACCCAATCAACAAGATTGGACTCAAATCTATTTCTATGAACTTTGGGAACCCTCGATCAGACTGATTAGAATAAATTATGTCTCTCTAACCTAAATACCCTTTATAAAAAAGATCACAAAAAAACATTAAAAATGAAAAACATAAGGAATTTAAAAATTTCCTCAAAATGGATTCTTTAAGTAAAAACACTCTAAATACTATAATAAATAACTCTCAAGTAATAATCCATTAAAAAATATTCACAAAAATTTAAGATCTTTAAGATTACAGAATCTTGTTCTCATCGATCATTCAGATCTATTTATATAAATTCATCTTATGGTCATATTCCAAATTTCTTAGGATCATTTTAAATAAAATTAGATTAACTCCTTCTCTTAGAAAGTATTATCATAGTGTCTCTATCTGATAATCATCATGGTTTTCACCACTATAGTGCATGTGGGTTCTATCTGGTAGAATGATGATTTTTTTGTAGTGGAATGTATATAGTTCTATGTATAGGGGGTTAATAAATGTTCACAAAGTAGACATATATAAATCCATCAAATAAAGTCAGTCAGATAGTTTTGGTATTACTTCATATGATATAATTTACTATAATTCATTTTATTAAATTTATATTCCTCCATCCATTGAACTTTGTATACATCCATCCAATGTTCAAATTAAATGTATTTTTGATATACATAAGAAATTTCCATTTGATGTAAGATATATTATCTATCCATTAAAATCTTAGTTTTTTCAAAAATAACATCTTAAAGTCTTAGGACATATAAAAATTAAAAAAATTTAATCTTTTAACAAAGTGGATTTTGATTTTGAAAAGTAAGGTCAAAATGTGTTCAATGTATCCTTCTGAATAAATAACCTCCCACATTTTGAAAATAAAAAAACATAACTTTTAAATATAGAAACTAAATTTAACAAAAAATACACCCCCAAAGTTATATAACCTCAAAGATTTTAAACCTCTACCCTCTCTTTTAAAAGTTTAAAATTTATCCCAATTTCTCCCTTTCTACCATATTCACATGTTTACCCCTTTGTCTAAAATTTTAGATTTTCCAATTTTTCCCGCTTTGATATTTTTGATAATGTTTTTAGGTTGTGGAAAGTTTTATATGAAATGTTAGGGAAACAATATATATGAAAAAATTATATTCATGTAAAATATTATAATGTTCATCAAAAAAAATTTATAAGGATATAAATCCAAAAAAATTAGAATACCTCTATCCAAATTGTTTGACAAAAATCATTATCCATCCAAAAATATTTTGCTCGATTGTTAAAACACATTTGAGAATTTAAAAAATAACATATCTTAGATTTTATTTTAAGAATCACCTTTATATTATTAATATCATCTTGATTTCTCCCTATTTATCGAACAATATTCATAATTGTTACAACTTCCTCTTGTAATGATTCGATCTTCCTTCCTTGATTAGATATCTCATTATTTATCTTCATTGAGATATATTTGAGATCAGATTTTTATATTTATGATTCATGAACTTCCAATTTGATTCTCTCAGAAAATTTCATAATTTACATTGTTTCTCTATTGATTCCATCCACTTTCTCATCAAAAATTATGATATTACCCCTGGTATGTTTTATACACATTACAATACTTTTGAGATTTCTATATTATAAATTTAATTTTACTTTGAAATTATTGAATTCTTATTAATTCTTGATAACTGTTTTTATGAGTTACTTGAGGTAAGATGAGTTTTCCATGATATTAACTTATATTTTTATATACTTATAATGAGATTAGATGTCTAGAAATAAATGATAAACTTCATCAATAATTTTTATTATTTCATTAATGAAATTCATATTAATTTATATTCTATTCATACTGGTACGTGGAGAATATTTTTTGGAATCAATTAAAACATATGTAATAAAAGAATATTATAGTCTTTAAGGTCTTGCTTCCTATTTCTCAACAAATTTGGACTGATAAGTCTCCATTAAATCAACCTATTCATCAGGAACAAATTTTTCTAATTGTTTTTTTATATTGTTTCTCTTCATCCTATGAGGATTATTCGTCATTTGGTTTATTGTGATCAAAATATTTCTATGATTAATAAAATAGTAAAATTGAAGTATCAATTTAAATATATTGTATATCCAAATATTTCCTAAAATCATTAACAACATCATCTTTATTTCTTAGTTGGATATTCTCTGCTTCTCGAGAGGGTGCTATTGGATGTGCCTATTCTCTAAAAACATTATTACTAACTTGATTACCATCAGTATGGATTTAATCAACAATTGTTTCCCATTATCCTTTAAAAAGAAAAAAAATTAAAATTTAATGGGAAGAAGTTATATATTTAATGAATTTTCTATAATTGGATGAAAAAGATATTTTTTAATAAAAAATTCTTTAAAAATATCTTTTTGATAGTTCCAACTCTATAATGATCTCTTTAAACTTTTTTAAGACCACCCTTTCTTATTTTTATTTCTTTTCCTTATGAGATTGCCTAATTTTTATTTCTTATTCTCTCATATTTTCATAAATTTATTCATTTAATTCCAAATCCTCTATCTCATATAAACCGAATGACAATCTATCACCTTTATTTTCTCATTTATTTTTGATGAACTCATAAAATTCCTCATAATGTTTTTTATATTTCTACCTTGGCATATTTAGAGATATTTTACTTGCCTTTATTTTCATAATAACCTTCTCCTTGACCCATTACACTTCACTAATATATGCACCTTTTTCTAATTTTTCGATAAATCATATTAAATCATAGACACAAATGACCTTTATTTTGTTAATAGTTTCTTCTCCAAAATATAAAGTCTTTTCCCTTAATATAACTACCTAATTGTAAATTTTTTTTTCTTTCATGAAGTTTTACAACACTTTGTTAATAAATATCAAGGATAAAATAATATTCAGCTTCAATATCCCAATATTAATATCTTTAATACTATTAAACATAAACATAATATGTTTTACTTTCTCATTTTGAATAGAAAGTAAAAAAACATAAATGTTGTGTACCTTTAAACTACCACTATCACCTTTAATAGGGATTAGAAAGATTTTTATTCAATTAAATACTATCCTTGACTTTGGTGAAATATGGGATAAGTTTATTAATTTCTCATATATAGAATATCAAAAAAATTCAACTCTTTATTTCTTGAAGGATCCAATATTTTCAATAAACTTATGTGTAACAATATTTTCTTCTTATTCAAGTTGGATTCCAACTATCTCAAAAAATTGTTTGATATTGATATAATAATAATTTATAAATAATAAAAATATTACATGAAGGTTCGTAAAGATGGTGGTCGGACCAGATTTTCTCGATGCTCCGATGATGGCTCTGCCGTTGTCCTGCTTTGAATGGTGGTGCGTGGTGTTCCGGCTTGTCTCACCGGTGGTATGATAGATTTCGCGTGTATTTTCTCCCCGAGGTGGTTGCGCGGCTCGAGGTGGGCACGTGGTTCATGGTGTTTTGAATTTTGAATTTCTGAAGATGTTTGATTTTGGATGATCTACTGTTTGGTTGTGAGGTTACTGGTTATCCTAAACCAGATTTACGAAAATAAAAAAAGGATTTGAAGTCAGTTTAAATCGAAATCTTATTTCAAAACACATATGGATTCCCCACCATGGGAAATTATTGTTGACTTCAGAAATGAATCATACATTTCAAACCACTATCTTTCAAGAAATTTTTTTATAATAACTTCTCTATTATAAAATTTGTATAAGGATTCCATGAGTTCTGATCAAAAAATCTTGGAAACCAGATGGATGTACTAAAAACTAATCAGACTAGAGGAAATCAATATGAAGATAGTTTTCCTTAGAATTCATGTGGATATAGAGTGGGGATCCGCTTCCCCTATATATACACTCTGAAAGAGACAGATGATCCAAATTCTATATAGATCCAATAACTGATAAACTTTCTTGAAAAAGAAACGGATAAGATCTAATCATTGAATGATGATGAAATAATTTTTTTAATAATTTTTTGTGTTTTTTACCTCTACATTTTTTATAACATTCATTAGAAAATATTTACATTTTATCAGATGAAATGTTTTTTCAACAAATATTTAATATTTATAAAAAAATTAGATAAATTTTAATAAATTTTATAAATAAGAAATAAAATATTATAATAGTATATATAATAATTTACTATAAATGAATTAAAATTTTACTTTATGATAATTTTTTCATAAAAAAATATTCAATAATTTGAACTTTTTGATTTCCTAAGAAATTGAAATTAATGTAAGATTCAATTTTTCAAAAATTTAGATAGATATAAATTTGATGAAACTAAATATTTTTATAAAAAAATATTTTCCTGTAAAAATATTATACATAACATAAGTATAATATGACACATTTTTATGGAAAATATTTATAAAATCCTAAGAAAACTTTTTTTATTAAAAACATAGGAAAAATGTACCCCCCCATTCATGGAGATATTTACTATTAGAATATAGGAAAATAATAAGTAGATAAATTACCATTATATGTTAACCATTCTATGATTTTTTATTTAATATATTCAAATATATTGGAATTTAGGGGTTTTGAATAAATATAATCAAGTTTTTATTACATTATAATTAATTGTAAAATAATTACTCATTTTTGTGTGTGACGCCAAAGGAAATTGTGTCTTATATCCATGTTCTTAGTTTGTGAGTGATGTAATGTGTTTTTACTTAATGTTATGAATCTTTTTTTATCACACAAAACATGAGTTTTAATAAAGATCATTCCAAAGTTAGAGAGTGTGTGTTGCATCCACAACTCGTAAGAAAACAAATTTCATGATGCTGTATATTGAGCATTAGTGGTGTAAAGTTCTGTTGATTACTTTTTATTAATATAATAATAAACTAAATCATCTCCTATGAAATTATAAGTTCCATTTGTACTCTTTTTCTCCAGCTTCTTTCCTCCAATGTTAAAATATGAAAAAAATTTAGTTTAAAAATAATTTCTAGAAGAATAAAACTATCATAGATCCATAGTTCCCTTAAGGTAATAAAAAATTTCATTTAACAACATCAGAAAATGATTCTTTAGAATTATTTTAAAATATCACACATAACAATTAAAAAAATTCTAGTAAATAAGAGGTAACATATAGTAAATTACCAATAATTCCCTTAAAAAGATTTTGATCCACTGGATTACCATATTCATAAATATCTAAAGTTTTTGTTGTTATGATATGAGTACTAATACTTTTAGTAATTTCATATCCAAATAATTTAAGATAATATTTTATATAATTTTATTTTGATAAGAAAGTACCTTTAGGTTTTTCAAAAATTTTAAAACCTTGGAATAACATAAGTTCATTCATCACTCTCATTTGAATATCAGACTTTTTAATATCAATAAAGGAATATGGAAGTATTTTTTAACTGTGTAAAATATAATTTCATCATCATAAATTTGAATAATTACGATTTCCTTAAAATAATTATTAAAAAGTGCTGCATCAATAGCTCCCTTAAAAAAATTATTTCGAATTTAAAAAGTTACTAAGTCTAACATACTAGGATCATAGTTCTTATTTAAGTTTATAGAGTGAATTACTATGTCTAAAAACATTATTAGTAGATTTTTTATTTTCAAAAATTGTTTGTTATTATGCATAAACCTTCTTTTATACATATCAATTAAGAAAAGCACACTTATCATTAATTTGATAAAGTGTAAAATTTAAGAATGTTGTATAGGATAGAAGACTATGAATATATTCTAGTTTGGTTACTAGAGAAAATTATTCTTTATTTTTTATACCTTATTGTTGATTTTAACCCTTATAATCAAGTGTTTCTTTATATTAAACAATTATTCCACTTTTTCCCTATTTATTGAGGAATACCCAATTTACTCAAATCATAAGAAAATAATTAGGACATTCTAATAATGAGCAATAATTATTCTATTCAAACTCATTAAGTTCATCCTATATTGAATTTAAATAATATTCAACACCTAAATACTCTGTAGTATTCATTGGTTTTAACTGGGATTTTAAGGAACAATATTCACATTAATATATTAAGGAATGTCTAGTTTTTATTGGTTGATATGCATCACTAACGATATTATCTTTGGGATGATTCCTTATAAATTTCTGATTCCTTAGATCAATAAAAGATTTTTATTCAAAAATAAATTGGGTTTTCATATAGAGGTATAAATTTAAAAAATAATTCTCTATTTTTTCATTCATGTGAATAATTTTTCAATGTGAGTTGAAAAAAGTTTAAAAAGATCATCTAAAGATATGGTTTGAAGTCATTTAAAAAAAGTGTCAGTTTCCTCAAATTAAATATACACTATTTCCTCAATAGTACTTGTTCTATTGTTAAAAATATGATATTAATTACTAGTAATAGAATAGAAAATAAAATTTCCTTCATCAAATTTTGGAACAAAATTATATAAATTATATTTAATATTAAAGATGAATACTTTACATAGAAAACTATAAATTATAAAAGTTTTGGTTATCTTCTTGTCCACAAATAATAAGTATTTTAATTAATTAAAGGTCTATGTGAAATATATTTATATTATAACAGGTATTACTGACATCTTTAGCTAAAAAATGTTTAGTAATTGAGAATTCAGTCAGCATAGTTCTTGTAATATTCTTAAGAAATCAATTTCTTCATTCAAAAACACCATTTTGTTGAGGTGTTCTAGGTGATAAAAAGTTATGTATAATACCTTTCTTATTGAAAAAAGTTTCAAAATAAAAAATTTCAAATTATAGAATATGATCACTATAAATTGAAACCAAAGGTATTTTTTTATCATTTTTAACACATCCCATAATATTTTTAAAATGAAGTAAGGCTTTGGATATTTTAGTTAGAAAGTTGACCCAAGTATATATAGTATAGTCATCAAGAGAGACATATACATAGTATTTAACACCAACAAATAATGTTTTTTTGGACCAAATCAATTAATTTATATTAACTATAAATTATGTTGGGAATAACCACTATAAATGTACCAAGTATTTTGATTATTGGAACTCAGTATATTTCCTTGAAATAGATTTTTTTTATTTTCGTACCGAGACTTTCTTGGGTCTAGAATTATTAAAAAATAAAACCTATTGAATTCATATATTTTCATTCTTTTATGTTGAAAAAATATTAATTATTTTTATATATTGGATTCATAAAAAATAGTTCATTGTACCTTTTTTAGATAAATTTTTTCTTCCAATGTCCACATATCTGACTTTTCGTACAGAAGGGTGAACCTTTAATAACAATGTAATTTTTTTGACAATATGGTTTTAATGTGTTATAACCAATCCTAGAAGTATTCCAACGAGGTTTGAATAGTTTGTATAAGTTATCAAAATTTTGATTATGATAAAAAAAAATTTGATATAAGTTTTTTCAGACTATGTATTTTAGAATTAATTTTCACAATAAAGTTATGATCTTCTTATTTGAAATAGAACTAGTTTTTTTCTAATTCAGAATTATGAATTGAAATTTCTATTGTAATTTTAGAAATTTTAGAACTTTATTTAGAATTTTTTTCCATATAACTTTCATAGTCCTTTTTAATATTACTATTTTCTTTCTATATCAAAGTATTATACCATGTAACTTATTCAAAACTAGGTATAGTATTATCATCATTATTTGTATTCACATTTTCTTCTTCTGAATAAGTATTACTATATTCATCATATACATCAGGATAGTTTTCATTAAAATTAATATTTTTGAGGGATTTAATAGATACATTTTATTTAAAGAATTGTTTGGTCTTCAAAATGGCTACAAAAACTCATAACATTTTTGATATCTAGTACTATTATCAGAATAAATTTCTGAAGAACTCTCTATACCATTAGTACTATAAGTGTTTAATGAATTTAAAAATTTATTCCCATTATTCTTATTGAAATTTATAGTGTTTCAATTCTTCATATCCTACTTTTCTAGATTTTAAAAATATGTCCTGATATAATAAAGTTTCTTATATTCAAAACATATCATCACATGAGTTTCTTTCTTATCAGTTCTCTCTTTCTGATTCTTTTTATATTTATAATTAAAATATTTATTTACAAAAATTATGTTAACTCATTTATCTAGTTAGTAAAGTTTATTATCACTATATTCTAATTAAATAATTTCAATATCTACTTTATCTTTATTCTTCTTAGAATATGTAGGATAATTTTCATAGGATCTATCTTTATTAGCTTTAGTATATTTAGAAGAAAAGGCTAATCCATTCTTATTTTTATCTTTTTTAGTGTCTCTTTTTAATATCCCCTCATATTACATGACAATTTCTATCAATTCATTTATACTCCAATTAGTCATATTTTTTGTATCATCAATAGTTTTTCTATTTGATTCAAACTCATTTGCTATAATATTTAAAACATTCTAAACCAATTGATCATTTGTAAAATATTTATCTCCAATATATTGTAGACTATTTACAATGGTTATAAAGCATGCATTCATCAATGAAATTGATTATATAGGTATAAAATAAAAATATCTATAGTCTACTCATGCCATTTACCTTCTTGTTTCTATAACTTTAGTAGTTTGAATATGATTTACTTCAAGTTTTATCAAAATATTATTAGCATTTTTACAAAATGAACTCTGACTATATATATTTACAGTCATAGAATAAAAAAAGTATTTATGATATGATACTTATCTTAATATTCATAATTTTCATCTCAATTAAAAATTGTAACTTCCTTATCAAGAATTTGATAGCTTCCATCCATCTTAATAAAATTGTATACACCAGTAATAATAAAATAATATTTTATATGATCTATCCAATATTCATAATCAACACCATAAATTATTTGTGGTATTCTTGGATTTAGATTTTCAAGTTTCCTAATAGAAAAACCTACCATCTTAATACAAAGATACACTTTTATAAAAAAACATGTCAATGTGAAAGTTTGAAACAAGTATAAACCAACAATAATATAAAATATAGGATCAAAAGAGCATACAAATATCTAAAGAGTGGGGGTTAATTTTATTTTATAAAAATAACACATAAGTTTTACCAACCTCTTTAATAAAGTTATCAAACAAAGTTTCATATAGATTAAATTTATAATCATATTTAGAAATGTTTTTATGATAAATAGTAAAAAAATCCTATAAAATGTACAACAAAAATATTAAAATGTAAAGAAAATTTAAAAACATTATAAAGTGTGTAAGAAAACATAAAAAAATATTATAACAATGTATCTGCACATTAAAAATTAGTGTTAAGGAAGTCTGTAACCAAAATATGGTATCCAAGATATTCACCCAATTGTTTGGTCTACCTTCTTACCCACATTATTCCATGATAAATAAGATCACACACAACTCTATTTACCTTATCCTTAGGGACCCTCAATCAGACCAGTCAGAATAAGATATATATCTCTAACATGATAGATCTTGATAAAAAAAGATCAAACACATCTATTACAAAATAAAAACTTATATAATTTAAAAATATCATCACAAATGGATTCCTTAAAAAAACTCATTAGATTATAATGAAATTATATAAAGTAACATGTTGTCAAAAAATATTAACAACAACCTTAGACTGTCAAGATTGAAAATGATCCTTCTCCTCAATCATGCATCCCTATTTATAAACGTTATTCCAATAGTTGTATTCCTCAATTATTGGGATTATTTTCAGTGTTATCAGATGAAATCTTTACATTATTATAAAGGATTAGCATGGTGTCTCTATCTAACAGTCATCATTGTATTAAAAACTATAGTCCATGTAGGTTCCACTGAGGAAAATTGATATTTTTCATCTGGTTGAATGTATAATGATCTTTTTCTGATAGGTTGATAAATATTCATCTAGTATACACGTATTCTTCCATATGATAAATTATTTACAATATATTTGGTATAACTTCATCCAATGGAATTTTCTATACTTTATATGCTTAACTTTATAAACCTCTATTCGGTGAACTTTTTATTCATCCATATGATCAAAAAAATAAATGTTCATCTAATATACGTTATAAAGTTACATTTGATGTAATAGGTATTCTCCATCCCATAAAATATTATATTTTCATACAAAAATATATTAATTTGTAATTGGATTTTCATTTTAAAAAGTAAGGTTTGAAATTGTTGAATGTATCCTTTTAACTAAACTAATAACTGATACCTTATGGATAAGAAACATATGGAGTAATCCTTAACTCAACAAGTAGTTCAAGCTCTGATTCTCAATAAAGGAGTGATATAGAGAATCTATTTTGGGATTCATGTAAGAATTTTAAGGATAATATGGGAAAAAATCCTTTATATTTTTTTATATATTATCAATATGGGTGGGGGGAGAAAAAGACACACTTATTGAAAAAATCGTTTTATAGTGTTGAAAACAAATATAATGGGGGATATTGAAGTTACTATTTATATATTGTATTTATTATAAATAAGTGAGGATTTTATAAAATAGATATGTTTACTATATGTTTTTAAAGTGGAATAAGTTGAGCTAAAGAAGAATATGTTTCATAATATAAAAGAAAAATGGATGATTTAATAAAAAATATATATGAATGAGAAGTTTAACTTATTGAATTGGATCCTTCATAATTTATTCATTTATATTAGGATAATTAAAATGCCTATTTAATCCATAATAATAATTTCTCATAGATTTTTATTTAACCCTTTACCCCCTCAAACATGAGTAAGTAAAATTATTTTCTTGAATTATAAAAGAAACATTATTTTTTATATCAATTACAATTTTATTATTCACATTTTAAAAATATTTTATAAAATGATTTTTGAGAAAAATAAATCATAATATAAGATGTTATATCATATGTTTAATGTCTATTATTAATCTGTTATGTAATATTTTGTTTAAGTAATGCATCATCCTAGTTTTTCAAGCTACCTTGAAGATGGCATTACATCAACCATATGTGTAAATGTATAAACTATAATGTAGAAAAGTGATAATGAATAGATTGATAATATGTTATCAATTGACCAAAAGAATAAATGGATAACCCGTATGTCTATGGATTGTGTCATAATAATTTTTTTTCTAGTTATTTAATCGGACACATGTTGAATTTTAACCGACCATACTAATTAATCGACCATTAATAAAACTTTTATAATTTCATAAATTGACCACATGTTTCTTACTAATTGGTTACATGTTTTATATTTCCAGATGAATCATGCAGTTACCCTGAGACAAGGGGTGAATATGTGTTGACCAATATTGGAGATTATATTCAACTTAAAATCATTATAACATTAAGTTGATTTAATATATGTTATTGGTTAAGATGCATGGATCTTTAGAAACCCTTAATCGTTATTTTATCGTTATGTTATGTAGATAATATATGTAAAAAAGAACACATGTATTTTTACTAGGTTTCACCTCAGTTTGTGAAACCATATTTTTTTATAGAGGCTCCCACAGGTCTATAGATTCTTACACTACTAATATTTTCATAAATTATTATTATGGGGTATTTATACTTCATCCCACGATTGATATATCTCACAAAAATATATACCTTTATTCTGATATGTGATTATGATAACTCTCCTTAGTTTCAAACATTCATTATCTTATGATACAACATAATATAAACATGTAACAAGAAAATATATGTCAGTTATATCTAATCAGAGATCAGTTTAGTACACCTCTGATCAAAATCTCTATTTGGTGCCTCTTCTTCAACCAAGTATTTCTTTAGATGGAAACTTTCACTAATGTGAAAAAAATACTTTTCTTCACTGTTGTATATGATTTTTTTGTCCACTCTCACCTATGTTATACTTACACTCCAATTTTATATATGTTATTGTTAGAGTAATGGGGGGAACTCAGATATTTTTCCCACTAAATTAAATTTCCAATTTTTAACTTCCCTGTCTTATTTAATTCACTGGATACTTCTCAATTATTTTAGAACATTCTTAAATCATCATGAAAACTCGACCATCTATATTATTATTCGAACATCCTTATCCTTAATGTTAAGAAACTTCTTTATAATTCCTTATCTCATCTATATAACATATATTGAATTATCATATCATTATTTTCGTAGTTAAGGCCATTAAAATTTTATTCAAAATATCCTCATTAATTCATTAGGTATATATTTCTCTGATAAATTTAATAAACACTCCCCTATCAGGTGATTTTTGTTCTATATGGTGCATTTTATTTTTCTCCATACAATATACCACCTTTCCACATTATTCTTTGAGTGAAATTTTTGGCCTAAAGAACTTAGCTCTTCTTCTATAGGTACTATTTACATGCCTCCTCTACCAGATGGACTCAGGTTCCTTTGTCCAACATGATCTATATGATATTACAGAATATCCCCATTTGGTACATCATTAGTTAAAACTTCACACTGATCTTGGTTAGAAAAGCATATTTTAGTTTATCTTCACAACATCATAAATTTGACGAAATTATATTACTCTAATTGATTATCTCTATTAGATAATCTAGACCTACAGAACACATTTTGGTGTCTTCTTTGACAAATTCCTTCTTCAACCAATTCAATTTATACTGTATTGATCAGCAGGACAATATATATTTTCTAACTAATAAAACTCAAGATTTATCTTAGTCTTAGTATGACGTCCTCTACTATGAGAACCTTCATATTTCTCTAAATAATGAAATAGTAAATATTTATTCAATATCATTGTGGAACTATATCTGATCACTTCACATGTTCATCTGATTATCGTTATTAATATTCACAAGAACCTTAAATATATTAGAGGGATAACATATCTTCTATGTAAAACATGGTCCAATGTATCTTCTATTGATGGAATCGATCTGGAATCCTCCAAATAGAAACACACTTTATGACTTCATAATATCAAAAATTTTACTGTTTTTAAGAAAACATTGATCTACTTGAAAAGTTACTTATGGAAACAAATATCATGAAATAACTTCATATTTTTTTTAACATTAAAAATTTCCACATTTAATTTTTTAAAATCTATTTGTCCAGTTACCTCAGTTGTGTTTGTCAGGTGCACTCAAGTAGTTATCTATGAGATAAATTTACTGAAACTTCCAAATACTTCTATAAAAAAAGTATTTTCAATTTATCTTATTGCAAAACCCCATATCCATCTGGTATTTTAACTTCAACTTTGAACCACCACTAAAACTTTAATATTCTCATGGATTTGTATTTCTTTCCCCCTTTTAACTTCTTATAAACTTATAACTGGTAATGACCACCTTGATCCATTCGGTAACTTTTACTTTATCCATCTGGTAACATTGTGTATTTTGTGATGTACTTGAGCTATTGGTATTTAATATTGTCTGAATGATTACTTTCGAAACAAAAAATTAAACATTTTACGACCAAAAAACAATTTTTTAGGTCTTAATCTTAATTTTTACACTTTGTAAAAAAATATAAAAATTATCTTGATTCATGGTAGTATTTATGATGATAGGAACTTGATAGATGTCATAGAATTGTATGACTTAAGGGATGTTTCCTAACATGGTTAAGGAAAATTCCTTCACCTCCTCCAATACTTTATAAACATGTTAGAAAATTTTATTTACATTCATGTGTAACACATAAGGAAGCATTATTATCATGCCTAGGGAAGGTTTCATAAACTTTTATATCAACTCAAACTCCCCATTTTTATTTCTAATGGTTGAACCTTCAAAAAAAATTACTTCAGAAAAAATCTTTAATTGATCAATCCTTTGGTTCTTATAAAATTTCATTAAACATACTCATTAACTTGACAACAAACTTTTAAAAACATATATAATACATATTAAAAAATCCCAAAGTATCTTCAATCTCATAATTTATATTTTTTTCAATACCAAATTATCTTTAAATTCAATGAGTTCTTTATCCCCCTTATTGAAAATGAATTCAAATTATACTTCTTTTTAATGTTTTTTAAGTGATGGAATATTTTTATATCCCCCTTAATGATCTAAATTTAAATCCACATTTTGTGATATATTGGGGTGACTGATGGACTTTCTTTACACCTTTTATTCTAACCTACCATGTATAAAATTTATACTTCATATGAAAAATAATAAATCAGTTGTCTTAATGTAATAATACTTAATCAATGAACTCGAAGTATACATAAAACATTATCTGTATAGAAAATGAGAGTGATTAACTCAAACATTAATGTTTTCTATAATGTTTTCAAAGTGAATCCAACTTTTCAAAAACTTCTCTCAAGAATAAATTCATTATATTTTTCTTTCAAATTAATTTCCTAAATCCATCTAAAAAAATATATAAAAAATGTTCAAGTATAAACATGTGTAGGTTTTATCATACTTTTAAAAATAACAAAAAAATTTCATCAATTAAAAAAATCCCCCCTTTACATTTTAACCTCAATTTTGTTATGAAAGTGGGAGTATGTAAAATGTTCCTCAAGGATAAGAGCCGCTTTCAATATTATCGATTTTTGGAATCTAGTGTTGGAACACCATGGTTGACTAGAATGATTTTTTTCCAACACCTTATAAACATTCTAGAAAAACTATATTCTTTTTTCTACATCTGGGGTCCCCCTTATAGTAACACGGGATTAACATACATGGATATTACATCATTTTTTATGAATATTCAGCACATTACAAAAGTACATGTATGAGTACTATAATGGTTTAATGTACTAGGAAACAAGAAAAAATAATAGTCTATCTTGGTGAATTATCTTCAACATATCCCATAAATATATTCCCCTTTAGTACTCCAACTTAAAACCTTTCTTCATAACTTGGGGAAAGGAAACATAGGAAAGGGTGAGCCTAGATGCTCAATAAGGGTAAATAAAAGAGATTCATATGTATGACATTAGTATAAGGGAAATAGAACATGAGCATAATATTTTAAGATCATAATTTGCATATCAAAGATCATAATCTTAATTCCTAGAATAAGAATTAGTAGTTAATAAGAGATGAATCATAAAGAAATAAAATATCATAATCCATGAGAAAAAAACATATGAATAAGACATATAATTCTGGAATACATATCAGTTTATAATAATGTGAACATGTGTAAATAGAAATAGGTTCACTCATTAAGTTAAGGGCACGAAATCAGGGCCCCACATAAACTTATGGACATTAATCCAGGTCCATGCATAACATTCTGAAAATGTAATAAGGTTTACTCATAACCTTTTCAACATTCAATCAGGTCCACGTATAAACATATGGACATGCAACAAGGTCCATACATAACATTAGGAACATATAATCAGGTTCAATCATAAAAATGTGAACACGTAATAAGGTTCCCTAATAACATTGTGAACCTGTAATCAGGTCCACAAAAAAAACATATGGACATGCAAATAGGTCAATGTATAACATTATGAACATGTATATGGGCTCACGCATAACATTGTGAACATGTAATTGGGTTCACTCGTAACACTATGAACATGTTATTAGGTCCACACATAGATATATTGACATTAAACTAGGTCCATGTATAACTTTATGAACATGTAAAAAGGTTTATGCATAACATTGTAGACACATAATAAGGTTCACTCATAATATTGTGAACATTTAATTAGGTTCACGCATAGTCAGTTATACCTCATGGGCAGGAAACACCACCATCCCTAGTGGTGGCTATTTATTCATAGTGGACCAGGTTAAACCTTCATCCCATAGTGGATCAATCCCATTGACTTGTTCACATCATTATATCATGATATATAAATATTTACCCAATGCATTTAAGGGTGATATAGGTCTCACCTGTCACATAATAAAAATATACATTTGTGTGCCACAAGATTATAAACATTATTCATGTCATAACCCATGAAATGAAATAGGTAACAGAACAATTTAATAATATTATTACCTATGAAAAAATAGATAGATTTTATAATAATTTCATCATAGTATTACCTATAAAAATAAGTGGGTTTCATAAAAATTTTAACATGGTATAACCCATGAAAGAGAAGCGAGTTTCATAGACATCATTCCTTCAAAACATAAATCATTCAAAGAAATAATATGATTTATGTTCTTGGATAATAACTCCATTAAATAATAAACTATATATAATGATGTTATATTATATTTATAAGGATTTCGAAAGATACATATTAGTATTTCTTAAATAAAATATCTTTTCAGCTTTGAAAAAAATACTTTTTATGACATAAAACATTTTAAAAACACTTTTATTTGAAAATAGATTTGAAAAATTATAAAGAAATATTTGAAATAATTTAAATCCCATTCTTTGTAAATAATCTTAAAATATCATTTAAAAACATTTTGAGAAACATTTTTAGAAAACATGGTTTTGAATAAAATAGATTTTTGACCGTATAGACATAAAATATGATTTTCCTAAATTCAGTTTCATAATTATCTTAAGTAATAATGACTAGAAAAATTAGAAAAATACATTAATATATCATTACAAAACATAGGATAATAAAATCATGATAATTCTTGAGATATGTATCATAATATTTAATTCATGGAAGCATAATCATAAATAACCATGATAAACAATGAGATTGTAGTAATAAACTCTTACCACTTTGGTAACTTTGAATCAAAATACACATGTAATAATAACATTAAATGAAGATTTAAATATCATAAAAATAATTATATTCATGATGTAACATTTAAAATAGAATCATATGCACACCATAAAAGAATATTGGTTCATAATAAAAGTTTTGACCCAAAGAAGGTAAATTGAGACAAAATTACTTTACCGATTTGGTAACTTTTGAACCATAAACCCCATGAAAGAGGGATAATCAAATGAACTTTTAAATAACCATAAATTTAAGAATAATAATCATATAATATATTCATGGTTATAAAATATACCACAAAAAATAAATTAGCGGTGAATATGGCATAAGCCTCGGATAAATAAATGTGAGACTAGAAATCCCCTTACTACTTGAGTAACTTTAGAATCGTGATCCATATGAAAGAATAACATCAGTAAAAACTTTTAATATAATTAAATTAATTAAATAGATGATATAAAATTTCATATGGAAGTATATACACCACATAAAAGAAATGAGTGTTGAATATGGCATGTATCTCACGAATATAAAAAGTGAGATGAGAAAAATATTTCCTTAAGTCCTCACTTTCTTCTAAATATTCAAACCTCATGAATAATAAAAATAATTTTATTATACATCTCCAAAATAAAAATATTCTTATATATCATACAATATATTATTTTATTATGACTTTATATTATCCGTTTATTAATTATTCCTTGTTAATGTTATGTTTTGGGTAATAACCGCTTTCTTTTTTGTATTTGTTTTGACTTGTTATTCTTGATCCTATTACTTGGATCATTATTTACATATTTCCAGAATTTAAAAAATAATATAAAGATAATATATATTAATTTTATAAGTACTTATAATACTATATAAAATATATAAATATGAAATCAAATATACTATTCATGGAGATGGTAGGCCATACGTACGCTTCAATGATGTTTCTATTTTCTTATCGTATTGAAAGAATGAAATTAAATGAAATATATGTATGTATATATATTATAATGAAAGTATAATTATCATTTCATACATATCATATAAGTTTACTGAACTAATCTTTAATACATTCCATGTAAAGTGTGAATATATCACATCACTTTGTGGAGGTAGTAGTCCACACATCCACAAACGAAGTTATCATATTCCAATAAAATGTAAAGCATTAAGTTATGTGTTATATAATAATTAAATAATCATAAATAATTAATAAATATAATATATATCATGTAATAAAATCAATTACATCATCATTACCAACCATGAAATGTTGAAATGAGAGAACGAACGACATCAGTTCACAAGGAGGTAGTCCTCCGTACACACGAATGATGATTGCATATCCCATTTGATGGTAGTGTGTGTAGGTGTAGGTTGAAATATAAATATAAAACATATATATATATATATATATCATACTAATGTTATTATATTATAATTTAATAATAATAATTTATGGGAGTATAGAAAGAAATAAAACAAAATTTCTTGTTGAAGGATGCTACCTCTTCTTTGGGTAGCCCCTTTTGGTTTGCACCAAATGGATTCCTTGGTTGTCTTTATACCAAAAAAGTGAATTATAGGATTAATGTTGTGAATTTTGGAGTATATTTGGGTAGGTTTTGGCTGATAAAAAGTGATTTATATGGGTTATGAAGTGTGGTGGGTGAGTTCCCTTCTATAGTGGTGGATGAGTGAAATTATTATAAATATAAGAAGGTAAACACTATTAAACGGTATTCCTTACATAATGTGCCTCCAATAATTTTAAATTTTAAATAAAAGAGGTTAATTGGTAGAAATATTTATAGGTAATGGATTTTGGACATGTTTCAATGTTATTCCCCCCTTAAATTAACATTTAACCACTAAATAAACTCATTTTTACCTTAATCGTTGTAATTAATTTTAATTACTTTCACTGATAAATTTGGTAGAAAATTAAGTTTAACTTATTATAAATTATAAATTATTATTATGAAAAATATGGAATCTAATTTTCCAAATTCTAATCATAGAAGTGGATGAAATTAATTTAAAATTAATCCTGCAGATGTGTTGCGAAAGCGGGGTATTAAAGGGAAATGTTTAAAAGTTTTATAAGTTTTTATATCCAATTTCATTGTGAAATTTGTTACATTGAACTACATAATATTAATTAAAATAAAATTTAACTAATTATACATTAAAATAAAATTTAAAAATAATATGTGTATGTAAATAAATTAGATTAAAAAGCAGTTTCCAATTAAAATTAAGTGTTTTTCACTTTTCATCAAAAAATGAAACTTCTCAAAACAATTCCAATAATTCACCCAAATTAAATTTTTATATTACAATTTAAAAAATAAATTTTATTTTTTCAAATAATAATTGTAAAAGTGTCCAAAATTATATTTCAAATAGGTATTCCATTAAATGGCGGTAAAATCACCTTTTTAAAAATACATATTTTTATTCACAAAATTGGATTTATTCTTGTATCTTGTCTAGAAAACAAAAAAGATGAAAATTAAATAGTTTATTAAATAATATATATATATATATATATCATTAAAATCACTTAAAAAAGTTTTTATTTAATTTATTGTGGTAAATCATGTTTTATTTCATAAATATAGTTTTCCAGCAAAACATTTCCTATATTTTCATTTATAGTCAATTGGTCACAAAATAATTCTTATTATATACATGTGTAAAATATATTTTCATAATTTAATTATTCTTATTCATAACCACCATTCCAACAAAAATGTGAGAACTATAACAATATTTTAATAATAATATTAAATGTACATTATAGTTTGGTAAAACTAGGTCTTGTGTATTACACAAGTTATCGAAGGAACTCAAAATTATATATAACACAAGCCAAACAAAGTGTTTAATGTAACATAAGATAATCTAAGTGTTGTGTGTAGTGTAATATAAACTTTGTGTTACGTAAAAATAAAGAATAACTTGGTGCTTTCATATAACACAATCTATATTTAGTGTTTCATGAAATGATGAATATTGAAAATATTAAATTAATTCAAAAAATCTTTTAAAAAATCTCTGAGAATTAAATTATACCCCCATAAAATGAATTTCTCCCTCAAAATTATTCTAGGTTATCAAAGGTTTAATACATGGAAGTTCCTTTCATAAAAACCCACATAATAAAAATGAATACTAAAACTTACTTTAAAAGGGGGAAATTAGAACCATAATGGTTACCTAGAGTAACTCATAACTACGTTTCCACATAAGAGAATATAGGTTAGGAGTAAATATTAGACATGGAAGAAAAATGTAAATAAAAATAGCGATATATAAAGATCCTTGATCACCATAAAGTGAATTATAAATGGAAAGTTAAGGGCCTTAAAATTATAAATCTATGATGATTTATAATACCATTGGTTCAATAGAAACAAAGGTATTGGGATAAATATTTTTCAATATCATTTTTCTAGAGTTGAGGAATTATTTTACTGTCTAAATATAAATACCCAGAAATTTCCAGGAAATTTCTTTCTTAATTTCTTTGGAATTTTACAAGAACGCAGTTTCTAACAGCGCCTGATTCCGAGGCCCGGTGTGCCCGAAATCAATTTCTGAAGTTTAGCTCAGCTACGTTCAGTGAACGAACAAGCGAGTTTTTCTAACTTTTGAACTGGTGCTCAGAATCGAAATCTAAGGGCACCGATGAAACCGCAACGTCGGTAATTGCTTAGGAACACCTATTCTGGAGTTGCGTTTGTGTGGGTGGAGAAGTTAAATTTGTGGATTAAATGAGGAATGAATAAAATTGTAAAACAATTTAATTTTTAAGTCTAAGGTGGTTTTATCCTACATGGGGAAGTTGGGGTGGCACCTAACTACCCATGTGAGGATAAATTTGAAGATAAATGTGATGTGGGGCCCACACGAGCCCCAACCTTTCACATTCCCATAACTCTCACAAACTCCCCCTTTAAACTTGTTAAATCCCTTTAATTAAGTAACTCTTTTTTTTAATCTGCCAACCTACCTCTTAATTAATTAAACAACTCATGGTTTAATTAATTAAGTGAATTGGATTTGAATTTTGTAAATTTGAATGCATGGCATGGGTAAATAAAATAAGGTGGAGCCTTATTTTATTTTGGTTGAAATTGTTGTGTTAAGAGAAAGGGAAGAGAGCTCTTGAGTTTTGAAGAACTTATTCCTCCGAAGAAGAACACTTCATCTCCTTTGTTGAAGAACGTGAAGAACACCGAAGCTTCGACGAAGAACTCTGTCTCATCTTGCATATTCTCTCCAAGTCGGAGGAAGCAAGACGCCACATTCTTCATCGGGCGAACACCGACGATGCTTACGGAACCCCGTTCCGCAACGCCGGCTTCTGTGACGTCTTTCTCCGCGACAAACCTCGATCGACGATTCCATCAAGGTTGGGGTTTGAATATACGTTCGTAAATATTCGAGCATTCTTTGTAATCTTAGCTGATTTCTATCGATTAACGGGAGGGGGCTGGACCGCACAAACACGACCGACCCTCCTCCCTTATTTCTGTTGTTGACCTCGTTGTGGTTTGGAACGGAGATGGCACGGTGCCGTCGCACCGCGCGAGATCATGCGACAAGGATGCGTGGTGCCATCGCGTCGCGCCGTTGAAGTCGAACAAGGTCGCGGTGCAATCACGCTGCGCCGGAGAATCACGAAAACACCGCGGACGGAGCGGGGCCGCGGCGGAGGGGCGCAGCGCCAGTCGGACCAAGGCCGCGGCCTTAGGCCGTGACGGAGTAGGGAGCAGCGGCTCACTTCCGGCCGCCGGCATCGGAGCAGGGGGACGGGACCGTGCCGGTCCCGTGGCGGAAGCAGCCGGCCGGCCGGAGTGGGCCGACCGGTCAGGGGAGAAACCCGGGGTTCGTAAACCCCTGATGGAAGGGAGAAGCAGCCCCCCACGTGGGGTCCACGTTTAATTAAATAGGGGGACATCGCGCCGCCCCTTGTCCACCCAGCTCGGTCACGCCGAGCTGGCCAGCGGACCGCGCCAGCGCGCCGGGTCGGGCCATGCCTAGGCCAGGATGGGCCGAGCCGCACCAGCCAGGCCTCGCACAAGCGGGCTGGACCCGGATCCGGTTCGGGTCGACCCAGTTCGGGCTGACCCAGTGGGTCTCGGGCCGGGTCGGTCCAGGCCCGAAACCCCCATTTTCGGACCTCTTCCGGTCTTTTACCCATAACATGGGATACGAACCTCCGATCGATGCACCGTTAGCTGAGATGTGATCCTTGGATCGATACAGTCGTTTAGGTATATTACACTCAAGGTTTCGGAGAACTTTGGGTATGACTGGGTTGGTTCGATCACGAAACCAACCGGGCCCTCCGAGCGGAAACACTTATATCTCGAGCTCCAGAAGTCCGATTGACGTGCCTTCGACTTTATTGGATTCGTCTTGATGAGACGGAACTTTTGTCATACTTCACCTGATATTTGGATGTAGTTGGAGTATGGACGGGTTGTACTGTACCCGAAATCCAACCGGGCCCCTGGAACCAAAAAGCTGATAACTTTTAGACTGGACCTCCGTTTGATGAACCGTTAGTAGTGTTGGTGATCACGTTGAGAAACGGTCCCTATGAGTATACCCTTTGAGAGTTTGGGGTACAGTTGAGATAAGGCCGGGTTGGTTCGCACACGAAACCAACCAGGCCTGTGGGACGAAAAGCCTGATAACTCACAGACCGGGCGTCCATTTGACGCGCCGTATGTTGCGTTGAGACCCCTATGACAAGGAGGTTCTTTGAGATACTTCTTTGAGGGACTTTATGATACATGGAGTATCTACCTGTAGCTCGTGGAGTGGACCCTCCCAGAGATGAGCGTACGGAGTACAAAGACCGTGTAGCTGGCTGAGACCCAATGACTGCTTGTCCGATTCGATTCAGAGTGACTAGCATAGCCCAGTGGGGAGCACTACTTTGTGAGGTGGTAGACCCATGGTGGAGGAGCACTACTTTGTGAGGTGGCAGACCCACGGTACTCGACAGGAGGAGTACCTATGTAGGCTATGAGGGGGAGCACTACTGTGTGAGGTGGCAGACCCATGGCGGATGATCACTACTGTGTGAGGTGGCAGAACCACGGTACTCGACAGGAGGAGTACCTCAGCAGTCTTAGGTTAGTGAGCAGTACCTCGGAGTCGTGACAGGATCTCTGTACTCTCTAGAGACGGGGCTCTACAGCAGTTACGGTTTCGATAATGAAAATCCTGGTTTGATCTGAGTCTATGATCTCTGTGTTTACCTCATGAATGAGATGGGTCACTTGATAACTTAGGTATATGTATGGGCATATACCTAGGTAGTGGTTATCCGTTGATTTCATAACCTTTGTGTTTCCTCATGATTGAGATTAGTTATTTGATAACTTAGGTATAAGTATGGGCTTATACCTAAGTAAGGGTTATCTGTTGAGATTCTTCTTTGTGGTTATCCTTGTTGGATTTAGTGAGACCTTGAGGGTCTCAAGGTCCCTACTAAGTATCGTATACTCACCCCTACACGGGATAAGCCCGCAACTCATTGTGTTGGTTGCAGATGACGGGCAGCGCTGACAGAGGCCGAGTGTTCGAGGATTGGATGGTACCTGAAGGTGGACCTCACGATGAGTCAGTATCCAGAGGCGGACTTCATGACAAGACAACACTCGGAGGAGGTTGATGGGCGAGAGCTTTGTGGAGGCTATCTGTACCTTCCCTTCAGGTAGGATCGGTGGTGGATGATCCAGGAGCTGCGCTATCTGTACCTACCCTTCAGGTAGGATCTGAGGAGAATGACCTAGGAGCTTCTTCCATTCTTCCAGCTATTTGTCTTTTTCTATTGTACTTTTTTTCAGTTGTAGTTGTAATTTAGATTGGGTTTTGTATTATGGCCCAGTTAATTTTCAGTAATTCCTTTTGTACTTAGTCTATTACTTCCTCTTGTACTCTGTGGTGTTTTGTTTATTTTTATAAAGGCAATGCCTTCCCAGTTTTCGGGAATTACGCCTTTGGTGCTAGTCGCCAGCCCCTAGACTATGGAAGGCGGGCTTGGGGTAGTCACGGCATGGGACCCAAGGACGGGTCATGAAAAATTGGTATCATAGGAGTCGGTTCTACCGCAGAACTTATAACTCTGATATTTTCTTCTGTGAAGCAATAGTGTTAAGGGTATCGAGTGTGGTTTTCAGTTCAAGGAGTCCAGTGTTGGTGCGGGCGACCGACATATCCATACACTAGGACCCTGACAAATGATTTATGACTTTGTGCATGAAAACACTGATTGCATGTGTGTTTTCAAAGGTTTTCCCTTAAAATAGCTCAAACCAGTTTAGCTCACCAGGTGTAAATCTTTTGACCGTGTCACGTTTGTTTCTTTCAGGATGCCTCCCCGTGGATGACCAGCTAGAGCCCCGAGATTTGTACGTACTGACATCCCGTCGAGCGACGTGGCCTCAGTACAGGGCCCTATCCCAGTTGAGGCACCAGAGGAGGCACCAGCGGTACTACTACCCGTTGGGCCACCGATACCACCAGCCCTAGCAGTAGAGGGTGCACGTCGCTTGAGCGCACTGCACGAGTTCTAGCGCCAGAGGCCACCCAGGTTCAGGGGAGAGACGGATCCGCAGGTGGATGAGGATTAGCTGGAGGCTGTGGTGAGAGTCTTCAAGCTAGTGGGGATGCCAGCAGACTTCATGGTGATCCTTGCTGCCAGCCTTCTTCAGGCAGCAGCATACAGATGGTGGAGCCTGATGCTCCAGATGCATGACGAGGCGACACTTCTGTGTGCAGACTTCGAGAGCCTGTTCCGGGCAGAGTTTGTACCAGCCACCCTTCGAGCGGTGCGTATACAGGAGCTGCTGCATCTACATCAGGGTAGCATGATGGTGGTGCAGTACTCAGCGAGGTTCACAGACCTGTCGCGCTACTCCACAGATATGGTACAAGACCCGTTCTTCAGGGCCTGAACCTTCGAGCAGGGGCTCAGGAGAGAGATTAAATCTTCTGTTGTTTCTCACAACATCCCGATGCAGATAGGGGTGTTGGAGCGAGCCCTATTAGTGGAGAGTTTCCTTGCTGAGCAGTCTCCAGCAGCAGGACCCACCACTAGCCGGCATGCGGTAGAGTCTTCTGTAGCAGGTAGTAGACAGATGACGTAGAGGTCCAAGAGGACCATACCAACAGGTGGTCGACCGCATGACTCATGGTCGGTAGTGAGAGGCACCAAGGGGAATGACAGAGCCAGACCTGCCATGCAGTGTTACTCCTGCGGCGGGATTGGTCACATGGAATGTGACTATTTGACCCGCCATGCAGATGACCGACAGTTAAATGAAGAACCTCCCAGGCAGAGGCAGAGGTTCGATCGAGGTGGACCGCTAGGAGTAGAAGGCCGAGGGAGGGGAGCTGGCCGTGCAGCTTGAGGTGGATGATGCTTTGAGGTGTTTTCACCACCACCACCAGGAGGTCCCCTCCCCCCAACCACAGGGAACAAGTAGACATGGGAGAGCTCAGCTTCAGGAAGCAGAAGCATACGACTACGGAGCTCCGGAAGCAAGTGTACAGGAGCAGAACTAGTGGTTTCCTTTTGTTCTTCGTACTTCTAGTTCCATATCGTTGTTACATTTGTGTCTTTGTACTATGAGCTAAAATAATATAAAGACACTTACCTTTGTGACATTTTCTTCCTTCCTTTTTGAGTACTTAAAGGTTCCGGTTTAAACTGTTGACTTGACCCTCACTTTCAAGATTCCTACTGGAGGAGACCCAGTTACCTCACGCTGATGCCGACAGTGTGACTCGACCCTTAGAGGCGAGGGTGATGGTTGAAACTCTTGGTATTAACGTTGAGGCCTTACGACGTCGTCCATGGAATTAATACATCATTCATGTCCGTATTGACTGTATTAGGCAAAGAAAGTGGTTCATCCATGGGATGATACTGAGTTTTTCTTTTTAGCAAAGAAGAAATATTAGTAGCTCTTGTGGGACCAGAGATGGTCCAGGCCACGACGGAGAAGGTCCAGGTCATCCAAGAGCAGATGAGGACAGCTCAGAGCCGACAGAGGCCTTATGCTGACAAGAGGCAGAGACCATTAGAGTTCGAGGGTGGCGACACGTTTCCTTATGGGTCTCACCTCGACGTGGAATTACGGAGATTTGGCTGAGGTGGCAAGTTATCTCTGTGCTTCATAGGACCCTTCAAGGTCCTTAGATGGGTATAAGAGGTGGTTTACCGCTTGACCTTTCCACCTCAGTTGCACCAGGTGCATGAAATCATCCACATACCTCGGCTGAGGAGATACGTGCATGATCCTTCACACATCATCGACCTCAGGGAGTTGGACGATGATGACAGGGAGACATGCGCAGAGATTCCAGTAGAGATCGAGGATCAAGAGGAGCAGGTCCTATGTGAATGATCGATTCCTCGGGTGCGCTTTCACTGGAAGCACAGGAACCTCCAGGTGAGCACATGGGAGCCGAAGGCTCAGATGCGTGCTTAGTACCACTTTTGTTTCCCTAGGTTGTGTTAAAGCTTTACGGGGACGTAAATCCCTGAGGTGGGAGTAATGTAATGACCCAAAAATTTCAAGGAATTTTTTTTCTTAATTTATTTGGAATTTTACAAGAACGCAGTTTCTGACAGCACCTGATTCCGAGGACGGATGTGCCCAATATCAAATGCCGAAGTTTAGATCGGGTACGTTCAGTGAACGAACGAGCGAGTTTTTCTAACTTTGAACTGGTGCTCGGAATCGAAATCTGAGGGCACCGATTAAACTGCAGCGCCGGTAATTGATTAGGAACACCTATTCCAGAGTTGCGTTTGTGTGGGAGGGGAAGTTAAATTTGTGGATTAAATTTGGAATGAATAAAATTGTAAAAAAAAATTTATTTTTAAGTCTAAGGTATTTTTATCCTACATGAGGAAGTTGGGGTGGCACCTAACTACACATGTGAGGAGAAATTTGAAGATAAATGTGAGGTGGAGCCCACATGAGCCCCAACCTTTCCCATTCCCATAACTCTCATAAACCCCCCCTCTAAAATTTTTAACTCCCTTTAATTAAGGAACTCTTCTTTTTTTTTTTAATTTTCCAACCTACCTCTTAATTAATTAAACAACTCATGGTTTAATTAATTAAGTGAATTGGATTTGAATTTTGTAAATTTGAATGCATGGAATGGGTAAATAAAATAAGGTGGAGCCTTATTTTATTTTGGTTGAAATTGTTGTGTTAAGAGAAAGGGAAGAGAGATCTTGAGTTTTGAAGAACTTATTCCTCCAAAGAAGAACGCTTCATCTCCTTTGTTGAAGAACGTGAAGAACACCGAAGCTTCGACGAAGAACACAGTCTCATCTTGAATCTTCTCTCCACGTCGTAGGAAGCGAGATGCCACATTCTTCATCGGGCGAACACCGACGACGCTTATGGAACCTCATTCCGCGACGCCGGCTTCCGCGACGTATTTTTCAACGACAAACCTCGATCGACGATTCCATCAAGGTAGGGGTTTGAATATATGTTCGTAAATATTCGAGCATTCTTTGTAATCTTAGCCGCCTGCTATCGATTAACGGAAGGGGGCCAGACCACACAAACATGACCGACCCTCCTACCTTATTTCTGTTGTTAACCTTGTTGTGGTTTGGAACGGAGATGGCGCGGTGTCGTCGCACCACGCGGGATCTTGCAGCAAGGATGCGCGGCACCGATGCGCCACGCCGTTGAAGTCAAAAAAGGTCGTGGCACCGTCACGCCGCGCTGGAGAATCACGAAAACACCGCGGCCGGAGCGGCGCTGCGGTGGAGGGGCACAGTGCCATCGTACGACACCAGTCGGACCAAGGCCACAACCTTAGGCAGTGGCGGAGCAGGGAGCAGTGACCAGCTTCTGGCTGCCGGCATCAGAGCAGAGGGACGGGACCACGCCGGTCCCGTGGCGACAACAGCCGGCTGGCTGGAGTAGGCCGACCAGTTAGGGGAGAAAACGGGGGTTCGTAACCCCCAGTTGGAAGGGAGGAGTGACCCCCCACATGGGGGCCGCGTTTAATTAAACATGGGGGCAGCCCCCCCCCCCCCTTGTCCGCCCAGCCCAGTCACGCTGAGCTGGCCAGCGGACCGCGCCAGCGCGCCGGGCCAGGCCGCGCCCAGGCCGGGCCGCGCAGTGCCAGCCAGGCTGGGCCGCGCCCAAGTGGGCTGGACCTGGATCCGTTTTGGGTCGAATCGGTTCGGGACGACCCAGGGGGTCTCGGGCCGGGTCGGTCCAGGCCCGAAACCCCCATTTCGGACCTCTTCTGGTATTTTGCCCATAACATGGGATACAAACATCCGATAGATTCACCATCAGCTACGATGTGATCCTTGGATCGAGATGGTTGTTTCGGTATATTACACTCAGGGTTTCAGAGAACTTTGGGTATGGCCGAGTTGGTTCGATCAAGAAACCAACCGGGCCCTCGGAGTGGAAACACTTATATCTCGAGCTTCGGATGTTCGATTGACGTGCCGTCGACTTTTTTGGATTCCTCTTGATGAGACAGAACTTTTGGCATTCTTCGCCTAAGATTTGGATGCAGTTGGAGTACAACCGGGTTGGACTGTACCCGAAATCCAACCGGGCCCCTGGAACGGAAAAGCTGATAACTTTCATATCGGACGTCCGTTTGATGAACCGTCAGCGGTGTTGGTGATCACATTGAGAAACAGTCCCTATGAGTATACCCTATGAGAGTTAGGGGTACATTTGAGATACGGCCGGGTTGTTTTGCACACGAAACCAACCGGTCCCCTAGGACGAAAAGGCTAATAACTCACAGACCGGGAGTCCGTTTGACGCGCCATCTGTTGCGTTGAGACCCCTATGAAGAGGCGGTTCTTTGAGATATTTTTTGAGGGACTTTGTGATACTTGGAGTATCGACCTGTAGCTCCTGGAGAGGACCCTCCTGGAGATGATCGTACGGAGTACGAAGACCGTGTAGCTGGCTGAGACCTAATGACTGCTTGTCCGATTTGATTCAGAGTGACTAGCATAGCCCAATGGGGAGCACTACTTTGCAAGGTGATAGACCCATGGTGGAGGAGCACTACTTTGTGAGCTGGAAGACCCGCGATACTCGACAGGAGGAGTACCTCTGTAGGATATGAGGGGGAGCACTACTGTCTTAGGTGGCAGACACATGGTAGAGAAGCACTACTGTGTGAGGTGGCAGACCCGTGGTACTCGAGAGGTGGAGTACCTTAGCAGTCTTAGGTTAGTGAGCAGTACCTTAGAGTCGTGACAAGATCACTGTACTCTCCAGAGACGGGGCTCTTCAGCAGTTACAGTTTCGATAATGAAAATCCTGGTATGAGCTGAGTCTATGAGCTCTGTGTTTACCTCATGAATGAGATGGGTCACTTGATAACTTAGGTTTATGTATGGGCATATACCTAAGTAGTGGTTATCCATTGATTTCATAACCTTTTTGTTTCCTCATGATTGAGATGAGTTACTTGATAACTTATGTATAATTATGGTCTTATACCTAAGTAAGGGTTATCTATTGAGATTCTTCTTTGTGGTTATCCTTGTTGGATTTAGTGATACCTTGAGGGTATCGAGGTCCCTACTGAGTATCGTATACGACAACGGGAAGCACTGATAGAGGCCGAGTGTTCGAGGACTAGACAGTACCCAAAGGTGGACCTCACGATGAGTCAGTATCCGAAGGTGGACTTCACGACGAGACGACACTCGGAGGAGGTTGACGGGCGAGAGCATTGTGGAGGCTATCTATACCTACCCTTTAGCTAGGATCTGTGGTGGACGATCCAGGAGCTGCACTATCTATACCTACCCTTCAGGTAGGATCCGAGGAGAATGACCCAGGAGCTGCTTTCATTCTTCTAGCTGTTTTCCTTTTTCTGTTGTACTTTTGTTCAGTTGTAGCTGTACTTTCGATTGGGTTTGTATTCTGGCCCATTTACTTTTCAGCACTTCCTTTTGTACTTAGTGTATTACTTCCGCTTGTAATCTGTGGTGTTTTGTTTACTTCTATAAAGTCAATGCCTTCCCAGTTATCGGGAATTATGCCTTTGGTTCTAGTCGCTAGCCCCTGGCCTATAGAAGACGAGCTTGGGGTAGTCACGACACGGGCCCCGAGGACGGGTCGTGACACTATAAATTTAAGGAAATATAATTACATGGTTTAATTCCTTTTCATAATTACAATATCACCCTTTGGTTGTGGCTTGCTCTATTTCCACTTCATATTTTATTCCAAGAAATGAAGGTGAATTTTTTCATTCCCAAAGTTCTAAAAGTTCATGAGGTACAATGATAATCCATTCCATATGTATTTAGTTAACATCATAGAAAAATGGTTACCATAGGTTACCAAAAATGAATAAATACTCATATGGTGAGATAATACTTTAATCTCTAAAACTTCACCCTAAGTTTAACTTAAAATTTCTCTAAATAGTTAACCTTATAACCCTTTCAAAATATAATTCACTGTTTATTAATTAAATAAGATTTTATCTTATTAAAAAAAAATTCCTTGGAAACTTGGTTCCATCCTTATAACAATATAATATCAAATATGATTTTATTATTACATAATCCATGTAGAGGGATATAATCACATGAAACTTCACTAAAGGATAAACAATAAGATTTTAATTGTGCTTACTCATAAAAATCAAACATGAAACTACCAACTATAGGGGGAGGATAAGTGTACCCTAATTATCAAGATTCGCTTCATGCATTATGATTGCATAAGATTTCCCTTTTCTCATTTGTCCTCAAAGTTTTTTTTGTCGATTATCATTCATATTATCCCTTGGATTGAGGCACTAACTCACATAATGACCAAACTCCTTGCACATGAAACACTGAAATGTGGGTGGTGCATTTTGTTGAGCTCTCTCTCAAATCTTATCACTTATATATTCCTTTTCTCGATGGCCATGATTCCCACACTTAAAAAACCTTCTTATTTCTTTCATGAAATCACATAAGTGCTCATTCCCATAGTTTTGGAAAGTATAACTTTGAAAATTTTCTTCCCTCAGTGTTACATATCATTGTATTTTTCATCCAACCCCATTTTCCGATTATTATCACCATAACTAAGAGGGTTTCCAACTTCAATTTCTTACTTTAGTTCAAATTGAATTATTTATTCATAACATCCAAAGTCCCATATGGCTAAAGAAATTTGTAGATTTTATTTCTATACACCAAAGAATAGGTAAACCTTAATTTCAGGGTGAGTTATAATACTATAAGAGTAACTTTCATGTCTCGTAAAATTTTCTTCATACATAATAACAGATTCATCATCACTCTGCTTACGATCGAGGAATTAATTATCTACTTTTTTATGAAGAATATGAGGAATGTAAGTATTTAAAAATAATCTTTTTAACACATACAACTTCATGGATTCAACTTATTCTTGTTTCTTCATATTCTTAATAATATTTCACCATTTATCTACCTCACCTTCCAGATATTAGACAAAAAGAGTTAAATTTTCATGTTTTGAATCCTGGATAATGGAAAATTTATTTTTAGTGGTACTGATCCATTTCTCATCAGCTAATAGGTCAGAAGAACCACTGAAATAATGTGGGCATTTTCTCTTGAATGGATCAGTAAAACTTGGTCCCCTCCTTTGTGTTGAGAGAAGTATTGTTTTCAACAATACATGTTAATTTTATTCAAAGGGGGAGATTATTGAAAATAATACTCTATCTATTTATGAAAATTTTGATGCTCACAAATATCCTTAGTTATTTTCTAATGATTTTATTTAGTATTGTGCAGGAATTTATTAATTTATTTTACTCTTGAAAAAACGAGAATTTATTACTTATTCAGAATCTGCTTTAGCGCATTCTGGAATCACTGTTCACATCTTACGTAGATAAATATAGCGCGGAATCAGCTTTAGCACGTTCTGGAATCACTGTTCAAACCCTGCATGGATAAACGTAGCGTAAGGATGAAAAGCATGTATACTTTTTGAGATAAGAGAAAAGTATGGTTAAACAACCATACGTTTTCAGCAAAGTATGGAAGAAGAACCTTACGTTAGGAACGAACCGTACATTTTGGTTATCCGCACAGTATGGAAGGAGAACCGTATGTAAATTCTAAACATTACGTTTGTTTCCCAAAAGTATGGTTCATTAACATTACTTTTGTAAACAACCATACGTTATTGAAAAGTATGGATCAAGTAAAAGTATGGATCTTCTACCGAACGTTTGAGTGTTGAAGAAAAAGTATGGATAATCAACCCTACATTTATGGTCAACCTTACATTATCAACCTTAAATTGTTAACCTTACGTTTGAAGACTATGTTATTAACCCTACGTTTTGAGGCCACGTCATCAACCTTACGTTTGGCGTTAGCAATTTTGATAGACGATATTTATGTACAGCGATCAGTAAGCTGATTTCTGGGTGGATTTTAAGACGGATTTAAAGTCGTTTTTAAAGTACGACTTTGACTGATTAAAAGACATTTTATTAATGTATTTAAGATCGAATTAAAAGGAGCTTTTTATGCCGAGTCTTAATGGAAGTTACGACCTCTCTGTAAATTCAAATTTTTGAATATCGCGAATCATAAGGTGACTTTTATGGATCTAAATCTGCAGGAGATATGATCAACTTTATTATATATGTTCTCTCTGAAACACCAGGTACAGGAATATATATATGTGATCAATCTATTATTATTATAAATAGAATAGAGAATAGAGACTATGAAAATTCACGATTGATCTGCTGATTCAAAAAAGGAGCATCAAAGCTCTTTTCTTTCAAGAAGAAGGAACTTGATAGAAGATTCACATATTCTACATCGAATATATATTATGGATCTACTACTGCTGAAGTTGTGAACTATATCTCTATATCTACTACAACTGGATCAACTCAGAACTGCTTCGTCTGGAAGATCAATATTTCAAGAGACTTCGATCCATCTGCTGTCAATTGCATTCTGTTGCAATTGTGAAGATCAACTGAAAATTTCTTTCTGAATTTATTTTTATTCTTGAGTAAACTAGCTTCTCATTCTAAGCTGTGTAGGTTCGTATTTGAACCAGAAGGATTTGTTTTTCCTTGGATTGTAAAGGTGTCAACTTCCTGTACTCAGTTGTGAACCGGTCTGTGGAAAAGAGGACCAGATAGTGAAAATCATCAAGCTCGTGGAGTTGAGCATTGGTGGAGTGGACTAGGGGCCTTCTATTCCTTGAACCACTATACATACTTGTGTTCATGTTTTTACTTATTCCACTGCACGATCAAATCTGATAAATTATAAAGGATAGAACTCGTTCAAGAAAAGAGTTATCGAAAAATTGCGAAAGACACAATTCACCCCCTCTTGTGTATAATCTGTAGATTCAGATCCAACAATTGGTATAAGAGGGTTAGAGCTTCTGATAGAGCCTTAGTAAGCTAGAATCATTTAAGGATTATACAACAGAGCATCATGACTGATACAAAAGAAGGTATGTTGATGGTCAGAGCACCATATTTTAATGGAGACAACTATGGTTGCTGGAAATCACGCATGATAATATATCTGAAAAACCAAGGATATAGAGTCTATTCAAAGATTCTGAATCCTTATGAAATTCCTGAAAATCCTGAGACATGGAGTGCTGCTATAGAGGCAGAGTATGATATGAACCCGAAGGCTATGAATGCAATTATCTGCGGTCTAGGACCAGATGAATTTAACAGAGTATCTCAGTGTCTGCCGACATATGAGATGTGGAAAACAATAGCTATGGCATATGAAGGAACAGACAATGTGAGACAAATGAGATATACAACTGAAAAATTAATATTTTATACTTTCAGAATGGTTTAAGGTTAGATCATTACCCAAATTAATGGGAGGTTTACAGAAATTATCAATAACATAACAGCTCTAGGAGAACCTATCAAGCAGGCTGATCAAGCAGGCTGATCAAGCATTAAAAGTATTGAGAGTACTTCCTACTCGATGGAATGGTATTTCTACTGCAATCAAACAATCAACACCTATAAAAGATCTAACTATGAGTGAGCTGATTGGTACACTGATGATGAATGAAGCTAAAACGCAAGATGAGGCTAATGAACATGAAGTGCATATCAAAATAGAAGATATTTCCTTGAAGGTAACTTCACAAAAAAAGAATAGAAAGATGAAGAACAAATAAGTCAAAGCTAAATCAGAAAGCTCTGACTCATCAAACTCAGATGAAGAACTGGCTCAGTTAGCCAGAAAATTTAGAAATTTCTACAGCAAGAAAAGAGGCTTCAAAAAATCCTTTAAGGGAGATAATAAGGAAGTAAGATGTTATGAATGCAAAAAGATGGGTCATATCAGACCATATTTCCCACAATTGAAGGATGAAAAGAAGAAGAAATTCTTCAAAATAAATGACTTTGAGTAGAAAGAAAAGAAAGATATGAAAGCCGCTTGGAGTGTATCTAAAGACTCTAGTAGCTCTTCTGAATCAAGCTCAAAGAAAGAAGAAGTCAATCTAAAAGCAAACATGTGCTTTATGGTAGAAATTGATGAGGTACACTCATATTACTCATCTGAATCAAATTCTTAATCAAGCTACACAAATGAAAAACATGCAGCTTACTACAATATTCTTGAAGAAAGATATGAATCACTATTTAAGAAACATAAGTCACTAAAAAATATACATAAATCCATTTCAGATAAAAGAGGTACAATGATGAAACAACATAAGGAATTAACTGATAAATATAATTTTATTAACACTAACTATATTAATTTTTAATCAAGAATAAAAACACTACAGGATGAAGTAGAATCTTACAAATAGGCTGAATAGGTTTTTACAAAAGGAGAGAATTTATTAAATATAATTCTTGGAAAAACTGTCATTAAAAAGGAGAGATTTGGAATTTAAAGTAAAGGAGAAAAACCAAAGCTATATAAAAATTATTATGTTCCTAGCTCTAAAAAGGTTAATTGTAATTTTTGTGGGACAAAGGGACATGTAGCTAAAAACTATTTCTTAAGACAACCTCAAATTTGTGGTATTAAGAAAGCCTATGTTTCAAAAGACTTGTATGATTCAGCTAATTTTAAAAGAATAAAGCAAATCTGGATACCCAGATCATTGCTAGCTAACACCCCTTGACCCAAAAAAATATGGGTACCAAAGAAATTTGTTTGAATGTATTTACAGGTAGCAGGTCACCAGAGAAGAAAAGATATATGGTACATGGACAATGGATACTCAAGACATATGAGTGGAAACTCATTGAATTTTTCTTCACTCACTCAAAAGGAAGGAGGACTTGTCACATTTGGTGACAATGCTAAAGAAAAAATCATTGGCATTGGAACAGTTGGAGATCCAAATATAATGTCAATCAACAAAATAATTTATGTACAAGGACTAAAACACAATATGATAAGTATCTCTCAACTTTTTGATGATGGATATACTGTTGATTTTACTAAAAATCGTTGTACTATTTCTAAAGATAAACTATTTAAATTTAAAGCACCAATATTTGAAAATGTCTATACTTTGGATTTAAATTCATTGTGTAAACAACAAGTAAACTACTTGAATGCTAAAGTAAGTTAATCCTGGATCTAGAATAGACGACTTGGTCATTGCAATGTATATGTTTTACATAAGTTATCTAACAAACATTTAGTTTCTGATTTACCTAGTCTCAAATTTGAAAGTGACAGATTTTGTGATGCATGTCAACTTGGAAAGCAACACTAATCATCCTTCAAATCTTTGAATACAGTTGCTACATCTAAACCTCTAGAACTTATTCATATGGATTTTTTGGACCTTCAAGAGTAGTAAGATTATCTAGTAAATTATATGTATATGTTTTAGTTGAGGACTATTCAAGATTTACATGGATTTTCTTCTTGAAATTTAAAAATGAAGATTTTACTTTATTTGAAAGTTTCTGCAAATCTGTTCAAAATGAAAAAGGGTTCAATATAATCTCATTGATAAGTGATCATGGTGGAGAATTTGAGAATCTGAAATTTAATTCCTTTTTCTCAAATATGGGTATTAAACACACCTTCTCTGCACCAAGAACACCTCAACAAAATGGGATTGTAGAAAGAAGAAGTAGAACTATTCATGAAATGGCTAGAACTATGTTAAATGAATATAGCCTACCTATATATTTCTAGGCAGAAGTTGTGAATACATCTTGTTATATAATTAATAAAGTTTTAATTATACCTATTTTGAAAAAGACACCCTATGAACTATGGAATAACAGAAAACCTAAAGTAAATTACTTTAAAGTTTTTGGATGCAAGGTTTACATCTTAAACACCAAGAATAATCTTGGTATGTTCGATCCAAAATCTGATGAAGGTATTTTCTTAGGATATTCTACTACCTCCAAAGATTATAGAGTTTATAATAAGAAGTCAAGGATTGTTGAAGAATCAGTTCATGTGAAATTTGATGAATCTGATCCCTTTGAGAAAAGGACAGAACAAATGGATGAACTTGACTCTAATGATAACATGAGACTTGAGAATTTAAAGAATGATTTTGAAAATGATATAAAAGAAATTCAGTCCAGTTCAGAGGAACATGATACTGAAGAACCATTAAATAATTTACCTAGATAGTCTATAACCCTAAAGAATCATCCTTTAGAAACTGTAATAGGTAACCTAGAAACAAGTGTTCAAACTAGAAGAAACTTAGGAAACCTAGTGGAATTCTCTGCCTTCTTATCTCAACAAGAACCCAAGACTATAGAAGAAGCTTTATATGATGAAAGCTGGATAATAGAAATGCAAGATGAATTAAACCAGTTTAAAAGAAATGAAGTTTGAGAATTAGTGGAAAGACCTAAGAATTATCCTGTAATATGAACCAAATGGGTCTTTAGAAATAAACAGGATGACCAAGACACAATAACTAGAAATAAAGAAAGATTAGTAGCTAAAGCATATCATCAAGAAGAAGGAATAGACTATGATGATACTTTTGCACCTGTAGCTAGGTTAGAAGCCATTATAATCCATTTATCCTATGGATCTGATATGAATTTTAAATTATTTCAGATGGATGTTAAATCTGTCTTTTAAATGATTATTTAATGGAGGAAGATTATATTGAGCAACCTCCTGGTTTTGAAAACTCTCACAAACTTGATTCTGTTTTTAAACTTACTAAAGCTATTTATGGCCTTAAACAAGCACCTAAAGCTTGGTATGAAATATTAAGTTCTTTTCTTTTGAAAAATGATTTTACTGTAGGAATGGCAGACCCAACACTCTTTAAGAAAACTATGAAAAATAATGTTTTATTGGTTCAAATTTATATTGATGATGTAATATTTGGATCAACAAATAAAACTCTTTGTCATGAATTTTCAAAATTAATGCAAGAAGAATTTGAAATGAGTATGATGGGAGAATTAAATTTCTTTTTGGGTCTTTAAATATTTCAAAAATATTTTGGAAATGTTTTAAATCAAAGCAAATACATTACTGATTTACTTAAGAAATTTGGTCTTGAAAACAGAAAGCCATTTACAACTCCTATGTGTACTAATATAAAACTTGATTTGGATGAAACTGGGAAATCAGTTGACAACAAGTTATATAGAGGTATGATTGGTAGCTTGTTATATCTTACTTCTAGCAGACCAGATATAATGTATTCAGTATGTCTCTGTGCTATATTTCAATCAAATCCTAAATAATCCCATCTAACTACTGTTAAAAGAATTTTTAGATATTTAAAAGGAACTATTTTTCAATCTCTTCTTTATCCTAAAACTTCTGATTTCAATTTGATTTCATATTCAAATGGTGACTTTGGAAGTTGTAGATTAGATAGAAAAAGTACATCAGGTACATGTCACTTTTTAGGAAAATCTTTAGTATCATGGTCTAGTAAGAAACAACATTCAGTTGTCCTCTCAACAACTAAGGCAAAATATGTTTCTGCTGGCAGTTGCTGTGCACAAGTGTTGTGGATGAAAAACACTCTTATGGACTTTGGATTGAATTTTAATAATACACCTATTTTATGTGATAATAAAAGTGCAATTAATATTTAAAAAAAATCCTATTAGTCATTCTAGAACTAAGCACAATGATATAAGGCATCACTTTTTAAGAGATCATGTTATTAAAAAGGATATATTTTTAGAATTTATAAATACTAAAATTCAATTAGCAGATATTTTTACTAAACCACTTCCTACTGTAAAGTTTGATTTTATTAAGGGGGAGCTAGGTTTATTTAATTTTAAATTATTTTTATTTTTATTTACTTTTATTTATTTATGTAAATTTTATTTTTTTTATTGAATACTGTTTAAGATTTTCTTTCTTTTTCCATATGCAAACTTTATTTGTTTTAAATATATGTAATGATTAGTGATTACATGGGAATCAAGGCTATCAAAGACTTTTCGACTTCTAAACCTTTTCACTTCTATCGAAACCCTTTCGAAATCCGAAAATCGCACTTTCTCTCCTAAACCCTAACCTTCAAACCTCTGAAACCCTAACCTTTAAACCTTCAGAGACTCTCGCAGAAATGGTAAGGACTAAAAGAGCCAGTGTAGCCGAGCTAAGAAATGCCAAGAGACAATGCACCAAGGGAAGAAAATTCTTACATGGAAAGTTAATCGATCTCGACTGGTTATTTCAGACAAATCTTTTGTTGAAGCAAGCGCTGTCATTTCAGAATCATGGACAGATGTTAAACAGTGAAAATAAGGAAATTTTGTATGAAGTAGAACTTAGATACTTCTTCAAATCTGTACAGTTTTGTCTGGGAGATACCGAGGACAATATGATGGATAAAATAGAGGATAGGGATTTATCAATCTCATCAGTAGAGATTAGTCAGATTCTCAACATCCCTCATGAGAGAGTTTTTCATTTCGATTTGAAAAATATTGGAGATACTGTGCATAAATCCTAAGACATCATGTCTTTTCATTTTGGTACTAAGACAATAAAGAAAATGTTTGTCAAGGATTTGGAGCCTGATCAGATGATTTTGGTCAAATTTATTCAGACTGGAATAGCTCCATGGATGGAAGAAATGGAAAAGATTTTTTACCCAGATATGTATATAATGTTTCTTTTGTTAGGAGATATTAAGTTAAACTTTACCATATACTTGATAAGGTATCTCAGATACTGCTGTCAAAGCGAGGCCCTGATGAATTTCTACCCTTTTGGTCAATTTATTTCTAAACTATTGTTTAAGAAAGACATGGTGAGATTAGTGGATGATTGATTTAACTTTCATCATAGTAATACGTTTAATGCTGGAACTTTGAGGAAAGTTGGATATTTTTGGAGCACAATTAAAGGAAAAATTTTGCCAGTAGGAGCTGAGGAAGACTCAGAGAGTGCTCAGGATCAACCTGCTAAGTCCAAGGAGGGGTGAGCTGAATCCAGAGTCAACAATGTAGCAAGAAGTATTCACTTTGTAGTGGAAGATGTTGAGGAAGACAGAAGTCAGGAGGGACTTCAATAAAAAAGAAAGAGACTAGTAAATGAGGAAGTCACTTCCCTTGCTTTGGAAACAACCACAAAAGCTTTATTTTCTTATTCTTTTGTAAGGGAAGCTATTGTTGATAATCCCATGGAAGATGTTACTGAAATAACAACACCAATAGAGGGATTAAGAGTTCCAGAAGAAGCTCAAAGGGAGAATCACGAACATATTGTAGCTGATGTTGAAGTTACACTTCAACAGGAACAAGATATGGAGGTAGTTCCTGGTGAAGAAGTGTCTAGACCTCAGGAAACTTCTGAAAATATTGTTCTTCAAATTCCATTGGAAGAAAAAGATGCAAATGAATGTCATGATCATGATTCTGAAGCTCAAAAATAGGTACTTCAAGAGGATTTTTCTGTGGAGGAGTTTGAAAACTCTAAGGAAAAATCTGTGGACCAACCTTCTCCGAAAAAAGAAAAAGAAAAATCTGAAGCTGAATCATTGCCTTTGGTACTGCTGCATCAACCTGAGAATGTGAATCAAGCACAGGGTGCATCTGATTCAAGGAAAGAAGAAGTTAAAGAACTATACAGAAAGGTATCTCAGTTGGAATCTGAGAATGTTTCTCTGAGAAATGCCTTAGACTTATAACATTTGATGTTTCAAAAACTGAAGGAGTTTACAGTTTCAAGGCAAGAAGTTGATATGTTTAAAGAGGATATGCTGACTGCTGTTACACAATTGAAATATAAAATGGTTATGAAGTCAGATTTATCAGATCTGAAGTTGTTTATGGAGAAGCAATTTACATCAGTTGCAAATAATTTTGTTAGTGTATCAAGTACTTCACCTGATTTAATCCGAAGGTTTTAGGCTATCACAACTGCATTGAGCAACATGAATGACATGATCCAAGATCTTCAATGTATCAGTGATCCTTTTTCAGTGTTGCTGGACAATCAGAAGTTCTTAGTGGATCAACTGACATCTAGTGAGCCATCAATCAGAATTCTGTTAGATCATTTATCAGATAAGCTGTCAGTATTTTTTGAAAAAGAGGAAAGGATGCATGAGTTTTTCAGATACAATTTAATTGAGGATATTAATATGACTCAAGAGAATAGGGAGCTCATTATCAATCTTGGAGATGGGATGAGGAAGAGACTTCGGGAACAGTTTACAGAAATCAAGTCTAAAATCCAGAGGAGATAGACCTTGTTTCCTATCTTACCTAAACCTTGATTCCTGTGTATATCATTGCCATGTATATACTGCTGTTTTTTTGAAAGAAAATTTCCTTCATTGTTTATTTATTTATTTATTTGTTTGTTTTACTGACATTATTTTTAATATTCCAGTACTCTAGATTTAATTATTGATAAACAGTTCATAATAGCATTTACTAACAGTTTAGTGCAATATTAAAAGTGTTAAAATCCATGAATTTTCATTCTTTTTGATATCACAAAAGGGGGAGAATTTAGATAAACACAACATCAAAATTTTATTTGGGGGGAGAATTAAATGAGAAATTTGAATTTATAATCATCTTTTTTGTGGAGAAGTTTTTTTAACCTTTAAAATAAATTTTGAAAGTTAATTTTGTTTAAATAATTTTAATTATTTTATTGGTTTTGTGATCATCAAAAAGGGGGAGATTGTTGAGCAAAGTACTATTTTCAAAAATACATGTTAATGTTATTTAAAGGGGGAGATTATTGAAAATAATAATCTATCTCTTTATGATAATTTTGATGCTCACAAATACCCTTAGTTATTTTCTAATGATTTTATTTAGTATTGTACATGAATTTATTAATTTATTTTACTCTTGAAAAAACGAGAATTTATTACTTATTCATAATCTTCTTTAGCGCATTATGGAATCATTGTTCACATCTTACAAAGATAAATATAGCGTGGAATCTACTTTAGTGCATTCTGAAATCACTGTTCATACCCTACGTGGATAAATGTAGCGTAAGGATGAAAAGCATGTATACTTTTTGAGATAAGAGAAAAGTATGGTTAAACAACCATACATTTTCAGCAAAGTATGAAAGAAGAACCTTACGTTAGGAAGGAACCATATGTTTTGGTTATCAGCACAGTATGGAAGGAGAAACGTACATAAATTCTAAACGTTACGTTTGATTCTCAAAAGTATGGTTCATCAACATTACTTTTGTAAACAACCGTACGTTCTTGAAAAGTATGGATCAAGTAAAAGTATGGATCTTCTAATGAACGTTTGAGTGTTAATGAAAAAGTATGGATGATCAACCCTACATTTGTGTTCAACCTTATGTTGTTAACCTTACGTTTGAAGACTATGTTATTAACCCTACGTTTTGAGGCCACGTCATCAACCTTATGTTTGGCGTCAAAAATTTTGGCAGACGATATTTATGTACAGCGATCAGTAAGCTGAAATCTGGGCGGATTCCAAGCCGGATTTAAAGTCATTTTTAAAGTACGACTTTGACTGATTCAAAACCATTTTATTAATGGATTTAAGATCGAATTAAAAGGAGATTTTTATGCTGAGTCTTAAGGGAAATTACGACCTCTCTGTAAATTCAAATTTTTGAATATAGTGAATCAGAAGGTGACTTTTATGGATCTAAATGTGCAGGAGATATGCTCAGATTTATTATATATGTTCTCTCTGAAACACCAGGTACATGAATATATATATGTGTGATTAATCTATTATTATTATAAAAAGAATAGAGAACAGAGACTTTGGAAATTCACAATTGATCTGCGGATTCAAAAAGGAGCATCAAAGCTTTGTTCTTTCTAGAAGAAGGAACTTGATAAAAGATTCACCTATTCTACATCGAATATCTACAGTGGATCTACTACTGCTGAAGTTGTAAACTATATCTCTATATCTACTACAACTGGATCAACTTAGAACTGCTTCGTCTTGAAGATCAATATTTCTAGAGACATCGATCCATCTGCTGTCAATTGCATTCTATTGCAATTGTGAAGATCAAGTGAAAATTTCTTTCTGAAATTCTTTTTATTCTTGTGTAAACCTGCTTCTCATTCTAAGCTGTGTAGGATGTTATTTGAACCAGAAGGCTTTGTTTTGCCTTGGATTGTAAAGGTGTCAACATCCTGTACTCAGTTGTGAACCGTTCTATGGAAAATAGGACCAGATAGTGAAAATCATCAAGCTCGTGGAGTTGAGTGTTGGTGGAGTGGACTAGGGGTCTTCTGTTCCCCAAACCACTATACATCTTTGTGTTCTTTTTTTTACTTATTCCGCTGCATGATCAAATCTGATAAAGTATAAAGGACAGAACTCGTTCAAGAAAATAGTTATCGAAAAATTTCTAAAGACACAATTCACCCCCCTCTTGTGTATAATCTGTAGATTCAGATCCAACACTTTAGTCGTTTGGATGTTTACCACAATTCATAGCTTGAGAAATTTGTGTGAGTATAGAAATTTGGCCTTTCATTCAACCTCCCATAAAAATTAGTTTCCTAGGAGGATAATTATTTCATTTCCCATTCCATTCCTTATTAACATGGTTCCTTTAGGTTCTATCCATTTAATTAAACTAGAAACATAGTGTGATAAACACTAATCATAGTGAAAAAACATATAATAATTAATGTTTACTTATTGAACGTCTAAATCATAATAAATTATTTTTAATCCATGATACCTTATGGTTAAAATTATTCATTTATAGTAATTATCTATTTAAATCCTTCCTGATGGATTGTAATTATTTTTTTATTTTCAAAAGAATATCCCATGGGGGTGTCAAACCTAGTGTGCAACAAGGCTGGTTGTCGTGAACCAGTTCCCGAGCGAGTCTAGCTCAATACTATATTTTTGGGGTTGTTAACCCTAAGTACATATTTTCTAGATCCATATAAACTTGTAGTATCTAGACATGATTGTATTTTTAGGAATTCACTCACTCTATCCATTACCATAATTCTAAGATATTTTCCTAAAAATTAATGCATCCTTAGACTTATCCTTAGAGACATTCCTAGACATATCATTATAAATATCCCTAGGGATCTCACTAAAGTTTTATCATCCTAGTTTCCAAAGTTTAATTAAACCTTTCCTTTGATACCAACTATAATGACCCAATATTAACATAAATAGATATTACATCATTTTAGATGAATATTATGCACATTACAAAAGTACATTCCTGAGGACCTTAATATTTTAGTGTCTTTAGATACTTAAAAACATAATATTCTATCTTGGTGAAAGATATTCAAGATATCCCTAAAATATATTTCCATTTATTACTCACATATAAAACCTTTCTTCATAACCTGTAGGAAAGGAAACATAATAAAGGGTGATCTTAGATAATTAGTAAGGGTAAATAATAAGATGCATAACTATGACATGTGTATAAGGGTATGAGAACATGAGAATAACATTGGAATATCATACCCTGCATATCAAAGATCATAATCTTAAGTCATGGCATATAGATTGGAAATTAATAAGACACAAATCATAATGAAATCAACGAGCATAATCTATGAGATAACAATATAGGCATAAGATAATATTATGGAATAAACATTAGCTTAGCACAATGTGGACATGTGTAAATAGAAACATGTTTACTCATTAAGTCAAGGAAATGAAATCAATACCCCACATAAAGTTATGAACATGCATGCAGGTCCATGCATAACATTTTGAACACATAATAAGGTCCAATCATAACATTGTGAACATATAATCAGGTCCATGCATAAACATATAGACATGAAACTAGCTCCATACATAACATTATGAACATGTAATCTGGTTCACACATAACATTGTTAAGATGCAATAATATTTACTCATAAAATCGTGAACATGTAATCATGTCCATGAATAAACATATATACATGAAACTAGGTCTATGAATAACATTATGAACATGTAATAAGGTTCAGGAAAAACATTCTGAACATATAATAAGTTTCACTCATAACATTACGAACATGTAATCAGGTCCACACATAAATATACGAACATCAACCAGGTACATACAAAACATTATGAACATGTAATAAAGTTCATGAATAACATTATGAACACCTAATAAGGCTCACTCATAACATTGCAAACATGTAATTATGTCCACACATAGGCGGATATACCTCCTGGGCAGGATACACCACCATCCCCCATGGTATCTCTTTCTTCATAGTGGATCTAGCCCACCAACCAGTTCCCATAATTATCTCATGAGATATAATTCTTTACCCATTGTATTGGTATGAGATATAGGTCCCACCCATTACATAATAAAAACATACATATGTGTACCACAAGATCATAAACATTAATCATATCATAACCCATGAAATGAAATGAGTAACATAAAACTTTAATAATATCATAACCTATGAAAAAAGAGGTAGTTTTTATAATCATTTCATCATATGATGATATATAAAAAGAAGCAGGTTTTGTAATCATTTTAATATGGTATAACCCGTGAAAGAGAAATAGGTTTCATAAAAATCATTCCTTCAAAACATAAATAATTTAGAGAAATAATATGAATGGTATTATTGGATAATATCCCCAATAAAGTATAAAATATATTTAAGTATTTCCTCCTATATGGAGAAGTATTTTGAAAGATCACTTTGAGCATTTCTTAAGGAAACTATTCATTTGACTTTGGAAAGAAAATTCAAAATCCTAAAACATTTAGAAACAATTTTTCTTTGAAAATAGATTTAAAAAATTTTATAGAAAGATTTAAAATCATTTAAATCCATTTCTTTGAAAATAATCTTAAAATATCATTTAAAAATATTTTTTAAAACCTTTTTAGAAAACATGGTTTTTGAATAAAATAGATTTCTGACCGAAGAGACATAATGTCAAATTTTATTAATTTTTTATTAATTATCTTAAGTAAAAAAGAGTGGTAAAATGGTACTAATACATTTATATATCATGAAAAACCAAAGGATAATTAAATAATTAAAATTATCGTAATGTGGATCATAATATTTTATTTATGGAATCATAATCATAAACAACCTTGATAAAAGCTTAGATTGTGGCAATAAACTCTAACCACATTGTTAAAATTGAATCAAAATAACCATGTAATAATAACATTACATGATGATTAAAATATCATAAAATATTTATATTCATGATATAACATTTTAAATAGAAATATATACACCCCATAAATGAATATAGGTGTATAAAAAAACATGTTTCCCAAAGAAGGAAAATTGAAAAATATTACTTTTCCCATTTGGTAACTTTTGAACCATAAACCCCATGAAAAAGATATCATAAAATAATACTGTAAATACACAAAACAATTATGTATACTAATCATATAATACATTCCTGGGAAGTATATACACCACACAAAAAAATTATTGGTGAATATGGTATAAGTATCGTAGAAATAAAAGTGAGACCAGAAATCCCCTTACTACTTGAGTAAATTTCGAATCATGATACCCATAAAAGAATAACATAAATAAAAACATATAATATCATTAAATACATGAAATTAATGATATAAAATGTCATAGTAAAGTATATATGTCACATAAAATAAACTAGTGGTGAATATGGCATGTATCTTATAGATATAAAAAGTGAGATGAGAAAAACCTTACCTTAAGTCTTGATTTTTTCATACTCATTAAAACCTCTGTTATAATAAAAAAAAATTTATTATAAATATTACATAGAACCATATTCTTATATATCATACCATATATTATTTTATTATGAATTTATATTTCCCATTTATTAAAAATTCAATGTTAATGTTATGTTTTGGGTAATAACCGATTTGTTTTTTGTATGTCTTTTGACTTGTTATTCTTTATTATTTTACATAGATCAGGAGTTAATTATTTATAGAATGTAATAAATGATATAAATATCATATATATTTAGTATATAAGTATTTTTAATAATCTATAAAATATTAAAATATGAAATGGAATAAAACATTCATGGAGACGGTAGGTCGTACATACGCAAGAACACTGTTTCCATTTTCTTGTTGCATTGAAAGAAATAAAGTGAATTATATATATATATATAATATAATTATATTATAATAATCATATAATACATATCATATAAATTTAATAAACCCATACTTAATACATTCCATGTAAAGTGTGAACGAATCACATCGCTTTGAGGAGGTGGTAGTCCACACATCCACAAATGAAGTTATCATATTCCCACAAAATGGAAACCATGAAGATATGAGTTATATAATAATTAAAAAAGAATAAATACATCATAAATATAATATAAAAATAGTAATTACATAATTATTCCCATCCTTGAAAGGTGGTAATGGAAGAATAAATGACATCGGTTTGCGAGGCGGCAGTCCGTCGTACACACGAACGATTATTGCATATACCATTTGATGGAAGTTTGTATTTGCGTAGGTAAAAACATTAACATAACAAAATATAATTATATTTAGGATATTTATATTATTATACAAGAATATAATAAGAATAAGTTATGGGATTTAATACATAAATATAACCAAAGTACCTGTTGAAGGATGTTACCTCTTCTTTGGGTAACTCATTTTGGTTTTCACCAAAAGGTTTACTTGGTTGTATTTTTGCTTAAAGTGAGTCTTATAGGATTAAGGGAGGAAATTTTAGAGGATATTTGGGGGGGGGGGGTGTTATCTCAAGTTCCTGATCGGTGTGAATAGTTTAGGGGGTTGACTACCCTTTTATAGTGTAGTAGGAGTGCAATTCTTGGAAATTTAAAAAGGTAAACAATATTGAGATATATCCCTTATATCATGTGCCTATGATAATTTTACATTTTTTATAAAAGTGGGAAATTGGTAAAAATATTTCCATAAAATAGATTTTTACATTTTTATAGGCTATTTTTCCTTAAATTAATGTTAACCACTAAGTAAACTTGTTTTTACTTTAATCGCTCTAATTAATTTTAATTACTTTCACTAATCACTTTGGTAAAAAATTAATTCAAACTTTTTATAAATTATAAATTATGATGATTCCAAATATTTAATCCATTTTTTCAAATTATAATGATAAAATTTTTAGAAATTAATTTAAAATTAATCCCCCAGAAATGTCGTGGAAATGGGTTTTTAAAGCAAAAATGATTAAACATTTGAAATGTGTTTGTATCTGATTTCAATGTGAAATTAGTTTAAATAACCTAAATTTGATTAAATTATGTAAAATTGAACTAATTATACTTAAAATAAAATTAAAAGTATAATTTAACTTTATAAATAAAGCAGATGAAAAATTAGTTTTCAATTGAAATTTAGTGTTTTTCACTATTCATCAAATAATGAATCTTCTCATAAAAATATAAAATATTCACCCAAATTAAATTTTGATATTATAATTTCAAAAATGAAGTTTATTTTTTCAAATAAAAATTATACAAGTGTAAAAAATTATATTTAAAATAGGTACACCATTAAATGGCGGTAAAATTACCTTTTAGAAAAATACATATTTTTATTCATAAAATTGTATTTATTCATATATATTGTCTATAAAATATATTAGATGAATGTTAAATAGTTTCCTTATTATAATACCCACACACAAAAAAACACACACACACACACATATCATTAAATTCAATTAAAAAAAGTTTTAAAATGAATTTATTTAGGTAAAACGTGTTCGACTGGATAAATATAGTTTCTAATCAAAAGACTTCCAATATTTACAAAAGGGATTTATTTTCATTTTTAGTTAATTGGTCACCACAAAATTCTTATTATATACATGTGTAAACCATATATTCATAAATTAATTAGTCTTATTCATAATCACCTTTCCAACAGCTAGGTGACAATTATTATAATATTTTAATAATAATATTAATAGTACATTGTAGTTTGGTAAAACTAGGTCTTGCATGTCACGCAAGTTATCGAACAAACTTGGTAATATTTGTAACAAAAGAAAAAAATTAGTGTTTTATTTTACACTAGATAATTTAAGTGTTTCATGTAGTGCAATATTGAATTGGTGTTTCATACAAATAAAGAATAACTTGGTACTTTCTTATAACACAAGCTATATTTTATGTTGCATGAAATGAAGAATATTGAAAAAATTAAATTAATTTGAGAAAAAAATATTTCAAAAAATATTAGGATGTTACACCCCTGAACATAATCACTTTAAATCAACTTTTCTTTACAAGTAGTAATCTTCTTATATGGAATATATTTATTATCCTCATCATTATATAGTGGAGTCTTATTGACTTCATCTAGCAAGGAACATCCATTTTCTTTGTTTTATACTTATTTAAACATCTTTTATGTATCCAAATGTTTTATCTATAAAACCATGAAAACCTTCATAATATATTAAAATTTCTTCTTATGCTCAACTTTTCTCAAAACATCACTTTTTTATTTATGAATCATTTTTATTATTGTTTTTAAACTTCTCTAACCTTGGTAACATTGTCATGCGATTTTCAAGAGTGTTTTTGGTCATCATACATCTTCCACACAACTTGATATCTTCTAGAAAGTTACTCTTTAGGGGAAACTTCTGATAAACATATAATTATTCATAAGTGATGTCTTAAACTATTTAAATATTTTTATTTCATTCTCAAATTGATTGAATTTATTGTGTAATAATCATTCTAGTATATTGAGAATAAATTAAATTTTACAACGATCAATGAAGTGGCCTTTTCTTTCATGGAAGTATCATATTTTCTTGGTTATTACATAATATGAAAAATTCTTCCAGGGTGTAATAATATTATTTTATTCATTTTTTAATCCCCATGGTAGATTTACAATCTCTCTTCCTTGTATTTGTGTTAAAATTTTGTGTTATCTTATAGTTAGTTGTACCAGTGTGGTTCTTGGTAGAAGTAAACTATAATAGTTCTTCACTATGGCTATTTATTCTAAAACTTTCACAAAAACCATCATAATATATAAATATTTTGGATGTCGGTATATCTTTATTATTTTATAAAGATTAGGTATAGATAGATGAGTTTCTTTTCTTTACACTTTTCTCTCATTAATGATATGTTATTCTATTCTTCATACCTTATAAAATTGTGCCAAAAGTTTATATCCATGTGTCTAAACATTCTACTACACCAATAATAACCAATGAATATAAACTTATTTCATTTTATTTATTATTTCTTAGTGTAATATTTTTTGTTCAGGACATGTATGGGGTGAAGAATTTCAATTCTCTTCTCTAACTTCCACTATTTTAGAATTGGTGGGATCATCAATTTCATCACCCATGTTTATTTTAAATTTTAACATACACTAATATTGTGATAGTTAGAGATAACATATTCATTAGAGTTTTGGGTTATCTTTTTCCTCATGTTATCAAAAAATGATGTATCCAATGAATTTACATTCTTCTATTAATTTTTATAAAGTTGTTCTAGTAGTAATAATTTCCATAGAAACATTGGAAAATAATCTTATTTCAGCATTATGTGATGATTCAGGTTGAGTATCTTCCATGTTTCTCAATCTTACTGCTTTCTCAAGATACATTATATATAAAGTTTTATTGTTATTTTCAAGATTCCTCACTATATCTTCACATATAACTTAATTTTTTTATATTTACATTATTCACCTCACATTCCTCATTTAAGAAAAAGAGAATCTCATTTACTTGACTTTATTTGATCTCCAGTTGATAATTTTTAACATAAACAATTACCTTGTGAGTATCTTCTAGTGCATGAAGCTTTTATTTAACAAAACTTTTAAACTAACCTTTTTAAAAAAATTCTCATAAAATTTTCTTCCATAGGTTTTAAATTTTATTCATAAAATAATATTTATTTTTACTTAAGCTCATTGAATTTGGTGAAGGTGTCATACATGTGATTCTTCTGAAATCTTCCTTCATGTAGTTTACTATCATTCTATAGTAATTCTTAAATATATTCTATTCTTCTAGACTGAAGTTTCAACAAAGAGTTATTGACATCAAAAAATATTTCTAACATATGGTATCTTTAATTAAGCAATTCCATAATAATTACATTCGCACAAAAATATATATACAAAATTTCCTCTATAAGGATAAACTAATACTAATAAAATAACATAGTTTCTTTCTTAAATTTAATAAGTTTAGTGAGATATTTAAATTCTCAAATCTTATTTCCTAGTGCTTGGTATGTGTCATAGAGTTCATATTTTAGCTATAAGGTTTCCTTCTTCTTTCACCTGATATGTGAAAGTATATATATTATAACTTCAATCAGAACATCTTTCATGAAATATTTGATTTCAAAATAAAAGTATTCAATAATTACTCTTAAATCATAATCTATACATATTGAGAAATATTATTTTAGAGGATTAATATTTTCAGATTCATAAGATTTATTACCACATATGAAAACATTGGGTCGTGGTGATTCCTCCTATTGGTTTTAAAAGACTGATTTCCTATTCTTATGAGTTTATTTATTCTTCTAAATTTTTAAGTCTTTTTAAGAAGACTCTATGTTTCTAAAATTAAAAATGAATTCATTATCCTTCAGATCAGGGTGAACATTTTTAACTTATGGAGAAAAAATTTCTCCAAACTTTGGAAAGCTTCACTTCAAATAAAATAGTTAAAAACAACTAGGAAGAAAATTAGTATATCCTAGTAGGGAGAACCTTTCAATTAAACCAATTATGATTCCCAAATGGATCTTGTAGTCACCCTGATAGTTGCCTAAATTAGTGGTGACTAAATTCTTCCAATTATATTCAATATAAAAACTTTCTTAAATTAAATTTATCAAAAATATATTATTTGTTAAGATATATGGATCTTTAGAAACTCTTCCTCACTATTTTACCCTTATACTATGTAGATGACATAAGGAAAAAACATACAATATTTTTACAAGGTTCAACCTTAGTTTGAGAACCTACACCCTTTCCATGGATTATTCCACAAATAATTTTTTAATCAATTTCAAGTGAGGGGTATTTATAATATATCTCATAGTTGATATATCTCTTGAAAAGAAACATCTATATACTGATAGGTAATTATGCTAACTCATATCAGTTAAAAACATCACTTATAATTTAATACAAAATAAGATAAACATGAAATAATCTCCCTAAAGCTTCTTCCAAAAAATATCCATCTTATAACTCTATCTGGTGTACTCCATCCAATGTGCCTTAATTATCTAATCTTATGGTAGAATCTCTAATTGATGAAAAACACATTACACCTCAGTCTAGTAATCTGTCTAATGATCCTAATTGAAAAAAATTATCTAGTATACCTATGATAAGTAAATAACTATATATTGTCTTTATTCATAACTTGACCTTGCATACCATTGATCAAAACCTATGTCTAAATACTCTTCTTCAACCAAGTATTTACATGGTTGGAAACTCTCACTATTATAAAAAACACCATCTATTTGCTTTACTTACACATATGAACATTGTTTTCTAATCTCCCCTATACTGTAATTACGCCACCATTTCATGGGTTCTTTTGATAGTGTAAATTTGGGAACATAAATTCATTTTCCAAATCAACTCAAATTCCAATTTTTATCTTATTTCTCATATTTAATTCATTGGATACTTCAAAATTCTTATAGAAAATTCTTGAAGCTTCATGAAAACTCTGGAGTAATCATACTTATTTAAAAATCCTTAGACATAACATTAAGGAGCTTCTTTAAAATTTCTTATTTTATTTAGATAACATACTTTAGAATATTAGAACAACATCATCATTGTCAAGGGATCTAAAAATTAATTGTAAATCTCCTCCATACACTATCTAGTATATGTTTGTCTGATGAATTCAATAATAACTCCTCTATCTAGTGATTGTTCCTCAGTATCATGCATGTGATGATTCTCTATCTAGTTAATAAAATTTCCATAATTTTTTATAACTAAAAGTATCACTTCAAATAAAATAGATATTCTTCTTCCAACGCTCTTTATATGCCTCCTCTTCTCACTGGACTCTAATTTTTTACATCCAGAATGATCTATTTTTTATTTTAAAATCTCACCATATGATACATCATACCTTATTTTATACTTCTTAATGGGATTTATTCAAAAATATCACTCCAATTTATCATCATAAAATCAATTATTTGGTGGAATTTTATTTATCTATTCAGTTTTCTTCCATCTGATAGATCTTCAATTAATCACCCTGATCCAAAAAAACTCATCAAGATGTATTCACTGATAAAAATATTCTTCGATAGATTCACTTTCTATTGTAATTATTGGTATGAAATTGTGAATTTTACAACTGATGGAACTCAATATTCATCTCAATATTTATACACTATCCTCTACTAGGAGTGCCTTCATATTTCACAAGCTGAGTAAATTTTAAATATTTTTCTAATATCATCATGGAACATTTTACAATAATTTTACCTATTAATATGATTATATTTGGAAAGATTTGTATGAATTCTCCTTCTATTATAGAGAAAAAATCTCAGCCAAATAAAACTTCATTTAATTGATCTTTGTCCGATGGACTTGATCTGATAGCCTCTAGATAGAAACAAACTCAATGACTTCATAATATCGATCATTGTGTATGTTATAACAAAACCTTTTCCCACATGAAAACTTCATATTAAAATTCACTCCATGAAAGAACTTCAAGTAGTTTGTAACATTAAACATTTATTCATGGAACTTTATAAAAAATTTATATCTGGCTTCCCCATTTTCATCTGTCTAGAAAAATAAAGGAATTATATATTTGAAATATTGTTGAAACCTACAAATTTTTTTTATAAAACATCTTTTCTCTTTTTTTGGTTGCACTGTCCATGCTTTATCTAGTATTGTAGCTTTAACTTTGTACCGATGATCAAACTTCCATCTATTCATAGATTTATAATTCTTCCCCCTTTTTAATTATTTTAACATTTTGAAAAGTAATGACTACCCTAGTCCATCTATTAGCTTGGGGTTTTTCCATCTGGTAAAATTTTTTGTTTTTTAATGTCCTCAATCCATTGACATCTGGACTTCTCTGGCAGATTCCTTCTTTAAAAAGAACATAAAATTTATAAAACGACGACACAATATTTATAGTTCAAACACTATCTGTATCCACTTTGTTCATACTTGTAAAAATATTCCTAAATAACAATAATCTTCATGATTTTATAATATTTTTGAATGGAATAACATCATCTAACTTAATGTCAGATTCCTAACATGGTTAATGAAACATTTTCCACCTCCTGTAACACTTCATAAACATTTTAGGAGAGTTAACTAACCTTCATGTGTAACTCATAAAGAAACATTATTATCTTTAATTGGGAATTTTTCATGATAATTCTACAGCAACTCAAACTCCACATTTTTATATCTAAAGATTTTACCTTTAGTATAACTTCCTTCAAAATATATCTTCAATAAATTTTTCTTCTAGTGCATATAAAATTTCATTGAACATCCTCATTGAATTCAAAAAAACCTATTGAAAACTTATATAATATAAGTTAAAAAAACCCCAAGAAATATTTAAAATTGAATTCTGATTGATCAAATGTTATACTAATCGATTATATGATGAAAATAATGACATACAACATGGATTGACCTGTCATAAGAAGAACTTACCACAAGCAATAAACAACTGCATGTTCTTATCAACCATAAGAATTCCATATTATCTAAGAAATTGAATATAACTAATTTATAGTTATATTTTTCTTTATATTTTTCATATCTTTATATATTTCAATTTAATATTAGTTTTTTATAATTATTTTCATTTATCTAATACACTTTTAAACACTTTTTAATTACTTCATTTCTACAGTTTTTTGGAAATATTTTTCATAGATTTATTGTAAAGATAAATAGAACCATATGTGTTCAAAATTCATAGGGGATATTCACTACATAATATTAGAATTAGAATATTATATAATCTTAGGAGTCTATATCATATAAAAATAGGGTGTATTTTAAGAACATTCATGTTCATTATTATGGGAATGTAGTACTACAATATTCATTTATTATTAACCACTCATTGTATAGCCAACTTATTTTTATAAGATATTGAAGTGAAACCACATATATATGTTTTTAATTCATATTTAATAAATAATTCACATGATGCGTTAATGGTAAGTATAAACTAAATCCTCATGTGTATGATTATTTTATAATGAATAAGTATAATGAGTTTCAATTTTGAATCTATTTTGTATTTGAGAACTTGATATAATTAGTTTGATAGATCTAGTTAAAGGAATTGGATATTGATGATATTTTCATATTGTTATCTTTGATGAAAATTTTATGAACATTCACTTGAAAACCCTAAAATAATAATCATCATTTTTATCCTTTTTTATTAGACAAAACATTTCCACCCTGACAATTCATCATGAAATATTCAACTAGTTTTATGGTTCATACTTATTTTCATTGATTCTTTTGTGTTCAGATATACTCAGTTATAATACACATATAATTTAGTATTTTTAGGTTATACTACCCCAAATTATAGGTAAGTACATGTTGTACCTAACCAATAAAATATTGGTCATTCAATTGTTCCTTGCTTCAACTAAAGGCTAGGTTAGTTTCTTCCACCACCTCAAAATGAATCTAGCAAGGTTTTCACTCTAGGTGAGAAAAAATTTCATTCATTTGTACATAAAGGGTTTAAAAATTAAGGGTAAAGCATTATGAGGCCACACCAATATTCATAAATTCTATTATAGTGGGTTTTACTTCTCTATATATTTGAGAGGAGTGAAGTGTATATATAGGACCAATTATATCAAAATTAATATAAATTCAGTATGGTCATATTATTTTTATTTATACTATAATAATTTAAAAGTATCAATTCACACCAACCCCAACCCATTAATTTCCAATTGGTCATCCTTATATTGTGACAAAACAATTGGTATTATAGATTAACCCCTAGAATAAACATATTTGTATTTATTTGTGATAATAAAATCTTGACATAATTATCATGGGGAAAATATTATTTTGAGATTATAGGAACAAGTAAAAATGATTTCAAGACACCTAAAATACCTTAACCCTTTTATGGTATAGATGATGGATATTAGAAGTCTAACATTGATTATTTTATTAAGAACCTAATAAATAACAGTTGGAGAATCATGGTAAAACCATAAAAACTTCCAAAAGTTGATCGCAATTCATTAGTTGGTAATGATGCAGTAAAGTATGTGTTAAATTAAAAGGTGATGAATATTATATATTGGAAATTAATAGATTTTTGTATAGTCAAATATCTACATTATAATAGTATATGAAAATTGGAAAATATTATAAGTCACTCATCTTTGTTTAGATAAGTTGGTAAGAACTAATTTCGGATTGTTTATCAAGAATTCATATTATAAAAATAAGAAACTATAAATAAAATGTTTCCTAAATTTAATATAAATGTAAATATTACGGGTTCCTTTAGAAAATAATTATATGTTACAACATTGGTTAAAATATTATTAAGATATTTACCCAACAAGTGGCATGCTAAGAAATTAAAAATTGATGAAAGAAAACATTTCAAGGAATATACTTTAGATGAGCCTATTAAATCCTTTTTACAATACGAGTTATTAATAAAAAAAATTATTCAAGATGAAATTTTGAAAAGGAAATGAATTTTATTTAAATCAAATATTATCAATAACACCTTTAACTATAAGTTATGGTCTTTTAAAATATGTGGTGTTGCTTATATAGAAAAGGGATGATATAGAAAGAAGAAAGGATACTTATGAATATTCACAAAGTATCATCCTAAATGTGATCATAAGGGGAAGAGAAAAGGTATTCATATTTTTAATGATAATTCCAAAATTATTTATTATGAGTATAGTTAATAAGGAAACCTTAAGATTAATTGAATATGACTAAATACCGATATGAATAATAGAAAATAGTAAAAAAAGGAAATAAAATCAATGCAATATGGTTTGAGTTTCACGTTAGAATAATATTTTGGGGATGATTTTATATGGAAAAGGAATCATAAAACTGATATTTAATCGCCTCTTCAAGGTAGGTAAGTGAATCAAATTTCTCTTCCTATTATGAAACTAAATATAATCCAATAAAAGATAATATTTATGGATCTATTGATAAAATCAATATTAATACTATAATATTACTTAGTTATATAAAAATATTATGGATTCACATTAATTACTTCTCAAAAAAATTGAAAAATTCAGAAATAATCCTTCAAGCTACAATAATAGATTATCTATTTATTTGGAAATTGTTCAACTTTAAAATCATAAACAAAATTATTATGAGTCTAAATGTGGTGAATCTATAAAAAATATATTTTATTATATATTAGAATAGAATTATTTTCTTCAATATGTAATTAAATTATTGAAATCTTATCTATCAATATTTATTCATGGAAGACAATTTTATGATAAAATTATGAATTTTAATAAAATGAACAAAAATAAAAATAGTCTTGGATATGATAATATTTTTCCAAAAATTTATATAACCTTATTAGTTAAAGGTTAAGGTGGAAATTTATCAATTGTCACTTTCTTTAAATGTTAAATGAAGTTCCATTATGTAAATAAATATTCCATGAGATTTCCATATCCCCTTAGTCACAACATGGATTTTATCTCTAAATAAGTTTAGTATAGATTACCTATAAATACATTATTGAAATCATTTTGGGTCTCTAATAATAATTTTTCTAACCCAATTGGATAAAAGTTTTCTTAGTTAAAAAAATACTTGAATTTTTTTATAAGAATTATGTATGACATGTTTCAAAAAGGACACATGGAACTTAAATTGTGCATGTTCATGGAATATTACTAGTGATATCACTAAATTTATATCATTTAATAAGTGTGATGATGAAAATTTCACACTTTATGATAACTAAAATGGAAAATTTAAAAGTTTTGGAGAAGTTATAATTTCAAATTCTATTATTATTTTTTGGTTTTGTTTATTGGAGTAATAGAATACAACTTGAAAATATATCACAACTTTGTGATGATAGTATGTATGTGAAATATAAAAATGATAAATGTATTTTATTTATATTTTAATCTATCCAATTTATGTGAATATATAAGATAATATTTATTCATAATTGTTTTTTGAATTAAATGATAAAATGTAAAATTCTAGAAGGTTATTCAATCTGACAATGTTTTTTGGAGTATAAGTTCATTTAATGAAAGTTTCTAGTTGTTGCACAAGCTCCCCCAAAATTAAAAGATGTTTGAGCTTCCTAAGTTAAATATAGATAGCATATGTTCAGGTTATTTATTCATGAATTTTGAATCGTATAATGAGTCTATTGAAATAGTTCATGAGGTATGAGCTTCTAAACCACTTTAAATTTTACATTTGGATCTTTTTATCCCCATTAAAACTAAAATTCTTGGAGGAAAAAGACATCTATTTATATTTTTATATTACTTTATCATATTTATATAATCATATTTTCTTACACACAAATCTATGACTTTTTCTAAATTTATTACTTACTCTAAATTGGTTTAAAATGAAAAGTGATAACAAATTTTATCAATTAGAGTTGATAAATATGGAGAGTTTTAAAAACTAGGATTTTATAATTTCTATGAAAATAATAGATATAATTTTATTTTTTTATATCCTAGGATGACACAAAAAAATGCTATGGTGGAAAAAAAGTAAAACCTTATAAGAAATGTCTAGGATAATGATAATGAGTATAATTTACCAAAATAATTCTAGTTAAAAGTTTTTAGTACCACATGTCTTATTTCTAATAAAAATTTTCTTAGAATATTCTTTAAGAAAAGAGCTTATGAAATCTAGAAAGGAAGGAAGCCAAAATTTGGTTATTTTATAGTATCTGGTTGCAAAATATTCATTATTATTAATAAATATTCATTGAAAATATTTGATTTAAAATATTATGAAGTTATTATTATCAGATAACACAATTTTATTAAGGTATATAATCTCTACAATAAAATAACATTTGATGTTGAATAATATTTCCATGTTAAATTTGATGAAAATCATTTAAAAGTAATAACCCCTAATTTCGAATAGGTTAAGGAAGAGTTTAAAGATTTTAACTTTGGAAAACATGAAAATTTAGATTTAGATGGATAATTGAGCAGGAGAGTCTTTATCATGAAAAAAAAATAAAATATTATAAAGATCATCTAATTGAAAATGTAATTGGTGATATGGTGGTTACTGTTAAAACTACAAATTTCTTAAGAAATATTTCTTCTTAATAGTATTTGATTTTTTCTTTTATACCTTGTAATATAGATGATGCTTTATCTTATTCAAATGTGATTATATTAGTACATGAATAATTAAATTAGTTTCATATATTTAACATATGAACAATAATTGAATCCCCTGTGGATTAAAATTTTATTAGAACCAAATAGATCTTTAAAAAAACATTAGATAAATCTGGTAAAATCACTAGAAGCAAGGATTTATTGGTAGCTTATAGTTTCAATAATGAATAAAAGATTAATTTTTATGATGCATTTTATTTTGTTGACATATTATAATTTATAAGAATATTTTTGGAATATTCTACTGTAGAATTCCTTGTTTTGGACTGAGTGGGTTTTCTATGGGGATTTAAAATTTTTGGTAACTGTATAGGTTAGACCGTGCGGCCAGGTCTGTTTAAAGGATTCAATTTAATTAAAATAAAATTTGTTTTATTTTAAATTAGTTTAAAATAAAATGAAAAAAAAATCAATACACCCCTCCTATCTCTAATGTGAGACACTATCCCCCATTGGGCTCTCCCATTTACACGATGCACACCAAGCAGCAACCCCCTCCCATGGAGTGATGCACCCACCTCCTATGACCACCTCTTCGCTGGCCGGATCAAGGCAATTTCTTCATGAATTATATTCATATATTCAAGGTAAATCCTCCTCCCTCATTCTCTTGTATTTATTTGTATTATTTTAGCCTATCTGACACCATGACCACTCAGTCAAAACCCTAGGGTTTGGGTTTGATCTAATTTTTGTGTTTCTTATAGTTTTTAGGGTATGTAAGGGATATCTCAGGACCCATTGGTTCATGTTCTGATAACCTCTACAGAAGGCGAGTTGGTTCAGGTCGATTAGGTCTACCATTTTTTATTTGAGGTTAGGTTTTATACCTCTTAATTGTTTCACACCCTTTATTTTAGGGTCTAGTTGTGTTTACGAGACCCAAGAAAATTGTTTTAGGGTGTTGCGATCGATTCCAAGGGGGCACACACATATTCCAACATATGAATATGTATATATATATATATATATATATATCTCTTCCATGTGCTGGATCCCTCATGGCATGGGGAACACATGAATCTGTTTAACGATATATATATATATATATATATATATATATATATATATATATATATGGAAGTGTGTGCATACAACAAGGTTGTCGCTTAAGTTAGAAAGTGTTGAATACCAAGTGATGGCATGGTCTGGTTGAGGTAGGGTCCCTATATTTGACTCTTTATTCAAGAATTCCTTAGTTTATTTTTTAAAATAAGCTGTTTTTATGATTTTCATAGTTTAATGTACCTACATAGCTTGACTGGAATGGTGAAATGAGATAAATAACTTGTTGTTTGATACAGTCAAGTTTTTATAATAAAAACCCTCCAATAGAGGTGTTCTACCTTCAAACCAAAAAGAGGTGATAGATATTATATCATTCTTAGTGTGGTTCAACTTACTCATATGTATTTCTACTAGTGTTTATATATGGTATGTTATTGCATGGACCTTGAATGTTGTTAAATGATGTTTCCCATGTGAGTTATGTCAAGTCTTTACCATGTGAGGTAGTTTGTTAAACTTCATGAATCCCATGGGTTGGATTGTTAAACAGAACATGAATGGATTTTTCCTTAGACACCCTTAGGTGTTCGTTTTTACCCCATGTTAAGGGGTGATAATTATTTATTTGATTTGTATATCAAATGACGAATTAAATGAATTAATTGGGAAGGGATGAGTGACTAAGACACTTGTCCATTATTATTACATTTTTTGATTAAGAATGTTTTTATTTTTAATGCCTATCCCATGTGAGTTATATTATAACTAAGCCCTTTCTAAGCTTGTTAGGCTTGTTATACTTAAAACTCCCATGTGATTATTTATAGGCAATCGCTTGATCTTGGCCTCATTTTTCAATTGCCTTAATAAGAATGACTTACACCCTTTGTTTATGTTCCCAATTGAGTTGATTAATGTTAAGGCCATAAATATTTTATTTTAAACGTGCTTCATGTTATGAGAAATATTCCCATGTGGGTAAATGAAAGGAAAATCATTAGGTGATCTATCCTTGCTTGACACACCAATGTGTGTGTAATTTTGGAATGGTAACATGGACATTAAAATGTGTGTGTGAGTTTGGAATAGTAACATGGACATTAAAATGTGTGTGAGAGTTTGGAATGGTAACATGGACATTCAAATGAGTGCTTGAGTCATGGAATGTTAACACGGTCATTCAAATGTGTGTTTGAGTTTTGAATGGTAACATGGTCCTTCAAATGTGTGTGTGAGTTATGGAATTGTAACATGGATGTTCAAATGTGTGCATGAGTTATGGAATGGTAACATGGACATTAAAAATGTGTGAGTTATGGAATGGTAACATAGTCATTCCAATGGGTGAAATATAATAATGGTAACATGATCATTATTTTGTGTGGTTGAATAAATAATATTAAATAATATGATAAATATTATTTTATGCATTATATATATATAGTTTCTTTTTAGACTCTTAAACTAGCTACGAGCCGAAGTAGGTATTGCTATCAGGTGTCCCTTAGGACCCAGGATTGGTTATTGTTTATTTATTTAATTATGTTATTAATTTCCTATACTTGCACATTATTTAATTATTATTCATTGCCTAGTTTGGTCTAGACACAAGTGGGGGACAACCTATTGATATTTTATCTCACACCCTACTCGGTTACCCTTGGTACCCGAGTAGACCATATATTTACAGAATCTAGGTTGATTGATGTATTATCTTGTATTGTGAGTTAAGAGAAAAGGACTGAGCTGGATCTTAGGATGCTCATAGAGATCACCCGTGGGGCTTTACTATCTTTTCATTATTTCTATTCTGATAGGAAAAGAATGCCGTTTTGTTTACTGATTTCGAATTACGTATCACCATGACATTCATCTGTTATATAAACTAGCATTGAAAAATTTTATTATTTTTCTTTATACTATTTTCACTGTTGTCATCTATTTATATTCTGTTATACTGCTTTGCAACTCTAATATGAAGGTATAGTCTCCCCACTATAACCTCCTTACACCCTCACTGCTAGTCGAAAGCCTTTGGCATACGGGGAGGCATGCTTGAGGCCATGTGACCACCAATATGTCTATCAGTTCGAGTGCAAGCTGGGTCGGGAAGCTACATCTACATATTTTATAATCAATATTTCTCAAATGTATGTTAAAATTTTATTTTTAAATGTATATATTTTTTAGTTTTTTTGTAATAAAATCCATAGTTACAAGAATGAATCTAAACCTAATCATGTTTTTTTAGGATTTTGAATGATATCCATGTTTTGAAGTAGAGTACTCAAGCTTGGTATGAAATATTATCCAATTTTATTATAAATAATGGTTTTGAAAAGGGAAATGTAGATCTAAAATTGTTTATTAAATATTGTTACTATGATGTTTTAACTATTCATATATATATTGATGATATTTTTAGATCATCTTATAAAAAATTATCTAATGATTTTTTATATTTAATGATAAGTAAATTTTACATGAGATTTATGAGTGAACTTTAAATCTTTCTCATTATTAAAATTTCTCAATGGTATAATGGTACTTTTATTAATTAATCCCAAAATGTAAAAGATTTTGTGAAAGGATTTATATTGGAATCAAGAAATTTTTTTAACAATTCCATGAGTACATCATGTAAACATGATAATGATAAATCTATAAAATTCATGGATGTTAAAAAATTTTGTTCAAGGATTGGAATATTGTTATAATTAACAAATACTAGGCCTAATTTAATGTTCATTATTTTCAGTTTTTTTATATTTCAATGTAATCATAAAGAAATTCATCTAAATTTAGTTGAAATATTATTAGTTTAAAAGGTCTTTTAATATATTATTATTTTATCCTGAAAATGATTCATTTTTACTGACTTTTTTTATATTAAAAATTATTTATTTTCAAAATTAATAGAAAAATAGAAACATGTATGTGTCATTTTCATGATAAATTTTTAGTTTCATGTAGTTATAAGAAAAAATACACATATATCTTTATCAATTTCTGACAGTGAGAATGATTTTTTTGTATCTTGATCCTCACATTGTTTATGGATTTAACAAATTCAATGACTTTGGTTTTAATTTTGAAATGATCCATATTTTTTATAATAATACTTATAGGATTTATATTTCAAAAAATCCTTTAAAATATTCTTAGAGTAAAATCATTGATATTTGATTCCACTTACTTAGAGATACTCTTCAAAAAGGAAATATAAATCTAGAATCTTTTTCATCAGAAAATCATCTTAATGAAATTTTTACTAATCCTTTTGAATTAGATAAATTTGAGAAAATTAAAATTGTGAATTGAATGATAGAAGTATAATTATTTAGTACTTTTTATATGTATAGGGGGTATTGAATTTTTAAAATCTAATTCAGGAATATTAATATTCAAAACTGTTTTCATAATTATTTCATCAAAATGTTTACATAGATTATTCTTTATAGTGGATACATGACCCATGTTTTCAATGCTACATATTCAAAAGTAGATTCCAAAATCCAATTATAATGTATAATCTATTTCTATTTATAAAATTTTCTTTCATTTAAAAATCCATTTTAAAATATAAAATATCTATATATTATATTTTAATATTTTGTTTCAAAGTTAAAATTAAAAGTGTTAGTTTCATTCTAAGTAATTTTGGAGGTAAGTTTTAGTCTCTATTTGATGTGTAGTTAGAAAAGTTAATACTATATAATAATTATTTTATTTAGCTGGGGCCTAGATTTATTTTTGATGTTAAATTATAATGGTTATTTTCCTTCCCAATAATGTGTAAAAGGGGGAGACGTTTTAAGGGGAGCTTTCTTGAACATATGGTTTAGTAAAAATTTTATACATAATATTTTATTTATTTTTTGAAAAGGGGGTGAAGTTTTGAACATTATAATTGGTTTTGTAACTCTTAAAAAGGGGAAGAATGTTGAAGTAAATCCTTCCTTATTTTTTTTGTTTTGATAATTGCAAAACCTCATTATTAATTAATTATAATTTCTTACAGATTCTTGTTAAAATATTTATTCCCTAAAACATGAGTAAAGAAAATTATTTTCACTACATGTATAAGAAACATTATGGTTGATATTTTTTTCCATTTTATTATTCATATTTGTTAGGTATTTTTTAGTCAATTTTTGAGAAAAATCCATCATAATATAAGCCAATATCCTATATGATATACTTTTTTGTTAGTCTATTATATATAATTTTAGTTAAGTAATGAATCGATATCAAATATCAAGTGACCGTGATGTTGGAATTTCATCAACCACATCTGTAAATGAATCAATCTTAAGGAATAAAGGTGATTGTTGATAAATTAACCATAAGTTCTCAATTGACCATAAAAAATGGGTTGATCATAAGTCTATAAACCAAGTTAGACTATGGAAAATATTCTATGTGTTGAATTGGATACACATTGAGTTTAAACCAACCCTATCAATCAATCAACCAAGACTAATATTTTTTAAAATTCATTAATTGATGACTTTTTCATTACTAATTCACTGAACATTAAAAACCAATTGGCTAGGCATTAAATCCATCAACTGTATGATGAGAACCATGACATACTGTATTGATTGATCAACCACAAAAAGTATCTACTTCAAACTATAATATACATTTTTTTCTGACTGACATAAAGAAATGTATCTTATCTAAGAAATCAGTCATTAAATTTTACAATGATATTTTCATATTTTACATATATTTATATATTTTTATTTATAGAATGTTTTTTTAATTCCTTTCAATATTTTACTTATTTACTAAATAAATATTAATTATATCAATGTTAAGTATTTTTTGGATGTATTTTTTGATTATTGAAATGAAGGATAAGGTGGTCCATGTGTGTTGAAAATTCACATGGTATTTTCACTTCATAAGAATCAAATTTTAGTATTTTAGAATTTTATGTGTCTGTAACACATAAACAAGGAGAATTATGAGAACATTAATTTTCATTATTATGGTAATAGATTAATCCCAAGTTTATTTATTATAAACCACTCTTTGAAAAACCAATTTATTTTTTGAGAATACTGATGTGAACCCCCCCTGTGTATGTTTTTCAAACATATTTTTTGAATAATTCACATGATAAATTTAATAAGAAATATATATTGATATTTCATGCACATGTTTCTCTGGAAAAGAATAAGAAAAATAGGTTTCAATTTCGATTCTGTTGTGTGGAACACCTTGTCAAATCAATCATTATAAGTCTCTAAATTGGACTACATCATTTTGATCCTTTTCTGTTAGGGGTAAAATTGCTTCACTGACACTTCGGCTCAAATGTTTCAACTGGTTATTTGTTTATTAATTATTTTAACCTATTTATATATGTGTAATTATATTGGATTATATTATCCATAAAAGGTTGAAATATCATGTCATAATACCCAAAATGAAAGTCATGTGTAGATTGTTCCTTATAGGTTAAAGGAACAAGATTTGGATGTGTCTTGGTCTAGTAAAAGGATTTTTTTGTATCTTAATCCACCTTAAAAGGTACTATCTAGGTTCTGGATCTATTTGAGAAAATTTAATTATTGGAAACTACCTCCAGGTTTTAATAAAAAATTGTAAAGAGTTGTGACTCCCCATCAAAAGTCAGAGATTCTCTTATAGTGGGTGTCAATTCTCTTTGTTTGAGAGGATTGAAAGAGTAGACATAAGATCATTTAAATTTTAACTACTATAAAAATCAATGTTTTTATATTATTTTTTTTCTAATGAATTATTTAAAAATGTTAATTCACCTCTCTCTTTAATGTAAAAGCTAAAGATTTTGGAATAATATTTTTTTTAATATATGTTTATTAAATGGATCAATTAACTACTAAAACAAACAATTATATATATATTTTAGCATGAAGTTCCTATTATGAAATTAAATGTCTATAATATTAAACATCATAAATTATGAAATATATTAATTTCAAATATTCATATTATAAAAATATACTTTATCTATACTTGTATCTATTTTTAATGAAGTAATAAAAATGAATGTAAAGTTATATTTAATATGCTCACATTAAAAAATTACACATTAATCGTATTTGTAATTATTTTATGTAATTAAATGTTTAGCGGTAATATCTTAGAAAATAAATTATTGTTAAAATGAGATTAATTAACCTATGGTAATAAATGATAGTAAAGGATAAATATAAAGTTTAAAAGTAATATAAAATTTATTGAAATATAAGATATTAATTTGAAATGAATATATATAAGATAATTTTTAGTAAATTTATATTTACTGGTAATTATATAATTTAATACTGAAATAATATTTATTTATTGATTTTGAAATATTAATTTAAATATATTTATATGTAGACTATATGAATCTAAGTTAAAAATATTATTAATAGAAATAAATTATTTATCATAGTATGTAACGCCCTGACCCCAATTACCCAGAGTCGGTGCATTATTACATAACATTGGCTTGATCAGAAGAAAGATCAAATCTCGAAAGACCGATTAGTTTAGTAGCCTTGAAAACACTAGATATATTCGTAAAGTTTTACATTACATAATAAAAATGAAAACTACAACAACATAGTCTCCATAGTCTACATTCTTATCCCCTCATACTATCCCTGCAAGTCATTCATAATTTACTTCTTCACATCCTGGGAAAAATAAAACATAGAAAAGGGGTGAGCTCCAATGCCCAGTAAGGATAAAAATATAGCGGAAAATTTCATAAATAAGAATAAACATTTAAGGCAATGTATAACTAAAACAAAAGCCTTTTAAACTTGAACTTCAACATAGTATGGAAAAAATAAAATTAAATAATTCCATTTACTTATTCACATGGATATTATACTAATCGAATAATCACATGCAATATCAATAACCACTTTCATAATGATGGAATGCATAATGCCAGTCTATCATAACCACATAGCCAAGGCCTCATGCCAAGACTACAAATAAGATTTTTCCAAGGCCTTGTGAAAAGACACTAGTTTGTCTCATGCGACCTACTGATGCATCGAGGAGCTATAGCGGGCTATACCCGTTATATATTAAGTCCAATGCATTCCCATATGAAAAGGTTTAAAAATAACATAAACATTCGTATTAAAACTAGCATACGAAATGTCAATACTTTCTCCATAAACCATGAATGGTATAAAAATAACACATCCATAGTCAAAAAAATCACAAAACCTTCAATATAATGTAGAAGTTTTGTATCATAATATATCAACTTCAAATAAGCGTAAAATCCATCAAATGATGTTGACATAGTTGAAATCAAAACTCTTTTTAGAGAAATATCTCTTTCTATTTTGAAATCATTTAAGATTCATATATTTATAAAATAAAACATTTTCTTTGAAAATATTCTTATAAGCTTGTAAGGGAAGCTTCTACGATTTTATAAAGGCAGAAAATAGCCGCACCCACCGTATAAGTTAAAAAAACATTCTTACCTTAATTCTGTCAAAAATGTTAAAAAGGACCTTGTTTGGAAATAGACAGAAATATTCCTTTATAAACCACTTATAAAAGTCAACAAGGGTATAAATGACTTTAACCCATATTATAGTAAATAGTAAAAATGATTTGAAATACATTTTTAAGAAACATGGATGTGGATGATAAAGAAGTCCCAGTAGATTACTACGTATAAACAACCTCAGATAATGAAGAGATTGCGAAATAAACCCTTAACTTGTACTTTTCCTTGGTTGGGGTAGCTTAACCTCCCGTATAATGGTGAAATAATTGTTATTAAATTATACAATAATCATATACATTAATATGATATCATATATGATCTTTTAACATTCATTTGTTAATAATATCTTAGTATTATCGTTGTTTCGGGTGTTAACTTACTCGTTTTCTTTTATATGTTTTGTTACGCAATCCATGTTTATCATGGATAGGTTGTATCTTATTCATATCCAGAATGATATAATGTCCTTAAACAATATTTTTAAATCATCAAATTATAATTATAATTGAATGTATACGATGGAGAATGAATCTCATCGCGTTCGTGGAGACGATAGTCCGTACGTACGCACGAGTGATGATATCATTCTTTTGATATTAAAAGAATATATAATTGGATGGTATATCATATATATAGAATCATTATCATGTTATATTTATTATTTAAATTAATTAAAAATCATTATTATACCCATCCAAATAATAAGTTATTGAATAACAATTACACCATGACGTGGAGATGGTAAGCCGTACGTACGCACGTATGGTGACATGTTATTAAAAGGATGGATAGAATACTGAATATGATTGTACCATATTTATAATAACATCACAGTATATATAAGATACTGGAGTTATTATTTTATAATGGTAATAACAAAGAAAGAAGAAGTGGAACAAGAAAGGAACTTGAAAAAGGGTGGTGAAATCATTACCTCTTCTTCGGGTTCTTCCTTTTGATTTGATCAAAAGGGATCCTTAGGCTGGATTTATGACTAAAGGAAGGCCTCTAGGATGAAGTGAGGGAAGTTGAGAGAGTATTTGGGCAGAGTTTGGCTGAGCCAAATGGCTTTGAAGGTGTGAATTAATGAGAAGGGGGAGTGCCCTTTTATAAGATGGGTGAGGGGCACCTTTGGAAAAGCTAGAAATATTATTTTATAATAAATTCATATTCGGTTTCTAATGGCTCAAAAATGGATTATTTAAATTTTAAGGTGGGTATGGGTTGAAAACCACTCAACCAATAGAATTTAGACAGGTTTGGGTCATTATATTAACCTTATACTTTAGTTTTAACTCTCAGTTAATTAGTTTGACACTTACCATGTAACTTTGTATTTTTATATTATATAGTTAATAAACTTACTATATACCTCCAAGAGACCCCAAAGTGGTCCATAAATGATACACCTATCATTATATAAGTCTCTTTTCTGAACCTTAGGTTTTTAGGAATTGAATATAAATTAATAATATAATATGTTTTTTAAAAACTCTTTTATGTCAATTTTGACACTATTTGGAAAATTGATTTTTTTGAAAATCATAACAGAATGATTACTTCAAACAAAGTTAATTAAATCATTTCTAATATGTCATATTAACCTATAAAATTAGTTTAATTCATAAAAAGTCTCAAATTATATTTATTTGGGTATTTATAATATCAATTATTTTAATTTTTCACTATTATGGTAATTACTGCATCATCACTGGGTCATAAATAAATTAAATTATTTAATGTCTAAAAATTATAAATAAAATAAAATTATGTAGGAAATCTTTTTAGATTTATAATTAATATATAAAATTGAATTTATCTTATGTATAACCCTATATTAAAAATGATTTAGTAAATAAACCTTGATTTTAACTCTTTTAACTCTTCTTTGAATTAAATAATAATAAATGTCCTAATCTAATCCAAGTGGACATAAATGATAATATTTTATTCCTAAAGTTTTGTTGGTCGAATTAATCTTATATAATAGAATTATTACATGTGTTAGGGTAATATTAATATCATTTTTACCCTTAATTGCCCTATTTACTTTTAACCGTGGTAAATAAAAGTAAAAAGTTACTATTCACCAAAAATTATTTTCATCTCAATGAACCACATTTTAGTCCTTGATATTAACTGTGTCTCTTGTAGTTTTGAAATTACACTCACAGAAGTGATAAAATCAAGTTTTAGGAAAAATTCAGTTTTTTAACTACCACTTAGTGGTTTCACTATTCATCAAAAAATGAAGTTTTTCAGAAAAATACCAAAAATTCACCCTAGGCTAATTTCGATATTCCAAATCCAAAAATGAAGTCCATTTTGAAAAATAAAATTTATAAATTTCAAAAAGTGGGTATTACTATTCATAACGGCTAGTTTGATTGGTTGTGGTGTGTTAGAACTCGATGTTGCGTACAACACACGCTATTGCATTATTCAAAGAGAAGTGTACCGTAGAAGCTTGGGGAGTTACATTCTCCCATCCTTCAAATAATTTCATCCTCAAAATTTCTAGAATACTACCGCATGAAAAGACTCGGGTGGTTCTTCATCATAAGTTCCTCGGGTTCCCACGTTCCCTCTTCCATCTTATGGTTTCTCCACAAGACTTTTACCAGACAAGTCGTCCGGTTTCTTAGTACTTGTTCTCTCATATAAAGAATCTTGATGGGATCTTCGCAATAAGACAGATTGGGTTCCAGTTATAATTCCTCATAGGTCAGTACATGCGTTGGTTCATGCATGTATTTCCTCAACAAAGATACGTGGAACACATCGTGAACTTTGGAGAGACTTGGCGGCATTGCCAATCGGTATGATACATCCCCAATTCGTTCTAGAATTTCGAACGGTCCGATGTACCTGGGACTCAATTTACCTTTCTTACCAAAACGTATGACTCCCTTCCATGGAAATACCTTCAAGAAAACATGATCACTGTCTTGAAATTCCAAATCCTTCCTTCAATTATCAGCATAGCTCTTCTGCCAACTTTGAGCTACTTTGATATGGTTTTGGATTACCTTTACATTTTCCATTGTTTCCTCCACTAGTTCTGGGCCTACAAGTTTTATTTCACCAACATCATCCCAACAAGTTGGTGTGCGACATCTCTTTTCGTATAACGCTTCATATGGTGCCATATGAACACTCGAATGGAAGCTATTGATATAGGAAAATTCTACCAAAGGTAAATATTGATCCCACATACCCTGAAAGTCAAGTGAGCAGGATCTCAACATGTCTTCTAATGTTTGAATAGTTCGTTCTGATTGTCCATCTGTTTGATGGTGGTAGGCAGTGCTCAAATGAAGTTCAGTATCCAAGGCTTTTGGAAGACTTTTCCAGAATCTTGAAGTAAAACGGGGATCATGATCAGAAACAATCGATAGGGGTACTCTATGAAGTCTCACAACTTCATTAATATATAATCTTTCTAGCCGTTCAAGTGGTAAATATTCCCTTATAGCAAGAAAATTTGATGACTTGGTAAGATGATCAACAATGACCCATATTGCATCATTCCTTCTAGGAGTCTTTGGTAGTCCCATGACAAAGTCCATCGTGACATTGTCCCATTTCCACTCCGGTATGGGAAGAGGTTGCATGACTCCTCCAGGATGTTGCCTTCCAGCTTTCAATTGTTGAAAAACCATACATCTTGACATAAAATCTGAAATCTCCCTCTTCATGTTGTCCTACAAAAAAATGTTCCTTCAAATCTCTATACATTTTGGTGCTCCCAGGGTGTATAGAGAAATTGGAACTATGAGCATCATCTAGCAATTCTCTTTTTAGATCAGGTATATCGGGAACACAAATCCTCTTCCCGAATTTCAAAATTCCTTCTTCATACACAAATTCTCTCAATCTACCATCATTCACAGCTTTAATCTTCTTTTGAAATTATTCATCATCTGTCTGAGAACTCTTAATCCTTTCTAGTAAAGATGGTTTGGCAGCCATTTGAAAAAGCATTGATGTTTCACCTTCCCTGGTTATTCCCATGTCCATCTTCACTAGATCCATGAAAATTGGATCCCTTTCAATTCTCATATTGTTTAAAACTCCATGGTACTTTCTGCTCAAAGCATCTTCCACCTTGTTTTCTTTCCCCGAGTGGTAGTGTATCGTACAATCATAATCCTTTAGTAATTAAAGTCATCTCCTTTTCCTCATGTTGAGTTCTTATTGTGAGAAAATATACTTCAAACTCTTGTGATCAGTATAAATCTCACATTTTTCACCATAGAGGTAGTGCCTCCATATCTTCAAAGCAAAGATCACAGTTTCTAACTCGAGATCATGAGTAGGATAGTTTTGTTCATTAATTTTCAACTGTCATGATGCATAGGTAATAACCCGATCATTCTGTATAAGGATACAACCAAGTTCATTCTTTGATGCATCACTATAAATAACGAACCCATCATTCCCTGATGGTTGAGTCAATATAGGAGAATTGACTAATCTTCTCTTCGGTTCGTCGAAACATTCTTCACACTCTTTTGTCCAAACAAATTTAACCCCTTTACGTGTGAGATTTGTTAATGGGTTAGCCAACCAGGAAAAATTCTGGATGAAACATCGATAATAACCTGATAAACCAATAAAACTATGTACCTCAATTATACTCATCGATGTAGGCCATTATTGGATTTCCTTGGTCTTAGAAGGATCAATAGAGATTCCATCTTTAGAGACAATATAGCCAAGAAAAGAAATCTCCTGAAGCCAGAATTCACACTTGCTAAACTTCCCATATAATTCATGTATTCTCAGAGTCTTCAGGATAACGCGCAAGTGATTTTCATGATCTTTGTAGATTTTGGAGTATACCAAGATATCATCAATAAATACCACTACAAAGTCATCAAGATATTCCTTGAAAACTTTAATCATTAGATCCATAAAAATAGAGGGTGCCTTAGTCAATCCAAAAGGCATTACTGTAAACTCGTAATGCCCATACCTTGTTTGAAATGATGTCTTCAGAATGTCTTCCTTCTTCACACACAACTGATGGTATCCATATCGAAGGTCAATCTTTGAAAAGTATTGAGCTCCATGCAGTTGGTCAAATAAATCATCAATGCGAGGTAGGGGATACTTGTTCTTTATTGTTATAGAATTGATCTCCCTGTAGTCGATACATAACCTCATAGATCCATCGTTCTTTTTAACAAAAAGAACAGGGGCTCCCCATGGAGAAACACTAGGGCGAATAAATCCCTTATTACTCAATTCCTCTAGTTGTTTCTTTAGTTCAACTAATTCTACAGTGGCCATTCTATAATGGGTCTTCGATATAGGCCTTGATCCGGGAATTAAATCAATGGAAAACTCAACTTCTCATTCTGGAGGATGTCCAGGTAAATCTTCTAGAAACACATCTACATATTCTTTCACAACAGGTAAATCCTCTATTTGAACATTACTTTCCTCACCCACAGTCATTTCATCCTATTCCACCCCAATAATTGAATTTAGTTGAGCTACTAGGGGTGGATCTAGATAAGAATTAGGTGGTGACGATTCTGCTCTAAAGATAAGGTGTTTCTTATCATCATCATCAAAAATCGTAACCTCCTTATTCTTATAATAAATATTCGCATCATGGTCCGAAATCCAATCTATACTGAAGATTATATCAAACTCAATCATAGGTATGGCGATGAGATCAGCGGATAAAGAACATTTATGTGCTCTAATGGGGACTGATTCACAAAACTTTATTGCAATGATACTTCCCTTAGGAGTTTTAACTGAAAACTCCCTTATTAAATCAAATTGTAAATATCTAATTTTCTTAGAAAACTGGGAAGATATGAAACAATGCGATGATATAGAATCAAATAATGCATTTTCTAAACTTGAGGAAACTATTAAATTACCTGCCACCACGTCTTTTGGAGCTTCTACCTCAGTAGTAGTGATAGCATAAGCTTGGCCTTGATCCCTTGGCCTTTTTTTAGGTAAGTTTCCCTGATGCTTAGGACATTCATTTGCATAAAGTCCCATCTCCCTGTAATTTTAGCACTGAACATCGGCAGCTTCCTTCTTCCCCTTGCAATCACGAGCTTGGTGGCCTTTTTCACCACACTTGTAATAGACTCCCGTTCCTTTTAAGAAAGTACCGAGGTTTTTCTTCCCACATTTACTGTAGGATGGATATTCATCTTTTCCATTTTCCCTTTATTTCCATTCCCAGATTGATTAGAAGATCTCTTCTTCTCTTGCATTGCTTTAAAGTCATAATACTTTGAGAATTATTTCTCTGTCTTAATAGCACATGAGACAATGTCTTCATATGAAGAGAAGGATTGTGAGACTAATTCTTGATGGAGAAATGGTTTTAACCCATCAAAGAAATGATCAATCTTACTTCTTGGGTTATGTTTATAATCTCCACCATACCTTGCTAACCTTGTAAAGTTAGCCTCATACTTTGTGACATTATCATCCTCCTTTTGTCTCAGACTCAGAAATTGACTTTCCATATCTGCTCGATGGTCACAAGGAAAGTATTTTTCTAAAAACAGATCTTTGAAATCCCTTCATTCCATATTTGATACTTCATCATCTTCCTTCGTGTTTTGAATCAATGACCACCATTGATCAGCATCTCCAGTGAGGCGGTAAACTACCATGATAACTTTTTCCCTTTCACTACTTCCCAAAGCCTGAAATATTTTTTCTCTAGGGAACTTATCCATTGCTCAGCTACTAATGGATTTTTACTCCCATTGAATGTTGGTGGTGTTTCCTCATGAAGAGATCTAACATTGATCCTCCATGCTGTGGATCAGGGTGATCCATATGGGTAAGGTTATTATTCATAACCTGAGTGAGTTATCCCAGTATGGTGATTAGTTGATCAACCCCAATTGCATCACCATCTCCATTATAATTATCTTGAGAAGGAGGGAAATCCCTACATGGAGTGCGTGCATTGATACCGTTTTTATTTCTTCCACTAGGCACCATTTCTAAACAATGGCATAAAATAGATCAGTTTATGAATAAAAATACATAATTCCATACTTATAAAACACTTTACATAAATTGAACTATTTATGGATATAATCCATAATCATAAAAATGTTTTTTTTGAGGAAGTATATACTCATAAACCCTTCATAATGATTTGTAAAGAAAATGAGAGTTATCCTAAGCATATCCCCTGGGAGTGTCGTAACCAAGAGTTCATCATGGCCCGTTGTTGCGCACCAGTTCCTGTTCGAGTCTAGCTCAAAGAGGTGTTTTCGGGTTTTACCCCTAGGTACATCTGTGCCAGATCCGCCTCTACCTGCTCGTATCCAGACGGGGATGTATTGCTTAGAAAACTCACAAAATCTCTACAATACCAAAATTCTAGGAAGTTCTTCTATACTAATCCTCAAAGTCCATCTTAAATCTATGTGCTTTAATTAGAGTTTATCTAAATCTAGCTTTCAAGGTTTTTACTAAACTTCCTCTGATACCAACTATAATGCCCCGACCACAGTTACCCAGAGTCGGTACATTATTACATAACATTGGCATGATCACATGAAAGATCAAATCTCGAAAGACCGATTAGTTTAGTAGCCTTAAAAACACTAGATATATTCATAAAGTTTTACATTACATCATAAAAATGAAAACTAAAACAACATAGTCTCCATAGTCTACACTCTTATCCCATCATACTATCCCTGCAGGTCATTCATAATTTACTTCTTCACATCCTGGGAAAAATAAAACATAGAAAAGGGGTGAGCTCAAATGCCCAGTAAGGATAACAATATAGCGGAAACTTTCATAAATAAGAATAAACATTTAAGGCAATGTATAACTAAAACAAAAGCCTTTTAAACTTGAACTTCAACATAGTATGAAAAAAATGAAATGAAATAATTCTATTTACTTATTCACATGGATATTCTAGTAATCGAATAATCATATGCAATATCCATAACCACTTTCATAATGATGGAATGCATAATGCCAGACTATCATAACCACATAGCCAAGGCCTCGTGCCAAGACTACAAATAAGATTTTTCCAAGGCCTTGTGCCAAGACACTAGTTTGTCTCATGAGACCTACCGATACATCGAGGAGATATAACGGGCTCCACCCATCACATATTAAGTCCAATTCATTTCTATATGAAAAGGTTTAAACATAACAGAAACATTCGTATTAAAACTAGCATACGAAATGTCAATACTTTCTCCATAAACCATGAATGGTATAAAAATAACACATCCACAGTCAAACATATCACAAAACCTTCAATACAATATAGAAGTTTTTTATCATAACAAATCAACTTCAAATAAGCGTAAAATCCATCAAAGGATGTTGACAAAGATGAAATCAAAACTATTTTTAGAGAAATATCTCTTTCTATTTTGAAATCATTTAAGAGTAATATATTTATAAAATAAAACATTTTCTTTGAAAATATTCTTATAAGATTGTAAGGGAAGCTTCGACGATTTTATAACGGTGGAAAATAGCCGCACCCGCCGTATAAGTTAAAAAAAACATTCTTACCTTAATTTTGTCGAAAAGGTTAAAAAGGACCTTGTTGGGAAAACGATGGAAAGATTCCTTTATAAACCAGTTATAAAAGTCAACAAGGGTATAAATGACATTATGAAACGCCCTGACCCCAGTTACCCAGAGTCGGTGCATTATTGTGTAACATTGGCATGATCACAAAAGATCAAGTCTCGAAAGACCGATTAGTTTAGTAGCCTTAGAAACACTAGATACATTCATAAATGTTACATTACATCATAAAGTGAAAAACTAAAATACCATAGTCTCCATTTTCCACCCTCATATCCCCTTCAGACTATCCCTGCAGGTCATTCCTAAAATACTTCTTCACATCCTGGAAAAATTAAAACATTAAAAGGGGTGAGCTCAGATGCTCAGCAATGATAACAATATAGTAGAAGATTTCATAAATAAACATTAACATTTAAGGCAATGTATAACTAAAAAAATCCTTTTATACTTGAACTTCAACATAATATGACAAAAATAAAATTAAATAATTCCATTTACTTATTCACATGGATATTCTACTAGTCGAATAATCACATGCAATATCAATAACCACTTTCATAATGATGGAATGCATAATGCCAGACTATCATAACCACATAGCCAAGGCCTCGTGCCAAGACTACAAATAAGATTTTGTAAAGGCATCGTGCCAAGACACTAGTTTGTCTCATGAGACCTACCAATGCATCGAGGAGCTATAGCGGGCTCCACCCGTCACTTATTAAGTCCAATGCATTCCTCATATGAACAGGTTTAAACATATCATAAACCATAACATAATCGTATCACATAACACATGCATAAAGGAAACATAAAATTTACACATTTCAGTCACAAGATATCAATACAACACAATGATAAAATAAAAAAATTTTAAAAACCATTTTCAATACCAAAATAAAAGAAAATTAAAACTTTATAATTATTTTTCATTTAAAAAAAAGTTATGGCTTGTAGAGGAAGCCAAAACTCAAATAATGGTCACGGCGGCAGAGACGTCGTTGTCTCCGCATACGTACGAAAAAAAACATTCCTTTTTGTTGTTTAGTAAAACACATCATATAAAAATATTCCTTTTGAATAAACATAAAAGTCAAAGTGGTTTATACACCGTATAAAAGAAAGTTGTGTATAAAACAGAATATGCCTCAATGAAAGGAGATTGAGACAAAGTCCTTTACAAAGATCATTTTTTAAATAAAATAGATCTATTATGTGTATTCACTATAAGTACACATAAATACAGTACAAATACAAGATAGTACATAATAATATCATGACATAATTTGAATGTAGGAGATTAACCCAAAGAATGGAAATTGGGTTAAGAAGTTCCCTTACCTCATGTCCGACTTGACTCGATCGTTCTTTAACCTCCTGAATAATAAACTAGAGTTAATTTCTTTTTACTTAAGAACCTTTTACATGTTAATTATTCCTTTTATATCACTTATTACCATGTTATGAACATTATGTAATTATTTAAGTTAATAACGGTCATTTTGTCGATCTTTGGTACTTGAGTCAAAAATAACCTTCTTATAATTACAAGTTGTTCCTGTGGTGAAATATCCATTATATCCAGAAATATATTCCTAATTTAGATATCATATATATCATATATATCCAGTATATACATGCATTTATAATATTACATAACATTTAGAGGTAAGAAATGAAATGCATCATTCATGGAGACGGTAAGCCGTACGTACGCATGAACGCTACTTTCATTTATATTTCATATTTAATGGAATGAAAATATAATTATATAAAGTTATACTATAATTACAGTATAATATAATGTATAATACCATTTACTCCATCCTTTATACATCCCACATATGGCATTAACGATTCAAATCACTTTGAGGGGGCGGTAGTCCGCACTTCCTAAAATGAAAATATCGCGTTTACCCATAATGGAAACCATCAAGGTATGCCATAAATGAAAAATACAGAAGATTAAGTAAAACATAAACATATCATATATCATATCTAAATATAGTTACATATTAATGGCCACCTTTGAAGGTGTTATATGAGTGTTGAACAATCATCATTTCGTGAGGCAGAAATTTTCCATCCATAGAAACAGTATGTTCTTTAACCATTAGATGTAGGTTTGTGTAAGTGTAACTCAAATACATCATATAACAATATCATAGTATATTTAATATACTGGTTTTTTTACAAAATAAAGGAATAAAAAGAGTTTAAGGGGTTGGAGAAACAAAATAAAACAAAATAACATAAGAGAAGACATTACCTTAAAATCAGGTAACTCTTTTTTGATTTGAGCCAAAGGCTTCCTTGGGAAGAATTCTACACAAAGTGAGGCTTCTATGAGTAAGAGAGGGAATTAGAAATAGTAATTGGGCAGAGTTTGGCCAAGACAAAATGCTTTGAAGGTGTGAATAAGGTGGTAGTGGTGGGGGCCTTTTATAAAAGAAGAGGAGGGGCACTCTTAGAAAGTCATGAAATGTTACTTTATTATATAATGCGTTTCGGATTTTAAAGGTCCCAAACTTATATATTTCGAGGATAAGGTGATAAGGGTTATACATATTCTCATACAATAGGTTTTTTACAAGTGTAAGTCTTATATTTTACATTATCTTTTCATTTTATTTAAATCGTTAATTAATGAGGTAATCGTTGCATCATCATGGTGTCATAAAATATTTAATTTATTTAATATCTAAAAATTATAAAAAAAAATATCATGATGTAGGAAATATTTTTGTATTTCCCATGAATATTTATAGTCGAAAATTTACCTTATATAACCCTATGTAATAATTGTTTTAGTAAAACAACTCATGTTTGTGACTATTTTATTTTTACTTTAAATAAAAAGTTATTATTGCTATTTTCTTAAACAAGTTCCTCCATGGGGTCCCCAAGTTGAACCATGGATTGTATTGGTTGGCCATGACTCATACAATAAGTTTAGAACAAGTGTAAAGTTATTTTCATATTTTTATAATATCATTTTTACCTTAAATTTCACTAATTACCTTTAATCGCGATTAATTAAACTTAAAAGTTACTATTCAAAAAAAATTATTTTAATCCCATAGAACCACATTTTACTTCCTAATGAAAACCATGTATGTCAGATTTTTTAAAATCAAATCACATAAGTGGTAATGTTTCATTTAAACGAAAATTCAGTTTTTAACTACCACTTAGTGGTTTCACTATTCATCAAAAATTGAAGTTTTTCAGAACAATGCCAAAATTTCACCCTAAGCTATAATTGATATTCCGAATTCAAAAATGATGTCTATTTTATAAAATTACAAACATATAAGTTGCATTAATTAATTTTATAACTAATTCCTGTTGTCACAACAAATAGCGTGTTTTTAAGAAACAATATATATCAAAAGATTGACAATTGTTTATGTCCAATTTCAAAATGAAATTAATTCTAATGAAAACCATTTTATATAATGGTAAAAATATATTCTAATTATACTTTAAAACCACTCAATAGTATAATTTTTCACTATAAATTATTTTGAATAAAAAAGTTGTTTTTATGTATTTTTCACTATTCATAAAAAAATTGGAAGTTCTCAGAAAATTACAAAAAATTCAACTTAGGATAATTTCGATATTCTGAATACAAAAAAGAAGTCTATTTGGAAATATAAAATTTCAAGAAGTTGGTATTACTATCCATAATGGCTACTTTGATTGGTTGTGGTGTGTGTTAGAACTCGAAGTTGCGTACAACACATGCTAATGTATTATTCAAAGAGAAGTGTACCGTGGAAGCTTGGGGTGTTACATTCTCCCCTCCTTCAAATAATTTCATCCTAGAAATTTCATATAATATCACTGTATAAAAAGACTCAGGTGATTCTTCATCATAAGTTCCTCGGGTTCCCATGTTGCCTCCTCCATCTTATGGTTTCTCCATAGGACTTTTACCAGACGAGTCGTCCGGTTTCTCAGCACTTGTTCTCTTGTATCAAGAATCCTGACGGGCTCTTCGCAATAAGATAGATCGGGTTCCAGTTCTAATTCCTCATAGGTGAGTACATGCATTGGGTCAGGCATGTATTTTTTCAACAGTGATACGTGGAATACATCTTGAACTTTGGAGAGACTTGGCGGCATTTCCAAATGGTAAGCTACAACCCCAATTTGTTCTAGAATTTCGAAGGGTCCGATGTACCTGGGACTCAATTTACCCTTCTTACCAAAATGTATAACTCCCTTCCATGGAGATACCTTCAAGGAAACATGATCTACTACCTGAAATTCCAAATCCTTCCTTCGGTTGTTGGGATAGCTCTTCTTCCTACTTTGAGCTGCTTTGATGTTGTTTTGGATTACTTTCACCTTTTCCATCGTTTCCTCCACCAGTTCTGGGCCTACATGTTTTCTTTCACCAATGCCATCCCAACAGGTTGGTGTGCGACACCTCTTTCCGTATAATGCTTCATATGGTGCCATCTGAATACTTTAATGGAATATATTGTTATAGTAAAATTCTACCAGAGGTAAATATTGATCCCACATTCCTTGGAAGTCAAGTGAGCATGATCTCAACATATCTTCTAAGGTTTGAATAGTTATTTCTGATTGTCCATCTGTTTGAGGGTGGTAAGCTTTGCTCAAATGAAGTTCAGTATCCAAGGCCTTCTAAAGACTTTTCCAGAATCTTGATGTAAAACGGGGATCATGATCCGAGACAATTGACAGGGGTACTCCATGAAGTCTCATAACTTCATTAATATATAGTCTTACTAGACATTCAAGTGGTAGATCTTACCTTATAGAAAGAAAATGTTCTGACTTCATTAGACGATCAACAATGACCCATATTGTGTCATTCCTTCTAGGAGTCTTTGGTAGTCCCATGAAAAAATCCATCATAATATTATCCCATTTCCACTCAGGTATGGGAAGAGGTTTCAATACTCCACCAGGCAGTTGCCTTCTAGCTTTCACTTGTTGACAAACCATACATCGTGACACAAAATTAGCAATCTCCCTCTTCATGTTGTCCCACCAAAAATGTCCCTTTAAATCTCTATACATTTTGGTGCTGCTAGGGTGTATAGAGAAATTGGAACTATGAGAATCATCCAAGAATTCCCTCTTTAAATCAGTTATATCGGAAACACAAAGTCTCCTCCCAAATTTCAAAATTCCATCTTCATACACAAATTTAATCAATCTCCCATCATTCACAGCTTTAATCTTCCTTTTCAACTCTTCATCATCGGCCTGAGAACACTTTATCCTTTCTAGTAAAGATGGTTTGGCAACCATTTGAAAAATTTTGATGTTTCATCCTCTATGGTGATTCCCATATCCATCTTTACTAGATCCATGAAAATAAGACCCCTTTCCACTCTCATCATGTTCAAAATTCCATGATATTTTCTACTCAAAGCATCTGCAACCTTATTTACCTTCCCTGGGTGGTAGTGTATCGTGCAATCATAATCCTTGAGTAGTTCAAGCCATCGCCTTTGCATCATGTTGAGTTCTTTTTGAGAGAAAATATATTTCAAACTCTTGTGATCGGTATATATCTCAAATTTTTCACCATAGAGATAATGTCTCTATATTTTCAAGGCAAAGATTACAGCAGCTAACTCGAGATCATGAGTAGGATAGTTCTGCTCATGAATTTTTAGCTGTCGTGATGCATAGGCAATAACCCTATCATTCTACATAAGGACACAACCAAGTCCTTTAATTGATGCATTACTATAAATAACGAACCCATCATTCCCTGATGGTAGAGTAAATATAGGAGCATTGACTAATCTTATCTTTAGTTCTTCAAAACATTCTTCACACTCTTTTTTCCAGAAAAATTTAACCCCTTTACGTGTGATCTTCATTAATGGGTTAGCCAATCGGGAAAAATTATAGACAAAACGTTGATAATAACCTGCCAAACCAATAAAGTTGCATACCTCAGTTATACTCATCAGTGCTGGCCATTCTTGGATTGCCTTGGTCTTAGAAGGATCAACGGAAATTCCATCCTTAGAGACAATATGGACAAGAAAAGAAATCTCCTGAAGCCAGAATTCACACTTGCTAAACTTCCCATATAATTCATGCCTTCTAAGAGTCTTCAAGATAATTCACAATTGATTTTCATGATCTTCATAGATTTTTTAGTATACCAAGATATCATCAATAAATACCACCAAAAAATCATCAAGATATTCCTTGGAAACTCTATTCGTTAGATCCATGAATACAGAGGGTGCATTAGTCAATCCAAAAGGCATTACTATAAACTTGTAATGCCCGTACCTTGTTCGAAATGATGTCTTTAGAATGTCATCCTTCTTCACACACAATTTATGGTATCCAGATCGAAGGTCAATCTTTGAAAAGTATTGAGATCCATGCAATTGGTCAAATAAATCATCAATACGAGGTAGGGGATACTTGTTCTTTATTGTTATATCATTGATCTCCCTGTAGTCAACGCACAACCTCATAGATCCATCTTTCTTCTTAACAAAAAGGACAGGGGCTCCCCATGGAGAAACACTAGGGTGAATAAATCCCTTATTACTCAATTCCTCTATTTGTTTCTTTAGTTCAACTAATTCCACAGTGGCCATTCTATAAGGGGTCTTCGATATAGGCTTTGATACAGTAATTAAATCAATGGAAAACTCAACTTCTCGTTATGGAGGATGTCCAGGTAAATCTTCCGGAAACACAGCTACATATTCTTTCACAATAGGTACATCCTCTATTTGAACATTCCTTTCCTCGCCCTTAGTCATTTCATTTTCTTTCTCCCCAATAATTGAATTTAGTTGAGCTATTGGGGGTGGATCTAAATAAGAATTAGGTGGTGACAATTCTGCTCTAAAAATAAGGTGTTCCTTATCATCATCATAAAAAATCGTAACCACCTTCTTCTTACAATAAATATTTGCATCATAGTCCGAAATCCAATCCATACCGAGGATTATATCAAACTCAATCATAGGTAAGACAATGAGATCAATGGATAAAGAAAATTTATGTGCTCTAATGGGGACTGATTCACAAAACTTTATTGCAATGATACTTCCCTTAGGAGTTTTGACTGACAATTCTCTTGTTAAATAAAATTGGAAATATCTAATTTTCTTAGAAAACTTGGAAGATATGAAACAATGAGAAGATCCAGAATCAAATAATGCATTTGCTAAACTTGAGGAAACCATTAAATTACCTACCGCCACGTCTTTTTGAGCTTCAACCTCAGTAGTAGTGATAGAATAAGCTTGGCCTTGATCCCTTGGCCTATTCTGAGGTAAGTTCCCCTGATGCTTAGGAAATGCATTTGCATAATATCCCATCTCTCTATAATTATAGCATTCCACATTGACAGCAACTTTCTTTCCCTTGCAATCATGAGCTTGGTGGCCTTTTTCACCACACTTGTAACAAACTCCCATTCCCTTCAAGCAAGTACCGGGGTGTTTCTTCCCACATTTACTGCAGTACTGATATTCAACTTTTCCCTTCTTCCCCTTATTTACATTTACAGATTGATCAGAAGATCTCTTCTTTTCTTTCTTTGCTTTAAAGTCATAAGACTTAGAGAATTCCTTTTCCATCTTGATAGCACACGAGACAATATCTTCGTACGATGAGAAGGTTTATGAGATTAATGCTGGACGGAGAAATGGTTTTCTCCCCCTATTTTGATGATCACAATCACCAAAACAAACAATGTAGAAAATGAAATGAAAAGCATGCTTTAAAAGATTTCTCCCCCAATCAACCAAGAATTTCTCCCCCTTTGTGATTATCAAAATAGCACGGGGCATAAAACTTGATTGAGGGATAAAGGGATTTTAAACCATTTGAAATTTTTGAAATTTGAATTGAAAGTTTTGAATCAAAAATTTGAAATGAAAAATTGAATAACAGTTTGAATTGAAAGTTTTAAATGAAAAGATTTGATTAACAGTTTGAATTGAAATTTTTGAAAAGAAAATTGAATAACACTTTGAATTGAATATTTTGAAATGAAAATTTTGATACCAAGTGTTTAAATTGAAAGTTTGAATTGAAAGAATTGAAAAAGAATTTGAATACACAAAAAGGCTTAAACGATCCTAACTCCCCCTAAATAAAAACAACAAATCACCGGGGAGAGTTTTTTGAAACCGAGACAAATTTTGGTCCGGTGAGACTCGCTAGAAGGGATTTTTCAATCCATACTTGTCTAGTTGCGGGTCTTCTCCTATAAAATTCATCGTTAAAGAAAAAAGTTTTGGGCCTACCGTACCGGGCATTTTTGCAATTGCACTCATAGATTAAGTGCCCGGGTTTTTTACAATAATTACAAAATTTAAATTGGGAGCTCCCCCTTACAAAAATAGTAGGTGCATGGGAAGAGGAAGCTTTCTTGGAATAGCCAAGCCCTTCGGTGGTTCTAGATACGCGTTGGGAACCTAAGAGTTTGGTCAAATTTTGTTCCCCTTGGGTGAACTTAGCTAAGGATTCCCTTAAATCTTTGATAGTTGATTCCATGGAATCAACATCGGGAAGGTTTTGGATTTTGAGGGTCAACTCTTCCTTCTCTTTGAGAAGTTGTTCTTTTTCGGAAGAGAGTTTTTTGAAATTCTTTTTTAAAGCAACAAATTTGGAAGAAAGTTCGTGAAAACCTTCCTCCAATTGGTCTCTAGCATGTTGGAGATCCTCGTAGGATAAATGATTTAAAGAATTGGAAGAACTTGAGGATGAGGAGTCGGAAGATGTTACCTCGTGAAATGCCATTAGGCATTTGTTACCGTTGTCTCTCGAGGAGGAGGAGGAGGATGTGGAGCTATCACTCCATGTGGCCTTGAATGCCTTCTTCTTCTCCTTTTGCTTGGCCTTTTTCTTGTTGAGTGGGCAATCGGGCTTGTAATGGCCTTTCTCGCCACACCCGTAACATTTTACCTTGGACTCGGATTTTTCATTGGGTTGAGCCTTGCGGGATTTCTTCTTCTTGTGCTTCTTCATGAACTTGTGCATTTTGCGGGCAAGATTCTCCATTTCAGAATCGCCGCTTGAAGAGGAAGATGACGAGGAGGAGGAGCTTTCTTCTTGTTGATCTTTGAAGGCGATGTTCTTTGGAGTTTTGATCGGTTTTCCTTCCTTTTCAGCTTGCCTCCTCATGGTGATCTCATAGGTCATGAGGGATCCGATGAGCTCTTCGACCGGCATGTTTTTTATGTCCTTCGCTTCTTGGATTGCCGTGACCTTCGGAGCCCATGAGCTTGGTAGGATCCATAGGATCTTCTTGACCATGGTTTCTGCAGAAACATCATCACCAAGGGACTTTCTCCCATTGAAAACATCAGTAAAATGCGTAAACATTTCAGTAATATTTTCAGATGGATGCATGGTAAAAGACTCGAAATCTTGACGATACATGTCCAATCGATTATCCTTTACTTTGTTGGTCCCCTCATGGGTTACCTCCAAAAGTTTCCAGATTTCGTGTGAGGAGGTGCATGTGGAAACTCGATTGAACTCATTACGATCAAGGCCGCAATGTAGAGCGTTCATGGCTTTGCCATCAAGCTCGAAATTTTTAATATCGGCTTGGGTCCATTTGGATTCATCGGGAGAGGAGAGAGTGTAACCATGCATGACAATTTTATAAATGGGATAACCTATACTTCTAAGAAAAGCGGTCATGCGGGTTTTCCAATAAGTGTAGTTGGTTCCATCAAAAAATGGAGCACGACCTAAAGAATAGCCTTCGGGGGAGAAAGAGGTTGATGCCATCACAATGGATCTTAAATTTGAAACCGGTGAAGGTATTACTCAAATTTTCCTCTGATACCACTTGTTGGACGGAGAAAGAAGAAAGTGATGGCAAGAGGGGGGGTGAATTGCCTTTTAAAAAAAAGATTAACAAATTAAAAATCAAAGTGAAAGTGCAGCGGAAATAAAGAGGCAAGACACAAGAATTGATAACGGAGTTCGGCCTAAAACCCGGCCTACGTCTCCGCTCCCAACTCAACCGTTGAGAGATTCTACCTCTTTCTTTTCAATGGTTTTAGCAAGAAACCCACTAGACTTTACAGGTAGTCTAGAACCTATTACAGCTTGCTTTTATATGGTTATGCAAGAACCCACTTGCTTTCAATGGTTGAGAAAGAACCCACTAGCCTTCTTACAGGTGAAGGCTAGCTCACCTATGACTCAAGCCTTTTAAAAGGGAAGGCTTGACTAACATCTTCACACCTTAAAGGTGATGTGAAAACCCAAAATAATGGAGGATGAGAGAAATGGGAGTTTGTAGGCACAAACTCAATTTAAAGCTCAAAATGAATAAAGCAAAGAAAAACCGTAATAGGAGAAGCCTTGGGAGCCAATGGATTGATGGAGATGATGAAGGGCGCTCCCAAGCTTCTTTGGTGGTGCTCCTTGGATATGGAAGTTGGTTGGAGCAAGTGGGGTTCCCTTGGAAGAATCCGCCGGAGGTTCGCCAAATGATCAAAGATGTGTCCGTTGGCTTTCGTATGGTTTGGTTAAGTTTCCGGGGCTTCCTAGTCCATTATTTATAGAGGGGGAACCCTCATATGGACGTTAGAGGCCTTTGGAGCCGTTGGAGAGGCTTTCGGAGCCGTTGGAGCCCAAGTAGACAGGCTGGTCAAAAGCCCAACGGCTAGTTTGACTGGCTCCACCGGCTGACCGGTACTGAGCCACCGGTTGGCCGGTGTGTGCAAAATGGAGGAGGGCTCGGGCTCAGGCTCCACCGGCTGGCCGGTGAGGTGGCCACCGGTTGGCCGGTGCTGAGGCAGTAGCAACCACTGTGCTAGCTGGGTGCCACCGGCTGGCCGGTGCTGAGGCCACCGGTTGGCCGGTGCTCTGGACAGTGGAGAGCCTTTCTGTCAATGGTCCATCGGCTGGCCGGTGTCATTCCACTGGTTGGCCGGTGGACTGAATTTCAGTCCACTTTGCCTTGTTGCTTTCTTGGCCCAATTCCTTGGCCACCTGAAATGATTCCTATCATCCAAAAAAACTTGAAAGAGGACTAGATAAAAAAGTGAGTGATTGTGATCATGAAAATTAAACCACGAGGGGTTCGAGAGGTACAACAGGTTTTAACCCATCAAAGAAATGATAAATCTTCATTCTTGGGTTACGTATATAATCTGCAGCATGCCTCGCTAACCTTGTAAAGTTAGCCTCATACTTTATGACATTCTCATCCTCCTTCTGCCTCAGAATCAGAAATTGCCTTTCTATATCTGCTCGTTTGTCATGTGGAAAGTATTTTTCTAAGAAAATTTCCTTAAACTCCCTCCATTACATACTTGATACTTCTTCATCTTCCTTTGTGTTTTGAATTAGCGACCACCATTGATCGGCATCTCTAATGAGGCGATAGACTGCCATGACAACCTCTTCCCTTTCACTACTCCCCAAGGCGTGGAATATTTTCTATAAAGAGTTTATCCATTGCTCAGCTACTAATGGATTTGTACCCCATTAAATGTTGGTGGTTGTTTCCTCATGAAGAGGTATAACATTGATCCTCCATGTTGCGGATCAGGGTGCTCCATACGAGTAAGGTTATTATTCATAACCTGAGTGAGTTCTCCCAGCATGGTAATAAGTTGATTGGCACCAGTTGTATCTCCATCTCCGCAATAATTATCTTGAGTAGGAGGGAAATCCCTACACGGAGTGCGTGGATTGATACAGTTTCCATTCCTCCCACTAGGCACCATTTCTAAATAATGTCATAAATTAGATTAGTTTATGAATTAAAATAAATAATTCCATACTTGTAAAACACTTAACATAAATTGAACTATTTATGGATATAATCCATAATCATAAAAATTTTTTCTTTGAGGAAGTATGTACTCATAAGCCCTTCATAATTGTTTGTAAAGAAAATGATAATTATCCTAAGCATATCCCCCGGGAGTGTCATAACCAAGAGTGCAACAAAGCCCATTGTCGTGCACCAGTTCCCATTCGAGTCTAGCTCAAAGTGGTGTTTTCGGGTTTTACCCATAGGTACATCTGTGCCAGAGCCGCCTCTACCTGCTCGTATCTAGACATGGATGTATTGCTCAGAAAACTCACAAAATCTCTATAATACCAAAATTCTTGGAAGTTCTTCTATACTAATCCTCAAAGTCTATATTCGGGCTATGTGATCTAATCAGAGTTTATCTAAATCTAGCTTCCAAGGTTAGTACTAAACTACCTCTGATACCAACTATAATGCCCCGACCCCAGTTACCCAGAGTCGGTGCATTATTGCGTAACATTTTCATGATCACAAAATATCAAGTCTCGAAAGACCGATTAGTTTAGTAGCCTTGGAAACACTAGATACATTCATAAATGTTACATTACATCATAAAGTGAAAAACTACAATAACATAGTCTCTATTTTCCACACTCATATCCCCTTCAGACTATCCCTATAGGTCATTCCTAAAATACTTCTTCACATCCTGGAAAAATTAAAACATTGAAAGGGGTGAGCTCAGATGCTCAGTAAGGATAACAATATAGCGGAAGCTTTCATAAATAAACATTAACATTTAAGGCAATGTATAACTAAAACAAAAGCCTTTTAAACTTGAACTTCAGAATAATATGACAAAAATAAAATGAAATAATGCCATTTACTTATTCACATGGATATTCTACTAGTCGAATAATCACATGAAATATCAATAACCACTTTCATAATGATGGAATGCATAATGCCAGACTATCATAACTACGTAGCCAAGGCCTCGTGCCAAGTCTACAAATAAGATTTTGTCAAGGCCTCATGCCAAGACACTAGTTTGTCTCATGAGACCTACCGATGCATCGAGGATCTATAGCGGGTTCCACCCTTCACTTATTAAGTCCAATGCATTCCTCATATGAACAGGTTTAAACATATCATAAACCATAACATAATCGTATCACATAACACATGCATAAAGGAAACATAACATTTCCACATTTCAATCACAAGATATCAATACAACAGATTGATATAATAAAAACATTTTCAAAACCATTTTCAATAGCAAAATAAAAGAAAATTAAAACTTTGTAATTAATTTTCATTTTAAAAAAAAGTAATGGCTTGTAGAGGAAGCCGAAACTCAAATAATGGTCACGGCGGCAGAGAAGTAGTTGTCACCGCATACGTATGACAAAAAAACATTCCTTTTTGTCATTTAGTAAAATGCTTCATATAAAAATATTCCTTTTGAATAAATTTAAAAGTCAAAGGGGTTTATACACCGTATAAAAGAAAGTTGTGTATAAAACAAAATATGCCTCAATGAAAGGAGATTGAGACAAAGTCCTTTACAAAGATCATTTTTTAAATAAAATAGATCTATTATGTGTATTCACTATAAGTACACATAAATACAGTACAAATACAAGATAGGACATAATAATATCATGACATAATTTGAAAGTAGGAGATTAACCCAATGAATGGAAATTTGGTTAAGAAGTTCCCTTACCTCGTGTCCGACTTGACTCGATCGTTCTTTAACCTCCTGAATAATAAACTAGAGTTAATTTATTTTTTGCTTAAGAACCTTTTACATCTTCATTATTCCTTTTATATCACTTATTACCATGTTATGAACATTATGTAATTATTTAAGTTAATAACGGTCATTTTGTCGATCTTTGGTACTTGAGTCAAAAATAACCTTATTATAATTACAAGTTGTTCGTGTGGTGAAATATCCATTATATACAGAATTATATTCCTATTTTAGATATCATATATATCATATATATCCATTATATACATGCATTTATAATATTACATAACATTTAGAGGTAAGAAATGAAATGCACCACTCATGGAGACGGTAAGCCGTATGTACGCATGAATGCTACTTTCATTTCTATTTCATATTTAATGGAATGAAATTATAATTATATAAAGTTATACTATAATTACAGTATAATATAATGTATAATACCATTTACTCCATCCTTTAAACATCCCACATAATGCATTAACGATTCAAATCACTTTGAGGGGGCGGTAGTCCGCACTTCCTAAAATGAAAATATCGCGTTTACCCATAATGGAAACCATAAAGCTATGACATAAATGAGAAATACATAAGCTTAAGTAAAACATAAACATATTATATATCATATATAAATATAGTTACATCTTAATGGCCACCTTTGAATGTGTTATATGAGTGTTGAACAATCATCGTTTCGTGAGGCAGAAATTCGCCATCCAAAGAAACAGTATGTTCTTTAACCATTAGATGTAGGTGTGTGTAAGTGTAGCTCGAATAATTCTTATAAAAACATACTAGTATATTGAATATACTGGTTTTATTACAAAATAAAGTAATAAAAAGAGTTTAAGGGGTTGGAGAAGCAACATAAAACAAAATAACATAAGAGAAGACATTACCTTAAAATCGGGTAACTCTTTTTTGATTTGAGCCAAAGGATTCCTTGGGAAGAATTCTGCCCAAAGTGAGGCTTCTAGGAGTAAGAGAGGGAAGTTTGGAGAGTATTTGGGAAGAGTTTGGCCGAGCCAAAAGGCTTTGAAGGTGTAAATAAGGTGGTAGTTGTGGGGGCCTTTTATAAGAGGAGAGGTGGGGCACTCTTGGAAAGTCATGAAATGTTACTTTATTATATAATGAGTTTCGGATTTTAAAGGTCTCACACTTATATATTTATAGGATAAGGTGATAAGGGTTCTAAATATACTCATCCAATAGGTTTTTGACAAGTCTATGTCTTAGATTTTACATTATCTTTTCATTTTATTTAAATCGTTAATTAATGAGGTAATCGATGCATCATCATGGTGTCATAAAATATTTAATTTATTTAATGTCTAAAATTTATAAAAAAATATATCATGATATAGGAAATCTTTTTTGATTTCCAATGAATATTTATAGTCTAAAATTTACCTTATATAACCCCATGTAATAATTTTTTTAGTAAAACAACTCATGTTTGTGACAATTTTATTTTTACTTTAAATAAAACATTATTATTGTCATTTTTTACCCATGTGGCTCCATGGGGTCCCCAAGTTGACCCATGGATTGTCTTGGTCGGCCATGACTCATACAATAAGTGTAGGACAAGTGTAAAGGTATTTTCATTTTTTTATAATATCATTTTTACCTTAAATTTCACTAATTACCTTTAATCGCGATTAATTAAACTTAAAAGTTACTATTCACCAAAAATTATATTAATCCCATTAAACCAAATTTTACTTATTAATGATAACCATGCATGTCAGATTTTTGAAAAGAAAATCCGATAAGTGGTAATGTTTCATTTAAACGAAAAATCAGTTTTTTAACTACTACTTAGTGGTTTCACTATTCATCAAAAATTGAAGTTTTTCAAAACAATGCCAAAATTACACCCTAAGCTATAATTGATATTAAAAATTCAAAAATTATGTCTATTTTAAAAAATTCAAAAAATATAAGTTGCATTAATTAATTTTATAACTAATTCCCGATGTCACAACAAATAGCGTGTTTTTAAGAAACAATATATATCAAAAGACTGACAATTGTTTATGTCCAATTTCAAAGTGAAATTAATTATAATGGACACCATTGGATAAAATGGTAAAAATATATTCTAATTAAACTTTAAAACCACTCAATCGTATAATTTGTCACTATAAATTATTTTGATTAAAAAAGTTGTTTTTAAGTATTTTCACTATTCATAAAAAAATTGGAAGTTCTCAGAAAATTACAAAAAAATCAACTTAGGATAATTTCGATATTCCGAATAAAAAAATGAATTCCATTTGGAAATATAAAATTTATAAAATTTCAAAAAGTAGGTATTACTATTCATAATGACTACTTTGATTGGTTGTGGTGTGTGTTAGAACTCGAAGTTCCGTACAACACACGCTACTGTATTATTCAAAGAGAAGTGTACCGTGGAAGCTTGGGGTGTTACAATTTAACCCATATTATAGTAAATGGTAAAAATGTTTTGAAATACATTTTTAAGAAACATGGATGTGGATGATAAAGAAGCCCCAATAGATTATTACCTATAAACAACCTCGGATAATGAAAAGATTGCGAAATAAACCCTTACCTTGAACATTTCCTTGGTTGGGGTAGGTTAACCTACTATATAATGGTGAAATAATTGTTATTAAATTATAAAAGAATCATATACATTAATATGATATCATATATGATCTTTTAACATTGATTTGTTAATAATATCTTAGTATTATCGTTGTTTCAGGTGTTAACTTACTCGTTTTATTTTATATGTTTTGTTACGTAAGACATGTTTGTCATGGATAGGTTGTATCTTATTCATATATAGAATGATATAAAGTCCTTAAACATTATTTTTAAATCATAAAATGATAATTATACTTGAATGGATATGATGGAGAATGAATCTAATCGCGTTCGTGGAGACGGTAGTCCGTACGTACGCACGAGCGACAATATCATTCTTTTGATATTAAAATAATATATAATTGGATGGTATATCATATATAAAGAATCATTATCATATTATATTTATTATTTAAATTAATTAAAAATCATTATTATACTCATCCAAATAATAATTTATTGAATAACAATTACACCACGACGTGGAGATGGTAAGCCGTACGTACGCACGTATGGTGACATGTTATTCAAAGGATGGATAGAATAAGGAATATGATTATAACATATTTATAATAACATCAAATTATATATAATATACTGGAGTTATTATTTTATAATGGTAATAAAAAAGAAAGAAGAAGTGGAAGAAGAAAGGAACTTGAAAAAGGGTAGTGAAATCATTACCTCTTCTTCGAGTTCTGCCTTTTGATTTGATCAAAAGGGATCCTTTGGTTGGATTTATGACTAAAGTAAGGCCTCTATAATTAATTTAGGGAAGTTTAGAGAGTATTTGGGCAGAGTTTGGCCGAGCCAAATGGCTTTGAAGGTGTGAATTAATGAGAAGGGGGAGTGCCCTTTTATAAGAGGGGTGATGGGCACCTTTGGAAAAGCTAGAAATATTATTTTATAATAAATTCATATTCGGTTTCTAATGGCTCCAAAGTGGATTATTTAAAGGTTAAGGTGGGGAATAGTTGAAAACCACTCAACCAATATAATTTAGACAGGTTTGGGACATTATATTAACCTTATCCTTTAGTTTTAACTCTTAGTTAATTAGTTTGACACTTACCATGTCACTTTGTATTTTTATATTATATAGTTAATAAACTTACTATATAACTCCAAGAGACCCCCAAGTGGTCCATTAATGATACAAATATCATGATATAAGTCTCTTGGACGAATCTTAGATTTTTAGGAATTTAATATCAATTAATAATATAATATTTGTTTTAAAAACTCTTTTATGTCAATTTTGATAGTATTTGGAAAATTGATTTTTGTAAAAATTATAACAAAATTATTACTTCAAAAAAAGTTAATTAAATCATTCGTAATATGTCATATTAATCTATAAAATTAGTTTAATTCATAAAATGACTCATATTATATATTTTTTGGTATTTATAAAATCAATTATTTTAAGTTTTCACTATTATGGTAATTACTGCATCATCATTGGGTCATAAATAAATTAAATTATATATTGTCTAAAAATTATAAATAAAATACCATTATGTAGGAAATATTTTTATCTTTCTAATTAATATTTAAAATCGAATTTATCTTATGTATAAACCTATATTAAAAATGATTTAGTAAATAAACTTTGATTTTAACTCTTTTAACTCCTTTTTGAATTAAATAATAATAAATGTCCTAATCTAATACAAGTGGACCTAAATGATAATATTTTATTCCTAAGGTTGTTTTTGGTCGAATTAAGCTTATCTAATAGAATTAGGACATGTGTTAGGGTAATATTAATATCATTTTTACCATTAATTACCCTATTTACTTTTAACTGTGGTAAATAAAAGTAAAAAGATACTATTCACCAAAAATTATTTTCATCTCAATGAACCACATTTTAGTCCTTGATATTAACCGTGTCTCTAGGATTTTTGAAATTCCACTCATAGAAGCGGTAAAATTAAGTTTTATGAAAAATTCAGTTATTTGAACTACCACTTAGTGGTTTCACTATTCAACAAAAAATGAAGTTTTTCAGAAAAATACAAAAAATTCACCCTAGTCTAATTTCGATATTCCTAATCCAAAAATGAAGTCCATTTTGAAAAATAAAATTTATAAATTTCAAAAAGTGGGTATTACTATTCCTAACGGCTAGTTTGATTGGTTGTGGTGTGTTAGAACTCGATGTTGCGTACAACACATGCTATTGCATTATTCAAAGAGAAGCGTACCGTAGAAGATTGGGGTGTTACATAGTACATCAATTTGAAATATAATTTAATGGTAATATAGTAAATTATCATGAAATACAAAATTTTAATGAAATTAATGATTAAAAATTTTAAAAAATAGGAAATAAAATATAGTTAATTAGATAGTAGAGTTATAATGTTTATAATTATGATAAAATAATATGGTTTATAAGATATTTATTTGAAATAAGATTTGAATTTTTAAAATTAAAATAATTTGACAAATAAAAAATTTATGAAATGAATGTATTAATAATTAGAGATGAATGATAAATATAAATATAATATTTATCTATCAGAAATTAATATAATTTCAATTATAAATTCTAATAATGGAATGATTATTATGGCCTATCATAATGATTTCAGTGAAACGAATGAACTAAAATCTTTGTTTAAAGATATTTAGGATATTCAATTTGTTTATTTTTTGGAAAAAAATATATAAATTTGTAGTTAATAACATATTAGCATTAATGAAAATAAATAACTATATTATATGAATTATAAAAAATAAAAAAATAAACATTTTAATTTAAATTATAATTATGTGACATAAATATAGTTAATAAGATTATTATTTGGTATTCGATTTTATTACATTATTTTTTGTAGTAATGTTACTATATGTATACACACTTAGTAAAAAAATTGGCCCAGCCGAGCCCTAAGGGAGATCTAGCCATCCCACTAACCTAGATTCTCACCGAACTTAAGAGTAGGTAGGTGGAAGGAGGGTGTGATCATAGGAAATCACTAAAAAGGATGTTTAGTGGTAGCTCGTGGGAAGGAATGGGCAAGCGAGCATGATAGTTGGTATGAGATTGGTGGTTATCCTTGCCATGGTGGAAATGTTTGGTGAATATAGTACGCCACATTTTCCAATCATATTTTAATTGAATGCTAAGAAGCCTCCGGGAATATAAACAAGCACATGACTGAAGGGAGTTCTAATATAGAATTGTGTTATGTGGTTAATATTCTTCTAATTTAAAAATGACACACACACAAATATGGAAATGAAACTCACACCTCATTGTCATATTCTTCCACCATTTGTGAATTTAAAACCAAAGTTACTAAATATCAAAGGGCTATATATATATATATACATTTATATACATACATCAAGTGAAATGATACCATTGGGATACCATGAGACTCATAAAATTAAAATTTCAATCATTAAATGAAGTCATAACTATTACCTTTATCCATTACTACAATATGTGATTCTTTAGATTATTGATCATAGTACATACAACATAAAACATAATTATTTATTTTCCTTAAAAATTATGAAAAATAACATGGAATAACCTATATAGAGATCTTATAAAGCATGAGAAGAGGGTTAAGATCATCATCTTCCTCTTAAAATAACTGCTTTAGGGTCATCTTAAATATACCTGTGTGTGTGTGTGAGTGTTTTCATAACAAGAACCAAATATTGAATTCACTATACGCCTTGAGGCATGGATAATAATAGAATAGTAGTACAATTAGGGGTAGTACAAAATACTAATCCAAGTTTATGAATTAAAATGCTATGGTGGATAGAAGATGAAACCTCTCCTATAAAGAGTTCATAACATGAATTATTTCGGATAATTGAATATATTATTAGATGATAATTATTGATTAACGGTATTCATTGAATATAAAGATGAGGTTGTCATATTAGGATAAATATTCTGTATAGGTATATAGGGAGTGATGCTCTGTTAAACCTCCATCCATTGAATAACACACATTTTCCATGGTTCACAATTATAGAGAGATAGGGAGGGAGAAAGGGGGGAGAGAGAAAATAAAGTCTTATGATATTTTCATTTAATAAGGAAACATACAAAATAGAGTCCAACACTATCCTATTATTATAAGTTGTATCTTGGTAAGGGAGAATATTTTTTTAAAAAATGGTTTTTTTATTTCTAATAGACCCTCTTTGTAAAGGGAAATCGTACTAAAATATTAAAATTTTAAATCTTCCAAAATAAACCCCCATTATAAGGGAAATATTTTTAAAATAAAATAAAACATTTATATTTTCTAAAACCTAATTTTTAGTGGAATTGTTTTAAATAGATTAATTATGATTTCAAATATGTTTTAAGGAGGTTTTAAATTATGATTTTATGTATAAGGGAGAAAAATGTTTTAAAATTTGATGTTTTTAAATTTCCAAGTATTCCTCTATTTCTCAAGAAACAATTATCTTTTATATCAGATTTTTTGAAAGGAAAATTCTTCTAAAAGAGGTATGTTCAGAGCATATAATTTAAGAGATAAAAAATTATGATTTTATATGTGAAATTGTATTATTTAAAAACATTCACCCTCAGTATTTTGAAAGCATGTTTTCTTTTGAAAATAGTTTTCCTTTGTATTCTAGTTCCCTTCATGGATTTCATTTCTATTTAAAATATTATATAAAAATGAGATATTTTTCTCATTGATATGTTACATGATTATTTTGAAAATAATATCTCTCCACTATTTAATTAAAATGTGTTTCTCCCTGAATTTGAGTTGAATTTGATTAATTCTTTTATTATTTTTTATTAAGTGTTTATTTTTTACTAAACATTTTTATTGAGATCTTATTGATTAAACATGAATATATTTATTTTCTCTATAAAATATTTTTACACTGATTTTGATCATTTTGAAAATATATGTTTTAATAGAATTATTGAGAGAGGTGAGTTAATAAAAATGTTTTATTAAAATTTAGAACTTGGAAATTATAAATATAGGTGAGGTATAGAGAGTGAACCCATACCCTAAGGGACTTTTTTTGACAATATGATTGGTGGTCAATATATAGCCCATTAATGTTCTAGGTTTCCATAAGGATTTTTCTATACTTATTTAAAATCATTGTATTTTATATGAAATTATTGTTATATTTTTCAAATGTAAAATTTTGATTCTTTTCTTAAAGTGGATACTTAATTTTATTTAATCAGCTTTTCAAAAGTTTGTGTTTTTAAAGAATAAGGTCTTTAAAATAAGGTTTCAGAAGTATCTTTTTATGAAATTATTTATTAAAATACCTTTTTATTACAAAAAGTGTAGTTTTTAAAATATTTTATAATGCTCATGGTATTTTTCTTTAATAAAGTAATTTACCTTGTTTCCAAGTATTTCAAGAAAATCACAATTCTCATTTATTTTTAAAACCCATACTGAGATTTTTCTTCTCACCCCATGTTTTCAAAAATGTTTTTCACTAGAATTATTGGTTATTTGGAGGAAATATTAGGTCAGGATTTTCTTGATAAAAGTTAGAGTTTTCCTCAAAGAGTTTAATTAACGTGAAAAATCACATTTAAAAGAAAATAGTATGTATTTTGGATATGAAATAGAATTCGTAATTCATTAAATCTCTAGACCTGAAGAGATCCTTGGGAATGTAGTGAATAATTATTTGGATTTAATGACATGAAATAATAAAATTGAACTTGATATTATTATTTTAATGTAAGATATAATATATAAAAGAAAAAATAGTGATTTTAGCACCGAACCTGAGATTGTGGTTCTAAGGTGCCTAAGTTATAATCAAAGCCATTTTTTAGATATACTTAGAGGTTAATATATTATTAGTTGAGGATATCTTAAGTCTGTTATAATTTATATATTATAATTTTAAGTTAATAATGTCTTTTTGACCAATAGATATTTTAGTAAAACATTGGGATCTAAAGAAGTATTATGTTATCTTTTGAAGATTTCAATATTATAATTTTAAGTTATTAAAGGATTTTTTAATTGAAATTAAGATTCAATGGATAAGAAACTTGTAGTTTATTTTTTGTAATGGTTGTTTTTCAATTATTGTAATATCAACTTGGTTTGAGTATTTTATTGATAACGGAATTGTGAAACTAAATCTATAAGGGGTATGTTTATAGAAACTATTTAGTTTCATAACTAAGGAAGTATAATTAAAAAAAATAAAGGTGATATATATATATATATATATATATATATTATGAGGATAAAAAATGATCCCTACCCATTATGGTAATGTAGATTACTCTTAAGAAATTATATCTTGTCTATATTATAAACACTCTCATATGTTTTCAATAGTAAGAAAATTTAAAATAACAAAGATGAAATTTATTTAATGGTGTAGAATTTAACAACTTAAGATTTAAATATAATTTTTTCTTACAATAATTTTTTATTAAAAGTATCAACAAACTACTAAAACAAACTACGATATATATATATATATATTAGAATGAATTCCCTTTTAGGAAATTAACAACCCTTCTATATAAACATCATAAATTACAGAATTAGTTAATATTAAATATTCATATTATTTAAATACAACTTTAACTATACTTTTATCTATTTTACAATAAATAAAATGAAAATATGTAATGTTATTTATAATATATTTTTTATTACAAAATTTAGACTTTCACAATTTTTAGAATTAATTTATGTAATTAAATGTTTATGTATAATATTCTAATAAAATAAATTATAAAAATAATGAAATTTGTAAGATCCTAGGTTTTCCTATGAGGTAGATATATTTTTCTTTTAGTTTTAAATGAATGTTTATGGATTAATGGGAGTTCCTAGAGATATAATTGGTGTATCAGGGGTGATAGGGGATTGTTCAGATCCCAGATCTCCACTTTTTGGGAAAATAATATTGGCCACATGGTTATAATAAACCATGTTGGATGAGTCACATGAATGGTTACACCTAATTGTGAGAGGCTTGATAGAGGGTGTTGAAGTTTACATGGTTTTAGGAAGTCACTCCACCTCAGGCTCAGGCCCGAGAAAGGGGCTATGTAGTTTTTAGCAGAGGGTGTTTCATAGTTTGTGCATGGTTAGTAAAAATGTTCACATGAAACCATGTGGGGTACCTTTTAATATGGTGAAGGGTGCATAGTTGGTGCATGGTTCAACCAACTGTGAGGCCAAACTGTGCACCTTAGGAATATGAGGGAAAATTATCATTTCTCCCTTAATTTTTTTAACCCAATTTATACTTCTTATTTTCATTCTAGTGGACAACTTAGGATTGGGATATCTCCTTTAAATATCAAACATAGTCATTTATACCTTTTTATCATCTAGACTTGGAATCGAACACCATCAGTCTCGTTAGATCCACTTCATTGAGTTCTTCATTCCTCATGTGGCGTTCTTTATTTTCCTTAGTATCTTCTGCACTATTTTTATGCAATATAATATGCCATATTTTTTTTCTATTATTAGTTTTTCTTTGATTTGGACTACATCATGGCTCGATACTAGAAATGTGATCTACTACAGACCTACGAAAGATTGTTTATAAATTTTCCCATATGGTTTGGATATTTTATAGCATTCCAATGTTGTGATGCACACTGAAACTTATATAATTACCCCTAAAAGTGATTAGAGAGTTGAAAAAATCCAATTAGAACCTATTAGGGATACCCACTAGTTCCTTTGAGATTTATTGGCGGTTGTTTCTCTAACCTAGGCCACCCATGGGGCGTGCAACTATATCTGACCATTGTTTTTTCACCCGGTTGGGAGTGTGTAATCTGAAATTGTTAGGGGGATACATTTATTAAACTTAATGATAATTTTATATAGATTATAATATATATTTTATTCCTTCTTTCCATGCGATGACATGTCACTCAATTGATTAAATGGTTTATTTGTTTAAATGGATTTTATAGAAATTGTAGAAATGAGTGGGTAAACTCATGAAATGTAAATGACTGTGAATGATGAATAAAATGGTATAATGAATTGATAGTGGTAGTTTTTGACTTGGTTGTTATAAATTAGATTTTGATTCAATTAGATTACATTGATGTTTCCCCCATGGATCTTGTTTATGGTAGTGGATTCCTTGGACCTGTTTACTATTTTAATCCTAATTCTGTAGGATTCATTAGGCCTTGAAACCCCTTAGATCTAGTTTTCTTAGGATTTTAGTGCACATGGTATGTTGACACACTCCTTGGACACCACCCAAGTAATTAATGACTTTACATTGAGATGCACCTGGGAATCGATAAAGATTCATTAGTCTTCTATAACTTGGATCCGATCCTTTATGGTCTGACACTTTTTATTACATGTACAATCCATTTTAGATGAATTTTATTATATTAAATAGCTATTTTGAATATTATATATTGTATTATATGGTGTTTCCATGATGGGTATTATAAACATGGTTATACGACATGGTCATGGGGGATATTTTGAAATGATTACAAATAGCCATGCTATGGGAATCAACTTTTTGTTGTTAGACTGAATAGTTTTTATTATTTATTTATCTTATACAACTCCCCTTATTTATGGTATCTTGACTATTATTTAAAGGGATCATTTTTTGGATGGATAGTGTCACATATGACTTGGGAACTTTACTTTAAGTACTTTTTTACTTGCGATATATTGCACATTTCTTTTATTTATATCACACAGAATGGATTTTTTATATACACTATTGGTGGTGACCTATTGAGTGTTATCTCGAACCATTTTTAATCAACTATTGGGTACCCAAATAGACTTCATGGATGTTGTAAGGAATCGGGGAAAGGACCCATAGTAGGATGGTAGATTTGTTCCATGACCAGGAGTAGGGGAGCATAAGACCGGTCTAGCCTCACGATGTTATCTAGAGATAAATACTTCTTGTTATTTTTGGTATTTTGACACATATATTATACTGATGCCTATATACATATTTTGGATTCTTTGTAGATAAATGACGTCATCATCATATGCATATGATATTACTTTTTTACATTGATTATTTATTCCTATCTTGGATTCTTATCTTATGACTAGATGATTTATTGTTTCCAATATTGATTGATATGTTTTCTATGGTTGTGATACACTATGAAATTTTGGAATAATATCCCCATGGACACACCCTAGTCCCTCACTTATAATCACCAACCTCTGGTGCTTTTGGAGTCATAATTGATTCCATGTAACCCACCAACTTAGGGCATTGTTTAGTAGCTTCTATCTCAGGATGCTAAGAAGTGGTATCAGTGTGTTTTTTTTCTTTTCTGGTTGTCTTAATATTTTTAGAAAATATATAATAATTATGAAGGTATTGGAATTTTTAATGAGTTTTTCCTGCGAGTAGCTAACCCATGTATAGGAAAAATAAAAAATGCATGAAATGGAACATGTCTTTTTAGATTTTTTGTATTATATTCGATTTGATTCCACCATTTGGTGAAAAACTTTCTGTTTGATGTTCCTTTTTTATTATGGATTCTTTTTTTTCCAATGACATGAGGGTATACATATCATGCATCATTTTAGGCACCTGTTAGTATTCACATTTCAAGAATTATTCTATGCCATATATGATGCATTTCTTGACTACATCACCTTTTGATGTGACTTATGTGATATATATATTTTTTATATTCTTAGTGTTCTTATAGGGAATTGAGAAACATAGTTTGTACTTGGAGTGCCTTCCAAAACCAACTTTTTTCCCTACTTAGGTTAAAACAAACACCCTAATAATCCAACTCTAGCACATTGAGTCGTGGACTATTGGTCGCATAGAACATAACTTGTTATAGTATGGATTAAGTGGATTCCATATTTTGGTTAATGAGGTGTATTGGACCTTATGGATCAGAATAAGTGTCCTATTTAGTTCAACCATCTAAAGAGAATTGTGATATAAATGTGAATTAAAATGGAAAATTAAAATTGTGGAAAAAAGAACCTAACCTAGATCCAGCTTTTTAAATGGAAGTAATAAGGGTCTCTATTGATGTTTATGACTACTTCATTTTACCTAGTCTGGGTATTAGAAGAAGGTAGAGGGGTGTGATCTATTTGTAAGAAGGTTTTGAACTATCTTATTCTTTAAACCATGATATTTTGTTATTGATATTTTAGGAGGCATGTGTTTGGCATTGTAGATATATTCCATCACAATGACCTCCATCCATATTCTAGGAGGGTGGAAAATACTATGATGAAAATGAGGTAGGCCATAGAAAACTAGTAGATCCTCATGTAGTGCTAGTTGCGACACCACCAATTTTACTAGACACTAGTGCTAAGGAATAGTTCCATGAGGGTTTCCTATGCTATATGCAGACTATTCAAGGAGGATCGTAGCCTTCCTTGTTTGTGGAAGAACTGATGAGGGTATTTTATTAGTAGAATCTTCCCATGTTTTTAGGGTATGACTATCCAAATGTTGCTGAAATGTGTCTTGAGACTACTTACCCATGTTAGAGCATCTGGAGAACCTCCTAAGTGGAGGGTAAACCTTACAGCTTATATACTCCTAAGAGCAGCTAAGCATTGATGGAATGTTTTAAACAAGTATAATGTGTTGTGAGATATCATTTGGATGGATTTATAAACCTAGATTTATGACTATTTTTTCTTGAGAATCTAAGAGCATAGAGGGCCAGTGAGTTTACACGTCTGGAGTGTAAAGACCCGAAAATTTCAAGGAAAATGTTTTCTTAATTTCTTTGGAATTTTACGAGTCTATGGTGTAACTCCCCGAACCCAGTTACCCAGAGTCGGTGCATTATTACATAACATTGGCATGATCACAAAATATCAAGTCTCGAAAGACCGATTAGTTTAGTAGCCTTGGAAACACTAGATATATTCATAAAGTTTACATTACATCAATAAGTGAAATACTACAACAATATATTGTCTTCATATCCCCTCATACTATCCCTGTAGGTCATTCATAAAATACTTCTTCACATAATAGGAAAAATAAAACATAGAAAAGGGGGTGATCTCAGATGCCCAATAAGGATAACAATATGGCGGAAACATTCATAAATAAGAATATACATTTAAGGCAATGTAAAACTAAAACAAAAGCCTTTTAAACTTGAACTTAAGCATAGTATGAAAAAAATAAAATGAAATACTGTCATTTACTTATTCACATGGATATTCTAATAATCGAATAATCACATGCAATATCAATAACCCCTTTCATAATGATTGAATGCATAATGCCAGACTATCATACCCACATAGCCAATGCCTCGTGCCAAGACTAAAAATAAAATTTTTCCAAGGCCTTGTGCCAAGACACTAGTTTGTCTCATGAGACCTACCGATGCATCGAGGAGCTATAGCGGGATCCACCCGTCACATATTAAGTCTAATGCATTCTCATATGAAAAGGTTCAAACATAACATAAACATTCGTATTAAAAAAAGCATACAAAATGTAAATGCTTCATCTATAAACCACGAATGGTATACGAATAACACATCCACAGTCAAACACATCACAAAAACATCAAAACAATATGGAAGTTTTGTATCAAAATAAATCAACTTAAAATAAACTTAAATTCCATCAAAGGATGTTGACATAGATGAAATCCAAACTATTTGAGAGAAATAACTCTTTTTATGAAATAATTTAAAAGTCACACATTTATTAAGGAAGTAATTTAAAAGAGATTTTTGGATCAAAGTGTCCAATACCACTTCGAAACTTTTGAAAAGAAATATCATTTCAAAACATTCATGTCCATGTAAATAAATCCTTAAAATCATTTTGAAAACATGGACATTAATTAAAAATATTTAGAAAGATAAATCTTTAAAACATTTAAAATTCTGATTTTGATAAAGAGTACCTTTTACAAATTCTTAAAATATTCATTTTGAAATCATTTAAAAGTAACATAATTATAAAATAAAACATTTTATTTGAATATATCCTTATAAGATTGTAAGGGAAGCTTCGAAAATTTTATAACGGCGGAAAATAACCGCACCTTCCATATAAGTTAAAAAAACATTCTTACCTTAATTCTGTCGAAAAGTTTAAAATGGACCTTGTTTGGAAAACGACAGAAAGATTCATTTATAAACTTCTTATAAAAAGTCAAAAAAAGGATATAAATGACTTTAACCCCTATTCTGTAAAGCATTAAGAATGTTTTGAAATACACATTCAAGAAACATGGATGTGGATGATAAAGAGGTCCCAGTAGATAATTACGTATAAATAACCTCGGATAATAAAGAGATTGTGAAATAACCCTTACCTTGTACTTTTCCTTGGTTGGGGGTAGGTTAAAATCCTGTATAATGGTTAAATAATTGTTATTAAATTATACAAGAATAATATACATTATTATGTTATCATATATGATCTTTTAACATTGCTTTGTTAATAATATCTTAGTATTATCGTCGTTTCGGGTGTTAACTTACTCGTTTTCTTTTATATGTTTTGTTACGTAAGCCATGTTTTTCATGGATAGGTTGTATATTATTCATATCCAGAATGATATTTTGTCCTTAAACATTATTTTTAAATCATCAAATGATAATTATACTTTAATGGATACGATGGAGAATGAATCTCATCGCGTTCGTGGAGACGATAGTCCGTATGTACGCACGAGCGACAATATCATTCTTTTGATATTAAAATAATATTTAATTGGATGGTATATCTTATATATAGAATAATTATCATGTTATATTTATTATTTAAATGAATTACACATCATTATTATACCCATCCAAATAATAATATATTGAATAACAATTACACCACGACGTGGAGACGGTAAGCCGTACGTACGCACGTATGGTGACATGTCATTCAAAGGATGGATAGAATACTGAATATGGTTGTACCATATTTATAATAATATTAAATTATATAGGAGATACTGGATTTATTATTTTATAATGATAATAACAAATAAAGAAGAAGTTGAAGAAGAAATGAATTTGAAAAAGGGTGGTGAAAACATTATCTCTTCTTCGGGTTCTTCCTTTTGATTTGTTCAAAAGGGCTCCCTAGGTTGGCTTTCTGATCAAACTAAGGCCTCTAGGTTGTAGTGAGGGAAGTTTAGAGAGTATTTGGGAATGGTTTGGCCGAACCAAAAGGCTTTGAAGGTGTGAATTAATGAGAAGGGGGAGTGCACTTTTATAAGAGGGGTGAGGGGCACCTTTGAAAAAGCTAGAAATATTATTTTATAATAAATTAATATTCGGTTTCTAATTGCTCCAAAGTGGATTATTTAAAGGTTAAGGTGGGGATGGGTATAAAACCACTCAAAAAATATAATTTATACAGGTTTGGGTTATTATATTAACCTTATCTTTAAGTATTAACTCTTAGTTAATTAGTTTCACTTTTACAATGTCTCTTTGTATTTTTATATTATATGGTTAATAAATTACTATATATATCCAAGAGACCCCCAGGTGGTCCATTAATGATACACCTATCATGATATAAGTCTCTTGGCTGAAAATTAGATTTTTAGTAATTTAATATCAATTAATAATATAATATTTGTTTTAAAAACTATTTTATGTCAATTTTAACACTATTCAATAATTGATTTTTGTAAAACTCATAACAGAATGTTTACTGCGAAAAAAGTTAATTAAATAAATCCTAACATGTCATATTACCCTATGAAATTATTGGTATTTATAAAAAGTCTCAAATTACATTTATTTGGGTATTTATAATATAAATTATTCTAATTTTTCATTAATTAAGTAATTACTGCATCACCATTGTGTCATAAATAAATTAAATTATTTAATGTCTAAAAATTATAAATAAAATACCATTATATAGGAAATCCTTTTATATTTCTAATAAATACTTACAATAGAATTTATCTTATGTATAACCCTATATTAAAAATAGTTTAGTAAATAAACTTTGATTTTAACTCTTTTAACTCTTCTTTGAATTAAATAATAATAAATGTCCTAATCCAATACAAGTGGACCTAAATGATAATATTTTACTCCTAAGGTTTTTTTGGTCGAGATACACTTGTCCAATAGAATTAGGACATGTGTTAGGGTAATATTAATATCATTTTTACCCTTAATTACCCTATTTACTTTTAACTGTGGTAAATAAAAGTTAAAAGTTATTATTCATCAAAAATTATTTTCAGCTCTTTAAACCACATTTTTTTCCTTGATATTAATCATTTCTCTCAGATTTTTGAAATTCCACTCACAGAAGCGGTAAAATTAAGTTTTATGAAAAATTTAGTTTTTTAACTACCACTTAGTGGTTTTACTATTCATCAAAAAATGAAAGTTTCCAGAAAAATACCAAAAATTAGGCCTATGATATATTTGATATTATGAATTCAAAAATGATGTCTATTTTACCAAATTCAAAACATATCAGTTTCATTAATTAATTTAAAAATTAATTCGCGCCGTCAAAATAAATAGCGTGTTTTTAAGAGATAATAACTATCAAAAGATTGACACTTGTTTATGTCCGGTTTAATTGTGAAATTTTGTACAATGATAAAAATTGTATTAAATGGTAAAAATATATTATAAATATACTTTAAAACCACTCAAATTCATAATTTATCAATATAAATTATTTCTATTAAAAAAGTTGTTTTTAATTAAAATTTAGTAATTTTCACTATTCATCAAAATATAAATGTTATCCGATAAGTTCCAAAATTCCAGTTTAGGCTAAATTAGATATTACGAATACTAAAATGAATTCCATTTTGAGAGATAAAATTTATAAAATTTCAAAAAATAGGTAGTACTATTCATAACGGCTAGTTTGATTGGTTGTGGTGTGTATTGGAACTCGAAGTTGCGTACAACACACACTACTATATTATTCAAAGAAAAACGTACCGTGGATGCTTGGGATGTTTCATTGTAATTTTTTTGATGTCCCCATTCTAAAAACTTAATTTATTTAGTCAAATTGAATATATAAAAGTTTAAAATATTGGATTTAAAAAGGGTTCACAATTAAAAGTTGGTAAAAGTTCAATACTGAAAATGAATTTGTTCTTACATTATGTCTAAGAAACTCATAATATGGATTCTAAAATTATAAGGATTATATAAAGTATAAAATTTAGTTAATACTATTCATAAACTCTTTTTAACGGCTTGTTTGGTAAGTCATGGTGTGCTTGAACTCGGTGTTGCGTGTAGTGAAAGTTATTGAATTATTTTGAAGAAATAACACACTATGAAATCTTGGGGTATTACATTCTCCCCTCCTTTAATAAATTGCGTCCTCGCAATTTGAAATTGTTTTTCTAAAATAAAAGCTTGAATATAAAAAATATCTTTGTGGGAAAACCCACATCGGAAATTGGGTTAATAAAATTTAGTCTTAATAAGAGTAAAAGAGAAATGAAAGGGTCACCACCAAATTATGATCTCTATTCGGAGGAAATTGGTGGAAATTAAAGACATATAATTGGAGAAAAAATGTAAATATTTATAGGTAGTGATTGAGGTCATGAATCACAAAAAAGTGTAAAATTGAGGGCCTTAAATTCATCAATCTATGATGATTTAAAATACCACCGGTTCAGCAAAACATATGGTATTCGAATAACACATTTTTTTGGTTTTAAGATCCCTTCACTAAAGTATAAGAATTAATTTATTCCTTGAATAAGAGAAGAAGAAAAATATATACTTGAAAAGTAGAGTCTCATCCTTTAACTAAGTTATACCACAAACTCATCTTTCACTCTAAAAGATAATAGAACTTAAAAATAATATTCTATTTATCCTATTCGTATAGGGTTAAAAAATGAATTTATAAATCATCTAGAAGAACCATTTAAAACTACATTATTCAATAAAGGACATCACATGGGTCAATGGTAGGTGATACACCCTTGTCGCCCTTCGGTTGTGGGTTCAAGTCTCACGGTCTTGCCAGACGCGACGGGTTGCCACCCAACCTCCGGGTTGTCCTTTTTATGGAAATCCAAAATAATCTAAAATAGAACTATCCAAAATACTTCAGTCCAAAATTTACAAGGAAGTTAAACACAATGAAGATCCATTTTTCCGCGTAATAACATGTGAACACCTTCATCATGTATTCTTTTAAAACACTACAACATCCTGAATTACCATAAAACCTTATTGATTACATAAATTATCCCTTATTCCTTAAAGAATAATAGATATACTCCTTCAATCCAAAAATGTTGTAAACCCAAACAATTATGGAATATACAAATCATTAATCATTTTCAAGGTAGTCAGGAATATCCAATATAATTTATCCAAATCAATCATGTATTATTCTAAAATCACAACCTCAGTATCAGAACCATATTATGGTTTATCTTTCTCTCAACCATATATTTTCCAAAAATCTAACCTACTATTGAGTCACTTTTCTTTGTTCCACACAATCTCAAGTACTTAATGAAATAGTACTGAAGTAAAATGCTTATATACTCCATAATTATTATAACAAGTACATTGTTGATAAAACACTCAAATGACATAATCAACATAAGAACTCTAATCATTCCTCTTAATCTATGGTAGTATCATAACTGGATTATTATCCAATAGTATCATTTACGGCATAGTCTGATGACTAGAAAATAGGTTTGCGTAGTGTCCAAACTCCTTGAAAATGATGCATTGTACATTTGAAACCATTTTCTTACCCTTGCAGTCACGTACTTTGTGCCCTTTTCCTCCACACTTAAAAAAAACTCCCATTCCTTTTAGGAAAGTTCCAGGGTGTTTCTTCCCACAGTTATCACATATGGGAAAATTATTCTTTTCCCTCTCCCCTTTATCAATCTTTCTCTCTTCCATCCTTTTCTTCTCTTGCTTCCCTTCAAATCCATAGGACTCAGTAAACTCTTTACTTATCTTATCAACACATGAAATTATTTCTTCAAATGATGATAATACATGGGAGACTATTTCTCTTATAAATTATGTCTTAATACCATGAAAGATATGATCCTTCTTTCTCTTTGGATCACGTGCATTGTTGGAGTTCTCATTCCTTCTACTAGGCGCCATTTATAAACAATGGCATACACTAAATTACTTTATGAATAACAATACCTAATCCCAAACTTGTGAAACACATAACATAAATTAAATAGTTTATGGATATAATCCATAATCATAAAAATTTCTCCTTTGAGGAAGTATATATTCATATACCCTTCATAATGGTTTGTAAAGAAAATGATAATTATCCTAAGCATATCCCCCGAGAGTGTCGTAACCAAGAGTGCAGGAAGGACCGTTGTCATGCACCAGTTACCGTTTGAGTCTATCTCAAAGCGGTGTTTTCGGGTTTTACCGCTAGGTACATATGTGATAGAGCCGCCTCAACCTGCTTGTATCCAGAGAGGGATGTATTGCTCAGAAAATTCACAAAATTTCTACAAAACCAAAATTCTAGGAAGTTCTTCTATACTAATCCTCAAATTCCATCTTAGATATATGTGCTCTAATCAGAGTTTATCTTAATCTAGCTTCCAAGGATTGTACTAAACTTCCTTTGATGCCAACTATAACGCCCCGACCCCAGTTACCCAGAGTCAGTGAATTATTACATAACATTGGCATAATCATAAAAGATCAAGTCTCAAAAGACCGATTAGTTTAACAGCCTTGGAAACACTAGATATATTCATAAAGTTTACATTACATCAATAAGTGAAATACTACAATGATATATTGTCTTCATAACACCTCATACTATCCCTATAGGTCATTCATAAAATACTTCTTCACATCCTGGGAAAAATAAAACATAGAAAAAGGGGTGAGCTCAAATGCCCAATAAAGATAACAATATAGCAGAAACTTTCATAAATAATAATAAACATTTAAGGAAATGTATAACTAAAACAAAATCATTTTAAACTTGAACTTCAACATAGTATGGAAAAAATAAAATGAAATAATGTCATTTACTTATTCACATTGATATTTTACTAATCGAATAATCACATGCAATATCAATAAACCCTTTCATAATGATGGAATGCATAATTCCAGACTATCATAACCACATAGCCAAGGCCTCATGCCAAGACTACAAATAAGATTTTTCCAAGGCCTTGTGTCATGACACTAGTTTGTCTCATGAGACCTACCGATGCATCAAGGACCTATAGTGCGATCCACCCATCACATATTAAGTCCAATGCATTACCATATGAAAACGTTCAAACATTATATAAACATTCGTATTAAAACTAGCATACGAAATGTAAATACTTCATCCATAAACCACAAATGGTATAAGAATAACACATCCACAGTCAAACACATCACAAAAACTTCCAAACAATATGGAAGTTTTTTATCATAATAAATCAAATCCAAATAAACTTAAAATCCATAAAAGGATGTTGACATAGATGAAATAAAAACTATTTGAGATAAATATCTCTTTTTTTGAAATCATTTAAAAGTCACACATTTATTAAAGAAGTAATTTAAAAGAGATTTTTGGATCAAAGTGTCCCATACCACTTTGAAAATTTTGAAAAGAAATATCATTTAAAAACATTAATGTCCATATAAATAAATCCTTAAAATCATTTTGAAAACATGGACATTAATTAAAAATATTTAGAAAGATAAATCTTTAAAACATTTAAAATTCTGATTTTGATAAAGAGTACCTTTTAGAAATTCTTAAAATATTCATTTTGAAATCATTTAAAAGTCACATAATTATAAAATAAAACATTTACTTTGAAAATATCCTTATAAGCTTGTAAGGGAAGATTTGAAAATTTTATAATGGTGGAAAATATCCGCACCCACCGTATAAGTTAAAAAAAACATTCTTTCCTTAATTCTGTAGAAAAGGTTAAAAAGGACCTTGTTTGGAAAATGACGAAAAGATTCCTTTATAAACTTCTTATAAAAAGTAAAACAAGGGTATAAATGACTTTAATCCCTATTTATTAAAATTTTAAGAATGTTTTGAAATACACTTTCAAGAAACATGGATGTGGATGATAAAGATGTCCCAGTAGATAATTACGTATAAACAACCTCAGATAATGAAGAGATTGTGAAATAACCCTTACCTTGTACTTTTCCTTGGTTGGTGGTAGGTTAACCTTCTGTATAATGGTGAAATAATTGTTATTAAATTATACAAGAATCATATACATTATTTTGTTATCATATATGATCCTTTAACATTGCTTTGATAAAAATATCTTAGTATTATCGTCGTTTCAGGTGTTAACTTACTCATTTTCTTTTATATGTTTTGTTATGTAAGCCATGTTTTTCATGGATAGGTTGTATATTATTCATATCCAGAATGATATTAAGTCCTTAAAAATTATTTTTAAATCATCAAATGATAATTATACTTGAATGGATATGATGGAGAATGAATCTCATCGCGTCCGTGGAGACGGTAGTCCATACGTACACACGAGCGACAATATCATTATTTTGATATTAAAATAATATTTAATTGGATGGTATATCTTATATACAGAATAATTATCATGTTATATTTATTATTTACATTAATTACACATCATTATTATACCCATACAAATAATAATATATTTAATAACAATTACACCATGACGTGGAGACGGTAAGCCGTACGTACACACGTATGGTGACATGTCATTCAAAGGATGGATAAAGTACTGAATATGGTTGTACCATATTTATAATAATATTAAAGTATATAGGAGATACTGGATTCATTACTTTAGAATGATAATAACAAAGAAATAAGAAGTTGAAGAAGCAATGAATTTGAAAAAGGGTGGTGAAAACATTACCTCTTCTTCGGGTTCTTCCTTTTGATTTGATCAAAAGGGCTCCTTAGGTTGGCTTTCTGATAAAACTAAAGTCTCTAGGTTGTAGTGAGGGAAGTTGAGATAGTATCTGGGCAGGGTTAGGTCTAACCAAAAGGCTTTGAAGGTGTGAATTAATGATAAGGGTGAGTGCCCTTTTATAAGAGGGGTGAGGGGCACCTTTGTAAAAGATAGAAATATTATTTTTTTAATAAATTTATATTCGGTTTCTAATTGCTCCAAAGTGGATTATTTAAATTTTAAGGTGGGTATGGGTCTAAAACCACTCAACCAATAGAATTTAGACAAGTTTGGGTTATTATATTAACCTTATCTTTAAGTATTAACTCTTAGTTAATTAGTTTCACTTTTACAATGTCTATTTGTATTTTTATATTATACGGTTAATAACATACTATATACATCCAAGAGACCCCAAAGTGGTCCATTAATGATACAAATATCATTATATAAGTCTCTTGGCCTATCCTTAGATTTTTAGGAATTTAATGTCATTTAATAATATAATATGTTTTTTAAAGACTCTTTTATATCAATTTTGACACTATTCAATAATTGATTTATGTAAAAATCATAACAGAACGATTACTTAGAAAAAAGTTAATTATATCAATACTAACATGTAATATTAACCTATAAAATTATTTTTATTTTTAAAAAGTCTCAAATTACATTTATTTGGGTATTTATAATATCAATTATTCTTATTTTTCATTAATTAGGTAATTACTGCATCACCATTGTGTCATAAATAAATTAAATTATTTAATGTCTAAAAATTATAAATAAAATACCATTATGTAGGAAATCGTTTTATCTTTCTAATTAATACTTAAAATCGAATTTATCTTATGCATAACCATATATTAAAAATGTTTTAGTAAATAAACTTTGATTTTAACTCTTTTAACTCTTCTTTGAATTAAATAATAATAAATGTCCTAATCCAATACAAGTGGAACTAAATGATAATATTTTTCTCCTAAGGTTGTTTTTGGTCGATATACACTTGTCCAATAGAATTAGGACAAATGTTAGGGTAATATTAATATCATTTGTACCCTTAATTACCCTATTCACTTTTAACCGTGGTAAATAAAAGTAAAAAGTTACTATTCACCAAAAATTATTTTCATATCATTGAACCACATTTTTCTCCTTGATATTAACCGTGTCTCTCGAATTTTCGAAATTCCAATCACAAAAGTGGTAAAATTAAGTTTTATGAAAAATTCAGTTTTTTAACAACCACTTAGTGGTTTAACTATTCATCAAAAAATGAAAGTTTCCAGAAAAATACCAAATATTAGGCCTAAGATATATTTGATATTATGAATTCAAAAATGATTTCTATTTTACGAAATTAAAAACATATCAGTTGCATTAATTAATTTAAAAATCAATTCCCGTCGTCAAAACAAATAGCGTATTTTTAAGAGATAATAATTATCAAAAGATTGACACTTATTTATGTCCGGTTTAATTGTGAAATTATGTACAATGACCAACATTGTATTAAATGGTAAAAATATATTCTAAATATACTTTAAAACCAATGATATTCATAATTTAACAATATAAATTATTTCGATTAAAAAAAGTTATTTTTAATTAAAATTTAGTAATTTTCACTATTCATCAAAATATAAATGTTATCCGGAAAGTTCCAAAATTTCACCTTAGGCTAAATTCGATAATCCGAATACAAAAATGAACTCCATTTTCAGAGAAAAAATTGATAAAATTTCAAAAATTAGGTATTACTATTCATAACGACTAGTTTGATTGGTTGTGGTGTGTGTTAGAACTTGAAGTTGCATACAACACACACTACTGTATTATTCAAAAGAAAACATACTGTCAAAGCTTGGGATGTTCCATTTTAATTTTTTTTTTGATGTCCCCATTCAAAAAAGTAAATTTATTTAGTCAAATTGAATATATAAAAGTTTAAAATATTGGATTTAAAAAGGGTTCACTATTAAATGTTGGTAAAAGTGCAATACTGAAAATGAATTTGTTCTTACATTATGTCTAAGAAACTCATAATATGGATTATAAAATTATAAGGATTATATAAAGTTTAAAATTTAGTTAATACTATTCATAACCTCTTTTGAACGTCTTGTTTGGTAAGTCATGATGTGCTTGAACTCAGTGTTGCGTGTAGTGCAAGTTATTGAATTATTATGAATAAATAACACACAATGAAATCTTGGGGTGTTACATGTGGATTCTGACGACACTTGATTCTGAGACCCGGTGTGCCCGGAATCAATTTCCGAAGTTTTTCTTAGGTACGTTCAGTAAATGAACGAGGGAGTTTTTATATCTTTTGAATTGGTGCTTGGAATTAAAATCAGAGGGCACCGATGAACTCGTAGCGCTGAGTTTCGCTTAAGGGGACCATCACCGTAGTTGCGTTTTATGCGGGTCGAAAGTTAATAATTGGGTAATTAGCTTAAAATAAATAAAATTGGTGTGTACAATTTTATTTATATCTAAGATAGTTATATACTACAAAGGGGAGTTAAGGGTGGGACCCATAACCACCTAACTACCCAAGTGTGGATGTTTGAGATGTGGGGCCCACACGAGCCCCAACCTTTCATTTTCCCCTAAACTCCTTAAACTCCCCTTACATTTATTTATTTTCCAACTCTTCCATTAATTATGTGAACCCTTTCAGCTTCCTCTCTCTCATTTAAAATTCCAACACTACAAGTTAATTAATCACCCACAATTAATTAATTAATTGTGTGTCATGAATTCATTTGAATTATTTTGTGTTACAAGGTAATTCTTTAAATGGGATAAGTATTTTGAAATATTTGGGTAGAAAATATTTCGGTGGGGAACCTATGGAGGATTAGAAAGAGAGGTGTTCTTCCTCCAATGAAGAATGTGAAGTCACCGATGACGTGCCTTCTCTTATTCTTCCTCCTTGTTTAGGGAAAAGACATCGTTGTGGGGAACGTCACCAATGACGATGACTCTTCCTTCGAAAACAACGGAATCGACACCATTCTTCTGCGATGTCCAACCACCGCGACGTTCGTCTTCCTCGGTTTGACGACACGCGACGTCTTTGCGTGGTAGTGGAATATTATATAATTCTCATTTTAGTGGTTTATACTATTGTGCATGAGCGTTTATTTATAGGATGTTTGTATAATTTATTCTTGAATAAATTATACCCATGTCGTAGTTGAAAGCAAGTGTTTGATTATTGCAAAATGATAACGCCTAACGCGGAGGGCGCGGGTCAAAGAAACACGACCCGATGACCCTTCTCTGGTTGTTCGTTTGTGCACGGGATGATGGTTGACGATGAAATAGGGCTGCAACAGCAATTTGAAGCCATCGCAGTTAAAAGAAGGTCCCGGGAGAGCCACGGGCGTTGACGGTGGGCGAATCGGACCACCGGAGCGCGTCCGGTGGTCCGCAGAAGATGTTGCCAGCACGACATGCCGATACAGTGGTGGCACGCCGCTGGAGTAGTCCACCACGGCTCATCCGCAACGGCGGTTGAAGATCAAAATGGCTTTTGCCATTCCAGAGATGGAGGGGCGTGACATTAAGTCACGCCAGCTAAAGGATGCCATGCCTCCGCTCGGCCAGCTGGCCGAGCCAGCCTCCCCCGGTCGGGCCGGGGTGGGCCATGTGGACTGAGACACACCATCTGGGTCGGGCCATGCCCTACCGGGCTGGACCCAGACCTGAGTCGGGTCGACCCAGTTCGGGCCGACCCAGGGGGTGTTTGGCCAGGTCGGACCGGGTCCAGACCACCTATTTTCGGACCTTTTTCAGTTAAATGACCATAACATGAGCTACGAACCTCCAATCGATGAACCATTAGTTGCATAGTATTTCTTGGATCGAGACGGTCATTTCAGTATATTATAATCACAGTTTTGGAGAAATTTGGGTACGGTCGGGTTGGTTCGAACTCAAAACCAACCGGGCCCTCGGAGCAGAAACACTAATAACTTGAAGACCGAATGTCCGATTGACGTGCCGCCGACTATGTTAGATTCCTCTTGATGATACGGTTCTTTTAGAATACTCCACTTGTGTTTTTGATGTGGTTGTAGTATGGTCATGTTGGTTTAGCTTATAAACGAACTGGGCCCCTGGAACGGAAGAGCCAATAACTCTCAGACCGGACGACTGTTTGACGAACCATCAGTGACGTTGGTAATCTCGTTGAGAAGAGGTTCCTTTGATTATACCCCATGGGAGTTAGAGGTACAGTTGAGATACATTGGGGTTGGTTTGTACACGAAACCAACCGGGGCCCCGGGACTAAAAGGCTAATAACTCACAGACCGGACGTCCGATTGACGGTGCCATTTGTTGCGTTGAGACCCCTATGATGAGGCAGTCCTTTGTGATATTTCTTTGTGGGAATATGAGATACTTGAAGTATCGACCAATAGCTTGTGGAGCAGATCCTCCTGGAGAAGAGAATACAGAGTACAATGACCTTGTATCTAGCTGAGACCTGATGCCTGCTTGTCCGATTCAATTTGGAGTGACTTGACTACCCCAGTGGGGAGCGCTATTGTGTATGGGCGGCAGACCCATGGAGGGGAGCGCTACTATGTTTGGGTGGAAGACCTACGGTACTCGACAGGATGAGTACCTCTGCAGGCTATTAGGGGGAGCGCTACTGTGTTGGGGCGGCAGACCCATGGCGGGGAGCGCTACTATGTTGGGGCAGAATACCCGCGATACTCAATAGGAGGAGTACCTCAACAGTCTAAGGTTAGTGAGTGGAACCTCAGAGTCGTGATAGGACTACTACACTCAACAGAGGAAGATTTCTCCAGTATCCGTGTTTTCATCATCGTGAAAAAAAATCCTAGTTTGAGGTGAGTTAATGACCTTTGTGTTTACCTCATGATTGAGATAGTTTACTTGATAACTTAGGTATATGTATGGGAATATACCTAAGTAAAGGTTATCGGTTGAGATCTTTCTTTGTGGATTATCCTTGTTGGATTTAGTGAAACATTGAGGGTCTCGGGGTCCCTACTGAGTATCTCTATACTCACCCCTGCACAGGCTGTGCCCGTACCTCGTTGTGTTGGATACAGACGATGGACATTACTGATCGTGGTTGAGGTTTGTAGAGTTGGATGGTACTCAGAGGTGGAATTCAGGATGAGATGGTACCCATAGGTGATATACGGACGTGGAGAGCTAAGGTGGCCATCTGTACCTACCCTCCAGGTAGGAACTATAGCATCCCACCTTTTTATCACATAAACATTCATTATATTTTACAAAATTGAGGATCTTTAAGGTTTAGTGTCTTGGAAACCAGGAACTTAAAACATGAAAAAATAAAACATTCTTCTTAAACACTTGAAAGGATTCTCCTCATGTTTATCCTAGGTTCATTACTGTATCTTATAACCTGGGGACATACATCAAAAGAAAGGGTGAGCAGAAGGCCCAATAAGGGAAACAAGAGAAACATTTTACATGTGAACTTGAGATACTTCAATAAGGTCATGAAAAGAACTTTAAGGCATGAGAAAGAAATCATGAGATATATCATAATAAAAATAACATTTTTCATAACTTGAAGATGTGGCTAAAACATTTAATATTGAAAATAATTTCGTTTCACCGAGGTCCATCCCCAAGGTGTCATTAAAAATTACCAAGGTTATTCACCAAGGTATCAGTCTAAAAGGTCATCTCTAGAGATTAAGTCTTTACCCAATGCATTGGAGTGATATCAGGGCGCACCATTAAATTTGTCTTTATTATCATGTGATCCACATATATCATCATCAATCATTTCATAAACAACCCATATAGCATAAAAGAAATGGGTTTCATTTCATAATCATAACATTTTAAAAACTGCTTTAAAGACATGATCTTTATGTCACTTTAAACCAACAGAAGGAGAAAACGGGTCTCTTGTATGTAAATCCCAGAATTTAAAATAGAACATTTGGGTATATATGTGAATACCACTTTAGAAGAAATATCTTTGATTATTCACTTAATAAAATAAATGAATTTGAGAATAAGAGAGAGATATTTTGAGACAGATATTCTGCAGCATAACGACTATGTTACGAGGTTTTAGAAAACATTGAAAAGGGAGGGGACATGGTTCACCCACTCATAAATGATCCATAAAACAGTAAGGGAATAGAATATAAAGTATTTAAGAACATGTTAATAAAATTTTAAAGACATACCATATTAAATGAAGAACATGAAAGGAAGACAAAAATAAGATTTCTCTTATGAAAATTCAGTAGTCTAACAGCGTCACGTAAACTTCAACAAAAATGAATCCACAAGATCAAATAGGGTCTCTCATAATATGAACATAAAATTTCAGTATGATAGATAAAGATATCATAACCCAACGTAATAAAATAGAACATGAAAGACTTGACATGAAAGTAGAACTTTGAAAAACGAGAAAGGTGAAAGAACCACTTGAAAATTCGGCATCCTAACGACGCCACTTAAAACTTCAAAATACTGAATTGAAGAGATAAAATGGGGTATCTCATCATATGATCATAAAATATCATTATTATAGATATAGATATCATAACATAACATAATAAAAAGTAACTTTAATGACTTTACATGAAAGTTGATCTTGAAAAATGAGAAGAGAGAAAGAATCTGCTACAAAAATTTCGGCAGCCTAACGGCGCCACTTAAACATTCATAAAACGAAATAATGAGAGTAAGAGGGCATATCTCATTATATGAACATGAAAAATCAGTATGATTGATTTAGATATCATACCCAAATATAATAAAAAGTAACATGAAAGACTTTACATGAAAATAGATCTTGAAAACGAGAAGGGTGAAAGAATCCCTTAAAAATTCAGAAGCCTAACGGCACCACTTTGACATTCTTAAAATGAAATGATGAGAGAAAGAGGGGGTCTCTCATCATATGAACATGAAAAGAGCATTAAGATGAATATAAAATAACATCCTTCAACATAAGATCATGGATCAATAAATAAATGACATAAAAGAGATTACTTGAAAAGAAAGAGAGAGGTCAGATCCCTTACCTTAAAACGTAACTCTTAAAACTCAAAGGTTGGGACCTTGAGGGATTCGGGGAACCTTGGGAGGACTCCTTGGGAGGTAATGAGATCAGAACTTCATTGGGGGAGAGTAGGGAGTCGAATGGATGAGAGGATTGCTTGGTATTTATAGGGAAAGTGAGGGGACAAGGCTTTAATGGCCAAGGGAGACCTCATTGGTGGTTTTGGAAAAACCATGGGCTTGCCCATGGTATTTGCCCATGGTATTGGCCACTTGGGACACCTCATACAATAATTCACCCCTTTAGTCGACCATCCCTTAAAATATCTCTTGGAATCATCATGACACAGTTATGATGTCATTAAACATACCGAAACCCTAAAACTGTATTTTTACTATTCACTGAAAATTCAACTTTCCCAGAAAAATCCCAAAATTTCACATTTACCAAATATCAATGATATGATTTAAAAAATGAACTCCATTTTATAAAACTAATTTTCTAATTATTTTTAATTTAATTTTTAAATAAATACACTATTCACTGAAAATTCATTTTTTTAGAAAAAACCCCAAAAATTACCTTAACATAATATCGATGCTCTGAGTTCAAAAATGAAATCCATTTTATAAAAAAAATTCTAAATATTTTTAATTTAATTTTTAATTAAAAAACACTATTTACTCGAAAAAACCTAATACTTGAATATAATTTATGAAGCCGTTATTTAACCATTTTATGGAATCACATTACTTAATCAAGGTTCCTAGATTATATTAATACTTTCTTTAAGTGAGATTACTAATCCATTTGGTCACATTACTAATCCTAAGCATAAAATCACTATTCAAAATTTACTATTCATCAAAAATCAAGTTGATCTTATTAGACTCTAAATTTTGTACTGGACATAATTGTAGAAGACCATTTTTTGAATATCATTACACGTTTTTAATTATTTAAGATTTACATAAACATTTTTAAAATATCCTTTTTCTAAAATTCATCAAAAATAAGCATACTATATTTATCTGGTCATTTGAAAATTCATAAACTTCATCATAAGAAGAAATCCCAATTTTTATTTAAAACAAAGGATTACACTAGGAAGTTACGGTCTCCTTACATAGCCCCTTATCATACCAGCATAAGACCTAAGTGTAAGGTGTGATAAGGTGAGAGAATCCGAGGGAGGCTCGACCATCATCGCACGAGTAGTAATTTCTATCAGTTTTAACTTCTCACGAAGGTGATTCCATTATAGATTCACATGATGAAGTCTGGATTGGGTTTGGTCAAGAGAAAATCCCAGTGGTGCTACCTCCTTCCCAAGTTCTATTAGATGGGATTCAATCAGTCCAAGACTACTGGGTGAGGCCATCGAATCTTCTTTCTGTATTAATTAACCAATATTACTTGCATTTAGAGATAATAATCAAAACGTTTAGTTTCCAGTGGTCATATTGACCAATGGTCATATAACAGTCAAAACCCAACGGTCTCATTTTAATTATACTCATGTTATCAAATGAAACAGTTTTGTTGAGTATCAAAAATAAAATAACACACAAAATTAGGAAACAAGATTTATTCAAAATTTTGGTTCGTCATAATCTTCCCCCCTTAAGAAATTGCGTCCTCGCAATTTTTAAAATTGGGTTTTGAAATTTCATTGAAAGTCTCACATCGAAAAAGGAGTCAGTAACACTATTACTTTAAAAGAAAGAAAGGGAAGTACAAAGGTCACCCGATTTAACCCATACTATAATTCCATGGAGGAAAACATGGAAATGGAAGAAAAAACAAAGGGTCAAGTTCTGTGGGAGAGTGATAGAAAACATGATTAGAAGAAAGTTGACTATGAGAAAATCCCAAACTTATGATGTGTGTAAACGGTGTTTGATTACCTAGTAGGAAACGTAAACCAAAAACATTTTTGTTTTACGTTTCTTTTCATAATTTTGAGGAATTCATTTACTACATAGAACAAAAACATAAGTAAATACACCTACCTTCATGTAGAGTTTCATCCTTTAATAAGTTTCTACCAAAACTAATCTTTTCTCCAAATTTAGAGAATTCAAAACCACTTGGTCTCATCAAAACACAAGAATCGTATTCTTGAGAGTCACTTAATCCACAAAAGATTAACTATCATTTTCTTCTATCTTTAAACATTATCCCAAAAACATAAAGGGTAAGATAAAACAACTCTTCAAAAAGAAAGAATCCCATAGGAAGGGAAACTACTTTTAAATCTTCAAGGTTCCATGGTACTTACCCAAAGTTCATCATAGACCATTCCATAAATAATTGTCCTTAAAATTCCTCAAAATAACCCAAACTAAGATTGAAACCCAAATACAAGAAGGACTTGATAACATAGTCTTCTAAGATAAACTTTATCGTTCATCTCTAAACAACATCAACCACTCCTAACATCTTATTAAAAAAGTAACTAACCTAAACATATTTTCCCCAAGATAGGTCAATCATTTCCATAAGTAACCTATAATACCATAAGTTCACCTTAAATTCATCTATTCTTCAAAATATAATTCAATCTTTACTCCTCAAAGAAAATACCGTATTAATCTATTTACCTCAATCAAAAAGGGTTCCCAAAATAGTGAACGTCTTCCAAAATAATAATTATCTTTTAATACCCTAATAATATTTGTCATATTAATATGACAATCATCACATTTCCTATCACATTGGTTGTTGGGACATGTTCTTCCATTTCCCGCCCTTAACTAAGGAAAGAAAGTACAATTAGGGGCTTAAATACTTAGCCAATAATCATTAAAAGGAAACTTAAAACATAGAAGGATAAACTTATAGAAGAAAAGTATACCCTAACTTGTGATCCCCTTGGTCCCAGTCTAGGTTATCCATGATAATATATTCTTATGTGAATCTTTATTTTATTTTATCTTTGTTCCTTTAATAATGGTTCATACTAAGCTTATGAATTTACCAAAGCATATCCCCCGAGAGTGTCGTAACCAAGAGTGCAGCAAGTCACATTGTTGTGTACCAGTTCCCGTTCGAGTCTAGATCAAAGCGGTGTTTTCGGGTTTTACCCCTATTTAAATCTATTCCATATCCACCTCTACCTGCTCGTATCCAGACAGGGATGTATTTTCTTGGCAACCCATTACTCAATACTCACCAAAATACCAGGAAGATTTCCTATATATAAAATTTTCTATAGGCTTCTTCCTAAAGTTTTCATATACTAATTTCCATAAATAAATAAACCATCCCCTGATACCAACTATAGAATCCCGCCTTTTATCACATAAACTTTCATTACATTTTACAAAACCGAGGATCTTTAAGGTTTAGTGTCTTGGAAACCAGGAACTTAAAACATGAAAACATAAAACATTCTTCTTAAAAACATGAAAGGCTTCTCCTCATGTTCATCCTAGGTTCATTACTGCGTCTCATAAACCGGGGACATACATCAAAAGAAAGGGTGAGCATAAGGCCCAGTAAGGGAAACAAGAGAAACATTTTACATGTGAACTTGATATACTTCAATAAGGTCATGAAAAAAACTTTAAGGCATGAGAAAGAAATCATGAGATATATCATAATAAAAATAACATTTATCATAACTTGAAGATATGGATACAACATTTAATATTGACAATAATTTCATTTCACCAAGGTCCATCCCCAAGGTTTCATTAAAAATTACCAAGGTTATTCACCAAGGTATCAGTCTAAAAGGTCATCTCTAGAGATTAAGTCTTTACCCAATGCATTAGAGAACTATTAGGGCGCACCCTTAAATTTTTCTTTATTATCATGTGAGCCACATATATCATCATCAATCATTTCATAAGAAACCCATATATCATAAAAGAAATTGGTTTCATTTCATAATCATTACGTTTTAAAAACTGCTTTAAAGACATGATCTTTATGTCACTTTAAACCCACAGAAAGGGAAAGCGAGTCTCATGTATTTAAATCCCAGAATCTAAAATAGGACATTTGGGTATATATGTGAATACACCTTTAGAATAAAGATCTTTGAGTATTAACTTAATAAAATAAATTAATTTGAGAATAAGAGAGAGACATTTTGAGACGAAAATTCTACAGCATAACGACTATGTTATGAGGTTTTAGAAAACATTGAAAAGAGAGGGGAAATGGGTCACCCACTCATAAATGATCCATAAAACAGTAGGGGAATAGAATATAATGTATTTAAGAACATGTTAATGAAATTTGAAATACATACCATATGAAATGAATAACATGAAAGGAAGAAAAAAATAAGATTTCTCTTATGAAAATTCGGCAGCCTAATGACGTCACGTAAACTTCAACAAAAATGAATTCACGAGATCAAATAGGGTATATCATCATATGAACATAAAAGTTCAGTATGATAGATATATAGATCATAACCCAACATAATAAAAAGGAACTTGAAAGACTTGACATGAAAGTAGAAATTTGAAAAATGAGAAAGGTGAAAGAACCACTTAAAAATTCGGCAGCCTAATGGCGCCACTTAAAACTTCAAAATACTGAATTGAAGAGATCAAATGGGGTATCTCATCATATGATCATAAAATATCAGTATGATAGATATATATATCATACCCCAACATAATAAAAAGGAACTTTAATGACTTGGCATGAAAGTAGATCTTGAAAAATGAGATGGGAGAAAGAATCCGTTTCAAAAATTTCGGCAACCTAATGGCGCCACTTAAACATTCATAAAATTAAATAATGAGAGTAAGAGGGGATATCTCATTATATGAACATGAAAAATAAGTATGATAGATTTATAGATCATACCCCAACATAATAAAAAGGAACATGAAAGAGTTGACATGAAAATAGATCTTCAAAACGAGAAGGGGGAAAGAATCCCTTAAAAATTCAGCAGCCGAACGGCGCCACTTTAACATTCTTAAAATGAAATGATGAGAGAAAGAGGGGGTATCTCATCATATGAACATGAAAAGAGTATTAATATGAATATAAAATAACATCCTTCAACATAATATCATGGAGCACAAAAGAAATGACATAAAAGAGATTACTTGAAAAGAAAGAGAGAGGTCAGATCCCTTACCTTAAAACGTAACTCTTAAAACTCAAAGGTTGGGACCTTGAGGGCTTTGGGGAACCTTGGGAGGACTCCTTGGGAGGTAATGAGACCAGAACTTCGTTGGGTGAGAGTGGGGAGTCGAATGGATGAGAGGATTGCTTGGTATTTATAGGGAAAGTGAGGGGATAAGGCATTAATGGCCAAGGGACACCTCATTGGTGGTTTTGGAAATACCATGGGCTTTCCCATGGTATTTGCCCATGGTATTGGCCACTTGGGACACCTAATACAATAATTCATCCCCTTTAGTCGACCATCCTTTAAAATATCTCATGGAATCATCATGACACAGTTATGATGTCATTAAACATACCGAAACCCTAAAACTGTATTTTTACTATTCACTGAAAATTCAACTTTCCCAGAAAAATCCCAAAATTTCACATTAACAAAATATCAATGCTCTGATTTCAAAAATTAACTCCATTTTATAAAAATAATTTTCTAAATATTTTTAATTTAATTTTTAAATAAATACACTATTCACCGAAAATTCATTTTTTTAGAAAAAACCCCAAAAATTAACTTAACATAATATCGATGCTCTGAGTTCAAAAATGAAATCCATTTTATAAAAATAATTTTCTAAATATTTTTAATTTAATTTTTAATTAAAAAACACTATTCACCCGAAAAAAACTAATACTTGAATAATAATTTATGAAACCGTTATTTTACCATTTTATTGAATCACATTACTTAATCAAGGTGCCTAGATTATATTAATACTTTCTTTAAGTGAGATTAGTAATCCATTTGGTCACATTACTAATCCTAAGCATAAAATCACTATTCATAATTTACTATTCATCAAAAATCAAGTTGATCTTATTAGTCTCTAAATTTCATACTGGACATAATTGTAGAAGACCATTTTTTGAATATCATTACACGTTTTTAATAATTTAAGATTTACATAAACATTTTTAAAATATCCTTTTTCTAAAATTCATCAAAAATATGCATACTTTATTTATCCGGTCATTTGAAAATTCATAAACTCCATCATAAGAAGAAATCCCAATTTTTATTTAAAACAAAGGATTACACTAGGCAGTTATGGTGTCCTTACATAGCCCCGTATCACACTAGCATAGGACCTAAGTGTAAGGTGTGACAAGGTGAGAGAATCTGAGGGAGGCTCAGCCAACATCGCACGAGTAGTAATTTCTATCAGTTTTAACTTCTCGCGAAGGCGATTCTGTTCTAGCTTCACACGATGAAGTTCGGCTTGGTTCTGGTCCATAGAAAATCCCAATGGTGCTACCTCCTTCCCAAGTTCTGTTAGATGGGCTTCGATCAGTCCAAGACTACTGTGTGAGGCCATAAAATCTTCTTTCTATATTAATTAACCAAGATTACTTGCATTTAGAGACAATAATCAAAACATTTAGTTTCCAGTGTTCATATTGACCAATGGTCATATAACAGTCAAAACCCAACGGTCTCATTTTAATTATACTCATGTTATCAAATGAAACAGTTTTGTTGAGTATCAAAAATAAAATAACACACAAAATTAGGAAACAAGATTTATTCAAAATTTTGGGTCGTTACAGGAACAGCGGAGGATGATCCAGAAGCAGCTTGACACCTTCCTACTGTTTTGTATTTTCCTTGTACATTACTATTAGGCTTGTATTCTGGCCCCTTTGTACTTTCATCACACTTTTTATACTGCTTACTTAGTGTTTGCTTCTGCTTGTACTCTGGTTGTGTGTGTTTACATTTCATAAAGGCAATGCCTTCCCTTTTTATTGGGATTTATACCTTTGGTGCTAGTCTCCAGCCCCTGGCCTATGGAAGGAGGGCTTGGGGTAGTCACAACATGGGCCCCGAGGATGGGTCGTGACGAATTGGTATCAGAGGATGTCGGTTCTACCGCAGAACTTAGGAATATGATGTTTTATTTCTGTGAAGTAATAATGTTAAGGGTACTAAGTGTGGTTTTTAGTTCATGGAGTCCAGTGTTGGTGCGGGTGGCCGACATATCCACACACCTGGACCTTGACTTCTGATTTCCAACTCAGTGCACAATAACACTGATTGCATGTGTGTTTTCAAAAGTTTTCCTTTATGTTAGCTCAAATCAGGTTAGCTCACTAAGTATAGTATTTTGACCGTGTCACATCTGTTTCTTTCAGGATGTCTTCACCCAGTCATTCAGCGTGGGTACTGAGTGGAGAGCATGATGATAGCTCACGGAGCAGTGAGGCCTCAGTACATCGCCCTCTTCTATTTGAGACACCAACAGAGAGTGCACACCACTTGAGCGCTCTCCACGAGTTCCAGCGACAGAGGACTCTAAGGTTTCGAGGCGAGTCAGATTTTCAGACGGTTGGGTACTGGCTGGAGTTTGTAGCATGAGCTTTCCACACAGCTGGGACACCCACTGACTTGATGGTGTACCTAGCTGTTAGTCTCTTTTAGGGAGCAGCTGAGAGGTGGTGGAGCCAGATGCTCCAGTTTTGCGATGAGATGACCTTCACCTGTGGAAAATTTGAGAGTTTTTTCAGGGTGGAGTTTATACCAGCGACTCTACATTCTGAGTGTGCTCAGGAGCTACTACACTTGCCGTAGGGTTTTCTGACTGTAGCAGAGTCTTCTGCAGCCAGTAGTAGACAGATGACACAAAAGTACAGTCAGACTAGGCCAACAGGGGGGGCGACCTCAGGATACAGGTTCAGTTGTGCGAGGCACACAAAATAGAGCCATCTATACAAAGAGCAGGAAGTGCTATGCATGCGGCAAGCAGGGTCACTTGGCTCGAGACTGCCCGACCTGTCCAGCAGATGAGCAGCAGGCAGTAGAGGAACCTACTAGACCGGGGTAGACGAGCTGGTCGTACAACCGGTGGTGTACGACGCTTCAAGGAGTTTCCACCACCACCAGGAGGTCCACCCCGACCGCATGGAACGGGTGGATATGGGAGAGAACAACTTCAGTTAGATGAAGCATATGACTATGGAGCTCCAGAAGTGGGTGGACAGGAGTGAGACTAGTTCCAAGCATGGAGGTCTTTGTTATTGGTGCGTCTAGATTCCTTTTTGGTGTTGTTTGTGGTTGTTATGTGTCTTTGTACATTGAGCTGCAATAATAAAAGACACTTTTCTTTGTGATGTTTACTTTCCTATCCTTTTTGTATGGTTGATACTAAGAGGTTCTAGTTAAAACTATTAACTTGACCCCCACTTGCGAGATTCCTACTGGAGGAGACCAAGTAACCATGCACTGATGCCGACAGTGTGACTGAACTCTTAGAGGAGAGAGTAACGGTTGGATATCTTAGTAGTAGCGTCGAGGCCTTACGACGTCATTTAAGACATGAATTGTACCATTCATGTCAGGATTGACTGTATTAGGAAAATAACGTGGTTCATCCAGGGGATGAGACCAGATTTCTCTTTTCGACAGAAGAGAAATCTCAGCATCTCTTTGGTAGAACGTAGACGAAGAAGGATGGAGATGAGTTCTTACAATTGGCTAGTCTCACCAATTGTTCATTGAGTGAACGGTTTATGGTTCTCTCAAATCAATAGTCTCAGGTGTATCTTCTCTCAGAAGGATATGAACCAGAGAATGTGGTGATGGATTGAATTCCTCCAGGACTATGACTTCGAGATAGTTTATACTCCTGGGGAGGGGAACGTTGTAGCATATGCTTTTAGTTTGAGATCGAGCATTTAGCTGTTAGGAGTGGCGAGACAGAAGATGGCCGCATTTCTGATATCCTTTGTCGATAGTGATAGAGTCAGCACATGTAGAACCAGAGATGGTTTAGGCTATGAAGAAGAAGGTGCAGATCATCTAGGAGCGGATAAAGACTGCAAAGAGCAAACAGAAGTCCTATGCTAATAGTAGATGAGACCACTGGAGTTCGAGGGTGATGACCATGTATTCTTAAGGGTCTCACCTTGACGGGGTCTATGGAGATTTGGCTGGGGCGACAAGTTATCTTTGCGTTTCCTCTGGCCTTTCCACCTCAGATGCACCGGGTGCATGACGTCATTCACATATCTCAGCTGAGGATATGTGTGCACGATCTATCCATCATCATCGACCACGGAGAGATGGACATCGATGACGGGGAGACTTTCACGGGGTTTCAGTAGAGGTTGAAGATTGATAGGAGCGGGTCCTATGTGGATGTTAGATTCCTCTGGTGTGCATTCACTGGCAGAACGAGAACCTCCAGAAGAGTACATGGGAGAAGGAGGCTCAGATGCGTGCTCATTACCCTGCTTTGTTTCTCTAGTTTTTGTTGTAGCTTTATGAGGAGGTAAATCCCTGAGGTGGGAGTAATGTAAAGACCCATAAATTTCATGGAATTTTTTTTCTTAATTTCTTTGTAATTTTACGATTCTGTGGCTTCTGATGGTACTTGATTTCGAGGCCTGGTGTGCTCAGAATCAATTTACAAAGTTCAGCACGGGTACGTTCAGTAAACGAATGAGCGAGTTTTTCTATATTTTGAACCTATGCTCAGAATTGAAATCTGAGGGCACCGATGAACTCACAGCGTTGATTTTCTCTTAATGGGACCTTCACCGTAGTTGAGTTTTATGCGGGTCGAAAGTTAATAATTGGGGAAGTATCTTAAAATAAATAAAATTGGTGTGTACAATTTTATTTATATTTGAGGTAGTTATATCCTATAAAGGGGAGTAAAGGGTGGGACCCGTAACCACCTAACTACCCAAGTGTGGATGTTTGAGAGGTGGGGCCCACATGAGCCCCAACCTTTCATTTTCCCCTAAACTCCTTAAACTCCCCTTACATTTATTTCATTTCCAACTCTTCCATTAATTATTTGAACCCTTTCACCTTCCTCTCTCTCATTTAATATGCCAACACTACAAGTTAATTAATCACCTACAATTAATTAATTACTTGTGTGTCATGAATTCATTTGAATTATTTTATGTTACAAGGCACTTATTTAAATGGGAGAAGTCTTTTGTAATATTGGGATAACAAATATCTCAGTGGGGAACCTCTGGAGGATTAGAAAGAGAGGTGTTCTTCCTCCAACGAAGAACAAGAAGTCACCGACGATGTGCCTTCTCTTCTTCTTCCTCCACATCATGGGAGGAGACACCACTATGGGGAACATCTCCAACGATGATGGCTCTTCTTTTGACATCAACGGAATTGACACCATTCTTCTGCGACGTTCGACCACCGTGACGTTCGCCTTCCGCAGTTTGATGACGTGCGAGGTCTTTGCGAGGTAGGGTAATATTTTATAATTCTCATTTTAGTATTTTATACTCTTGTTCAGGAGAATTTATTTATTGGATGTTTTTTAATTTATTCTTGAATAAATTATACCCATGTCATAGTTGAAAGCAAGTGTTTGATTATTTCCAAATGATAACGCCTAACGCGGAGGGTGCGGGCCGAACAAACACAGCCCGACGACCCTCCGCTGGTTGTTCGTTTGTGCGAGGGATGACGGGAGACAATGAAATGGGTCCACAACGGCAATTTGAAGTTGTCGCAGTGAATAGAAGGTCCCAAGAGAGCCATGAGCACTGATGGTGGGCAAATCGGACCACCGGAGCACGTCTGGTGGTCCGTGGAAGACGTTGCCGGTGTGCCACGTCGGCATGGCGGCGCTAGCATCCGGTAGCGACGGCGCTTCACCGAAGCATTCCACCATGGCTGAGCCATAGAGGCGGTTGAATACCGATAGAGATTTTTCCGTTTGGGAGATGGAGGGGCGCGACATTAAGCCGCGCCAGCTAAGGGAGGTCGTGCCACATCTCGGCTAGCTGGCCGAGCCAGCCTCCCCCGGTCGGGCCGGTGCGGGCCATGTGGGCCGAGCAGCACCAGACGGGCCGAGCCAAGCCCTACTAGGCCGGAACCAGACTCGAGTTGGGTCACCCCAGTTCGGGCCGACCCAGGGGGTGTTGGGCTGGGTCGGACCGGGTCCAGACCCCCTATTTTCGGACTTTTTCAGATAAACGCCCTTAACTTGAGCTACGGACCTCCGATCGATGCACCGTCAGTTGCGTAGGATTCCTTGGATTGAGATGGTAGTTTCATTATATTATACTCAAGGTTTTTTCAACGTTTAGGTATGGCTGAGTTGGTTTTTAATTGAAACCAACAGGGCCCTCGGAGCGGAAACACTTATAACTTGAGGACCGAACGTCCGATTGACATGTCATCGACTCTGTTAGATTCCTATTGATGAGATGGTTGTTCTGGAATACATCAATTTAGATTTTAATGCACTTGGAGTGAGGTCGGGTTGGTTTAGCTTATAAACCAACCGGGCCCCTAGAACGGAAGAGCCGATAACTCTCAGACCAGACTTCTGTTTGACGAACTGTCAGTGGTGTTGTTAATCTCGTTGAGAAGTGGTTCGTTTGAGTATACCCCATGGGAGTTTGGGGTAGTATTGAGATATGGTCGGGTTGGTTCGTACACGAAACCAACCAGGCCCCTGGGACTAAAAGGATAATAACTCACAGACCGGGTGTCCGATTGACTATGCCGTCTGTTGCGTTGAGACCCCTATGACGAGGTGGTCCTTTGTGATATTTCTTAGTGGGACTATGAGATTCTTGGAGTATCAACTAGTAGATCATGGAAAGGAGCCTCCTGAAGACGAGCATACGGAGTACGGTGACCTTGTAGCTGGCGGAGACCTGATGACTGCTTGTCCGATTTGATTCAGAGTGACTTGACTAGCCCAGTGGGGAGCACTAGAGTGTAGGGGTGGAGGACCCATGGCAGGGAGCACTACTGTGTTGGGGCGGTATACCCATGGTACTCGACAGGAGGAGTACCTCTGTAGGCCTTTAGGGGGATCACTACTGTGTTGGGGCGGCAGACCCATGGGGGGGAGCGCTACTGTGTTGGGGCCGCAACCCGTAGTCCTCAACAGGAGGAGTACCTCAGCAGTATAAGGTTAGTGAGTGACACCTCAGAGTTGTGACAGGACTACTGTGCTCAACAGAGGAGGAGTTCTCCAGCATCCGTGTTTTCGTCATCGTGAATAAAAATCCTGGTTTGAGCTAAGTTAATGACCATTGTGTTTACCTCATGAATGAGATTGGTTACTTGATAACATAGGTATATGTATGGGCATATACCTAAGTAAAGGTTATCTATTGAGATATTTCTTTGTGGATTATCCATGTTGTATTTAATGAGACCTTGAGGGTATCGGGGTCCCTACTGAGTATCGTTATACTCACCGCTGCACGGGCTATGCCCGCACCTTGTTGTGTTGGATGCAGACGATGGACAACACTAATCGTGGTTGAGGCTTATAGAGCTGGACGGTACCCAAAGGTGGACTTCACGATGAGACGGTACCCAAAGGTGACAGATAGACGTGGAGAGCGGAGGTGGACATCTCTACCTACCCTCCAAGTAGGAACTCCGGAGGACGATCTAGGAGCAGCTTGACACCTTCCTGCTGTTTTCTTTTTTCCTTGTACTTTATTATTGGGCTTGTATTTCGGCCCCTTTGTACTTTCAGCACACCTGTTATACTGCTTACTTAGTGTTTGCTTCCACTTGTACTCCGGTTGTGTGTTTTTACGTTTCATAAAGGCAATTCCTTCCCTTTTTATTGGGATTTACTCCTTTGGTGCTAGTCTCTAGCCCCTGGCCTATGGAAGGCGGGATTTGGGGAGTCACGGCATGGTCCCCGAGGACGGGTCATGACATAGAGAAAGGCATGACGAATGTTATGGAATATTCAGCATGCTTTATAGAGATTTGACATTTTAGGTTGATACACCTATTTGATGATATATTGAGGTAGATATTCTTATAGGAAGGTATTAAGCATTCCATTCAATATTAAGACAATTTTTTCATATTGAGGATGATTACAAAAATAGTAAATCATGTGTTGATTACATTGCGAAACTTGAGGGAAGATGGGGGCATAGAGAAGGGTTGTTTGGACTCTCGAACTAGTGGTTCAACGTCTTCTATAAGGAATCACCATTTTCAAGATTATCATGAGGTGAGTACTTGCCAAGATGTTAGTGCTGATAGTGCTATATTTTTTCATCAATGTGGGATATTGGGATATATGAGAAATTAGAGTGATCGAGACCCAGTAGAGTGTCAAGATTGTGGCATGATGGGCAATGTACAACCTTTTTGTAGGACCTTACCAGTAGTAGTCAGTGAAAAGGGTTCATCTCTAACTTATGTTTTAGAAGTTGGTTTCACAGCTCTGTTTCAAGCTAGTAGCTAGAGAAGTGTTGATCGTTCAAGCCAAGGTGGTGGTTGTGTATGAGGCATCCAGGCACCAGTTAAACCTATACAGTAGAGAGGGATTGCTCCAAATAGTGTGGTTATTTCATAGGGCCATGGTTTAGACTAGATATATTCTATACATCCTACCCCTAAGGAGTAGAGCATCGAGCCGTTGATAGTGAGTGCTATGATCTTAGTACCCTCTTTGCTAGTGTCTCCTATTTTTGATAAAAGTTCATCTCACAGCCTTATATCTTCATCTATGGTGTAAATCCTTGGGCTTATTATTTAGTTTTATGATGGTGTTTTGACCTTGGATACTCCATTGGAAATATAAATGAAGGGTGTATCCCAATGCAAGGTACCCCCTTGATATTGATGGGTGTCACTTGGTATGTGATCCTTGTTTCTAGAGATGATAGGGTTTGACATCATACATGGGCTGGAATGACTAGTTTTTTTATCAAACCTGTATTGATTCCTATCACTGGAGGGTTACCTTCACACCATGAAAGGGAAGAGTTTTTATTCACAAGGGTGAATGAGATGCCTAGGTGAGACAAGCTAGAATAGATCATAATGGGTTGGGAGAGATGAAATCATAGAATACTAGTTTATTTCTGGATGATCAGGGATCATAGAAAGAATATTTTCCTCCAGTGGTTGATCATTTCATGGTTATTTTCTCAGAAAATTTTTATGTTTTACCTCCTACAAGACTGGTGGATTTATCCTTCGAGCTAGTTCTAGGAGCTACACCAATATCCAATCCTCCTTATAAGATGACTACTACATAGTTACAGGAGCTCAAGAGGTATTAATAGGACTTAAAGGTAAAGGGGTTTATATTGCCCAATACTTCTTTGTGGGGTTTTCAAGTCCTTTATGAGAAAAAGTAGAAGGTACCCTTAATTTATATGTGAATTATTGAAAATATAACCAATTGATGGTTAAATAATGATATCATTTTCCACATATATATTAACTTTTGGATTATCTCCAAGGAGATAGGTTGTTCTTGAAGATTGATTTGATATTAGGTTATCGCTAGGTGCATGTTCAACATACATACATACATTGTACAAATTTTCATAGAAGGAGGTTTTAGATCAGTTTCAGACTTTATTGGAGAGCTAGACAAGTTAGGACTAGGAGAAGGGATTCTAGATGGGTTTGGATCATTTTCCTCAACACTGTCCAAGGTGGAGCAGTAGAGATCAGAGTTGATGTGGGATTCAAGAGAGTTTTCAAGTTCCTCTAGATTGATGGAGTCTATGAATGAGAGGTCCACATCAACTTCACCATTTATGACTTTGTTAATCATGGTGCATATTTCACAAGATCCTTTATCATTAGAACATGAAGAACATGGTGGATTGGGGTTCGATTGAATCTTAGAAGTGTCCTCAAAAGCATGGATTGAGAATGCAGAGTGATCCTCAGATGGGTATCGCATGGCTTGGAAAATGTTGAACTTGACCAGTTGGTCACCGAATTCCATGGATAAGATGCCTGAGTGGACATCAATCTTGGTTCTCACAGTCATGAGGAATGGTCTTCCTAGAATTAGGGGAGATCGAGAAGAGGTCGTCTCACCTTCCATGTCAAGGACATAGAAATCAGCTGGGAATATAAGATCATTGACCCGAACAAGAACATCCTCAATTATCCCCTCAGGACTGGTAGTGCTTCGATTGGCTAATTGAATGACAATACCCGTTGGGTGCAAGGGACCTAGACCAAGGTTGGAGAAAATGGATTTGGGCATGACATTAATTGAGGCTCCTAGGTCTATGAGTGCATCATTAAAGTTGGAACTCCCTATTTGACATGGAACCGTGAAGGTCCCTGGATCTTTGCACTTCATGGGAATGGACTGTTGAGTTGAAACATTTTCAATGTTCCTAAGTTGCCTCTTATGGGTGCACAATTCCTTAAGAAACTTGGCATACTTAGGGATTTGTTTGATGGCATCTAAGAGGGGGATGTTCACTTCAACACGTCTAAACATGTCAAGCATTTCCGGATCAGGTTCAAAGGACTTCTTAGGCTTGGAGATGGCATGAGGAAAAGGAATCGGGTTCCTTAGTGGAATGGAAGAAGGTGAAGGAGTGGATTCAAGTTCCTTTTCCAGCTTTTTGTTCTTTTCATTTTCTAGATCAACATCGAAAGGGGGGTTTGAGGATTTATCTTGAGGCATAGCAAGTTGCTTTCCTGATCTAAGTTTAATTGCACTTACATTACCCTTGGGGTTGGGTAATGGTTGAGCTGGGAGTTGGGATGAATTGGATGGTTGTTGCTGGCTAAGGTGGGATGCAAGTTGACCTATTTGGGTTTCAATGTTCTTTAGGCTAGAACGGGTGAAGGAAGCAAGATCCTCTACAGCACTTTCCCATGGTTGTTTAGAAGAAGAGGCATGTCCCAAATTGGGTTGGCCTTGATTTTGGTTCTTGGGAAAGCGATTGTATTGGGTGGGGAATTGGGAAGGCTCGTTAGGATAGTGGAATCCAGGAGGAGGATTGTTCCTTTGGGGTTGAGGAACAAAAGGATAAGGTTGTTGGAAGTTACCAACACCTTGACTGTATTGAAACTGGTTTGGGTTTTGAGGAGGGAACTGCGGAGGATGAGAAATGGGATTACCATACCTCAGAGGTGGGTTAAAGGTAGAAGAGAAGGGCTCAGAGTGGGGTTGGTTGAAGTTTCTAATAAACTGACCTGATTGTTGAGGGTTGAAGTTTCGCTGAGCATATGCCGCATTGAGCTCCATTGGACTAGATGAATCAGATGGATCATCTTGAAGTTGTGGACATGTGTCAGTCGGATGAGATGGAGAGTTGCAGATTCCACAATTCTTGATAGGTCCAGGGAATAGTGACTGTGGAGAAGATGAGGTTGGGGCTTTGGTAGCCACCGCTAGTTGACGCACAAGACCTGTAAGTTCACTCATCCACTCAGTCATCTTGTTGGGCTCTATGGATTGATTATCTTGGGCTTGTTTCACTTGAGCATGTGCTCGAGTATGGAATTGCTGCGTGTTTGCAGCCATGTTACTTATGAGATCTCTTGCAGCTGCAGGAGTTTTGTCAACAAGAGCACCGCCACTTGCGGCATCAATGAGAGTTCGCTCCATAGCCAATAACCCCTCATAGAAGTATTGGATCAGGAGTTGGTCAGGGATTTGATGGTGTGGACAAGTTGCCACAAGCTTTTTGAACCTCTCCCAATACTCATGGAGTGATTCATTAGGGAATTGACGGATGCCGCTTATTTCCTTTCGGATAGAAGCTGTTCGGGAAGCGGGAAAGAACTTCTCAAGGAAAAGTCTCTTCATGTCAACCCATGAGTTTATGGAACCAGGTGGGAGGTAGTAGAGCCAAGACTTGGCAGAATCTGCTAGGGAAAAGGGGAATGCTCTAAGCTTGATTTGTTCTTCAGAAACCCCTTGAGGTTTCATGGTTGAGCAGACCACTTGGAACTCTTTAAGGTGGAGCTGAGGATCCTCACCGGCTAGCCCGTGAAAATGAGGTAGAAGATGAATCAAACCCGATTTGAGTTCGAAGTCAGCTTCAATGTTTGGATATTGAATACCAAGAGGTTGGTAATTCATATCAGGGGCAGCAAGTTCTTTCAATGTTTGTTCCCTAGGATTGGCCATATCTAATTCAATTGGTAGGGCAATGATTGGTTCTTGAATTATTTGAGTATCTCTTATGTTCCTCCTAAGTTGGCGAAGTGTTCGCTCAATTTCAGGGTCAAACAAATCCGAGGGATTGTTTGGAAGGCTGCGGGGCATTCAGAGAGATTTTGGAAGAAAGAGGAAGACGGGTTTTTCTTTGTATTTTTTCAGTTTATGATTTTTATGAGAAGACGGGTTTTTCTTTGTGTTTTTTTTTTCAATTTTTTTTTTAAAAATTTGTTTTTTTTTTGTGTTTTCTTGACAATAACCAGAAACTAATGACTACTTAAAGCACCATCCCCGGCAACGGCGCCATTTGAAAGTGCGGCCGATTGTCGCCTATCGACCGTTCAAGGTTCCGGTGCTCTGCTAATGTGTATAGCAGCACTCGGGTCGAATCCTCGGTGATGATACTTTGTAGTAGTCGTTTGTTTTTAGTTGATTGTATTTTGATTAGGGGGGTTTGTTTGCAGAGCTTAATTGAAATGATTTATGGATGATGTTTGATTTACCAAATTGATAAAGATTGGGGTGAGTTCATCATTAGGTTAGTTAATCTTGTGATATCCTCGAGCTTTGCTTTATATTGCATTTAAATTAACACCCATGTCACAAGATGATGTTGATTAGAATTCTTAAGTGTTAAGGCTTTAAACCAAGACTTAACTTAACTTAAGGTTATAATCTCAATCAGATCTTATTTATGGTTGTGTATTTATGGTTCCAATAATCCATGGAAACCACATGTTAAACAAAACAAGTCATTAATCCATGACATGTTAAGTCCAACATACACGATGTTAATTCAAAGAATATTCATCGAGCAGAAGCTCTCAATCACTTAACATACCTAAATTATAACTCACCCCAATGAGAGATTTACTCAGACATTTGGGTGATTAATAATCTGGTAATATATGTTTATGGTGATGAATTATAAAGAGAAGAAAAAGAAAGGGACAAGATAAGAGTAGTGTGCCGAACACACACACGAAATAATTTAAGAATCAAAAATGGAATTTCGATTGAATGAGGAAGCTTAAGAAGGGAAGGGGATTGAACTGAATTTAAACTATTTTAAGAACATTAATATTAAAATACAGAAGGTGGAAGAGAATAAGAGATATTGAAGAAGTAACTTGCATTAAAACAGAATTACAAAGAAAGAGAATTACAAGATTACAAAAATGAAGAACTCAAAAGTAAGTGAAAAGAAAGAGAGGAGGAAAGGTCTCTCAAGTGAAAACTTGAGTATGGCAGGTCCTCCCAAGCCTTTGGCAAAGCTTTTGTCGTGCCAATGTGATCTCCTCTCTTCTGAAATGCCAACCCCTCTCAAGGAGAGAAGGGGAGAGTATTTATAGCCCAAGGAGTGGACTGTTTGCATTCCCAATCTGTCCCTCCACTTGCTTCGCCAATTGAGCTATACAGACAGCCGAATCTTCAAATACATCCTTCTTCAAAGTTGTAGAAAATAATGTTGGCCGACTACTCTAAAAATTTGGAGGCATTTGGACAATTGGAGCCAAAGTTATGGCCGGTTGATTAAACAAAGGTAAACTGTCCATTTCTATCCATTCTTTTTCGATGGCCAAAATGTGAATGGATTTTTGAACAGGAAGATGCCTTAAAATTCGAATGACTTCTTCAACAAAGTCGGCCGCCTATATCTCCTCTTTCACACTGCAAAATCTCAGCTCGATTGGATGCTTACATCAGGAGATATGTCATGAATACTATACTGATTTTAATTCTCGGCCAGAATGGTGGGCTGGACTTCAAAGGTTTATTTGGGCCCCTTGTACTTGGATTTGGGCCATGAAATTTTTATCCAAGATGCAATGTAGTGTCCCCCGAATTATGGTGGAGATTTAAGGTCTTTGGACTTCTCGATGGAACCCAGTAAATCAATCTTCATGGATGGTCCAGTTTGTTCACAGATTCTTTGGTCTTGTTTGTGAGGACCATATTACCCTTCAAATGGCAGAATTGGCTCATGGTTCCTTCTAATGAAATGTTGTATATTGAAAGGGGAATCCTACAAAACAAGAACCACACAATTTGGATCAGTATAGTGATATTTATAATTAAAACATTAAACTGACTCAATTTGACTACTTCTAAAAATGCTCAAATATTATACTTAATATTAAAACATTAATATTTCACACAAATTATGCATATTTCATATAAAATAAGTAAAGGGGGAATATAATAAGTAATGAAAATATTAATAACATCAGAAGGTATAGTCTATATGAGTATCTAGTTAGGTCGTTCAGTCTCATGAACATGCCAAAAATTTTCGTTCCACTGATGAACTGAATTTTTCATCGTTATCTAGATTCCTTTGTGGTGGTTTTTGTGGATGATATCTTAGTTTATTATCACGATTGACACAACCATTCCAAACATGTTGAGATCATTTTGGATACAATAAGATAGTATGATTTATATGAAAATCTCAAAAATTTCCCCTTCTTAATGGATTATATTCACTTCATGCATCATATTATCCTAGAGACAAGAAAATCAGTTGACCCAAAGAAAGTGAGATCTATAGTTTCTGGGGAGAAGCCCAAGAAAATATTTGATATAAGGGGTTTATTAGGGATAGTTGTATATTAAATGAATTTCATACATGAATTTTAACACTTATCAACACCTCTTAAGGGATTGAATAATATGAGTGTGATGTTTTTATGGTCAGATACCTGTGATAAATCCTTTTAAGAGATAAAAGGGAGATTGTCTTTAGCATTGATCCCGACTATTTCAGAGTTGGTAATAATCTACACTATGTATTTTTATGCATTTGGTATCAAGATAGGAGTAGTTATGATATAGGGATAATGGGTCACGACATATAGGTATGGTTAATTGAGGCCACACAAGAGGAACTACCAGATGTATGATCTCATATTAGCAGTTATCGTACATGCCTTGCGTTGTTGGAGGCATTATTTATCAAGAGATCATTTTTTAGTGTACATGGACCACAAAATCCTCAAGTATATATTTAAAAATCCTGATATAAATACTAGGAAGCAATGTTTTGTTGAGTACCTACAACATTTTGACTTCAATTTTTCTTACACAACTAGGAAATTCAATTAAGTAGTCAATGAATTGAGCAAGAGAACATAGATACAGGGAGTTCAGGAGGCCATTAGCGAGTGGAAACTTCTGGACTTGTTTTCAGAGATTCACTTGGAGGTATAGGATGGTCAACAAAACCCATTTATTTCATATTTATCTCTTAATTATACTCTTATGAATAGAGTGAGGATGATACAACCATATGATTCAGAGTTCCTAGTCCTAAGAGAGAGTGTAGTAGGTAAGGACCCAACTCTTGGTTGTAATGTGGGTGAAGATGAGATTCTGTGTATACATGGTTGAGTAAGGGCTCTAGCAGACATACACAAGGAGCTGATTCATGATTTTATTGACTCGATTTGGGAATTTCATCCCTTTGTTACCAGGAAGTATCGTGGTTTACGATGCCAATATTGGTGGCCAGGGATGGAATTTTAGGCAGCTAGTTTTTTCATGAGGTGTTCTACCTGTCATCAGGTGAAGGCAAAACATTAGCGACTAGCTCGTATTTTTTAGTAGTTACCTATTCCTGAGAGGAAGTGGTATAATGTCATGGTGGATTTATTTATCGGTTTTTCGAGGTCACCTTAAGGTACTGATTTTATGTGGGTTTTTGTTGAAAATATCATGAAGGTCACTAATTCCATACTGATCAAGGAGACCTTATTAGTGGATGATATGGGGAGGTTGTATATCTGTGAGGTAGTAAAAATTAACGGGGTTCCTCAGACCATTGTATCATATAGGGATACCTAGTTTATATCTTGTTTATAGAAAATATTATAGAGGGATTTGGGTACCTAGGTGCTTCTGAGCATAACATACCACCCTCAGACTGATTCCTATAACATTTCATTCAGGTTCTTGAGTACATTTTGTGATCATTTGTCCTAGATTTTGGGGGTTATTGGGAGAGGAATATTCCCCTAGTTGATTTTTCCTACAATAATAGCTATCAGGTGACTATACAAATGGAACTATATAAGGATTCATATGGTTGTACATGCTAATTTCCTATGTTCTAGTTAGAAGTAGGTGATACAACTTTAATGGAACCTCATCTCATTCATGAGACTTTAGAGTAGGTCCAGATGATTCAAAAGAGGATGGATGCTTCATATTCTAGATATAAATATTACTTCAATCACCAATAATGACCTCTAGAGTTTGAGATCGGGGATTATTTATTTTTATGGATCTCACTGAGGCCAAAGAAATTGTGAAGGACAGGTCACACAACAACCCCTAACCATGTAGAGCTTTAAAGTGGGGTGTAGTGGGTCTCACAGTTTGAAGAAACTATGCCACCTTAGGTGTATTATTGTTCAAGGGGATCTGTAGTTTTTAGTGGAGGGTGTTTCATGGTTTTTACACAATTATTCAATCTATGTTCATGAAACTATGTGGGGATCCCCTTGAGACAATTAAGGGCGCACGGTTGGCACATGATTTGACCAACCATGTGGAAAAACCCCGAGACCCTGAAATTTGAGTGGAAATTACCCTTTCCACCATAAAATGTTTTAATATCTATTTATTATTCTTATTTTTATTCCAGTAGATAGCTTGGCCTTGGGAGATCTCCTTTGAAGCTCAAACATAGGGTTTTCACCCATTTTTTCATATGGACTCAAAATCAATCACTTTCGGTCTCATTGGATCCATTTTGATGAGTTATTAATTCATATTGTGTCATTTTTAATTTTTTTGGTATTATATGTACTATTTTTGTGTGAGATAATATTCCCTACTTTCAGGACTTTCATTTGTTCTTCATTTTTCTTCTAATATGGACCGAATCAGAGCTTGATATTGGACTAGTTCTCTACTATGGACCTACAATAGGTGGTCTATACCTTTTCCAATTTGGTTTGGATATTTTATAGAATTAAAAAGTTGTGCTGCATGATGGACCTTATTTAATTTTCCATAAAATTGATTAGATAATTGAATTGAATGAATTAGAACTTGTTATGGATGTCCACTAGTTCTTTTGAGATTTTTTGGAGGTTGTTTTCCAAATATAGGCCATCCATGGGGTGTGCCATTGTATCTACCTATTATTTTTCCACAATGTAGGGTTAATGTGATCTCTTATAGTTAGAGGGATACCTTTATTAAACAGAATGAAAATTGAATTGAGATGATAAGAGAGATTTTATGCCTCATTTCCATGTGATAAAAGTTTTCTTAATTGAATAAATGGTTTATTTGTTTAAATGGTTTTTATAGAAATTGTGAAAATGAGTGGGTAAACTCATGAATTGTAAATGATTGTGAATGATAAATTAAATGATACGATTAATGGATAGTGGAAGTGGATGCCTTGGTTGGAATACCTTGGATCATGATACCATTAGATTCCATGAATATTTCCCCCATGGATCTTGTTTACTGTAGTGGATGCCTTGGACTTGTTTACTCATTGGATCCAGATTCTGTATGATGACTTGGACCTTGCTACCCCTTGGATCCTTATTTATTATAATTTAAATGGAAAATGACTTTTTACATGCTCTTGGGACCCTATCCAATTCTTGAATGAGTTTCTATCTCGATGCTCATGGGACTCGATGAGGATGCCTTGATCTTCTATACATTGGATCAAGACCTTCTTGGTTTAACACTTTCTATTACACGATGATGTAATTTTAGATGAATTTTATTATATGGTGTTGTAATGGTGGATGTAATATACTAGATTATAGGACATGTCCATGACGAATGTTATACTCTTGATTGTACGAAGTGGACATTGTGGATATTTTGACATGCTTACATATAGCCTTGGTATGTGTATTTGATTTTAGTTGTTAGACTGGATAATATTACTTGTTTGTTTTCCTATACAGATTCTCTTGTTCATGGGGGCCTGAATATTGTTTTCAGGGGTCCTTGTTTGGCTGGATAGTATCACATATGCCTTGGGAACATTACTTTCAGAACTTTTTACCAGTTATATATTGAAAATTTCTTTTGTTTATATCGCACAAACTAGATTTTTTATAGAAATCATTGGTGGTGTCCTACTAAGTGTTAGATCTTACATTATTCAGGCCACCATTGGGTAAATGAAAATACATAATAGATGTATGTAGGGATGTGGGAAAGTGATCATAGTATGATTCATGATTTATTCTATGATCAGGATCATGGGAGCATAAGACTGAGCTACGATCTTGATACTAACTGAAGATAATTCCTTTTTGGTCCTTTTGGTATTTTAACACTTGTGTTGTACTGATTCTTGTATACCTATTTTGGATGCTTTATAGAGACATGACATGATCATCATATGTATATGAGATCACTTTTCTCATTGATTATATATAACTGGATTGGGTGCTTATCTTCTATATAGATGATTTTCTACTTCATCTATTGACTGATTTGTTTACTACCATTGTTCTACATTCTGACATGATGGAATAGTATCCCCAGGGACACACCCTAGTACCTCACTACTAGTCAACAACCTCTGTCATTTGGATAGGCACGCCTGAGGTCATGTGACCCACCGTCTCGGGGCAACGCTTAGTGGATCCTGGGTCAGGATACTACAAAATTAATTAACATATGTTAATGAATGATAGTAAATGATAAATATAAGTAATAATAGTTATATAAAATTTATTGAAATATAAGATATAAATTTTATATGAATATATAGAAGATAATATTAATTAAACATATATTTAATGGTAATTATAGGATTCAATAGTGACATAATATTTATTGAGTAAAATAAATAATATGGACTCTACAATATTAATATTATTATATTTGTTAGTAGACAACATCATTTTAAAATAAAATTTTATTAATATCAATATTTTTTTTATCATAGAACATAATTAAATTTAAAATATTTGTGAATATAATGATAATAAATTAAAAATTATGATAAATGTAATATAGTTAATTATATAGTAGAATAGTAATTTCTATAACTATAATTAAATAATTTTTTAATAACATATTAATTTTAAATAATTATATAAATTTTAATAGTAATATAATTTGAAGAATAAATTTTATTTGAAATAAATTTATTATCCATTAGATATGAATGTTAAATATCTATAAAATATTTAAGGAATTGTAAATTAATACAATTGTAATTATAAATTATAATAATTGTTTATTTCTATGGTGTACAATAGTGACTAAAATGATAAAATCAATGAACTAAATTTATGTTTAAATATATTTAGGAAATGGAATGTGTTTAATATATGGGAAAAAATAAGTAGTAAATAGTAATTTATCATCAATGGAAGTATATAAATATATTATAATAATTATAAAAAATAAAAATGAAACTTATTGATAGAAATTATAATTTGGTAACAGAATTATTGTTACTAAAATTATATTTTTATAATATATTATCGTAGTTTAATTTTTATATTAAAGTGATTATAAAAAAATATATATATATATATATAAATAGTTAAAAATTTTGTTGATCCTAGACCTTGAAGAGATTAGGTCATCCCATAAAGCCATCTAATCATAGAACACATGATTAGGCCAATTTTAGGAGAGTGTGAGTGCATGAAGGAACTACCAAGGATGGGTTATCATTAACTCATGGGAAGACAGGAGTGAGAGAACACATGTTTCGGTGTGAGTTTAGTGGTTAACCTCATCATGGGGGTTTGTCATGGTGATCATACGACACTATAATGCCCAAATGGATTTTAATAAAATGTTAAGAAATCTCATGGTATATAAGTTTGTGCATGGTTGAAGAAATTTTCATTGTGGTATCATGTTATGAGGTTATAATTCATCATGTTTAAAAGTTTCACACATGAATATTTAAATAAAAAATATGCCCCATCATCATATTTTCCCTCTATTCTCTCTCGTAAAACCTACTATTATTATCTTCTAACTATAGTAATACATTGTTACTAAATATCTCACACACACAAACAATTGAAGTGTAGTGTGACATTATTTATATTGTGAGATGTATAAAAATAACATTTTAGTATTTAAATAAATCAACAATTATCACCTTCACTTTTCCTACTATATGTGATTCTTTAAGATGTTGTTCAAAGTCCATACAACATGAAACTTTCATCTTCATTTTTTTGTAGATGTAAGAAAACAAAACATGTAAGTAGATGCATAGAGAAGTTATAACATATGATAATAGGGTAAAAATAATATTCTTCCTCATGGTATGGCTATTTTAGGGTCATTACTCGAGTACCTATATATATATATGTATGTGTGTGTGTGTGTGTGTTTTCAGAATAAGAACCCCACCTTGATTACATTGTATATCTAGACCCATGTAAAGCAACATGATAATAGTAAGAGTGGGTGTAAGAAAAATTACTATGGTATGTCAATGAATTCCCATGCTATAGTGGATAGAATAAGAAACAACTTATATACAGAGGTCAAAACATTCATTGTTATGGATATTTGATAGATTAATATATGATAATTATTTAGTAACAATATAAATAGAATATAAAGTATAAATTATCCAATAAAAGGATATTTTGTTTCTATCTTTATAGGGATTGATGTGAAGATAATCCTCTTTCCATTGAATTATTCACATTTTCCCTAGTTCATGGTTGGAGAGAGGGAGAGAGATATGAGGGTAGTAAGCCTTAGAATATTTTCCTTCAACAATGAAACCTACAAAGGAGAGTCCAAAAATATCTTGTTAGCATTATTGGAATCTAGGTAAGGGGAAATGATTTAAAAAATATTTTTTAGTTTTACAAATAAAACATTTTTTGTAATGGGAAAACTTTTTTAAATTCATTATATTTAAATTTTCTCAAATTAATCAATTTTTTTTCTTCAGAAAATGTTTTTTAATTAAATTTTTTCCTTAAAGTTTATAAACCCATATTTATAATTTATTTGTTTTATAAAATTAATTATTATTTCAATGTTTTTTTAAGGATGTCTAAAATTGTCATTTTATGTCTTATTAATATTTTTAAAAAAAAATTGATGTCATTAAATTACCAAGTATGGTTTATTTTTCCAAAAAAACTATCTCTCCTATCATATTTTGGAATAAAAAACTTAATTTTAAGGATAAATCTTCAATGAAGGTATTTTAATAGTTATAAAATTATCATTTTTTTGAAAAAAATATATTTTTAAACACCCATATAATTAATTTTTAAACAATTTTTTATTTTGAGAAAATGTATCTTCATGATTTAGTTTCTTTCATAGATTTCATTTATGTATAAAATATTGTACGGCGATTCATTATTTTTATCATTGATGTTCTATGAAATTTTTAAAAATAATCTCTCTATGATTTATTTTAAAAGTATCTCTCCATGAATTTGAGTTTCATCTGATCAATAAATTTATTCTTTTTTATTTATGTATATATTTATTGGAAGATATATTTTTTGAGTTATTATAAATTAACGATGAATTAATTTATTTTTCCCTTTAAAATATTTTACACTAATGTTGAGAATTTTTAAAAGAGTTGTTTTAATGTAATTATTGATAATATCAAGTTAATAACAAAATTTATTAAAAAATTTCACTTTTTAATTGCAAATAAAGATGAGGAATGGGGAGTGTACCCAAACATCAAGGGACTTTTACCAAAATGTGATAGTTGGGCCCTATATAGACTTTCATCATTCCAGGTGGAAAGAAGGATATTTATAATCATTCAAAACAACAATGGATATCATTACGAAATAGTGTGATATGTTTTTAAAATTAAAAGTTTTATTTTTAATAGTCTATTAATGATTTTAAAAAATTGGTTTTTAATAGTTTGTGTTTTAAATAAAAGGTCTTAAAATAATATTTTTTAATGTATCATTTTATGAAGTTGTTTTCTAAAAATAAATTTAATTTTAAAATGGTATTTTCAAAAAAAACTATAAATATAAAAAAAATTTATAAAGAAAATAATTTAACAGGTTTCCAAGAATTTATAAAAAGGAGTATTATCATTTTTTTAAAAAAAATCATAATAATCTTGTTATTCACACACAAAGTTTTCAAAAAAAATATTTTATAATGATTATTAATAAGTTGGAAATACTATAAAATTTAGATTTCCTAGAGTGAAGTTGAAGTTATCATCGAATAATTCAATAAATGAAAAAATTCCCATTGGAAAGGAAATAGTATGAGTTCTTTTACATACAATATAATTCTTAATTCACTAAATCTCACAAAATAAAATGATCCTATGGAAAGTAGTGATTAATTATTTATATTTGAGGATGTAATTATATAATGTTAATGTTGTGTCACTTTTTTAATATCTAATTTATTATATAAAATAAACAAATAATGGTTTTTGAGATCCAGACCTATGATTATAGGTTTGGGGCACCTTATTGACCATTAATCCATCCACATCTTGGAACCTAATAGTACTATCTATAATAGTTTTGACTGAGTTCATATAAAGGGGGATAAAGGGGAGATTAAATAAATTTTATTCAATAATAAAATATAGATAAAGTTATAAAGAATTCACCCATGGATCCTTGAACCACCACACTACTATATTAGGCAAATTAGAACTCTTGGATGATGTTTTGAGTTGATTTAAGGTGTTTCAGAAATACCTATAAATATTTAAATAGGTTCAGAATATATTTTAATTAAGTCTATAATATACTGACAGGAGATGAAACTTCAAAAAGGACTTGAATATTGATCTACATAGGGTTCATTTCTAAACTAAAGTTTGAGTTTTTAGTAAAGGGGAGAGCATGTATGCGTCATCTTGATATATATTGGAGTCATCATATCTCACATAAGCATAATTCTATCTATGTATAAGTCATCATAAAATGTATCTATGAGTTAGCTAGAGTGACGTATGACTGGATCAAAATAATGGAAAATCTTTTTAAGGATGAATCCACATATAGATGAATCCATATAAGGAACATTTCAAAAAATGTTAGGATTATTCTGAGTATGAGTTCAGTAATGTCTTAGATACTCCATGAGTTTGTAAGAGTAATCTATCAAAGTGAAACATAATATTTATCCATGTAAGAGTCCCTGAATTATATACAGCATCAGAATATGAGTACTACTGATTTGAAATTACAACCATCCACAAAATATTTCCTCATGTATTTATCATTTTATTATTATACAATAAAAAATTAAATTAGGTTGTTTGAGAATTATATAACTATATATACTGAAGAATATGAAAGGTTTATTGAGATAGTGTTATAATCTGATTATCATGGATTTAATTACCATAATTAATGTGAATAATTTTGATTCAATAGGTAACATTGATGATTTCAATTCCATAATACATAGTTTCATGTCATATCATTATGGTTTCATGAACACATGGATGAAAAATTTAAAATGAATTAATGTTGTGGATTTAATAAAGATTTAAAGGAATGAAATCTCTTTATTCCTTTAGAGATTTAATTTTTAAAATCACTATTATTTTGAATCTGTATTTTGTGATACTATAAACTAGAAAATATCCATTTTTTTAATGAAGATACCACCTACCCTAGATATTAAATAGTGTTTCTATAATTCAATATGGAAATAATATATATACAACATTATATGAATATAAAAATTATTGTGGAATAAAAAAGAGAAGTAATAGTTCAAGATAAATAACTTAGAAGTATATATTTTGTTGTATCTAAGAGATAATAATTGAGATTCTAAATCAAGAAATTTTTTATAAAGTAGAAAACATATAGTTCCTAAGGGTAAGAGAAATTATTGAAGAATCAGAGAATCAAAGATATGAAGGTAGTGATCAAGATTTATTGGTCAGATCATGATCATCAGTTTTAAAATCTATTAAAAACATAAGTACACACTGAATATTTTATCTAGGTATATTATAGGGGCATATCTATTTTTAATGGTGTTGAAGAAACCAGGAAAACAATTAAACTATTACCTGTTTAGTTTTAACATTTTTTCAAGGGTAGTCAAAATATGTATGTTTCCATTGGGACTCCAGAATAAGATCATAGTTGGACTCTATGCTGATGGGATTGGGATGATCCCTAGTCTAACCCTGTATTTATAGTTTAAAAACTATTATTGGGGTGTTTATCTAATAATGATAGGTATTATATTCTCACATAGTTTTTAAACCTTGTGAAAAACTAGCATTCTTGTTTTATTTTTTGTCATATTATATTTAGGTGTGCCTTGGTAACAAATAACTATTGGATATCAACTTTAATTAGTAATAGATTTTAATTTTAATTTATTGATTTGAAAATGTGTACCAATGATCCCCCCAATCTCTCAATGGTACCAAACCAACATGGGAACTACCGATACCAATGTCGGGTATTTAACATAATCAATAGGGAATTATTTACCATTAAAAAAGAAAAATCAATAACTATATAAAATGAATATTTTTCTTTAATAAAAAATATTAAATCATCCTTAATGAGAAATTAGGTTTATAAAAAAATACCAAAAAAGAACCCATACACAACCAAACCAAAATAAATGACCAAAACCTATCCATAAGGGAAAGTCCAACTTCTCCTCTAGGTTGAGGTTAAACTCTATCTTGACTCTCTTCCATTGTAGATCTTATAAGCCTTTGATAATAAACAAATAATCCCTCCCTTTATCTTCATCATTAAAAATAATATAAAACATTCTCACAATGGTATGATAATTATATTATTATCAAAATTTCAAGCATTATGAGTGATATATAAAATAATTCTATACAAATAAAATGTATATTCATAGTCACATACAAAATTGATCATTATAAATATTGAAGTTAATATTTTATAGTAATCCTCATCCCTTCTATAATGAATCAAATCATTATAGGTTATTAATTTCATAGAAAATTTGAATTTGAGACTCTACAGTAGGGGTAGTTTTGAAAATTTACAGTCCTTTAAAAATTCCAAGAGATGGAAAATATCAATGAATGTTTTTTGGATATAGATTAAGGTATGGGAGGTGTTTTGGGTTCTTGAATTAATCACTATATCCTCAGGTTGATTTTTTAAAATTTAAAGTGGTTTTTACTCTATTTCATGGTAACATAATTATTAAGGGAAACTATGTGAGTGAACCATGTGAGGTGTCCTAGCCTTGGGTGTGGAACGCAGTTGGAACATGGTTTCTACACAACCATGAAAACCCATACAATTTAAGTTATAGAGGGAGTTTAATGGTTAGTTTATGGTTTGAGAAAATATTTGGTCATACTATGTAAGATGTGTAGCCTAAGTTAGTGAAGACTACATGGTTGGCACATAGTTGGTGAACCCTATAGCCAAACAATGAGTTGTGGTAAGAGATAATATGAATATTAAAATTGGAAAACATTTAAAAAACCAGGCGACAACCAAAATTTCATTAACAATGATCAATTAAAAATATCCCCATTGGGATTTTAATCCTCACCCTAACTTTACTCTCCCTCACATATGGATTATCCTGATGGGATTCCACCCACATCATCTATCATTTCCCCCCTCAATTTAGGGTGACTTATTAGGTTTTTTATAGAGATTTAATGGTATTTTCTCTCTTTGCTTCAATTGATATTATTTTTTCCCCTTACCATTAGATTTTTTGAGATTTATATTAGGGTTATTGAGATGATTACACTGTAAAATGGTGGAATCACTGAGTTATGTTGGGGAATTTACTCAGAATGATTGGAGGACATCTCAAGAGGATGCTTTTACTTTTCTTATCATAGATCAATTAATGGTACATCACCTGATGAATTATTTTTAATTTTTGATTCACTTATACAGATTGTTTATTTACCAAGGATTTCTAATGTCAAGGATTATTCTCATGATGGTGTTGGGGGAAAGTTAAGGACTTTATAAATGTTTTCAGATGAAATTTTGGTGAACAATGTTTCTTGGTGAGTTTTTAAACATTTAAGTCTACTTTAATTAAATTATTTCTATATAATTATAATTTATTATAAATAATTAAAACATTTTTTTGGATTAATATAGGATATCAAGACATGCTGCAAGACTTGGACAAGCTTTGTTGAGAGTGTTAAGGCTTTATTAAAAGACATTTTCACTCTATTTGGTAGGTGGTCCCTCAACCATTCTTATATTAAATACATTCTATTTATCATCATGTGATTTTTAGTCTTGCAACTATGTGTGATCATCCTTTTTAATTAAATGAATTGTTTCATTAATGTAAAATTCATGTGTATAGATGGAGTGCCAAGGTCCACAGTGGACCCTTAGACATTGGTTTCATACCCTGGCCACCAATGGTCATGGGATTTGTTATAAATAAGTGTTATGAGCTACAAGGAACCTATAGGGGTATGATTTAAATGAAATTAATGAGATATATTGGAATTTATTAGAGGTACGCTTATAACACTCCATGTAGTTGAGAGTATTGGATTGGAAATGGTTAACTGAATTAGGCTATAAGAAAACTATGAGATTTCTTATAGACTTCAGGCTAGTTAATATGAGTATGGGGAAATTTTTCTTCCCCCATGGATCTTTGAGTTTTGAGGTGGGTATAACCTGGGTATATTATGAATTATTTTGGTTCTTGAGGATTGACCTAAGATGAATCAGTAAGTGAGATTCTCTTATGCCATCCCTCCATAGTGATGCATGTAAGGATTTTCCCAATAAATCGATGAGTCCTTAACAAGATTATAATAATGTTGAGGGTTTTTATACCATCTGAGTGATGGTATTGGACCAAAATTTTATATCATGATTGTGGATCTCATGTATGGTTTTTAGATAGTGATGTGGTGTAACACACCATGGTGGGTTTCCAAACCTTGTATTGACACTATATAAGGGTAGTTTAGAGGAGATTCTATCATCAATTATAAGTGGTAGGATTAAACATGTGAATTGATGGTGATGATATAGGTTTTTCACTTAGTGGGAAACATAATGGATTCTTGATAGGCTTATTGTATTATTTTACCTTGGGATTATAGTAAAATGAGATGCTATTGATTGGATATTGTCCCCATGATTATATGATTTATGAGATGCTTGGGTTTAACTCATAGAATGTGGTGATTCCTAATGATTTATGAGATGACTAAGATTACCTTATAAGATTTTTTTGGTTGCACCAAATGATATGTGATTCCTAGGCCACCTAATATTATATGGGATGTGTGATAAAATTTTATCATATGCCTAAGATGTCAGATGCTAGATAAAATTTTATGATGTTACAAGGATTATAGTATTTTGGATGATGTTTTGATGATATTTTATGATATTACTAGGATTCCTAGTATTTTCATATTGAGACTTATGAAGTTATATGATATTTATTGGTTTCTAAGGATATAGAATTATGTATAATTCTAGTTTATAAGTGTCCTATGATCCCTTGGATATATTCATTAAACATGAGGACATTTGTAGGATGACTATGATTTTTCCTATTATCTAGTGTTTATACTTGATGATTTATTAGAACCCTAGGTTTATTAGGTTCTATCCTTGATCCAGGTAAAATGAGATTCCTAGTTTGTTCTTATGATCTGGGGATGAAAATGGATGACATGAGAAGTTGAGGTTGGTTTATAGGATTTGGAGACAACATAATATTATTATGAGGTTCCATGGGTAATTCTTAAGATATGTTGTTACACCTGATGTTTTTATATTCATGAGATACTCAGTAAGGACTTGTATTCCCCCGATTATTATGTCACATACTTAGTGACATCCAACACTAGATGGAGTATGTATGGTCTATCTTGGGTGTCATCATAGAACCTAATTTTTAATGGTATTATTTATTTATATTCATATGTTTATTTATTATAATTATATCACATTTTCATATGATGAATTTACTAGTTATGTTTTGGACCATGACAATTACTCCCAACTAATTGATTCTAAAATTTTTCTTAGGTGTCCATAGAACATGGGTATTAGAGAAAACCTCATTTATCCCTAGATCTATCTGGGTAGAGGCCAAGAATGTAATGATCTAATGGGATGGTGATGATGGACTATATATACTAGGATTTTATGAGGCCCGATTATCGTAGTAGTGCCTCTAGAATTTATATTAATTTGGGTTATTTGTATATGGGATCTGCTGAATGAGTGATTGGTTGTTATGTATGACTGTATGATTCCATTTTATGTTTATTATAAATTTTTTGTTTTGTTGATTATGAATACTATATTTATTTATTATACATGATTATTGGCCATTTTCACTATTATTTATCACCCTTATATAGTGGTGTAGTCTCTCCACAACACCACTCTAGACCCTTGATACTAGTCAAAAACCTCTATCATACTGGGAGTTTTTCTAGAGATCACATATCACCTTCATTATATTACTATATACTAAAATAGGTTGGGGAATTACAAAGTTGTATTATATAATCATTTTATATTTTCATACTATTTGGGGAGATGGTAAAAAAGCGGTATATGAATGCTTTAGAGCTTGCGATGGAAATCGGAAAGGTGTTTTGTGAACACCATTTTGATAGAAAGTCAAGGTAATATTAGATGTGGGATATTATTATTAGTTTTCATAGTTAAAGTTGATATATTTATTTAAATATGATATGAGTGATTGAGATTTCTATTTATGATATTTATCATAGACCACTGGAAAGTGGATAGCATGCATGCATCATTTATTACACATAGGAATCGAATTGAATTTGTGTACTTCTGTGTGATTAATATAACTAATTATATAGGGTTTAATTATTTAAAGTGTCAAAAATAAAATATATTAAATTGTCCCATATAAATTGTTTGTGTAATTATACTCAGTTGAGCCATAGTTTTACTTCTAATGATATGTAATGTGAGTCATACTGAGGGATTCTCCTTGATGGATATTATACATTACCTTTGTATAAGGGATATATAATGACTATTGGTTCATTAGTATAGGTACTTGATACCTTGGTTATATTTCTAATATAAAATAGGTTTGATTATTTAAAATTTCAAGAAAACACTATATAGTGATTTCCCATATTCCTCTTTTAATCACATTCTATTTAACAAACAATTTGATTATGGAATACTCAACATATATCATTATAGGTTGGTGTCATTATATACTGATGGATGAGATCTTGGTCCTCTAGAGGGTATTATCATATGCATATTACTGTTAAATATTTGTTCTTTGGAGTGGGATGATGACTTTTCATGTGATGCCTTAGGAATATATGTGTATGAGAACCCTAGAGTGGGTGTTTGGAATAAGAGACACCATATGTTATTTGAGATGGTAGTAGATATGTTTCTTCCTAAGTGATGACCTTTCTGAGATGTGACCTAAAATCTAGGTGGGAGAACCCAATTCTTTGATATAAAAATCATGTTATTGGTGATCTGAGTGATATTTATGAGATTAACCTAATAGAGGGGATACAACATACTTGTGAGTTATTTTCAATATAGAAAACATGGGTAGAATTTTTTGTTATGAGATCACTGTACATGAGGTGTTTCCATATATGTTGCATAGGCATGTAGATGCATTGGAATTTTGTGGTGTAAATTACTTGAGGTTCTCTAGTATCGAGGTTAGGTTTTTGGGAAAAGGCTATAAGAATGCCTGTCCCTATGGATTTTGAGTGTGGTTCTTAATGATGTTGTGGATCATGACCAAATATATTTTGATATAGGATGGGTAGAGAACATAGATATACTTTTGGTTTTGTGAATGATGTTTAGGTGGGGGGTGATTGTTTGATATGTTGAGGTATGAGTGAGAATTCTTAGGGTTTTTGGAAAAGAATTGAGTTGATTATTGTTAGATGATATTAACATGAGGGATTAGTATAGGTAATAATATACGAACATGAGTCTAGATTTTATGACATGTGAATCCAAAAATAATGAGTAAGGATCTATGATCAGTTGAAATTAGAGCATACTAATGTTAGGTATGGAAGATGTTGGAGTAGAATAAAATTTTACGCATAGTTACTATTGAGTTGTGGATTGATAAGAATCAATATGTGTGAAAAGAGGGATTTTGGATTTTATTAAATGATTAATAGATTGGTTTCTAGAGGGATTTAGATAATAATATAATTTTATACCTCTATGGTGATGATGAAACCTCGAATGAATATTTTTGGGGGTTGATTAGTTGGTTTGTGTGGCTTGAAAGGAGCAATATACATTTTATATTGGAACACGATGTGGTTATAATTGATGATACGTAGAAGTGTCATTACCCTATACCTCCAAAGATACCCCTCCTAGGATGGAAATGAAGAAAGGGAGATAATGACCCCTGAGTCCTGCCTCCAGTAGGCCCTGACATGGCGAATGGTACCAAGTGTGTACAAATCTCACAATATTGGATGCATTACCCTTTATAAGAAACAAGATCATGAGATAGAAAAAATCATCCACAAACAACACTAAAACATAATATAAATGAGAAAACCAAACCATCCCACATGCATTTATAAAAAGAACTAATATAGATAAAAGTCTCCAAGTAAATACCCAAGAAGGAAAGCTAAAACTGTGACACAACAACTATCAAGGATCCATGCTAGTAAGGTCTAGCAAGGTCTGTGAAATCCACCTAGAAACCTGAAAATAGTTTTATATATGTAGGGTGAGAATAAAAGTATACTCAGTAGGAAAACCAAACACTATCATGCATATGTGAAAGAAGCATACTAATGCCCCTATAAGAAAACGAAAGATCCAAACAACACCTAAACAGGTATATTAACCATCCCAACCTCACTAAGGCATGATAACCAAATAATAAAAACAAAGTAATATAATATAATATGAAGCACAAGGATGATAGTGTACCCCATACCAATTTCTCATTGACTATCCACTCTCACACCCCAACCTCTTCTGAATAAACCACATAAAATCTTGAACACACACACTTGGGACTCAGAACACATCCCACACAAACACACCTGGTCCCCGCAACACATCCTACTCACACATACCTAGGCCTCACATCACATCCCACCCGCACAAACCTAGGCCTTGTAACTCATCTCGGCTGCACACACTTGTGCCTCACAAGACATCATGTCTCATCCCAAATACACATTGTAAAGAACATCACAACTCATCCCAAAGACACATGGGATACCACATCTCGTCACATCTCTTCTGAAAAAAGCTTGGGTCATCATTTCATAGAAGATGGATCAGGGAAGAGCAGGTGTCCTACCATCCATCCTCCCACTGGGATGTTTGGAAGGACAAACCTTATGTGACTATGTTGGTGTTTGTCACATAGTTCTCAACGTGTGTGGGGTTCATATAGAAATCACAAGGAAAATAAAATGTTTACATATATATAGAGAAAAGAAAACAAGCCCAGCCGATAGGTTTACAAACAACCAACTCACAACAATATCACCTTTTCTACCACCTATAAATTCATTTATTAGTTTCTAGAACAGTCATTTTAGATAGTGAAGAGCCATTCATTTTATTATTTAGTACCAATCACATTTAATCACATAACCCATCATTTAATTTTCCATTAACAAATTTCCATCCCATTAACCAAACCAACCCATGCTATTTCAAACATTATTAAACATTCAATAATTCCATCACTACTCAGGAATCTATGAAAACGCAACCATATATTGCAAGAAAACTATCATCCCTAACATACCATCACCTCACCGTACTAAAAGCACAACCAAAAAACCACCTCGCTTTCCCAAAAGCATGGTGAAACAAACCACCTTCTTACCGGCCCAAAAGCATGACCAAACAACTGCATATCTCCCATAACCCATTTCCAACACACATCATCATCCCACAAGAACGACCACACATCACAACTCATCAAGATACATTTATAGGTTTAAAAAGGGGATTTTATCACATTCCACTTTAATTTTGGTGTGCTATCACACAAACCAAAATCCCATGGAAGCCATTTCATTATACAACTATAAATAATTAACCAATTTCCATTTAGGGTGATATCACAACAATCACAATAAAACCAAAAATCACAACACATATATCCAGTGAAAACAAAGCCCCCAACGACCACAATTTTTTGTGGGGCACCAATCTTGAATAATCCACAATATCACAAACATTATCAAAGATGTAAAACCATGAAAATCAAACCATTTTCCACCTTCAATATCAATTATACAATTCTTTATCATTGATTAAGAGGGAACAACCATAATATATATATATATATATATATAATTAAACCACTCTAGTATGATACACAATAATGAGAAACAAGGGAAACCCTACTTAAAAGAATCTTTTAAACTCGTTGTGCACTGTAGAGCAAAGAAGAATGCCCACAAACCACAACCTTGCCACGAGAAAACATGTATCAACCCATAACGAATAAAGAGATCATCAAAACATGATCCAAACACAAAACCCAAACCCAATCATACCACCACAGCGAAGCCCTGGAGAAGAACATAATAAAATATATGATAACGAGAGGGGAACTCACCATAAAATGAAGATAAGAAGCTAAGAACCAATCCCCATCGAAAGAAATCTCAAAATATATCAAGGGGAGCCAATGGATTCCTTGAATGAGAGAGAGTTTAGGGTTTGAGAAAAATATTAGCACCCTATAGTATTATAATATCACTACATTGGGGATTTACATGTTGTTTAATCCCCTTTCAAATCATGTAATCCTCAGGGTTTAGTTTCACCGAAAAAAACACAATATTTATATTATTTCACCCAAAAAATCTACACATTGTTAAACATCCTATGAAAATCCGTGAAACCAACTTTCAAATCATGTAATACACTTACATGATTTGTATTTTTTGTAGTAGTTCTACTGCACCTCCAACTCTAATGAAAACTCTTGGAACCTCCCTCGAACACCTCCAGCAACCAAAACTGGAAAAGTAACGGACCATGAGGGCACCGACCATTACATCATATACCTCTCAAAATCTTATCACCCTTAAGAATTCAAAACCAAACCTAGAAGAAGGAGGGGTCGGAATAACCACTCCTCAAGATACCTCTCAAGAGTATTTCCATACCTAAAACACTACCACCAGATAGAAAAACCATACAAAAACGATCACAAAACACTCTACACGTCCATATAACCGCAATCGCAATTCGCCTCCTCTCACACAACCACATTTCCACACAACCATTTCAAAACTATCTAAATCTCCACATAGACCAAACTAACAACCACTACAATCAATGAACTGCACCATCCCAAACATGCAATCAGGGAATTCTGTCTTCCATGTCAAGATATTATCCACTTTGGGTGGCACTAACTTTCCCACATGCGTTTAATCACATCGTAGTTAATGTGTCTCGATTAGGAATTAGGTCCTCCCATTTTTATATGTCAATTCCTTATAACATATCACACCACACACATCATAAATCAAGGAAAACATATCATCTCACAAAACAACAAGGTCTCAAACATCACATCACAAAGTAATACCGAGAAAAGAAAAACTCAAAAAAAAAACTCTTGGTACTGGGCATGAATTTGTGCCTCTCACCCCCAAGTACCCTCCTCTAGGACATTATGCCTCTACAACAAACAAACCAAAGGAATGTTCCATCCTTATATCACCTTATCCTAATTATCCTAGATATCTACTAGCCACTCCAAAAACATTGTGTTATATTCAGTATCCAACTCTCCCTAGTCAATGACATGAGATTCATCGTGAAGATACTAAAGAAGTTAAGAGATGCAGAAGACATTCTGAATCCTATACAATTGAAACAACAACACCAACCAGTGCGCCACTTTTCCAACTTTCCCCAACACCTCAAAGGGCCCAACAAACCTAGGAGAAACCTTACTCTCTCTTTCAAATCTCTGCTTCCCAAGTTGAGGGGAAACCTTCAAGAACACATGGTCTCTAACATCAAACTCTAGGGGAATCCTCTAGTAATTTTCATAAGACTTATACCAATCCTATGTTCCTTTAATACTATCATTAACAAGATGAAATTTCTCTATGATGATCTACACCACATCAAGACCAAGAACGGTTGTCTCCCCAACCACTTTCCTATACAACAGAGAAAGACACAGTCTCCCATAAAAAGACTCAAATGGATCCATTCCAATGGAAGAGTGATAGCTATTATAATAATAAAACTCTATAAGAGGAAAATGTCGTACCCAAGATCCACTAAAGTCCAAGGCCCACACTTGAAACATATCCTCCAACATCTAGATAATCTATTTCTTCTTCAAACCTGTCATATGGTAGAAAGTAGTGTTGGCGAATAACTGAGTTCCAAAATCATTCTACATCTAGACCTACGAGGTAAAATGTGAATCCCGATCCATGACAATAGACCTTGGAACTTCATGAAACTGCACCACCTCATCAACTTACATTTTATCCAAATAATCCATTACGTCCAGCTCCTTGATTGCTAATAAGTGGGACGATTTCATCAATTGATCCACTATCACCCAGATACCATCACAACATCCATAATTTCTAGGTAACCATGTGATGAAATCCATCAATATGTCATCCTATTTCCACTTGAAAACATCCAAGGGTTGTAAGAAACCACCAGTAACACAATGTTCAATATTTACTTGCTGGAAAACCAAGAACATCACCACAGACTCTATGAATTATTGTTTCATCCCGAGCCACCAAAACTGCATCCTCAAGCCATGGTTCATATTATAAATTCCCAAGTGTACTGCAAAAGGTGAGCTATGGAACTCATAAAGAACTCACTTGTGTATTTATACTGAAACAAACATCTTTCCACAAAACAAAATCCATTTTTTAGCATCCTTTGAACATCTATTCAGAGAATCGACATGGCTAACACGATCATGTATCACCTCTACCTCATAGTCCCCCATTGTGAATCATCCACCTAGTGCATTAGCAACGATTTCACCATCATCTGAAACAATGATATTCTCTCACCATCCATGCTAACATCTAACTTAATGGTTGACAACTCATCCATTCCTCTCCAAGAATCCCAAGACTCCTAAACAAAACCATTCCATGACCTCCTGTTCAATGATTCAAGAATAAAATTTCCTTTTACTGAGGTATATGAGATCTCAAAATCATAATCCTAAAGAAAATACATCCTCCTCTTCTTCCATAAGTTTAGATCACACTGATAAAAGATATACCTCAAGTTCTTATGATCTGTGAAGACTGAAAATCACTCACGAATGAGGTAACATCGCTAAAACTTCTGTGCTAACACAACTACTAATTGGTCTACATAATGTGTGGCATAGTTACAGTCAGGGGGACCTAACTGCCTAGAACCATAAGAGATCACCACCCACCTATACATCAACACTCATCCCAGGACCAAATGGGAAGCATCACAAAACACCTCAAACATTACCCCTTCCTTAGGAAAATAGAGCACTCGAAAACTAACCAAATTTACCTTCAGGTAACTAAATGTTTCCTAACAATATTAACTACACAAAAAATCTTGTACTTTCCTGGTAAAATATATCACCAAGACTACAACTTGAGAGAAATCAATCACAAACTTCTGATAATAGCCTTCATGACCAAGAAAACTATGAACCTATGACATTTTATTGGGTTCTACCCAAGAAACAACTACTTTAACATTAAATAAGTTAACTTCAACACCCTACTCAAACACCACATTCTTGAGGAATTGAACTTCTCACATCCAGAACATATACATGGACAACTTTCCATAGAGATGGTGGTGTTGAAAAACATGAAATAGAGTTCTGAGATGCTTGGTGTGAAACTCCCATGACTTTGAGTAGATCAAGATATCATCGATTAATATGATGATGAACTAATCATGGAACTCACAAAACATGGATTTCATAATCCCCATGAACACAGTTGGTTCATTTGTAACACTGAATGGAATGAATACAAAATCAAAGTTCCCATACCTACATTTGATGGTAGTATTCATGATATTTCCCTCATTCACCCTCAACTAGTGATATCCAGACCACATATCAATCTTATAAAAAAAAACTCACCCCTCTCAGCTGGTCAAACATATTGTCTATCCTTGGAAGGGGGTAAGGGTTCTTATCCTTCACCTGATTCAACCTCTGGTAGTCTATACACAACCTCAGACTATCATCCACCTTTATAAAGAATAATACTGGAGCACCCCACAATGTCACCCTAGGAAGGATAAAACTATTATTCATCAGATATTCTATCTGAATCCTCAACTCTCACAACTTAAAAGGTACTATCCTATAAGGATACATTGAAATTGGGTAATCACCATGATGTAAGTCTATCCCAAAATCAACATTGTGTTGAGGAGGGTAGTTTCAAAACCTACTCAATAAAAGTATCTAGGAACTCCCCAAAAACCTTGGGAACCTCCAACATCCCAAAATCTAATTATTCCATCTAGAAATAATCCAATAATGAAATAATGGGATCTATACACCAACTGCCCACCTGAAAACTTTTCTTAACGAACAAAACAACAGGTTGACCATCCACATCTGAAAGAACAACTCTCCTTTGGAAGAATTTGATAAGAACACCTGAAGACTAAAACTAGTCAATGTTGATGATGAAATCATATGACTTCTTATGTAGCAAGAAAATTTCCCCATGAGACTGATTGACCCCATCATTGGTCTACACCCCCGACACACATCAAACAAGTTGGTCTAGCATCCGAATAGAGTATTCAACACTAGGGGTAAAGGAAGCATCTCTACATATAGTCATAGAGAATGGGCTAGTGTGGGTGAAACAAAGGAGTGAAAATATCTCATATAAAACAAATTAAAAACAAGATTACTAAAAATGCTGATCGTGCCTTTGATGATCTCTAACCCCTATGGAACTACTTCCTAAAGTGAATGCATATAATGATACTAAAATTATCTACATCCAAATCCATGAAATGCTCGGGTCGTAGTCCCTGAACATGAGAAACATTATGAGTTCAAACTCTGCCTACATTATATACCCCTCAGTAGAGCATAAGCCTACTACCCTTATTGCTGAAATGACCTCACTAGAAACTGCTACTGAGGTTAGTATTGAACCAGTCTACCTCCAACAAAATGAGCTCCAAGAAGTTGCTGGGAATTGATTATGAAGATGGTAATGAACCCCATAGAAGAAAAACTTGTCCCAAACCACATAGGAAAGGCATATAAACCATAAGGTCGAAAGGTAATCTTATGAGGACGACTCCCGGCTGGTCAAAACCTTGAAGGTCCTGGCACCTAAAACCTACCACTAAAAACTTTTCCCCTCAAGGAAACCTATTGGTTTCCCTCCCATAGAAAACCTCCTCATAATTTCATCTTCTCAATCACCTATTCATTCTTCTGAATCTCCAGATACGTAGACAACGTAAAATAAGTAACTTTATGAAAGATAGAAGGACATAGTGCCTCCTCAAGATGTCTCACATGAGATTATTCATCTCTAAAAAGATCTTGAAAAAACAAAGAAGATCTGTGAACGTGATTCCTAACTCCCACACTGAAATGATCCCCTACTGAAGAGAAAGAAGCTCCGGACTCTTTACTTGATTCAAGGTTGATAAAAGAAACACTGCTCAGAAATCCTTCTCAAAGTTGACCCATAAAATGTCTTCCACCTTCTACTCTTCTAAAAACATTGTCCACTATTAACGCGCTACTCCTCACATATGAATTACTACCAAAAGGATATAGTACTTCATCGGGGCCTAGATCAAACTGAAATCAATATCAATCTCTTGAATCCATATATCTATTTTCAAATCTTAAACACTTCCCACATACTTCCCGAAAGCCTGCCATTAGAAATCACACAAAATCCTATTCCACCAATTATCTTCCTCAACCATATCAACCTTATGACAATCGACCAAATCTGCCTATTTAACGTCAACTGCCTAAGCCACAAGAACACAGTGAATAAGATCCATATTTGAAATTAAAAAAAATATTTCCTAACCTGGTAGTGTGGAGTTTTACTAAGATTCATTTAAAATCATATTATTTATTTCATCTATTTTAAACTTCCCAAAACCACCCAATTCAAAAATCAACACAAGTCATTGTTATGCATGTACCTTTCATAGGTCTCTACCCTACAAGCTGGTCCATCTCACTATAATATTCAATAAGCTTAGATTCCATGCACTAGATCACTGAGGGATCAAAAATCCTATGTCCTAGATGGTTTCCCAGGCCTAAGTCACATACCAAGTTCAACTGATATTGTTTTCATACTAACCCATGTATTCCCCACCATGCCTAACTCCAAACTCCATCTCATTTCTCAACCATAATTCTTTGATACCACTCTGTCATGACCCCCTCCCTCCAAACATACCCCTCCTAAGATTATGATGAAAAAATGGAGATAATGAACCCCAAGTCCCGCCTCCAGCAGGCCCTGGGTTGGCGACTAACACCATGGGTGTACAGGTCTCACAATATAGGAGGAATTACCCTTTTTAAGTAACAAGATCATGAGATGAAATGAATAATCCAAAAACAAATCCAAGACATAAAATAAAAGAGAAACCAAAACCATCCTACAAGCTTGTATAAATAGAACTAAAACATATAAAACTCTCCATGTAAATACCCAAGATGTAAAGCTAAAGCAGTGACATAACAACTGTCAAGGATTTGAGCTAGTAAGGTCTAGCATGGTATGTGAAATACTCTTGGAAACTTAAATAGTTTTATATAAACAGGGTGAGAATATAAGTATACTCATTAGGAAAACCAAATTCTCTCCTACACATGTGAAAGAAGCATATTAATGCCTCTGTGAGAAAACAAAAGAACCAAACAGAAACTAAATAGGTATACTAACCATCCTTACCTCCCTAATGAATGATCAACAAGTAACACAAATCAAGTAATATAATATAATATTAAGAACAATGATGATAGTGTACCCCACACCACTTTCTCATTGATTAGCCTCTCTCAAAACCCAATGGAAAACATCATGGTGCTCCCGCCTCTTCTGAATATACCACATCACATCCCGCCCACACACACCTAGGCCTCAAAACACATCCCACACTCACACACAAGATATTCACATCACATCCCCCCCACACACACCTGGGACTCACAACACATCCTAACAACACACACCTAGGCCTCACAACACATCCCCCACACACACACCCATGCCTCGCAACACATCCCTACCACACACACCTGGGCCTCACAACACATAACATATCATCTTGAAGACACCTTGGAAAGTATATCAAAACTCATCTTGAAGACACCAGGGATACCACATATCATCAAATCCTTCTCGATGAAGCTTCGTCCATCATCACTTGGAAGAGGGAGTAGGAAAGAGCATGTGGCCAACCATCAATCGTCCCACCCGAATGTTGGTAAAGACACCCCCCGCTTGACTATACAGGGTTTCAACACATAGTGCTCAACATTGGTGGGTTAAATATAGAAATAAAAAAAATACAATGTATACATATATATAGTGAAAATCACATGATACGAAACTATGGGTTTACAAATAAACAACCAACTCACAACACCGTCACATTTTTGCCACCATTAAATAAATTTATTAGTATCTTCAGTATTCATTTAATATGGTGAAGATACCTTGATTTAATTATATAGCACTAACCACATTTAATCACACAACCCATCATTTAATTTTCCATTAAAAAATTTCCATACCATTAACCAAACTAACCCATTACATTTTAAACATTATTAAACATTCAATCATTCCATCACTAATTGAGAATATAATATAAAGAAACCATATATCAAAATCAACATATCATCCCAAACATTCCATCACCTCGACTCCTAAAAATCACAACCAAAAAACCACCTCGCCGCCCCAAAAGCACGACAAAAAAAATCACCTTCTTGCCACCCCAAAAGCACAGCCACATAACCACATATCTCCCCACACCCCATTGAAACCACACATCAAAGTCCCACAAGAATGACCCAATATAACAACACATAAATATCAATTTACATATTTACAAAGGGTCTTTTATCCCAATCCACTTTAATTTAGGGTTGTTATCCCACAAACAAAAATCCAGGGGAACCATTTCATTAGAAAAGTATAAGTAATTAACCAATTTCCATTTAGGGTGATATCACAACAATGAAAACCAAATAATTAAGCACAAAACATATATCTATCACATATAAATCCCCTAAAGGCCATAAGTTTTAGTGGGGAAGTAAGATAGAACAATACAGAATATCACAAACAATATCAAAGCAGTAAAATCATGAAAATCAAACTCTTCCCCCCTTCAATTCCAATTAGCCAATTATTTAAACTTGATTAATTCAGCATTACCACAATCCATAGTTAACAAAATAAAACCCTTCTTCATGATACACAATAATGATAAATGAGGGAAACCCTACCTCAAAGAATATTTTCAAGTCACTATGCACTGTATGGAAAGAAGAACACCCGAAAGCCACAAATGCACCATGAAAAAACCGAGATCAACCTAAAACACCTCAAAAGATCATTAGACATGGACCAAACACACAACCCAAACAAAATCACACCACCTCAGTGAAAACCTGAATAATAACCAAAGAAAACAGATGAGAACGAGAGGATAACTCACAATGGATTGAAGATGGGAAGCTGAGAACTGATCCCCATCGAAAGGAATCTAAAAACACCTCTAGGGGGAGCTTATAGGCAACTATAAAGAGAGAGATCATAGGGTTTGAAGAAAACTTGGGTGCCCTATATCATTAAACAATACTACATCAGGGATTTACATGATGTTTAATCCCCTTTCATGTTGTGTAACATTCAAGGTTCAGTTTCACCAAAAAACGCATCGCCTTTTTTATTATTTATCCCTGAAAATATACACGTCATGAACCATCCAAGTAAAAGACATGAAACAAACTTTCAAATTGTGTAATACACTTACACAACATTTATTTCTTACAGTAGTTCTACTACACCTCCAACTCCTACGAAAACTCTTGAAACCTCTCTCGAATGCCTCCAAAAACCAAAGCTGGAAAAGTAACAAACTGGGAGGGCACAAACCATTACAATAAGGGAATTCATATAATAAGGAGTGAACCATAGGCTATTGTTGGGTGTAACCCTCCTTACAAATGGGATTTCAATATAAGTCAAGGATGACATTCATGGTGAGTTTTGAATGAGTATTGATTGATGTTTCAGATTGGTCTATGGGTATGAGTGGGGTGAACACATCCAATCATTATATTAAGTAATAAATAGTGTGTGGCATAAAAATATTATTATTTTGGTTTTGTAGAGTGATCATAATAACACCCATATTTTAGGTAATTACATATTGGTCATGAATATATTACACCCATGTGGTAATGTTACTAGGTGTGATGATACTAGTCATTGGATGGTTGATATGGAACTAAGATACCAGTTTGGAGGTGGATTTAATTTTTTCTAGTTCCTTAGGGAGTACTAGGTTTGAGATTCATATGTGGTTTTAAATGTATTATATTTGTTGGAATTAGGATTAGGATAGTTTTTATTTGATCTACAGGTGAGTCAGATTAAAAGAATGTCGGTACACATGAGCGGGGTAAGATGGAATATTTAGTTTTCTTATTATTCAAAAATGGAATTACATTGAAGTTTTCCTTGAACTTTACTGTTGGTGTTTTCATGATCTTAGGATGGATTAGGGGATTAAGGTCCAAGATTAGGTGAAAAGATAGAATTTCAATGGATAAGTTTGAGAGTAAATGTAAAAAGGTTATATAGAGAAGATATGACCAGTAAGAGATCACATATAACCTCTACATTAGCACACATCCCATGCCCAAATAGGATGTGTCACAAAACACCTCAAACATCACCCCTAACTCAGGAAACTGGAGCACTAGAACACTAACCAACTTTCCTTTCATGTAACCGAACATTTCCTGACACTGATCACTCTAGAAATGTTTTTTGACTTTCCTATTCAAAGCTGTCAATGGGACTGTAACTCAATAGAAATTGGGAAAAAACATCAGTTAATATCCTGAAAGACGAAGAAAACTTCAAACCAATTCCATGTTATTAGGTGATACCCAAGAAACAACTACTTCATCCTTTGATATGTCAACTGTCACACCCTATTGAGACACCACATGATAGAGGAATTTAACTTCTCACATCCAAAACATATACTTGGAAAAAACTCATAGAGATGATAGTGTTGAAGAACATGTAGGAGAGTTCTGAGATGCTTGGTGTTCTCCTCCTATGACTTTGAGTAGATCAAGATATAATCAATGAATACAATGATGAATTAGTCCAGGAACTCTTGAAACATGGAGTTCATAAGCCCCATGAACATAACTTGTTTGTTCTTAACACTAATTTTCATGACTACAAACTCAAAGTGCCCATACCTACATCTGAAGGTAGTCTTCAGGATATCACCGTCATTTACCCTCAACTAGTGATATCCAGACTGCAGATTGATCTTAGAAAACCAACTCACCCATCTAAACTGGTCAAAAGAATTTTCTACCCTTCGAAGAGGGTAATGCTTCTTGACCTTCACCTGATTCAACCTTCTGTAGTCTATATAAAAACTTTGACTACCATCTTCCTTCATGGAAATAAAAATGGGAGAAACCCAAGCTAACACACTAGGATGGGTAAAAGCCTTATGAATAAGATATTATATTTGAATCCTAAACACCCACAACTGAAAAGGTACCATCCTATAAGTATCCATTAAAAATGGAGAATCACCATGCTACAAGTCTACCCCATACTCAAATTCATGTCGAGGGGGGTAGCGTCGTATCCTCCTCAGGAAAAACATCTTGGAACTCCACAATGACCATGGGAACCTACACCAACCCATCATCTAAGGATTCCATCGAAAAATAATCTAATAAGGAGATAAGGGGTTCTACATTCCAACTGCCCACATGAAAACTCTTCTCACTGAAGAAAAACCACACGCTGACCATCCACATCTGAAAACATGACTCTCCTCTAGATGATGTCAATAATAGCACCTAAGGAATACAACCATTATATGTTGATGATGAAATTTTATGATGGTATCTATAGCAAGAAAATATCCCCATATGACTAATGTGACCCCATCATTAGTCTACACCCACATAACACGTCAAACAAGCTAGTCTGCCCTCTGATTGGAGTAGTTAACACAATTGGTACAAGAAACCTCTCTACGTCTAGTCTTCAAGCATGGGATAGAGTAGGAGAAACAAAGGAGTAAAAATCTACCATATCAAACCAAGAAAAAATGAGAGTTCTTAACAAAATGATCATACCTATGATGACCTCTAGACCCTCTAGAACTACTTCCTCCACTGCATGAAACTGACCACACACAACTATGCTATGTATTTACTGATGACCACCTCCACGACCACACTTGGATTGCAGTCCTTGAACACAAGAAAAATCCTGAGGTACCCAACTACCTACTCCATCTCCCCCTCAGTAGAGAATAATATTTCTACCCTTGCTGTTTAAATGGCCTCACTAGAAACTGCTAATGAGGTTGGTGATCAACCTGTCCACCTTCACTAAACCGAGCTTGAGTAGCCACTAGGCACTAGTTCTGAATATGGGAATGAACCCCATAGAAGAAACACATCATCCCGAACCCCATAGGAAATTCATAGAAATCAGAAGGTCGACTCCGGGATGGTTGAAACATTTAAGGTCCTGGAACCCGAGACCTTCCACTAAAAACTTTTCCCCTTAAGGATCCCTATTGGTTCCCCTCCCATGGAAAACATCCTCATGAGTGCATCAGTTCAATAACCTATTATTTCTTCTAAATGTACAGATATTTCAACAATGTAAAAGGAGTACCTGTATACTGGATAGAAGGATGGAGTTCCTCCTTAAGACATATTGCATACGATACCTCATCTGGAAAAAAATCTAGCACAAACAAAGAAGACACTTGAACTTGATTCCCAACCCCCGCACTGACATGCTCCCATACTAAGGGGAAATAAGCTTCAGCCTCTTCACTAGAGTCACGGTTGATGAAAGGAACACTACTTATAACTCTTTCTGGAAATAAACCCATAAAATATATGCCTCCTTCTACTCTCCTAGATACAGCATCCACCACTGACGTGCAACTCCTTGCATCTGAATGACTACCAAAGGGACCTAGTAATTCATTAGGGCCCATATCAAACTGAATGAAATCTCAACCTCCTCCATCTAGATACTTTTTATAACATCTTAAACATCTCCCTAATACTTCCCCAAATCATTCTCTTATAAGGAACACAACTTCCTCTATCACTAGTCATCCTCCTCAACCAGATCAACCATCTGATAATAAACCAAATTATCCTACTTAACCTCAACTACCTGACCCACATGAGCACAATGAACATGCGCCATAGATAAAATGTAAAAAATGGTTTCATAATCCCTGTAGTTTGTAGTTTTACTAATATTCATTTTAATTAATTTTATTTATTTCATGAATTTTAAACTTCCCAAATCATCCCAATTCAAACAAGAACACAAGTAATTATGATGCATGTACCTTTTCTAGGTATCTACCCTACTAGTAGGTGAATCTCACTAGGATGTTCTATAAGCTCATATTCCATGAACTGGATCACAGGGGCCCAAAAATCCTATTTCTTAGCTAGTATCCTAGGCTTATGTCACATACGAAGGTCAAGAAACACTATTTCTATACAAAACCATGGATTCCCCTCCATTCTTAACTCCAAAATCCATCATATCTGTCAATTATCAGCCTTTGATACCACTATTTCACAACCCCCTCCCTCCAAACATGACCCTCCTAAGATTGAAATAAAGAAAGGGAGATAACAACCCCTAAGTCCCACCACCAGTAGGCCCAAGGTTGGTGACCAGAACTAAGGGTGTACACATATCACAATATATGAGGCATTACCCTTTATTAGTAACATGATCAAGAGATAAAATGAATCATCCAAAAAAAATCTAAGATATAATATAAAATATAAACCTAAAACATCCCACATGCATGGATAAATAGAAATGATACATATAAAACTCTCTAAGTAAATACCCAAGAAGTAAAGCTAAAGTAGAGACAAAACAACTATCAAGGATATGAGCTAGTAATGTCCAATACAGTCCATTAAATCCCCCTAGAAACCTGAAAACATTTTTAGATACACAGGGTGAGCATACAAGTATACTCAGTTGGAAAAAAATGTCTCTCATGCACATGTAAAAGAAGCATACTAATGCCCCTGTGAGAAAACTAAAGAACTAAATAGAACCTAAACAAGAATACTACCCATCCTAACCTCATTAAGACACACTCACCATGTAAAAAAACGTGTAATATAATATAATATAAATCACAATGATGATAATGTACCCCACACCACTTTCTCTCTGATTATCCATTCTCACACCCCAATGGAAAACATCATGATGATCCCACCTCTTTTGAATATAACACATCACATCACATCCCACCCACACACACATGGGCCTTACAAAACATCCTGCATGATCATACCCAGGCCTCACACAACATCCCCCCCCCCCAAACACACATCTAGGCACCACAACCCTTACCAACAACACACACATGGTCCTCACAACACATCCTACCCACACACACCTGTGATTCACAACACATCCCTCCCACACACACCTGGGCCTCACAAAACATCACATATCATACTGAAAACACCTTGTAAAGCACATCACAACTCATCCTGAAGACACTAGGGATACCACATCTCATCACATCCTTCCTGATGAAGCTTGGGTAATCATCACTTGGAAGAGGGAGTATGGAAGAGTGGGTGGCCAACTATCCATCCTCCCACCCGGATGTTGGGAAAGACACCCCCATGTGACTATGCATGTCTTCATCACATAGTTCTCAACATTGGTGGGGTAAATATATAAATCACAAAGAAATGAAAATTTATGCATATATATAGTGAAAATAAAATGATCCCAACCTATGGGTTTATAAACAAACAACCAACTCACAACACAATTACCTTTGCTGACACCATTAAATTCATTTATTAGTATCTGAAATAGCCATTTCAGATGGTGAAGATCCTGTTATTTAATTATTTAGCACCAACCAAATTTAATAAAACGAACCATCATTTTATTTTACATTAACAAAATTCCGTACCATTTTCCAAACCCACCCATGAAATTTTAAACATTATTAAACATTAAATTATTCTATCACTACTTGGGAATCTAGAAGAAGGAAACCTTATATCGAAAGAAACCTATTACCAAAAATATACCATCACTTCGATGCTCCAAAAGAATAACCAACAAACCACCTCACCACCCCAAAATCACGTCCAAACAAATCAACTTCTTTCCACCCCAATGGCATATCCAAACAACCATATATCGACCCACACCCCATTATAACCACACATCACCATCCCACAATAACATAACCATATCACAACACATCGAGATCCATTTACATATTTACAAAGGGGATTTTATCACATTCCACATTAATTTAGGGGTGTTATCACACAAACCAAAAATCCTAGGGAAACCATTTCATTAGAAAATCATAAGTAATTAGCCAATTTATATTTAAGGTGATATCAAAATAATGACAACCAAAGAATCAATCACAAAAAATATATCCATCACATACAAAGCCCCAAACATCTACAATTTTTAGTGGGGTGGCAAGACAAAACAATCCACAATATCACAAACAATATAAGAGCTGTAAAAGAATGAAAATCAAACCCTCTTCCCCTTTTCAATTTCAATTAGACACTTATTTATAATTGATTAAGCTGGTACAACCATAATCCAGATATAAAAAAAGTAAACCCATAATACATGATACATAATAATGAGAAATGAGGGAAACCCTACCTCAAAGAAGTTTTCTACTGGCTGTACACTGTAGGGAAAATAAGAAATTCATAAAACCACAATGGATCCATGATAAAACATAGATCAACCTATACCGCACCAAAAGATCATCAAAATGTGGCCCAAACACACAACCCAAACAAAATCATACCACCATAGTGAAACCTCAAAGAATAAAAGAAGAAAACTGATGAGAACAAGTGGATAACTCACCATGGATCGAAGACAGAAAATTGAGAACCAATCCCCATTGAAAGGAATTTCAAAACACCTTAAGGGGAAGATTATGACCACCTGGAATGAGAGAGAGTGTAGGGTTTGAGGAAAAACCGATCTCCCAATATCATTATAAGAACATTGCATCGATTATTTTCATGACATGTAATCCCTTTTTACATCATGTAATCCTCAGGGTTCAATTTAACTAAAAAATTCATCTCCTTTTTTTATTTAACCATGAAAATATACACGTCATGAAACATTTGAAGAAAATCCATTAAACCAACTTTCACATTTTGTAATACACTTACATGAAATGTATTTCATATATCAGATCTTCTGCACCTCCAACTCTTATGAATTCTCTCAAAACCTTCCCCAAACACCTCCAACAACCAAAATTTGAAAAGTAATGGACTGGGAGGGCACATACCATTACAATAATGGAATTCATATGGAGGGGAGTTCACCATAGGCTGTTAGTGGGTGTAAAACTCCTTACAAATGGGATTTCAATATAAGTCGAGGATGATGTTCATGGTCAGTTGTGAATGAGTGGTGATTTATGTTTCATGTTGGTCCATGGGTATGAGTGGGGTGACCACATCCAATCATTATGTTATGTAATAAATAGTTTGTTTCATTAAAATATTAGTATTTTGGTTTAGTGGGGTGATCATAAGAACCCCCATATTGTAGGTAATTTCATATCGGTCATGAATATGTTATACCCATGTGGGAAGGTTATTGGGTGTGATGATTCTAGTAATTGGTTGGTTGAGATGGAACTAGGACACTAGTGTGGAGGTGGATTTAATTTTATCCAGTTCCTTAAGTAGTACCGGGTTTGAAATTCATGTTTGGTTTGGATTGATTCAATGTGTTTACATCAGTCTTTGGATGGTTTTTATGTGATTTTAAGGCGAGTCAGATTAAAGGCATGTCAGAACACATGAGTGGAGTAAGATTGAAGATTTATTTTTATTAGTATCTAAAAATGTAATTACACTAAAATTTGTCACAAACATTGGTGTTGGTGTTTTCATGATCTTAGGATTCCTTTCGAGAATAAGGTTTAGGATGAGGTGACAAGATATCATTTCAATATCTAAGATTGAGAGTAAATGAAAAAAGGTATCTGAACAATATATTATTGGGTGAAGTGAGATAGAAACCATATTGAACATTTCGATGGATGACTAAGGATGTATTACATTAGGAAATTTTTATAGTGGAGAGAACCATGGATTAGAATTTTCTCTTATGAGAAGTTATTTATGGGTGGGAGCACCATGAGCATAGGAATGAATTGAATGATGAAATTGTGATTTATCATGATAGATGAGTTTCATGGATCATCTAATGAGTATGGGTGATGGTGAAGAGAGGTTATATTACATTTTTTAATAGTATTATTTATGTTTGGAGTGGTAAAATATAGTCTCATATGTTTTTTAAGAGATATCATGGAAATTTGATCAAGAATTGACATTTGGATATGTTGGTATTAATTTTAAAAATACCACTAAATCATATTAGAGATTATAAGCACTATGGTGGGGAGTTTATAATGACATATGTCATTAAAATTTATGAATTTTAGAGGTAATTTTAATTTTTTTCTATAGATTAGGGGTTGTTTAAATAATTGATATTCAGATTGGAATCTTGTGGGTTAGAGCATATCAAATAGGTTTTTTTATATAGATCAATTCTCAGTATGTTTTTTGGGTTCTCGAGTGAATATTGTGTTATTTGGGATGAATATGGGAATTTTAATTTTTTTCCCTCTATAGAAAGGTAACTTCATGGTTAGTGTGTGTTTTGGTAAACCATACAGCCAAACCATGTAAGATGTGAAGCTTGTGTTAATAAATATTACCTGGTTGGAATATAGTTAGTGAAAAATGCATCTAAACTATTGAGGGGGTGTGTCTTGAGAAAGTGTAATATGCATGATTTTGGAACAGTTTGGAAAACCAAGTGGTAGTCATGTGACAACCAAAATTACATTAAAAAAGGGAATTTTCCCATTTTTTAGCTTGGTATTTTGAGCCTTACACCCCACTTCTTTATCCCTCACACTCGGTGTAGCTAGGTGGGCTTCCTCCCACCTTTTTTGTATTTACACCTCAATTTGGGGTGGTATAATAGGTATTTTTGTAATTTGAGGTGATTTCCTCTATTATCTTACTTGTTTATTTCTTTTACAATTAACCCTAGGATTTTGAATGATTTGGGTTGGGTTTTTTGAACACTTCTGTTATAGTATGGTGGAATCACCCTGTTATGATGGGTATTTTGTTTGCAATGGAAAGAAAACATCCCAGAAGTATATACCCATGTTTTTTATTTCCATTAATTAGAATCTACATCACTTGGTGAATTTATTTTAGGATTTTTATTAATTAGAAAAATTGATTATTCACCCAGGATGATGAATGTTAAGGTTTTATCCTATGATGTTTTTGAGGTATCCTTAAGGACCATCCACATGTGGTTTGATGCAGTTTCAATGGGAGGATATTGTTTGGTAAGTTTTTAAGTGTTTATTAGTATTTAAATTAAATTTAAAATTAAATATAATTTTGTATAATTTATTTAATTTGACATTTTTGAAAGTATTAGGACCTCAGGAGGTTATTCAAGGCTTAGACAATCTTGGGTGACAATGGTTGGTCTTGTCTTAAAAGAAATGGATCTATATGAGGTAATTGGTCCTTGGTCATATAATATAGTAAAGGAGTGTTATTTAAATTCAAGTTATATATGGTATGAATACTCTAGGAAATCAAAAGAACTAAATAAGTTGTTTTATTAAAGTAAACCCCTTTTGGATAGATGGAGTGCTAAGGGATATAGTGGACACTAGAACATTGTCTTGATTCCCCAGAAGTAAATAGTCAAGGGATTTTGTTTTAAAAATTGTTGTGAGGTACATAAACACTAAAATAGTATGAATTATATGAAGTTATTAAGATATGTTTGACCTTAGTAATGATTCCCTTAGATTCCACAGTTTTCGGATGAGATTTGTATTGAGAATGTTAGGCATGATTAAGCTATGAGAGAACCATAAGATGCCTTATATCCTTCAGGATAGTTGAGATGAACGTTGGGTGAGTGTTCATGTATCATGAACATGTGAGTGATTTGGTGGGTATACCTAAGGTAGATTATGGATGGGTTGGGTGTGTGAGGTCCTACCATGGATGACTTGGGAAGTGGGACGACCTTCTACCATCCCTCCAGAATGATACTGATATAGATTTTCCTAGGAGGCCATGGTGGAACCGACATGGTTATGATAGTTCTAAGGGATTATATGAACTCTTAGTGATGGGTGTGGCCCAAGAATAAAAATTAATATCTATGAGCCCATGTAGGGTGTCCATACGGTGATGTGGCATAATGGACCATTGTGTGTTCCACATCATCATATTGAACCTAGAGTGGGGTAGTGTTGAAGAGATTATATCATCAATTTAGGGTATCACCTTATAAAATATAAATTTACAATAATGGTCAAGGTTTTACACTATGTGGAGAACCTAGGATATGTTTCACGGTCCTAATGTATAAACATTACATTTAATGATAACCACATGATATGGTATAGAGTGGATTCAACCCCCCATGTATATTATTTAAAAATTTTCCTAGGATTTACTCCAAGGATCTAGTGATACCTTATCAATTATGATTTTTAAGGGATTAACTCAAATGATCTTATGGTTACAAATAACGATATGAGATATGAAGGACCCCTAAAATCATGTGGGATTTTTTATGACATTTTTTTAGATATCTAGTATTTCTAGGATCTAGTGTAATTAATGATGACATTTTATGAGATTCCCAATACTATAGGATATTATGGGATGAATAATGTTATTTTATGAGAATCCTAAGATTCCTATGATCTAGATACCAAGTCTGATGATATCATATGAGATTCTTAGGCATTTTAGGATCTGGTGTATTCTATGATGATACTTTATGAAATTTCTAGGATGTCTAGGATCTAGTAATTTTACCTTAGGACATATTTGGGAATCCTAGGATGTTTACTAGGATCTAGTGTATATACATGATGATTTATGATATTCTTATGTCACCTAGTATCTTACCTTAAGCCTAGTACTACGATATTCCTAGAATGTGCCTATGATCTAGTGATGACACATGATGATATGACAAGTCTAGGTTTCTTCATAGGATCTAGTGATGATCTAATATAATTTTGGGATACCTAATATGATTCATAGTATTTAGGACTACACATGAGTTATTCATATTCACGAGATATTGGGTAAGTCTTGTGTACCCCCTTACGATTATATCACTTTCTTAGAGATACACATCTTTGGCCAATGTTGGTATTATCGATCCCATGTGTCACCTTAGATCCAAAGAATTAATAGTATTATTTATTTATTTTCACTCCCTAATTATTATATCACATTCTTAGAGACATCCATCATTGGATGAACCAAGTATTATCTATCTCAGGTGTCACCTAAGAATCAAAGGCTTGATGGTATTATTTATTTTTAGTCATCACTTTATTTATTATAATAATATAACATATGCATACATTATATTCACTATTTTTACTTATCACCCCATTAATGGTTCCCTACTAAGTTGTAATCACACCCTGATTAGGTGGTCATCACACTTGAATACCAGTTAAGATCTCATTTTTTTGTAGGATCTAATAAGGTAGTGTTACAGTGTATCTTGATCGAGCAGGATATCTAAGTTAGAGTCTCAAGAATGTGATGTGATGAGGCTCAGGGATGGTAGAACAACCTCATCATACACATATATTATTTTTATATTTGTTATTAGAGGTTTGAAAAGTGTGTGGCTAGTTGTGGTGTATGATATTTTTTCTTTCGTTTTGAATTTGTTATATAATTTTTTTATTGATTATAGATACTTAAAAATTAATTATATATAATTCTTGGTTATTTATAGTCTTATTTATCACTCTAGGGTGACGGTATAGTATTCCAATAATATCATTATAGACCCCCACTATGAGTCATCATCCTCTAGAATACTGGTAGGTTCACATAAGGCCACATAACACCCAAATCTAGTTACTAGGGACTAAAATGGGGCAAAGTGTTACACATTTCACACCATGGCCCTTACAATCAATGTAAATTCCCAAAAAATCCATTCATTTTCACCCATCACATCAAATGTTATGGAACATTTAACAATCATTCATACCCACGATTCAATGAATTTTTTTAAAAAGGAGTTTCTTCTGAGAAAATATTTCTATTATAACCCAAAAAATTCCAATATCATAATTTAAAAATACATATATTTAAAACACATTTCAAGGAAATATATATTTTTCAAATAAAATCACATTATTTTCAAAATCCCAAATCAAATGATTTTTGTTAAAATCTAAAACATTTTTTTTATGAGTAACAACTTAAAATCTATCAAATTAATTGCAAATAAAAATTACTTTATAAATTATATATAAATACCATTCTATTAAGAGTAACATAAAATAATATTTCAAATTAAATAATTATATAAAAAATATAATCCATTTATATTAGGTGAAAATTTCCATATTACACAAATATCAAATCATATATATAATCTTTAATTAGATCCTTTGATTCTTATCATCAAAGACTATTTTTCATAATATTTTTTAATTATACTAGGAACTTATCAGGTAAATTTAATTTAACGTGATAGATATAAGAGATATATGATACATAACATCAATAGTAAACTGACTTGGTTCTACTATATCCCCGAGAGGGGGAGGGGTGAATTAGTGATCCATTTATTTTATGGATTTATTCAAATTAATTAAACCACTAGGGTTGGTTGAGTTCTCCATCCAATATCCTTGATATCTCATAACCATACCAGATTATGAATATGTAAAAGAAATAAGAAATGTTGATTTACAAGTTTTATCATTGAAATCATACTCTTTACAACTATTTTTTAGAAGCCCAAATCATAGATTCTAACACTATTATTGAAAATGGTTACATGTAATAGTTTCTCACCATTCTTACATGAAATCTCATCATATTATTCAATAACTCTATAGAGGTTCTTCACAATACATTGCAGAGTTCCCAGCCTCCCATTGATTCTTCATCCAACTCGCACAACTCAGTCCTATTGACTAGAATTATGTTCTTCAAGGGTCATAAACAACCTTAATGAAAAGTTCTTCCACTACCTCTTTCATCTTATACAATGGTCTGTTAGAATTTTTCTCCTCACAACCTTCTTCTGCAGCCTTCTCCTACGATATACATATATGGTACGTTAGGCTTATTTTTCTTCTTATAACACTTTCCTCTACTTTGACACATCATACATTGTTTCATTATTATTATTTTTTATTCTTCTATAAATAATTTCTCCTAGATACAACCAGATTCTCTTTTGATACATATATGATCTTCTAGTAGTAAGAGTATTTAATTCTCATGACTTATTCTTCTTCATTATCTATATCTATATATTTTAAAATATTAGGAATATTATTTTAATAATATTTACATATTTATGATATGGAAACTACATCAATATCTATAAGAAATTATCAATTTTATAGTCATAAAATATCAACCATGTTCTCCCTTTTGAACCCCCCTTAATACATTGGTGTTTCCTTCCTCAATTTCCAAAAAATCTATAGTTCTAATATATTTTTAATTTACTTCGATGAACCATGGATATAATAATAGTTTTCTTGTGAAGTGTTAAAATTACTTTTTTAGTGGTAACACCATTTTTTCAAATCATATTTTGAATTTTCCCTTATCAGAGCATGAATCAAAATTATTCAAATTGATTGTGATATTTAAATCATTTAAGAATACTACAAATAATCCTCTAAATTAATTCATAATTTTAATAGAACATTGATTCATGATATCTAAAATATTTATTTATAAATTTCCTTGGATTTCAGAATGAATCATATGAATTCTATAGATGAATCATACATAGAGTACAATGAATCATATATATATTTCAAATTATATATACATAGATCTGGAATGACATGTATACATATTTAATGGATTGTATGTAGATCCACATGACTCATACATCAATAATAATGAATCTTACACAAATTGCAATGAAACATACATATATTAGGAATTTATCATATTTATCTCTCTAATGACTAATATACAAGACATAATGACTCATATATAGTTGACAAACAAGTCATTTGGTTTTTGAATTAACTCATACACATAAACTTTTTCCTCTGAAATGATTTATAAAAATTTTGTGGTTAGTTAGCTTTCACATCCACTGAAATTCCATAATTAATTAAACTCTTATCAAATAACTTCAAGTAATTATCATACTCTTCAAATGAACCCAAAAGATTATCCAAGGGTTTAACATTACATGATAGAGCAGTTTGCATGTTTAGGTCTCCATGTTTGGATTCATCAAACCTAAAGCTATATTTTCATCATGAATATTAATTCAATAATCTCCTAACTATCTAGATTCCTCAATGCATATTTAAAGAGAGTGTAGATTTTTTCACTTCTTGTTAATTAGTTTTTTTTCATAGTTTCCTTAAATAATATATTTACAATCATTATAAATAAGGGATGCAAAATTGAATTTGCTTAATTGAAATCTCCAAGTAATATCCTTCAACTTCCCTTTCCATTTATAATGGATATTGATTACACATATTATCTCTATAGGTTCCAAAAAAATATTTATAGTTTAACCTAATAAGATTATTCTTTATTAATAATAAATAAAAAAGAATACTTGGTCTATTCAAATAAAATATATATGATCATACTTACCTTTAATATAGATTTTATTTTACTTAACAATTTTTTGAATATATAAAAAAGATGTGGGAAACACTAAAAATACACCCATAGAATTCCAAAACTAATTCAATGGGGTTTTAGGGACTAAATGGGATTAAATAAAGGGTTATTAAAGTTTAAAAAACATAATGATTTTTTCGAATCACACATGGTTATCCTTCATTCAGATAAATCTATGTTCCTAAATATGCAATTCCTACTATCATTAAAACCTCATTCAATATGGTTATCCAGTACTCTTAACAAACCATGTTCCTAAACATTCATAATTTACACCCTTAAAATATAGAATGTATAGTAAATTTTTATTTTTATTTAACATTATCCATTTACATGATTTTTCAAAAAAAAACTCTCTAAAAACAATATTTTCAATCCAAAAATTTCCAAAACTAAAAGGTAAATATAAAAAATATGCCTAGGAATCTTAATTGTAAAAACTTATTTTTATCCCTTATAAATTCATTGACCACAATTTTCTATAAAAAAGGATATTATGGTATCCAATCTCTAATTTATATTCATAAAATAATACTTGTATCCACAAAACCCACATTACTTAAATATTTCATGTCATTCAGATCATCCCCTAACTGTCAAAAATCTATATCAAAATTTAAAAAGGTTGCATCCAATTGTAATTAAATCATATAATAGTTTATTATATGAGAAGGATCTAAATTATATTTCTATATTAAACAATGGGAAAAACATCATGGGTTGTATCATACCCTGGTGGAAAACCCAAGATAATTGCAACTTCTCTAATTTATTCAATTATATAAAAATAACCCACAAACTTGGGTGTCAAATTATATGATTCCTGATTCATCAATGTTATAACTAAGGGAGCACATGAAAAAATGACTTAAAATGAAATATTAAACTCCAATGTTCATAAAAAATAGTATAGGACTTTTAAAAATTATAATCTATTATCATTATTTTCATATTCAAATAAAACTGATCAATCTTCTCCTTTATAATAATACATACTAAGAGGTGTTTTCCTCACCTTTCATCACAACATAATAATGATCAATATAGTAAACCATAAAAACCTTAAATAGATTTATTTTAATTAATTATTTATAGTTATTGTTATATAAAATCCAAGAAATAAATATGCCATTCTCATGATATCCCAGTGTCCAACACATAAGCTAGAATCATGCATTCAAAAATTTAATATGGATTTTTTATGTCCTATAAATTGAAGATGAAAAATTATACTCATCTTCAAGTGAGTACTCATGATTATATAAATCACCTTCAAGGATATTGATGTAAAATGAAGATCCAGATCTAACAAGATATATTTCATAGTTTATGTAATTATTACCATTTCACTCATGTAAAAGTTACCAAAATGTTTTATTGAAAATATATATCAAATGCTTAAAATTTGAACTAAAAACATAAGAAAATTCACAATCACTAAGATTTTAAAAAATTTATATGGTGATATTGTTAGACCAAGAAATAAATCTATAAATATTTTCTTTCATTTCCATATTATCAAGGGTAATGGTTATAAATATTTTTATGGTTGTTGATGATATTCAATCACTTATTGATAAACTAACCTTGAAAACAAATCACCATTTATTTTTTATTCATTCTATACTACCAAATAATATATTTAATTTTATGGTGTATATTTATTTATCCTTTATGTGAAAACCAAATCAAATAACAAAAATTCTCCATGTCATCCATCAATATACTAATGAAACCACCACTATATTATTTACTTGAATCACCAATGATGCTACTAAATAATTTTTTATTTTATTTAAATTTATTTTCGGTCAAAATAGATACATAATACCTATATAAGTTCAATGTAATTCATTGGAGTTAGTTTATAATAATTTTAGATATATAAAAATTTAATTGAACTTTTCACCGTCTTTTACCCATCTCTTAGAAGTATTTGGAAATTCACATAAAACATAATTTTACCGCTTCTGTGAGTGAAATTTCGAAAATCTAAGAGGCAAGGTTAATATCTAGGAGTAAAATGTGGTTCAATAAGATATAAATAATTTTTGGTGAATAGTAACTTTTTACTTTTATTTACCATAGTTAAAAGTAAATAGGGTAATTAAGGGTAAAAATGATATTATTATTAACCTAACACATGTACTAATTCTATTGGATAAGTATAGATCGACCAAAAACAACCTTTGGAATAAAATATGAATCTCTTTGGTCTAATTGGATTAGATTAGGACATTTATTATTATTTAATTCAAAGACGAGTTAAAAGAGTTAAAATCAAGGTTTAATAACTAAAACATTTTTATTATAGGGTTATACATAATATAAATTCAATTATAAATATTAATTTGAAATATACAAAGATTTTATACATAATGGTATTTTATTTATAATTTTTAGACATTAAATAATTTAATTTATTTATGAGACAATGGTGATGCAGCAATTACATAATTAATGAAATATTAAAATAATTGATATTATAAATATCCAAATAAATGTAATTTGAGACTTTTTATGGATTAAACTAATTTTTTAGGTTAATATGACATATTAGGGTTGGATAGAAGAATTTTCTTCGAAGTAATAATGCTGTTATAAATTTACAAAAAACAAAATACCAAATAGTGTCAAAATTGACCTAAAAGAGTTTTTAAAACAAATATTATATTATTAATTGATATTATATTCCTAAAAATATAAATTTCGGCCAAAGTAATTATATAATGATATTTTTATCATTAATTAACCACTTGGGGTTTTATTGGAAGTATATAGTAAGTTTATTAACCATGTAATATAAAAATTTAAAGAGACATGGTAAATGTAAAACTATTTAACTAAGAGTTAAATCTAAAAGATAAAGTTAATATATTGACCCAAACCTGTCTAAAACCTATTGGTTTAGTGTTTTTAGACCCATAACCACCTTAGAATTTAAATAATACCTTTTAGATCCATTGGAAACCGAAAATTATTTTATTATAAAATAATATTTCTAGCTTTTCCTAAGGTGCACCTCACCCCTCTTATAAAAGGGCACTCCCCCTTCTCTCTAATTCACACCTTCAAAGCCTTTTGGCTGGGACAAAACCTGCCCAAATATCATCTCATATTCCCTCAATTCATCCTAGAGGCCTTCATTTTGTCATAAACACAACTTAAGGATCCCTTTTGATCAAATCAAAAAGGAAGAACCCGAAGAAGAGATAATAATATCACCACCCTCTTTCATGTTCTTTTCTTCTTTCACCTCTTATATCTTTGTTATTTCCATCCTAAAATAATAACTCCAGTATCTTCTATATACTGAGATGTTATTATAAATATGGTATAACCAAATTCATTATTCTATCCATCCTTTGAATAACATGTCACCATACGTGCGTACGTACAACTTACCATCTCCACATCGTGGTGAAACTGTTATTCAATACATTATTATTTGGATGGGTATAATAATGATGTGTAATTGATGTAAATAATAAAAATAACATGATAATGATTCTGTAGATATGATATACCATCCAATTATATATTATTTTAATATCAAAAAATGATATTGACGATCATGCGTACGTATGGATTACCGTCTCCACGAATGCAATAAGATTCATTCCCCATTGTATCCATTCAAGAATAATTTTCATTAGATGATAAAAAATAATGTTTAACTACTTTATATAATTCTGGATATGAATAAGATACATCCCATCCATAACCAATATGACTCACATAATAATGAATATAAAGGAAAACGAATCTGTTAACACCCAAAACGACGAAAATACTACGATATTATTAACAAAGGAATGTTAAAAGATAATATATGATATAATATTAATGTATATGACTCTTGTATAGTTTAATAACAATTATTTCACCATTATATAGGAGTTAAACCTACCCTCAACCAAGGAAAAGTACAAGGTAAGGGTTTATTTCACAATCTCTTCATTATCCGAGATTGTTTATACGTAATTATCTACTGGGACGTCTTTATCATCCACATCCATGTTTCTTAAAAATGTATTTCAAAAAATTCTTACTATTTAATAGAATATGGGTTAAAGTCATTTATACCCTTGTTTGAATTTTTATAATATGTTTGTAAAGGAATCCTTCTGTCGTTTTCCAAACAAGGTCCTTTTTAACCTTTTCGATAGAATTAAGGTAAGAATGTCTTTTTCTAACTTATACGGTGGGTGTGGCTATTTTCCGCCATTATAAAATCATAGAAGATTCCCTTAAAATCTTATAAGAATATTTTCAAAGTAAATGTTTTATTTTATAATTATGTGACTTTTAAATGACTTCAAAAAAGAGATATTTCTCTCAAATAGTTTTGATTTCATCTATGATGGATTTTAAGCTTATTTGAAGTTGATTTATTATGATACAAAACTTTCATATTTTATTGATGGTTTTGTGATATGTTTGATTGTGGATGTGTTATTTTTATACCATTCAAGGTTTATGGATAAAGTATTGACATTTTGTATGCTAGTTTTAATAGGAATGTTTATATTATGTTTAAACCTGTTCATATGAGGAATGCATTGGACATAGTAAGTGACGGGTGGAGCCCGCTATAGCTCCTCGATGCATCAGTAGGTCTCATGAGACAAACTAATGTCTTGGAACAAGGACTTGAAAATATATTATTTGTAGTCTTGGAACAAGGCCTTGACTGTGTGGTTATGATAGTCTAGCATTATGCATTCCATCATTATCATCATCATCGTTACCTTTTTATTCAAAAGCAGATACAAAACCAAAGAAGAATCCAAGAACTAGGGGGAAGATATAGTGAAGGCCAAGCGCATCACCCCGAATCAAATTCACCCCCTCAGGTTTGAACTTAGAGACATGAGAAAGAAAACTAACTGGGGTACCCGGAGTCGCCGTAGAGGCCAAGTGATCCGCCACCTTGTTTCCCTCTCTCCACGTATTGGTGACTCGAGTGTTTCTATCAATGAGGGCTTTGAATTGTCTGGTTATGTAAATGATAGACCAGGGAATGGTGCCTTTCCAATGCAAGGCGTCGTGAATAATCATAGAATCAGTTTCCACATGGGAGATGTAATGCTCCCTCTGCCTGCAAATAGAAATACCTGACTGAACCGCCCTTGCCTCCACCTGTAAAGAATTTCCATATCCATAATATGCCATAAACGCCAAAACCACACTACCTATGGAATCTCGGACCATGCCGCCACCACGCATTTCTCCCATCAATCAAGAACCATCTGTATTTAGTTTGAGCCCACATTCGGGAGGGCTCCATCGAACCCATTGCCCCTGTTTCCTAATACATGACTGCTGGGCCGCAACTTGAGGTTTATACATCTTGCAAAGAGATAGAGACTGCAACCATTTTCCATCGCTGCCAAACAAATCAACCAGGATGCACCTTGCCCTGTCAATAATGTATCTCCCCGTAGAAGAGATCCCTTCGAACTTGGCTCGGTTTCTTACTTTCCATAGACACCAACAACCTGCGTTGAAGATGATAGACCTTTCCATTCTTTCCCTCTCCAAACCGTCTGATCCCTCGAACCATCACTCCATGAAGGAGTCAAAAGTCGATGCAGATGAGGAGTACCCTGTAAACTCCCAGAAGAAATCCCACACCTGACAGGCCCATGCACCTTTGAAGAAAATATGGCTTATGCACTCTTCATGTTTGTTCACACAGCACTGGCAGTAGAATGTCATATTAATTCCGAGCTTCTTAATGTTATCGTCGGTAGACAGGGAACTATTATGGATCCTCCATGATAGAAAACTAAATTTAGTAGGGATGCTCCTACACCACTCCAGATCGTGCGGACCCCCTTGCTGGCCTTGGAGCGAGCTACTCCTGCAGAAATCCTTCGCATTGAACTTGCCCGAGGTGGATGGAGTGAAAATGCACCGGTCTTGTTCCATGCACAATATAATAGAGTCGAACACCATCTGCTGGTTTGCGTCCAGTATTTCTTTGAAAAAATGAGGGAACTGGCTCGCCTCCCTAAAAGTGATCAATGGAGCTGGGCACCCTGGATAAGCGAGGGCTCTTCCCAACCAGTTGTGAAAACAAAACAGAATGTTCCCCTCCCCAATAATCTACTGTGAGTTGTCCTGGATGTCTGGAATAATACTGCAGACTGAGGACTATAGTGTAGACCCACTCCCCGGTGGAGGTTCAGCGGTCAACCGATACCTGCGGGACATCTGCTTTCCCCATAACGTTCGTTCTTCAATGACCTCCCAAGCCAACTTCTCATGCATGTAATGAATGGTATTCATGAGGCTTTTCACATTGATCCCTCCCTCTAAAGTGGGACATGACATCTTCCTCCAAGAGACCCAATTTATCTTCCCATCCGAAGAAGCATCCCAAATAAAATGGGCTAAAAGTCTGTCAATAGCTCTGATAACACCCTTCAGGATGTTGGTAGACAAGAGAGCATGCACTTGTATGGCTGAGAGGACGCTATTTACAAGTGAAATACGGCCACCAAAGGATAAAAAATGGTTCTTACAATTGAGAATGTGCCTCATAATCTTGCTCACCGCACGGTCAAAGTCACTAATACGCATTATGCCTAGAGAGATGGGGGTGCTGAGATACTCCATGGGAAACGAACCACGCCTCATACCCAAGGTATTACCCATATCTGCCACTCTACTTGTGGTACAAGATTTTTCCACATAGAAGCCACTCTTCTCCCTATTGATTTGTTGACCACTCCAGCGGCAATACTCATCAAGGATCTTGAAAATACCCTGCACAAACCTCCTTCCAGCATTAATGAAGATAAGGTTATCGTCCACAAACATCAAGTGGGATATGGGATGGAAGCTCAATCTCCTTCCAAAAGGAAGAACATCCCCATCCAAGATACCTCCATTAATCAGTCTGCTTAAGGTATCCTGCATAAGAATGAAGATACTCAGGGATAAGGGGTCACCTTGACGCAGACATAGAACTGTTTTGAAGAAACTGTGAGTTAGACCCATAAAAGTCACAGCCATCTAGGCCAAACTGAAACACCTGAATAGGATATCAAAAGAGCATATGGAGAAACCCATCTTGTTTAGGACCCTGTTAATAAAACCCCACTCAATCATATCATACGACTTATTCATGTCAAGGTTGATGTCCAAATTCGAGCCACGAGCCTTGAAATTAATATCTCTCAACATATCCTGTGCCAAAGCTATTTCTCCCTGGATAGATCAATTTTCACAAAATCATGTTGTTCCTTGGAGATCCACTGAGGGAGATTTCCAGACAGCCTCCTATTAATGATACTAGCCAGGATTTTATAAGAACAATGTCACATACACACAGGTCGATAGTGAAGGAGGGATGATGGATCCTTGATCTTTGGTATCAGGACAAGAGTTGTGGAAGACTCTACCCTCGAGAGGCTTCCCCCTCTGAAAAAATCCTGAACGACGTTGATGATATCCCCCTTTAGCACATCCTAGGATCTCCTGAAGAAAGAACTAGGGAAGCCATCGGTACCTGCAGAACTGTCATGGTTAAGGTTCACTATAGCCGCATGAATATCCTCATCCTCTGGAATTCCTTCCATCATCTCATTCTCTTGGGGATAAACCAGATAGGGAATCCCCTCCCAAAACTCCTCACCCCCCAAAAGATACCCTTGGAGCATATTCAGATTTGGACCTACAAGAAGATCCTTGAAATGTGAAAATGCCAGGCCCCCAACCACATCCCTGTCATCAGTGAAGGATATATCCTCCAAAGCTAGGTTGGGTTTGAAAAAACGCCACCTTTCCCTTATACATGCATGGAAAAAATCTTTATTCCTATCTCCCTCCTTGATCCATTTTATTCTCGAGTAATCCCTCACCTTCCTTTCCTACGAGAGGACCAAAACAACAAGGGAGTTATTTTTTTCAGAGAGATCACAAAATACAAAATCATCCCATATCTCCTAAATACTTGCCTCATAGTATGTTTAGTACAAAACTTGGAAGCTATATTTAGATAAACTCTAATTAGAGCACATTTTCCTAAGATATACTTTGAGGATTAGTATATAAGAACATCCTAGAATTTTGGTATTGTATAGATTTTGTGAGTTTTCTGAGGAATACATACCTGTCTGGATATGAGTAGGTAGAGGCTGCTCTGGCACAGATGTACCTAGGGTTAAAAAACAAAAACACCACTTTGAGCTACACTTGAACGGTAACTGGTGCACGACAACAGGCCTTGCTGCACTCTTGGTTATGACACTCCTGGGGGATATGCTTAGAATAATTCTCATTTTATTTACAAACCATTATGAAGGGTTTATGAGTATGTACTTCCTCAAAAACACATTTTTATAATAATGGATTATATCTATAAACTATTCAATTTATGTTAAGTGTTTTACAAGTTTGGATTTATGTATTGCAATTCATAAACTAATCTAGTGCATGCCATTGTTTAGAAATTGTGCCTAGTGGAAGGAATGGAAAACATATCAATGCCCGTACTCCATGTAGGGATTTCTGTCCTTCTCAAGATAATTATTGTGGAGTAGGTGATGCAACTGGTGCTAATTAGCTAATCTCCATACTGGGATAACTCACTCAGGTTATGAATAATAACCTTACCCGTACAGAGCACCCTAATCCACAGCATGGAAGATAAATGTTAGATCACTTCATGAGGCAACAAACACCAACATTAAATGGTGGTAAAAATCCACTAGTATTTGAGCAATGGATAAATTCTGTAGAGAAAATATTCTACGTCTTGGGGAGTAGTGAAAGGGAAAAAGTTTTCATGGCAGTTTTCCGCCTCACTGGAGATGTAGATCAATGGTGGTCATTGATTCAAAACACGAATGAAGATGATGAAGTATCAAATATGGAATGGAGGGAGTTCAAATATATTTTCTTATAAAAATACTTTCCTCATGACCGTCGAGCGGATATGGAAAGACAATTTCGGAGTCTGAGTCAAAAGGAAGACGAGAATGTTGCAAAGTATGAGTCTAACTTTACAAGGTTATCAAGGAAATCTATAGAATATATACGTAACCCAATAAGTAAGATTGTTCATTTCTTTGATGTATTAAAACCATTTCTCCATCGATCATTAGTCTCATAATCCTTCTCGTCGTATGTAGATATTTTCTCATGTACTATCAAGATAGAAATGTAATTCTCTAAGTCTTACGACTTTAAAGAAAAGCAAGAGAAGAAGAGATCTTCTGATCACTCTAGAAATTAAAATAAGGGGAAGAAGGGAAAAGTTGAATATCCATCCTGCACTAAATGTGGGAAGAAACACCCCGGTACTTGCTTGAATGGAATGGGAGTCTGTTACAAGTGTGGTGAAAAAGGCCACCAAGCTCATGATTGCAAGGGGAAGAAAGAAGATACTGATGTTCAATGCTACAATTGTAGGGATATGGGACATTATGTGAATGAATGTCCTAAGTGTTAGGGGAAATTACCTCAGAAAAGGCCAAGGGAACAAGGCCAAGCTTATGCTATCACTACTGCTGAGGTAGAAGCTCCAATAGACATGGTGACAGGTAATTTAATGGTTTACTTAAGTTTAGAAAATGATTTATTTGATTCTGGATCATCGCATTATTTCACATCTTCCCAGTTTTATAAGAAAATTAGATATTTCCAATTTTATTTACCAAGGGAGTTGTCAGTCAAAACTCTTAAGGGAAGTATCATTGCTACAAAGTTCTGTGAATCAGTTCCCATTATGGCATATAAATGTTATTTGTCTACTGATCTCATCGTCATACCCATAATTGAATTTGATATAATCCTCGGTATGGATTGGATTTCAGAACATGATGAAAAAATTTATTTTAAGAATAAGAAGGTTACTATTTTTGATGATGATGATAAAGAACACCTTATCTTTAGAGCAGAGTCATCACCACCTAATTATTATCTAGATCCACCCCCAGTAGCTCAACTAAATTCAATTATCGGGGATGAAGAGAATGAAATGACCATGTGTGAGGAAAGGAATGTTAAAATAGAGGGTGTACCTATTGTGAGAGAATATGTTGATGTATTTCCAGAAGATTTACCTGGACATCCTCTAGAACGAGAAATTGCATTTTCCATTGATTTAATTCTTAGTTCAAGGCCCATATTGAAGACCCCTTATAGAATGACCACTGTGGAATTAGTGGAACTAAATAAACAACTAGAGGAATTGAGTAATAAGGTATTTATTTACCCTAGTGTTTCTCCATGGGGAGCCCCTGTCCTTTTTGTTATGAAGAAAGATGGATCTATGAGGTTGTGCATTGAGTATTGGGAGATCAATGCTATTACAATAATGAACAAGTATCCCCTACCTCACATTGATGATTTATTTGACCACCTTTATAGAGATCAATATTTTTCAAAGATTGACCTTCGATATGGATATCATCAATTGTGTGTGAAGAAAGAAGACATTCCAAAAACAACATTTCAAACCAGGTACGGGCATTATGAGTTTACAGTAATGCCTTTTGGGATGACTAATGCACCCTATGTTTTCATGGATCTAAGGAACATAGTTTTCAAGGAATATCTTGATGACTTTTTAGTGTTATTTATTGATGATATATTGGTATACTCCAAAAGACATGAAGATCATGAAAATCACTTGAAAATTATTCTGATGACTCTGAGAAGACATGAATTATATTGGAAGTTTAGAAAGTGTGAATTATGGATTCAGGAGATTTCTTTTCTTGGCCATATTTTCTCTAAGGAAGGAATCTCTGTTGATCCTTCTAAGACAAGAGCAATCCAATAATGTCCAGCACCAACGATTATAACCAAGGTATGAAGTTTTATTGGTTTAGCAGGTTATTATAGATGTTTCGTCCAGAATATTTCCCGATTGGTTAACCCATTAATGAAGCTCACATGTAAAGGGGTTAAATTTGTTTGGAAAAAAGATTGTGAAGAATTTTTCGAATAACTGAAGAGAAGATTAGTCAATTATCTTATATTGACTCTACCATCAGTGAATGATGGGTTTTTTATTTATAGTGATGATTTAAATAAAGGACTTAGTTGTGTCCTTATGCAGAATGATAGGTTTATTGCCTATGTATCATGAAAGCTAAAAATTCATGAGAAAAAATATCCTACTCATGATCTTGAGTTAGATACTATAATATTTTCTTTGAAGATATGGTGACATTATCTCTATGGTGAAAAATGTGAGATATATACCGATCACAAGAGTTTTAAGTATATTTTCTCACAGAAAGAACTCAACATGAGGAAAAGGTGATGGCTTGAACTACTCAAGGATTATGAGTGCACGATATAATACCACCCAAGGAAGGAAAATAAGGTGGAAAATGCTTTGAGAAGAAAGGATCATGGAGTTTTTAAAAATATGAGAGTTGAAAGGGATCTAATTTTCATGGATCTAGTAAAGATGGATATGGGAATAACCATGGAAGGGGAAACATCAATACTTTTTCAAATGGTTGCCAAACCATCTTTACTAGAAAGAATAAAGTGTTCTCAGACCGATGATGAAGAGTTTCAAAATAAGATTAAATCTATGAATGATGGGAGATTGAGTGACTTTGTGAATGAAGATGGAATTTTGAAATTTGGGAAGAGGGTTTGAATTCCAGATATACCTGATCTAAAAAGGGAATTTTTAGATGATTCTCATAGTTCTAATTTCTCTATAAACCCAGGTAGCACTAAGATGTATAGATATTTGAAGGAACATTTTTAGTTGGACAACATGAAGAGGGAGATTGCTGATTTTGTGTCAAGATGTATGGTTTTTCAACAAGTGAAAGTTGGAAGGCAACAACCTGGAGAATTATTGAAACCTATTCCAATACCTAAGTGGAAATGGGATAATATTACGATGGAATTTGTCTTGGGACTACCAAAGACTCCTAGATGGAACGATGCAATATGGTTCATTGTTGATCATCTTACCAAGTCAGTACATTTTCTTACTATAAGGGAGGATTTACCACTTGAACGTCTAGAAATACTATATATTAATGAAGTAGTGAGACTTTATGGAGTACCCCTATCGATTGTTTCTGATAATGATCCCTGTTTTACATCAAGATTCTAGAAAATTCTTTTGAAATCCCTAGATATTGAGATTCATTTGAGCACTGCCTACCACCCCCAAACTGATGGACAATCAGAACAGACTATTCAAACCTTAGAAGACATGTTTAGATCATGCTCACTTGAATTTCAAGGTATGTGGGATCAATATTTACCTCTTGTTGAATTTTCCTATAATAATATCTTCCATTCAAGTATTCAGATGGAACCATATGAAGCGTTATACGGAAAGAGATGTCGCACACCAACTTGTTGGGATGATGTTGGTGAAAGAAAACTTGTAGGCCCTAAACGTGTTGAGGAAATGATGGAAAAGGTGGAGGTAATCCAAACCCACATCAAAGCAGCTCAAAGTAGGCATAAGAGCTATGTCGATAACCGAAGGAAGGATTTAGAATTTCAGGTAGAAGATCATGTTTTATTGAATGTATCTCCATGGAAGGGTGTTATACATTTCAGTAAGAAGGGTAAATTGAGTCCCTGGTACATCAGACCTTTCGAAATTCTAGAACGAATTGGGACTATAGCTTACTGTTTGGAAATGCTGCAAAGTCTATCCAAAGTTCATGATGTGTTCCATGTATCACTGTTGAGAAAATACATGCCTGACCCAACGCATGTACTCACCTATGAGGAATTAGAACTGGAACCCGATATGTCATATTGCGAAGAGCCTTTCAAGATTATTGATACAAGAGACAAGTGCTGAGAAACCCGATGACTCATCTGGTAAAAGTTTTATGGATAAACCATAAGATGGAAGAGGTAACGTTGGAACATGAGGAACTTATGATGAAGAACCACCAAAGTCTTTTTATGCAGTAATATTCTAGAAATTTTGAGGACAAAATTATTTGAAGGAGGGGATAATATAACACCCCAAGCATCTATGGTATGCTTCTCTTTGAATAATATAGTAGCATGTGTTGTACGCAACTTCAAGTTCTAACACACACCACAACCAATCAAACCAACCATTATGAATAGTAATACCCACTTTTTGAAATTTTATAAATTTTATCTTTAAAAACCGACTTCATTATTAGATTTGGAATATCGAAATTATCTTAGGGTGAATTTTTGGTATTTTTTTTGAAAACTTTCAATTTTTGATGAATTGTGAAAAACACTGAGTTATAGTTTAAAACTTAATTTTTATTTAAATAATTATTTATTTTATTTAAATTCATTTTGGGTCAAAATAGATACATAATACCGATATAATTTCAATGTAATTCATTGAAGTGAGTTTATAATAATTTTAGACATTTAAAAATTTAATTGAACTTTTCACCGTCTTTTACCCATCTCCTAAGAGAATTTGCAAATTCACATAAAACATAATTTTACTGCTTCTGTGAGTGGAATTTAGAAAATCCAGGAGACACGGTTAATATCAAGGGGTCAAATGTGGTTCAATAAGATAAAAATAATTTTTGGTGAATTGTAACTTTTTTACTTTTATTTACCATAGTTAAAAGTAAATAGGGTAATTAAGTGTAAAAATGATATTATTATTACCCTAAAACACGTCCTAATTATATTGGATAAGTATACATCGACCAAAAAAAACCTTAGGAATAAAATATGAACCTATTTCATCCAATTCTATTTGATTAGGACATTTATTATTATTTAATTCAAAGAAGAGTTAAAAGAATTAAACTCAAGGTTTAATAACTAAAACATTTTTAATATAGGGTTATACATAAGATAAATTTGATTATAAATATTAATTAGAAATATAAAAAGATTTCCTACATAATTTTATTTTATTTATAATTTTTATACATTAAATAATTTAATTTATTTTTGACACAATGGTGATGCAGAAATTACCTAATTAATGAAATATTAAAATAATTGATATTATAAATATCCAAATAAATGTAATTTGAGACTTTTTATGAATTAAACTAATTTTATAGGATAATATGACCTATTATGGTTGGTTAGAAGAATTGTTTTCTAAGTAATAATGCTGTTATGAATTTAGAAAAAACAAAATACCTAGTAGTGTCAAAATTGACATAAAAGAGCTTTTAAAACAAATATTATATTATTAATTGATATTCTATTCCTAACAATATACGGGTCAGCAAAAGGAATTATATAATGATAGGGTTATCATTAATGAACCACTTTGGGTTCTATTGGAAGTATATAGTATGTTTATTAACCATATAATATAAAAATACAAAGAGACATGGTAAATGTCAAACTATTTAACTAAGAGTTAAATCTAAAATATAAAGATAATATAGTGACCCAAACCTGTCTAAAACCTATTGGTTGAGTGGCTTCCGACCCATACCCACCATAGGCTTTAAATAATCCCTTTTTGATCAATTATAAACTTAAAATGATTTTATTATAAAATAATATTTCTATCTTTTCCAAAGGTGCCCCTCACCACTCTTATAAAAGGGCACTCCCCCCTTCTCTCTTATTCACACCTTCAAAGCCTTTTGTATAGTCCAAAACCTACCCAAATATCCTCTAAACATACCTAAATTCATAATAGAGGCCTTACATTAGTCAGAAATCCATCTTAAGGAGCCCTTTTGATCATATCAAAAGGAAGAACACGAAGAAGAGGTAATAATTTCACCACCCTCTTTCAAGTTCTTTTCTTATTCCACCTCTTATTTCTTTGTTATTTCCATCCTAAAATAATAAATACAGTATATTATATATACTGAGATGTTTTTATAAATATGGTACAACAAAATTCATTATTTTATTCATCTTTTGAATAAAATATCACCATACGTGTGTACGTACGACTTTCCATCTCCACGTCGTGGTGTAATTGTTATTCAAAACATTATTATTTGGATGGGTATAATAATGATGTGTAATTGATGTAAATAATAAATATAACATGATAATTATTCTCTATATCTGATATATCATCCAATAATATATTATTTTAATATACAAAAAAGATATCGTTGCTCGTTCTTACGTACGGATTACCGTCTCCACAAACACAATAAGATTCATTCCCCATTGTATCCATTCGAGAATAATTTTCATTATACGATCAAAAATAATGTTTAAGGACTTTATATAATTCTGGATATGAATAAGATACTTCTCATCCATAATAAATATGACTCACATAATAATGAATATAAAGGAAAATGAATCTGTTAACACCCAAAATGACGATAATACTAAGATATTATTAACAAAGCAATGTTGGAAGGTATTATCTAATATCATATTAATGTTTATGATTCTTGTATAATTTAATAAAAATTATTTCACCATTATACAGGAGGTTAACCTACCCTATACCAAGGAAAAGTACAAGGTAAGGGTTTATTTCACAATCTCTTCATTATCTGAGGTTGTTTATACGTAATTATCTACCGGGACCTCTTTATCATCCACATCCATGTTTCTTAAAAATGTATTTCAAAAAATTATTAATATTTTATAGACTATAGGTTAAAGAAAGTTATACCTTTTTTTGACTTTTTATAAGATGTTTATAATGGAATATTTCCGTCATTTTCCAAACAAGGTCCTTTTTAACCTTTTCGACCGAATTAAGGTAAGAATGTATTTTTTTAACTTATACGGCATGTGCGACTATTTTCCACTGTTATAAAATTGTCAAATATTCCCTTAAAATCTTATAAGAATATTTTCAAAGTAAATGTTTTATTTTATAGTTATTTGGCTTTTAAATGATTTCAAAAAAGAGATATTTCTCTCAAATAGTTTTGATTTCACTTATGATGGATTTTAAGGTTATTTGAAGTTGATTTATTATGATACAAAAAGTTCATATTTTATTGAAGGTTTTGTGATATGTTTGATTGTGTATATGTTATTTTTATACAATTCATGGTTTATGGATAAAGTATTGACATTTTTTATGCTAGTTTTAATATTAATGTTTATGTTATGTTTAAACCTGTTCATATGAGGAATGCATTGGACTTAGTAAGTGACGGGTGGAGCCTGCTATAGCTCCTCGATACATAGGTAGGTTTCATGAGACAAACTAGTGTCTTGGAACAAGGAATTGACAAAATATTATTTGTAGTCTTGGCACAAGGCCTATACTATGTGGTTATGATAGTCTTTCATTATGCATTCCATTATTATGAAAGTTGTTATTGATATTTCATGTGATTATTCGACTAGTAGAATATCCTTGTGAATAAATAATGGAATTATTTCATTTCATTTTTTCCACATTATGCTGAAGTTAAAGTTTAAAAGGATTTTGTTTTATATATACATTTCCTTAAATTTTTATGCTTATTTATGAAAGTTTTCGCTCTATTTTTATCCTTACTAAGAATCTGACCTCACCCCTTTCTATGTTTTATTTTTCCCAGGACGTGAAGAAGTATTTTATGACTGTCATGAAGGGATAGTCTATGGGGATATGATTTTGGACTATGGAGACTATTTGTTGTAGTTTTTAAATTTATGATGTAATGTAAGACTTATGAATGTATCTAGTGTTTCTAAGGCTACTAAACTAATAAATCTTTCGAGACTTGATCTTTTGTGATCATGCCAATGTTATGTAATAATGCACCGACTCTCGGTAACTAGGGTTGGGGCATTATAATCAATATGAGACAAAGGATATGAAATTGATCAATGTATAATTACTATAGGAAAATATTCTCACTATGTGTAATTTTCAAGAAAAGGTGAATTTTTATGCCCCTATATACCCCTTCATTATAAGGGGGATGCTTATCCCATAAAAACGTTTTATCATCATATTATCTCTAGGTGTAAAAAACCATTTTATATGAACCTAGAAATTGATGATATCTAATAGTTTACTCTATTGTAAAATTAGTTTCACACATTTTGGGGAAGCCACCATGATTCATATTAATCAAGGTTTGAAAATCTATTATATGTAAGGTGACCACATTAGGAAACACATACTTCCCACATACAAACCTCATCTGAAAAAATAGTACCTCTTGTGCTCCTCAACACCATCAAGTCACTTTTCCCCTAAATATAAGCCATAAAAGGGAAACGTACCCAGTGAAACCTAAGAGGTAACCATATATCTAGTGGTTTGATGTCACTCCACCCCTTACAAACATTAATAATACCAACTTATCAACCTTCTATGTCTAGGAGACCTAGGGAAACACCTAACAAATTATGTGTTCTGATGTGGACCTATGATAGGAATAGTTTATCATAAAGGGACAACCATCCTTAGATGTTTTTTATAGAACATAAAGGGGAATTTTTTTAGATTGAATTGAAATTTTATAGTCATATCCATTAAATTATAGAAATACCAGTATAACTGATTCCTCTAAATATTATTCCCTATGCTCAAGAAGATGATTATCTTTTGTCACTCTAATTAAAAGAATTATAAAATTAGAGAATCTAATATTTAATTATGATATGGAAGGGTCTAATATACTTAATCAACATGCACCATTCACAGGATAAACTATTAAATATCAATATAGATAATCTTTGGGATAATTTACAAACACCATTGATACCTCTAATGTAATCAAGAAGGCTGTGGGAGTTCACAACTATGACCCAACACCTATAGGATGCCATTCTGTGAATCAAAGATAAAAATTATCCTATTACTTTTTATCAAGGAAGAATTTATAGTATAGTAAAAACCACTACTATCACACTTAAACCATTACTGAAAGTTTTCATGAACCCTAGTAACATTTAGTGTCACTTGTTGCTTCCCATATAATGATAATAACAATAGAAATGACCAAGTACATAGGTGAGGAAATATAAAGGTTACCCATGATATGATGACCAATGAAAAAAACTTATTCTTTACAAAAATAGTAGGTTATGGTTTACTTCATTACTAGTATATAATAAAATCTAATCAAGATTCCTAAGTCCATGAAACCCAATGAAGTTGGCATCATTAAAAATTCTGATTGTTTCCCTTACCATTAAATGTTAGGCCACAACATTCAAGATTGTTGATTTTTATAGAAATTTTCTAAAAATTGTTCTTTTATAGATATGTGATATTGGGAAACCCTAATGAAAAAGAATTTTATGTTTCAATTATCCAACATAGATAAGAATAAAAATAGAATAAAGTTTCATCATAATGTGAAATAAATTTTGATAGAAAGATTAATTGAATGGAAATCAATCAATCTTAGTACATTATCATGGAACAACCAAATAAAATAGTTTTAACAAAAACTCATAATGAATCACATAAATCCATTCCTTCAAATCCATCTTCTTAAGGAAGGTCTAATCAGTTAAAGAAAAAATTGTTACATTAAGAGGAATTTTAACCAAATCTTAAACAAGTACAAAAACTAATGGATTTATTTCCCCATTATTGGGGGTATGGGAACCACCGAACAATATGAAACCCTATTTAGATGAATTATCACATTTTTTTCTATTTTAAATTGGTTAACCATATAGATCTATTATTTGATAAAGATAATACATATGAATCCTCATCAACTACACATAGCTGGGTAGAAGGTTGTAGAGGCTGACGGAACTAGAAAATATATGGTTATGATTAATCCTAATGTCTGAGCTATGTCTCCACTGAATTCGTATAGATAGAAAATAATTGAGTTCAAGAAATTTATTTAGACCATTAGTAAAATATAGGTCCCCATGAATTTCCTAAGATTTTTTCAAATCAAATTTTCATATTGGATTTTTTAAAGTTTTAAAAATTCATGATCAATATAGGCGTGTGGGTAAGCTGGATCAAACCAAATTATCAAAAAATACACCATCTGGTTCTAATAAATTTTAAGAATCTTCTACAACAAACACCTCATCCTCAAAGACATAGTATAAATAATAACTCTAAATTTGTAAGCATTTACTTTGGTGTAGAAGTATGATATCAGTATGTAGTTTACCATATTATTAATGTATGAATTTTTTTGGTTGAGGTGTATCATGCAAAGTCTACCTTAGTATAATTATATATAGTTGTATCATCCATAGAGTAGGATATTCACATCATCATCTAGAGACACATAAAACCGTAGTACATTCCTAGAAAGATTCAAAATGTTTACATTCATTGATATTTAATTTACAATGGCTCTATGATCAATCAAATCCTAGTCTAAACCCTATGATGCTTGGGTTATAACAATGAAGATCTATCTCCCTAAAAATTTAAAATTAAATTTTATGAAAAAAGTGAGTAAAAACCTCTTGGAAGGATAAAAATAAAATCCTAGTTTAGGGATATTTAAATTTACCCTAAGTTCATGGTATTTTGTAATGAGGGATAATTTAGTGTTTTATTGGGAATAAATTGGATTAATATTCATATGGTAATACCATCAATCAAAAAAGTACCATATCAATGTAAATTTCAGAGTATTGTACGGTGAAACTCCCCTTTTGATTCTTTTGAATCCTTGTACATCGATGTGGGATTCTATAGAAATATGAAAAACAAATAATAGCAGGTGACATCCTCCAAGTCCCCCACAAAATAGTTTGTGAACTACTCTACCAAGCCACTAATGTACACTAAATGATGATTATATATTTCCCATCAACATTATCAAAGAAAAAATCCATATTAAATAATATACCATTGTTCAATGACTTTAAATTCCTATGTTTTTATGGTGATAGTTGTATTATTCTAGGTTTTCTTACTAAAAATTAGTCAAAGTTCATTATATGTAAATTAAAACATGATGAAAATTCGTAGAATTATAATTCATTTACATCATTGGAGGTGGAATTTGAAGATACTCCCATGTCTACTTCAAGATTTAAAAATGAACCTTCAAACCTAACTTTTGATAATTATTACTTGGAATAAGATAAATAAAATGATATCAATGATTCGCCTCTAGAATTTTAGAAAAGAATCTATACCTTTATCAATGAACATAAGTAGTATAACCTCGGTATAGAGGATGATTTTTAACACACATTGACCATTACATCCATGTACACCAAGAATCAGGAAGAGTATATATCTTTCCTGAAATGGAATCAATATGTATTAACTTGGAAATACACTAAAATTCTAGGATTGAATCCCATGATGGCCCCCTATCACATAGTATATCAAGATAACCACTTGGAAAAAAATCATAAAAAATTAAAATATTACATCCATAGTATAATTTGAATGTAAAAACTCATCAAATACTACTTTATCCAAAAATTTCTGTATCTAAAGTTTTTAGAAAACTTCATCCATGTCAATAATAATAATAGTCCAATGTAAATATGTGTAGACTTTATTAACCTCAATCATAATTTCTCCAAATATGACTTCCTAGTCCCAATAAAAAAGTTACTAATAGATATTATGGATGGATTTAAAGACTCATCTTCATGGATGGTTACTTCAGTTGCATCCATATTTGAATTTACCAAGATAATGAGGAAACTATTGATTTCAAGGATCCCCTAGGGATTTGTTTTGGGAAAAAATACCTCAAGGTAACATTGCAATGTTTTTTGGTCAACTGTGTTTGTTAACGAAGAAGGTTTCCATGTTTAGTTGAGGATTTATAGAGATATTGTTAACAAGATATGTTGAAAAAGATCCAAGATAAAGGAATTGATGCTCTAGAGGTGGTACAAAAAGACACATATTCAAGGTGGAACAATTTCCTAGTGCTTTCCAAATTTATGAGTATAAAATATGGATAATGGAGAAATGTGTTTTGGGAAAAGGAAGTTGCACGTAAGGATCTTGCATGAAGGTTTGGTCAGGTCTATAAAATGAAAGCTACCCCCTAACTTGGGTAGCTTAGCCCTTAGGGAAAATAAGGGATCTGAATCATGTAAGAAATGTGTGAAAAGAGGGTTGTTCACAAAGAGAGTTTCACGCATAGAATAGAATTTGTTCCCAAATCCTAAATTTTGTGTGTAATTTTGTAGTGTTTCACGCATGTTATAGTAAGGTTTGTGTGAAAGAAGTTTTGAGGACTTATAAGAAGATTCCTTATAATTCTATTGTAAAGGGGTATTAATAAAGTTAATTAAAGTTGAATTTAATGATAAACTAAATGAGGTGTCAAACATATTGATTCAAGTGATAAAATATGATTCTTTTGAAGGAGAAGTGAGAACAATTTAGTGGAGAGAGCAGTTAGATTAAATATTGTGATTGGTTGTAAACTAGGAGGGATAGTGAGTCCACTATGAACTCTACAAACATTAGTGTTCTTTTAGTGGATTTGGTATATCGAATAATTATTGTTGTATGCTCCTTGGAAGTATCCTTGTGAGGGATAACCAAGTAAAATTGATCCAACTTGTGTATGCTTTCATCTCTATTCATACATTTCTAAGGGAAAGTGAGAGAAAATTTTTTTGTTTAAAAAAGAAATAATATCTAAAGGGGCATTTATTTTTAATCATTCATACCATGATTCACCCCCACCCCCCATCTTAGGGTATTTAACCTAGTGGGGGTAATAACTAGTATCACAGCCAAAGGTTAATTTCAATGTTTCTCTCCAAGGGATTTCAATGGACGTTTTAAATCATAAAGGTATTTTGACCATTAATGGAAAAACAATTCAATTATAAAAGAATCTGATGAAACACTATTTCCAATCCTTAGGTATGGATGTCTATAAAGAGGAAACACATGGTATTTCATCCAATGTGGACTATGGTGTATTATCAAAAGCTGATATAAGGGAATTGGATACTAACACTAGAGTAATCAATGAAACAGGTGGAGCCTCAAACAATAAAATATATAAAAATGTGATGTAATTTATTTCAACTAACACAATGTGGGAAAATCTATTAAATATCTATGAAGGTGACTCAAAATTTAAAGAATCAAAATTGTAAGTTTTGTTGAACAAATATGAGGATCTAAGAATGGACCCCAATGAGTCTATTGATGAATTATTTGATTGGATTAATGTTTTTTTGGAATATGTGTCTAGTATTGAATAAGTTATTTAAGATATAAATATTTCTAATAACATATTAATAAGACTTCCACCTCGGTCATAACACCCCAAAAATCTAAAGTAGGAACATTGTATCTGATAGCGTGTGTGACACACAACACCAACCGTGTAAGGGAATATAATATCTCAAGAATTTATAATATAATTAATATTTAAAATATATTTTATATCATGCCATTCACACAACACTGAATTAGAATATGTCAAACGCAACAATTAGTTTCTTTGAAATCTTACTTTACACACGGGACTCAGTTTTACTGAAGAATAATAAAATATTATTATTTAATATAATAAAACATAAAATATATATTAAATTAGTGGCTATGAATATCATTAACTAAATTATAAAAATATATTGTTTAAAAAATATAAAATTAATTCATTGATTACAAATTAATTATAAATGTATATAACAACCAATTGAATATAAAGATAATAATTTTATAGAAAACTATTTTTTCTACTCAAAGGTTGTTTTAACCTAATAAATTAAATAAATAAAAATTAGTGAGAGATTTTAATTATATATATATATATATTATTCAATAAAATATTTTTTATATTCATCCAATAGATTTGATAAACATAAGATAAGATAAAACCTTATATTACATATAAAAACCTCTTTTTATAACATCACTTTTATCACATTTTAATTGTGAACCTATTTTAAATCCAATTTTGGGAAATATTATAGATTATATTTTATAAAATAAACTTAATATTTTAATGTTAAACATATAAATCAGTTTATGGTGAATTTTTGGTATTTTTCTTTGAAGATTCATTTTTAATTAATTATGAAAAATATTGAAATTTAATTCAATTTTTTTAATCTAATTTATTTATAAGGTAAAATTATAATTTTAATTGGATTAAAAGTTTAATTAGATAATATTTTTATCAATTAAGAAAATTTACTTCATTTTAATCAATCTATCATTGAAATTGACTATGAAAACATAGCAAATTTCAAACGTTTTTTTACATTTAAAACTCACATAGTCGTCCCCTCTACGGGATACAATTTAAATTAATTTATGCCACTTCTATGATTGGAATTTGAAAAAATGAATTAAATATATGGAAGTAAAATAATTTATAATTTCTAAGAAGTTCAAGTTAGTATTTGACCAGAAATATTATTGAAAGTAATTAAAATTAATTACAACAATTAAGGTAAAATTAAGCTTAACAAGGGACTAAACCTTAAACATAAGGTCCCAAATGACCTATACACTTGTCAAAAACCTATTTTATAGAAATAATTATACTATTAACATAAAATTATTTTTTTATTGGTTTTTTATGATTTTTTTAATTAAGAAATTGTATACAACTAACTTCTTTTAAAAAATGTCAAGTGAGACATTTTCCTCCCTTATAAAAGGCCACCACCCCTCCCACATCCTCACACATCTCAATAAACTTTGACTCGACCAATATCTAGAAAACTATCTCCTAAAAATACCCCCATAAACCTAAAATCCTCACCTTGTAAATAAATAATCAAAGGAATCTCTTTGGTGAAAACCAAAAGAAGTTACTTGTTTAAGAGGCAACATTTTCCTCAAGTTGTTTAATTTTATTTTCATTACCCACTCGCTAAAATATTATTATTACATGATTATATAAAAACCACTATCATACATATTCTGATATGTTTTTATTCTGTGTCTTCTACCTACACTCACAAAAACTTCCATCTATTGGGTAATGAACATATTGTTTCTGTGTACGGCAAACTACAACCTCACGAAATAATGGTTGCTCATTTCTACTTTACCACCTTTCATGGTTGAATATTATGATGTACAATATTTTTTATATGTTATATATGATATTTTCTTTTTAATATTATATAATTATTTTACAACACATATCTTTATACTTTCCTTTTTTTGTAAAAATAAAAAAATCGTTTTTGAAAGTGTGGACTACTACCCCCTCAGAGCGATCTGATTTGTTTACACGATACATGGAATATATAATATATGGTTTTAATTAAAGATATGTGAAATAAAAAACATATATATGATATTAATGACATAATTTCCTTTCTTTAAATATAATATATCATTTTATTTATTATGCTTTCAGACACTTAAAAAGTGGTAATGTCGTGTGGACTACGGCCTCATCAACACGATGTGATTCCTTTAACATAAAAAAATTACATATACTAAAATATATTATTAAATAAAATGGTATTTATAATATAATGATATTTATAGAAATATATAGTGTTACTTACCTTCTTTCCATAACGGTCATTGAAAAATGGGAACATTACTCATGCGTACATATGGTCTACCGTCTCCATGATTGTAATGTTGGTTCATTTTTAATAAATGTATTTAATAATTGGTTTTAAAAGTATAATTGATGTATATATATGATAATTATTTCATTATTTTTTTGAGATGTTATATAATGACCACTTTAACCATATTTGACTTACACAAGTTTTTTTGACACATAAACCTGATTTGGTTAAAACAACTGACATAAAATTAATTGATTTAGTAGTTGTATAAAACATGGAAATGAGTGAAATAAAATTAATGATAAAAATGAAAAAGTTTATCAAGGAATTAAAAAAATTAACATGAGTTCATTATTCAGGAATATAAAGACACATAAGACAAGTCAGACACAAGTTAACAAATTTTCATCTCACTTTTTACATCTGTGAGATAAATTTCATGTTCATCACTTACTTCTTTTGGGTAGTGTATCTAATATCCATTTTAATATATTATATAATTAATATTTTTACATTAATGGTATTTAAAACTTTCATTTAATATTATTCCTTCATGAATATTATGATTTAAAATGTTTCAAAGTGGTATGGGACACTTTGGGATGTTTAATGACTATTTTCTTTAAGAATAATTTTAATCATCTTTAAAAGGTATTTACATTTGAGAATATTATATTACCATTTTTCAATAAACCCTTATTATTATTTGGTTATTTATGACTATTTTAAATTATTATTACCATTTTCTAGTCTTTTTTACTCAAAAGTTTTTAGAAAATGTTTTTAAGAAAACCTGACTTCATTTGTATATTTTGTTAGAGAACCTATTTTATTTTAAAAAACATGTTTTATTAAATGTTTTCACAAATTTTTTTTCACATTTAAAAATTATTTAATAAATAAATTTTTACCCGTTTTGTTTTTAATCAATGTTTTTAGAATAATCTTCTTGTCACTTTCTGAACAAGGAATTTTTCTAACCTTTTACCGTTCAAAAGGAATGTTATTTTTACCTCATCCAACATGTAAAAATTTACTCAAACGTATTTTTTGAAGCATAATTTTATTTTCTAAAAGGTTACTTTTAAAATAAAAGTTTTTAAAAAGAAATTTCAAAGAAAAGTTTATTAACAAAATCAAATTAAAAAGATATTTTCTTCAAGAATGTTTTTAAAAGATATTTTTATAGTATTTAGATTCATCAATGACACAAAAACTTTATTTTAATCCAATTGAGATATGTTGTATTGATACCATTCTTAATATTATTATGGAGGATTTATGATTGATTTATCCAAGGATATTATTCACATTAACTTCCATAATTTCTTTTAATCCCCTTGAAATATTCAATTTCCTATGATCATTTGACATTAAATTTACCCTACATGTATATATCATTTTTCATGGATATATTTATTTCATTAACCATATACCATTATTTATATGGTGTTTTATTTAAAAGTTATTTGGTTATTTGGTGAAATATTGATAACCCATATCCTTTATTCAATATGGATATTTTATAAGGAACATAATTTATTTAAATTCTTTGTAAATAAACTATACAAGTTTGGGACTGGTTAATGTAATCCCAATATGTTAGAGACTAGTTAATACATGCTCTATGGGTTGGGGACTGGTTAATTCAAGACCCTAAATACATTGGTAGTCTCGTGAGATGAAATTAGCTAGAGAAAAACCCTTCATGTTTGTTTCCAAGAAGTATAGATGGGTTTATAACATTGTTTTAAACTGTTATGAGGATAGATATTGACATTAGAGCTTTTGATATTCCTTAGATATGACTTCCAATAATTAAACCATTACCTCTTATAGTTCCAATTATTTTTTATCCATGAGATTTTGTGTCAAAATATCTATGGATACATTTATTTTTCAGTTCATTGAATAAATATCATGTGTTTTAGTTTATTACCTTTACATATTGATTTTAACTTATCTAGTTATTTGAATGGCCTGTGTTTTTAATTATTACCTCACCATGTACTTCTTTATCATTTTGTTGATTACATGGTATGTTTTTTCAGTTATTTACCATTCCATAATTATTATTCTCATTGATTTATTATTTCTTCCATTTTACTTTACCCTTACTGAGAATTTGAGCTGACACTTATTTTTTTCCTCTCCTAGGAATCCAAAAAGTGTAATAATAATGTCATGTAAGTATATGATAGATGGAATAGAGTTATTATCCTAAAATTTATTCATAAAGAAGAAAAAAAATATTGTAATTAGTGTGTTAATTTTTAATATAATACTCACATATGTATCAGTTTTACCATGACTAATAAATTGTTCATTCCTTTGGGATGTGATTTACTTGTATCTTATGAAAATATAATGATAGTAGGAACTATATCTGAGATTCTAAGGTTGGTTTTCTACATTGGTTTAATCCAAAATTTTCTATATTGGAGGATAAATATCCAAAGAAGATGAAATTAGATAGCTTACATAGTACTCTTGTCGCATATGAGATAAAAAATGAGGAAATTGAGTATGTGGAAATAGGTAATTCCAAAGAGGTGGATTTCAAGGCCATGAAGAATCTCAACATAGAATATTATCATGATGAAGAAGAGACATATGAGGTGATGACATTACTTTATTCAAATATTTAAAGAGGAAAATAAAATGTCAAAGGGAAACATCTACTAGAATTTCTTAGATGTGGAACGGCTGGTCATCTTGCAATGAGGTGCCCCAAGAAATTCCAAGAAGATGATGAAGTTGAAGTTGAAATTCCCATGAAGAAGTCTCCAACCTATATGAAAGGTAAGAAAATGTTTAAGATAAATTTCTTCAAAAATAATTGTCTTATTTTATAAGAAATGATAGATACGAGGAATATTAGGTTGAAGAGGTGGAGAACTAAAAATCCGGGTGGAGGTATATTTCTGGGGGGTACTGTAGAAGTATTGTAGTTGGAACTGTTATGTACTGTAGCAGCCAAAACTATTCATCTATCTGGGCCTCCGGTCTACCGGTTTGGCCCTCAGGCCCTGCAAGGCTTTCGGACCACCCAAGGCCTTCATGCCAATTGATTCTCAAGACCTTCGGGCCACCTTAAGGCCTTAGGGACACCCCAAGGCCTTCAGGCCACATGAATGCAGGCCCCAGAAATACTACAAAAAAGGAGCAGCCCCAAAAGAGGATTCAGATCATATGCACTCACCAGAGCAGAGACAAATGGATTTTCAGAATGATAGGGTATGACTATGCCATCAGTGCCAGCCTGTGCTTGCACGGGAATCCTAGCCAGACAGTCATGAAAAGGTGTAGAGCTACTATCAAGATGCAGATGCTGGGGAGTGGCAGTTCCTTATAGATAGTCTAGTGGAATTCCATAAGACCTTCGTGTCATGTAATCTCCTAAGCCTATGGGCCATGTAATCTCTGAGCCTACGGTCCTTGTAAGGGTTCCCCCTCATCCCTTGAAAGGGGGGGGGGGGTTATCAAAAATCAATAAAAAATGAAGGCCTTCAGTCCATTTAGGAATAAAGAGGAAGTAAAATGAAGAGTAGATATGAAGGCTGAATTAGAATCCTCTCTTGAGGAGATAGATGTTTGGAGAGAGAAAACAAAGAAATCTAACAAAGAAGTTCGTGATGCGAAACTCTATATACAAAATCATAAAGAAGAGAAGTATAAAATAATGGAAGAAATTGAGAATATTATGTCTTCATTCTTAGTGGGATTAGAAAGAGTTGGTGACTACTAGATCAAGGTTGAAGAACAGACAAGGGTGATCAATGGTTTGATTAACACACCTAAAGAACAAGTCAAATGCATTGATGAACTCAAAGAAGAATTCATCGTATTATGAAAAAAGTTAATGATCAAGAAAAAAATCTTGACTCTCAGTATGAAATTGGGAATGCAGATCATTCAGGTGATAGAGAACATAGAATTGAAGCATAGAGGTTCACCAAAATAGAAGCAATAGTCAAATCCAAATGATAAGGCTGTTATGAGACTTGGTCAAAAAATAGAAAGCAATCATGGTTAAATTCTGACTACAGGAGCCCACTCTGAGATTGGATATTGATTTGGGTATGAAATAGAATCATAATATTTAGAGAACCCAAGGGACAACTAGTTGTGTATAAGTGACATGCTTTAATGCACCTGTATCGGGTGTTATTGTTGTGGAAAGATAAGAAACTCACAAAATGTGTGTTCCATAGTAAAAAGATACTAAAGGGAATAAGAAATACATAGATAGAAAAACCAAGATAAATACTCTAGGATATCTTTTAGGGGTCATTGATTTTGGTTTGTATTATTTTGACACATGGCCAGATATTGTACATCAACCATGCATAGGTTTATGCCAAAGAGGAACCAAATTGGTTGCAAGTAGAAACTAAATGAATCATCAAGTGAGATAAAAATGAAAAACCAATTTTCTGCTCTACAAGTTGATGTGGGTCCATCATACTCCAAGGAAGATCATGATTATAAATCTTTACATAGTATGAAGTCAACAATAAGGATCAGAATGAAAAGAGATGAGAAGGAAATGGTTATAGAAATTTCCCTTAAAGAATCAAATAATTATAGTGTATGAATCCTCTATAATGGATACACATCCCATATGATAGAAAATAAATATATTGTTATAGAAATAAAACATGACAAGTAAGGTGTTTTTAAATTCATAAATGAAGAAGTCTTGAAGATTATTAGATCGAGAAGATCAATTTTGGGGGAAAATAAATGAGATGTTCTGATGTCTTAGTTGTTAAAGGTATCATCACAACTCACATAGTTTTAGTCAACTATGTGACTCAGGGAATGATAAAAACTTTTCCAAGAAGATGTGAATAATCAAATAAAGAGATGGTGTAGTTGTTCTATGGGGAAAAATAATGAATGGGGTCTCTACCTTATAATTTGAGAAGAAGATATGTGTTTTTTTATCTAGATAGGAAGAAAACATGTTGTGGCATAAATGGTTTGGACATCTATTCCAACCATCCTTGGAAGATCTATTTAAATGTGATGCAGGTCAAGACATTCCTATGTTATCACTTAATCATACTCATACGTGTGATGCTTTTCAACAAGGGAATATCATCAGAAATATGTACAAGGAAAAAAGAAAAAAATTCAATCAGAATGCTTGGATTGGTGCATGCAGATTTATGTGCACCTACTCACTAAGATCCATTGACAGGAATAGATATTATGTTCTATTTATTGATTATTTCATAAGGATGGAATGAGTATTTTTCATTTCCCAAAATACCAATACATTTAATTTTATAAAACAATTTGGAGGGAATCATAATGGATTATTAAACAAAAAATTTAGAAGTTTTATACTGATAATAGTACATGATTTACAAATAGAAAGGTAGAGTATTTTCTCAAGAAACAAGGGATAAGGTGTCAAGTTTCATCTGTGAGAACTCCTTAACAAAATGGAGTGGTTGAGAGGAGAAATTAGATTATCATCCACATTGCTAGAATGTTGATTATTGAAAAAGACATACTAGAGAAATTCTATAAGGAAGAAGTCTTGACATCAATATAAATATCTAACAGGGATATGTTGTGTCTGAAGGAAGAAAATAATGTATATTATATGTGGTATAGAAAGAATCCAAAATTGAAATACTTTAGAATATTTTTAAATAAGTGTTTTATTCTCAGTAAAGAGAAACATATGAAATTTGAGTCATTTGGAGATGAGGTGATATTCCTTGGCTACTCAAGAAAAAGAAAATAAAATAAATGCTTCAATAAGTGGCTGGGAAAAGTAGTTGAAAGTAATGATGTCAATATAGTTGAAAATGAACATAATAATCAATAATATAGTGAATATTTCTCTGATGAAAGTGATGAGGAGGAAAGTAATAAAGGGGATAAAAAGTGGAAAATTATGATTTAATAGAATATACTGATAATGAGTGGGAGGAATTCAAATCTACATCTTCATAAAATCCAAATAATCGAGATGAAATTGTCAAGAAAAATACCATTGTTGATCAGGCCGCGTGAGTTCAAACTCCAAGAATGAATTCTATACAATAGGTATCCTTACTATCTAAGGTAGAGACTAAATGCTTTGATAAAGTTGATAGATTTGATAACTCGGTTCTGGATATGAATGAGGAGATTGATAAAATTGAGAATAATCAGACATGGGATATTGTTTTGTGGTCAAAAAATAAGAATGTCATTGGGGACTGTTGATGCTCCTTTCCATCACAGTGTATAATGACTGAAAAAGGGAAATACCTTAGTCCAAAGTGATTCATCCGTTGAAGAAACACCAAAAATTTACAAAGGCATGAACAAGGATTTGTTTACACTTGGGTCACGCAAGTTTCATTATGGTCGCGCAAGTATACTTGCACGCATCATATTGGTCACACAGGTGACTTGTATTCCCTATGTTATTTTATCCCATGGTCTTAATAGGCTTATAAATACCCCTTATGGGCCCCCATTTTGAAGAAAAAAAAATCCAGAAACTCATATTTGAGATCTCGGCGCCCTAGTCTCTTCTCGAAGCCTTCCGAACACTTCTAAGGTAATTTCTTACCTAGAACGGAAGATATAAAGAGGGGGAACAAGGACTAAGTGTTGAAACTCATTAACACCTGTGCGCCTAAGTGGCCAGCCCTTAAGGGAAATGTCCATACTTGCGCGCCACCTTATCCCTTAAACAGAACTTGTGCACCACTCTTTTGGAAGCCTTTAGGGATAATACTAAGGGCTTGAGTCAAGTCTCGCCCAAGTATTACCCTAAGGGTTGACCATCACGCATGTACCCATGTGTCGCACAAGTATACTTGCACGACCAAGACTTGCGCACCCATGCAGGACTTGCATGCCTCTCCCTTTTTGGGTGCCCCTTATACCAATTTCACTTGTCTTCTTCAAATCCACCTCTCCTATTCAAGATTTAGCCTTCAAAACCCTCTTCAAAACCATTTATGGCATGGTTACTTTGTTGGCATCCTTATTTGAATGGAATTCTGTGGGACATCTCTTAAAAACCTAGTGATTTACATATCTTCATGTCACTGAGGTGAGAGATTTCATTCACTCACCTCATCCTTTAAGATGAGAGGATCTTTATTATGGGCCTCCATCTCAGGAGTAAGTCCCAATATCAAATTCCCAAATATGGGCATCCTCCTTAGGAGTAAGCCCTAAGTCCCTCAACCTGAGCATCCTCCTTAGGATTAAGCCCCAAGTCCCCTAACTTGGGACTCCTTTTTAGGAGTAAGCCCCAGTCTTCAAGTTCCCTTCATTTTGGGCCTCAAGTTCCCTTAATTTTGGGCCTCCATTTCAGGAGTAATCCCCATTCCAAGTTCTCTTAACTTGGGCATTCTTTTCAGGAGTAAGCCCCAGTCCAAGATATTTTATCTGGGCATCCTCCTCAAGAGTAATCTCCAAGTTCCCAAACATGGTCATCCTCTTTTGGAGTAAACCCTAAATTACAATTTCCCTTAACCTCGACATCCTCATTAAGAGTAATCCCCAGTCATAATTCCCCTTAGCATGGTCCTCCTTCTTAGGAAAAATCCCCAGTTCTCAAGTCCCTTTAACCTGGGCCTCCTTCTTAGGAGTAAGCCCCAGTCATAATTTCTCTTAACCAGTCTTAATTTTTTTTGATTTGGACTTCCTTATTAGGAATAAAAACCAATAATAAGTCCCCTATAACTTGGGAATACTTCTTAGGATTATGTCATAAGTTAAGTATCCAAATATTCATAAATCACATATACCTTTATGGACCTTGTTCCTGGGGTTCTTCCATGAAGTAAATCCCAATCCTCATCCATCTTGGGCAGTCATACACACATAAGACCCACATTATTTCTTATGATTGCATCTTTCATGGCACAATTGTTAGGTTTTACCAATACCTCTTATTTCTCTCACCGATCATGACTCACGTGATCTTAGAGCGTAAAAGTAATTATGACATCTTTCTTTGAGCCATCAATCATACATAAACCTCATACTTCTTTAGTCGAACTATGTGGGTTCTGATTCCTTTTCTAAATAAGGATACGTAGGTAGCCCATTTACGGGTACGATCCCAACTCTAAAATAATCCATGTCCTTCTGAATGACAATAAACTTCAAGTGCCCCGCTGAGTGGCTTTAAAACCAGTATGGTTATCACAATGACTAAGAGATTTATATATAATGTATTTAAGTATACCATTGACTAAGAATCTCTAACAAATACAGATGATTCTCTATCGATGAAGAACATTGAATACATATAAAATATTCTATAAATCTCCTACATATCAATCATTGATTTTTAGATCTAAAGGAAAGATCATTTTTACACTTGGTAATTTAATAAGGATTCACGGACATAACTTAAATATATAAAGAGAGTCCCGAAGTAGAAAATAATTCCCCTAAAAAAGGTGTGATGATTCCGACCTCCCATCCTCTCGGCCAATGCAAATTCTTAAGCCTCATCGGTTCACAACTAATGAGCACCTACCTTTGGAAAGTAGGTCTAAATGGATATAGAATCATTGGATGTTTCCGGTTCTATGAACAAACCCGTTAGAAACCGATTGTATTGTTTGAACCTTAAACCAATGTTATCATCCCTATTTCTAGAAAAAAAATGGTGGACCCAAAGTGAATCCTTAACCAAGTTAAAATGATGTTTTACTTATTTGTTAGCCCCTATTTAAACTCAATGAGAGGGCCAAAAAAGTAATCAGTAACATATGTGCTCATCCAAAAGATGTAGTGGATGAATTTATCTTGATTATGAATGTTATATCAAACAAGAACTCTTTTCCAAGATCTTCTGTGTTACAGAAATGACTTCCCTAAAGTTCACACCTGTGAATACCTCTACTGTGAATGACTTTACTACTACTCCTGCTGGATCGTCGTCCGCTCTGAGGATGACATCACCTACTCAATTTCTTTAACGCTGGGTATCAAATGCCCTGGTTAAGGAATACCATCAACAAGGTAGTATTCTGACTCTGGTGGCTTCTCTACAAGCCCTCCAAGTCAATAATTCACCCTGGTTTTCTGGACAACGACAACCAACGATCAAGAAGTAGGTGGTGCCAACCACCGTCTCCAACCGTTTTGGGTAATTATCCCTGGAACGCAATCACCAGTCCCTCCCATATTAAGTGGAGGTGAATGAGAAGGTCACTCAAAGCCTTAATTCAAGGAGATAAGAGTCCTTACCAAGGGATACCACCAACAATCGCTGCCAGACTCGTGCGGTAGTGCGCCCTTAACATGATGAGGGTGTCGTCTCCAAGTCTCTGGCTCAGGTTCCTAGAAACTGAGTAGGCAAGATGAACCACCAGAGGTGAAGACCAGTCAACTATGAGAAGGTTCTTATCTCTTCCATTTCCAGAGAAGTACACCAACCTAACTTGGTGGAAAGAAACGAGCGGGCACACACACCCGTCCGTTTTAATTCCGCTGTCCAGCAGACTCGTCTGGCAGCAACATGCCAAATCTGCTAGGAAATTCTGGTGGAGTATTATAGGCAAGAATATACACATGTTTATAACTCATCAGTTGGTCAACAGTCTCTTATGACTATAACCAAATAAGGTCACCAATTTAAAATGGTGGAAACGGATAAGCAGGAACATACACTTATTTACAATCAACAATTCTGTCAGCAGTCTCACCTGCCAGTATTGAGGGAAAGTCATCAACCATACTTTACGAGGAATAAAAATAAGGCACATACACTTGCCAATGTTAATCAAGCCTACCAACAGTCTCGTTTGGCAGTGCTCGGAGAGGTTAGTTACAAATCTATGACGACAAATTTGGAGCAGACTCAACTCTATGCCCTCACACTTGAGTACTCTCAAAATTCACTGATAGGAAAAGGAGGACAGGATCAGGAATAGAAACCTACTCCAAGCATGGAATGGACGTATATTCCCGTTTTGGAAGATGATGTCACCAAGCACATTTTGACAATGGTGAAAGAGCAGAAGCAAATTCTTGCTCATATTATGGATGCCTGTCAGAATATTATAATAGCTTCAGCAGCATCACAGGGAAATAAATGAAAATCTATCCCTACCACTAGAGCGACACATAAATATATCACTCTGGAATAGAAACATACCTCTGTTCCAGTCCAAGAGGGTTGTGGGGCATACTCCCCCATATCATACGAACAACCAAGTCAGGAACATACACCTGATTAGAGTGGAGATAATCAACCTAACCTAATCATTTCTCCTGAGCAGGCACATAAACCTACCCATAATGACCAATTTCATCAATAAGTGGTTTCTAAAGTGAGTAAGAAGGAATATAATAAAAAGACCCATCCATCACAATCAAGAAATTAAGGGCTAATCTAGAATAAGGACTTACTTTATGATGGAGTTCTTGAAGCCCTCAGACAATTATCTGTTGGAACTCAAGATTTTACTCTCTCATTTCTCAATAGTGGGAACAATAATTCCGAAGGTCTTAATCAAAAACATCCTCATGAAGTCTTGCTTCATGAAAGTTCGATCGATCTCGAAGTTTCATCTTCAGATGAGAGCCACAATAACCCTCTGTGTGGCCAGAAGATCAAGGAGAAAAAGGTTTCATCTTTTGTTGCAACCCACCATGGTGGTCCTCCCTATGATGATGAATTTATCTGTGAAATTCCTCTCCGCAGTAGTAATTCACATTGCCTGGAAAATGATCTATTGTATAATGTAGTGACTAGAAAGACCTATTATCTTGAGGAACTTATAAATGTGAAGCCAATCATATCTGATGCTTTACTGCTAGTAGGTGAAATAATTTCTCAATCAGAAGATAGCCTGGGGTGTAGGTCATTCTACGAACCACCCCTGGGTCATTCATCTTCTAGTTTGATCAATAAATTCTTTTCCAATCTTGTTGAATCTGAGGAAGAAACAAGGAAGCACCAGATCTAGTCTAATCAGGTAGAATAATCTTCATCAAATGATAAAGAGGAAGTACTGAATATGAGAAAAAAACTGGAGAAAGATGAAGTACCAGTCATGTTTTGGCCTTTGGATGACTCTCAGTATGACATTCCAGAGATGCTGACAGAAGATGGAATTCATGATATTTGTCTCAACATATGGAAAAATCTTTGTCAATTTAAAAAGAAAATATTGTCTTATGATGAATATGAAAATCATGTCAAGATAATAGAAGGGTTGAAACGCCAAATTGACTTGGCATCTCTCTCAGTTTCTCGATATCCGAAGGCTGAAAAGCATCACAGATCCCTTCAGAATTCATGCCTTGGCGCACTAAGAAGGTTGCGTCAGTTAATTGTCAATGCCACATCTGGTATTCATATTAGGGGATAGGGTGTTCATGGAGCACTACATTTCACTGTAACCTCTAGTTAGCAAAGCCCATCGAAAATGGTCTCATGCAATGTTATTTCCCATGGCCGGACACAACCAATTAGATTTTTTTGTAATCAAAGGCTCGCTCAAGAACATGCCTCAACTAGTTCTTCTCAAAGTCAGGCATACAGAGAAAAATTTACTGAATTACTCCTGCATCAAGCAAACGATAATATAGAATAGGCTTCTTGTTTAGAGCATGAACATCATCAAGTGACAGAAGTGTCTTAAATCATCCAATGGTCTTTTGACCCAGGTGATTTGAGTGGATGTAGGTTGATGCATCCATCCAATTTCAAGACTAAAGTACGCAAGATCAGAAGAGCTTTCAAAAAAGTCTCAGATGTAGCATCTCAAGAACCACCCCAGGTTTCTAGACTGGGGACTCTTTTAACCCAACCCTCAGAATCAAAAAATAGGATTCAAGGAGTTGAGCAGGAACAACAGGAATATCCCCAGTCTACCATACTGGGGAATTTTTCAAATCCTCAATCTCTCTCTCAGAGAAAGTCAGTCTTCTCTCCATTAGGGAAGAAGCCACAAGAGGAACTAAGAGCTGAATTATCATGAGATTCTCTCCAAATTACAGTTTGTCAAGAAGTTCCTGAGGGACCAAATCAACAAAAGGCAACGTCTCATCAAGTACATGGAAGAAGAAAATATAACAGAAATGCTGATAGAAGGGATGCAATGCGTTATGAATCAATTAATTTCATCAATGCCATTGTTGCTGATCCCCCAGATGAGGCTCACTCAGAGGGATCCAATGAAGAAGTTCCTGCTCAAGAGACTGTGCACATAGAGGCAAATGAAGAAGGTGTGCGTACATGAAATCAAAGGCTTACACAGAATCTAGGTATTCCTTCAAGTAACCAACTTCCCCCTCTCTAAAAGGGATCCAACAAGGGGAAAAGAAAGAATCTGGTTACATACCATTCCTATGGGGAAGGATAATCTATCTCACTAGAGTAATGGTTTGCACAATAGGAGGAAGAAATGAAGGAATTAAGGAGGTTGAATGCAGAACTACTTCAAGGTAGTCTTCCTCCTAAGCGTGCTGGAGTCAGTCAGCCAAGGGAATTTTTTGCAGTTACTGAGATGGATTAAGAATATCCTCCTCTACCAGTACAACCTCACAGGTCTAATCCTAAGGGTTATGTGCAACAATAATCGGCGATGCTACCATTAGTTTCAGTACCATCAAACACACCTATCCAAGATCCAGTTGTTGCACCTGCTCAAGTACAAGCTCAACCGGATGTTTCTAAAAAGTTAATAACTACTATTGAGTCATTAACAGCTCGGTTGGAAGCTATAGAGGGAAAACGTGCACAAATTCAACCAGAAAGGAGAGCTTACCCTAAATGGGTTGATGTAATTCGTCGCCCATAAAATTTTACAAGTACTACATTCCCAATTTTTAATGGTTCAAGAGACCCAGAGCAACACTTGACACATTTTTTTTGTCGTTGTGATCCTATAATGGGAACCCCTCAGCAACAAGAAGTATTTAAGCTCAGGTGTTTTGTACAGTCATTACAAGGACTTTCTTTTGTTTGGTATACAAGATTTAAATCCCTGTCAATTACCAGGTAGGAGGATCTCTGTTAATGATTCCTTCTTCAATTCAGATCAACTTTTCTAAAGATAATAGTTTTGGATCTTACAAACTATAAGAAAAGGGAGAATGAAAGGGTTTCAGATTTCATTTCTCAATGGAAGGGATTAACATATTCCCTAAGCTTAGCACTCCCTCAAGAAGAGTTGTTTCCAATATGTGTAGAAAATCTTCATGATGAATTGCGCACACCGTTGATCCCTTTGAAATTCACAGGAGGGTTTCAAGACCTTACTTTGATTTCTCAGCAGATCGAAGACTCTCTCACAAAGACTAATGATAAAACTCATTTAATTCCATTAGATCCATGAAGGAGAATGGGTTAAGCAGAGACTGCTATAGTTACGCTTAAACAATCACCTATACCTGCTTCTACTTCAAAACCATCATCTTATCGAAGGGTTCCACCTCCTAAGCATCAAAAATAGAAGTCGTTTTTTCAAGATGATCAAATAGATCAAAGACAAAAAAAATTGAGGATTTGAAGAGAAAAGTTTATTCTTTCTGAAATGAACAAGTTCCTGGTTACTTCATTTTGGCTTTGGAGAATAATTTGGTTCAATTGCAAAGTCCCAAAAGGAAAAATAAGGAAGGATATGAAGACCATCCCAACTATTACCCTTTTCATCAGATGTTGGGGAATCCCATTTAGGAGTGTTTTTTCTTCAAAGACCTTCTTCAAAAAATGGTGGACTCAGGACAAGTAAAATTGAAAGGTTCTTCAACTCAGGTATCGTGTGTTAATGCTACAGATCTAGAGGAAGAAAGTGAGTAGCAGGAAGTCAAAAACAAAAATACACAGAGATATGATGATTGGTTGGTCAGGAAAATGATCAACCGAACTCATGACATTTTGCGAATGCAATTGAAGAAACCAATTTTTTCTTCTACATTGAATTCCACAGAAAAACCTTCTTCATCAAAAGAAAAATCATCAAAGGGGCGGCATAATTCAAAGAAAGAGGAACAATCAGAAGAAGATGAAATTGTGTCAAAGCCCAAGTTGTCTTTGACTATGGCAGATTTTATGCCATCTACTTCAAAACCTTGGGCACCACCCCACCAAAAGACAGAAACTAAATTGGCTAATCAGGAAGAGTCTTCATCAGATGAAGAGTTGATCTTTGGTTTTGTTAACATGATTCACTTAACAAATCCATATTCCAGTCGCAGTTTCGTTTTTGATGAGCCTGAGTTCCCTATATCAAACAGAGGAATTAGAGGGAGTTCCAAAGGTTTGGTATACAGAGGAAGATGTGGATATCCCAGAAGCCACTATTCCAATTATACCCCTACTATAACTGTTTATGCAGTAGAAACTCATGGCAGAGCCCTTCGGAGGGCTCAACAGGAACATGAATGCTTTTCCATGCATGGCAGATTCAGTCCTCACACAATTATTTTGGAGGATCGGTTAGAGGTTACACCTTCTTCTTATTAGCAAGTAAATAGACCTAGTCAATCAAATTTTACAAAACCAGGAGTATTTACAACTCCTACCCCAATACAAGATGCATCAACTTCCAAAGCATCAATTTATAAGGCACTTGTGAAACCACATATTCCTGTTGGAAAACGCAGACCTTTGGATCAAAAGTATAATTTATTGAAACAATTAGCCCAAGTACCGACCAAGTAATCAATTCTAGATGCCTTGAATCTATCAAAGGATCTTCGGGAGGCACTCATTGAGGCTTTGTCAAGTCCTCAGGAATTCGCAACTGAAATTGTTGCAGCTGAAGTCTACCATGTAGAGAATAATCCTGCAGAATGCCATGCAGTGATATCTTTCATAGATGAAGATGAAGATTGTAACACCCGAGACTTTTATGTTATATAAATCATCAAAGGAATCTTTTTCTACACAACACTTTCTTGGCTTGCTTTACACGCAATCGCGACCTTCCTCGATAGCTTGCGTCGTACGCAATACCGAGTTTCACTAAACAACAATATGCTATTAAAACTAGCCGTTATGATTAGTAATAACCACTTTTTGAAATTTTATAAATTTTATTTATCAAAATGGACTTCATTTTTGGACTCAGAATATCGAAATTAGCCTAGGGTGAAATTTTGGTATTTTTCTGAAAACTTTCAATTTTTGATAAATAGTGAAACCACTAAGTGGTAGGTTAAAAACTGAATTTTGCATAAAACATAATTTTACCGCTTCTGTGAATGGAATTTCAAAAATCCGAGAGACACGGTTAATATCAAGGACTAAAATGTGGTTCAATGAGATGAAAATAATTTTTTTGGTGAATAGTAACTTTTTACTATTTTTACCGCGGTTAATAGTAAATAGGGTAACTAAGGGTAAATATGATATTAATATTACCCTAACACATGTACTAATTCTATTGGACAAGTGTAATTCGACCAAAAACAAACTTAGGAATAAAATATGACCATTTAGGCCCACTTGGATTAGATTAGGACATTTATTATTAATTTATTTAAAGAAGGGTTAAAATAGTTAAAATCAAAGTTTAATAAGTAAATCATTTTTAATATAGGGTTATACATAAGATAAATTCGATTGTAAATATTCATTAGAAATCTAAAAAGATTTCCTACATGATGGTATTTTATTTGTAATTTTTAGACATCAAATAATTTAATTTATTTATGACACAAAGATGATGCAGTAATTATCTTATTAATAAAATATTGACAAAATTGATAATATAAATTCCAAAATAAATGTAATTTGAGACTTTTTATGAATTCCACTAATTTTCTAGGTTACTATGATATATTAGTATTGATTTAATCAACTTGGTTCGAACATATAATTCTGTTATGACTTTGACAAAAATCATATATCAAATAGTGTCAAAATTGACACAAAATAGTTTTTAAATCAAATATTATATTATTAATTGTTATTTTATTCCTAAAAATCTAAGGTTCGTCCAAAGGACTTAGATAAGGATATATATATTAATAATAAACAATTTGGGGTTCGTTTGGCATGTTATAGTAAGTGTATTAACCATATAGTGAAAGAAAACAAAAAGACATGGTAAAAGTTAAATTATTTAACTTAGAGTTAAATTTAATTGATAAGGTTAAAATAATATCCTAAACTTGTCTAAATTCTATTGGTTGATAGGATTTCGACCCATCCCCACTTTAGCTTCGAAATAAGACCCTTTGGAACCATTATAAACCGATTTTGACTTTAATATAAAATAATATTTTGAGATATTCCTAAGGTGCCCCTCTCCTCCCTTATAAAAGGGCACCTCCTCCCCCTCCTCCTCACACCAATTTGAGCACTCAAGCTCGGCCAACCCCTGCAATTTTCCCTTCTCCACTTCCCTAGAATAATCCTAGAGGTCCTGGTCTTCTCCAAAGACCAATCTTAGTTCCTTAAGTGGAGGATTCAAAAAGGCGTTCCAAAGAAGAGGTAATATCCATTACCGATCTTTTCAATTTCTTTCTTCTTCAACTTCTTCTTCTTTAGTTTTTTCATGATAAAGTAATAACATCAGTATTACTTACATACTGATATGTTATTATAAATATGAAACAACCCTAATTCACCTTCTATCCATCCTACGGAAAAATGAAATCACCGCGCGTGCGTACGTACGGAATACCGTCTCCACGCCGTGGTGTAATCTATTTTCCACCATCACCTTACAAGGATGGGTATAATGGTGTAATCAGTAACTATATATTATTATTATTAATTAATATTGATACTGAAATAATATATATATATACTCCAATACAATTCCACGATCATAGGAACGATATCATCACTCGTGCGTACGTACGGAATACCGTCTCCACGATGTGATGCGACTCGTTCTACATGATCTTCATTTCATAATGATTATATAAATGAATTGAATGAATGAATATGGTATATACTACAATAATACCATTCTGGAAATGAATTATCTATAACCTAAAGATAAGAATAAGAATTTATTCGACAAAACACCCATAAGAACAAAAGTTATAAAGACCCGAGTAACAAGTAACAATGAAATATTACTAACAAGAAGCTAATAATATGACCATATATGATCTCATATCAATATGTATGATTCTGGAATAAGTCAATAACATTATTTAAACCATTATACAGGAGCTTCGGACTCAAACAAAGCGAATCGGACCTAAGGTAAGGGAAATATCACAATCTCATTTTTATCCGAGATTGTTTATTCGTAAGTATTTACTGGGGTGTATTTTATCATCCACATCCATGTTCCCTCAATATGTAATATTGTTTCCATCCACTTGAAATAGTTTAAATCCAATTTTACCCTTAGGTGAGTTTTTAGTAAATAATATGAAAGGAATCTTTTGTCGTTTTTCCGTACGAGGTACTTTTTGACTTTTCTGACAAAAGTACGAAGAATGTTTTTTTTAACTTATACGTCATGAATGGATTTTTAAAACATTACTTCAAAGAAGCTTCCTTTACAAGTTTTCAAGTTTATTTTTAATCAACTTCTTTTATTTTAAAGTTGTATGACATGTTATGAAAGGAAAAATGTTTTTTGAAGAAGAAAGGATATTTTCCTCAAGAATTCAATTCAAGTGTTTTATCAAAATTATTTTCCATCTAAGATAATAAAGGGTTCTGTTTCTATCCATATTTTTACATTGGTTTGACTATGTTGTGATGGAATTATGTTTATGAATTCCTTTATCATATATGAATTGATTTATGATGTCATGATGTTTCAAGAATCCCATTTTTGTTACATGTGTTATGCGATGATGCATGTTTTATGATTATGTGGCACACATAAGAAAGGATTCATTATAAGATGGGTGGGACCTATATCTCCCTCCAATGCATTGGGTAATGATTTTATATCTCATGAGATAGACATGGCTGGAACGGAAGGTTATTTTGGTTCAGTGATACAGGACTGAAACGAGGAGTGAACTCGGTTCAGAAAGGGACTTTGTCCACTAAGATAGTCTTGGAAATGAGTCATGACTAACAAGAAATGATTTTCCATGATTATGTGTGCATGCCACAAAGATTCAAGTTTTATGTTATGATTATGGGGATCTCATTTTCACTTCTATGATTTATACCATGTTAAGATATTATGATCTCTTTTGCAGGTTTTGATTTTCATAAAGATATGATATGATTTTTATTTCCTTTATTTGCCCTTGCTGAGCATTTGAGCTCACCCTTTTATGTTTTCTTTTCCCCAGGTCAGGAAGATGGATATTAAGTAGAATATGCTAAAGGGGACCCTAGATATGATGAAATAAATGGGAGACACTGTAGAAGTTTTATGAACCAGTTGTTTATGTTTCCCAGTTTCTAAAGACACTATACCTATACGGTCCTTTGTGGTTTTGTCATATGTTGTAATAAGTGGGCTTCAATTTTGAAGTATTAACAATGTATGTAAAGTATGGGTCGTTATAGTTGGTATCAGAGGAAAGGTATAGTCAACCTTTGGAAACTAGGATGTGAAATCCTTAGTAAGAACCCTAAGGATAAGTCTAAGCATAGAACACAATCTTAGTGTTTTAGAAATGGCCTTGAATAACCTAGGATAAGACCTTAAGCATGAAAATTTTATTCTTGAATTATGTGGTTTCCTATTATAATTAGTGTTGCTCACACTATTCTTCTTGGTTTTAGTCAATGGCTGGAACCCGAAGGAACCGTGTTAATGCGGAATGCGATGGGAAATGCAATGATTGTCCCCCTGAGCAACCAAACGATATGGGAGCTGGAATGCAAAATCTTGTAGCCATGCTCACACAACTTTCTCAAGCTATGAATCATGCAGGATTTCCAAATGAGCAAAGGAGGGAGCAACATTCTGTTGAATCCTTCATGAGGCAGCGTCCACCTTCTTTCAGCGGGTCTACTGATCCATTAGTTGCTGAACAATGGATTAGTACTACTGAAAAGATATTTTCAGTTCTTCAATGTTCTGAGCATGATAAAGTCATCCTAGCAGTGTATCGTTTGGAAGGAGATGCGGATCAATGGTGGAATCTTGTTAAGAATACGAGGCAAAGGGATGAAATTGAGTCTATGGAATGGGACGAGTTCAAGAACTTATTTTTCAATAAGTACTTCCCTCGTATTCTCCGAACAAAGATGGAGAAAGAGTTCCTTGAACTGAAGCAAAGGGATGATGAATCTGTTAGTACCTATGAAGCAAATTTTACATGACTTGCAAGGTACGCTTCTGGTATTATTATCCAACCTGAGAGTAAGATCGATCGATTCTTTAGTGGCTTAAAACCAAGTCTTCGAAGGGCGTTAGCCATAAGGGACTTCAATAGCTACGAGGAAATCGTTCGATGTGCTCTCAAAGTCGAGATGGAGTTTGGAGTAACCCATCAGTCACATGGGTTTGATAAGAAGAGGAATATGGAATTCAAAGAAAAATCTAAAGAGCACACGGAAAAGAAGATGAACTTTCCCTTATGCTCAAAGTGTGGAAAGAAACATGGAGGGGGTTGTCTTAAAGGGACAAGTAAATGTTTTAAATGTGGAAAGGAAGGTCATCGGGCATTTGAATGCCGTGATAATGGGAAGAAGATGTCTAATGATGCAAACAAAGGAAGGGATACACAGAATGAACCTACTACACTTCAATGTTTCAAGTGCAAGGAGATGGGGCATTATGCCAATCAATGCCCAAATCCAAGGGTTGATGATGATGGTCGACGTCAACAAACTCTTAAGGCTAAAGACAAAGGAAAGTCACATGAAATTTCTATCAGCGATGTGGAGTACGATAACGATGTGGTGAAAGGTACACTTACCATCCACTCTAAAGTAGCAAATGTTTTATTTGATTCTGGATCCACCCACTCTTTTATTTCTGAAAAATTTTCTAAGGGTATCACCGTATTACCTCAATAATTAGATGTTGAGTTAGCTGTGACAACACCTAATGGCACATCAATCGCATCAGAAGTTTATAATTCTTCTCCGATCAAAGTTTGTGGGAAAGTGCTTCCTGAAAATCTTGTGATCCTTCCTTTAGTGGAATTTGATGTGATTCTTGGCATGGATTGGCTTTCTCTACATGGAGCTCATATCAATTGCCAAAGAAGGGAAGTCACATTTCATATTCCAGATCAACCTACGATCGTCTATCAATGCAAGGATGAACATAACCTTCCAGTGGAAATTTCTTCCATCTTATGGGTATTGATTCCACTAAATGAAGGTTATTTATCTCAAATGGTTGGTGAGAAACTCACGATTAAGAATATGCCCATTGTACGGGAGTTTGATGATGTCTTTCCGGAGGAATTGCCGGGTCTTCCACCAAATCGTGAAGTTGAGTTTTCAATAGAACTCATACCGGGTGCTTTGCCTATTTCAAAGACACCTTATAGAATGGCCCCAATTGAGTTGCAGGAATTGAAGAAGCAACTCCAAGAGAATCTTGATAAGGGATTCATACGCCCTAGTGCGTCACCTTGGGGAGCACCTGTTCTATTTGTTAAGAAGAAGGATGGATCAATGAGACTCTGCATTGATTATCGAGAACTTAACAAGATCACTATCAAGAACAAATATCCTCTCCCACGCATTGATGACTTATTTGACCAACTACGCGGAGCTCAATACTTTTCCAAGATTGATCTTCGTTCAGGGTATCATCAATTAAGGGTCAAAAGGGAGGATATACCAAAGACGGCTTTCCGTACAAGGTATGGACATTATGAATTTATAGTGATGCCGTTTGGTCTTACTAATGCCCCTGCTATCTTCATGGATCTAATGAATAGAGTCTTTAGAGACTATCTTGATCAATTTGTGGTAGTCTTTATAGACGATATTCTTGTCTATTCAAAGAGAAAGGAAGAGCATGAAGATCACTTGAGAATTATATTGAAGACCCTGAGAAAGGAGAAGCTTTATGCCAAATTTACCAAGTGTGAATTTTGGCTTCAAAAAGTTGCATTTTTGGGTCACATAATCTCAAAAGAGGGGATATCTGTGGATCCAGCAAAAACAGAGGTTATCGAAAGATGGTCAAGACCAACAACAGTAACTGAGATCCGAAGTTTTCTTGGTTTGGCTGGATATTATCGACGTTTTGTAAAAGATTTTTCACGGTTATCTAATCCAATCACCAAGTTGACTCGGAAGGGAGTTAAGTTTGTCTGGACAGAGGAATGTGAAGAGAATTTCAAGGAGTTGAAAAGAAGGTTATCCAGTGCACCTGTGCTCACACTGCCTTGTAGTGGAGAAAGGTTTGTGATCTACAGTGATGCATCCAAGAAGGGATTGGGGTGTGTTCTTATGCAAAATGATATGGTGATAGCTTATGCCTCACGACAGTTGAAAATCCATGAGCAAAATTACCCAACACATGATTTGGAGTTGGCTGCGGTAATCTTTGCATTAAAGATTTGGAGGCATTACCTTTATGGTGAAAGGTGTGATATTTATACTGATCATAAAAGTTTAAAGTATATTTTCACACAAAAGGAGTTGAATATGCGCCAAAGAAGATGGTTGGAGCTGATTAAGGATTATGACTGCTCAATCCATTACCACCCTGGGAAAGCAAACAAGGTGGCAGATGCATTAAGTCGACAAGACCATGCTAGTTTATCCATGATGAGGATCACAAAAGATCCAATATTTATGGATTTACAAAGGATGGATCTTGGAATTATAATGGAAGGGGAAAAATCTTATCTTTCTCAAATGAATGTTCAACCATCTATACATGTGAAGATTAAAGAGGCACAGAAAGAAGATGTCGAGTTACAAAAGAAGGTGAGAAATGTTCCTGAATTCAACCTTGATTGTGATGGGATAATAAAGTTCAGGAATCGGGTTTGCGTTCCTCCCATCCCCGAATTAAAGAATGAGCTGCTGGATGAGGCTCATAGTTCATCATTTTCTATTCATCCTGGAAGCACGAAGATGTATAGGGACCTGAAAGAGTACTTCTGGTGGGATGGCATGAAAAGAGATGTTGTTGAATATGTCTCTCGATGCTTGGTTTGTCAACAAGTTAAAGCTGAGAGACAGAAGTCTAAGGGGATGTTACAACCATTACCCATACCCGAATGGAAATGGGAAAACATCACTATGGACTTTGTCACAGGACTTCCTAAAACATCCAAAGGCAATAATGCTATCTGGGTCATAGTTGATCGTCTTACAAAGTCTGCACACTTCATTGCTATTAGAGAGGATTTCTCTCTAGATCAGCTTGCCAGGATATATGTAAAGGAAGTGGTAAGATTGCATGGAGTACCACTTTCTATTATATCTGATCGAGATCCGAGATTTACCTCGAAGTTCTGGCAAAGTCTTCAGCATACTCTGGATACAGAGTTGAGTTTCAGCACTGCTTATCATCCCCAGACAGACGGTCAGTCTGAGAGAACAATTCAAACCCTAGAAGATATGTTGAGAGCTTGCTCTATGGATTTCAAAGGAGGTTGGGATCAACACCTACCTTTGGTGGAATTTTCTTATAATAATAGCTTTCACTCCAGTATTCAGATGGCTCCTTATGAAGCTCTCTATGGAAAGAAATACAGGACTCCAATTTGCTGGGATGAAGTTGGGGAAAGAAAGCTATTAGGACCTGATCTCGTTGATGAAATGGCAGAAAAGGTCAGATCTATTCAACAACACATAAGAGCAGCTAAGAGTCGACAGAAAAGTTATGCCGACAACCGAAGAAAAGACCTAGAGTTTGAAGTGGGTGATAAAGTGTTCTTACGAATATCTCCCTGGAAGAGGGTTATGAGATTTGGAAAGAAGGGGAAGTTGAGCCCTAGATATATCGGTCCTTTTGAAATACTGGATCGTGTTGGGAAGGTAGCTTACCGATTGGCGCTTCCACCGAATCTCTCTCAAGTTCACGATGTGTTCCATGTATCTCTCCTGAGAAAGTACATACCAGATCCTTCACATGTACTCAGCTCAGAAGTTGTTCCGCTGGAGCAAGATCTTTCTTATGAAGAACAGCCGATAGAGATTCTGGATCGTAGCGAAAAAGTCCTACGAAACAAGACCACTCGCTTGGTGAAAGTTTTATGGAGAAACCACCAACTTGAAGAAGCTACATGGGAGCTTGAGGATATGATGAGGGAGAAGTATCCTCATTTGTTTGTTGCAAAGTGACGAATTTCGAGGGCGAAATTCTTTTTAAGGGGGGTAGAATGTAACACCCGAGACTTTTATGTTATATAAATCATCAAAGGAATCTTTTTCTACACAACACTTTCTTGGCTTTCTTTACACGCAATCGCGACCTTCCTCGATAGCTTGCGTCGTACGCAATACCGAGTTTCACTAAACAACAATATGCTATTAAAACTAGCCGTTATGAATAGTAATAACCACTTTTTGAAATTTTATAAATTTTATTTTTCAAAATGGACTTCATTTTTGGACTCAGAATATCGAAATTATCCTAGGGTGAAATTTTGGTATTTTTCTGAAAACTTTCAATTTTTGATAAATAGTGAAACCACTAAGTGGTAGGTTAAAAACTGAATTTTGCATAAAACTTAATTTTACCGCTTCTGTGAATGGAATTTCAAAAATCCGAGAGACACGGTTAATATCAAGGACTAAAATGTGGTTCAATGAGATGAAAATAATTTTTTTGGTGAATAGTAACTTTTTACTATTTTTACCGCGGTTAATAGTAAATAGGGTAACTAAGGGTAAATATGATATTAATATTACCCTAACACATGTCCTAATTCTATTGGACAAGTTTAATTCGACCAAAAACAAACTTAGGAATAAAATATGACCATTTAGGCCCACTTGGATTAGATTAGGACATTTATTATTAATTTATTTAAAGAAGGGTTAAAATAGTTAAAATCAAAGTTTAATAAGTAAATCATTTTTAATATAGGGTTATACATAAGCTAAATTAGATTGTAAATATTCATTAGAAAGCTAAAAAGATTTCCTACATGATGGTATTTTATTTGTAATTTTTAGACATCAAATAATTTAATATATTTATGACACAAAGATGATGCAGTAATTATCTTATTAATGAAATATTGACAAAATTGATAATATAAATACCAAAATAAATGTAATTTGAGACTTTTTATGAATTACACTAATTTTCTAGGTTACTATGATATATTAGTATTGGTTTAATCAACTTGGTTCGAACATATAATTCTGTTATGACTTTGACAAAAATCATATATCAAATAGTGTCAAAATTGACACAAAATAGTTTTTAAATCAAATATTATATTATTAATTGTTATTTTATTCCTAAAAATCTAAGGTTCGGCCAAATGACTTAGATAAGGATATATATATTAATAATAAACAATTTGGGGTTCTTTTGGCATGTTATAGTAAGTGTATTAACCATATAGTGAAAGAAAACAAAAAGACATGGTAAAAGTTAAATTATTTAACTTAGAGTTAAATTTAATTGATAAGGTTAAAATAATATCCTAAACTTGTCTAAATTCTATTGGTTGATAGGATTTCGACCCATCCCCACTTTAGCTTCGAAATAAGACCCTTTGGAACCATTATAAACCGATTTTGACTTTAATATAAAATAATATTTTGAGATATTCCTAAGGTGCCCCTCTCCTCCCTTATAAAAGGGCACCTCCTCCCCCTCCTCCTCACACCAATTTGAGCACTCAAGCTCGGCCAACCCCTGCCATTTTCCCTTCTCCACTTCCCTAGAATAATCCTAGAGGTCCTGGTCTTCTCCAAAGACCAATCTTAGTTCCTTAAGTGGAGGATTCAAAAAGGCGTTCCAAAGAAGAGGTAATATCCATTACCGATCTTTTCAATTTCTTTCTTCTTCAACTTCTTCTTCTTTAGTTCTTTCAGGATAAAGTAATAACATCAGTATTACTTACATACTGATATGTTATTATAAATATGAAACAACCCTAATTCACCTTCTATCCATCCTACGGAAAAATGAAATCACCGCGCGTGCGTACGTACGGAATACCGTCTCCACGCCGTGGTGTAATCTATTTTCCACCATCACCTTACAAGGATGGGTATAATGGTGTAATCAGTAACTATATATGATTATTATTAAGTAATATTGATACTGAAATAATATATATATATACTCCAATACAATTCCACGATCATAGGAACGATATCATCACTCGTGCGTACGTACGGAATACCGTCTCCACGATGTGATGCGACTCGTTCTACATGATCTTCATTTCATAATGATTATATAAATGAATTTAATGAATGAATATGGTATATACTACACTAATACCATTCTGGAAATGAATTATCTATAACCTAAAGATAAGAATAAGAATTTATTCGACAAAACACCCATAAGAACAAAAGTTATAAAGACCCGAGTAACAAGTAACAATGAAATATTACTAACAAGAAGCTAATAATATGACCATATATGATCTCATATCAATATGTATGATTCTGGAATAAGTCAATAACATTATTTAAACCATTATACAGGAGCTTCGGACACGAACAAAGCGAATCGGACCTAAGGTAAGGGAAATATCACAATCTCATTTTTATCCGAGATTGTTTATTCGTAAGTATTTACTGGGGTGTATTTTATCATCCACATCCATGTTCCCTCAATATGTAATATTGTTTCCATCCACTTGAAATAGTTTAAATCCAATTTTACCCTTAGGTGAGTTTTTAGTAAAGAATATGAAAGGAATCTTTTGTCGTTTTTCCGTACGAGGTACTTTTTGACTTTTCCGACAAAAGTACGAAGAATGTTTTTTTTAACTTATACGGCATGAATGGATTTTTAAAACATTACTTCAAAGAAGCTTCCTTTACAAGTTTTCAAGTTTATTTTTAATCAACTTCTTTTATTTTAAAGTTGTATGACATGTTATGAAAGGAAAAATGTTTTTTGAAGAAGAAAGGATATTTTCCTCAAGAATTCAATTCAAGTGTTTTATCAAAATTATTTTCCATCTAAGATAATAAAGGGTTCTGTTTCTATCCATATTTTTACATTGGTTTGACTATGTTGTGATGGAATTATGTTTATGAATTCCTTTATCATATATGAATTGATTTATGATGTCATGATGTTTCAAGAATCCCATTTTTGTTACATGTGTTATGCGATGATGCATGTTTTATGATTATGTGGCACACATAAGAAAGGATTCATTATAAGATGGGTGGGACCTATATCTCCCTCCAATGCATTGGGTAATGATTTTATATCTCATGAGATAGACATGGATGGAACGGAAGGTTATTTCGGTTCAGTGATACAGGACTGAAACGAGGAGTGAACTCGGTTCAGAAAGGGACTTTGTCCACTAAGATAGTCTTGGCAATGAGTCATGACTAACAAGAAATGATTTTCCATGATTATGTGTGCATGCCACAAAGATTCAAGTTTTATGTTATGATTATGGGGATCTCATTTTCACTTCTATGATTTATTCCATGTTAAGATATTATGATCTCTTTTGCAGGTTTTGATTTTCATAAAGATATGATATGATTTTTATTTCCTTTATTTGCCCTTGCTGAGCATTTGAGCTCACCCTTTTATGTTTTCTTTTCCCCAGGTCAGGAAGATGGATATTAAGTAGAATATGCTAAAAGGGACCCTAGATATGATGAAATAAATGGGAGACACTGTAAGAGTTTTATGAACCAGTTGTTTATGTTTCCCAGTTTCTAAAGACACTATACCTATACGGTCCTTTGTGGTTTTGTCATATGTTGTAATAAGTGTGCTTCAATTTTGAAGTATTAACAATGTATGTAAAGTATGGGTCGTTATAAAGATGATGTTGTGCATGGACATATTGGACCTTTGTACTTATCTGGAAAGGTCAATGATGTAGACATCTGAAGAGATTTCATTGATAATGGTTCAGGAGTCAACCTCATCCCCATTCGTACACTTCGTCAATTGGGCCTCACTGAATCTGATTTATCTCCTTCTACTTTGATGTTGAAAGGGTATGATAAAAATGAACAAGAACCTCTAGGCGAGATCACACTCATAACCCAGTTTGGAGACCTTGTATCCAATTCAGATTTCATGGTTGTTCATCATGACACAGTCTTAAACATCTTGCTTGGAAGACCTTGGCTACGTCAACATGTAGCTATCCCTTCATCATACCATCAATGTCTCAAATATTGTTTCAATGGTCAAATTGGGACATTGTATGGTGATAAAGTCCCATTCAAAACATGTGAATCTCAATACATTGAGGCAGAATTATATCACATGGAGGGTAAATAGAAATCCACAACAAGGGAGGTTACCAAAGTTAATGCTCCATTTGGTTTGGAAAAGATTCCAGTAAACCCATTCACACATGTGAGTATAGATTATGTGTTTCCTATCAGTCAAATTGACAGGATAGACCTAAATCCAAATAATCTTATGGAAAATTCCATAATGTCAATTACAGAAATCAATCCAGACAGCATGGGAGAAATTGGTGACTCACCAAGAAATGATGAAATCTCAAATGGAGATGTCTTCATTTCATCCGCTGAAATCTAGAAAGTCTATACTTCACCAACCAGGACAGAAGAAGTTATAGCAATGTCAGAGGTGAATAATGATGCTAATTCTCAATCCTTCATGTCCTCTTTATTACCCAAGAAAGACCCTTCACCATCAATAGGGTCATAAATGGAAGCCTCTTCTTCATGATGTTCAAATTTTAATATCTCTTCTGATCATGGAAATTCTGCTTCATCGTCTACTATGCAAGTAAAAACAGAAGAAATAACACATGTTGAAGAAGAAGAGGTAGATCTCAAGGATGCTCCTCCAGTATTTGAAGAGGGTATCTCTACCCCCATGGATGAACTCATAGAAATAAATCTAGGTACAAAAGAAGATCCACACCCCACTTTAATTAGTGCGGCCATGACTCTTGAAGAGCAAGAAATGTATATTTATTTTTTAATGAAAAATAAAGATATATTTTCTTGGAACTATAAAAAGATGCACGGGCTTGATCCTGATGTTGCTACTCATCGTTTGGGTTTTCCATAAGAACATCAAGGATTTAAGCAAGCCGCAAGAAGAACACACCCAACCTATGCTTCCAAAATTGATGCTGAAGTGGATAAGCTTATCAAAGCTAACTTCGTCGGAGAAGTTCAATATCTCAAGTGGTAGGCTAATAATGTCCCTGTTAAAAAAAATAATTGACAAATTAGAGTTTTCATTGATTTCAGAGATCTTAATCGGTGTTGTCCTAAGGTTGATTTTCCAGTTCTGATTATAGAACTCTTAACTGATGCAATAGCTAGCTATGAAGAACTTTCCTTCATGGATGGATATTATGGGTATAATCAATTATAAATGTCTCTAGAATATGAATAATCTATAGCCTTCATATCCCCTCAGGGTGTGTTCTTCTATCCGGTAATGCCCTTTGGCCTAAAGAATGCAGGCGCAACATTTCAGCGTGCCATGCATCGTATCTTCAAACCCTTTTTAGGGAATTTTTTTGAATGTTATGTGGAAAATTTGGTGGTTAAATCTAGAAAATGTTCTAATCACTTGGCTGATTTGGAAATCATATTCCACAAACTTTGACAGCACAAATTGAAGATGAACCCCTTAAAATGTGCTTTTGGGGTAACCTCAGGAAAATTTCTCGGCTTTATTGTATACCATCGTGGTATCGAAGTTGATCCTGAGAAGACAAAGTCAATCCTTGGTATGTCACCTCCTTGAAAATTAATGTAATTGAGAGAAAATCAAGGACACTTATCCTATATTCAGAACTTCATCACCAATTTGGCAGGAAAAAGTTTACCCTTCACCAAATTGGCGAAGAAGGGAGTCACTTACCAGTGGAATGAAGAATATCAAGAAGCATTATATATTCTCGTGAAATATCTCTTGAGTCCACTGGTGTTAATGCCACCTGTTGAAGGAAGACCACTTATCCTCTATGTGACAGATTTAGAGCAATCATTGGGTGCCTTTCTTTCTCAGAAGAATGATGTTGGGAATGAAAAGAACATTTACTATCTCAGTCAGACTATTCTTGAAGCAGAAATCTGATATTCAAGTATTGAAAAGTGCTGCCTCGCATTAATCATTTTAGTTCTGAAGTTGAGACACTACCTGCAACATGACGAGGTCTAATTGGTATCTCGCAATAACCCGCTCAAATTCATCCTTATTCTTCCAATGCATACAGGACGTCTGGAAAGGTGGGCAGTTATTTTACAGCAATTTGATATCCAGTATGTGTCTTAAAAGGAAATAAAGGGCCAATCTTTGGCTGATTTCCTTGTTGAACATCCTTCAGTAGAAGATACATCTTTATATATTGAACTTCCTGATGAATAAGTCTTTTCTATTCAAGATAAGCTTCAAAAATGGGAAATGTATTTTGATGGTGCTTCCAGAAGTCCAACAGGGAACAAAATGGAATATCCTAAATTCAAAAAAGTTGGGTTAGGAATTGTGCTCATTTCCTTGAAAAAGGAAGTGCTAATATATTCCTTCTTATTGTGGGAAGGCGGTACAGACAATGAAGCAGAATACCAAGCTCTCATCACAGGCTTGGAGTTGGCGCTTCAGGCACAAGTGAATCACTTAAAGGTGAAAGGTGATTTAGACCTGGTTAGTAAACAAGTCAATGGGGATTATGCCATCAGAAAAGAAGAGTTAATCCCTTTGTGTGATTTCATCAGAGAGTTAATGGAGGAATTTCCTTCGGAACCAACATTTTCTTATGTCCTGAGATCAAAAATTTCTCAAGATGATGCAGTGGCTAATATAGCCACAGCTCTGACATATCCAAATTGGGATGATACAATCATCAGTATTGACCACCATCGTACAATTTCACCTTATGTTTAAATCAGAACAGAGAAAATCAATAAAATTAGTCCCATTTCTGAACTATATGTTCATACTACGAGATGGATGAAGCCTATTAGGGAATATCTTCAAAATGGAATAGTCCCACCTCATAGATTCAGGAAAGAGCAAGTCCGGTGACATGTGGTCAATTTTACTCTTTATGATAGCCCTAATCACTAAGAGAAAATTATCTACAAAAGTGGTTTTGATGGAATTCTCTTCAGATGAGTTCATGGTGAATAGATAATGGTTGTCATGAAACAAGTGCATGCAGGAGTCTGTGGTGCCCACCAGTCTGGACATAGACTGTCTGATTGAATTCGAAGGCTTAGATACTTTTGGCCTTCAATGATACAAGATTGTGTTGATTTCAAAAAGAAGTGCCATTCATGCCAAGTATGTTCCAACTTCATTCATCATCCCCTAGAGTTTCTCCATACAGCTAAATACTCATGGCCATTTACCACATGGGGAATGGATGTAGTAGGACCTTATCCTTCAGCTACAGCTAAGCAGTTTAAGTATATTCTTACTACTACTGACTTATTTTCTAAATGGGTAGACGCAATACCCCTCAAAGAAGTTAGTTCTAAAAGCATTTTTAGCTTCATCAAGTCTAACATAATTACTAGATTTGGTGTCCCTCATACCATATTGACGGAAAATGGCACCAACTTATGTTCATTCGAGGTAAGGAAGTTGTATCAAGAATACAACATAAAATCCAATAATTCATCTCGGTATCATCCAGCAACCAATGGCCAGATAGAATCCTTCAAGAAGACTCTTTCAAACATACTGCAAAAGATGGTGGATAAAGATAAGAAATCATGGCCTAATAAACTATTTCATGCTTTATGGGCTTATCGGACCACCACCCACACTGCAACGCGGTCAACTCCATATTCATTGGTATATGGAACAGAATCAGTCTTTCTCATTGAGGTTCAATTACCCTCGCTCAGATTAGCCATTTGTGATCAGTCATCTATAGATGAACAATCTAAAAAGTCATTGGATGGATTGGAATGATTATATGAAAAATGATTGTGCACCCTGCACAAGTCTATCAGAATCGAATAACACGAGCTTTCAACAAAAAAGTTCTTCTTCATTCATTCATTCAGGGATAATTAGTATTGGTTATCAGAATTCCAATGATACCAGGATAGAAAACTTCCAAGCTTGAGCTAAAATGGGAAGGACCTTACTCAATACATAAGGTCTACTCCAATGGAGCTTATTCTTTAATCTCAATGGATGGAGAAATCATCACTACTCCAACCAATGATAGATTTTTGAAGAAATATTTTGTGTAAGAAAAATACTAATACATCCAGCAAGACATTAAACTGCATAATTGCCAGTATATGAATATGACCTTAAACTATTTGCACCATCATCCAATATGACGTTAAACTGTGAAAAAGTCCCTAATACATTTAACATGATGTTAAACTGTGTCCTATTTTTTCCTTACTACAGGACATTAAACTGCACAATCCCCATTTTTTCCTACATGATGTTAAACTGTATTGTCCACGTCGTCTTAGCTACAGGAAGCTAAACTTTACAACACCCTTATTGCCCATCATGATGAAAAACTGTGTTCACGTCCAACATGACATTAAACTGTGTCCCTATATTTGTCCTAAATGATGTTAAACTGTACTGCTCATTCGTCCTACATGACTTAAAACTGAACAAAGTCCCTTAATACGTCCTACATGACGTTAAACTGTATTTTTTCCCTACTAAATGACACTAAACTATGCAGCACCAATAGTCCTCACTGTAAGACTTTAAACTGCATTGTCCCTTCATATGTCCTACCTGATATTAAACTATGTATTGTTAAGGTTGTTTCTACCTATTGTTTCTCACACTGAGTATGAATCACATGAGCTTAGAGTAATCTTCAACCATAACACCTTCTTAGGGATGCTAACCATGCATAAGTCCCAACACCATTTTTTAGGTCGTTGTCCTCAAGAACAACTTGATTACCAATTCCTTCTTTAATCGAACTACACAGACTTTGATCCTTGCCTTCTAGGTGGGTATGTAGGAAACCTCCTGAGGTTCAAGCCAAAAATAAATCTCTTCACATCGGTTCACCTTCGTCTCATACGATGTTGATTCGTGAAACTGCCCCCAGAACCAATATTTTTTACATTGTTTCTCCATTTTCCTTGCTATATGACGTTAAACTATACAACACTTTTTTCCTGTATGACAACAAACTACAACATTTTTTGATACCCTCACATGAGAGGGAATCATTATTTACACTGATCTCCAATCATGTTATATTCCAAAGACTACGTGCATACATGGAAATGCCCAAACCTTTTATCTTAGGTCAAACCATCATTACACTAAAGTCCCCTTTCACCCTTCACTTGTACGAACCGAATATGTATAGAGGGTATTTCAAGAACTACATGCGGCTTGATTCCCATCCTTATGGGATACATAGGAATGTTCAAGCATCCCTCGCATCCAGCCCCATGTCTTTAGGCCTAACCCCAAATCCCACTTCCAGTCCCTTGGCTAAAAAGTCCCCTGTGAAAACATGAATGTGATATGAAAACCCTGGTCTTCATTCAAATCAGGTTCATATTAAACACACACTGTTTATTCATTATTATGGTCCGAGCTCTATGAACCTAAACTAATATCTCCTACACTCTCGTCCCACATGACGTTAAAATGTATTTCAAGAACTACATTTGGCTTGATTCTCATTCTAATGAGATATGTAGTGATGTCCTACATCTCAATTCAGGACCCAACCACAACATGATTATGGTTAGAATTGGTCTTTGTATCTCTACATGCATTAGAAAATACCCATTTTGATGTGTCATACTCATAACCTTAAATAATTCCAGATATTCATAACCCTTTTCTTGAATTCTGGTCACAAAATGTCTGATACCTGAGATTTCTTTTGCCTGACTATGTAGCACGTGCCCTTAGGTGGACTTGCATAAACAGTCTACATAATAGACTTGTCGGCCAAAACATACTATTATTTGACTATGCATCCAATGCCCTTAGGTGGCCCTGCATAATTCAACCCCCTAACGGGTTTGTCAAATTATGGTAACTTCATTCTGGGGAGGAAAACCTCTTTTTTCCTTATTTTTCTTATCGACAATATGTAAGGATCTATAGAAAATATCCATCCTTAACATATTGTCCCATACTCTTTTTCATGATCGAAAAGTAATAAAGTCTATGGTTTATATTTCCCTTCCCTACGTTTGGGTCAGACCTTCGTGGGAGTGACATTCATCCAATTCTTTGACAATCTTGATTGGAAATATCCTCTCCATATTCAAGTACCTCTCTCCATACAACAGACTGTATGCTTTGGAAAATTTGAATCTCCATAAACTTCCACTGGTTTTTTAGCAATAGAAAAGTAAAATTTCTAAGAGTATTATTGCCTGACTATGCAGCATGTGCCCTTAGGCGGACTTGCATAAATAGTCTACATAACAGACCTGTCAGCCAAAAGATGCTATTATTTGACTATGCAGCGAATGCCCTTAGGTGGCCCTACATAATTCAACCCCCTAACAGGTTTGTTAAATAGTGGTGACTTCTCTTTTAGGAAATAATTCCTCTAATGCCTTTTAGCCCTTTTTTCATATCATTCCTCAGATTCAAAATTCCTTAATTCATAGTTTGCATATGTTCTCCCATACATGAATGTGGTAATATGTTTTCAAACAAATTATCAAGAAATTGAGTCAATTTTAACCCATTCGGTCAAAACTATTCGACCTTAAACATTATCCTTTTTATGTCCGACATGTATGACTTCAAACTGCCAATAACCACAAAGACCTGGTTTCTCTTTTTCCTCATAGTCAAATACTCTTTCCTTTTTCAGATCCAACTATGAGGGGGGAATTTTATTGACCCTCTTTTCTATCACAGAGTCTAACGACTGAAAAAGGGAAATACCTTAGTTCAAAGTGATTCATCCTTTGAAGAAACATCAAAAATTGACAGAGGCATGAACAAGGATTTGTTTACACTTGGGTCGCGCAAGTTTCATCTTGGTCATGCAAGTATACTTGAATGCCTCATATTGGTCGGGCAGGTGACTTGCCCGCGCTAAGTTATTTTCACCCAAGGTCTTCAAAGGCCTATAAATACCCCTTGTGGGCCCCCCATTTTGAAGAAAAAAAACCCAGAAACTCATATTTGAGTTCTCAGCGCCTTAGTCTCTTCTCAAAGCCTTCCGAACACTTATAAGGTAATTTCTTACCTAGAATGGAAGATCTAAAGAGGGGGAACAAGGCCTAAGTGTTGAAACTCATCAACAGATGTGTGCCTAAGTGGCCATCCCTTAAGGGAAATGGCCACACTTGCGCGCTGCCTTATCCCTTCAACAGAACTTGTGCTCCACTCTTTTGGAATCCTTTAGGGATAATACTAAGGGCTTGAGACAAGTCTCTCCCAATTATTACCCTAAGGGTTGACTATCGCACATGTACCCATGTGTCGCACAAGTATACTTGCGCGACCAGGACTTGCGCGACCAGGAATTGCACGCCCACGCAGGACTTGCACGACCACACAGGACTTGCGTGCCTCTCCCATTTTTGGTGCCCCTACTTTCTATTTAACTTATTTTATTCAGATCCACCTCTCCTATTCAAGATTTAGCCTTCAAAACCACTTAGGGCAAGGTTCCTTTTTTGGCTTCCTTATTTGAAAGGAATTATGTGGAACATATCTTAAAAACCTAGTGATTTACATATCTTCAAGTCACTAAGGTGAGAGATTTCATTCATTCAACCTCATCCTTTAAGATGAGAGGATCTTTAATATGGGCCTCCTTCTCAGGAGTATGTCCCAATATCAAATTCCCAAATATGGGCATTCTCTTTAAGAGTAAGTCCCAAGTCCCTTAACCTGGGCATCCTCCTTAGGAGTAGGCCCCAAGTCCCATAACATGAGCCTCATTTTCTAGAGTAATCCCCAGTCTTCAAGTTCCCTTAATTTTGGGCCTTATGTTCCCTTAATTTTGGGCCTCCTTTTTAGGAGTAAGCCCCAGTCCAAGTTAACTTAACCTGGGCCTTCTTTTCAGGAGTAAGACCTAGTCCAAGATATTTAATCTAGGAATCCTCCTCAGGAGTAAGCCCCAAGTTCCCAAACATGGGAATCATCTTTAGGATTAAACCCTAAATTCCAATTTCATTTAACTTGATAATCCTCCTCAAGAGTAATCCCTAGTCACAATTACCCTTAACCTGGGCCTCCTTCTTAGGAAAATTCCCCAGTTCTCAAGTTGCTTTAACCTAGGCCTCCTTCTCAAGAGTAAGCCCCAGTCATAATTTCTCTTAACCAGTATTAATTTCTTTTGATTTGGACTTCCTTATTAGGAATAAAAACTAATCATAAGTCCCCTCTAACTTGGGAATCCTTCTTAGGATTAAGTCCTAAGTGAAGTATCCAAAATCTCCATAAAGAACATATACCTTTATAGACCTTCTTCCCGTGTTTCTTCCCTGAAGTAAATCATAATCCTCATCTATCTTGGGCAGTCATACACAAATAAGTCCCACATTATTTCTTATGATTGCATCTTTCATGGCACAATTTTCAGGTTTTACCAATACCTCTTGTTTCTCACACTGAGTATGAGTCACGTGATCTTAGAGCATAAAAGTAATTATGACATCTTTCTTTGAGCCATCAATCATACATAAACCTCATACTTCCTTATTCAAACTATGTGGGTTCTGATTCATTTTCTAAAAAAGGATACGTAGGTATCCCATCTATGGGTACGATCCCAACTCTGAAATAATCCATGTCCTTATGAATGACAATAAACTTCAAGTGCCCCACTGAGTGGCTTTAAAACCAGTATGTTTATCATAATGACCAAGAGATTTCTATATAATGTATTGAAGGATACCATTGACTAAGAATATCTAACAAATACAGATGATTCTCTATCGATGAAGAACCTCGAATACATATAAAATGTTCTCTAAATCTCCTAAATATAAATCATTGATTGTTAGATATAAATGAAAGCTCATTTTCACACTTGGTAATTTAATAAGGATTCACAAACATAACTTAAATCTATAAAGAGAGTCCTGGAGTAGACAATAATTCCCCTAAAAAAGTTGTGATGAGTCCAACCTCCCATCCCCTTGACCAATGCAAATTCTTAAGCCTCATCGGTTCACAACTAATAAGCACCCACCTTTGGAAATTAGGTCCAAATGGATATAGAATCATTAGTTGTTTTTGTTTCTACGAATAAACCCATTAGAAACTGATTGGAATTTTTAAACCTTAAACCAATGAGGTTATCCCTTTTTCCAGAGGAAATAGGGACAAATGGATCTTTCACAGAAAGATGAATGAATATGGAATAGTGATTTAAAAAACGCATGATTAGTGTAAAAATTGTACAACTATATAGAGGGTATTGAAGTTGATGAAACATTTTCACCTATAGCAAGGCTTGAGACTATCAGATTATTCTTGGCTATAATAGTGAAAAAAGGTTCAAAGTTTTCCAGATGGATGTCAAGTAAGCATTTTTTAATGGGGTTCTAGAAGATGAAGTTTATATTGAGCATCCATATGGTTTTATCATCAATGAATATGATAATAGATTTGTTTGGCTGAAGAAGGTGTTATATGGGTTGAAGCAAGAACCAAGAGCATTATATTCAAGACTTGATCAATATTTGATGATGCTCGGCTTTTAGTGTATAGGAATTGATTATAATCTATATGTATACAATGATAATAATAAAAGTATTATGGTGTTTGTGTATATCAATGGAATAATATTTGGTGGATCAGATGAAGCACAGTGCATACAATTTTCATAATTCCTGAAAACTGAATTCCAAATGTTAATGATTCTTGAAATGATGTTTTTCTTGGTTTATAGGTGACATGAGGAAATAATGGCACATTAATTTCTAAATATAAATATGCCAATAAGATTTTGAGAAGATTTATAATGCATAATTACAAGGATATAAAGACTCTGGTGTCTACCCAGATGAAACTGTTAGGGGTTGAAAAAGAAAATGTAGTTAATGTAATAGAATACATGCAAATTATTGGTAGTCTATTATACTTGATAGTGACAAGACTTGATATTGTTTTTCCACATGCCAAGAATCATGGTAGTAAAAAAATACTAAGGAAATACTCTTTCTTGTAGTGAAAATAATAATTTAGTATATCAAGGGTATGGTGTATTTCAATTTTCTGTAAAAATATAAATCTCAACTTGAGTTATTGGTATATACATATATAGATTGTGTCGGATCATTAGATGATAGAAAATAAACATCAAGTGGTGCATTATATCTTGGTGGATTGTGTATTTATTAGATAAGAAAGAAACAATATTTTATTTCTTTGAGCACTTCATAAGCTAAGAATATTGTGTTTACTCAAGCATGTACGTAGTTATTGTGGATGAAGAAGTAACTTAATGATATGGGAGGTAAAGTGAAGTCTCTGATCGGAATCCATTATGATAATTGAAGTTCTATAAACCTTAGAAAAAATTTAGTCCATCACATAATGAAAAAATAAAATTGAAATCAAGTATCATTTTATCATGGAGAAGGTGGAGCATGGGCTTGTGAAGTTGGAGTACATACCTACATAACTATAGGTTTCATAAATTCTAAAAAAAGGCCTTACCCAAAGAATCATTTGAATGTCATTGATTATCTCTTATAATTCAGTTGAATCCCCATTCTTGAAAAGTGGGGATGTGGTACTCCCTCTCCATGAGGCATGGTTTTCTTTTCCATAATGTGATGATATGTGTTCTTTACCCTATTTCAAACCATAATGAAGTGAAAATTAGGTTTATTGATAAATGGGGAGAAATTGTGGACATAAAAGGAGAGAAATTGTATTAATCAATATTGGGGAGAAGCTGATGGATGGAGAAGTGAATTAGGTGGAGTTTTAAATATAATGGTGGTAAATGTGGTCTATAAATGGTTATATATCATGACAGATGAGGTTCTTTATGAAATTAGTTGAGTGGTTATGGAATTAAGTAATTTTTTGATTCTCTTTGCATACTACTCCTATTTCTCACACCGATAAGGGCTCATGTGGGCTTAGAGTGTGTGTTGAGTAAATATTGGATCACTATATGAATCTCAAGACATAAGTGCTGGTATAATATGGAATAATCATTAACATGGAATCAAAATGTTAAAAGTTTACAACAAACCCAAAGTGGGAGATTATTGGGAAAAATCCATCAAGGTAACATTGTAGTGTTTTTTGGTTGATTAGGTTTATTGAAAAATCAAGTTTCCATGGTTAGTTGTGTAGTTCCATAGAAATTTTTGACAATGTAAATTGAAAAAGATCCTAGACAAAGGAATGGATGCTCTGGAGGTAGTACAAAAAGTCATGAATACAAAGTGGAAAAGTTTCCCAATGTTTGCCAAATTTCTGGGTCCAAAATATGGAGAATAGAGAAATTTATTTTTGGAAAATGGAAGTTATGTGCAATATTGGAGGTGAATTTAAATGTATCACATAGGTCAAGTTATGATATCATCAAATCAAAATATAGAAAAGTAAAGAAGTCTGTGGAATATTTGAATATGCGCAAAAGGTGATTTTTCACGAAAAAAAGTAGAGTTCCACCTACCAGTGAAATAAAGATGAAGTGATCAACATGAAATAGAGTTACACACCAAATGCGACATCAAATTTGGACTTATGTGCTTAGGGAAATCTTATGCACATAGTGTATGACGCGTAAGGATCTTGAACACATGGTTAACTGGGTCCAAAAATTGATGGCTACCCCCCTCATTTGGGTAACTAGACCCATAAAGAAAACCAGGGCTCTGAATTTTGTAAGAGGTGTTCCCAAATAGAGTTTCATGAAAAAAGATTTTCATGTAAATAATTGTAGTTTCATTAAAATCCTAAATGATGTGTGCATGTTGGTAGAGTTTCATGCAAGTTGTAACAAGGGTAACATGAAAGAGGTTTTTCAGAACTATAAGAAGTTTCCCAATAATTCTAAGGTAAAGTGGTATCCATAAAGTGGGTAGAAGTGAAACGTAATGATACACTAAATGAGGTGTAAAAAATATTGATTCAAGTGATCAAAGTGGTTTTTTAAGGAGTAGTGGGCATGCTTCAATTGAGAGAGCAATGATTCTTTATATTGTGATTGGTTGTAAACCAGGAAGGATAGTGAGTCCATTACGAACTCTATAAACACTAGTAATATTTTTAGTAGATCTGGTACATCGACACATTAACGTTGTATACTCATTTTATGTGGCTCAGTGATGGTTATCTATGTAAAATTTATATGTCTGATCGCGTTGTCGAGCGCATCAAATTAGTTGTTTAATTTTGACTAGAATTTCTGCAGTATAGCAGCAACCCTAGGTCGTCTCTCGACGGAGCCTTAGATCATTAATTTAAAAATAGGGTTCTGATTATGAAATTAGAAGGTGAATTAGGTTTTTTAAAACTTGGGGGTTTTATGATTAATGATGAAAATAGAATATGAAAGCGATAAAACAAAATAGAAATGAACAAGATTGATTAAACGTGATCAACCCGGGGAAGTCTCGTGATACTCATCCTTTATCGCTTCAGGGGATGGGGTTATGATCTTTTAATCCTTGGTTTGTAACACCTAGAAATAGAATGTTACTGAGTTTACACTATGATACCTCCTATGGTTCAGTAAAAAATACACAATGATTCACTGGATACTGCCGATGATTGGGTGAATTGTGTTTGACTTCATAACCAAAACTCACCAAGGCAACACATGAAAACTCGATGTGTTGTCCAGATTTGTATGTTATTTCTTTGTGATACCATGACATAAATGTACATATCCTTGAAAGTGCTTGTGTGAGTTCAATTGACCAATATAAACCACACAAACACCGCAATTGAAAGGGAGAAAGAAAGTGGTGAACGGTGTGTGAAACATCACATGAATGGGTACCCCCAAACATGATCATATGAGTTGAGCATGACATACCAGTACATAACACAATAAAATAAGAATAGTGGATGATGAAAAACAACACAAAAATCTTGAATTTAAAAGATCATTCAAATATTACAAACATGAAGCTCGGGATGTACATCACGTTCCTCCCTGGGTGATCACAAGGGGTTTAGAAACCCATGGGAGGGGAAGAAGAAGAAGATGTTGAAGTAGCACCTCCCATATCCTCCAGAACCTCTAGAGATTTTTAGAAGACTCCTTGGGGACTCAAAAATGGAATAACCTTTCCTCTTGGCTGAACATCCAAATGGGGAGCCCAAGGTGCCATTTTATAGGAAAATTGGAAGGTGGTTTTAGGCACACATATTTCTTCAATCCAATTGTACCACGAGTTTAGGCCTTCAGGATGTCTTATCTCGATTTGGAGAAAATATAAAAGTTGTAGCCCTACCTCTTTAATATCTCCACCGAATGTTTGGAACCCTTTGGACAACTACAGCTCAAGCTATTGATAAAATAGAGAACATCATATTTGACTTGGTCCAAATTCGGTGGCTTGGAGAAATCAGTTCGGATGGGACCCATTGAAGACGAATCAGCATTGGGTTTCTTAATATAAAATGTACCTATAAAGTTTTGGACAGACCCACAAAATTTCATCCCATTTGGATGTATGGATTTCGTGTACTATGCAAAATAGTGGACAGATATCCATGGATCCATGCAATTTTGGCCCATTTTTCTTCCACTTCATCAAAGGCCCTCCAAATCACCTCCACCTACATTGAAACAATAAAAACAAGTAACATTACCCATTGTAATATTGATTAACATTAATTGATTTATTTAAAAATTAAGTGAAATTTATTATTATATTTGGAATATTGATTACAAAACTAGTTTAAAACTGCGGTGTAAGGGTGGAATAAAACACTGAATCGTGGTACGATCACACCCCCACACCTAAACATTTTCACTCCTGGGAAAAGTCACATATCCAAATACAATGATTCATATATATATATTTCCATAATCCTAGAGATTTATCATTTGAGGAATTTTAATTTAAAGTAAAGTGATCAATGCACGAACCACACCAAGGAGTTCTTCCTAGTGAAAATATAAAAAGATGTCTCATAAATCATATCATAGTGAAATTCAAAAAGATTCATGATACCCAATTGAGAAAGGAATTCATAAGTAAACCATGACACTAAATCTCCATTCGTGTGTGTGAAAACCATTCCATGCTATTCTTTCCACTTACTATCCAATAAATATATGTTATTTTAACATTTTTCAGCTTAAATGATTTTGTCACCGAACTTGTCCTACATCCTTTGCAATCATATTTCAAGACCCACTCATTTAAGCATTCCCAGAAGTCAAACCATAAGCTCCCGACCTAGATATCCCCATATGTTGCACATTTCATCACTCCCCTCATTTATTATATTTTTTTGAAGTTGCAATTGGAACAAATCTCACACTCATCTCTCAACCCTTGTTTGATCTCCTCATGACACTAATTGAAATAATTATAACAAGATAAAAGGTTGAGGAGGAGTGGTTTTTAACCTGCCCAAGACACAACAATTTTTTTTTGAGGGCGTACAATAGTCGGACATTAGGTACACACACGTAGGTCAATCTGGTACAATAATGAAACATATCGGATTAGGAACGAATGTATGGAAATATCATTTAAAGCTAAATAATATTAACCCAACATATATTTACCATATATTAAGTAAGAAATAATCACACTTTGTGGTTTGGTGCAAAATTTTTTGGAGATATTAGTGACACAGTTTTCCAAAAAACTACTCACACAAAGGGCATCAATTATCTCAAAGGTTTCACATAGATACAACCATTTATATCATTGACAGAAAACCAATTCACTAAAAATCACTCCTTGATGGTAAACTCATACACAAATTCTTTTTAGCCTTCGTTATAGTATTTTTACTTTCCCCACTTTATGGTCGCCACATCATGGAATTTCAAAATTGTTGATGGGGAAAAATAAAAATACCATAAAGAAGGCCAAAAAGAGAAAACAAAAGGAGAAAAAGATGAAAAATCCTAACTAACCCAGGAATGTATCCACCCCCCCCCCCACACCTAGAATGTGTAGTTTCCTCCCTGAAATAATTGAAAATGTGAGAAGGAAGGATAAAACCTGGTGTTTTTTATTGGTATGATGCGTCGAGAAGGTGGATTTCCTCCACCGGATTCTTTGGAAAATCCTCATAGTCATAGAAGTGTTTAAGTCACTGCCCATTGACGGTAAGACTTCGCCCACTCTGCTCATGCAAAACCTGTATTGCACCAAAAGGGTAAACATTAGTAACAATATAAGGACCGAGCCATTGAGAACGAAGCTTACCTGGGTGGAGCTTAAGCCTGGAATTGTACATGAGGACCTTCTCACCAATATGGAACTTCCGCTAGTGAATCATGCTATCATGAATAGCCTTTCTCTTCTCTTTATAGATTCGGTAGTTGTCATATGCATCACGTCGAATTTCTTCCAACTCTTGAATATGTAGTTTTCTTTCCTCACCTGTATCTGAAAGGTTCATATTACATTGTTTAACAGCCCAATATGCATGGTGTTCTACCTCCACTGGGAGGTGACAAGATTTTTCAAACACAATCCTATATGGTGACATTCTAATAGGTGTTTTAAAATAAGTACAGTACGCCCAAAGTGCATCATCCAAGCGCAAACTCCAATCTTTCCTATTGGGTTGTACCGTTTTCTCCAAGATTCGCATAACTTCCAGATTTGAAATTTTTGCTTGTCCATTAGTTTGGGGATGATATGAAGTGGAGACTTTATGAACAACCTCATACTTACAAAGCAAGTTTTTCATGTTGCGATTGCAAAAATGTGAACCCTGATCACTAATGATGAATCTTGGTAGACCAAACCTACAGAAAATCTAGGACCTCACAAAATCAACAACCACTCGAGAGTCATTGGACCTGGGGGACTTTTCTTCCACCCATTTAGATACATAGTCAACAGCCAATAAAATGTACACAAAGCCAAATGAATTTGGAAAAGTCCCCATGAAGTCAATGCCCCATGCATCGAAGATCTCACAAAATAACATGGGTTGTTGGTGCATTTCATTACTCTTGGAGATATTCCCTATGAATTGACAATGACTACATGACTTGAAAAATCTATGGGCATCCCTATACAATGTTGGACAATAAAGTCATGAGTCAAGGACCTTTCGAGCAGTAAGTTGAGAGCCGAAGTGGCCCCCACAGTCCAAAGTGTGGCAGAAGGTCAAAACAGAGGTGAACTCATGGTCAAGGACACACCGATGAACTACTTAGTTACTACAAATTCTCCACAAGTATGGGTCATACCAAATTTACCAATGAGAATCATGCTTAAGTCTCTGGGATTGTGAAGTGCTAAAATCAGGGGGGACCCTAGATGTTGCTAGAAAATTCACAATGTCCGCATACCAGGGGGTAAAGTCCACACCATCACAAAGGTTCTCATGAGGGAATAATTCTCCAATGGGTAAGGGTGAGTCAACATGATGGTCCAATGGTGGGGAAATCCTACTAATGTGGTCAGCTAAAACATTATCCACCCCTCTCTTATCTCTAATCTCATGGTCAAACTCTTGGAGGAGGAGCATCCACCGAATGAGGCGGGGCTTGGCTTCAGGTTTCTTTAGGAGGAAACGAAGGGCAGCATGGTCAGAAAACACAATCACTTTTGACCCAAGAAGATATGAACGGAATTTTTCCAAGGAAAACATAATATAAAGGAGTTCTTTTCCTGTGGTTGTGCAGTTTACCTGGGCAGGGTCAAGGGTACGCGAGGCATACACAATGACATGAGGAGCCTTTTCAACCCTTTGTGATAAAATTTCCCCAACTGCAAAGTTAGAGGCATCACACATAAGCTCAAAGGGGAGATCCCACCTAGGTGGTTGGATTATGGGAGGTGATATGAGACTCTTTTTTAGTGAATTGAATGCATCCTCACAATTTTTATCAAACACAAACTCAGAATCCTTTTGTAATAACCGAGATAAGGGAAGTGCGATCTTACTAAAGTCTTTAATGAATTGGCGGTAAAAAACAGCATGACCCAAGAAAGACCGCACCTCATGAACACATTTTGGAAATGGAAGGGATGAAATTAATTCAATTTTAGATTTATCAACATGAATTCCTTTATTTGAAATGATATTCCCAAGAACTATCCCCTGCTCAACCATGAAATGACATTTTTCATAATTTAAAACAAGATCTTTTTCAATGCAGCGGCGGAGGATAGAACCTAGGTTTTCCAAAAAATCATCAAAAGAAGAACCATAAACCGTGAAATAATCCATAAAGACTTCCATAAAACTCTCAAGGTACTCAGAAAAAATACTCAACATACATCGCTGAAAAGTACCAGGAGCATTACATAGACCGAATGACATCCTTCTGTATACAAATGTGCCAAATGGACAGGTAAATATTGTCTTTTATTAATCCTCAAGGGCTATATGGATTTGGAAATAACCCGAATAGCCATCAAGGAAACAATAATGGGACTTACCAGCCAATCGTTTTAACATTTGGTCAATGAAATTTAAAGGAAAGTGGTCCTTCCGCATGGCTTGATTCAGTCGATGGTAGTCAATACAGACTCACCAACTGTTTTGCACATTTGTTGGAACCAATTCATTCCTTTCATTTGATACAACTGTTATTCTTGTTTTTTGGGCACAATTTTCACTGGGCTAACCCATTTACTATCAGATATAGGATAAATGATCCTTGCAGCAAGTAATTTACTGACTTCCAATTTTACCACTTCAAGGAGAGTGGGATTTAACCAGCATTGAGATTGTCTTACGGGCTTAGCCTCATCATGAAAAAGTATATGGTGCATACAAATAGATGGGATAATCTGAGAAATATCAGCCAATGTCCATCCTATTGCGTTTTTACACTCTCTAAAAAGTTTGAGCAGTTTCAATTCCTATTGCGGAGAGAGTTTATTGGCAATAATGACGGGAAATTGGTCAATTGCCTCAAGATATGCATATTTTAAATTAGAAGGAGGTTCTTTAAGTTCAAACACCGGTTGTTTATGGATTGAGGGAGGGGATTTAGGGGGAGTGAGGTCCATGAAACTATCTATCTGCTCATGTTTATTCTCAAAGGAAATAGAATCTATTGAAATGAGATTTGTAGAATCATTGATAGTCATGGGTACCTCAGAATAAAAACACTCATCAATTAAAGCACAAAATTTACATTTTTCTGAACCCACACAACATTAAAAAGAAGAACCAAAACTCAAATCATCCAAGGGTGAAGAAAACAAAAAATAACCAGAGTTTGGGTTGAGGAGAGAATTGTTTGTGTGTGCATCGTTTGAAAGCACTTCCATTGAATAGATAGGAAGAGTGGAGTGCTCTTCAACAGGGTGTTTCATAGCCTCAAGGATGTTAAAACTTACCTCTTCTCCTCCGAATTCCTTGGAAAGCATACCATTGTGAACATTGATGATTGTATTTTCTGTTTTTAGGAATGGCCTCCCAAGTATGAGAGGGGAATGTCCTTGGGTTTGGGTATCTTCCATCTCAAGAATGTAGAAATCAGCGGGGAAGATAGGATTCTTCACTCTAACAAGGACATCCTCAATCACTCCTTTTGGATGTGTTGTACTCTGGTTTTCAAGTTGCACAACAATTCCTATTGGTTGAAGCTCTCCAACCTGTAGAGAAGTATACACGGAGTGAGGCATTACATTAATGGAAGCACCTAAATCTAGCATATCATCAGAAAATAAGGTCTCCCCTATGGTACAAGGTATGGTGAATGTACCGGGCTACTTGCATTTGGTTGGCATTGCTGGTTGAATAAAGGATGAGAAATTCCTTCCCAGGTTGACTCTCTCATTCCCCTTCAGCCTTCATCGATGGGTGCAAAGCACTTTAAGAAATTTGGCATAATGGGGAATTTGCTTGACTGCATCCAACAATGGAATATTAACTTGAACTTTTTTAAATGTATCCATTATTTCATTGTCAATCTCATTATCAAAGTTTTTCGTAGATTTGGAGAGTCTTTGAGGGAAAGGAAGAGGAATGGATTGTTCATTTGAATCATCAATGACTATTCGATTACCATTTTTGTCTTGTTTTTCTTTACATGAAGTTTTTGAGGGTTGGGAAAGAGAGTTTTCATGAGGGGGACATACCTGCTGTGCAGAATCAGTAGAAGGATAATCTTCTTTACCACTACGAAGTGTAACTGCACATACATTACCTTTGTCCTTTGGATAGGCAATGGGTTGGGATGATATTTGTCTAGAACCTTGTATCTTAAGCTCACTGATGATGTTTTCCAATTGCCCCACTTGGGTTCGTAGGTCTTGAATAGATGATTGTGTGGTCTATTGGAACTGAAGGTTCTGGGTTGCCATTTTTTTCACCATTTCCTTGAGGCTTGGTTCAGATTTGGGAGGAGGAGGAGGATGATTGATTTGAGAAGTTGATGGATAAGAAGGTTTCATACCTTGGCCTTGTTGATATCAATTCTGCTTTGGGTAGCTTGAGTTTCCTCCTTGTCGTTATTGGGGTTGTGCTTGCCACCCTAGATTTGGATTTGGCCTGAATTGTTCTTGCTTGAAGGGAGGCGCTTGTTGGAATGGAGGCCCTGGGAACACAGCTGCACAGGACATAGATGAATCTTGAATTTGTGGTCACTGGTTAGAAAAATGAGTGTTATCAGAACAAATCCCACAATGTAATGGAATAGAAGTAGAGAGCGAGTTACCTAGTGCTTGAGCTGATTGCCTTAGAAGGGTATGTATCTCGTCAAGTTTAGTATCTACCTTTTGTTCTAGGGCTGAATGACTTACCTCATGAACTCCTCGGGTTGGTGTAATAGCTTGTGTACCAAATTGTTTTGCATTTTGAGCCATGTTGGCTATTAAGTCACGAGCGGCAGAAAGAGTTTTTTCAACTAGGGCACCACCAGCCGCAACATCAATCATTCCACGATCCATAGGGATAAGTCCCTCATAGAAGTATTGGATTAATAGTTATTCACTAATCTGGTGGTGGGGGCAGCTTGAGCAAAGTCTCTTGAATCTCTCCCAGTATTCATGAAGGGTCTCTCCTTGTGATTGCCTAATTCCACAGATTTCATTCCTAATTGATGCAGTTCGGGAGGCAGGGAAGAACTTATCTATAAAAAGTCTTTTTAGGTCATTCCATCTGCAAATTGTGGAAGGAAAATAGTATATCCAATCTTTGGCTACACCATTAAGGGAGAAAGGGAAGGCCCTAAACATAATGAGGTCCTCAGACACATTTTGGGGTTTCATGGTGGAGCACACTATGTGAAACTCCTTTAGATGTTTGTGAGGGTTCTCCCTGGGAAGACCATGGAATTTTGGAAGAATGTGGATGAGACCTGATCTAAGCTCAATGTTGGCTGCTTCCTCAGGATATTGGATGTACGTAGGTTGGTACTCTACATCAGGGGTATTAAGTTCTTTTAAAGTTTGATTATTTGCATCCATGTTTTCCTGGGTTTGATTGGGTTCAATTTTGGGTTGGTTTAGTAACACTTGAGGTTTCACAAGGGGTTATTCAATGTTACTTGATTGAACTTCTCTAAATTCCTTGATTTGTTTGTGAAGTGACTTTTCAATTTCAGGGTCAAATTCAAGTAGTGTTTCTTTACCAGATCTTGTCATGCAACAATGATGTCTAGTTTGATTGATTTATTTTTTTGTTGTGTTTTTTTTTATTTGAGATGGATAAAAAAAACTTAATAAGGGTGAAAGAAGAATATAATGTTAAACTATAGAATTAGAGAGGGAGATGGAGAAGAAGAGAGAGAGAGAGAGAGAGAGAGAGAAAGAACACACCAAAAATAACAAAAAATAAAGACAAAACCAAAAAAAACAATCAAATGGGGGTGGGGTATTTAGAGGAGTACTAATCAAGAAGTAAAATAACCTAATAAAAGTAAATAAAGAAAAAAATGATCTTGGCTCCCTGGCAACAGTGCAAAAATTTGATCGCGTTGTCGAGCGCGTCAAATAGTTGTTTAATTTTGACTAGAATTTCTGCAGTATAGCAGCAACCCTAGGTCGTCTCTCATCAGAGCCTTAGATCATTAATTTAAAAATAGGGTTATGATTATGAAAGTATAAGGTGAATTAGGTTTTGTAAAACTTGGGGGTTTTATGATTAATGATGAAAATATAAAATGAAAGCGATAAAACAAAATAGAAATGAACAAGATTGATTAAACGCGATCAACCCGGGGAAGTCTCATGATGCTCATCCTTCATCGCTTCAAGGGATGGGGTTATGATCTTTTATTCCCTAGTTTGTAACACCTAGAACTATAATTTTACTGAGTTTATACTAGGATACCTCCTAGGGTTCAGTCAAAAACAAACAATGATTCACCGGACACCACCGATGATTGGGTGAATTTTGTTTGACTTCATAACCAAAACTCACCAAGGCAACACATGAAAACTCGATCTGCTGTCCAGATTTGTATGATATTTCTTTGTGATACCATGACATAAATGCACATATCCTTGAGAGTGATTTTGTGAGTTCAATTGACCAATATAAACCACACAAACACCACAATTGAAAGGGGGAAAGAAAGTGGTGAACGGTGTGTGAAACATCACATGAATGGGTACCCCCAAACATGATCATATGAGTTGAGATTGACATACCAGTACATAACTCAATAAAATAAGAATAGAGGATGATAAAAAACAACACAACAATCTTGAATTTAAAAGATCATTCAAATATTACAAACATAAAGCTCGGGATGTACATCACGTTCCTCCCCGGGTGATCACAAGGGGTTTAAAAACCGGGAGGGGAAGAAGAAGAAGAGTTGAAGTAGCACCTCCCATAGCCACCAGAACCTCTAGAGATATTGAGAAGACTCCTTGGGGACTCCAAAATGGCAGCACCTTGCCTCTTGTCCGAACTTCCAAATGGGGATCCCAAGGTGCCATTTTATAGGAAAATTGGAAGGTGGTTCTAGGCACATAGATTTCTTCAATCCACTTGTACCACACGTTTTAGCCTTCAGGAAGTCTTATCTAGATTTGGAGAAAATATAAACGTTGTATCCCTACCTATTTAATATCTCCACCGAATGTTTGGCACCATTTGGACAACTAAAGCCCAATATATTGATAAAATACAGAACACCGCATTTGACTTGGTCCAAATTCGGTGGCTTGGAAAGATCAGTTCGGATGGGACCCATTGAAGCCGAATCCGCATTGGGTTCCTTAATATGAAATGTAGCCTATAACGTGTTGGACAGGACCACAAAATTTAATCCCATTAGGATGCACATATTTCGTTTAATATGCAAAATAGTGGACAGATGTCCATGGATCCATGCAATTTTGGCCAATTTTTCTTCCACTTCATCAAAGGCCCTCCAAATCACCTCCACCTACATTGAAACAATAAAAACAAGTAACATTTCCCATTATAATATTGATTAAAATTAATTGATTTATTCAAACATGATGTTCAATTTATTATTATATTTGGAATATTCATTACAAAACTAGTTTAAAACTGCGGTGTAAGGGTGGAATAAAACACTAAATCATGTACGATCAATGTCTCATGCATTATTTCATTTATATTTATACATTTCCACATTAAAGAGATAAAAAAGTGTTTTTACAATGAAACAAGATTTGAAGGGGCATTAAATTTTAATTTTTCATACCCTGATTCACCCCCCTCTCAGGTTATTTAACTTAGTTTGAATAAAAGATATATTCATATCAATTAATTCCCCATTTCTTATATAATCTCAATGATACACACCAATGTTCTATATATAATATCATAATGTCCATATTAGGGAAAATATTGAATTCTATGTGGATGAAATTGTATTCAAAACCTGATAGTGCTAGGATCATTATAAAATCATTAAGGCCCTCTTTAACAAGACTTGTAAATACCACCAGAAAATGAATCCCTTGAAGTGTTTTTTGTGACCATGAAAAAATTTATTGTTTTTTTTTGTTTTATCATGACATTGATGTTGACCCATTAAATACTAAGGCATTTCTTAACATGCCTCCACCCTAACACATTATGGAATTGAGAGGAATCCAGGGATATCTTACCTAAACCTGAGGATAAATTTCCAATATTACATGTAATTGTATATCCTTCACTAAATTAATAAAAATAGGGATTTCCTACCAATGGAATAAGGACTTATAGAGATCCTTCGATGAACTCATGAAGTAAGTCATTAACCATCAAATTCAGATGCAATTCATGGAAGAAATATTGTTTATATTTTATGTTGAAACTTTATAGTGCTCAATTATCTTTATCCCTCCTTATAATAATGTTTCATCAAAATAAAATAGTATTTACTAACTCAACCATTTGATTATATACATTGATACTTGGTATTATAATATTGAAAATAACTTTTTTGAATTTTTCTTTTTAGGGAAGAAGATGAGGAACTATCTCTATCATGAAAAGATTTATTTGATATTTCATATTGACCAACTCAAATGTATCCTAATACACCCAATTCAGAATGAACACATGGCATGATGGGAAGTCATATGGTAATATTTTTAAATACATTTCATACCTCAAATGGTAGTCAAGGGTTAGTTATTAGTTGACTTTCATTCATCATACCTGACTCCTGATATCACTCCATTACGTATAAATCACCATAATAATTAATTATTCCTCATACAATATATATCTCATTTATGGGAGATTTACTTTTAGTGCGTTTCATTATGATCGAAAAGTATGAGAATGGAAATCCCAAAAACATAATTGTGTTGGCTTGGGGATTGTGTTTGTTTCTCTAAACAAGACATTCTTTCCTTATTCCTTTGTACTTTCAAAAAGATTACCCAATAACAAGAGAGAGTATCGATACCTTATTTATTGTTTTGAGTTAGATATAAAATACTAGTGACTCATCTCAATATTAAAGCTAATTTAGAGTTGCTAATCAAGGAAATAAACTATGAGTATAACATTAAGAAGATCAAATGAATCCTTATACTTTATTATTTCTGAGAGTTTATTATGTATTTCCCTACTGAGCTAACTCTAACCCAATTTTTTTATTTTTAGAATTAATGTTTTAATTCTATGTATAATGTATCTACTACCATGGAAAAGTGATACTAAGATGAGATATTCTTTCATATCATGCATCGTGAGGTTATAACAACACTTATACAAGTATCTTGGAGCCGATGATAATTTTTTTACATTTATATAGATATAAGGGGTCAAATCTGAAAAGACTGACATGTTTAGTAATCTTAGAGAGCCAGATACATACATGATACCCATTTCACATTAAGGATAAAATATAAAACGTAGTAATCGAAAAGATTGGGCATCCTTGAACTCATTCAAAGAATTATTCTTCATATCCTAATGAAAGGTAAAAAAATAAGGGTAATATTAAAGTCTCACTAAGTAATATGTAAAGTAGAATTTATCATTAATAAATAATTCATAATCAATAAAAAAAGGTAAATAACTAAATATATGTGCTATTTTTCAAAAAATTGATCACAACATGCATCCATGGATAATATAAATGTAATAATATCATGTATAAAAATAATTGAGTTCTCAATGAAAGAAAATATTAATAATGTACATCATGATCTCAAACATTGTTATATTTATATTTTAAAGACCTTTCATAAGAATTTTTATAACAGTGGGTAAAACCCCATTTAATTTTTCTCACTGATTTGACTCGTGAGACCTATCAATGAATCTTGGGTCTATATAGTTTTGGGCCCCACCCATCACTGAATTTCCAAATCATTATTCATATATCAAATGATTGATTTCCTTCATGAATAATATTTCTTCTCAATAAATACCTATATTGAGTAAATAATACATATTTAACAAGATTACCTTAGTCAATCAAAAAATGTTCAAAGTAAAACACTCTATGTAGAAATGATATATGGTTTAATAAATAAGGATATACGTGATAAATAATATGGATATTTAAGGTAAATGTAATGTCTAGTTATCATAAGAAAATTAATGTTTCAAGGTAAAGTTAATGACTTCCAAAATTAATCAATAAAGTGAATGTCAATACTTTCCTAGGTCAAACTGATCATAAAACAATCTAAATAAATAATAACTATGATATCAATACAACATATCCTCAGTGGAGTATATGTAAAATAAATGTTTTTTGTAATTAATGAATATAAAAACTAGAAGAACATCATTAAAAACAATCTCAAGGAAAATAACCTTTTTAATTTGAAAATTAATTTGAAAAACTAAAAATTTCATTAAAATTATGTAAAAAAATTTTCTTTGAAAAAAACCATGTAAACCATTAATGTAATATTAAAAAACATGACTATTCATGATGGTAGGAAAATTTTGTACTTGTTGAGTCAATTAAAAAAATATTTCTTTCACATTTTTGTATGAAGTATTAAAAATCACCTCATTGGAAAAATTATGGGAATATTTTTAATTTTTTTAAAAGTAAAACATGTGTCAAAATCTATTTAATAATTAATTGTATAATATTAGAAATGATTACATAAAATATTTTAAAAAAACACGGATTTAGAAGAAAATGGATTTTAGATCACAGAGAGTAATAAAGTTGGATGTTCTTAAACACATTTTCTCAATAAGTTTAACTTCTAATGAGTGTAAAATGACAATATTACTGTAAAATTACATGAATATCCAGAGGAGAGAAACATTTATGGGGTTTATTATACAATTATCAAATTATTTCCTTCAATGAAAATTGGAGCATAAATATTCTCTATTTAAATGAGATTGTAAAATAAATTCATAAAACAATCATATCATTGAAGTGAAAAATAATCAAAGAAGTGATTATGTGTATAAAATGTAAATACATATAAAAAATATGAAATATAACTTAAAAATCATGATTAATTACATATAAAATCATAGAATATAAATGATAATAAAGAATTAATATAACCCAAAGAAATGAAATTGAGTTACGAAATTCTTTACCACTTGGTAACTTTAAATTCAAATTATCTCAGATGAAATAATTAAAATTGAAACATAAAATAACATTATGTATGAAGGATTGAATATTTTACATGTAATATTTTTAGAATATAAACTATATAAAATTAATTTGTGCCTAATATTAAAATATTCATCAATGAAGGGAAATTGAGATAAATCCCCTAGCCTCACACTACCCTTTAGTTAAAAACTATTTAACCTTATATATAATAGTTTTAAGAAAGTTATTAATTTATAACAAAACCATATTTATAATTATAATATCATATATGATATTCTTATAAAATTTTACCACATATTTTTTAACATTCCTTTACTATTACTATTGTTTTGGGTGTTAATTTCCTTGTTTTTTCATGTGTATTTTGTCATGAAAGTTCCATTTATGTAGTATAGTATATAGTTACATATTATTCCGAATTATATTAATTTTATAAATATAATACTTAATAGTTAAATAAAATTTTATAATCATTAATGAAATTTGTACCTAGAAAATGAATCGCATCGCTTCATGGAGGTAGTAGGTCGTATATATGCACGAACGACGATATCATTCATTTAATGGTTGAAAGGGTAAGGAAGTGGATGATATATTAATTTTATATAATTAATTTCATGTAATATCTATCATATAAATTAATTATTTCAATAATTATGACTATTAATGTGAGTGTGTCATGGAAAACTAATCACATCGATTCATGAGGTGATAGTCCTCTGTACACGCGAGTGATGACTTCATTTCCCATTCGATGGAGAAAGTGATAGATAAATATTATTTCATAAAAATAATAACATATAAGAATATAGTAAATACTTGTGTTATTGTATTGTATGTTTTCAGACATAATTTATGGCTATTAAAGAATAAATAAAAAGAAATATCTCCATGATGATAATTTCTATCACTTTGAAGAACCTCTTTTGGACATGTTATTAAGGATTCTAGGGTTGGTCTTTTGTGAAGAATAGAACCTATATAATTTGGATAAGGATATTTGAGAGCTATTTTTCAAGATTTTAGTAGAGATATATTTTTTAATAGGTATAAAGATGTGAGGGGGGAGCTTTCATTTTATAAGTGGTGAAAGGGGACCTTCTTTGAAACCAATTGGAGATTTCATAGAAGAATCCAAAATTATTGTCATTCCCAATTAAAATTATTCCAAATGACTATATATTCTAATTTTCAATGGATAAGGTCAAAATATATCCAAAAAATAATATTTTTACATTTTTAATTGTAAAAAGTACCATTATTTATTGGTTTAACCCCCTCTAGTAAATCTGTTTTAACTTAAATCAGGGTAATTGTTTTTTACTATATTCACTATTCATTATGTAAAAAAATGAAGTTAACCATGTTACCTAATATTAATTATCTTGAATAAAATTATCTAATAAATTTTACCAATTTCAAATCATATAAATTGAAAATTTTAATTTAAAATAAACTCATAAAAAGTGTCGAAAAAATAGGTTTTTAATAAATGCATTTTTCCAGAATAAGATGATCATATATTAACAATATGAATTTTAATCATAATTATGTGGATTTAAATTCATATATTAAGATATATAATCTATAAATTTAATTTAAATTATTAATTATTAAGGAATATTTTAATTGACTAAAAATATACATTGTTACTTTTTAAAACAAAAAAAGTTTTCTAAAAAGATAATTTTCTGAAAAATATCTCATTTAACCTCAAAATATTCTTATCTTTTTTTCTATAAAAGTATCATTTAAAAAAAATTGTCAATTTCCCATATTATTACACATTTTTATAAATAAAATAGGCAATTTTTAGATACTTTATTTTGTATTATTCATAAAATAGTATTTTTAATAAAAAAATACATTCTAGGATTATTTTGTAAATGAAAGAAAAAATTGATATTCAACCTTTCAAATTAGTATTTTTCTTCCATGAATTATTAAAATTATTAATATGTTACAATTTTAATAAAATATTATTTTCACCTACTATAATTTAGTCTCTTTTGTTACAAGAATCCCTCATATAAAAATATCATCCTCAAAATTTTCATACATGTTAATTTCTAAACAAATTAGGGTTATTATTAATTATAACATCATTGGGTTCCCACCCTGCTTCCTCAATTTTATGATTTATTCAAATTAAATTCATCATTATAGTCATCATACTTTTTAATACATTCTCTATTACCATGAATGTTGATAGGCTCTTCAAATTAAGATAGATCAGGTTCCAATTGTATTTCTTAAAAGGACAAAACATGCACTAGGTCTGGTATGTAATTCCTTGAAAATAATGCATGTAAGACATAATGTAATTTATATAATCTTAGTGTTATTTCTAACTAATATTCTATTACTCCAATAATTTCTAAAATTTCAAAGGTCCTGATGTAGTTGTGGCTCAGTTTTCCCTTCTAACTAACATTATGACACATTTCCATGGATATAATTTTACAAAAACATGATATATCACTAGAAATTACAAATATTTATTTGAGTTATCAACATAACTCCTTTTCATTATTTTATATGATTTAATATGATCCTAAATATTATTTAACCTTTTCATTTTCTACTCAAAAATTTATAGGCCTACATGTTTCCTATCACAAACATGATCCCAATAAGTTGGTTTATGGCATCTATTTCCATATAATAATTCATACAACACCATTTATATACTTGAATGGAAACTATTATGATAATAAAACTATAATAAAGGTAAATAATGATCCCACAAACATTTAGTGTCAAGTGATCATGACCTCAACACCTCTTACAATGTTTAAACAACCTTTTCGTATTATTTATCAGTTTGAGGATGGTAAGAAATTATCAAATGAAGCTCGGTATCGAGAGACTTTGAAGACTATTCCATAATTTTTATGTAATATAGGGATAAAAATAAAACACAATTGAAATGGGTAATCCATGAATTATTACAAATCCAGTAATATAGTTCCTTATGAGTCACTCAGGAGGTAAATCTTATCTTATAGAGAGGAAATGTATAGATTTTTTTAGATGGTAAAAAATAACCCATATTTCATAATTCCCACTAGAATTATTATGTAGTACTATGAAAAATTACATATCAATGTCACACCATTTACAAATAATAATAAGAATTGGTTTTATAACTCCTCTATGATACTATCTATCAACCTTTACTTATTGAAAAACCAAACATCTATATACTTAATCTCTAATTTCCCTCTTCTTGTTAACCCACCAAAAATACTCCCTCAAATCCCTATACATATTGGTTCTACCAGGGTGTATAGAGAAATTTTATCTTTTAGATTCATTTAAAAATTCCCTTTTTCATCTTAGGTATATATTGAGCACATGGAAACTTCCAAAATTTTAGAATTCCATCTTTATAAATGAAGTTTGTGAGCATCCCATCATTCAGAGTATTATTTTTTGATTGAAAATTTTCATTATCATATTGAGAACTTTTTATATTTTCCAATAAATTTGGTTTTACAAACATCTGAAAAAGGATTTATGTCTCCACTTCCTTAATAATTCTCATATCAATCTTTACTAAATCCATGAACATAGGATACCTCTAAATATTCATTTGGTTCAGAACTGTGTGATATTTCCTGCTCAATGTATATAATACCTTATTTTCATTCCCTAGGTGGTACTGAATCAAGAAATCAAAATCCTTGAGTATCTTTATCCATCTCATTTTCTTCATGTTGTTCTCATTTGGGGAAAAAAAATGTATTTTTGGATCTTATGTACTATGTATATTTCACATTTTTCACAATGGAGATAATGTATCTATATCTTTAAAGAAAAGATCACATCATCAAAATCAAGATCATGGGTTGGATAGTCCTATTCGTGAGTATTTAATAGTCTCGATTCATATAAAATAAATCTATCATTTTTTATATGGAAGAAACCAAGTCCCTTCTTTGATGTGTCCTTATATGTCTCAAACCCATCAGTTTTTAACAGTAGATTCAAAATCAGAGAATCAACCAATCTCCTATTCAATTATTCAAATAATTATTTACTTTCCTTTTTTAATGTGAACATAAATTCATTACATAAAATTTTAGTTAATTTGAAATCAAATTGGAAAAAAATATTGATGAATTGCTTATAGTAATATGTTAAACCAATAAATCAACATACCTCAGTTATGTTTGTTAGTATTAGACATTCTATGACTACATGTTCCTTCAAATGATCAATTGAGATTCCATCCTTAGAGATGATATGGCCCAGAAAGTAAACATCCTAAATCCAGAAATCACACTTACTAAATTTCTCATATGAATATTATAACATATTGGGTTATTTAATAAGTTGAAAATCATGAGTTAATTTTATATTTTGGTTGGTATATGGGCCAAACTTAACTTTCAGCATCAGAATTCAATTTCAAGAGTTATAATGTATTAATGTGTTATTTTGGATGGGGTTATTTCATGGTTAATATCATAGGGTTTCAATTTGATTTCAAGAGTTTTGAGATTCAATAACCCAGTTTTGGAAAGAAAATGCAAGGAGTGTGGTTAGTGAATGATTAGTGCTAATTATTCTACTCAATTGTGTTGTCCTATAAGGGTTATCACATAGTTTGAGAAACTATTCACTTGGGGGGTTACAAACTTGCAAGGCAATAATAATAAATTTTATATGTCATCCACATGGGATGTGCATGATTTTTTAATACTTTTTTCCTAGCCTAAACACATAAATCCATTTAGGTAATGGGTGATCATTTTTGGTGCATTGTTTTTCCAAATCATGTATCCAAACCATGTTCCCCATTAAATGGGGTGAAATTAAAATTATGACCCTGCCCTCGTTTAATCCTTTAAGATACTTTTTCTCTGAACTCCTATGAGAAATATTCACGGGGTTCTCTCTTCTTCCATCTTTGTGTATTTTTAGGGTTTTCTATTATTTGAGCTCTAATTCATGTTGTGGTAATTGTATTGGATAAATATAGGTAAGGATACTATTCCTCTTACTTTATTTATATTTTTCCCACTTTTGTATTGTTATTTCTATATGAGGTTATATACCTTATTTCCATAGTGTTTTTTATATTACTCATTCTCTTTCATTTTATCTGACGTTAGAGGGTTGTATTCAATGAGTGATACCTATGGGTATAATGTAGGCGTTGTCTAGATTTATACTCATTTAAATGCATGAAATAAAATGATAATTTAAAATAGAATGAATGGGGTGGCCTGTGGGTGACCATTAATTTAATTATTTATTTTATTTTATTATCAGATTGTGTCAATGAGAAAATCCATGCTTGTTTAAGAATGTTGAGCATGGAATGGAAATATCTGTAGGAAATGGGGATTTCAAAATTGGTTTAGTGGGATATGTATGTTCAGTGAATTTGTTTTATCATCATGTGATATTCGATTTCCATGGGAATGTATTGGGCATGGACCAATATACATGGGGTGATGGTGATTAATAGTATTGAGGAGGTGAGGTTCATCAGGTTGAGGTGGATGGTGATGACTGATGCCATGGTTAGTGATGGAGTTTCTCCTTAAGGACTTTCTTAGTATTTTTGGTGATTATCACTCACCATTTTGGGATAATAATTTTATTGGAGTCATGTGTACAAAGGATAAGGGATCAATGAGGTAGTGTTAATGACTCAATATGGGTAGAGGATACCATAGAATTTTGGACCTTGGGGGGTGGTTATTGATATTATATATAGAGGAGGTTCTCACCATAGAAATATATAGTTTATGGTGTGAGACTATCAGTAGGGAGGTGAAGATCTCCCTGATGTTGAGGTTAATGGGATAAGAATATGGGAGGATGTAAATCTTCGTGCCTTGGGATGTTTAGCTAATGATATGATTATGGTTTTTTAAGAAGAAGTATGAGGGACTGGTGAGATGATTATATGGCATTCCATTGGAATTTCAGTTTTACTTGACATGTCGTACATGTGGTATTGGTTTGAACAAGGTAATAAGTGACATGTATATGGATAAGAGATGTAGGTTTATCAAGAATGAGTAAGAGTGGATACAATGTTCCATTTCAGTATTGGCCAAAGTAGTTAAAGTCTTCCTAATAGATATTAATAATAAGAAAAGTGGGTTAATTTATGTGTGATTTGATTCTATTTAATTATTTTTCATACACTCATATAAATATTTTTGTAAGATAGAAAAATGTTGTAGGTGGATAATTGAGATCATACTCACACCTAGTGTGGGACCCTCATGAAATGAATATACTTTATATATTTGAGATTAGGTAATGGATCAGACTCATGGGATAAACCTTAGTGAGTAGGGATGCATCATGTGTGCATGGAATGTATGGAATTTGGACCAGGGGGTTCTTTTGGACTGAATTAGAGTTATTTTGGCATTTTTCACATGTAGTTACATGATTGTCCATGTGAAATCTAACATATCAATTTTGTATGAATTACAAAACATGTGGATATTATCTAATCTGTATATTTGGGATTTTTTAGCAAGTTATTGTTGCTATTTTTATTTTCTTCCACTATGTTTGTCAAGAAATTTCAAAATGTTGTTATTTATATAAACCATTATTATTATTATAACCAGTGGGTATAGTATCCCCACTATCACCTAATAAACCCTCACTACTAGATAGATGACTTTGGAAAAAGGGGAGGCATTCCAAAGGCCATGTAGCACTCTGGCCGAGTGCACAAGTTAGGTGGATCTTGGTTTGGGGTGCTACAACTCTTTTCTTATAAGAGTCTCAAGAATGATAATCATGTGATTCTCATGGTAATAATATATTTTAGAATACACAAATACATCTTCAATGAATAACACAACATAATTATCAATAAATTACTTAAATACTCTATTCATTATATCTATAAATACTAGTAGTGAATTAATCAGTCCAAATGGAATTACAGTAAACTCATACTGTCCATACCTTGTTCAGAATGCTATATTTGGAATTTGTTCCATAATTACTCGCAAATTATGATACCCATAAAAATTTTAATCGTTCAAAAATATTATTCTCCATGAATTTTATCAAATAATTAATCTATGAATGTTAGAAGGTACTTGTCCTTTACCATAATAGCAATGATTTCCCTATAATAAATGCACAACCTCATGAATCCATCTTTATTATTAATGAATAGAATAGGGGTTCCCTAAGGTGAAATACCATGGAATATAAATACCTTATCACACAAATACTTTAGTTTTTTTATTCAAGTACAATAACTACCTAGTTGATATTCTATAGGGAGTATCTGATATTGGTCTTTCCACCAGGATTAAATGAACAGTAAACTCAACTTCATACTCAAGTGGTCATCTAGGTAATTACTTGGGAAATAAATCAACATATTCCTATACAATTGTTACATACTCAATTTGAATATCACATCTTCTATCTATATATTTTTTTATCTTATTCCCTGATAATCTCATTCAGAAGATCTACTTGTGCTAGATCTATAAATGACCCAGATGATGAGGTATCCACCCTAAATATTAAGAAAACTTCATTTTCATCAAAAATTGTTAAGACCTGGGAATTTCCATGTAATTTGTTTTAAATTTTATTGGAATATTACGAGTCTTTGAAACTTGAAGGCGTGTGATTCTGAGGCTCGGTGTGTCCAGAATGAATTTCTAAACTTTTTTTTCGGTACGTTCAGTAAATGTGAAAGCGAGTTATTGTAACTTTTAAACCAGTTCTCGGAATTGAAATATAAGGACACTGTTGAACTTTTAGTGTCGGTATTCACTTAAAAATACTTTCACCTAGACCACAGTTGGTCGAGGGGGAGATTTAGTTTTTATCTTTTTCATGGAAGAATAGAAAAAGAAAAATATTTAACATTTTTATTTTTCTTGTAACCTCCTTTTGATTTATGGAGGTGGAGACCACAATAGCCAGAAATCCCCCATTTGTAAAATCATGGTGGTGGGGACCACCTGAGCACCTCTTTAATGTGTGGAAGTCCCTTGGAATCCTCCCAATTAATTGTGGCATTGTAAATTTAATGTATTGAGATTTTAAATACTAAGTAACAACATGGTTGGAATTTAGGAAGGTTCCTATTAAATGAACCTTCATAAATTCCATGATCGTTACTTACCTTCCCCCTCTCCTATTTATATATAGCTTGGGGGGAGGAATTGGAATGGATTCACCAAACGACGAAGCTCTAGTGAAGTGCCACGATGCCCAAAACTTGGAAGATGGATCCAGTTCTGGTGGCCAGTGACGAGTGACCCTGAACAACGAACCGAAGAATGATGATTGAGCGGCATTGTTGGAGGCTTGTTACAGGGATGATAAATACTGACACATCCTCAAACACGGATGCTCTCTAACAAACTTGATTTAGGGTTTGTTATTTGTATACCACTTACCCCATTATTGATGTACTTCATGACTCAAGAATAAACAAGCCACTTACTATCATTCTAACGCGGAGAGAGAGCGGGCCAAACGAACACGACCCGACCTCTATGCAACCTTTGTGAGTTTTTATGAGCTTTAAATGATGGTGGCAACCCAAGACAAGTGCAGAGATATTCAGAATGAAGAACGGGCCACCGATGTGCGCCTGGTGACCCGTGGAACGTCATCGGTGGGGCTTGAGAATGGTGTCCGGCACTCCGGTCAGCTGCGACGAAGGCGACAGCATGACCGCACTACTGGATAAGGGCCAGTGACAACCGACTGTGTGAAGGGGAAATGACATGTGTATGTGCCTCCTGACGGAGAAGAGCTGCGGCCTTGTGCTGCGACGGTGAGGGAAGGGCGGTTGGCTCACTGCTGGCCGCTGGCGAAGGGGTGGTGCGTGATCGCGCCGCATGGAGGAAGGCTGGACGACTGACTAGCCACGGCACCACGAGCCACCGTGGGCCGGGTCGGTCCGACCGGGTCAGACCGGAACCAGACCAACTTCAACCCTTTTTTCACTTTTGGCCATATCTTGAGCTATGGGCATCTGTTTGATGAAACTTCTATGGCACCGAGAACCTTGGAGCGAGACGGTCCTTTTGGTATACCACACTTGAGATTTGGATAAAGTCAGGGTATAGTCAAGTTGGATCGAGCACGAATCCAACTAGGCCCTCGAGACTAAAAATCCAATAACTTATAGACCGGACGTCTGATTGACACACCGTCTATTGCGTTGAGACCCCTTTTACGTGGCGGTTATTTAGGATACTTCTTCATGGGACTTCATGGATGTTGGAGTATTCGACCCATTGCTTGAGTAGCGGGCCCTACAGGAATCAAGCAAGCTTAGTTTGGGAACCCTGTAGCTGGCTGTAAAATGAGAAAGGGATCCTATGTGGGTCTATTCTTAAAGATCCTATGTGGGTTTATGCTTTGGGATCTTTTTTGGGTCTATGTTTGAGAGTCTCATATGGATCCGCTCTAGGAATCTATGTGACACTACTCTAGGATCCTACGTGGGTCTACTATACTATTATCCTATGTGGGTCTGTGCTTTGAGATCCTTTGTGGGTCTAATGATTTAGGATCCTTTGTGGGTCTACTTCTTAATAGAGTAAGATGATTCAGTAGTTAAATCTATTGATCTTTACTACCATACCTAAGTTATAACTGGTGTGTGTTGGGTATTTACCTTTGTGGTAATCTTTTGTGTGGCATACCTTTGTGGTACATACCTTCATGGTGATTTCTTTTTGGTATTCTTCTGTGTGGCGTTACCTTTGTGGTACTTACCTTTGTGGTGTTACCTTCATGGTATTATTTCCTTCGTGGAACAGTCATACTTTGGATATGGATTTAGGCCTTGAGTTTTCCTCATGAATGAGATGGGTATACTTAATAACTTAGGTATATGTATGGTCATATACCTAAGTATGGTTGTCAGTTGACTTCATGCTTTGTAGTTTATCCTTCGTGGATTTAGAGACACCTTTGAGGGTCTCAGGGTCCCTACTGAGTATCATTATACTCACCCCTGCATGGGCTATGCCCACACCTTGTTGTGTTTGGTGTAGACAACAGACAGCGCTGACTGAGGACGAGGGTACCAGGACATAAGGTAGCTTAGAGGTGGACCTTATACGAGGTGTACTATAGAGACAACTATTTGAGAGCTGTACCTACCCTTTAGGTAGGATCCTTGGTGGGTGTTCACCAGAGCTGTTCAGCTTACTTGTACTTTCTAGTTTTCTTTTACTTTCTAGTTGGGCTTGTATTATGGCCCCTTTTACATACTGTACACACTCTTTTTACTATTCATTTTACTAGTGTTGGTATATTTTTGTGTGCTTGATCGCATGAGTTTACATTTTATAAAGGCAATGCCTTCCCAGTTTTAGGGAATACGCCTTTGGTGCTAGTCACCAGCCCCTGGCCTATGGAAGGCAGGCTTGGGGTAGTCACGACACAGGCCCTAGGGGACGGGTCATGATAAAAATCATAATTTCATTATCCTTTCAAAAAAATTCATAATATTTTGAAACAAAATACATACTATGGATTTTATTAATTTCAACTATAGGTATGATAATATAGTCTAAAAAAATTACATTTGTGTTTCATAATGGTGACTTACTGACACAACCTTATCACATTAAAACTTACACTATGTTTTTTGACTATCAACTCCCTTATTAATGTACTAGGTAAATATATAATTTTCATGGAAAAATATAAGATATAAGTGAGTTCCAAGATCTATAATCAAATAATTCATTTTATAAATCTGATATTGTGATTAATATACTTTCCACCACATCATTGGGAACTCCTACCTTAGTTTTGGTGATTACATAAGCTTCGACTTATCCCCTTGTACTCTTCTATGGTATGTTCCCTTGATTCTTGGGGAATTGATGTTAATAATTCCCCATTTATTTATATCTAAATCTAAATACACCATTTATTTGTTTGATACCCTTGAATTCTTGATCTATGTTACCCTTGTCTCCATACTTGTAACACACTCCCATTACATTAAATAATTTTCCAAGATGTTTCTTTCAACATTTTTCACATGATGTAAATTACTTCAGAGTGTGATTTTTAATTGATGAATTTCATTTTTTATGGTGTTTAGATGATCTATTATTTTCTTTATTCCCATTTAATATATTGAATCTTGGTAATTAATCCTCTATTTTTATGGAACATAAAACTATTTCATCATATGATGAATAAGTTTGAGAATATAGGGCCCTTCGTATACTTTTCTTATTTTCTTAAATGAAATGGTCAATTTTGTACTATGTATAATGTATGTAATCCATAGCATACCTATCTATTATTATAAATGTATCATTATACTATGCAACACTTTATTCCTCCATTTTCTTTAAGTTGGGGAAATTTCTATTCATTTCAATATATTTCTTATGTGGCAAATGTTTATTAAAGAATTTATACTTAAAATATCTCAATTACATGTGTTCTATTTATTCTTCCACACTAGTATTCTGGATCAATGACCTCTATTGACCACCAAAACGGTTAAGACAATCCATTGAAAGTGTAGCCTTTTATTTTTAATCACATACCATGGATTGAAATATCTTTTCAAGGGACTTAATCCATTACTAAGCTACCACTAGATTTGTATTCCCACTAAATGATGGAGGACTATATTGAATATAGTTATACATCAGAGGAGAATCACGTTGTGGAATAATATTTTATTCTTTTATCGAAATTTTATTCAATATAAACTAAGTAAGATTCCCTAATACATCCATGATATTCTCAGATCCAATACTAGATTTATTGTATTACTCAAAACATAAATTTATACATTGAACATGAGTGTTGATACCATTCATACTTTATGGAACCATTTCTAAACAATGGAATATACTGGATTAGTTTATAACATTATGAATTTCAAATAATAATTTTTAATTCTAAATATAGAATAATACGTAACAAAAATTTAAAATTTATGTATTGTTAATCTAAGAATTTTTATCTTGGTTTTTTTGGGATATTTTGTCTTTCAAATCCTTCATAATGGTTTGTAAATAACATGTGAATTTTCCTAATCATATCCTATAAGAGTGTCAAACTAGGTGCTTAGTAAGTTTTGTTGTAATGCATGAATTTATGATCAATTCAAATCCTAATGTTCCTTTTGTGTATTGATTACCCCTAGGTACAATTGTGTTATAACCACTTCTACATGCAGTATCCATGCAAGGATGTATTTCTAGTAAAAACCACACAATCTCTTCCTTAATAAAACTTGTGGATGTTATTATATACTTATCATTAAAGCCTATCATATTTTTTTATTCTATAATCTATTTTTTCCTTAAAAAAGTTCCCAAGGATTCCAATAAACTTTATCTAATACTAATTATAGAAACCCCTGATCCATTAGCCTGAAGTTGGTGGTTCATTTATTATATTGGAAAAGAATAAATGGGTTAATTACCAAATGACTAATCAGTTTAGTGGTCATGTAGATCTAGATACATACTTGATACTCATTTTATATTGGGGATAAATATAAAACATTGTAATAGAAAAAATTATGCATCCTTGAAATCATTAAAAGAATTATTCTTCAAGTCCTAGGGAAAGGAAACAAAATAAGGGTGAGACAAAATTCTCATTAAGGGTTACTAATAGTGGAAGCTATCATGAATCAAAAAGGAATAATTAATATGAAAAGTTAAATAACTAAACACACCTATTATTTGATCAATAACTTGAAAAAAATGCATCCATGGATAATATAAATGTAATAATATAATGGATAATAATAAGGAAATTATCAATGAAGGAAAGGATTAATATTAAACATAATGATCTTAAAAATCATGATATCTATACTGTCATGACTTTTCATATGATAATTTAAAATTATTGTTAAAACCACATTTTATTTGGATAACTGATCTATCTCATAAAACCTTTTAAATTATAGAGGGGCTCTTTAATTATATGTTCCACACATCACTGTATATCCAAATAATTCATCATATATAGAACAATTAATTTAATTTATAAAAAATATTCCTTATAAAACAATATCACTATTGAGTAATGAATACAGATTTTACAAGATTACCCCAGTCAACCAAATAAAATTAAAAGTAAAAAAAATATATGTGTAAATTATATATAGTTTATGAAATAAGAATATCCAAGATAAATAATATGGATATTTAAGAGAAACATAATGTCCAATGATCCCTAGAAAGTGATTGTTTTTGGGGAATGTTAATGATGAAAACAATAATCAAGAAAGTGAATGCCAAAGTTCAAATTAATCATAAAAAATCTAGAGAAAGAATAAGGTTAGTATCAATAAAACATATCCCCAAGGGATTATAATTAAAAAACAGTTCTTTTCATTATTGAATAGAAATACCACGAGAATATCATTAAAAACATTCTAAACTAAAATATCATTTTTAATTTTAAAATAAATTTTAAAAACTAAAAATCTATAGAATATTTGGAAAAAACGTTTCTTTGAAAATAACCTTGTAAACTTTTAAATTAATATTAAAAACAATGAGCAGTCATGATATCAGGTAAATTCTATACATTACATATGTGTTAAAACAAAGATTCCTTCTACATTTTTGTAAGAAAAGTAAAAAAATACCTTATTTAAAAAATTATGGGAAGATTACTTTTAAATAATTTATTTGAGGTAAAAAATATGGTTCAAAATTTCTTTAATAACTCATTGGATAATTTTAAAATAAATTTTAAAAACTAAAAATCTATAGAATATTTGGAAAAAACGTTTCTTTGAAAATAACCTTGTAAACTTTTAAATTAATATTAAAAATAATGAGCAGTTATGATATCAGGTAAATTCTATACATTACATATGTGTTAAAACAAAGATTCCTTCTACATTTTTGTATGAAAAGTAAAAAAATACCTTATTTAAAAAATTATGGGAAGATTACTTTTAAATAATTTATTTGAGGTAAAAAATATGGTTCAAAATTTCTTTAATAACTCATTGGATAATTTTAAAAAAATCTTTCAAAAAATAGAAAACATGGATTTGGAGGAAAAAATTTCTAACCAAAGAGATTAATAAAGTCTGATTTTATTACAAATATTTTATCAATACTTTTAAGTAAAAAAGAGTAAAATATGGTCTATTAAATAAAAATTTCATGAATAAACAGAGGATAATAAAATTAATGGTTTATATTAGATAATTATCAAATAATTTCTTTCATTTTAAATTCAATCATAACCAATCTAGATTAAAATGTGATTGTAAAATAAAATATTACAAAGATTGTAATATTGATTTGAGAATTAATCAAATAATTTTTAATGTGTTAAATATGTATATAAATATAAAAAATTATAAATAAAACATAAAACCATAAAAATTCATTACATACATAATGTTATAATATCAATGAAAATGAAGAAGTAAAACAAACCAATGTAAAGATGTTGAGTTATGAAATTTATTACCACTTGGTAACTTTAAAGTAAAATACCCTTGAATAAAATAATTAAATGAGAAACATAAAATACCATTCACTATTAAGGATTCATGATATTAATTTTAAAATTGGTATTAATTATACAATATAATAGAAACACTTTCCTAATATTAAAATATGCATCAATAAAGGTAAATTGAGATGAAGTCCATTACCTCATGTTTCCCTCTAGTTCAGCAGACTTTAAACTTTTGTATAATGGTTTTATGAAAGAAAATAATTTATAGAATAATATTATTCATAATTATAATATCGTATATGATCTTATTAGAACATTTTACAGCACATTCATACATAATATTTTGTTATTAAAATTCATGTGTTAATTGGATTGATTTCTCATGTGTGTGTTTCCATGAATGTTTTGGTTCTTATGTTTAGGATGTAGTTAAATCATATATATAATTATATTAATGTTATAAATTTCATATTTAATCTTAAAATACAATTTTATTACCATTTATTAATTTTGTACATGTAAAATGAATCGAATCGATTTGTGGAGTTAGTAGGTTGTACGTACACATGAGTGATGAATAATTCCCTTAATTGGTGAAAGGGTATGAAATTGGATGATATATTAATTTTATTGGATTAATATAATTTCATATCTATCATATATATTCCTTTTATCCAAATTATGAATAACTATGTGAGTTGGTTATGAAAAACAAATTGCATCGGTTTGCGAGGTGGCAGTCCACCGTACACACGAGCGATGGTTTTTCCCCATTTGATGGAGAAGGATTTTAATAAATATTATTCCAAAAACATAATAACATATAATTATATGGTAGATAATGTTATTATTATATTTATGTTTTTAATACATAATTTAAGTTTGTAAAATAATAAATAAAAATAAATGGTTTCATGAAGAGAACTACCTTCCCTTATAAGAACTTCCATTGTATCTCTAATTAAGGACCCTAGGGTTCGTATTTTGGGAAGACCAGAACCATAAGAATGTGGAGATGTTTTCTGTGTAGTAAATTTTTAGGGTTCTATTGAACTATATGTCTTGATATGTGTTAAAACATGAGGGTAGGATGTTCCATTTTATAATTAGGGAAAGGGGACCTTCTTCGAAACCACTTAAAACTTTCCCAAAAAAATCCAAAATTGTAGTAATTACCAAGACAAATTCTTCCAAATGAAATAATATTTTACTTTCAGATGAATAGCGTCCAAAAATAGACAAAAAATAATATTTTTAAAAGTTTATTAGGAAAACCTACCTATATCATTTGGTTTAACCCCTCAAAAAACTCATTTTTACCTTAACTGGGGTAATTATTTTTTACTCTTTTCACTATTTATAATGAAAAAGATTAGGTTGAAATTATTACCTAATATTAATTAATATCATTAAAAATATGAAATCTATTTTACCAAATTCAACTCATATAACTGGAAAATATTAATTTAAAATAAAACCCAAAAGCATGTTGAAAAAATAGGTTTCAAATAAATACATTTTTCTAGCATAAGATGATCTTATATTAACTATATCACTCAAAATCATCATTACATGGATTTAAATTCATATAGTTATATATACTATATATAAATTTCAATAAAATAATTCATAATTAAAAATTCATTTAATTAATTAAAATTCATAGACATTATTTTCTTTTAAACAAAAACAATTTTCTGATGAAAAAAATAGTTTACTGAAAAATATCCCATTTTACATCCAAATGTTCTTATATTTATTTATATTAAATTTATATATAATTAATTTTTAATTAAATATATTATTTCGAATTATTATAAATAAAATAGGTAAAGGTTAAATACTATATTTTTTATTATTCATAAAATCATATTTCTAAGGGAAAGTTACAAAAAGTAATTCTAGGATTATTTTGACAAAATGGGTTCAAAATTTATATTAATCCTATAAAATAAATATTTTGGTGAAATTAAGTATTTAAACTTGTATTTTATTATATATTTATTAAAATATAATTTTAACCTACTATAATTGAGGAATGAGTTTTACAAAAGTTGTTTCCCAATTCTTTGATAATAATATAGAAGTGATTAATCAACTTAACTCCATCCCTAACTTGGACGAGAAGATATCCTCATCAACTGATGTTACTAGTGAATTGATTCCACTGGTTTTGGATCACCTCCAAGATGGTATCCTTCAACTAGATCAATCTAAGAGATAAAATATTTATCATTAATCATTGAACATCACCCGCTATTATGACCCTACTTCCCATAAGGTTCTCTATTAATAGTGTTTTGATGAAATTATCCTTGGATTCAATGATAGAAGGGACAACCCTATTATAATTTAAGAAGTACATTATAGAACTTACACACTCACAAGTTAGTGAAAAATCTATCACATCAAATTCAAATAAATCTTTATTTATTACCACTGATGACTCAAGAATTCCTAGAGTTCACTAGAATATTCCATGCTTTCCATGTACATTCCAACTTCATTAATAAAATCCCATAGTTTTATCACATCACCAAATACTCCTAGCCATTTACCATTTATGGAATTAATTTCATGGATTTGTATAACGAATCCACAAACTTTTTCTAAAAAATGGAAGAAGAAATAACCCTAAAATAATCCATATAATGATTTTCCTCAAATTCGGGAAGTCTAAAATGATCACCATATTTGGTGTTTCTCACATAAAAGTTATAAAAAATGGAACTAAATTCTATAATTCTTAGTTCAACAAGATATACCATGAGTATAATATCTTTTATAACCATTCATATCACTATTATACATCAATAAATTGATAGATATATTCTCTTAACAAGTCCTTATTCAATATTTGTCAAAATATGGTGGATCAAAAAAATTATTGTATACACAAACTATTTCATTTTTTATGGACATATCTCAGCACAACTTGTACTACTACACAAGTGATCCCATATTCAATAGTTTAAGGACAAAAGAAATTCTACCCATTGAGGTCTAGTTGCCTTCTCTTCATGTATCAATCTATAATCATCTCACCAATGATGAACACTCTAAAAATATCAATGGAATATAGTGTCTTGATGGGAAAAGGTTGAGCATAATGAAAAACATTGATATTTAGTAGAATATGATAGATCAGATCATCAAAAATAAGATCTATATTAATTCATTTTTATAAGAATAATATGTGTTGGACCTCAAAATTCCTATAATACTAGGGAGGAAACCCTAAAAAAAGATCCAAAATTGGAGGGTCCTTATGCTATACACAAGGTCTAATATAACAAAGATTATTCCCAAATCATGATGGATAGAGAGAATATCACTCCTCCACCAAGGCAAAGGTTTCTAAAAATGTACATTGTATAAATTTCACATTTTTTACAACATCCTCCACATAAGATGTTAAACTACATAATCATTGACCTTGATATAAGACCTTAAACTGCATGACATGTCAGTCCAAGCATCATGAACTCAAACAACATTCTCCCATATAACTATTCAACAAGACATTAAACTTCTTATAATTAGTTTATGTTTCATGAAATTAAACTAAATGATGCTTAATTGATTTTTTTATGAAATTAAACTTCATAATTACTATCTATCCTTGTCAGAAAAACTTCTACTACATGGGTAATCTTCAAATTAGTTATTATTTCTCACATCAATCATGAATAATTTGAGCATTGAAGTTTTGTTTGGTTGCCTTGATTAGTGAAATTGAGATGTCTCATATTCAAAATCATGAATTAAATTTCATGCTTGTCATATGATGATAAAAAATAAATATTTGGTACATCCAATAACGACATAAACTATTTAAAAATTCCAACTCTATATTCCCTAAATTCTTTACATGATATCTATATTAGTTTAATAATTCATTTTAATATGAATCCACATTCGTGTAAAATACTCATACATAAAAAGGAATTTGTGTGTCTTAATTCTTATTCTCAATGGAAATGTAGTAATGCTCGAATCCCCTATCTTAGTCCTAGTCACAAATTATTTAAAAAAATAAAATTTTCACCATATTGTTCAGGAGCCAATATTCAAATTGAGGTTTTCTCAATAGCCCTATATTAATATTAAACATAACTTGCTTCCCCTAAACATAAGCCTAATCTATGAAGAGGATACCTGATAAGAACTATATATAGCTTCATTTATATTTTTTGATACATAATGATGCTTATAATCTCTATCATGAGACTATACAAAACCATAATTGATTCTATGAACCATCTTGATGTTTGATCCCCTCAGTTCTTCTTAGATTTCCATTGATAGGACTAGCACTGAATCTATGAAACCTTATTCTGTGTGTGAGTTATATTATAAAAAGATTCCTATCATATTTTTTTATTGATAAATAAATTTCTATGTGAAAATTACACCATTATTAGGATATCTATTTCATTAAATATGCTTCAAAAATTGTTGTATTCATATATATTGGTGTCATGGTTCACCTAATTTGCAACCAGATCAATACATGGGTTGCAAATAAGAACTATATGTGGCTTGATAACCACTCATGTAAGATAAATTGTGATACCTAGATCTCCTTTCTAACTCCCAACTACATTTTCAAATCAAATCTATTCTCATATCAATCTTTTATTCATGTTTTTTTCTCCATGTTTTTTATTTAGGATTTTTTCTAATTTTTTCATGAGCCATCGAAATAGAAGGTTTCCAAAATACGGTTGTTTACTTAGAATCCCACACTAGGAAAAATATCAGATCATTTATATAGTTCTATATAATAATCATATATATTCATTCAATATCAGGTTATCCACTATGGGTTCAACCCTAAGATGAAGCTATTTCATTTTTATTCATGACACAATTCTGACTTAAAATTTCTACATATAGGTCCTTCTTGCATAACATTAACTTATGTAACACCTAATCCTTGTCTCATGATGTGAAAAAATAAAACATATGGACCCACTTTCTTAATTATAATCTATAATGAATAAATTATAGTGTATGTCTCAACTATCCTACACAAGAACCAGATACATATAGGGGAAAATAGCATATGAGAACCTATTCATAGATAAAATGGACATTTATTCTTAAAAACAATATTTTTTGGTCTTCCTATATCTTGATTCAGAGTGTTCCACAATAAGTTTTCATATGCATGATTATATATCTCCTTGGGATTCTAATCCAATATCGGTATAAAATTCCTCTCTCCTATACAAGAGTCAGATCGTAGTTAAGACTTTATAAAAACTAGATGTGGCTTGGTTCTTGTTATTTTAGGATACAATGTTTTTTCATTAAATATTTTTGGGACTCAACCACAATTCATCATTCTTCTTCACCCCTTTTAAGTTATCATAAAAACTTATACATGGAAATATCATGTCTAGAATTCCCCCACCACCATTAATGAACATCATTTTTCTATAAATCACACATAGCACCTAAAGTGTCTCAAATTTCTATAACCCTTTGATGGTTATTGGTAACTATTGATTCTGGATCCAAGGGATGACTCTTTTTAAATATTTCTAAATTCACACAATATGAATCTACATACACAAACCCAATATTTCTTTCTAACCAGAAGATTATTTTTATTCTGAGGTTATGTTCCTCATAATATATATATGCATCGAAAATATTATAGTGGACCCCCCACTAAAATGTGGTAATCAATCATCCATTTCATACAGTCCCCAATTCATCATTTCTAATCCAAAAACATTGAGGCATGATTTAAGGCCTCATCATTTCCTATTTAAAAGGTTTTAAAATGATAATTAGCCTATATCACCATTTGGGTTTTCATTTCTTCACCCCAATAACTCATTTTTTCTAATAATTGTTACCTTAAGCTATGTTCACTCCTCCCACAATAAGGTTTTTGTTGGTAATAGGATCCCATTCACTTCAGGTCAACCTCACCCTCACTGCTAGCTAAACTTCCTCAGTGAATTATCAAATATGTATAAACTTACACATAAATATTGTATAGAAAAATCAATATAAACATAAACTCTATCTCTAAAAGGGGTCCAAATTACAATACATTAAAGTAAAAGTGAAAGTGAAACAAATATTTTCAGGTCGAAAAAACACATAAAGGGAGGCTTAAGTAAAATTAAAATATCTTATCACTATGACTCCCATTTTAATGAATTAAGAAAAAAATTAGATTGAAAATGAATCTATCATAAATCTTATGGAGCTCTCCTTGTGGCCCTAGAAAAATTTTATTTTCCCCCACGTTACCTAATGGTGTAGGAAATAGTTTTGGAATTATCAGGTGATATCTCTCCAACCAGAATGTGTGTTCTATACATTGTGATGTAACATTATGTGTTCATAAACCCTCCTTGAATATTACTTCACTTAATATACCTACATAATTTCACAACCATTTGAATCCACATAATGCTTTCATCGATATCGATAAAAATTTCACTCAACTCCAATGGAAGCTTTAGTTTGGATATGCATGTGTTCCCCAATATGGATCTCTATATGTGCCCCCAATATGGACTACTAACTAGTGGCATGTTTTAATCTAAAATAGAAGGTATTATAATCTTTATATTCCTTGACACCATTATAGTGGAACACATAATTCAAATATGGTCAGAGGTAATCCCATATATACATTTCCCACATGATCATCCCTAACTTGAATATATGGAGTAAGGATTTAAACAACCCATCATCTAACTATTAAAGTCAATTTGATACCCTTTATGTTACACATTCTTTCATCATAACCTTTTTCAAGGAAAGAATATAAAATTAAATTTTTAGAAGTTTCTCATTCCTGATCTCATAACATTTAACTATATGACATGATGTTATGAGAAATATGAATTTAAAATGTGTACACCAATTCATGTGGTAGTCTATATAGAAATTGGGATTTAAATTCACATATAGTTTTCATTACCCTTACCACATATATTGTATCTCCATTATAAAAATATTTATGTCCCTAAACATCCTCATTATTGCCCAAGAATAATTGCATTAAACTGCATGTATCTACCCCTAAGGATTTCTCCATTAGTGGCATTGGGATCTCCATTCATGTTGGGTTGTCTTCTAACATGTTGCAATTTGTACTACCTAATCATTGTTCAAATCTATTTAACCTTAAACAATAATTATACATGCATGAATTTAATGACTATAAACTACCTATAAAAAAGACATAGAGAACAAAAGGCTGAAAACACACAAATAGCAGCTTGGGAAAAATTCGAGTCTCTACAAACTGAACTTGAACATCATATTATTGACTAAAATTTGATTTCTTAAAATGTAAAAATCATAAACCTTATTAGGAACAAAAACCAGCAATTTCTAGTTTGAGGAAAATCCAAGTTCATAACCGATAGGTCTCCTACATCCAAGACTTAATAAAAACATTCAAGCAAAGAAAGATATGTATAACTTGTGGGGTCTATTATATGATTCCATTAGAATTCAAGTTATGATCTCTATGAAACTTTCCCTTTTAAAAAGTTATAGATATCATATTTCCTTCAAATATTTTTTTAAATATTTGAATAATGATCATAGAAAATCAATCTCAGGGTTCTCAATCCCTCTTAAACATTATAATCCTCATTCCAAAATGCATGTTCATGATGGATATCATGATGAGTTGAAAATAATCCATATTTTTATGGTAAAACTATAATATTTTGTTGTTATTTTTATTTCTATACACATCTGTGAGCACAAACTAAGGAGGAAAACATAAACAATATTATAATGGACTAACTCTAGTCATACAATGATGGTGTTATCCATATAACCATCCATGAGGACATGACCAAGAGGAAACCATCATCCATATTCTAATGAACAATCTCTAGTGTTATGGTGATAGTGTTATTCCTAACCCCATCCACGATCATGGGATTAAGATGAAACCATAATCCATATATAGATAGACTAAATATAGTGTTATTATTATTATATTATTCTTATACCCATCTATGAGCACACACCTAGAAGGAAATCATCATCCATAACCAAATAGAAAAAATCTAATGTTATGGTGATGTTGTTATGTTTATATAAATCCCTGAGAATGGTCCTACGATGAAACTATAATCCATATATGAATGGAACAAATCAAGTTTTATGATGATTGTCTCATGACTATATGCATATATGATCATACACCCAAAATGAAATTATCATTTCTCAAATAGTAGAAAACCATGATTAACCTTTCTTCATTCACATATAATCTTCTTATAAATTCAATTATCTTCTTATTTATCATTTATAGTTACACATATTTTTATAAATTTAAGATTAGAACAGGAAAATAAAATTAAAAAAAATTAATGATGATATGAAATGATATTTTTTTATTTGTTTACTCAAATATAAGAGTCTCAACCACAAAGCTGAAGTCTATCTTCTTAAGAAACAATTTTTTACAAGTTTCCTTAGATATAGGCCTATAAATTTTTAATTCCTTTTTGAGAATTTTTCACATTAATTTTATATCTATCCAACTCTATAACCCTATCCTCCTTATAAAAACATTTATCTCTGTATCCTAGGACTCTTTAGATAACCTATAATATGTTACCATCTCTTCCTTAAAAGTGTATACATACCACTATAGATAAACATCCTGAATGCATTTCTCATGTAATAAAGGGTTTTACTCTGCTACCTCCATTTCAAAATGAAACTCTATATGAATTGTTTCATCTCAAAATATCGATAATTGTGTTTTTAATATTTTTAGGAAGATAATTTAATGCAGTGTCTCCCCCCTCTCCCTTTGGAGGATCTATTTTCTAACATAGTGGATCATGTAGTAATCAAACCTATCATAGAGAAACATCATAAAGATGCTATAAATCTTGTGTATCTTCATTAGAAGATCCTTCAAAAAAATTTGTTATAACAACCTCCATATTTCTCTACAAACATATCTAGGGAAAATAAAAATGCACTTAAGGCCTTTGGGTTGGATTCAAAGTCACTATCATGGGGAAAAATGTACTTAGAAACCAACATACTCAAAGGGACTTCTCTTATTTCACCCATATATCTTGTGAGTCTCAAATAAATCTCGACAACCATGTGTTTAGATAAATTATTTATGGTAATGGAGGCCTCATCAATAAGCCCCACTTCTTGCGATAGTTATATTGAGGCCGGTGATTGAATATCATACATTATAGAAAAAAGGGAAAATTAAGGATGATATGAATACTCACCAACTCATAAAACTTGGGTTAATTTGGTAGCTACCACTTCTAGTAGGGGTGTATTCTGAGACTCTCCATAATTTATTTCTCATCATGTGCATCCTTTATTATTGTCATCGATTGGTATGCTGATGGATTTAGAATCAATCACAAAATGAGAAGCTTTCTAATCCTTGATGAGGAAGAATCCTAGTGAAGAAAACCATATTGATGAACTTTAGTGTCTACCACTAATAACCCAGGGGTACACTCCTTTTATGTCATGGGTAGAAAATACCTGAACTATAATATGAGGAATGAACCCAATCTCCATTTAATGAATTAATCATGAAATATTTTTTATAGATAATTTCTAATGAGTTAATAATTAGAACTGATGCACTATACCAAGAAGAATCCATGTTGAGAATAGATAGAGTACTGACATGCTTTGAACTTCTTATAAAATCCTCTGATCTCTTCCAGGGAGGTAGGGAAATTAATATTTAAAAATAGGTCCTCCATTATTTATAAGGCTTCAAATTGTGTCACAGTCACTGTTACATGATGGGAAGTTATTATATGTTACAAAAAAAATTTGTCATTGTACCTAAACGATCCTCTAATTCATTAGTAGGAACAATGGATGAGATATTAAAATTAAGGTTTAAGTTATACCATTTTTGAGTTTAATGAACCAAAATTTCTATATAAATACCTTCATGTGGTATAAGATCATCATGACTCTGATATGTTGATATCTAGAGATTCATGGAACTTGGTATAGTGTCTATAAAATTAAATATGTCATTTAGAAAGTATCATTAAAAGAAAATGATTAAAGGTAAATATAACATTAACCTTCCAGCTTCAGGTTAAAGAGGTTTCAAAATTATCTCATATTCCATGGTCATTGATTATAGGATGAATGAATGGTTATAGTGCATGGAATTATCCTGAGTTTTTGGATATCACTACACGCATATTCTTCACCAAAATCATTGAGGAAGCTTCCTCAACCACACTACCATACGATTTAATGTCTGTGAAGTCTTGTGAACCTACAACAGCATACACTAGAGGTGAAACCAATGATAAAGCCCTCTATAAATCCTATAAATGTAAATGAAATAGTTAATAGCATGGGGACATAAATGATATTAGTTTGAAGGAAATTGATCCCATTTTATTTTCCTATCCTTATGAAATGTTTTTACTATTTTCATCACATTTACTATATTATTAAAATCCAAAAAAATGATACTTGTTCCAAGTGTAAGGTTATATCATATAGATAATTAACTCCAAGATTTAAATATCTAAGGTAATATGTAACTTCATGGGGTTGGATCTCATAAGAAATACAAAGGGTGTCATTACATGGACAAATACTATTAGAATAATCACAACCACCTAGAGTGAATCCTAGAATTCTTTGGTAGATTAAGTTTCTTTTGATGAATATCACTCCCTATAGGCTTCTAGATAACTCAAATTAGTTATAATTAAATTAAGTAAGCTTTATCAACTCCCTAGTTATGGAAGATATATATGATTATCCTATTGAATTAACATTTTAGGTAGTAATGTCTCTCTTGAAGTGAACCTCTATCCAGGCCTTTTTACTTCTTCTAAATGTTCAAAAACCCTCTTTTTGTCCCTCCCCATATCAATTTTTTTCTTTCTATTCTTCCTCCCATTAAAATAATAATGGACATTTGAATTTTGAAACATGGTTGGCCTAATGAACATCAAGATATGAGTAGATCCATGTCTCAACATAATCCATTATGAGGCCTATTACTGCTTTAGTAAGAGAAAATTTAGTTATAAAGATATCTCCACCCACGTCAACTTAAACTAGAATTAACGTGATATCCTCATATTCATTTTGAATAAAATGATTAAGGGTGGGTCGTGGAATTTATTTTGAACATTGAAAAACACACTCCCAAACTTACAGGGAATATTCCCCTTGTAGATGACTTCTCCAGCTTTAATAGCTTCTAAAATTTCCTCACATAGGGATATCAAATAAGCATTCATTTTAAGACTCTCCATATCATTATCAATAATGGTTCTAGTTGGGGGAGCATATGGTGAATATACACACTAGTTATACTGATTTATCTTAATCTTCAACGCTATGTAATATAATAATATAACACCCTAATACATTATGATGTCTTTATTTTTAGATAAATTCTATTTTTTAATAGCTTGTGACGCACGCAATACCAAGAATAAATTAAATGTGGTACCCTATTAAAATATTATTATCTAAATATAAACATTATAACATAGACATTAAATTTGAGGGTTTGAATAAGACTAACTAAATTATGAAAATTATATGGTTTACACATGTATAAAATAAATCCAAAGGTTATCTACTAATTAGAAATAAAATAAAAATCATTTGAAATAAATGGAAATGTTTTTTTAAAACAATTTTTCTCTAAAAGGCGGTTTAGTCACGCTGTGAACAAATATTTTAAAATTAATTTTTACTAATTTTATGAAAAAATTAAAATTAAAATTTCATTTTGAAATCCTCATATTAAAATTATCATTGGGTGAATTTTTTGAATTATTTTAAAAAAATTCATTTTTTGATGAATAATGAAAAATAGTACTTTTTATTAATGAATTGATTTTATATAAAAGAATTTGCAATAACCATTTTATTATAATGTGGTTATAAAATTAAAATTATTTATATTATATATTAATTACTTCAAATTATTTTATTTTAATAAATTTCATATTTAATTTTATAAAAAAAATTCTTCAACTTTTGATAGTTTTTATTTTGGAAAACTATTTTTTGACCTGTCTATAAGTTTCATTTTAAATTAAATAATGAAAATTATGTGAGTTGAGTTTGGATAAATGGATTCCATATTTTAAATCAATTTTTTTTATTATTGAATAAGTTCATATTAAACTTTTACCATAATGAATAGTCAAAATAATAATACTTATTTACCATAGTTAATGTAAAAACAGGTTTACCGAGAGTTAAACAAAAAATATAATGGTTAACATCTTACAAAAACATGTATAATTTAAATTAAATTTTAATATTTATACCTTATCTATTCTATGTTTCGAAAATTTTATATTTTGTATCCTTTTATCACAATAAAAATGATGGTGGAATTCTTTCTTCTCAAAAATTTTAAGTCTGTCCTCTCTTCCAATTATAAAAGGACACCCCCTCTCCAATCCTTTCTACACTTACACAACCATTTGGTTCATCCAATAACTACTAAAATAACTTAATTAATTATTTAAACTAATATAATATTTTCTTTTTGATTTATTATAAAGTGAACCTTGGAATGATTTTGGTGAAAACCAAAATAAGTTGTCCGAAAAAGAGGCAATGTCCTTACCTGAGTGTTTTATTTTATTTCTTATTCCATATCCTTAAAATATTATTAAACCATGGGGCTATAATAACCTCAGTATATTTCATATACTTATTTTTTTTTTTTCTATTTTATGTTCATGACCTTCAACCATCTCCTCCTCCCTTAAATGGGAAACGAAACTGTTGGTCATGTGTACAACGAACTACCACCTTACAAACCAACATAATTAATTTTCCATAAAAAATTCTATTGGATATATATAATTATTAATATAATGTTTATATATAATATTTATGATATAATTATTCTTATATAATTATAATATTATATATACCTTTTTACATTTCATTCCATAGAGAATGTGACAAAGTTGTTTGTGTGTATGGCAGACAAACACCTCGCGAAGTGATGCGATTCATTTTTCAATTTTGATTTACATGGAAGGTAATAAGGATTAATTTTATGTTTATATATTATATTAATTACATATTAACCATTTTTGAATTAAAATATATCATATAATACCTTTCATTAATATCCATCAGATAAATTATAACATCGTTCATTCGTACGGCGGACTACCTCCTTGTGAAGCGATATGATTCATTTTTCACAAACGATTTATATAGAAGGAAACAATGGGTACATTTAATGAATACATCTGATATATATGAAATTATATTTATTATTTAAAATTAATACACAACCCACTTCCTTACCCTTTCACTTATTAAGGAAATGATAATCCTGCTCGCTCGTACGTACGACCTACCGTCTCCATGAAGAGATGTGAATCATTATACTTATTAAAAATTAAATAATGATTATAAATATGTATAAAATAAAATAAAATTATATTTATAACATTAATATCATTCTGGATATTATGTAACTATATCCTATGTTGAAGATCATGAACATTCACAACAAACATGTAGGAGAGGACAGGGCAATTAACACCATATACAATAGTGATAATGAAATATTATTAACAAACATATAATAAGATGTTATAAAAGTATCATATATGATATTATAAATAATAATATAATAAAGTGTTTAAAACTTCTATAAAGATGTTTAAGGAGTGCTCAACTAATGGGAAGTGCAGGGTAAGGGGTTTCTTAACTCAATTTCTATTCATCGAGCTATATGACTACTTCATTGAATATTTTATAAAAATATTATGTATGAAATGAATTATAATTGATTTATATTGTATTTTACACATGAATTAATCTGGATATAAATCTTTTACCCATTATCACCCCATTCACTAACTCTCAACTTAGTGGTATGAACATTTTAGGGTTTCATCTCAATCTTCTTTACTTGATACACACCTTCTTTTATGCACATAACTTATTTTTAATGGTGTAAATATTTCCCCTTTACTTATTAAATAATGAATCCTTACAACATCATGATATTTTAAGTTACAATCCTTCTACTTCATTCATGGAATCTTATGATTCAAAATTCACTAAAGCAGTGAGGGTTTATATTTCAATATCATTTTAATTGGGATTTCTTATGTTTGAATTTACATTGATGGAAATTATTTAATCATTGTATAATAAAACCATTTAATTTTATTATCCTCTAGTTATTCATGAATTTTTAATGTAATATTATTATTTTTCACACTTTGTAAGTCAAAATTATTGAGAAAATGTTTTTAAGAAAACCATACATCATTTGTCTCTTCGTTCAAAAATGTTTTTTTATTCCAAATCCATGTTTTATAAAAATGTTTTTAATATTTTAATTATGATTGTTTAAATGAAATTTTTACCCTTAATTATATTTTTATAAATTTTTTTAAGAGTAATATTCCTGTAATATTCCAAATAATATACTTTTTACTTTTCTTATAAAAATGTGGAAGGAATATTTATTTATTAACGTATTCATCACAAACAGAATCCTTCTTCCGCTATGAACATTCATTTTTTAACAGAATTAAGTATGAATTGGAAAATAAATTCACACTTCATAAAAAGTTATTAAAACATTAAAGTAGTAGAATTTTTTCCTGATGTTTAATGATCTTGAACTAGAAAAAAATCAACTGAAAATGACAAAACAAAAATAAGATCAACACAAAGAAGAGATATCATAGAAAATTAGAGCAAACAATCCATATCCACACTAAAAGCATCCATTCTGAAGTATCCTAAGTAGACCTTTGATACAAAAATTTTCATCATCCAATATTCTAGTAATCTTTCCCAAACATACTAAAAAACCAGTGATCTAGAAACTCAATTACATTAAAAAAATAGTCCGGAAGAAATAAACACAAGAACTATTTTTCTAGTAGTTTTTTAAACCACCGAGAGGACAACATGAGGGATGAAAATTCATCACATTTACAATATTGCATATTAAAATATTAATAAATCTTGTTTTGTCACATTCAAATAGTCACAAAACCCTAAAAAGAAAGGTTGTTGGCCAGAATTAACCAAAATGTCCATGTATGTATTCAAAAAACATGTAGAACATGATCAAGGAATAACCACTGTCAAAACATATAAATAATACTAACAAAAATGAACTTTTAGGAGTGATAGACTCAAAATAAAACCCATACCAATACCAGTCTCTTCTTAGGACTACTCAACTAGTTTTACCATGTGTCACATCTCAAAAGTTTATATTATGTTCACTGTAAAATATAAATAACACAAGAATAGAAAATACCAATACCCCTATTTATGCAGGTGTCTTAAAAACAATAAACCTTCAAAATAGTATATTCTTCTATAGATATGTAAATAAGAATTAATTTACAAGAAAAATTCCAAAAATCTCCCATCTAATTCAAAGAACACAAAAGCAGAAGAAAAAACATCTTTATAGTTGACCATCCATCATCACATGATCAAGAAGAAAATTTTCAGAATTTTCCAAGTTAAAAAGAATCCAACCTCCATTAAAGAAAGGATATTGCTTGTTATTTTTAGACTATTAACATAAAAAATATACAATACCATAATAAGGAGGAACCAATAAGAAAGTGAAAATGTCCTGTCATCCCCAAAGGATCCATCATTCAAAAATGATATATAAAAAATACTAGATTAGCCATATCAAATGTCAGAATAGCCACCCAAACCAACCTTAGCTTCCAAATCCATCAGTCCAAAAGATTCATCATAAAAAAGATGAACAGTCATGTAAAAACATCCAATCAAACAACCCCAAAGAAAACCTCAGAAAAAACCTATTTTTTTATGATTTTTGGGGTCTTAAAGTGAAAAAATAACCTAGAGTAGATATATTGGGGTTACGAACATGGAATGACCTTATAGTTAAAATCAAGGGTTCTCTTAAATTATTATAACATTTTGGAAAGAATTTGTTTCTTGATTTTGAAGTAGGTTTCTGTAGAAATTTCACCATATTTTTATTTTATTAGGAAAAAACCCTTCTACTGCATCTAAGTTTTCGGTTCCTACCCCAATTCTTCAATTATCCAATAAGAACATTTAATATTGGGGTCAATATATTCATAACAAATTATCATTTTCAAATAATCGTCACTAGAGGGTGAGAAATAAGGGTCTACAAGAGTAGGTTGTGGGGGGAAAATCTTCTTTTTGTGTCTTAAAGGACTCAAAGGATCCATTAACAATAGTTCTATTGATATTATAATAATCTCTACACTTTTTAATCTTCTTGTGATTCAGAGTGACGAATCCACCTGAATCATTAATTGGTTTTTTTACCTTTATTAGAACTCAATTTCAAAAAAGAATCCACAATCTAATAATATTTATCCTCATTGTTATGTAAATATTCAATATCTGTAGAATTAAAACTATTGTTTTCCTCTTGAAAGGTTTGAACAATATTCAAACTCTCACACACTAGAGGCGTGGTTTTTATTAATTTTTTCTTCTTTATTGAAATCCCTAGAATTGAAAACTCCATTCTCATGTCCATATGGAAAAAAAGAGAGGGATGAAATTTATAGGGTTATATACAAGATTAATCAACTTATTTATCATGAAAAATACTATTCTATTCAGAAAAACCATGATCCATGTATTTATGCTCTATTTTTTAACTCATGTTGATGAAAGATGTGAATTGGGACAAAAATAATTATACTTGATTCCACATCACATTGCAGAGTTTCCAAATGTATGGAATTTACAATAATAAACTATAGGATGGGTGCACCCAGATAACACTCCAATTAATGGGTTAAAGATTTAGTTTCATGATACCTCATGTATTAGATGAAATGATGAACAAAATCCATTATGGGACTCTTACCAACATGCAATGATTCGTCAGTAGTTATCTTGACTTATGTTTATTTCATATTTTATATTTATACCAAATTTCATATAATTGCATGATCTTGTGATACCATGTTATTTATTATTTGATTCCATGAAATTACTCATGTTCCTTATATTTTATGAAATTATGTTATACCTTTGACTCACATGTTATGCTTCTTTGTCATGTTAATTCCCTTACTGAGCTTTCTAGCTGATCCCTTTCTTCTAGGTATTCCCATGGCTATCCCATACATTTTTAGGAGTTAGAAATTAATTTAGATATAATTATGGAGAATAAAATAAAGAAGTCTTATTTTAGCCTCATGTTTGTGTATCATAAACCTAGTTTTCCAAATACATGAGACCTTTTTATCATCATTTTGTAATAATTGGATTTCTATGTTTAAGAATCATTTAGTAATATATGTAAATGTTATGGGTCTCCGTAGTTGGTATCAAATGAAAGGTTTAGTTAAAATTTGGTAAAAAGGATGAGTAGAATTTAGTGAAACCCACGGGATAAGTCCAAGGATATGCTTAAGTATAATCCTAAGTTTAGGAAAAATTTTAGGAATTTTGGTGAAATATAGAGTGAGTGGTTTACAAGAAATTACATCCCTATATGAATACTATAAGTGGATGTGGTTTTGGAATAGATGTACCTAGGGGTAATAACTCTGAAAAGTCAGTTTGTGATTAACTTGAGAAGTACCAGGTATATGAAAACATGACTTACAACACACCTAGTTTGATAATCTTGAGGGAAATTATTTTGAAATTTAAAAACTCTTTACAAACCATTATTAAGGGAACAAAAATTCTCATAAGAGTTTATATTATGAAATATATCATGGATAAAAAAGGTTAAAACCTACAAATTCATCATTTAAGGAGTATATTACATTTATAATATATCCCTTTAATGTTCATAGTTTCTCATATATATGTCTAATTTTTAAAAATACTCATCCCTAATTCTCCTTTTATTTCAGTCCAATGGTTGGAAATAGGAGAAAATGTGTCAAAACAATTTATGATGGGAAATGTGATGACTTCCCAAATGATATTCATAACCTAATAGAATATGGATTTAGGAAATTCATGACAAACTATTCTCAGCTAACTTAATTTTTGAACAGAAACGTAAATTAGGAGGAACACTCAAATCCCCCTATAAAGAGAAAGATTAAATTGAAACCTTTATGTGATAAAGGCCTACAATATTCAGTGTATCTTTTAATACTTTAACTGTGAAACAATGGATTAAATCCATTAAAAAATTCTTTATTATCCTTTATTTCTCTAAAAAATAAATGTTTTCTTTGGATATAAAATGTATAGAGGGATAAACTGGTCAATGGAAAACATTGATCAAAAATATGAATCCCAAGGAAGATATCAAAGAGATGTAGTGGAAGAAATTTTGGGAAATTTTTTTCAAATTTTTTTCCCTCTCTCTTTAAAGTAAAATAGAGAGGGATTTCTTTAAGCTCAAGAAAAATAATAAAGAAACTTTGGGGGAAATGAAGAAAACTTTATAATACTTTATTGATATGCCTACAGCTTTCTCATCTCCCCTAAATATAAATTTGACTTCTTCTTTTGTGGGATAAAGAAAAGTCTATGAAAAATTTTTTAATTTATAGACATTTATAGTTATGAGAAAACTACCTAATGTTCCCTCAAATTCCAGATATATATCAGTTAATATTAAAGATCTAACATGGATAAGAAAATTAAAATGGAGTTTAACTTTGGTGGTATGATGGATAATTCTAATGGTGGAAAGAAATTCTAATATATCACTTTCTGAAAGTCTATGAAGAATAATCCTAATAAATTTATAAAGGGGGCCTTGATGACATATATTTGCGGAAATGAAGGTCACCTAGCTAGTGATTGTTGGTGGGAGAAAACCACTAATTTGATGGAATAATGGAATGCTCCAACCAACCCTCATCTTATTATCCTATGCTACAACTAAAAGGAATAAGGTCACTATGTAAACCAATGCACAAATACAAGTGTTTTTTATGGAAACTGATGATAATTAACTCTAATACATAGAGTGAAAGGGAAATATTATACCATCACAACTACATAGGTGGATCCTTATAATGATTTCGTGGCAGGTACAGTAGTTATTCATTAAAGAATAGTGAATGTATGTTTTGATTCTAGTTCTATGAATTCTTTCATATATCATAATTTTAGTAAAACTATTCAATAACCCCCTTAAAACAAGGAATTTGAGTTATCGATGAAGATGAAAAATGGGACAATTATTTCACCCCAAGCATATAACTCATCCCCTATCCATATTTTCGAGCTGAACTTCCCAAAAAAACCTTGCGATTCTTCCTTTAGTAGAATTTGATGAAATTATAGGCATGGATTATCTTTCCTTATATATATACAACATAAAATACTGAGATAATGAAATCAACCTCTAAATCAAGGATCACCTTATGATTCTTTACAATTTCAAGTAGGAGGATGAATCTCCTTAGGTATCATCATCTTAAGCATGGATATTTTTTCCTTCTAATCAAGTGTATCTTACTCAAATGATTAAGAATAAGGAAATGATCATTCTTGAAGACATGCCCATTGTGAGAGATTATAATGATGCATTTACTGAAGTGTTTTTTTGTCTTCCTCTTAGCTGAGAGGTTGAATTTACAATCAAGATTATACCTATAATTTTTCCAATATCTAATATTCCATATAGAATGTCCATTATTGAACTTGATTATCTGAAGAAGAAACTAAATGAGAATATGGATAAATGATTTATTATCCCATGTGCTTAACCATGGTGTGAACTACTCCTCTTTTTCTAGAATAATAATGTGTCAATTTTCCTCTAAATTGATTATCACGAGATCAAAAAAATCAAGAAAAAGAAAAAATATCCCCATCCATGGATAGAATACTTCTTTCATCAACTAAATGGGGATCATTATTTCTCTAAGCTAAAAATTTAGTTAGGATATAACTGATTAAGAGTGAATAAGGAATATATTCCCAAAATATCCTTTCAAACAAGGTATGGACACTACGAGTTCATAGTGATTCCTTTTGGACTAACTAATCCTCCAATAATATTTATGGACTTACTAAAATGAGTCTTTAGATATTACCTTGAAAAATTTGTAGTATTCTTTAATAATTATAATATGATATACTCCAAAAGAAAGGAGAAGCATGAAGAAAATTTAAATATTGTGCTAAAGGTATTGAGAAAGGATAATCTATATGCAAAGTATAGTAAATATGAGTTCTGGATAATGGAAGTATCAGTTTTGGGACAAATTATCACTAGTAAAGGGATATTTTTAACGACCCAAAATTTTGAATAAATCTAGTTTCCTAATTTTTTGTGTTATTTTATTTTTTTTATACTCAACAATACTGTTTCATTGGATAACATGAGTATAATTAAAATGAGACTGTTGGGTTTTGAATGTTATATGACCATTGGTCAATATGACCACTGGAAACTAAACATTTCGATATTTGTCCCTAAATACAAGTAATCTTGGTTAATTAATATAGAAAAAAGGTTTGATGGCCTCACCCAGTAGTCTTGGACCGATCGAAGCCCGTCTAACAGAAATTAGGAAAGAGGTAGCACCATTGGGATTTTCTCTAGACCAAACCCAAGTCAAACTTCATCGTGTGAAGCTAGAATGGATTCGCCTTCGTGATAAGTTCAAACTGATAGAAATTACTACTCATGCGATGTTGGCTGAGCCTCCCTCAGATTCTCTCACCTTATCACACCTTACACTTAGGTCCTATGCTGGTGTGATAAGGGGCTATGTAAGGAGACCGTAACTGCCTTATGTAATCCTTTGTTTTAAATAAAAATTTTGATTTCTTCCTATGATGAAGTTTATGAATTTTCAAATGTCCGGATATATATAGTATGCATATTTTTGGTGAATTTTAGAGAAAGGATATTTAAAAAAATGTTTATGTAAACCTTAAATAATTAAAAATATGTAATGATTTTCAAAAAATGGTCTTCTACAATTATGTTCAGTACGAAATTTAGAGTCTAATAAGATCAACATAATTTTTGATGAATAGTAAATTATGAATAGTGATTTTATGCTTAGGATTAGTAATGTGACCAAATGGATTAGTAATCTCACGTAAATAAAGAATTAATATAATCTAGGCACCTTGATTAAGTAATGTGATTCAATAAAATGGTTAAATAACGGTTTCATAAATTATTAGTCAAGTATTAGTTTTTTCAGGTGAATATTTTTTTTAATTAAAAATTTAATTAAAAATATTTATAAAAATATTTTTATAAAATGGATTTCATTTTTGAACTCAGAGGATCGATATTATGTTAAGGTAATTTTTGGGGATTTTTCTGAAAAAATGAATTTTCGGTGAATAGTTTATTTATTTAAAAATTAAATTAAAAATATTTAGAAAAATATTTTTATAAAATAGAGTTCATTTTTGAAATCAGAGCATCTATATTTGGTTAAGGTGAAATTTTTGGATTTTTCTGAGAAAGTTGAATTTTTGATGAATAGTGAAAATACAGTTTTTAAGTTACGAGTGTTTAATGACATCATTAAATGATGTATTAAGTATTTAATCAATATGGTAGACTTATGAATAGTAAGATAAGGTATGAGGTGTCCCATGTGGTCAATACCATGGGAAAATACCATGGGAAATCCCATGGTTTTTCCAAAACCATTAATGAGGTGTCCCTTGGCCATTAATGTCTTGTCCCATCACTTTCCCTATAAATACCAAGCCATCCTCTCATCCATTCGACTCCCAACTCTTCCACAACGAAGCTCTAGTCTCATTACCTCTCAAGGCGTCCTCCCAAGGTGCCCCCAAGCCCTCAAGGTCCCAACCTTTGAGTTTTAAGAGTTACGTTTTAAGGTAAGGGATCCTACCTCCCTCTTTCTTTTCAAGTAATCTCTTTTATGTCATTTCTTTTATCCTCCATGCTCTTATGTTGGAGGATGTTCTTTTATATTAATCCTACTGTATTTTTCATGTTCATATGATGATATACTCCCTCTTTCTCTTATCATTTCATTTTAAGAATGTTAAAGCGGAGCCGTTAGGCTACCGAATTTTTAAGGGATTCTTTCACCCTTCTCAAGTTCTATATTCATGTAAAGTATTTCAAGTTCCTTTTTATTTTTTTGGGGTATGATATCTAAATCTATAATACTGAAATTTTATGTTAATATGATGATAGACCCTGTTTTATCTCTTCACTTCAGTATTTTGATGTTTTATGTGGCGTCGTTAGGCTGCCGAATGTTTAATATATTCTTTCACCATTCTCGTTTTCAACTTCTATTTTCTTGTCAAGTCTTTTGAGTTCCTTTTTTTTATGTTGGTGTATGATCTATACATATATCATACTTATCTTTTATGTTAATATGATGAGAGACCCTATTTGATCTCGTCAATTCATTTTTTTTAAGTTTAAGTGACGTCGTTAGGCTGCCGAATTTTTAAGAGATTTTTTCACCTTTCTCATCTTTTTCAAAGTTTTACTTTTATTTTAAGTCTTTAAAGTTCATTTTAATTATTTTGGGGTATGATATATATATCTATAAAACTGATCTTTTATGTTCATATTATTAGAGACCCTATTTGATCTCGTCAATTCATTTTTGTTGAAGTTTAAGTGACGTCGTTAGGCTGTCAAATTTTCATAAGAGAAATATTATTTTTGTCTTCCTTTCAAGTTCTTCATTTCATATGGTATATCTTTCAAATTTCATTACCATGTTCTTATACACATTATATTCTGTCCATGTAATATTTTATGGATCATTTATGAGTGGGTGACCCATGTACCCTCTCTTTTCAATGTTTTCTAATACCCTGAAACATAGCCGTTATGCTGCAGAATTTCCTTCTCAAAATGTCTCTCTCTTATCCTCAAATTCATTTTATTAAGTGAATACTCAGTGCTCTTTATTCTAAATGGGTATTCACATATATACCAAAATTTTCTATTTTAAAGTTTGGGATTTACATACATGATACCTTCTTTCCCTTTCCATGGGTTTAAAATGACATAAGGATCATGTCTTTAAAGCAGTTTTTTAAAATGTGATGACTATGAAATGAAACCCATTTCTTTTATGCTATATGGTTTGTTTATGAAATGTTTGATGATGATATATGTGGATCACATGATAATAAAGACAAATTTAAGGGTGCGCCCTGATAGCACTCCAATGCATTGGGTAAAGACTTAATCTTTAGAGATGACCATTTTTGAGTGATACCTTGGTGAATAACCTTGGTAATTTTTATTAACACCTTGAGGATAGACCTTGGTGAAACAGAAATGATTGTCTTTGTTAAATGTTGTAGCCACATATTCAAGGTATGAAATACGTTATTTTTATTATGATATGCCTCATTATTTCTTTCTCATGCCTTACAGTTTTGTTTTCATGACATTGTTGATGTATCTCAAGTTCGCATGTTAAATGTTTCCCCTTGTTTCCCTTATTGGGCCTTCTGCTCACCCTTTCTTTTAATGTATGTACCCAGGTTATGAGATGTAGTAATGAACCTAGGATGAACATATGGAGAAGCCTTTAAAGTGTTTAAGAAGGATGTTATATGTTTTCATGTTTTCAGTTCTTGGTTTCCAAGACAATAAATCTTAAAGATCCTTGGTTTTGTAAAATTTAATGAAAAGTTATGTTATAAAAAGGAGGGATATTATAGTTGGTATCAAAGTATGGTTTAGTTATTTGTGGAAATTATGATATGAAAACTCTAGTAATAAGCCTATAGAAAAGCTTAAATATAGTAAATCTTCCTGATATTTTGGTGAGTATTGAGTAAGGGGTTTCTAAGAAAATACATCCCTGTCTAGATAAGAGCAGGTAGAGGTGGCTTCAGTATAGATGTACATAGGGGTAAAACCTAAAAACACTACTTTGAGCTAGACTCGAATGGGAACCGGTACATGAAAATGGGCCTTGCTGCACTCTTGGATATGACACTCCTGGGGGATATGCCATGGTAAATTCACAAGCTTAGTATGAACCATTATTAAAGGAACAAAGATAAAATAAAATAAAGATTCACATAAGAATATATTATCATGGATAACCTAGATTGGGACCTTGGGGATCACAAGTTAGGGTTTACTTTTCTTCTACAAGTTTATCCTTCTATGCTTAAATTTCCTTTTAATGATTATTGGCTAAGTATTTAAGCCCCTAATTGTACTTTCTTTCCTTAGTTAATGGCGGGAAATGGAAGAACATGTCCCAACAACCAAATTGATAGGAAATGTGACGATTGCATTATTAATATGACAGAGATGATTAGGGTATTAAAAGATGATTATTATTTTGGAAGACATTCACTATTTTGGGAACCCTATTTGATCGAGGTAAATAGATTACTACGGTATTTTCCTTGAGGAGTAAAGGTTGATTTATATTTTAAAGAATCGATAAATTTAAGGTGAACTTATAGTAATTTAGGTTACTTATGGAAATGATTAACCAATCTTGGGGAAAATATCTTTAGGTTAGCTACTTTTGTTATAATATGTTAGGAGTGGTTGATGTTGTTTGGAGATGAATGATGAAGTTTATTATGGAAGACTATGTTATCAAATCCTTCATGTATTTGGGTTTCAATCTTAGTTTGGGTTATTTTGAGGAATTTTAAGGATATTTATTTACAGAATGGTCTATGATGAACTCTGGGTAGTACCGTGGAACTTTTAAGATTTAAAAGTAGTTTCCCTTACTATGGGATTCTTTCTTTTTGAAGAGTTCTTTTATCTTACCCTTTTTGTTTTTGGGATAAATGTTTAAAGATAGATAGTTTTTCTTTTATGGAATACATGATTCTCTAGAATATTATTCTTGTGCTTTTGATGAGACCAAGTGTTTTGGAATGCTCATCGTTTAGAGAAAAAATTATTTTTGGTAGAAACTTATTAACGGATTAAACTCTACTTGAAGGTAGGTATATTTCCTTATGTTTTTATTCTATATAGTAAATGAATTCATAAAAACTATGAAAAGGAACATAAAACAAAAACTTTGTCTGTTAACATTTCCTACTAGGAAATCAAATACCATTTGACCCATCATAATTTTGTGATCTTCTTGTTGTTAACTTTCTCCTAATCATGTTTTCTATCACTCTCCCTTAGAACGTGACCCTTTGTTTTTTCTTCCATGTCCATGTTTTCCTACATGGGATCTTAGTATGGGTTAACTCAGGTGACCTTTTTACTTCCCTTTCTTTCTTTTAAAGTAATAGTTTTACTAACTCCTTTTCCAATGTTGGACTTTCAACGAAATTTCAAAACCCAGTTTTAAAAATTACGAGGACGCAATTTCTTAAGGGGGAAGATTGTAACGACCCAAAATTTTGAATAAATCTTGTTTCCTAATTTTGTGTGTTATTTTATTTTTTTTATACTCAACAAAACTGTTTCATTGGATAACATGAGTATAATTAAAATGAGACTGTTGAGTTTTGACTGTTATATGACCCATGGTCAATATGACCACTGGAAACTAAACATTTCGATATTGGTCTCTAAATACAAGTGATCTTGGTTAATTAATATTGAAAAAAGATTTGATGGCCTCACCCAGTAGTCTTGGACCGATCGAAGCCCATCTAACAGAACTTGGGAAAGAGGTAGCACCACTGGGCTTTGCTCTGGACCAAACCCAAGCCGAACTTCCTAGTGTGAAGCTAGAACGGAATCGCCTTCGTGAGAAGTTCAAACTGATAGAAATTACTACTCGTACGATGTTGGCCGAGCCTCCCTTGGATTCTCTCACCATAACACACCTTACACTTAGGTCCTATGCTGTTGTGATAAGAGGCTATGTAAGGAGGCTGTAACTACCTTGTGCAATCCTTTGTTTTAAATAAAAATTTTGATTTCTTCTTATTATGAAGTTTATGAATTATCACAAGTACGGATAAATATATTATGCATATTTTTGGTGAATTTTAGAGAAAGGATATTTTAAAAAATGTTTATGTAAACCTTAAATAATTAAAAATGTGTAATGATTTTCAAAAAATGGTCTTCTACAATTATGTTCGGTACGAAATTTAGAGTCTAATAAGATCAACCTACTTTTTGATGAATAGTAAATTATGAATAGTGATTTTATGCTTAGGATTAGTAATGTGACCAAATGGATTAGTAATCTCACTTAAATAAAGCATTAATATAATCTAGGCACCTTGATTAAGTATTGTGATTCAATAAAATGGTTAAATAATGGTTTCATAAATTATTAATCAAGTATTAGTTTTTTCAGGTGAATAGTGTTTTTTAATTAACAATTTAATTAAAATTTTTTAGAGAATTATTTTTATAAAATGGATTTCATTTTTGAACTCAGAGCATTGATATAATGTTAAGGTAATATTTGGGGATTTTTCTGAAAAAAATGAATTTTTGATGAATAGTGTATTTATTTAAAAATTAAATTAAAAATATTTAGGAAATTATTTTTATAAAATGCGGTTCATTTTTGAAATCAGAGCATCAATATTTGGTTAAGGTGGAATTTTGTGATTTTTCATAGAAAGTTGAATTTTTGATTAATAGTGAAAATACAATTTTTAAGTTATGGGTGTTTAATGACATCATTAAATGATGTATTAAGTATGTAATCAATATGGTAGACCTATTAATAGTAAGATAATGTATGAGGTGACCCAAGTGTCCAATACCATGGGAAAATAACATGGGCAAGCCCATGGTTTTTCCAAAACCACTAATGAGGTGTCCCTTGGCCATGCCTTTTCCCCTCACTTTCCCTATAAATACCAAGCCATCCTCTCATCCATTCGACTCCCAACTCCCTCCCCCCCAACGAAGATCTGGTCTCATTACCTCCCAAGGAGTCCTTCCAAGGTGACCCTAATCCCTCAAGGTCCCAACCTTTGTGTTTTAAGAGTTACGTTTTAAGGTAAGGGATCCTACCTCCCTCTTTCTTTTCAAGTAATCTCTTTTATGTCATTTCTTTTATGATCCATGCTCTTATGTTAGAGGATGTTCTTTTATATTCATCATACTTTCTTTTTCATGTTCATATGATTAGATAACCACTCCTTCTCTCATCATTTCATTTTAATAACGTTAAAGTGGCGCCGTTAGGCTGCTGTATTTTTAGGGGATTCTTTCACCCTTCTCAAGTTCTATATTCATGTCAAGTATTTCAAGTTCCTTTTTATTTTGTTGGGGGTATGATCTCTAAATCTATCATACTGATATTTTATTTTCATAGGATGATATACCCTATTTGATCTATTTAATTCAGTATTTTGATGTTTTAAGTGGCATCGTTAGGCTGCCGAATTTTTAAGAGATTCTTTCACCATTCTCGTTTTCAAGTTCTATTTTCTTGTTAAATCTTTAGAGTTACTTTTTATTATGTTGGGTTATGATCTATATATATATATCATACTGATATTTTATTTTAATATTATGAGAGACCCTATTTTATATCGTCAATTCATTTTTGTTGAAGTTTAGGTGACGCTGTTAGGCTGCTGAATTTTTTAGGGATTCTTTCACCTTTCTCATTTTTTCAAAGTTAAACTTTCATTTTATGTATTTAATGTTACTTTTAATTATGTTGGGGTATTATCTCTATATCTATCGTACTGATATTTTATGTTCATATGATGATATACCTTATTTTATCTCGTCAATTCCTTTTTTTTGAAGTTTAAGTGATGCCATTAGACTGCCGAATTTTCATAAGAGAAATCTTATTTTTGTCTTCCTTTCAAGTTCTTCATTTGAAATGGTATATCTTTCAAATTTCATTACCATGTTCTTATAACCTTTATATTCTGTCCCTCTACTATTTTATGTATAATTTATGAGTGCGTGACCCATGTCCCCTCTCTTTTCAATGTTTTCTAAAACCCCGAAACATAGCCGTTATGCTGCAGAATTTCCTTCTCAAAATGTCTCTCTCTTATCCTCAAATTAATTATATTAAGTGAATACTCAAAGATATTTCTTCTAAAGGGGAATTCACATATATAACAAAATTTTCTATTTTAATGTCTGGGATTTACATACATGATACCCTCTTTCCATTTCCGTGAGTTTAAAGTGACATAAGGATCACGTCTTTAAAGCAGTTTTTTTTAAATGTGATGAATATGAAATGAAAACCATTTCTTTTATGCTATATGGGTTGTTTATGAAATGTTTGATGATGATATATGTGGCTCACATGATAATAAAGACAAATTTAAGGGTGCTCCCTGATAGAGCTCCAGTGCATTGGGTAAAGACTTAATCTCTAGAGATGACCATTTTTGACTAATACTTTGGTGAATAACCTTGGTAATTTTTATAGACACCTTGGGGATGGACCTTGGTGAAATTAAAATGATTGTATTTGTTAAATGTTGTAGCCACATCTTAAAGTTATGAAATACATTATTTTTATTATGATATGCCTCATGATTTCTTTCTCATGCCTTAATGTTTTTTTCATGACATTGTTGATGTATCTCAAGTTCGCATGTTAAATGTTTCCCCTTGTTTCCCTTACTGGGCATTCTTCTCACCCTTTCTTTTGATGTATTTCCCCAGGTTATGAGATGCAGTAATTAACCTATGATGAACATATAGAGAATCCTTTCAAGTGTTTAAGAAGTATTTTATATGTTTTCATGTTTTAAGTTCCTGGTTTGCAAGACACTAAACCTTAAAGATCCTCGGTTTTGTAAAATGTAATGAAAAGTTATGTTATAAAAGGCGGGATGCTATAATATATGAGAAAAATTTTAAGAAAAATACAATAAAATACTAGACTAGACCAGTATCTATAATGGAGATCTCAAGATTCCTTGGACAGCTGGGTATTACTGTCTATTTGTGAAAAAAATCATGTTTTTTAAACCCTCTATACAAGCTAACATAGAAATGAGTAAAGGTTTTCTGGAAAAGGGAATGTGAAAAGATATTTAAGGAGTTGAAAAGGAGGAATATTATTTCACTAGTACTCATGCTACCATTAAGTGGAGAAATTTTTATGGTATACAATTATTCTTAAATGAATGGTTTGGGCTACATACTAATATAGAATGATAGAGTGATAGCCTATGCCTTAATAATGTTGAATGTTCTTGAGAATAACTATCTCATCGATGATTTAGAGTTGTTTATATTGATATTTGCATTAATGATATAGAGACATTATCTATATGGGAAAAAGTGTGAAATATATAAGTATTAAATGTTCCTAGAATATATATTCACGTAGATAGATCTTAACATGCACTAATGAAGATGGTTAGAGGTGATTAAAGACTATGAATTCTTAATCCATTACCATCAGAGGAAAGAAAAAAAAGTTATATATAGTCTAAGTAGAATAGATTTAAATTTTTTATCAATGATGAGAATTGAGTAGGATCCAATCCTCTTTGATTTTGAAGTTATAAATATGGGATAGTAAAATTATATTTATCCTACCTTGATCAAATAATTTCTCAACCATCCATTCTTGATAGGATCAAGGAGGCCTATAAAAAGTATTAGGTGATATAAAAAATATATAAAATATTATCAAGTTCAACTTTGATGAAAATGGGGTTATAATGTTTGGAATTGGAATATGTGTCCCATTAAAACTAGAGTAGATGAGGTAGCTTCTAGATGATTTTCATAGCTCAACCTTCTCTGTTATTCCATGAAGCAGTAAGATGTATAAATATCTAAAGAAAACTTATGGTGGGATAACATGAAGAGAGATATTGGAAAATTTATATCTATATTCTTGGTATGCAAATAAGTATAGCCTAAATAATTTGGGTCTAATTTTATGATGTAACCATTGCTGATACCAATTTTTAAATGGTAAAACATAACAAAGTATTTTGTTTTATTACTCCCTATAACACCTAAAGGTAATAACACCATATGGGTGGTAGTGGAATGTCTTAAAAATTCATCACATTTTATTAATATAAGGTAAGCTTTCTCTCATGAAAAACTCTCTACGATATACAAAAGTGAAGTGGTAAAATTGTATGGAGTGTCATTGTCTATTTTAACTGATCATTCTTAGAGTTTTACCTCATAATTTTGGAGAACCCTTCTATAATAAAACGATAAAAAACTCAGTTTTAGAACTGATTATCAACCTTATATGGATATTTAGTCTAAGAGAACCATCCAAAATCTAGAGGATATGATGAGTTCTTTTTCAATGGATTTCTAATAATGTTTTAATCAGCACATTCCCCTATTAGAGTTATTATATAATAATAGTTTCCATCCTACGATTCAAATGAAACCTTATGAGGCTTTATATGGGAATTTGTATCAGACTCTAACTTGCTGGGTTGATGTTAGAAAGTGGAAGCTAATGGTACATTATCTTTCCCAAGAGATGAAAGAGAAGTTTTAAACCATTAAATATCACATGAAATCTTCACAATGTTGACTGAAAATCTATGTAGAGAACCATCGATGAGCCCTGAATTTTAAGGTTATAGATATAGAATTTCTACATATTTTACATTGGAATAAAGTCATCAGGATTGGGAAGAAGTAAAATCTCATTACTAGATACATCATCTCATTTGATATCCTTGATTTCATCAAATTGGTGCCATATCTACTAGAACTCCATCCTAACCTATATCAAGTACGTGATTTGTTCCATGTATCCCTCTTGAGGAAGTGCCTATCAGACCCCTCACATGTACTGTGCCTAGAGGTGGTACTGTTGGAGAAATAAATTTAATATGAGGATTAGGTGGTGAATATCTTTGATCATAGAGACAATGTTCTATGAAAAAATAAATATCATAGCTTAAATTTTAGTGGGGAAACTATAAGTTTGAGGAAAAAACATGGGAATTGGAAGCGACAATGAAACAGAAGCACCCTCACATGTTGTCACCTTAGTATGTAATAACAAATTTTGAGGGAAATTTTCTTAAGTGGTTAATAATTTAACACCCTAATAATTTAAGATATATTCCTTTTAAAATAGATTAAATCATTTTAATATCACATTTTGCACACAACATCGGGTTTGAACTAAATGCAATACTCTATTAAAATATTATTATTTAATTGTGACCACTATAACATATTCATTAAGTTGGTGGGTAATAATAGGACTAAATAAAATTTTAAAATTATATGGTTTACAAATTTATAATATAAATTCAATAGTTATATAATCATTATAAATAAAATAAAAACCATTTAAAAGAAAAAAAGAAATATTTTCTAAAAAATAGTATTTTTCTAAAATGCAGTTTAGTCATATTTTCAACACATAATTTAAATATAAATTTCAATAGTTTTATAAAATTTATTTTAAAATTTTAAAATAATTTTTCAAATAATCATATCAAAATAATCATAAGGTTAATTTTTTTGATTTTTATAAAAAAATTATTTTTTAGTGAATAATGAATAATACTAATTTTTATTAAGAACTGATTTTTTTAAAGTATTTACAAGATACATTTTATTATAAAGTGGTTTAAAAGTAAAATTTGTAATATTATATATTAATGAATCCATATTATATCATTTGAATTGATGTAATATTGAATTTTTATATAAAAACATTTTTAAATTTTGATTTTTTTTATTTTGAAAAAAAAAGATTTTTAGAACATCTATGTAGTTACTTGGGTTTTTACCTAGAAGACTTTGCAATATTTCTAAGAATATTTTTGAAGCCATAAAATGATTTTTCACAGGTTTTGGGGCCCATAAAGTCTTTATGTACTGATATTAAAAGTATAAATTTATTTTATTAGGCGTGTGTAGTTTTTTTAAATGTGAAATACCTTTTAAGAAGAGTCTCAAATCATAAATCCAAGGTCATCATTGAGAACTGAACATGGTGTTTAACCTGTGAGAGACAAAAAAAATTTGATGCTCGGTGTTCAGTCAGGGCGTGTGTTGTATGGGTGCTAAATTTATGGTTATTGTTTTAATAAAAATTTAAACCAAGACCCCCCCTTGAGTATAAACTGCCCAAAAGAGGTGAAACCCTCCCCCCTTTTACATAAATGGATGAAATGAGGTGAAACTAAGGAGAGGAGGTTTCTCCATTCTTTTATTTTGACATAAGTCACTCCCAAATGACGAGGCATCAGCTTCAGAGCATGGATCTGTATGCAAACTTTGATGTTTCACCACGAGGTATGAGTATTTGAGTTTTAAGTATTCATCCTTATTTATGGATTTTTTATGGTTGTAGATCCATTATACGACTTCTAAATATCCCTTAAGTGTAGATCTATAGGTTTCGAGGGAAACTGGAGTCATTCGGGCTGCTCGTAGGGAGTTCCCGTTTGGAATTCCCGATTACACGTTGTGTAGTGCAGGGTCACATGCCTTGTGTTCTTCCCATTTATGGAATATGACATTTGGGTACTACACACCTTTTTCTAGGGTTACACATCATGTAGTGATCATAGGTCACGTGGCCATGGTACATGTCCATGGTAGCCATGTCAAGAGACATGGCCATGTGAATGTACACGACCAGAGTACACAGACATGGGATTCCATACATGGTCATGAGCTAGAGACATGGACTAGTGGACAAGTAGTCAATACAAGCCATGTACCAAGGGTACATGCCATAGGTGGAGACATGACTAGTTTATCCCTGTAGAGAAAGACACTGACTAGTGTTTAGGTGGGGTCACATGCTGTGTAGACCCCCGTACACACCATGTATTTTTCTTAGACTATTCCACCTAGCATATGTCCTTATTTGGAATTGAATTTAGGCCTATAAGTATCCTATATAGAGAAGGTTTCCACATATAATGTGATGGTATCCTTCATGGTGGCTTGTGTGATATTATTTGGCATGATTCATGTATGATGCAACATGATTGGTGCTTGACCATGGGTAGTGATCAAGATCGATCACTGGGGATATGTCAGCGTCGGTTCCCTTCATTATCATCTCATGATGTGGGTCCTCTAGAACTTTTAGGATGATGGTGTGGCGCTCCCCTATTTCAGGGCATGGGTCCCCAACCTATGGCCATGTGGTGACATGAGACATGATGAGGGTAACACTCCTTTGAGCAATTCTTGACCAAAATAAGAGATTAGTTGAGTTTTCCAGAGATATTATGGGATTGGTACTCCCCTATCAAGGTTTTGAAATAGTTTCTCTTACATCTTAGATTAGTAAATATGGAACTCCCATTTTATATATATTTTGGGTTCTCTATCCATTGAGTAGTTCTTCTGGGGTTGGATATCCTCTTCTAGATTAGGCCACTGGTCCCCTGTATCATTTTTATCGATAGATACAAAGCTCCCATGTCGTATCAGGGTGTGGTACATCCATTCTCATTAAATAGATAGAGTAGATACTCCCCTATTGTACTGAGTTGTGGGTCCTAAATCCATGGAGTCAGTACTCCCCTATCACACAAGGTTGAGAGCTCTCCATATGTTATGTGTAGATAGAGTAGGTAGCGACCTATCATACCAGGGTGTGGGTCCTCTATCCTTGGAACCAAAACTCACCTATCATACCATGGTGTGGGTCCTCCATACATATTGATTATGAAGAGTTAGTACTCCTCTATCATACAAGCGATAGGGTCCTCTGGCCTATGGTTGGTACTCCCCTATCGAGTCAGGATGTGGGTCCCCCATTACAATTAGTCAGGTAGAGTAGAACTCCCCTATCCAGTCAGGGTGTGAGTTTCCCATTATGATTAGTTAGGTTGAGTGGAGATCCCCTATTTTATAATGGTGGGGTACCTATGTAAATTGATTTGTAATATCCTATTGTACTAGGGTGTGGGTAGTCATCTATGGAGTGGTACTCCCTCGTCTTAGAGTAGCGGTGGGGAGAGGGTTCTCAATTGGAATAAGATCTCCCTCATATTTAGAGAACATAATCAAGAATACCCAAAACTTTTTATGCGTGATACCTGGTCATGAGTTAGTGATCCCTGGACATAGTGTGGTGCATGCCTCTCTATATTGGTACTTATGTGGTTTCATGGGGTGGTTAGGAGCTAGTACTCCCTTCTATGTGAAAAAGTGATAAGGTGAAAGTCCCTCGACTCTCTATCTTTATAGAATATTCATGTAGTTCATGGTCTGGAGTAATGCTCCATAAACTATATGCAGTGGTGACGGAAAATACTCTCTACTTGGGTTCCTATGATCTTGCTTGGGGAACAAGATAGTGGTGATAGGACCTCTGGTGTTGGGCACTGGAGTTGGACCCAAAGAGCTATTCCTGATGGAGCACATGCTCTTAGACATACCATGATGGATGGTATAGTTGTTCACTATGGATTTTATCTCTCTGATGAGTTATATTTAGGATGGTTTAGCTCATGGAGTGTGTTCTCTAGGGTGTTTGTTACCTTAAGCATCAAGTAAAATCATGTGAATGATGATGAGGTTGGAACCTCATGTGACTTGGAGTCTGAGACAAGTATATCTGGGTGATTCTGGGAGTCATTTTTTTGTATTTACATGTGTTGGTTAACAAACTATGTGTATTTAGCTAACTAGTCATATATAACTAAGGATTGGTTTAAGAATGAGTTTCTATCTCGTTTGGGTTCCCTCTGGCTTGGTCGAGTAGACTGTTGCATATCAGTTTATCCCTATTATTTTGGGATTTGGGGTGACGACTAAGTATTTTTACAATCACCCCTTTATGGGATTTTTTCAAATGTTATTTTTCATGTGAAAATTATAGGCATTTCGACAGAGACCCAGGAGGACCGAAGAAAGTGGAACATAGTGATCTAGATCAACTGAGGTGTTTACTAGAACTTATTCAAAGATATTTCTAGTAGTTTCATTTGATAGGTATCCCCTCATTCTGAGCTGGTTTGATGCTTTTATAGATTTGGTACACTTTTGTTTTCCCCATTATTTTAATTATGATGTACTCTAGTTTTTTCATAGATGTATGCATACATTTATTTTCCAGTTTATATTATATATGAATTTTTTCATGGAGATTTTTCTGGGTGCGTGCATACAGGTACCAGAGGATAAGGCCTCCCATTTGTGTGATATGACTACTTAGTGCTAGAAGCTAACTCTTGGCCTATTAGAGGAAGGCATGGGGTAGTCTTGGATCGAGCCATGTTGGGTTTGGTCATGGAATAGAGGTATAAAAGTTGGTTACACTTTGGGACTGTGGTGACATGCGATTGGTTTGGTTTTCATATTGATATTGATAAAGTGTTTCGGGTTCATCTTTTAGTCCAGGGACTCCAGTGTTAGTGTAGAGGCTCACATATCCATTCACCAGGACTATGACAACTTTCTTATTAACATGTTAAATTATTGAACTGGTCGTAGAGAAATTTTGGTACATACATTATATAGGATTGGGTTGTGGTTTCGTTGTCCTTCATGAGTTAGCTCCCAATATATACTCTTTGAACATGGTGTGACTTGATTTTATTTCAGAATTACTCCATGAAGAACGAAATACTGGGTTCTTATGTGGTATTTTGATGAGGTTTTAGTGGAAGACACTGGTCCCAAGGCAGTACCTCTGGGTAGTCCTCCAGTTGATCCACCACCCATTGAGAAATATGTTGAGTTAGTAGTTCAGGATGAGGATGTGTATAGGCTAAATGCATTGTATGAGTTTCAGATGCAGTTAACTTTGATGTATTGGGGTGATCTAGACCCCTAGTTAGCCGATGACATACTTGAGGTAGTCACATGTGTTTTTTTTCTTTGTGTGGACACATCCTAAGTAAATGGTTTTTCTAGAGGGGGGTATTCTATAGGTATTAGTTAGGTGATGGTAGAGTTTGGTGATCCAAACCCATAATGAGGTTATTCTCACTTGGGTGGAGTTTTATTGACTTTTAGGTAATATTTCTATCCATCAATGTTGAGATCTTTGCATATCCAAGAGCTTATTCACCTTCAGTAGGATAATATGTCTGTGGAAGAGTACTCAATGAGGTTTGAAGACCTCTTACATTACTCAATATATATGGTTTGATACCTATTTTTAGAGATCAGACCATTTATAAAGGCCTATGAAGATACATCCAAGTATGTGTGGTCTCATTATTCCTTCACTTGTTTGTGGGAATACTGGAATGAGATCTGCTGATAGAGATATTCTAGAAGAAGTGTCGGGTGGATAGAGTTTACAGTGGTGGTCACAAGGCTGATATTTTTTTAGAAGCTGGAATAATTTAGTTGAAAAGATATAAGCATAGAAGGTATACCCATTCCCAGAATAAGTCATGCGGGTTTTCAATTCAGGGGACATGTCAGGGATCTGTCATGAAGTAGTAGAATTAGTGTTATCCTTGTGATATCTAGTATATCTTACCATAGATTGTTTGAACCTTTATTCTTCTCAAAGTGAGATGGTCAATGGACTGACCTAGAAGATGCATCATCTATATCATGTATTTTTTCATGATAGAGGACATAGAAGAGGATAAGGAAATAATTATGAGGTGGAAGATGATTAAAGGTGTTTCCACCACCACCCCAGGTGGTTCGCACCAGGCTTGGGGATCTAGAGGATGGGGGGTGAGGATAGATGTAGTCCATATAGGCCTTTAACTCAAAGGGTCCAAGAATTTTTAGAGGTGTGCTTTGTGCCCTTTCTACTTTATGTAGTAGTATTGTTAGACACTATTTTGAGGTACTCTTATTTTTAAACTTCTTGCTTGAGAATTTACAAGGGTGATACATGGCATTGGAAGAACCTTGTAGTAGTGTTTTTTTATCCAACTTTGGACTCCTGAGTATGAGGTATGACTCCCCAAACAAGAATCATTTTTGTGATAAGAATAAAACCATGTGGTTGAGTCATTGTTTCCTAAAGAGGATAGTGTTGAGGTATAGTGGATGAGTTCCTTTTAATTTTTTGTTTTTGGGTGTGGTTGTGAATTGGAATGTCGGAGAAAGACCTAGCACTTCCATTAGATCCTTTTTCTGGACCCATATGCTTGGCAGCTCTAGTGGAGGGAGAGCCTCGCAGAGAACTATTCCATAATGGAATATTTAGAAAAAAAATGTCTCCTCAATATATATTGGTTTCCTACCATCCATGTTTATTTGGTTTTCTATTAGTGGGTGTGGTAGTTTGAGGTTCAAATTTAGAGGTCCTGGTAAGACCCAATGTTTACACTTGGGTAACACCGTGTTTTTCATTGGTACCCTCATGCATTTGACATTGGATTTTTAAGTGAGATGATTCAGGAGGATGTTGGGTAGTTCATCCAGGGGTGGTTGTAGCTTGAGTCTTGTTGGGTCAGGTCACGATAGAGGTGGATGCGAACTACTGGGTTACATTAGTATTAACATTATGTTAGTGAGGTGGTGTATCGCTATAACCTATGACTGTAAATGGACTTTGGTTCTTGGTGGTTTCCCACCTATCATAGCTAAGGAGACATGTGACACTATTTTAATTATGTCAACCAGGTTTGAGTTGGACTCGAGTGTGGTGGACTTTTTGGTTCCCAAAGTGTGTTCCAATAGGCTACACGGGAACCCATGGTGGGATTTCTAGAGTGGGAGTCTCAGTTGAGAGCTCATTTCTTACCCTTATGGATAGGATTTTACTTTTTAAGGATGAAAATACTTAATTCTTGGAAGATTTAGTGACTTGTTTTTTGATCAGGAAGACTTTTAAATGTTTCTAAGCATATTTCAAAAGATAGGTGCTGAGTCATAATGGAATTTTGGAGCCCATGGAGCCTCATTGTGGTGATATTAAAAGTATTAAATATATTTTATCACATGCTAGTTTTTTTTAATGTAATGTGAAAAAAATCCTGATAGAAGTCTTTGGATGGAAATCTAATGACTCAGATGATTTTAGAGTATTGTGTTTACCCTAGGCATGATATAAAATTTGTATGTGTTGGGTGTTCGGTCAAGGGATTGTGTTGGAGAGATGATAAATGGAGGGTTATTTTTTTAATAAAAATTAAAACCAATACCCCCTTGTGTGTGCATGGAAGAGGAGAGGATAAAACCTTCTCCCATTTATAGTGACATATGAACCATAGAAAACCAAGTATATGAGGCTCCACCGATCTTCTATCTTGACAGTGATCGCTCCCGGATCATGGTGCAGCAACTTCAATGCGTGGATCTGCACCCGAAGCATCAACCTTTAACCAAGAGGTTGAAGAATTTAATTTTCATTTCTCGATACCCATGTTTATGTGTTTTTTAAGGTTTTAGAGATTTTACATGTATTTTGGTGATCCCCTAGGTGTTGATCTGTAGGTTTTTTTCGGGGGACCAGGGTGATCCATGCAGCTCGTAGGTAGTCCCCATTTGGAATTCTCGATCATATAACATATAGTTCTGTTTCACATGCCATGTGTTGTTACCATTCAAGGAAGATGAATTTTTGGGACTACACATCATGTACCATGGTTAAATGCCATGTAGTTATCCCTAGTCATATGGCCTTGGGACATGGCTAGGGTAGTTGTGTCAAGAGACATGGTCATGTGAAAGTACATAGCCAGAGTACATGAAAACGGGATGTTATAAAAATACACATTCTAGAGACATGATCATTTGGATAGTTATTCAAGACACACTGTTTAATATCGGTATACACCGTGTGTTGATAAATGGCTGGCCAAGCCATGTAGAGAAAGAAATGGTTGGGTGTTTAAGTAGGGTCACACGCCATGTTGACCCCCGTACACACCATGTACTTTTCGGAGAGATCTTCCTAGAACATCTTCTACTTCTTGGATTAGATCCAGGTCTATGAGTAGACTATCCTGAGCATTTCTCTACATAGAATGTGATGATATCCATCATGGTGTCTTGTGATATACGATATTCCATGATTCAAGCATGATGTTTCTTGAGCGGTGTTTGACCATTGGTAGTGATTACGACGGATCAATGGGGAGATGTCAAGGTTAGTACCCTTACTTTTCATCTCAGGATGTGGCTCTCCTATACCCTTTAAGCCAGTTGTGAGGTTCTACCCTTCTTTAGGGTGTGGTTTCCCATCCTTTGGATGTGTGGAAATGCGAGGCATGCTTTTCATGACGCACCTTTGAGCGATTCTTGACCAATGTCAAAGATTAGTTGGGTTTTCTAAAGAGACACTAGGACCATTAATCTCATATCGAGTCAAGACCTCAGTTTTCCTTACCCATTAATTGGTAGAGAAGGGACTCACCTTTTATATTTTGTGCAAGTCCTCTACCCAAAAATTAGTTCTTCCAAGGTTGAAACTCCCCTTATGTATTAGGGTATGGGTCCCACGTATCATTCGTATAGATAGAGACAGAGCTTCCCTATCATATCAGGGTGTGGTCCCTCTATAGTTGTTGGAAAGATAGAGTGGGAACTCACATGTCGTACCATGGTGCATTCCCTCTATCATTGGAGTCGGTACTCTAATGTCGCACTAGGTCATTGGTAATCCATTTGTGATATGTCGATCGAGTAGGTACTCCCTTGTCATACCAGTTTTTGGGTCCTCTATACTTTGAGTCAAATATCCCATATAGTACTAGGATGCAGATCCTTCATCTGTATTGATTAGGAAGAGTCAGTACTCCCCTATCATACCAATGATAAATTCCTCTAGCCTGGGGTTGGTACTCCCCCATCGAGTCAGGTTGAGGGTCACCATTACAATTAGTTAGGTAGAGTGGATCTCCTCTATTTAGTTGGGTTGTGGTTCCCCCATTAGGATTAGTTAGGTAGAGTGGAACTCACCTACTGTATCAGGGTTCAAGTTCTCTATTTATCGAGTGGTACTCTCCTATTGTACTAGAATTAATGTCCTCATCTATGGAGCGGTACTCCCCTGTCTTAGAATAGTGAGGGGAGCAGGTCTGCCACTGGAGTAGGATCTCCCTCGGTCGTGGATCACAAAATCAAGGAGTGAGCTTCTCCACATGTTATGTGCGATACTTGGTCTTTTTTTAGTTCTCCCTCGATGAAGTGAGGTTTGGGCCTCCCCATAAAGGTACTTATGTGGTTTTTTAGGATGGTTTGGTGCCAGTACTCCCTCAAATGGGGGTAAATGGTGAGGTGTGGGTCACTATAATCTATCCCTTTAGAGAGGATTCATGTGGTTCATGGTCTGGATTAGTGCTCCCTCCACTATATACATGGGTGATGGGTGGGCCTCTCCACTTGGGTTCCTATGATCCCACATAAGGTGCAAGATGACAATGATTGGACTTCTAGTGATGGGAACTAGAGCTGAATCGAGAGATCTATTCCTAATATAGAAAATTCTCTCAGATGTACCATCATGGATGGAATAGTTATTCTTTATGGAGTGTATCTCCCATACAACTGAAATCTAGGATGGATGAGCTTGTAGAGTGCGTTCTTATGGTTGTATGTTACTTTATACAGTGGAGTATAATCTTGTGGTTAGCAATGAGGTTGGAGCCTCATGAGACTTGGAGTCTGAGACGAGTATATCTGGGCAATTCTTGGATTCCATGCAGATTTATCACATGTCTTGGTAGATACCCCATATGTACTAAGATTACTAGTCATTTATAGTCGGGGATGGGTTAAAGATGAAGTTACTCTCTCATTTGGGTTCCCTCTAGCTAGGTCAAGCAGACTTTTGCCTTTTAGTTCTTCTCTTTACTTTTGGGTTTTGGTGAACCTACTGAGCATTGTCATACTCATCCATGCGTGGGATTTTCCTGCACATTCTTTTCCTTGTGTATATGACATGACATTCGATAGAGTCCAAGGAAGACCCAAAGTAGGTGGATCTTAGTGATCTAGACGGACCAAGGTGGTTACTGGATATTGAAAAATGAGCTTTTTTGAAGTTTCACTCGATGGTTACCCCATCCTTCTCAGTAGTTTGGATTCATTTATAGTTTTTCTAGGCTTGTACTTTTTTCTTTTCTATACTTTTATTATACTCTGGTTGTGGGATATATGTATTCATTCATTTATTTTTCAGTTTATATTATTTATGCACTGTTTCATAGATATTTTTATGGGTAGGTGTATACAATTACCATAGCCTAGGCCTCCAATTTTTTATATGCCTACTCGGTGCTAGATGCCAGCCTCTTTCCTATTGAAGGTGAGCATGGGGTGGTCGTGGCTCGAGCCCCGTTGGTTTAGGTCATGAGTTTAATTTAAAATTATATCCTACCAATTTTGTGATATAAATTTGAAAAACTAGGTTCCCTATTTTGGAATCAACAAAATATTTATTTTTTAATAAGTTCAACATAATTTCTGACAATAATGAACATGGAGAACATTAAAATTTATTTAAAACTATTATGGTAAAAATGCGTTTATTAGGGTTTAACTAAAATGGTAACTGATAAAATGACCAAAAACATATACAATTCCAATTTTTTGGTCATATTTTGACCTTATCACTTCTATGTTTTAAAAAGAGTTCATTTTGGATCCTTTTGGCCTAAGAAAATGTTGGTGGAATTATATCCATTCTAACATTCCAAGTGTGTCCTATCTTCCACTTATAAAAGGCCACACACTATCCTTTCCTTTCCAGGCCTACAAAACCATTTGTTTCATATAATCCATTAAAAAATAACTTCCTATATTCCATACTCTATTCCTGTAATCCTATTCTAGATCATAAATCCAACATAGGAAGGATTTTTGTGCAACCCAAACTAAGTTGTCTAAAGAAGAGGTAACATCCTTAATTGAGCGTTTTATTTTATTTTTTCTTCCACATCCTTCAATTATTTTTATACCATGATGATATTAAAACCATAGTATTTTACATATACTAGGATTTTATTATGTCAAAGGAATGTCCTATGACTATTTCCTTCTCCCTAGAATGGGAAAGAAAGTTATTGATTGTGTGTACGACAGACTATCACCATACAAACCGACGTAATCTATCTTCCATCAAGGCTTCTCACAGCTGGATATACTGATTTATATAAAGTTTAAATATGATTTTTACAATACATTTATACTTATTTAATTATAATATCATATATAACTTCTTACTATACATTCTATATAGAATGTGATAATGTGGTTCGTGTGTATGGCGGACTACCACTTCGCAAAGAGATGAGATTCATTTTTCACATACACTTTACATGGAAGGTAATAAAGATTTATTTGATATTTATATATAATATTCAAGACATATTAACAATTATATTAGTAAAATATATCTTTTACTTTCTTACCTCACTTTCCATTGAATAAATGATAACATTGTTTGTGTGTACGGAGGACTACCACCTCATGAAGCGATGTGATTCATTTGACACTAACGCTCTACATGGAAGGTAAAAAAGGATAATATTAATGAATATATGTGATATATATTAAATTATATTAATTATATTTAATTTATTTAAAATCCACTTCCTTACCCTTTCACCCATTAATAAAATGATAATGTCGCTCAAGCATATGTATGACCTACTCTCTCCACAAAGCAATGTGATTCATTCTTCATGTTTGAAAATAAATAATGATTATAAATATTTATATAATGAAATTAAATTATAATTATAAAATTAATATAGTTATAGATATGATATAATTATATCCTATATTCAAGATCTTCACCTCTCATGATGAAACATGCAGGAGAAAACAAGGTAATTAACAGCCAAAACTATATTGATAATGAAATATTATTAACAAATGGGTAATATAATGTTATAAAAGGATTATAAATGATATTATAAATAATAATATGAATATTATATAAGTTTAAAACATGTTTAAAACCACTATTTAAAAGGTTAAATATCACTCAACTAAAGGTATGCATGAGGTAAGGGGTTTCTTAACTCAATTTCTATTCATTGGGTTATTGGACTACTTCATTGATTATATAATAAAAACATTATATGTGAAATTAATTATGATTAATTTATGATTTATTTCCAATTTTATTTATGTGGATCTAAATTTTTTATACATAGTCACTCCATTGATTAACTCTCACCTCAATGATACGAATTTTGTAAGGGTTTCATATCAAACATCCTTATTTGAGACACTTGTACTTTTATGCTCCTAATTTATTTTGAATGGTGTATATACTTCTCCTTTATATAATACATCATGAATACTTCTAATATAATTATATTTTAAGTTACAATTATTTTACTTAATTCATGGGATGTTATGATTCAAAAGTCACCAAAGCGGTATGGGTTTATGTTTCAATCTCATTTTAATCATGATTGCTTATACTAGATTTAAATTGAAGGAACATATTTGATAATTGTATAATAAACCACATTAATATTATTATCAAATTGTTATTCCTGAATTTTTCAGTTAATAGTACCATTTTCCTCCCTTTGGTACATAAAATTATTTAGAAAATATTTTTAAGAAAATACGACTTCATTTATGTCTTTGAGTGAAAATCTATTTTCTTCCAAATTAATGTTTTTTTAATTTTTTTAAAGAAATATATTACTACTATTTTAAAGAAATTTTAACCCTTAATTGGGGTTTTACAAAAAAAAAAATGGATATTCTTATAATTTTATGAACAATGTTCTTTTTTACTTTTTTGAAAAATTTGAAAGGAATCATTGTGTTTTAAAATTATTAGGAAATAAAGTAACTCTTATACTGTCATGACCAATTAATGTTTTAAATATTATTTTTTATATTTCAAATGTTATTTTAAAAAAATTAATATTTTTGAAATATTTAAATTTTAAATAATTTTTTAAATGGAAAGGTTATTTTCCTCATGAAATATAGAAATTTATCTTTCAAAATAATTTTCCATCTAAGATGACATCCTATGATGTTACTCAAAGTGATAGGGTTATTTTAATCTAGAATGTTTTTAAAATCTTTAAAAGTATTTTCATCAATTAAAATAGGATTTAATGTTATTGATTGATTATAAATTATGTATATATGTCACTTATATATATAACTTGTTTATTATCCATTTTGTTAATGGTGTAATACATACCTTATGATAATTTCTCAAATTCCTTCATTATGAAATTTCCTTTGAATATGATATGAGTCAAGATTATGTAACCCATTTAATTCGCATGGGTAACTCTTATGTTATGACTTGTGATTTATTTCCTTTATGTGGTACACATAGATCATGAACTTGTTATGATGGGTACACCCAAATATATCTCCAATTAATTTGGTAAAGCTTTAGTCTAATGAGATTCCATATATGAGATTAGGGAGTGATCATAATCTATTACGGGAATCTGTCCACCATGATATGTTTTCTTAGAAATTATACATGACCTATGTTTTATAGTGTTTTAACATTTCCTATGGTATCATGATCTTATGGTACCATTTTCTTTATGATATGTTTCCATGCAATTACTAATGTGCCTTCTATTTTATGATATCATATTATGCCTTCTAACTCATATTTTATTCTTCATTACCTTTTTTATTCCTTTACTATGATTTCTAGATCACCCCTTTCTCCTATGTATTACCCAGGTTATCCCACATAGTCTTAAGAGCTGAAAAGTATTTAGTACCTCATTATAGAGAATAAAATATAGAATTTTTATTTTATCTTCACTTTAATGTATTATGAACCTAGTCTTCCAAATACACAAAGACTTTTTTATCTTGACTTTTTAATTAATGGATATTTATGTTTTAGAATCATGTAATAATATTTGTAAAATTATTGGGTCACCATAAATAATATTTCCTAGGAACCTCTTATATACTAGATATAATTTTTGGAATGAGAACAAATGATTTCATGGGTGTTGATGAATTCAAATTAGCCTATATGAACCTCCACCCACTAATACTACTTTGGGAAAGGCCCAAATTTTTTTAACGAGGATTAAAATTTATAAAAATGACCAAGCTTTTTACAACATCCATTATTTATATAGAATATTTTCATGTATTTTTGTTCTTAAATTATATATGTCAATTTTAAATTCATTTATCTAATAATTTTAACTAAGAACTTATATACATATAAATATAATTAGTTTTTCCTTCTATATTTTTCAGGTAATATAGAATTTTATAAATTAAAATGTTTTTTAGAAAAATATAAGCTCGTAGGCTAGGTGATAACCTATCACATCTAGTATATCTGGCGAGGTTGTGTGGTTCAAACACCTGGCTTAAGGGAAACAAGGATACAATGCCTAAAACTAGCCTGTAAACTCTCTTTATTACATATTCCACTATATATATATATGTATATGCACTTACATATCATTTGTAATGTTTAGTATTCCATTTAAAAACTACACTATAATTGTTAATAGTTTTATTTTCATATCATTGTTTTTTTAATTCATCTTAATCTTATAGTTAACATAATATGATACATGTTATCATAATCACATATAAACAATTAAATTAATTTCATATAAGATTCTATTTGAAGAATTGTTTGAATAGGTTAAAAGGCATGTTTACAAAATCATAATACCTTATCATGAACTTTTAATTACAACATACTTCAATTAAGTTTTATAGGGTTTTTACACAAATTCTATGTGCACATTCTATTAGAAAAAAATTCCATTTAAGATGTTAAGTAACTTGTCTAACAGAAAACTAAAATTATGAAATATTTAAAAATATACTTAAAATAATGTATATTATCTTATTGTTATAAAATCATTTTAAAATTTTGATAATTTAATTTTTAGAAAATTAAAGTGGTCAATGGTATACAAATAGAATCACAGTTTAGAAATTTTGTTACACCAAATAAATTTTCTCAATTATTTATTTAAAAAATAATTTATAATTAACAATTAAAATAATTTTAAAAAAATTATATGGTTAGATTTTTTTAAATAATTAATTATAAATCATTTAAAATTTATAAGAAGATAAAAATATATAAATGTAACCACTCATAATTAAAGTAATAATTTTATTTCTAAAAAAATAATATTTCTATGTATTATATGATTTAATTTCAAAATAAAATATCTAAATTTCATAATTTTAGTTTAACAAAATGAGCATTATTTTTTATTTCATAATTTCAATATTAACATAGGGTAAATTTTTGAGAATTTTTCATAATTAGTTAATTTTTAGTAAAATGATGAAAAATTAATTTTTACCAATACCATATATTTTATGAGTTTATAATGATGTAATATTGAATTAAAATTTTATAAAAAATTTCTTCTCAAACATATATTTAATTAAGTAGTAAAATATGCATTTAAAAATATATTATCTTGAATTTATAAACATGTGTTTGACAATTTTGACCCCAATGTTATATTTTAACATAATAAAAATTATAATTTTTGGTAAGTTTATTTTCAATAAGTATTCAAAAATTATAATTCTATTTTTGATTGTTTTTAAAGCCAGATAAATATTCTTTAATTAATAATAAACAAATTAATTTCATTTAAATCAACAACATTAATAATTTTATCAAAAATTAATTTTAATACTTACAAATTTATTTTTCTAAAAATTATTTGTAATGCATTATAAATTTATTATTTTATAATTAATTTTTATAAAATTAAAACATTTAATTCAATAAAATGGATTTCGTATTTAGAATTAGAAAGAATAAATTATGTGATATGGTAATTTTTATTTTTTGTCATAAAAATAAATTACTTATGTATAAATTATTCATCGCGATAAGGACTAAAAATAGTAAAATTGATAAACCAAGGGTAAAACCCCAAAATATCTTCAAAAGATATGTTCATATTATTGTATGAGGTATTTATCAATATCCTCTCACCTTTTTATCATTATTAGTCAAATTTGAACCCACATGCCTCAAATTTTGACTTTCTTTTTATATTAAGTATTCTCCAAAAATGTCATTCATGTTGACTTATAAAAGGATACTTCCGCCAACCGATAAAATACACGCCAAAAATTATGATACCTACCATTACTCTACGTCATTTCCTTCCAAAACAATCCCCTTCCATGTTTCCAGCTTCTGCTCCTTAGAAAATCCCCAAATACCTTTATAATAATGGAGGTTTCCAATAAGAGATTAAATTATTCTACGTAAGAATTTTCCTATCTTTAATCATTATTTAATTTCATCATATTCTAACTCTATATAAATATTAATTATCTCTATATAAAAATTTCTTTTAAATTAATTAAGCTTCTATAAAATAAATATTACAATTAACTAATTGCGAATTTTTATCCATTTAGTCATTATAACACACACTAGTTTTGGGATCAGCTTTACCACATACAAGAACAATATTATATTGATTATATAATGAATGATTAAAAACATTAAATTTTAGAAATATTATATAATATGAATAATTTTATATGTTCTAACAATTCTGTAATGATGACACTATAATAAAATTATTCCATATTCACACATATCTGTCAAATTTTAGCATGTTCTTATTTGGGTTGGTTTAACTCCCAACATAAATGATGCAATGAAATTTTATAATTGATGGTTTAGGAAAATTAATTTCAGTTAATATATAATATTAATATGTAAGTAATGTATTCTTGTTTTTGGGATGGTAATATTAATACCTAAGCTCAACATTAATAAAAAAACTTTTAAGATAATAAAGGTCACCGTAAAGAAAATAATATAGATTTTTTATTTAAAAATAAAAACTCATTGTTCTTTAGAATGAAAAATTAACATCATAAATAAATATGTAACTTATATTTCTAGTTCCATTAAAATTATATAAATTATGGAATTATTCAATAACTCCTTTTGACCATGGTCAACACAGTAATGTAGTTTCTGAGGAATTGACCACAAAACCTATAGACGTCGAGGAGAATATATATATATATATGAGTAGAATATAATACTAAATTATAAAACCCTTATATTTTATATGTATTTCCTTTGAAATAAACACGAGTTATTTGATAGTATGTCTTACATACAACACTGAGTCTAAATAAACCATGATATCATACACCTTTATAACTTTGGTGTTTGATTGGTGGGTATAAATTTTATAATTAATATATATATATATTTTTTTTGAAATTAAATTTATTTATTAATTCCTAAAAAAATCATTAATTTTTTATAAAACAATTTAATGATTAAAGGATTTATTTTTTAAAGAAATGTATTTTTCTTCAGGTTATGTATTTTTAATAGAAAATTTTTATTGATCACTACTGAAAAATGATTCCAGTTAAATATAATGATAATTAATATGGATAAATTAATATTCATCCATATATTAATTATTTAATATTTAGTAATGAATTTAAAATCATCTAAAGGTAAAATTAGTTATTTTTCATAAAAATATGTTTTTGCGCACAATGTGTTTCTGTCATAATAAATTAAATAATTCATTATTGATTAATGTTTTTAATAAAATTTATAAATTATATATTCAGTAAAATAGTTTTAACCTTCAATCGGTACATTGTTCTAGGAAAATAATGAATGCAAATTTTGTTTTATTCTTCAAAATTATTTTTTTATCAAAACTGGTTTTCATTGCGTTTTGCACACTTATGTTAAAATTATTTTATTCCAATTATATAAATTGAATTTTATAAATGAAATTATATATTTTTAATTATAAAATACACATTTTTCAATGGTTCCAATTACATTTTGTGTCATAATGAATAGTAAAATCAATAAAAATTTCATAAAACAGTTAATGTTAAAACGGGGTCACTGGGGATTAAACTAAGAGATAACAGTAATATTTACATATAAACATGTCTTATTATTATTATTTGAATATATTTTTATCCTTTATTTTATTAAATTTTAATCCTTGTATATTTGGAAGCTTTATACTTTATAAATAGCATAATATCATTTAAATCATTTAAGTAATTCCATGTGTGTCATATCCCTCACTTATAAAATGAAACATCTTATCTTCCAATAATCATGGATTTTGAGCTTTATATATCAGATAATGCCTACCTAAAAACCAAAATATCTTCATTACCTTCATCCTGGTGCCTTTTTTATTCTCATAGTACTAATCATTCAAGGATTAAGTTGTATGAAAAAGGAGGTCTCCCAAAAAATAGGCATAAATCATAACATTGCCATTTAAATTTTATTTGTTCTTCAACCTTATATAAAACTATTGTATTCATAATAATTTTTTTTATAGATAATCATAAATATATGATGATTTTTTAATTATTATGACATGAAAAGTTTACACCTCCTTTCAATCAAATGGGAAATGAAAGTATCGCTCATGCATACGTATAGACTACCACCTCCACATAGCGATATGATTTATTTTCAATCATGGAAGAACATGAAAATTAATAAATATGAATTTAATATATGTATATATATATATTATTTATGATATAGTTATTATTCTTTAGTGATAAAATTTTATTTATGTTTCATTGATTCTTTTCATTACAAAATGAAAACAACATTCATGCGTACGTACAGACTACCATATCCATTAATGATTTAATTTATTTTTATATCTATGCATTCTATGGATGGTTATTTATATTTATATAATAAATATATATGATATTTATATCATGATAAAAAAAATTACATGATGTAAGCATGATCAAATTAGGAGGACTCAAATTTATGAACCAAATCTTACAAGAAAAAAATGAAACAATTTTCACTCAGATCAATTATTTTAATGAATAATTAATAATGAATGGGTGATAATATATTATTAGTAAAAACTTTATGGTATTATAAGTATGTATATAATTCTGTTAATTAATCATGATAAATTTATATTTTTGATACAATATGCTAGAGCGATTATAATTAAAGTCAGATTTTAGGTAATGGTTATTCATCTCAATATTGTCTCATCATGAAATTTTTAATGTTCTGCAGCTATTTATGTTTATAAGGTGTATATAATTCATATTTGAAATTTTATAGTAGGAATAAATATAAATTATTGGTATTTAAATTTATAATTCAAATTTTTTCATCCAAGGGGTTTTGATTCAAAATTTACCGAAGTTGTAAGGGTTTCTCATCTCATTTTTATTTTTGTGAGAGACAAGTCATAGTCACCACTTGTTTCTTCTATGTGTAATATATATTGAACATTTGATATGTTGTATCATGAATACATTTATATTAATGGTATTTAATGTTTCATTTGAATTTATTTCTTCTTGGAAGCTATGATTCAAAAGTTTACAAAGCAATAATGGTTTTAGGTTACAATCTCACTTTTTAGCAGGATTGTTTATACTTAAATTTTTGATGATTAAATTATATTATGTGACTCTAAAAAATATTTTTTATTTTATTATCCTCTTTTTATTTCTATGTATTAAATTTTTTCCCTTCATTATTTTCTCTTGAAGTTCTCAATATTCTAAAAAAATGTTTTTAAGAAAAAAATATTTATGTTTATTTCTTTGTCTAGGAATTTGGTTCTTTCATGTCCTTATTTTCTTTAAAAAAATTCAAGAATGTTTTTACAATTTACTATTGATTATATAAATTTATTTCTACCCATTTTTTACTATCTATAGAAAAATTTATTAATAAATATTCTTTTTTTCTAAATTTTTTACTTTTGGATTTTTACAATCATTTGAAAAGAATCATGTTTTTACCATATACCATTTGAACAAAATTTTACACCATTATGACTACTCAATGTTTAGAAGATTACAGTATATATTTCCTTGGTTTTCTTCACCAAAATTTATTTAATTAATATTTTTTAAATTTATATATATAAAATAATTGATTTAAAAATGAAAAGGTTGTTTTTCTAAATAAATATTCAGGTGATATTTTGAAGGAATTTTTTCATCTATAATAAGATCCTTTTAAGTTACTTATTAACTATAGGGGATATGATTCTGTGATACCATCCTTAGTATTTTTATATACAGTTTACGATTATAATGATGAAATATTGATGAAACCCATTTTTTCATTGGTTAAGTAGTGATGAAATGATAAATTTATTCATGAGATTTTAGAAAACATAGGAATGGATTATATTAAGTGACGGGGGGGTTGTTATAGCCTCTTAATGCATTGGATAAATATTAATTTTTTATTTCATAAATGGGTATATATGAAGTTATCCCAAGCCTAAAATATGGCACATTATATGTTATACCAATCCTAAAGAATATATATGGGTGGTTATCCAAAGAATAACATGTGATGAGTTTCTAATCGGGTAGCCTTAACATATGATTTCTACGATTTTGAATGTTCCAAATGTTATTCCACTCTTTAATAACAAGATCATATGCCAATGTTATGATCTCATGGAACCTATTATTTGATTCTTTTTTTATTCATGTCTTATTAAATACTATTATTTATGAAATTCGTCTAGATTGTGATTTATGAATTGCTGGGTATGGTTTTCAATTGTTAACCTCTTGTTTGCATACCCTTATACTCATATCATGCTTAAATGATCATTGATATCTTCATTATTTACCTTTACTGAGAATTTAAGATCACACTTTATTATATTTCCATTTACCCCATATATGATGAAATATTTTATGTTTTATATGACTAAGACGGGTTATATTTGTGATAAACATAGTGGGAGATTATGTATATATTTTATGTACAAGTTGTTTATGTATCCAAGTTTCCGAAGAGACTAATAATTTATGATTGTGGCATAGATCATAATGATATATAATAAATATTTATATAATAATATGTATTATTTATGTATGTAATTTTTGGGTTTCCTTGGTCATTTTTAGAGTAAGGTTTAGTTATTTGTGGAAAATAGGACGGGAAAACATATGTGTGAACCCTTAGGATAAGCCTATGTTTAAGAGAACATCCTAAATTATCGTAAAGAAATAAGTTTGGTTTTGCTAGAAAATATATTCTTGTTTAGATACTTGAAATTGGATGTTTTTGTGGTATATATTCACTTAGGGTTAACAAATCTGAAATGGGTGGATTGGGTATTAACTAGATCATCACCGATGTAAGATGAGGAGACCCAATATTGTACACTTGTCTAGACACTACTAGTAGATATGCTTGGCTTAATTAAAATTTTATTTATCAACCATCATGAACTATTTGAAAATTTTATGACCATTTTTTACATAGGTTAAACCTAATCTTTCATATATTGAAAATAAGTTGTCATGATTAGACATCCAATAAATGATTTTCAAGATGATATAGTTTCTCACTGTTAGTATTTTTTCCCAAACTATTATTTTTGGTTTAATTTAATGGGTGGAACTATAAGGTAACATATTAATCCTAAATGTGATTTAAAATGAAATTATTTTCCTCTTGAGAAAATGAGTGTTATGGGAGTTGGAATGACAAATATCATTTTTATGCTTATTCAACTTAATCAATCTATGAATCGTGGTGAGGTTCAAAATGAGAAAAGTAGGGCACAACATTATATTAATTTCTTCTTGAGTAAACATCCAAAATATTTTATGTGGTCCAATAATCCAATAATTATTGATCAATTTATTAGTACCACTAAAAATATATTTTCTATTCTTCTTTGCTCGGGGAATGAAAAATTGATTTTGGTTTTTTAATATTTAGAAGGAAAAGCTAACCAATGATAAAATATTAATAAGAACTTAAGATAATAAGAAGAAATTAACTCTATAGACTATGATTAGTTTAAGAGTATATTTTTCAGTAATTACTTTCCTTGTATTCTTCATATGAAAATGGAGAATAATTTCCTTTTGAAAAGGCATAATTATAATGAATCTACTAGTATTGGTGATGAAAATTTTACAAGAATTGTAAGGTATGCCTTTTGTATAATCATCCAACCTAAAATAAAAATTGATCGATTATTTAGTGGATTAAAATGATGTCTCCAAATATATTTATTCATAAGATACTTCAGTAACTATGAATAAATCATTTGATGTGTTATATAGTTATAAATGGAGATTAGAGTCACCCATAAATATCATGGATTTGATAAGAAATAAAATATGGTATTTAAATGAAATTATAATAATGAAAATAATATTGTAAAGAAGATTATTATTAGTTTATTTTAGATATATAGAGATAAAGAAGGAGGAATATTTTTAATGGGATGAGTAAATTTTTAGGTATATAAAGGAAGGTCATCTAGAAAATGAATGTAAATGTGATGGTAAAATATTAGATAATGATGTGAATAGAGATAAAGATTAATATAAAGAACAAACCATACTGTAGTGTTTCAAATTCAATGAGTTTGGGAATTATGGTAACCATTTCATGAATATGAGGTTTAATAATGATGATTAGTATCAGCAACCTATTAAGACTAGAGAAAAATGTAAATATCATGTTACCATTATTCTCTATGTGGGTATGATAAAGAAGAATTGAAATATAACTTTACCATCAACTCTAAAACTTCAAATGTATTATATGGTTCTAGATCTACCCACTCTTTTTCATCTAAAGAATTTACTAAGGGAATTAAATTACCTTATCAATGATTAGACGTTTAATTATCAGTGAAAACTTTTATTGGTATAGTGATTGAATATCAAGCCTACAATTCTCCTCCAATTGAACATTATTAGAATGTTCTTCTAGAAAATATTTTTCTTTTCCCTATATTAAAATTGGATGTTATTTTTAGCATATATTAGATTTATTTAAATAGATTCCATATAAATTTCCAAGGAAAAGAAGTCACAATTAATATTATGAACCAACCTATGATAATAAATCAGTGTGAGGATGCATTTAAATTTCCAATGGTAATTACTTCCATTATATGGGTCTTGATTCCTATTTAATGGGAGTATTTATCTCAGATGGTTGGGAAGAAACTCAGTATTAAATATATTATTTTTTCATTAGAGTTTAATGTTATATTTTTAGAATAGTTTTCTAGTATTCCTTTGAATTTTGATTTAGATTTTTTAGTACAACTCATATGTTTTTCTACACCTATTTTAAAGACTCCATATATAAAGGACCTAATTGGGTTATTGGAATTGAAAAAAAAACTAATAAATAATATTGATAAGGGATTCATTTAGCCATGTACACTACCATGGGGTGAATAAATTTTTAAAAAAAATTTAATTATCAATGGGACTATATATTTATTATTGGAAACTTAATAAGATCATGATCAATATTAAGCATAATATTCCCCATATTTATGATTTGTTTTATTAATTATGGTAGATACATATTTTTACATGATTGATCATTCATCTAGAAATTATCAATTGATGTTCAAAAGTAAATACATACCCAAGAACATATTTTTTATTATTTATGGACACTATGAATTTTTATGGATTCTACTCAGTATTACTAACACACCTTTTATCTTAATATATTTAATTAATAGAGTATTTAAACATTACCATGATTAGTTTGTCATATTCTTTATAGATGATATTCTTATATATGCTAATAGTAAGCAAGAGCGTGAATATAAATTAATAATTATACTAAATTTTATAATGAAGGATAATTTTTTTGAAAATTTTACCAAGTATAATTTTTGGATGTAGAAAGTTTCATTTTCAGGTCATATAATATAATGTTAGGGTATATCAGAGGATCCATCAAAGACAAATGTAATTAAAAATTAACCAAAACCAACCAATATGACTGAGATCCATATTTTTCTTAGATCAATGGGATATTATAAATACTTTGGGAATAACTTATCATGGATGTCAAATTCACTCACCATGTTAACTCATAAGGGATCCACATTCCATGTAACTGATGAATGTGAATAAATTTTCAAGGAACTAAAGAGAAGGTTTGTAAGTACCCTTATGATTACACTACCCTATAGTGGAGAAGGTTTAGTGATTTATAGTTATATATAAAATAAGGGGCTAGGATTTTTTCTTATGAAGAATGACATGGTGATAGATTAGGCCTCTCATCAATTGATGGTTCATGAGAAAAATTACCTTAACTCATGATTTGGAGTTAAATGTGATAATTTTTTCATTAAAGATATGGAGGAATTATCTTTATGGGGAACAATGGGAAATATATAAGAGACATAAAATATTAAATTATATATTAAAAAATATATTTGAATATGAACCACAAAAGATGGATAGTTATGATTAAATAATATGATGGCTTAATACATTACCACCTTAGGAAGGAAAACAAGTTGGTTAATGCTTTGAGTCAAAAGGGTCATTATATCTTATCTATAATGAGGATAAAAAAATAAAATATTTCAAGATATTCTAAGGATGACCCTCAGGATCCTAAATAAAGGATAGAAATCAAATCTTTCTCAACTAAGTGTTTAACCATATTCCCATGTAAAGATTAAAGAGGTGTAGACGGGGGATGCAGATGTGATATGTGGCACTATACTGTTAAAGGTAAACACCATATCCTATATTATAAAACTCTAAAGAGAAATTATTCACAATTATATTTAATAGATTAATTTCAAAATGTTACCATTTTATTTTATCAAAATATAATTCATTTTTTTAATTCATTATAAATATATTAGATGAAGATGGTTTTTTAGTTTTTTTCTGAAAAAAAGCGTCTTATGAACACATATGTTAAAATTAATTTTACATACACAAATTAATTTTATTTTATAGAAAATAATTTATATTTAGAATTGATAGGTAAAAATTATGTTACTATTTAAATATTTTATTACTCAAAAAAATTACTTAGGATAAAGATTAATTACAACTATAAAAGTAAAACGGTTGTTTTTAGAGAATTTATTTTATAAGAGTTATATATCATTTATATAAATAAATTAGATTAATATACTCTAAATTACTACTCTAATATGATATTTAGACATATAAAATATATATAAACACTCATTAAATGAATATTTAATTAGTATTAGGAACAAAATGTGCTTAATATATAAAATAAATTTTTCTTTAAAACCAGTTTTCCATATATAATATGTTTTAATATAAAAGAAAATTTTCTCATTCATAGAAATTTAATTAGTTTAAATTGATCCCAAATTAAGATTCATGATTTTTAATTTTGGTAATAATGGATGTCTTATATTTTTATTAATTAAAAAATTACCATGGTTAATGTTTAATAAATATTAATATGGGAAAAATGGGTAAATGTGTTATCTCCAAATTTTAATAGTTAAATGGTCACGTACAACATATATAAATATCTTTTATGTATGTAATTAATACCCACATTTATAACCTACTATTTCTACACCTAATTTACCTAACTCATCAAACCCACCAGACATCTTTATGATTTCATTCCAACCCCTTACCTAACATTAGTTTCCATGAAAAAAATCAACGTGTTCACCAATAAAAGGGACCTCCCACCACCCCTTCAATACCACTATAAAAATAATTTTTACACTTAATAATAATACCTATTTTATTCCCCTATAACCTCCAATCACTCCCATAAGGTTTTGGTAATAAGAGATCATCCCAATCCCTTAATTTCTATGGAATCCCACAATGGAATCCAAAAGTTCTCAATGTAAGTTTAGTCTTTTCACTAACATATTTTCATTTTAAATTTCCATTTAAAATGTATTATTTTACAGAAATATATTGTGAATTTCTTATTTATTATATATGTACTTTTTTTATATTTTGGAATTAAACATTAACTACATTTTCCTTTTCCCTTAAAAAAGAAAAACCATTATTCATGGGTTTTGTAGACTACACCTCCATGATGTAACATGTTTCATTTTCCTTCCCCACCTAATAAGGATGTATATAAGGATTTAATTAAATGATAAAATTATTTTCATGATTTAATTAAGGTTATGGTTTGAAACTTTTGATAATATATAAATGATATTATTAACAAAAGATCATAATTAATTATATCATTTAAAATAAGCATACTAAGTGGATAATTTTTTATTAAAATCATGTAATATTTAAATGTACAATATTTATTTTAATAATTATTTAAAATTATTATATATAACATAAATAAACACTAAATGAGATCAGTATTATTCTGGTATAATTATATTATAACAAAACCACCTCATAATCATTCATTAAATTAGGGTTTGTTCATGTTTTCATCAGTTTAACCAACTACATGAACAATAATACAAATATATATAATTAAATACTAATAGAATATTGTTAAAATTATAATATCATATAATTTTTTTCTGGATATCTTATATCAATATTTAATTCATTATTTGAGAAAACACACATTGATCATAAAGAATCCATGAAACATGATTTTTATTGATTTCATCTTAAGGAAAAAGTTTGAAAAACTCATTAAAGTAATTAAAAACATAATAAAAAATTATAAAAAATCCCTAAAATTAAATTTAATGATATATTAATGATTCAATTTTTAAAAAGATTGAATATAGTCACTACTATTATGAAACTTGTACAAGCGATAAAAACAATAAACACCAGATGTGGAAAACTAGTAGAATTCATCTAGATAATGAATATTGATGAATATTGTGAATGAAATGGATAATAATAAGGTTATAAATTAATTAATTAAGATATATATGTTTTTTTATTTTAGTTTAATGTGTGTTCATGGAAGTAAGGACATGATGTAAGGGTTCTCGTCTCAAATTCCTCTCTTTTGGGCACATTTGATATTATAAAACTATCTTCCCTTATGTGATGCATATGCTACTAATTTGAGACATTTATCATGAAATTAATATATTCATTGAATTTCATGATCTATTTTAAGTCTTATATTTCAAGGGGGAATTGACTGTATTTCTACTCAATACATTTATGGGGTGTTTTCATCTCTATTTTCATTCTTTGGGACTCGTATTATATTAACAAACTATATTATTTTGTATGGTGAATAAATTTATATGAAAGGATTTATTTTCCACATTACTCGTGAAATTTTTGGTATTTACAGGTCTCTACTGTTATCCCACTCTCAAATTATTCTGATTCAATGGTTATCAAAACTATTGTAGAACTCATTATTTTCTATAGTGTAAAAACCCTTTTATGTTTTAGTAAATTAAAAGTGTGTGGAATTTAATAGAAAATACATCCATGACTAGATACTAGAAAATTTATAAGGATGTGTAATAGATTTACCTAGGGGTAATAACCTAAAAAAATCTTTATCTTTGATTCAATCATCACCCTAACGCACAAAAAGTGGACTTAAGACAACACACCTAGAAATACACTCTCAGGGGATTTTATTTGAAATATTAAAAAAAATATTAATAAACTATAAAAATGGTTTTTACTACCATTTCATTGGTTATATACCATTAAAAAATATTTAACACAATTATTATCTTCCATAGATAATTCAACACATTAACAGTTTTATTTTTCCTATATTTCTTTGATGAGGATACTTCATGTTACTTTGATGATTCTCCATAGATTATAAGTTAATTAAAGGGTTTTATTATAGATATAAACTTTATTTTATTTAATAGGGAAGTATTTTATATTTTCTATTTCTCATTATATGGATAAACAGGTTTTATTTAGTAGGAGGTTCAATAGGGAATGGTATAAAATGTCTTGAGGATTCTTATGGGGATTATTTTGGACATAATCAGGTGATGGTTGGGGCCTAGAATTATATAGTTCATAAATTGGATGATAGGTCTCATGAGAAAAACTATGATGGATTATTGTGTATACCTCTTCCCATTATAGGAATGTGTTTGTGAAAAAGTTTTTTAAAATAGGTTTTAATATCTGGTATTATGCATTCTATTTGAATGGGGTCAAATATTATCATTTTACTTGTCTTTTTATTATCATGGATATGGGATTACCACATTTCTAGTTGATTCTGACTACATATTTTTCATTTATTCATTCCATATCACTTTTTACATTTTTTATGTTATGAAATCTTAGGTTATTTGCTACTCCTTACTGAGAATATGATATCACACTTATGTATTTTTCATTTACCCTAGAAACCTTGATAATGATAGTGTTTTATTTTTAGGGAATTTATAGGAGGAATAATAGTGTTCTCAAAATGTTTTCATGTTGTATCTTAGGTTTTCAAAATTTATATATGTATGTATCTAGAATTCTAAGACTTCTAAAATGTATGATCTTTTGGGAACTCTTTTATTATATTCCAATAATGTAATATAACTATTGTATTTGTGTTTCTAGAGTCTGAGGTGTTACCATTGGTATCAAATAAATTTTAGTAGAAACCTTTAGAACTATATTTATTGGAAAAAGTTAGATAGAAAAAGTTTTATGAAAAAGCATCAAGATTTCAAGGGAACAATATAGAAACAATAATAGGAATTGAATTTTTCAATTCAAAATCACGAGATAATTATGTATATGAAATTATAGATTGGTAGAGACTAATAGGAGGAATGTGAACCATATCACCAACCATAGTCAATAAAGGTATATTATCCACGTTAATGAACCTAGATCTGAGGATAATCAGTTCAAAACTATATTAAGGAAACTGACCCAGGTTCTGAAAAATTATCTTACCCACATAGAGAGGCCCTATAATCCAAAAAACTGTGAAATTATGTTGGATCAATTCATGAAATAAAAAACTCTAGTATTTAGTTGAAATACTAATGCATCGGTACACGAAAAATGGATCAATCCACTATAGAAGATCTTTCTTTCTTTGGGATATAGGTAAAAGGAAAAAAATCATCATGTTGTTCTATTGTCTAAAGGGAGATACAAACCAATGGTGGTCAATAATTTAGAACACTAAATAGTAATGTGACTTTAATTGAATGTAATAAAGAAATTTCAAGGTGGTATTTATGAAAAATACTTTAATCATGAGAATAGACAATAAATGGAAAGGTAGTTCCTTAGTCTTAGAAAAAGTCATAAGGAAAATGTTTATAAGTTATAGGATATGTTTAAAATGTTAAATATATTTTTCACAGACTATGTATGTAGATCATGAAGAAATATTTATTGTTTCTTTGATGGGTTAAATTCAATCCTTCAAATGGAGTTGGCCTCTCGTATCATTTCATTATATGAGGATATAATTTCAAGTGCCATTAAGATAAAAAATAATTTTTCTAGGATGTATCTATTCAAAAAAATTAGGGGAATAATAGGTAGGATAAGAATCATAGGAAGAAAAATTGGGAAAAGAGGAAGAAAATAAGGATGGGATTTACCATAGGTGATAACTATAGAAAGAAAAACCTCCGGGATTGTAGGAAGAGAATAATATTTTTTACAAGTGTAAAGAAAAAGGCCATCAATATTAAGAATATAATGGAAAAGATGAAGATTTTTTTGTTTAATGATTTAACTATATATATAAGGGAAGTAATATGAACCAATTCCCCAAATTTCAAGGGGGTTTACCTCAGAAAAGTCCAAAGGGGTTGGACCAAGCTTATGTTATTATCACAGTAGATGTTTATGGGCCTAATGAAATGGTGGAAAGCAATTTGACCATTGAATAAAAGTTATCTAACATTTAATTTGATTCTGTGTCTTCATACTCTTTCATATAATCCATGTTTTCCAAAACATTATATACATATCTAGAATAATAGTAAGGTAATTATCAATTAAGACACAAAGTGGGAATCTTTTGGAATCCAAGATGTTTTAGACCATTCTAATTATGATGCAAGGGTGTAACCAAATTTCAAAATAGTCTATTATAACATACTTTTATATGATTTTTGATAGGGATTAGCTTTCAAAGTGTAATCCAAAAATTTATTTGCAAGATTAAGTGATTATGATTCATGAAGGTGAGGTAGAATCTCTTTCCTTTAGAGAGTAAACTTCGCCGTATTAATATTTTATGGATCCTCTTGGTTGCTATAACTAATGAAATTCTAGGTAGAGAGGAAATTAAATAAATCTTTATAGATGAGTAATATATCCAAATAATAGAGGATATACCAATGGTATAAGAATTCATTTATGGTTTTACCTAATAATTACATAGTAATCCACCAATGAATTATGTTGAGTTATCCATTTAGATAATTCTTGATGGATGGATTATATTTAAAACTCATGATAGAATGAAACAAGAAGAGTTAGTGGAATTGAATAAATAGCTTCAAGAGTCAACTGATAATCCACTCATACACACTAGTGTTTCACAGTGGGGATCCCCTATTTTATTCATAAAAAATAATAATGGGTCTTTAATACTATGCATTTATTATAAAGAGATAAATTCCATTACTATAAATAACAAATATCATTTAACACACATTTATGAATTAATTTATCAACTTTAATGAGATTAATACTTTTCAAAGATTTAAATTTTATCTAGTTATCATCAGTTAAGTATGAAGTATGATTATATACTAAATGAAACATTTTGAATAAGGTATGGACAATATGTGGATATGGTAATTATTTTTGGATTGAATAATTCACCTTTTTATTTATAGATCTAGTTAATAGAGTATTCAAGGATTATCCTGATAATTTTTTTAGTATTATTTGATGATATCTTGATATATTATAATAGCTATGAAGAGAATGAGAGTCATCTGTAAATAATTATAAAGACCCTAAAAAAGGAATTATATTGGAAATAAAGTAACTATGAATTTTAGCTCAACAAGGCTCCATTTCTTGGCCATATTTTCCCCATTGATATAATATCTAATGACCCTTAAAAGATAATGGTCGTAAAAGAATAAAGTACACTTATAAACATAACTAATATCTAAATTTTACTAGTATTAGTAGGTAACTATCATTTGTTTTCTAAAGATATTTCCTGGTTTTCAAACCTGTTAACCATGTTAACATGTAGAGAGGATAAATTCACATTTCCAATAGAATGACCGTAATGTTTTGAAGATATAAATAGGATACTAATAAATAAACTATTATTAACTATATCATTTTTTAACTATGTATTTTTAATTTAAAGTGATGCTTTGATGTGGAAACTTGGTTGTGTCCTTATACAGGATGGTAGGGTGATGGACTATACATTAACAGAATCATCAATTAATGAATAGAACTCTCCAACTCATGACCTTGTTCTAGAATCCATAATCCATACTTTCAAAATATATAGGCACTACCTGTATAGAGAAATATGTGATATAGATATATATATATATATATGAAATGAAATATTTTGAAGTTTATATTCTATTATAAGGAGCTCAACATGAGGCAAAGAAGATGGTTGTAACTACTTAAGGGCTATAATTTCTCGATACACTGCCATCTTTTGAAGGAAAATATGATGGATAGTTCATTAAGTAATATGGACCATAGAACAATGACAATAATGATGATTAAATATGATCTTATATAAAATGATATATTAAATTTGGATATGCTGATTTATAGGAAAGTGGAGTCATCATTCCTTTTCTGATAAATTTTTAAACCGTCCTTACTAGAAAATATAAATAAGTACTAATAGGATGATGATGAATTAAAAGGGGATATTAACGTATTAAATAATGAGAAATTTATATACTTCATCTATATATATGGAGTGTTAGTGTTTAAGAAGAGGTGTCGTACTCCAACCGGTTGGGAAGAAGTTAGATAAATAAAGTAAGTCGGCTTATATATTGTTGAGGATACAATTATTAAAGTATGAACTCGTTAGGAAAATATTAAAGTAACCAAAGTATACATAAGAAATATGCTAATAATTGATGTAATGACTTGGAATTTCAAGTTTGGTATCATGTATCTATAAAGGTTTATCCATGGAAGAGAGTTGCAAGATTTTGTAAAATAGGGAAGTTAATAACTTTGTATATTGGGTCTTTTGGAATACTATAAAGAATTTGAGTTGTAGTTTACCAATTTTTTATATTTCCAAACATTTATAAAGTACAAGAAATATTACATGTATCACTAATAAGAAAATAAATGTCATATTCAATGCATGTTGACATATCTTATGTGATAGATTTAGAGCCTAACATGTCTTGTAATCTAGATAATGTCAAGATTCTTGACACTAGTGAAGAAGTATTATAGAATCAGATATATTGATTGTTGAAATTCATTTAGAGAAATAAAAAACTAAAATAGGTAACATGGGTTCTTGAAAATTATATGAGGAAGGAATATCCATAGTTTTTCAATAGTTGATATATACAAAAAAATTTAGGATATAAATAATTAAGGGGAGAATGTAAAATCTGACACCCTACTCTATAATATTAACATCATATCCTGAATTATCACTATTAAAAGAGCCTTCATTCATTAATATATTAAAAATAATAATTTATAAATATTTTATATGATTTTAGAAATATAAAAAACATTTTTAATTCATCATGAAAATATCATCTTAAGAATAGTTTATTTGTTTTTTTCTAAAAAAATGAGTTTTAAACACATAAATGTTAAAAATGATTTTCCCTATACATATTAATTTTTTTGTTAAAATGGAATTTATATTTAGAAACAGTAGGTCTAAATTATATAACATTTTCAATATAATTTTTAATTATCAAAAATAAATTACATAGTATAAAGATTAATTACCACTGTAAAAGAAAAATTGTTGTTTTCAAAGAATTATTTTTTTTATGAGTTATAAAATTTTTACTTAAATATATTTGACTAATATAATTTAAAATATGAACTAAAATGATTTTTAAAACACCTCAAATATATATATAAACACCCATTAAATTAATAATTAATGTGTTATATGAATAAATAAAACATAACATATAAAAATACATTAAACTCTAAAAACAATTTTTCTAATATCTTATGATATAATTTAAAATATAATTTTCTCATATATTGAAATTTAATTAGGTTAAATGGATCCCAAATTCAGATTCATCCCCTAAATATTTTATAATGTGGATCATATTATATTTTTAATAATTAAATAAATTCCATGGTTAATTTTAAATCAATATTATTGATGGTAAAATTAATAAATGAATTTTCTCAAATTTTTAATAATTAAAAGGTCACAAACACCTTCTAGATAAAATTGTTAGGTATGAAATCCATAACAACATATCACATATGTTATTTCTCTACCTAAATCTCCTAGCTCACCAAATCCACCTTATGCCCAGGTGATTATTACCTTACTCCTTACCTAATATTAGTTTCCATGTAAAATTCATATTTTCACATATTAAAGGGGACTCATACTACCCATTCAATAGAAGTATAAAAATTTAGTTTCCTCCTAAAAATATCCCCTCTTTTCTTACCTTATCATCCAATTTCACTCTCAAAATATTAATTTTATAAGATAAGTACCTAATACCTTCATTTACAAAGAATCCACTAGGGGAAAAAAGTTCTCAATGTGAGTTCAATGTATTTTCTAACATTTTTTCCTTTTTATCATTCCATTTAAAATTTATTTTTTTCTATAATATTATATAATGAATAAAATATTTGTGTTTTACAGAATGTTTCTATATTATGAGAATAAAAAAACCCCTTTCCCATAACCTTAAGAAAAATGAAACTATCATTCATGCATTGTGCGGACTACCGCCTTTATAACACAACATGTTTCAGTTTACTTAAACACCATAAAAGTATAAATATAAGTATAGTATTAAATGATAAAAGTTATATTTATGATATAATTATATTTTTTATAGAAAAAATTATAACCTATTAATGATACAATCAACAAATGATCATCAATAATTTAATCTAAAAAATAGGCATACTAGGTGTATAATATTTTATTCAAATTTTGTAACATTTTAATATCATTTAATTAATTTTATGATTCCTTAAAATTTTGACATATCACCCTAATAAACACTAATTATGATCATTATGATTCTGTTATAATGATATTATAATAAAACCACATCATAATTTATTAAATCATAGTATGTTCATGTTTGGATCAGTTTGACCACCTAATTGAACAATACTATAAACTTATATCATGAATGAAAATGTCAACATAATTACAGTTATAATATCATATATAAATTTAAATAATGATTTTATTTTATTTTCTATAGAATTTATATAAATATTTAATTCATTAATCAAGAAAACACACTTAGATCATCAGGAATCACCATAACATTCTTGTTATTGATTTAAAATTCAATGATAAATAATAAAGCACTCATGAAATGAATTTGAAAAATTATAAATAATTATAAATATTTAATAAAATATAATTAATTATCTATTAATTATTATCTTTTGAAGAAGAATGAACGCAGACACCACTATCATGAAACTAGTACAAACAATCAAAACATTACACACCCGGTATATAAATTCCTATAATTTATGTTGAGAATGAATATTTATGATGAGTATAAATGAAATAAATTTTATTACGGTTATTAATTAAGTTATTTAGATAACTATGTCTACAATAAAGTATTTAATAGTATTTTTTTGGGATGTCAGGACAAGTGGTAATGGATTCCATCGCAAATTTTTCCATTTTAGACATGTTTGTTATTATACACCTAACTTCTTTTATGTGGTGTATATAATTCATATTTGAGATATTATTTCATGAAATTCCATTATTCATGGAATTTAATGATCATTTCTAATACATAACCTTCAAGGTATTTTTATTGAATTTCTTCTCAATCCATATGTGTGGGTTTTTCATCTCAATTCTAATTCTTTGGGACTCATGTTATATTCACCACCTATTTTCTTTTTTGTAGATCATACATTTCCAGAGAATAATTTTTTCCATGATACTAAAGAAATGATTTGGATTTAAAATTATATATTTTTATTCCACTTCTATATTCTTTTTATTTAAGAGTTACCAAACCAATTGTAAAAAGCATTATTTTCTATGATGGAAAAATAATCCTATGTTTTGGAAAAGTAAAAGTTGGTAATTTCCTATAAAATTAATCTATGTATATATACTAGAAAGTGGATGTGGTTATGGAATATATGTTCCTTATAATAATCACCCTAAAAATGGTTTGTTGTAAATTGACTCAATCATCACTCGAATTCACAATGAGTGTACCTAAGACCACACACCTCTGGAGACACTCCTCAGGGATATGATTTGGAATATTTAAACACTATTAAGGAACCATAATAATAGTTTTTTTACTAAAATTTATTTGGTATCATATCTATGTAAACTATTTAACTTAATTACTATCTTAAATGAGTAACTCAACAAATTGTAATTTTAATCGCCACTATATTTCATTGATGAGGATACTTCATGTGACAATAATGATACGCCACAACCTCTAAGTTAATTACGTGATGTTCTCCTTAATATCCACATTCTTTATTGAATATGGGAGTATTTTACTTCCATATTTATCATTATATAGATCGAAAACTTTTATTCAGTAGGAAGATCCTTAGGGAATGGTATGAAAGGTCTTGATAACTCTTATATGGAATAAATTGGATATAATTAGGTGATGGGTGGGACCCAAAATTATATATACCCTAGAAGAATCAATAGGTGTCATAAGACAAACATTATGGGTTTTATTGTATACCACTTTCTATAAAAGGAATGTTTTTAGGAATAAGGCCTTGACAACATGTTTTGATGTCCAACATTATACATTCCATCAGTTTGAGATCAATGATTATTTTTCTTCATGTTTTTATTATTTGTTATAGATATATAATTCTCTCATTTTTAGTTGAATATGGATTCATGTTGTTTATTTTTTCCTAATATATCACTTATTCCAGGTTTATGTAATAAATTATTCTATATTATACTACTATTTGATGAGATTATAAGTTGAACCTTATTTTTATAATTCCATAGTAAACCTATATGAAGACTAAGTATAATTTTTAGTGATATTATGGAAGGTCTAATAATGTTCTCTTAAAGTGTTCATGGTGTATATTATAATTTCAAATATAATATATGTAATAATCTTGTCTTCTAAGACTACTAAATTGTTTGATCCTATATTAACTCTTATATTATTTACCAATAATGTAATATAACTATCATATATAGGTTTATAGAGTCTAGGATGATATATTAGAGAAGAAAAATAAGGGGTGAAATGTTCTCGAGTTCAACCTTGATTGTCATATAATGATAAGGTTTGATAACTGAATGTGTGTCTCAATAATAACAGACTTGAATTAGGAGCTATTGGATAGACCCTATGATTCATCATTATTTATTAATCCTAGAAGTATGAATATTTATAGAGATTAAAAATATTATATCCAGTTATATAACACAAAAATTGATAATATAGAATATTTATCCAAATTCATTATTTTTCAAGAAGCTAAGTCTGTGAGACATAATTTTAAGGGGATGTTACAATCATTACCCATATCAAAATGGAAATGGGAAAAAACTACCATGGATCTTCTCATCAAAGTCCCAAAAAAATATAATAGATATAATTCTATTTGGTTTGTAGTTTATCTCATTATGAATTCATCACATTTCACTAATATCAAAGAATATTTGTCTCTTGGTAGTATTTCTAGGATATAAATTTAGAATGTGGTAAGGTTTCATGGGGTTCCAAATTCTATTATATCTTATCGATATCTGAGGATTAGCTTAATGTTTTGGATAAGTATTCAAAAAGATCTAAACACATAGTTGTCTTTTAGTACAACTTATAATCCTAAGATATATGTTTATTTTGTGAGAACCATTCAAAACCAAGAGGTTAAATATCATTCTCTTTATTCCAAATGTAGTTGGGATCAACACCTTCAACTTGTTTAGTTATCTTATAATAATATATTTCAATCAATAATTTAGATGGATCATTATGAAGACCTCAAGGTAGATCAGATTTGATAGAAGATTTATGCAGACAATTATCAGTGAGATACAAAACTTAATGTTTTTTAGAAGGAATTCCTATGAATTTTTTAATGTAATAAGATTGTGAGAGTTGAAAATAAGGTAAATGTAATCCCTAGATGTCACAAACCCATAACTATAAAGGTACTCCTCTGAGGATGGAAATGAAGAAGAAGTATAATGACCCTTTTTTCCTGCCTCTTGTAGGCCCATCATGGGTGAATATCACCATGGGTATAAAAATATCCCATATGTATGTCATTACCATCTATAATGATATAGTATAGGGATATAGAATGTCAAAAATCAATAAAAAAAATTTATAATATAAAAAGAAAACCAAAACCATATCATAATACATGAATAAAATAAACAAATATAATTGTCATTAAATAATTAACCAAATTAAAATTTATATAGTAGCGACTCAATAGTAGCTCCAAATTTTGGAGATAGTAATGTACAAAATGGTTGAAAAAGTCCACCAAGAAAACTAAAAAATAGTTTTAAATATGTAGGGTGAGTATACAAGTATAATCAAAAGGATCATACCCCAATTCTATCATGTACATGTGAAAGAAGCTTACTAATGCACCAGTGAGAAAAAAAGAACCAATACAACCTAAATAGGTCAACTAACCAATCCCATCCTCACATTGTAAATATCACCAAATAACATATCCAATTATAACAAAATAATAATAATAATATCAATAATAAGTTACCCCACATTGATTTCCAATAGATTTTATACTCTCACACTCCAATGTCGTACATCATGGAGATCTTATCTCTTCTGTATATCAAAAAATCACATCTCTCTCATAGATACATTGGTCATCACATCTCTCCCACATACACCTAATCCATTACATCACATCAAATCATATCTCTCTTACAGACACTTGGACCATCACATCACATCACATCTCACCCATAAACACTTGTTACATCACATCACATCAAATATTTCCCTCAAACACCTAGGTTATCACATCTTGAACACTTCCCATCATACCATCCCCCTTATAAAAACCACACAACTTGTAACATATTACCCCAAAACACAACAAAACAGTACAAACACACATCATAACCACTTCACACAAAACACATTTCTTATTTAATATTTATATAAAGAAAATCACATCACATTTCACTTTATTTCCAAGGTAATTATCACACATGCCATAAATTCCATGGAAAATCATTTTATTAACAAGATATAAGTGGTTATCCAATTTAATATATAGAGATTTCAATAAATTGAGCAACATGGTTCCATAAGAAAATCAAACATAAAAAAAATTCCCTAATGACCATGTTTTCCAATAAGGTGTCAACCCATACAATTCCAATTTCAAAAAAATAAAAAGTTGTATAACATGTGATTTTATTTCCCTTACCCTTAAAATTAATTAAACTTTTTTATTATATTTATTAGATTGGATCATAGTATCTTCCTAAAAGATAAATAGAGTATAACCCCTCTATGATGATACATTTAGATAAGAAATTAAGGATCCAATACCTCAAACTAAGCTTTAAAATTAACTGGGCAAGTTTGAGGCAAGAGGAAGACCATTGTTGACCACCACAATGATAGAGAACAACTTTACCATCCTAGAACACATCAACCAATTCATCATCCCATCGAAAATAACACCAAAAAACTTATTTTCCTAACATATCCCCTCCCCAAATATTGAAATAGGGAGGACACAAGGAAATGGAAGGAGGGTACTTACTTAAAACAACCACAGATTGATCCCCCCATGTCTGGGGTTGAATGATAGTAAAAGGGGGTTAAATGACCTCCCTGGGATTCACTTTGGTCACCTAATAAATGAGAGAAAATATTATAAGAATCAAAGTATCTTGGTGATTTTAGAATTTATAGGTAGTCTATAAAAAATAATAAAATAGAGTAGCCTATCCACCATACTATAGAAATGTTGAAAAATCACTAGACTATGGAACATTATAAAGGACCATGTCGCAGTTTGGCTTGTGAAAGTGGCCTTTATGTAATGTGGATATCTCGACACCAAAGATCTGATAAATTAGGAAATAATAGAGTTGTGAAACCAAAAAACATGATATAAGGACCATTATCCAATAAAAGGATTCACTAGATCCTTAACTCCATTGTGTAGATATTCCTAAATTGTGAAAACTAAAAATAACTCAACCTCAAGACAATAAACTGCTGCCAACATCCCTATGACAAAGCCACTTTAGTAAGTAACCTATATTCACATTGTATACACTCTCAATGTTACAACTATGACGAAATTGGAAATACCTCAAAAATTCCACATAGGCCATCCGAACACCACAAATGGCCTCTCCATAATGAAGTGGCCACCGTTATGGTGCAGCCCCATGCTCCATGATATTGAAATCCTTTTAGCTATATTTTCTAGATCTAACCTCCATTTTCTCTCTAATTACCTAAGCAACTCCCTCAGGATCCTCTACCTCTAGAATTCCTATAAACTATCAGATCAGAAATTTCGTATTTTTACATCACATATCTATCAAACTATTATCATCCTCAAGAATCAAAACCAACTCTTAAAAGAAATAAGGAAAAGATCCAATAAATAATCTCATGAGATTTCTCTTAAAGAAATCATTAAAATTGAAAATAACCACCATCCAAACACACCATCCAAATGAAAACCTTCACTAAAAATACATCACAACCACATTACCATGCCTCTATACATTAACTACAAGATGCAAATTTTTTCACATTATCACTTACTCCATCCCATCCTCCACAATACCTAAGACAATATCCACAATCATCAGATAGAATATCCCTATGAACACAAATCGATGAATTACATCATCCTTATATATATTGTATTATTTAATCCATAATAACTCATCTGAATGGCTCCAATCATTTCATAGTATAATGCATAATTTTTATAAATTAGGGTTTCCATTATTCACATGGTGTAAGCTTTAATAGAAATAACATAATATGGAATATTAAACATTTTATAAAATAGCATGATCTAAACTTCACATCAACAAGGTAAAGTAAAATAAGACTCAACTAAATGAAATCCAGGTATTTGGAACACATATACATCTCATGATTCTAATTACTCCCCTACAGGACACTATGCCTCTTCAACATATAAACCAAAGGAATGGCATGTCTATGAACTAATGTATCTTAACGATACTAGATCTCTACTACTCGCTCCATGAATATCCCATCATCCTTGATATCCAAATCTCCCTATTCAATGACATGATATTAATTATAAATATATTTATATAGATAATTGACATGGAAGACATCATGAATCTGGTCAAGTAAATTTGGAAGTTCCAACTAATAGTCCCCCTCTCCAATGTTCCCTAACACCTTGAATGGTCCAACAAAATGGGGGGAGAGCTTACTCCCACTTCCAAGCCTTCACTACCAATGTTGAGGAGAATAATTTAATAATATGTGTTCAATATAATTGAAATATAATGGTCTACCACAGTGATTGATATAAGATATGTACTATTCATGTGTTTCTTTCAACATCTTCTGAACAAAATTTACCTTCTATATCATGCCTTGAAACACATTGGGATAAAGAACTGATAAATCCCAAACCTTATCCCAACACAATGGAAAACGATGTGGCCCCCCATATAATTCCTCAAAAGGATTCATACCAAGGGATGAATTATAGCTAATTTTATATGAAAACTAAAACAAAGGAAAATATTTCCCCATGATCCGCTAAATTCCATGATACACAACCATAACATAACTTTCTTTGTCTGGATAGTCTGATCCATCTTGTCTTCCACTTGAGGGTGGAAAGTAGTGCTAAGGTGTAATTGAGTTACAAAATAATGTTGTAATCCTATCAAGACTCATTAGGTAAAATTAGAATCATGATATGACACAATGAACCTTGTGACTCAATTTAGCTACACCAACTCATCATCCTACCTCTGTTCCAAAACATCCTTGGTGACTAACTCCTTGATCACTAAGAAGTGAGCATCTTTTTTAAACCAATCCATGATCACAAAGATAGAATCATAAAATCCATGTTTTCTAGGTAACCCTATAATGACGTAAATCAATATTTCATTCCATTTAAAATTGGAAACATCCATGTACTACAACAAACTACTAGGAACATAATGCTCTACCTTTACATGTTGGAAACTAAATAATGACCCATAAACTATTCCACCAAAATTTTCATCCTAGGAAAAAAAACAGCATCCCCAAGCCATAGTACATCTTATAAACTCTTGGGTGTACCACTAAAGGTGATATATGAAAATAATTAAGGACTCCCTCATACATCTCTACTGGAATAAATAACCTCCCCTAAAATGACATCCTTCTTTAAAAATCCTCCAACAACCCCTATAGATCATCACCATAGACAACATGACAGTACATCACCACTACCACTATGTCTCCCCACTGAGACTCCTCCACATACTTAACTATAGAATATAACACTATAATATGACATAAGAAACCTCCATCACTAACAACCCTTTCATCTAAGCATAGGTTTGTTAACTCCTCCATCACCCTCCAAGCATCTCTGGATTTCTGAACAATTTCCTTTCATGAATTTATTATCAAATCATTAGCCATAAAATTTTTTGTTCCTATTGTTTAAGAGATATTAAAATGATTATATTGATAAAACTTCAGCCACATCCATTGTTGAAGATTTACATCACACTGATAAAATTTATACCTCAACTTTAGTGACCTGTGAAGACCACAAAGTGCTCCCCATTGTGGTAATGTCACTATAACTTTAGCGCAAACACAAAAACTAGTAACTCTAGGTCATTATTTGAATATTTACACTCATGGGGATATAAATTAATATACCCTTAAGATAACACTTCCTTATACTTTATCAAGATAAATCCTAAACCCAGACAAGAAGTGTTATAAAACAACTCCATCATCACCCCCTCCCCTTGAAACTAAAGAATTGGAGTTATAATAAATCAACCATTTGTGTAGTAAAATATATCCTAACACTGAGTAGTATAAATAAAATCCTATACCTTCTTTTTTAGAGATATCAAGAGGTCCACAATCCATGATAAATTAGATATGACCTACTGGTAATAGCCCACAAGATCAAGGAAGATTTAACTTATGTCACATTCTTGTGTTCCACCCAGAAACAATTTCCATGATATTTGATGGTTAAATGGTTAAAACCTACTAGGACACCATGTACCTAAGAAAATACACCTCTCATGTCTATAAATTTCACTTAGACAACTTTTCATAGAGCTCGTGAAATCAAAAAACCAATAAGACAACTCAAAGATGATCAACATGCTCCCCTCTAAACTTGAGTATATCAATATGAAATCGATGAAAAAAATAAGAACTGGCTTAGAAATTCATGAAATATAGAGTTTATAGTCCCCATGAATACATCTGGTGCATTCATGGAATTGAAAAACTTGACCATGAACTCAATGTTCCCATACATGTTTCTAAAGATAGTCTTCAGGACATCATCCTGCTTCACCCTCAATTGGTAATATCTAGAACATAGTTCAATCTGATAAAACCAACTTGATCCTATAAACTATTTGATAAATCAATGATCCTCATAAGTGAGTAAAGATTCTTGATCATTAAATAAGTTATCCTCTGTTAGTATAAACGTATCCTCATAATACCATTTTACTTCTTCACAAAAAAACACTAGAACACCCTATGGAGACACACTAAGCCATAAAAAACGTTTCAATATTAGGTCATTTATCTGAACCCTACTCTTTTGAAACTTATATAGTGTTTCCATATATGGATTCATTTAAATCATGGAATCATTGGGCTAAAATTATATAAAGAACTCAGAATCACATTGAATTAGTATTGTTACAACCTCCTTGGTAAAAAAATATAGGAACTCCTAAAAACCCTTGGAGCCTCCATTATACCTATTTCCATCGATTCTATAGAAAAATAATCCATTAAATAAATAAGGGGCTTCACATGTCCACTGCACAACAGATAAATCCACTCACTAATGAAAACCACATGTTGACCATACACATATGAGAACAAAAATCCCCTTTAAAATTATTTGATAATAGAAAACATATAATACACTTGAAACTGATAATTAAATCATAAATATATATCTCTAAAAATAAAATATCTCCACATGAATCATGTGGGCCCATAATCAGTCCAGACCTCTTTCACACATCAAACAAGTTGGTTTGGACTCCGACTGGCAATGTCAACATCAGGGGAATGGGAAACCACTCTATATCTTGTCCCAAATTACGGAGTAGAGTAGGTAAAAAATAGTGTCTAAAGATATTGAATCAAATAAATTAAAAAAGGATATATAATAAATTGGTCATACCTTGAACAATCTTTGGCCCATCTAGTACTGTCACTCCACTGTTTTCAACTGACCACACCCAGCTCCTCTACCTATATACTAAAGACCATCTCCATAACCATTATCATGTCGAGGATCATAAATATGGGGAACATATTTAGGTTGAAATTTATTTAACCTATCATATATTGGAGGGTAATAATTCTACTTCCCCTTCTACTGAAACAACATTACCAACGGCTGCTACTAAGGCTGATGTTAAACTAGACTTTCCTCACCATAATGAGCTCCAAGAACCATGGTGCACTAATTCGGACACTGAAAAAAACAACCATAGAAAAATAATAATAGAGAAATGGACAAATAAAAGCATGGAAACCAGTATCCCTATAAGGATAGAAATGAATCTATAAAGGTTAACCCAGCGCTGTTTGAAATCTATGAGGTCTTAGTGCTTGAGAAATACCACTAACAACTTTTCTTCTCAAGGATCTCTATTATTTACCCTATCACAATAAACCTAATCACGAGTGAATATTATCAATAACCTCAAACTTCTTTTTTACCTCCAAATATTTTGAAAACATAAAGATTAATTGTATACTAGATAGAAGGGAGGAGTTCCTCCTCAATGTGCTACACTCAGGACTCCTAGTCAGAGAAAATATCCAAGGGAAAACATAAAAGGTTCTTAAACCTAATTCCAATATCCCATATAGACATATTACCATGCTAAAGAGAAATAATATCCATCATGTTCACTACCTTCAGGGTCAAAAAGGGAACTATGCTTAGAACTCTTTATATAAGTTGAACCATGAAATATTTGTATCTTTCTGCTAACCAAGATACCGCATCCACTACTGACACGCAACTCCCCACATCTAAGAAACCGGCAATTGGACTCAGAACTCTTATAGGGACTATATCAAACTAAAAATTATCTCACATTCCTTTAAATTTCTCTCTATCTCTAGATCAAATAGATTTCCCCCATACTTCCCAAATCCTATTGCTGAAAGAATCAAATCATTATCTACCACTAATTCTACTCATCAACTACATCAACCCTCCAATGATCAAGTAGGTCAGCATGTTGAACCTTTAATCCCTGAATCACATACATACAGTGAACAAGGTCCATATATGAATGGAAAATAGGAATATCCTAATTCCAATAGTATGATATTTCATTAATATTCGTCTAATACATTTTAACATTCCCAAAACAACCCAATTCAAACAAGAAAACAAATCAATAATGAAACATGTACCTATCCTAGGTATCTACCCGACAAGTGATGTCACTTAATTCTTCCATTTAGAAGGTTTAGATTCCATGCATCATATCATGGGTGGATAAAATCATATTTTCTACTCACTATTCCCTACCCCATGTAACGAACCAAGATCAACTGACATAATTTCCCTAACAACCCATGAAATTATCATTGTGTATATCTTCAAACTCTATCCCATCACTCGAAAAAAAACTCTAATACCACTCCTTCATGACCTTGTCCCTCAAAATGTTCCCTTCATATTATAGCAATGACGGAAGAAGGATAATTGAAGGACCCCGGAACACCCTAAGAGGGGAGGGGTGAATTATGGTGTCAAATTTTTATTTTTAAAGATGTGGATCTTATTCCCACATTGGTATGGCCTTGTTAAATCTATAAAACAAATGAAAGCAGGGGGTAGACACAACACTTTTACTTGGTTCACCACAAAGGGCTACGTCCAAGGAGCATACGCCGATAGTGTTTCAGTCATACCAAAATCCACTAATCTTCATTAGTTTATGTATTACATGTTTTGGTCATAGTCACTCTGTTCCAGGCACACTACTTTAACAAAGGACCAAGGAACACTCATTGTATCCCTAAAATCACTTCCTTCAACTCCCCCTTGCTCACTTCCTTGAGAGAAGTTAATCTCAGTTTATTGACTTGAAGTAATCTTCAATATATTTGCATTGAAGTCTTTGTCTCTATTCAGTATGAGACACAACTTTCATTGAAGTACTGAATTGATTCACTTTAAATCCTTTATCACACACACTGGATATTAAAAATCCTATCAGAAGCTAATACCACAGTTCCGTGTAAAACCCCAACTTGCGTGCAAGATTTGGGAATTGTCGTGAATGATGGCTTTCATTCAACGCCTACTTTCTACGAAACCCTTGTCTTTTGCGTAACTCCACCGAATGTTCACTTGGTCTTTTCAGACTAAGAAAAGACTTTGTGCTCAAGATTTATTCTCTTAAAATCTTTCGCACAGATGAGCTACCAGATTCTCAATGGAAAATTCTTACGTCTTCCATGGGGGTAGTCGCATATTTATAAGCCCTTGATTACCCTGCATGAAAGATCTCGAATCGTATTTTTTGGTACATGAAATATTATTCACGAGCACACAAAAACCCTTTTGACGTCTCATTGGGAGTGTAAACCCTTTCACACAAAATCATCTTCCATACACTCTATGACTTGGCCATTTTTCAAAATTCTGATCCTGAAACATGTCTTGCATGCAAGTTCCAAAAAAAACTTCAATCTTGCGAGAAAAAATAAATATTTCATGCACACTTCAAATCTTTTGTGTACCATCCTTTTCCAAAAACATTTTTCTCCATTTTCCAATTTTTATCCCCAAAATTTGATAAACACTGGATAATGATGCCTCCTTCAATACTGCTTTCGGATCAAACTATATGACCCATTTCCATGTAATCTCTCTGATCTTCCATGAAAGGGTTGAAAATAAAAAACCCAAACCATGATCAACCCAAATTATATTGAAAAAAACATAAAGAAAACTCTTTTTCCATAAAATAACCACTTTTGTTCCAACAATAATGACCCCCCGAGTTCTTCATCTGGTAGGCGTCGTGCTAGCGACTAGCACCGAGGGTATAAAAATCTCAAATATGGAATCCATTACCCTCTATAATGATATAGGATTTGGAGATAGGATATCAATGATCAATAAAATCTATGAAATAATATAAAAACTAAACCAAAACCATACCAAAATGCGTGAATAAAATAAGTAGACATAAGATGATCAAAATAAATACCCAAAAGAAAAGTCATATAGTAGTGACTCAACGACACCTCCAATCGTTTGATCTAGTAATGTGCAATATAGTCTACGAAGTCATCCAAGAAACCTGAAAAATATTTGGTATAAACATAGAGAGAGGATAAAAATATACTTACTAGAATCATACAAAAAATATCTCATTTACAGGTGAAAGAGGTATACTAATGCACTAGTGAGTAAATAGAAGAACCAAATACACCTAAATAGGTCATCTAACCTATCGCATCCACACCATGACACACTCATAAAATAATTCATCCAATTATAATAACATAGTAATAAGTATATCGATAAAACAAAACCCATCAGGGATTTCCCAATAATTTAGTGCTCTCACACCCCAATTTCATATGCTCTAGTGCTCCCATATCTCCCATATAACATCACATCACATCTATACCACGGAAACCTAGGCCATCACATCACATCACATATCACCCACATAAACTTCATCCATCACATAACATCACATATCACCTACAGACACACGGGTTGTCACATCACATCACATGTCTCTTACAGACACCTCATATATCGCATCACATCACATCTTTCCTATATAAACCTAGCCCATCACATAATACCACATCTCTACCTTATACACCGATTTCATCACATAATAATCACTTTTTGTTATATATTCCCCCATATCACAACCAAAAATCTCTTTGAATATTACCCCCACAAAAAAACACACATTACCACCACACATGACAACCACTTCACAAAAAACACATGTCTTATTTCAGATTTAGACAAGGGGCTTCACATCACATTTCACTTATTTTTTGAAGTGAATTCTCACACAAGAGAAAAAATCTAGGGGAAAATATTTTATTAACAGGCTATAAGTGGTTCTAAAATTTTATTTAAAGTTAATTCAATCCATGACACATTATTGGTACACAAAAACTATTAACCAAAATGAAAACAAGTTCCCCAATGACCTTGATTTCTAGAATTAATTCAAGAATATACAATTCAAATATCAAAAAAATTGAAAGTTGTAAAACATGATATTTCATTTCAAATACCTTTAAATTTCAATTAAATAATTTACTTATCTTCATTATTCCACTTAAAAATATCTTTCAAAAAGATAACAAGATCATAAAACCTATTGCGTGATATAGCTAGATAAGAAACGAAGGATTTCCTACCACAAACAATGATTTATGATTTTCTATACAAGGTTGAATCAAGAGTAAGGCCACCACTGATCACTTAAATTAAGTAGAAAAACCTTAGAATCCTAGAAAAAAACATCCACATCTTTATCTAATGAAAAAACCTCAATCTTTTCTTATGCGAATATTTATTTTCTACCCTTTCTATCCTTTGTTTTGAATATCACAACACACTCATAAATGTTTTTACTAAATTTATATTTTCCATGTGTTTAGAATGTTTTTGTAGATAAAATTTATTTCACCAAACATATAAATATTTCATAACTAAATGTGTATAAACATTCCATACATGTTTGGTCCATCAGACTGATAGATTTTCAGTACATTGGATTAAAAGAAGTCTAGTATGTCATACTGAAAGATTTCCAGTACATCATATTTATAGAAGTCTAGTCCATCGGATTAACATAAGTCTAGTAAATTTATTTGTTGATATATGTTAAATTAGTGTGATGATGTCTAGTCTATCGGTATGACAATATCTAGTCTATCAATGTGATGATATCCAGTATATCAGTATGATGATATTTAGTCTATTGATGTGATGATATCTAATCTATCAGTATGAAATTATGTAGTCTATCTATATGGTTTCATATATTCTAATAGTGTGTATGGTTTTATTCAATTATACCAACATGTTATATTCCACCAAAATAAGAAGTTTATAATCAGAGTTATAATTATTACTACTAGTCACGATAAATTTTAATAGAATTTTAAAGGAGCTACAAGGATGAAATTAGATGAAGATATAAAATACTAAACTTCCTAGTGAAGAACATCTGAGGCCATTAAAACCAACTATAAGATTCATGAAAATATGACCATTGGAAGGATGCCTATAAATATGATTCAATTTGAGGAGATGTTAACTGATGATTTTTCGAACTAAGTCTATCAAAATATTTATTTTTTAAAACTCCTAATTCCAATTTTCTATGTAATTTTTTGATAGTTTTCATTTCTAAGGATTATATGTAAAGATTGTAAAATCCTAAGAATATATTTTCAATTATATTCTATCTTCTATTGAGGTTATTATCAAGGGATTCTGAAGATATTAATATGGCTAGATGTAATAATTTTTAGCAAGGGATTTGGGGGATAAGAAGATATAGATGATTTCAATTCTAGTGATTGAGGGATTTCTACTAGAAAAAGACAGGCCTGAAAATTTGGTTTAAATTATGGATACCTTAATTCAAGGTTTTTGACTTCCTTTTACACTGAGGTTAATGTGTATTATTTCCTTTATAAATTTTCTATTATTTTAATAAATAACTTTTTATTTTTTCGATTTACTTTTTTTACAAGTTTTTTAATTATATTGTTCATCTATAATGAAATTTTTTTAACTAAATTTTTCTATAATTTTATATACTTGACTAACTCAAAATAAGATACTAGTTACTCTAATAATTTGACACATTCTCAATCCAATAAACTATAAAAAGTTTTTTTGGGTTTTAATTAGTTCAATGTTTTTAAAATATAATTCCCCCTCTTATTTCCATCGTATACTCTTATGATCTAATAATTGGTATTACATCATGTTATACTACTTTATTATTTTGTTTTTACTATTTTTATACTACTTCAAGTTATTAGTGTTTTTATATGCCTTTTTTATAAATTTATATTACACTAACATCTAAATTATAGAAGGATTTAGTTATATAAGATGACAGGTTTAAACATTTTTACTCTTGATAATCTAAATCCTAGAAGACCAATAATTTTTTATGGTGATGATTATGAGTATTGGAGAATCAAAATGAATATTATCATTACCAATACTAGCGTTGATAATTTTTTTTTGTGTTGACTAGTAACTATAAGATTCATAATAAGTAATTTCATACTTTTACAAATAAATATAAGTAATAATATCAATTGAATTATAGAGTAATAAATAGTTTATTATGGTCTATAACTCAAAACATTTATAGTCATATATCATCATGTAAAGACACTAACAATATTTGGAAGAAATTTTAAGTTACATATTTTATAACTTTAAGAGTTATTGAGACTAGAAGAGTAATACTTTGTTTTAATTATCTAGAATTTGATTTCTTAAATGGTGAAACTTTTGAAAAGACACATCAAATATTCAAGAAAATTTTGAATAATTTAAAATTCACTAGAGAGAAAGATATTACTGATGAAATCATAGTTGAAAAGTTTATATAAATCATGATTGGAGAATGTGCGTCAATGAGGACTTTATTGGATGATACTAATATAATTACACGTCTAGTTCTAAATGATTTAATTAGGACACTTTTGAAATAAGATGGAATATTCAAAGGAGACATGAAATATATGATGAAAAATAATAGAGGACTCTCTTTTTCGACAACTTCTAATGTTTCTAGAAATTTCATTCAGATGATAAAGTTTTAAATTAATATAAAAAGAAGAAATTTATAGTTGAATTAGATAGTATTTCATTGAAAAAATCTAGAAATGAATTAGTTAATCCTATAAAGATGATGAACAAGATAGTTGTAATTAAGTATTTTTAATATAGATATAATAATAATTACAAGGTTAAAAGTGATAAAAAGGATTCTTCAGAGATTATATGTTATGAATGTAAGAAATATGAACATATCATACTGGATTTCATAAAGTTGAAAATAAAATATTTTAAGGATATGAATTTAGAAAATAATTCTAAAAAGTACTATAAGAAAAATAATAATAATATTTTGAAATCGTTTGATACTTTGGGTGATATTAGTGGATATATTTATTCATATAATTCATATGATTCTGGTAGAAATGATAAAAAGAATATCGGATTTTATGTTGAGATTCCAAATATCAATAATTGTTTCATGGAAAAGGTAACTACTGAATCTCTAACTAAATTTACCTTAAATGAAAACTATCATAGTATTGATGATAACAATAGTTCAATATCTTTTGATGAGGAATATTCTTCATTAGGAGAAAATAACACTTTAACTATTTTTGAATAGGTATGTAGATTTGAATTACTATTAACAAGGTATGGTTTTAAAATTTCAAAAAACATGATATTGATCAAGTGAAAGAAAACTCAAGGACTTATACTCTTACTATTAGTATATCAGATATTTCAAAATTTTAAATAAAAATTATTTTGAGAAAAATTACCTTTTCAAAATAATTTTTTTTTCTAATTTTGAGAAAAATAGTTTTTCAAATGATATATAAAAACATAGTTTAAATAAAACTTCTATTGTGGATAAGAATTTAGTTGTAAAACTAAGCTAAAAAATTTAAAGTTCATGAAATATTTTTCAAAGTTTAATACTCAAAAAGAAGACTATGATAAAATTTATAATCAAATTAGATCTCATAGATATATATCAAGAATGGGTTATTCTAATAGAAAAAAGGTTTTTCAAAATAATTACTTTGTTTCAAAAAGTGCTCCATTTTTCACTAAATGTCAAAGTGGTGGTCACTAGAAAAGTAAATTTTATTTCAATAGAGTTAAATCTATTGGTTTTTATAAATAATATTTTTATAAATAAATATATATTCTCAAAATTTTAAATTTTGAAAAATTTGGATTCCAAATATTCTACTTTCTAATAATACTGGACCCAAGATTATATGGGTTTCGAAAAAAAAATATTTATTTTCAAGAGAATAATAAATATAACAACAACAAAACATTTGGCACATGGATAGTGGTTTTTCTTGATATAAAACTAGAAACAGGTATTTCTTCAAGAATATTATAAAAATTAAAGGTGTAAAAGTTACCTTTGGTGATGATTCTCTAGGAGAAATCATTGGAATTGGTATTATTTTTCTTCTTGGTAAATCATAATATTCTAATGTTTTATTTTTTGTGGGTATTGATCAAAAACTTATTAGAATAACTCAATTATGTTGGGAGGGATATATTGTAAACTTTAGGAATGAAAATTTTATTGTTCATAGTTCTAAATATGAATTTATTATTTATGTCATTTGGTAGGAGAATGTTTATACACTAAACTTATAAGACCTTAGGAGCCAAGATATACATTTCCTTTGTGAAATATAAGACCAATTGTGGTTACATAATATAATATTAGGACACTTTAATGTTAAAAAATTATCTAAAATATATATTTATTAGTTATTCATTCAAATTTTATGTCTTCTTTATGATTGTGTTCAAGATATCAAGAAAATCCAAAAGAGTCATATTTTAAAGTTGTAAAACAATTTTTTGGTTATCTTAAGAGAACTATTGATTTAGGATGCTTTTATACTTATTTAAATGATTTCAAATCAAATGTTTTTTAGATGATGAATTTGGTAGATATAATATGGATAGAAAAAGTACATCTGGAATATTTTATTTCTTAATAAAATAATTATTTTCTTGGTCTTATGAGAAACAAAATTTAGTATCACTTACAACTGCTAAAGCTAAGTATATTCCATCTAGAAGTTGTTGTGATCAAGTGTTGTGGATGAAAAACACACTCACCAACTATGACATGAGTTTTACTAAAACTCAAATATTATGTGATAACACAAGTTCAATTGACTTCAGTAAAAATCTAGAAAAACACTCATAAACAAAGAAAATAAATATAAGAAACCATTTCATTTGGGATCAAGCACAAAAAGAAGATATTATATTACAGTTCATAGGAAGAAAATAACAACATGTAGATATTTTTTTAAACCTCTAAGTTTCGATATATTTTAATATATTAAACAGAATCTTGGAATGGATGATAAAAAATGATCATTCATATCTACTTATTTTTTACCAATATAATTAAATTAATGAACACTTTTTCCATGAGCGAGTACATATGTTTTGGTTTTATAAAAAGTTTCTTTTAAAAAAATATTTAGATTTCTAAAATTTTAGGATTTTATAATATTTTTGGATTTCATAAATTTGTTGGATTCACTAAATTTTTTGTTTTTATAAATAAAATTAGATTCAATAAACAATTATTTTTTTAAAATTATTTAAAATTCACTGAGTTTTAAAATTTCCAAAAAAATGATTTTACTAAATTTTTAGTCTTTCCTAAAAACAAGAGGAATATTTTACCAGCCTGACTCTTGTATATAAATTCATATCTTTAATACAAAAGGTAATATCTAATTTTTAATATTTAATTTTTTTATTTATTCTATTGTTCTTTACATTTTTTCTATAGTTCATATTTTATAAACATAAATTTTTTAAACAAATCTAAAAAATTTAAATTTCTAAAACTTATCTTGGTTTGATAATAGTTTTTAAAAACCATTAATAGATCAAAAATATATTAAAATGCTCAATAAAACTACTAATAATCAGATTAGGTTTTGTAATTCAATCTGATCCATCATATCTAAGGAGTTTTAATTTTCGCCCCATGCCAATAAATATATGAGTGGGTCACCACACCCCACATCGAATTTTAGAAAATTTGACAAATCTCGGCCATCAAATGCTTTTTCATTCTAATTTTTTGTAATTAAACTGATTAGTTGTTTCTTTATCTAATTAGGATTCTTCAGTCAGTTCAGTTTCCAACATGTTGAATCTAGAAAACATATAAAACTAAGAAGAAATGAATAGAATATTGATTCAAAAGAAATTTTTTGAGAAGACATATTCCTTTATAAAAAAATATGTTTTGGGTTGGGAGAAGGTATGCATAGAGATGTAAGATTTTGATCTTCACTTCCAAACTATAGTTATGGAATTTTATTCTTATATTGAATTTAGTAATGAAGTTAATTTTGAAGTGATAATATTTAATATTTTTTGTAATAAATTTAAATTGAATATCCAATAAGTATCAAATGTTATTGAAGTTCTATTGGATGGATAAGATCATATTTTTACTCATAAAATTCAAAACAAGTTAGAATGTTAAGGCTGAAGCATACTTGTTTTCTTTATATGAAAAGGTAAGTAAGTTTTTCCATTTTAAACTATATGCAAGGTTTTTGGAGTTATGGATACTAGTTTACCTCATACCAATGAAGGGTGGCCAAGGTATGTTGAAATTTATTGATATCATTTATTAGATTTTATGATAAATATGAGAAATATAGATCTCATTAAATATTTTTTCCTATAGATTGAAGCAGTATATAAGAGTTAGATGAAATCGAGGATTCTTCAGCTCCCATTCCTTACCCATAATATTTTGATAAATTTCATGTCTTTGAAGCATATTAAAAACAAGAAGTAGTAATGATGGAAAAGGTTTCTTTGATAAGTGAGGAAACTATCTCTTTAATGAAAATAGTTTTCATACCGGAATGAAGTGATTTTTGGATAAATTGGACAAGGTTGCATCTAAATTCTATGTACAATAGTTTAAGGAAAGTGTATATGAAAATAGAAAGGTTTATTTGTTTCCTCCTGGGACGTATAAGAAAATAAAAAATCATGACTAATGAAGATTTTAATGAATTGATGAAAATAAAATCTCAAAATATGCAGAGGATCTATATTTTTAATTATACGTGGTTGAATTATTATCTCTAAAATAAAGAACTGATGAATAGTTGAAAGAAGATGATAAAAATAAAAAATAGAAGAAAATACTTTAGGATGCTAAAGTGATTGAAAATTTTATGAATGTTTTTGAGAGGGAACACAGATATTTTCATACAAATACTAGAGTTAAAAATTAAAGGGTTATTTATATATCTCTTATATTAGTTTTCAACCTATTCTTCTATTATAAGTTATTATTTCTTATCCTACTTCAATAAAATAACTTGTTGAAACTTTTCAAGTTCCTGCTGTTGTTGATAAATGAAAAGATAAAGCTATAGATTTTGAAATTTTTTTTATAAAAAGTTGATGTCAAGAAAAGTATACAGAAATGTGGAAAATCTTATTTGAGAAGTCATTAAAAATTTAATGGGAAGTTAGAATAAGAAGTGGAAGAAGTTTCCAGAGAGACTTTTTTAGAATAAAAATCTAAAGAAGCGGAAAAATAAGAAAAAAGAATAAGAAGACAAGATTTCCAAAGAAACATCTTCTTTTACAACTCAGATGGAGAAGGATTCTATTTTATAAGTTTTTGAGAATGAGGAAACTTTTGAAAAAAAATTGAAAACCAACATTCTTATACAAGAGTTTTGTAAAATTAAAAGTCAGATCAGAATATCTATATAGAATAAATTTCAAATATTTTAAAAAAGAAAGAGAATGATGAATTTACCCATGGAACTTCAAGGATATGTGTTTCTTATGTTTCATTAGATTCAATAGATTCTCAGTAAATTCATTTTGAATAAATAATAGATTCAAGCTTAACCTATTTTAGTGAGACTTTTAGGAATTTGGTTAATTCTATTCCATTCCATCGAAATATTGAATCACAATACAAACACATTCAGAAGAGGTTATATGTGTTTGATAAATTAGAAGAAATAAATCAGTTTGTTGATAAAATTATCCAAAATTAAGTAGAATTCAAAGGATTTAAATTTGACTCAAAATTCGAGACAAGAACGAACAAATAGATTGTGATGTGGTTAAAAGATACATGAAGGGATTTTAAAATTCATGATGAATAAATTTAATTTATAGAGAAAATTTCTTTTGAAATTGATGACTATTTTTAAAATTTTTCTAACAAATTTTATGTGGATTTTGATCTTCTTGAACCGTTTAATTGTATTTTGGAATCTCAAGATGATGATATTGTGGAGCTGAAGTAGAATAATATGTTCCTAGAAGAATAAATTCAAAGTCGAAGTATGAGAATATTGGGAACCAATTTTTGAATGAATGAGTTAGGTAGTTGAAAGAAAAAAATAGATTGAAAAAATACCTTAGAAAATAAGTTGAAATTATAAGGAAAGAAGTTATAATATTTTAAGTTATTGAACAAATACAAGCAAGGATGGTGCCATTATAACAAGAAGTTGAAAATAACCAGGAGGTTCTTAGAAAAATGAAAGTTATCTTCAAAAAGATAAAAATGAAAGAATAATGTTTTCTTTGGACTCTTATTATTTTCCTAATATTTAAAATTTCTTTTGAATTAACAAAAGACTGAATATTCTTCCATTTATGTATTTTATTGGATATTTTCAAAAAATTGGTTGGATAAATGTTATTTCTATATTATATTTTCTATGAATGTATATCTTGAATTTTTTTAGAATTGTTATTACTAACATTTCTAGTACATTCTACCTTCCTTATTTATTTTTTAAAATAAAAAAGGGGAGAAGTTTTTGGATAAGTTTTTGGAGAATTTTTTGGTGAAGTAAAAATGGGAGAAAATATTCAAATAGAGAAGTAAATTTTTAGGTATAGATTTTTTTTAGAATTTATGTTATCATATTCATTAGGTCATAGTATATTATGTTAAAGGATTCATATATAAATAGGGAGATAAGATAGATAGAGAGATAAAGGGATATGAGTTCCCAAAACCATAATGGGACTATAAGTTTTTTAAAGTTATTAGTTTTTATATTTAGGTGTTGTTTTTTTTCTTTTCAAAAAAGGGAATATTGTTGAGTGAAATACTTATTTTTTACCCTTTCAATCTTTAGTTTTGAACATAAAAACACCCTCTTAAAAATGTATTTTCCTAACATAATATTTCCAAAGTTTTTAGAATTTATTTTTATAAAAAAAAATTATTCTAACAAACATAGAAATATTTCTTAACTAAATGAATATAAACATTTTATAAAAGTATGATCAATCGTACTAATAGATGTTCAGTCCATTGGATTGATAAAAGTCCAGTTCATTGGAATAGAAGATGAGCAATCCATCAGATTGAAATAATTATGACCCATCATATTGATAAAATTATACTCCATAGGATTTATTGAAGGAAATTCAATCAGTATGATGATATCCAGTCTATTAATCTAATGATATCTAGTCAATCGGTGTGATAATATCTTTTCTATTGGTATGATTATATCCAGTCTATCATTGTGGAAATGTCTAATCTTTTAGTATGACGATATGTATTATATCCGTGCGACAATATCTAATCTATCGATATTAAAATATTTAATCTATTAGTATGGTTGAATATAGTCTATCAGTGTGACAAGATTTAGTCTATTAGAATTTCCTATTTTATTCCATTGGAATAAGATGTTTATAATCGGAGTTTAAAATATTACCAATGGTCAAAATACAATTTAATATCACTGTAATGGTGCTATCGGGACAACATCGGATGAAGATATAATTTGTTGATATGTCAAGTGAAGAACATCTGAGTTCATTGAAACCAACTCATAGATTAAAAGAAATATTATGGTTGGATAGATTCTTATTAATAGGTGTGGAATTTTGGATCTGGAAGTGGATTCTTTTTTAAACACTATTTATTTAAAGATTTATATAATTTAACTCGTAGTTAGGATTTGATTTGTAATATTTTAGAGTATTTTCTATCCTAAGGATTTCATGTGAGGATTGTAAAATCCTTAAAACATCTTTTGAAATTTCATTCTATATCTGATTGAGGTTACTATCAAGGGATTCTAGTGATAGGAAGACAACTGGATCTGATCAGGCTGATCAAGGGCTTCCATGGATTGGAAGACAGAGTAAATTTTGAACATAGTTATTGAGGGATTTCTACTGAAGAAAGTCGAACCTAAAAATTTTGATTTAATTGTGGATACCTTAAGTCATGGTTTTTTACTTCATTTTATGCAAAGGTTAAGGTTTATTATTTCTTTTATAAAGTTTCTATTATTTTACTAAATAACTTTATTTAGTTTCAATTTTCTTATTTTTTCATGTTTTTTTAATTATGATGTGTATATAGAAAGGAAGTTTGTTTTAACTAAGCCTTTTTATACATTTATATACATGAAAAATTTCAAGTCTTATACTAGTTACTCTGATAATCAAACACATTCTCTGACTGATAAAACATAAGAAAAAGGATTGGGTTTTAATTTGTTTAAAGCTTTTAAACTACAATTCACCCCCCCTCTTATAGCCATCATATACTCTTATGATCCAACAAACCTAATAATTTTTCTGATAGAATTCCCTCCCTAGATGAACAGAAATAGAGATAATAAGTAAACAAAAGGAGGTGACTTACCTAAAACCACCACGAATCGATCCCCCAATTCCGAGGTTGAAATATATGGAGAGTGAGAAGAAAGAACTCCTTGGTATGCACATGGATCACACATGAATAAATTAAATTGTTAAAAAGGTATGGTTTTTGGGGATTTAAAATTTATAGGTAGTCTGAAATACATAAGACCATAGAAAAGCCAACCCACCACACCACATATTTTCTAAAAAAGAATCAGACCACAATAAAATACAAAGAATCGTGTCATTTACTAGATGATCAAAGCATTTTCTAAGTAATGTATCTATCTCCATGTCATAGATCTCATAAAATAGGAAAACATACCATGACATATCTTTAGACACCATGTCTCATGAACCATTCTCCAAGAGGAGGCAACATTATTTCTCCACCTCCACAACATAGTTGTGACTAAATTGGAGGAATTGGTAAAAAATCCAACCCATGACACTATGATGTAACAAAAACCCTCACACTACATCCAATTATGTAAGAAACCCATCTCTACAACACAACCACTCTCCATGACACATCTTCTTTAAAATTATTAGCATCTCCAAAACTCCACTCAGGCCTCCCCTACGCTACAACTGACCTCTCCACACCACAACAACCACCCTTATGTTGTATCCCTATGCTTTATACTGTAGAAATCCATTTAAATTATTTTCCATATCCAATCTATATTTTCCCTCTAACTACCATGGTACCTCCCCTAGATACCTCTACCACTTGAATTCTTACAAAGTAGTGGGTTAGAAGGTCTAGACCATTAAACAAAATATATCAACCCTTTCAGGATTCTTGTTTAGATTAGGATGGTTTCTTATCATTCGGTGCTTCCATACAACATCTCTCAATAACACAATGTGTTTCATGTATCTCTCATAAAAATTATATACCACATTTTTTACATGTATTGAACTCAGAGGTCATACAATAGAAGCATGACCTTTCCAATTAAGAAACACCTATATATATATTGGATTATAGAGAAAATGTACTATGAAATAAGTCTTCTTACTTGGTAAAATTTATCAAGGGGAATAAATAATTTGAGGGAACTGCATGGGAAACCAAGGATATGATGAAGTATAAGTATCCTCATTTTTTATTATAGTGATGAAATTTGAAAGAAAAAATTCATTATAAGGAGGGTTGAATGTAACACTCCAAGATTTTATATGTATTTCATTTGAAATAAACTTAAGGTATTTGACAACTTTCTTTACATGTATCCTTGAGTCTAAATGAATTTCAAAATGGTATACCTTTATAACATGACCATTAGATTGGCTGGTACTAATTGGATTTTCCATATTATGAAATATATAATAAAATGTTTTCTTAAATTAAAATTTATTGATTAATTACTATAAAATAATCATTAAATTTTTATTAAAATCATTTAATGGTTAAAAGATTTTTTTCCCCTAAATGATATATATATATTTATCTAAATAAAGTATATCGATCACTTTTTAAAAATTATTTCAATATAAAATATTTATAATGTATACAAATAAATGAATTTTCATCAATACATTAATTATATAAAGCTTAGGATTAAATATAAAATAATTTAAGAGTAAAAGTAGTTAATTTTCATAAAACCTTTATTGTGCACAATGTGTTTTTATCATAATAAATTAAATAAATAATTATTGGTTAAATTTTTAAAGAAATATATATACTATATATTTTTTAGAATATTTTATGTTTGATTTGATATTTTTTACTATGAATAGATTGAAAATAAATTCCGTTCTATGCTTGAAATTTTATTTTTTAAAAATTGGGTTATTATTGAGTTTTCTATGCTTATTTTAAAATTATTTTATGCCAATTATAGAAATTTAATTTGATAAAATGGTTTCCATATTTTCAATCGACATGTACAAATTTTGTAATGAGGGTAATGTTTCCCCAATAATTTTTTTAATTATTATTAGTTGAAGATATTTCAACCCTATAATATATTATATTTGAATCCTTTTAAATTTTGAAGCATTATAGTTTATAATTAAATTAATATTATTTAAAACTTTTAAGAAATTTCATGTGTGTCCTCTTCCACACTTATAAAATGACTCCTCATCTCATCCATTATTCAATAATTTTGAACGTTATAGATTGGAAAATACCTTCCCCAAAACCTTCATATCTTCCTTCCCTTTATCCTATAACCATTGGTCTTCACCTAAGATCATTCATTTAAGTATTTAGGTGTAATACCAATGTCGTCTCTCAAATAATGGGTATGAATCATAACTGTGACCTTTCAATTTAATATCTTCTTATACAATATCTTAAGCTATTATATAAATCATAACATGATTAATCTAGTATTATAAATGTGTTGAGATGTTATTATAATAATTTAGTAACCATTTTCCAACTTCTTTCAATCAAATGGGAAATAAAAGTATCACTTGTCCATACATGTGGACCACTTCCTCTAAGTAGTGATATGATTCAAATTCTATCACCATATCACATGGTTATTCAAAATGGTTGACTTAAAAAATATGTATAGGATATTTATTATATAATTATGATTCTATGATGTTAAAATGTTATTTATATTTCTTTCCTTCTTTTCATTATAAAATGAATACATCATTCATGTGTATATACGAACTATCATCTCAATGAATGGTGTAATTCATTTTTATATCTCTATATTTTATGGATAGTTATAAATATATATATATATATATACATATTGAATATATATGATATTCATATCAAGATTAAAATTCTATATATGATTCATTCATGATCAAATTAAATGGATTGGGACTTTTGAAATAAAAATTTCTTGGATAAAACAAAACAATTATCTCTAAGAATATGGATTTTAATAAATAATTTTTGATGAATGGTTGGAAATATATTATTAGTAAACCATATATGGTAGTATAAGTTTGTATATTATTATTTTATTTAATTATAATAAATTTAAATTCATTACATATGAGGATTAATCACTTACAATTAAATTCATACTTGAGGTAAGGGATCTTCATCTCAATATTGTTTTATTGATATATGTTTACTATTATTCAAAAAATTATGTTTTGAGGTGTATATACTACCCATTTGATATTTTATATTTTTTATCCATATAAATTATTGTTATTTTAAGTTATAATTCAACATTTTTCATCACATAGTTATTTATTCCAATGTTACCAAAGTATTTAAGATTTCTCATCTAACTTTTATTTCCATGAGACACATGGAATATTCCCCACTTGTTTATTTCATTTGGTGGATATACTTACCTTTTAATATAATATATCGTGAAACTTTTTATATTTATGTTATTTAATGTTTGATTTGATGTTATTTGTTCATGGGGTTATGATTCAAAATTTTCCGAAGTGGTATGGTTTTTGCGTTACAATTTCAATTTTTACCAGGATTATTTATGCCTAAAATTTTTATACTAAAATTATATGATATATCTCTAAAAAATATATTTTATTTTATTAAACTATTTTTATTGTTTTATATTACATATTTTCTTTTAAATCTCCTCTCTTTAAGTACTCAAGAGTCCTAGAGAATGTTTATAAATAAAAACAGAATTTATTTCTCTCTTCAGTCAAGAATATTTTTATTCCATGTATATATATTTATTAAAATGTTTTAAAAAAATATTATTACTATTTATATATTATTGTATAAATTCATCTTTAATCATGCTTAACTTTATATAAAAATGTTTAAAAATTAATCTTTTCATTGTCTGAATGAAGTACTTTTGACTTTTTAAAGAATATGTGAGAGGAATCTTAGTTTAACATATACCGAACGAATAGATTTTACTGTCATCATTACCATTCGACATTTTAAACAATCATTTACATATTTTCATGGTAAATTTCAACGAAATTTATTTACTTAATATTTTTGAGATTTTTATATTTTAAATAAGTGATTTCAAAATAAAAATAGTATTTTTTTTTCTTAAGAAATATCATGGTTTTCTTTTAAAGGAAATTTCTATCTATGATAACATAATTTGATGTAACTTATGATTCATATGGGATATTATTCCACGATACAATATTTATTATTTATCTATATGTTTTCTGAATATGATTATAAGATATTTAAGAAATTCATTTCTTATTGTGGTTAAGTTATGATATAATGATAAATGTTACCATGATCTTATAGGATACGTATGAATGGATTATGATTTTTTTATGGGTTTGTATATTATATAAATCAAATAAATTGGGTAAATATTAATGTTTTATAAACTGAAAGGGTATTTGGGAGGTTATTCTAACCCCAAAAGGGGGTATACGGGAGGTTATCCCAAGACCAAAGCACGTACATGGGTGGTTATCCCAAGCCTAACATGTGATGATTTTCATTATGGTTATCCTTCATATAGTATTTAAATGATTATTTATATTCAAAAATTTAATCCACTCTTTTATGATATGATATTATGTAAATGTTATACTCTCATGGCCCATGTTTTTTATTCATTTTATGTTTCAGATCTTATAAACTACAAATATTTATTCAATGACTCATATTTATGATCTGTGAATTGTTGTGTATGGATTTCAAATGTTAATCTCATGTTCTTATAACCTTATAAACATTTTATGCTTAAATTATGATTTATATCTCCCACATTTATCTATACTGAGCATCTGATCTCATTATTTATTATGTTTTATTTTAAACATGATATGAAGAAAGGTTTTGATTATGATATGTCTTAGAAGGGTGATAATTGTGAATAAATTACTTAGAGTTGATGTAGATATTTTATGTACTGGTTGTTTATGTATCCATGAATCCAAAGTCACTAAACCTTTAAAGTTATATAATGGATAAAAATGATATATAATTAATATTCACCCAATAATATGTAATATTTATGTATGTAATGTTTGGGTCACCTCATAAATGGAACATGAAAATGAAATATACATGAATATTTTTCTAAAGAAAGAATTTATTAAACTTAATTATATTATTCAAGAATTTAGATTCCTGTACCAAGTGAGTCAGGATTAAAGGCAAGGGTTTTTTTACTTAATTTCCTTTCATTAATTCATATAATACTTTCCTTGACTAATACCTTTATATTTTCTATTATACTGAAATTTCTCTATTATATATGTATTTTTCTCCTTTAATCTAAATAATATAGATTTTATCATAAAAATATTCCTCCTTCATCAATTTTTACCTTCATAAAAATGATACATTATTAAGAATAATACCTACAGTTTAAATGAATATTTTTCTTCCATTCCCATATTTTAATTAATATAAATGTTCTCCTTTCATAATTGAAAACCCATATATTTTTTATCTCATTTGATAATTATATTTCCCTTTATGATGTTAAAATATAGGGTTTTATCCTTTCTAATTATGTGGGTCTTCAATAAGGTGTTTTAAAATAACAATGTAATTTCATTTTCAAACATGATTTTTTATCTTCCACTTGAATTTTTTTTCTTTAATGTAATTTTTTTTTCATTTTTTCATTTATTAAAATTTATTTCAGATTAATTTTTTCAATGTAATAGTTTTATACCTGTTTAAATGGATTTATGAAATTACTTCTAAATTAGTTAAGAAAACTATGTTGCAAAATCCTTAAAAAAAATTCTCCATTTATCTTCCATTTTCATCTCTATATCTATGATATCTATCTCTTATGAATTATGGTTCATGATTATTCCTTAAATTATTTTATAGTACTTTTGGAATTTTGAGTTTATAGTGACAACCAATCAAATCCTAATTTTATGTTATGTAATAGTATTTATAAAATATATTCAACACCTTTTAAATTTCATGTATTTTCATGATATAATGATGGATTATTTTCAAGTATAATAAATAAGTATGGTATATAATTATGTGATGGGTGATGTATATATCCCTCCAATTTATTGTTTGAATATTAATATCTCATGAGATAATTATTATTCATGGGCATTGTTCAAAACTTAATATGTGAGCATGATTGGGTTTGGTCACATCATAATGAGTGGAAATGATTGGGTTTGTTCACAACACAATGCGTGAGTAGGATTAAGATCACTAGAAATGTTTTTATTACCTATTTTAAATCTTATTACACTTTCGTATGGTATATTTAAATGGTTTATAATTGTTTCAAATATTTTCTAATCCATGTTATATATTTCTAGGTCCCATGTTTTTATTTTTATCCCATGAAAATATCTATAATGTTCTATTACCTAAGGGTTGTACTAAATACCCTAAAGAAGGAGAAGTTATATGAAAAATTTACCAAGTGGGAATTTTTTCTGAAGAATGTTTAATTTTTTGGGTATTATAATCTCAATCAACGGTATATTGTTGGATACATCAAAGAAGGATGGTATTGACCAGTTTTATAGACCAACTATAGTGACTGAGATCTGTATTTTTCATCATTCTATAGGATATAATAGAAAATTTGTGAAAACTTTCTCACAACTTCCAATATACTTACCATGTTAACTAGAAAGGGATCCAAATTACTTTGGACTGATGAATGTGAGAAAAATTTCATGGTACAAAAGGTAAGGTTAGTCAGTGAACCTATGATTACATTACCCAACAGTGGAGAAGGATTTGTAAGCTATAATAATGTATCAAAGAGGTATTGGGGATATGGTGATAGCTTATTCCACGTAATAGTTGAGGATTCATGATTAAAATTACCCAAATCATGATTTAGAGTTAGGTGTGGTAATTTTTTGATAAATAAATAGAGGAATTATATTCATAGTGAAAGTTAATAAATATATATATACTTATCAAAATAGTTTAAAGTATATATTCACATATAAGGAGTTGAATATGTGCCAGAGATTATGGTTGTAACTAATTAAAGATTATGACTTCTTAATAAATTTACACCCTACGAAAGAAAACAAGGTGGATAATTCTTCTATTTAAAATGAATATGCTATATTTTCTATGATGAGCATTATAAAAGATAAAATATATTTTTATTTTAGAATAAATTATCTCATAATCTTGAAGGAATGGGAGAAATCATATCTTTATCGGAGAAGTGTTCAACCATCAATCCACGTAAGGATTAAAGTGGAACAAAATGAATATTTATAGCTTCAAAAGAATGTGAGAAATGTTCCTAATTTTAACATTGATTATGATGGAATGATAGGTTTTAGAGATAATTATTGTGTCCCATCCATACCATATATGAAGAAGTAGCTATTAGAGGAAGCTCAAAGTTTCTCATTGACTACTCATTATAGAAGTATAAAGATGTATAAAGATCTAAAAGAGTATTTCTGGATGAATGAAATGAAGAGAGATATTACAGAGTTTTTATCTCAATGCTTGGTGTGTGAGTATATTAAGGTTGAGAGACAAAATTCTAAAGGTATGTTACAACCATTAACACTACCTGAATGGTAATATGATAATATCACCATAGATTTTATCCTTAGAGTCCAAAAAACATCAATATGGCATAGCGTTATATGAACTATAATCAATTGTATTATGAGGTCAACACAAATCATTTATATCAAAACAAGGAGGATAATTCTTCTATTACTTGCGTTACATTCAATATTGAGTTTTAATGAACCTTGAAAAACTACTAATATTATTACTATTTATAAAAAATCATTTTTACCTAGACTTAAACTTTGATGCATAAATAGGATAAAATTTTTAAAATATTATGTATAATGTTTTTATATAAATAAATCAAGTTGATAAAAAAAATTATGCAATTTTCAGTAAAGTCTTTATATGTTTCAAAAATACTATTTTCTCAAAAAAACTGTTTTTATTGCTTTTGTGAAAAAATAATCAAAGTAATTTTTTTATACATTTATAAAATATATTTTAAAAAAATAAACACCACTTTTTAAATCTACATGTCAAAATTTTCTTAGGGTGAATTTTTGGGATTTTTCTGAAAAAAATAATTTTTCAGTGAATGGTGAAAATACTAGTTTTTTGATTAAAACTAACATTTCATTTAAAGAATTTATAAGGTAAATTTTATTATAAAATGATTCTAAAAGTAAAATAAGTTCAATTTTATATTTATAAATCCTATTTATTTTGTTGGAATCAATTTCATATTGAATTTTTATATAAAAACTTTTTAATCATTTGAAACACTTCTCATTCAAAAATAGCTTTTGTGTCGCATCTATGGGGTTAATTTTAAGTTTTTATTTTTACGTTTATATTAATTTAATTTTTAAAAATAGATTAAATATTTTTAATCAGAATAATTTATATTATCTAACAATGTTAACATAATTTTTGACCATAATGAATAGTAAAAAGTGAAAAAATTGATTATCGCGGTTAAGGTTAAAATGCCACCCCCTCTCCTCTCCTATTCACACTTTTTAAACCCTTTGTTTCAGATAATACCTTAAAAAATACCTTCATTAATTCGCTAATATCATCCTATAATCCTTATTTTTATCATAAATCCATCCTAGGAATGATTTTGGTGCAAACCTATGGAGTTTACCTGAAGAAGATGTAACATTCTTCAATGAGCATTTTTATTTTATTTATTTCTCCACATCCTTCAAATATTATTAAACCATAAAAATATAATGTTCTAAGTAAATTAATTATACTAATATATTATTATACTATTTAAATTACATATATCTATCTCCTCTTCCCACAAGTTGCAAATGATAACATCGCGCGTGTGTACGACGGACTACTGCCATACGAACTAATGTGACACGTTTTCCATCAACACATCTCACAGTTAGGTATGTTGATGAATATAATGTATATTTATATATATATTATTTTAAAAATAAATATACTCTTTTAAATATTATATCACTTATAACTTCTTAATTTCTATTCCATTGAGGATACGATATCGTCATTCGTGTTTACGGAAGACTACTGCCTCGCTAAGAAATGTGGGTTTTTTTTCACTAACAATTTGCATGGAAGTTAATTAGGGAAAATTTAATTATTATATGTGATATATGTGAAAAAAAATTATTATTTATTTTTAATATATTATGTACCTTAATTTTATTTCAACCATCGAGAAAATGGATACAACGTTCATGCATACATACATCTTACAATCTCTATGAACGGTGTATTTAATTATGTATCTCTATAATTTATGGATTAAAATAAATAAATATATAATGAATATATATGATATTTATATACTTGTTAAAATTATGGATATTATGCAACCATGATCAAAGTAAGAGGACTTAAAATAAAAATTCAAAATATACACTGAAAACAAAGCAGTTATTACTTGAAACATGAATTTAACATAAATTTGTTAATAAAAGGGTAATAAAAGGTCATAAGTAAATCATATATGGTGTTAAATATATAATTATGGTTCTTTAATAGGTTTATAATAAACCTATACTTATCATATTGGAGGTTTGAACATGTATGAAGTAAGTCGATACTTAAGGTCAGGGATTTCTGTCTAACTTTTATTTTCTATGGGACACATGTCATAGTCACCATGTGTTAATTTTATGTGGTGTATATAATTCCCATGAATATATATTATAATTACTGTTATGAATATTATACGGAATTACATATACATTTTAATATCTCTCTTTCATGGGTACTACGGTTAAAATTTTACCAAAATGGTAAGGGACATTGTCTCAATTTTCCTTCTTTGAGACACATGTTATGTTATGAACCTATCTTATTTTATGAGGATTGTGTATATACTACTTTACAAGTAATATCATGAAATTATTTCTTATCATAATATTTTAAGTTTCATTTAATTTTATTCTTTCACTGGGATTATGATTAAATGTTACCAAAGTGGTAATGGTTTATTATATAATCTCATCTTTTATCGAGTTTTTTAATGTTTATACTCCTTATAATGAAATATTATGATCCATCTCTTAAGAAAATGATGAATTTTATTCTCCTATATTTATTTCATGATAATACATGTTTTTCCTTAATTTTATTCTTTTTATGTACTCAAGATTTTAAAATAATGTTTCTAAGAAAAAACCAACTTTATTTCCCCCTTTGATTGAAAACCATTTTCCTTCCATAACGATATTTTCTTAAAAAAATTCTAATATGTTTTAATGTTCCCCAAAATTATTTAGTAATAAATTTTAACCTATGTTTAATTTTTATAAATTGTTTTAAAAGGAATCTTCATGTCATTTTCAAAATATTAACAATTTGAATTTTACCACAATTGTGAAAGGAATATTTGTTGTAATATGTATATCCTTTTCATCCATCAATACCACTCATTGTTTTAAATATTCCTTTATAATTATCCTATGTTATTTTCAATGAAATTTACTTTAAAAATGTTTTATGTTATAAAAAAATTCAAAGTTGAAAATCTATTTTTTCTCAAGAAATGTTACAAGTGATTTTTTAAAATAATTTTCGAAATAAGATAACATCCTTTAATGTTACATAATATTTAATGAGGATATGATCCAATAATACCATATTTATTCTATATTTTTATAGTTTATGATTATGATGAAAATATTTTTATAAAGCCTATTTCTTTATATGGGTTATACTATAATGAAATGTTTATGGAACTAGACCCCTTTTAATAGGTTATGATATAATGAATGTTTTATGATCTTGCATCACACAGACGAATGTATTATGAGATGGGTGGGGCCTATATCTCCCTCCAATGCATTGGATAAATATGGATAACTATTTATTAAATATAATATTCATGAAAATGATTACATGTTCACAATTAATTTAATGATCCTAATGAAATATTCAAAATGTTATGTGTGAACCTGATTACATGTTTATATTGGTATGCATGGAGATGAATTTCATGTCCATAAGTTTAGGAGAGTTTTTGATTTCATGTACTTAACTTAATGGGCGAACATGTTTCTATTCTTACATGTTTAAAGTGTTTTAAGCTTATGTGTATTCCAAAAATATATTTCTTATTCCAACACTATGTTCTCATGGATCATGTTCATTGATTCAATTATGATTTATATCTTATAAACTGCCAATATTTATTTCATGACATGAGATTCTGATATTTGATATTTTGGGTATGGTTTTCATACGTTATTCCCTTTTTTCATAACTTATTCTCACGTTATGTTTGTGTATTTTCCATGTTTACCCTTATTGATCATACGAGATCAAACTTTCTTATTTTTCCTTTTTCCAGGTTATGAATAAAGGTTTTATGTAGGGTATATTTTTGAAGAGTAGAAAAGTGGAATATCATTATGGGAGATATTTAATATCCTTCACTAAATAAGAATATTGTGAAACAATTATCCAAATGCACTAAATCATTGTGGTCCTTGGATGTGTATTTGCGGAATATAATGAATATTTATCTATTAAGATGGTATATCTATATATGAGAAGTTTCGATCTTGACAGTTGGTATCTGAGAAAAGTTTTAGTTATCCATTGGAAACTATGATGATAAAACTTTAGTAACATCCCTAAAGATATGTATAAATATTATTCAAAGTATAGGAAAATGTCCTGGAATTTTGGAAAAGAATAGATTTAGTGATTTCCAAGAAATTAAATCCCTCTTTTGATACTACAAGTGGATGTTGATTTAGAAAAATAGTACCTATGGTAAATAACTCTGAAAAGGTTTCACTGAGCTATACTCGATCATCACCTGGTTTAGGATAAAGAACCTTATTGCACACCTATTTTGACACTCTCATGGTATATTCATTAGAAAATCACAAACTCTTAACAAATCATCATGAAGGATTTAAATAGATAGTGACTATGAATGAAATTTCATAAATATATAGTAACATAGATTTAAAAATAATGTGTCATGATTTAGATATCATATATGATATTTTCTATCATGATTATTTAGTTATCCTCAATAATTATTTCTTCTTAAAATATGATTTTTGGTTTTAGTCAATGGTTAGAACCTGAAGGAACCACTTTAATGTTGAGTGTAGAATACAATGAATTTGTTTCCTCTGAAGAAACTAAACATTATAGGATATGAAATAAAATATCTTGTTTCCATGATCATATAACTTTATGGAGATTTTAATCAAGATGAACATCAAGAATATCAATGGAGGGACACCATTTAGTTGAGTCTTTATGAGGAAAAATCCCCCCTTATTTTAGTGGTTTAGCTACTGAACAATGGATCAGTACCACTAAAAAGGTATTTTCTATTATACAATGTTTATAGCATGAAACATCCTTATTTTCTCTCTATCATTTGGATGGTGAGGTAGATCAAGGGTGGAATCTTATTAAGAATATGAGTCTATTAGAATAAATTAACTCAATAAAGTGGGATTAGTTTAAGAGCTTATTTTTCAATAATTACATTCCTCATATTCATTATATAGAAAATAGAGAAATATTTCATCAAACTTAAACAGAAGGGTGATGAATCTGTCAATACCTATGAAGTAAATTTTACAACACATGTGAGATACTCATATGGTATTGTCATTTAGCCGGAAAGTAAGGTTGAATTATTATTAAATTATTTAAAACCAAATCCCTGAAGTGTGTTATCCATAAGTTACTTTATAAGATAAGGATAAATCATTATATGTGCACTAAAAGTGGAAATGGAAGTAGGAAAACCTCTTGGTTTTAGTAATAAGGAATGTAATATGGGGTTCCATGAAAGTTACAATGATATGTCACATGAAAGGAGACATAAGTTTCAAACTATTATATTCCAAAATTGTGGTGAAGAGAACTTATCTATGTTCTTGAAATGAAAAAAATGTGTTTCAAGTGTGGAAAGAATGGGCATCGAGAAAAATACTATAGAATTGGTGTAAAGAATCCAGTCAATGAAATGAATAGAGAGAGATCTCAAGAGAATGCACCGCCAAAACACTATTGTTTATAATAAAAGGAGTATGGGAATTATGCTCGAAAATTCTCATATTTAAAGGTTAATGATTTACAATAATTTCATAAACATCTTAAGACAATATAAAATGTTAAATCTCATGTAATCATTATTTCTGATGAGGGGTGTGATAATTATGTTGTGAAAGGTACACTTATCATCCACCCTAGAAGTATTATTGTCTTATTTGAATCTATATCTACCCATTCATTTATATATGAATAATTTGATAAGGGTATAAATATTCCACTAAAATGATTAGATATATAATTTTTAGTGAATACCCATAATGGTATGATTATATCATCTCAATTATATGATTTCTCTCTGATTGAAGTTTGTGAGAATTCCCTTCTAGGAAATCTTATCATTCTTCCTATTATTGAATTTGATGTTATCTTATGAATGGATTGGTTTTCTCTGCAAAAATCCCACATTAATTTTTGTAGGTAGGAAAGTAACATATGTTATTCCAAACCATCCTATGATTTTCTATCATTATGATGATATATATGAGCTGCCATTGGAAATCACATCCCTTTTATGGGTTCTGATTCCTATTTAAAAGGAGTGTTTTTCTAATATGGTTATGGAGAAACTCAAAATCAATGATATTCCTATTTTTCAGTAGTTTTTTGATGTCGTTATAGAATATTTTTTTAATATTCTACCAAAACATGATGTTGATTTCCAAATAGAACTCATACCTAGTGCATGCCAATTTCAAAGACTCGCTATAGAATGGACTCAATTAAGTTTCTAGAATTAAAGAAGAAACTCCTGGAGAACCTTGAAAAGTTATTTATTCAGCTATGTTTTTCAACTTGGGGTGCACCTATTCTATTTTTTAAAAATAAATATGGATTGATGAAACTCTAAATTCATTATAAATAGTTGAATAAGATTTCAATCAAGAACAAGTATCATCTACCCTGTATTGATGACATGTTTGTTCAACAGAATAAAGTTAAATACTTTCCTACGATTTAACATCATTTTAGAAATCATTAATTGAGGTTCTATAAGGATAATATACCGAAGAGTTCCTTCTCTATAAGGTACCGACACTATGAGTATATAGTTATTCCATTTTGTCTTACAAATTTACCTGATATTTTTATGGATTTCATGAATAAAATCTTTAAAGAGTACCTTGATAAATTTTTGGTAGGATTTATAGATGATATTATAATTTATTTAAAGTTAAAATAATAGTATTAATATCACTTGATCATTGTACAGAATACCCAAATGAAGGAGTGACAGTTTAAAAAATCAAAGTGTGAATTTTGGTTGCAAAAGGTTTCATTTTTGGGTCATATAATCTCATGCAAGGGTATATTGGTGGATCTGTTAAATAAAGAAGTTATTGAATGTTAGACCAGACCAACCATAGTGACTGAGATACAAATTCTTCTTGTTTTATCTAGATATTATTGATGGTTTGTGTATAATTTATCACAACTATCTAATTCACTCACTATGCTAACTTGGAATGGGGCTAATCCCCTCTGGAAGGATGAATGTGAAGAAAATTTCAAGGAACTATAGATATTAATAATTAGATCACCTATTCATACCTTACCTTAAAGTGGAAAACATTTTTTAATCTATATTGATGCATACAAGATGGGATTGAGAAGAATTATTATTCATAATGACATGATTATAACCTATGCCTCGTGTAAATTGAAGGTTCATGAGAAAAATTACTAAACTCATCATTTGGAGTTAGCTACAATAATTTTATCATTAATGACATGGACACACTATCTTTATAGAGAAAAGTCAGATTTATATACCAATCATAAAATTTTAAATAATATATTCATTCATAAGGATCAGAATATGCACTGAAGAAAATGGTTAGAACTAATTAATGATTATGACTGCTCAATACATTACAATTGTGGGAAATCAAACAAGGTGGTAGATTCTTTGAGTATAAAGGTTCGTTCTAGATAATTTAGGACAAGGTTCACAAAATATCTAATATTTCTAGTTTTTCAAAGGATGGATCTATAAATCCTGAAGTAAAGGGGAAATGTTATCTCTCTTAGCAGAATGTTTAACCTACTATATATGTTAATATTAAATAGGAATAAAAAGAAGATGTAAAGCTACAAAAGAATTTCAAAAGTTTTATTTAGTTTAACCTTAAATATTATGGAATAATAAGCTACCATAACTGTGTATGTGTTCCATCTACACCATATTTGACGAAGGAATAATTATAGGAATCTCATAATCTATCATTTTCTATCCATCCTAGAAGTATGATGATATATAGTGATTTGAAATATTATTTCTGGTAGGATATCATGAGGAGCTATATCGTATAATTTTTATCTTGGTACTTGGTATGTTATAAAGTTAAGGATGATTGAAAAACTTCTAAGGGGATGTTATATCCATTACCCATACCAAAATGGAAATGGGAAAACATCACCAAGGGTTTTGTCTTAGGGTTCCCAAAAAACTTTGAAGGGAATAATTCTATATGGGTTGTAGTCAAATTCCTTAAAAATTCATCATGTTTCACTGATATCATATAATATTTCTATCTATATCACCATTATAAGATATTTATTAAGAAAGTGGTAAGGTTTCATGTAGTACCAAATTCCATTGTGTCTAGTAGAGATCCTAGGTTTACCTTGATGTTTTGACAAAGTCTCCAACAATATCGTAATATATAGTTTTGTTTGATCGCTGTATATAACCCTAAGATAGATGTTTTTTCAAAGAGGAAAATTGAAACCCTAGAGGATATGTTAATATTTGTTTCTTTGGATTTAAAATGTTTTTGGGATCAACACCTTACTCTAGTTTATTTTTCATAAAACAATATATTTCACTCAAGTATTCATATGGAACCTTATGAAGATATCTATAGAAATATGTATAGAGATCCAATGTGATGGGATGAATTTGGAGAAGGAAAACTATTAGGACCTAAGATAACTGAATAAATGGATGAGAAGGTTAGAGTCATTCAACAACACTTAAGGGAGTCATAATGTCAATATTAAAGTAATACTGAAAACTTTCGACACAATCTGGTATTCTAAGTTAGTTAAAATGTGTTTCTAATAATTTCTCAATAGAATGAGGTCATGAGATTCTAGAAGAAATGGAAACTATGCCCTATGTATATAAGTCCCTTTGAAACTCATGATCATATCAGGATGGTAGCCTATCGGTTGGTGCTTCCACCAAACCTCTCTCAAGTTCACGATGTGTTCCAGGTATCACTCCTAAGGAATTACATAAATGATCCATTACATGTACAAAAATCAGAGGCAGTAACACTAAAGTATGATCTTTTTTTAGGAACAACCAGTGGAGATTCTAGATTATATAGAGAAAGTTATACGAAATAATACCACTGACATGGTCAAAGTTTTGTGGTGAAACCACCAGGTTGAGGAAGCTAAAAGGGAACCTGAGGAAATAATGTGGAATAAATATCCTTAGTTTGTTGTTCTAAAATGAGGGAATTTCCAGAGATAAATTCATTTTAAGGGGGTAGAATGTAACACCCTGATATTTTAAGAAGTAATTTTTTTGAATAAATTTAATTTCTCTGATGTCTTATGTTACACGAAACACTGTTTTTAACAAACCACAATGATATATTAATATTATAATATAAAAAACCATTATTATTTATTCTTTAATCTTGTTCAAATGAATATGAATAATCAAATTTTAAATATTTATTATAATCAATTTATATAAAGTAAACATATTGGTAAAAAAAAGTAATTAATTTTTAGTAATTTCTTTCTTTGTTTCTAAAAATTTATTTTCTCAAAATTAATGTTTTTATTTTTTTGTGAAATGATAATAATTTTTTTTCACCTTTTAGAAATTTTATTTTGAAAACAAACTTAAAAAGGATCTTGATACAGAGCTTTGTTTTAGCACTATGTATCACCCTCCAAAAACTATTAAATATAATGGAATAATTGAAACCCATAGGATATATTGATATCATATTATATATATTTTAATCTTTTTTGTGATCAACACCTTACTCAATTTTATTTTTCATACAATAATAGCTTACACTTGATCATTTAAATGACACCTTATGAAGCTATCTATGGAAAGATGTTTATAGATCCAATGTTATGGGATAAAGTTGGAGAAGGAAATCTATTGGGGCTTATGATAGCTGAATAAATGGAGAAGAGGTTTAGATTCATTCAACAACACATAAGGGAATCACAAATTCGATGTTAAAGTTATGCCGACAATTGTCAAAGCGATCTAGAAATAAAAGTTAATGAAAAGTTTTTTCTAAAAATTTCTCTATTAAGGAAGGTTATGATATTAGGGATGAAATTGAATCTAATCCCAGGTATATAAGTCCCTTTTAAATTCTTGATCATATCTGGATGGTATTCAATCGGTTCTCACTTCCCCCAAATCTATCTCAAGTTCACGATGTCTTCCATGTATCTCTCCTGAGGAAGTACATAAATGATCAATCACATGTACTAAAATCAGATATAGTACCACTATAGTATGATAATTCTCATGAGAGACAACCAATTTAGATTCTAGATCATACATAGAAATTTCGATAAAATAAGACAACTCACTTGGTCAAAGTTGTTTGGCAAAGCCACCAGCTTAAGGAAGCTATATGGGAACCTAAGGATATAATAATGAAGAAGTACCCCCAATTTTTTTGTACCAAAGTGATGGAATTCAGAGATAAAAATTCATTTTAATGGTATTATATTGTAACACTCTGAAATTTTAAGATAAATATTTTTTGAATAAATTTAATTTCTTTGATAGCTTGTGTTACTCGCAACATTGAGTTTTAATGAACCACAAAAAAATATTAATACTATTATTTAAACACAGATATTTTTAAATAGATATTAAATATTATGGAATAAATAGGAATAACCAAAATTTAAATATTATGTATAATGGTTTTAAATAAAGAAAATAAATTTTTAAAAAAATTACTTAATTTTTTATAGTGTTTATATGTTTCAAAAATATTATTTTCTCAAAAACAATGTTTATATTGATTTGTAAAAAAATATTAAAAATAATTTTATAAAATTTTAGAAAATTTCTTATAAAAAAACTTTTAAATTTACATTTTAGAATTATCTTAGAGTTAATTTTTGTGATTTTTATTGGAAGAATAATTTTTCAATGAAATATGAAAAATAATGGTTTTCAGTTGAAAATTTTAATTTTATTTAAATAATGTATAAGGTTCCTTTTTATTATAATGGTTTTAAAATTAAAATTAGTTCAATTACAAATTTATTTATTCAATTTATTACATTTTAACTAGTTTCATATTGAATTTTTATATAATTGTTTTTAAACTTTTGAAACTTTTCTCTTTGGAATATCGCTTTTGTCATCATGTCCAGATGATTTATTTTCAATTTAAATTTTCTACATATTTGAATGAAATTTTGAAAAATGGATTACATATTTGGAATCAAAATAATTTATATTATCTAATAATTTCAACTTAATATTTTTACTTTAATTAATAACAAAATAGTAAAAAATAATTAAGGTGGTTATGGTTAAAATAGGTTTACCGAAGGTTAAACTAAAATAGATAAGTGGTAAAATGACCTAGAAACTTGTCAAAAACTTATTGGTTGGCCATATTTCTACCATATAACCTCTATAATTATATAATATACCATTTTGGATCCTTTTCTGGTGAAAATCATTGTTACACATTTTTTATTTTCAAAAATTACAATTGTGTCACTAACCTCACTAAAAAGGCCACCCACTCTCATCTCCTCTTCACACTTCCAAAAACATTTTTTTTCAAAATATTACAGCCCCAATACATCTATTAAATCCATAATATCATCCTATAATCATTATATGGATCATAAATCCATCCTAGGAATTTTTTTGTTGGAAACCCAAGGAGGTTACACGAAGAAGAGGCCATGTTCTTCAATGAGAATTTTTATTTTATTTTTTTATCCACCTCTTTATAATATTATTAAACCATAATAGTATAATAAAATAATTATATTAAATAAAATTATATGTTATTATACTATTTTAATAACCTAAATTCATCTCCTCATCCATAAAATTGAAAATTATAATGTCGCTCAGGTTTATGCCGGACTACCGCCTCACGAACAAATGTGACACAATTTTCATTAACATCTCTCATGGTTTTGTATGATGTTTGATAATATATATATATATATATATATATATTATTATTTAACATAAATACACTTCTATAATAATGATATCATATATACCTTCTTACTTTCCATTTCATGGGAGATACAATAATGTCGTTCATGTATACGGTGGACCACTGCCTCATGAAGCAATGTAATTAATTTTTGACTAACACTTTTCATGGAAGGTAATTAGGGTAAATGAAATCAATATATGTTATATATATGAAATAAAAAATATTTTATAAAAGTAAAAGATTATTTAAAATTCTTTCATTTTATCTGTTGTGAAAATGGAAACAACATTCATGTGTATGTACCACCTACCGTATCCATGAACAATTTATTTCATTTTATATCTTAGACATTTATGGATTAATATAAATAAATAAATAATGAATATATATAATATTTATATAATGGATAAAAATTGATGATGTAACCATGATCAAAGTAAGAGAAATGACAATAGGAAATCAAAATATAAATGAAAAACAAAGCAGTTATTACCTAAAACAAAACTTTAACATGAAATTGTTAATAAATAGGAAATACAAGGTTATAATTAAATCATATTTTGTATGATATATATATAATTATGGGTTTTAAATATATTTACAATAAACCTATATTTATTATATAGTATTTTTGAACCTGTATAAAGGAAGTCTATACTTATGGTAAGATATTTTTATAACACTTTTATTTTCTATGAGACACATGTCATATTCACCACGTGTTTCTTTTATGTGGTGTATATACATATCATGAATCTATAATTCTTATATATAAATTTCAGTTTTTTTACACATCCATTTTAGGATCTATCTTTCATGGGATTTATAGTTCAAATGTTACCAAAGTGGTAAGGTATTTTGGTCTCAATTTTCCTTCTTTAAGACATATTTTATGTTATAAACCTATATTCTTTTATGAAGTATATATAAATATAGCCAATTTTATAGGTAATATCATGAAATTATTTATTCCCATTATATTTTATGTTTAATTTAATGTAATTATTTCATGGGGCTTATGATTCAATGTTACCAAAGTGGACATCGTTTTATGATACAATAACATCATTTTTCAAGATTATTTATGTTTATGCTTATAAAGAAGAAATATGATCATCCATATCTCAATAAACTCATTAATCTTCTTATCATCTAGTTATTTCATGAGAATACATGTATTACCTTCATTTACATATATTTATATACTTAAGAGTTTTAAATAATTTTTTTAATAAACCCCAACTTTATTTCTATCTTCAGTTGAAATCCATTTTTCTTCCATATAAATGTTTTATAAAAATGATTTCAATAATGTTTTAAAATTCCCAAAAGGATTTACTAAATAATTTTTACCCATGTTTGAATTTTTACAATTTATTTTAGAACGAATCTTCATGTCTTTTTCAAAATAAGTAAAGTTTGGATTTTACTGAAAATGTTAAAGGAGTCATTAGTTTAACTTGTTAGGATTTTTCTGCCATCATGACCACTTAATGTTTTAAATATTAAATTATATATTTCTAAGGTTATTTTCAAAAAAATTATTGTAAAAAAATTAAGTTTTGAAAAGTATTTCAAAGTGAAAAGTTATTTTCCTTGATAAATGTTCCATATGATTTTTTTAAAATCGTTTTCCATCTAAGATGGCATCCTTTGATGTTAATTAAGACTTACTGGGGATATGATCCAATAATACCATCTTTATTCTTTCACTAGATGTTTTATGATTATGATGACCAGATTTTTATGAAACCTGTTTCTTTAGATGGGTTATACTATAATGAAATGTTTATTGAACTAGACACATTATCATTGGTTATGATATAATGAATGTTTCATGATCTTTTTGAACATATATGTATGGATTATTTGATAGTTTGGACCTATATATCCCTCTAATACATTGGGTAAATATTCATAACTAATGATTAAATATGATATTCATGAACATAATTACTTGTTCACAATGTTATGCATAAACCTATTAACATGTTCACAATGTTATGTGTGAAACTAATTATATGTTCACAATGTTATGCATGGACCTGTATTTCATATCCATAAGGTTATTCCTGGAATTAGTTTCATGTCAATAAGTTTATGTGAGGGTCTTATTTCATGTCCTTGACTTAATGAGTGGTATTGTTTCTAATTATACATGTTCACAATTTTATAAGCTTATGTGTATACCAAAAATATATTTATTATGCCAATGTTATGTTCTGATGGATCATGTTCTTTGATTCCATTATGATTACTGTCTTATAAACTTCCCTTCTGTATGTAGTGACATAATATTTTGATCATTAATATGTAGGGTATGGTTCTCAATGTTATACTCATGTTCTCATACCCTTATGGTCATATTATGTTTACTTATTTTCTATATTTGCCCTTATTGAGAATTTGAGCACGCCATTTATTATGTTTCATTTCCCAGGTTATGAAGTAAGGTTTCAAGTATCGTATGTTTTTGAAGAGTATAAAATGGGAAGATCTTTATGGGATATGTTGATGATCATTCACTAAATAAAATATTTTGAAACTAGTCTCCAAATAAACTAAACCATTATGATCCTTGGGTTTATGTTTTTGAAATGTAATGAATATTTTTCTATTGATATGTGATATCTATCTATGAGAAGTTTGGGTCTCTACCTGATCATCTTTCCAAAATATACATAAATGGAGTGTAAAAATTATATATAGCACCTCATTTTATTAAATCTGATTGGGATATGAGGTTTACCTTGATGTTTAGGAGAATTATTAAGTACTACATTGATAAGGAATTGAGATTCAGTACTAGGTGTCATCATCATATATATTTTCTGTCTGATACAACATGTCACAACTCATCCCATGAGGCCTATACCGTGACATACACCAATCCCGCCTCTCGAAGGCCAGGGGTTGGCGACTAGCATCGAAGGCATCAACCTGCAAGTAGGAGGCATTTTCCTGGATACTTGTACACACATGTGCTCTCAAACCAAATACACAAAGCTGAAAGGTGAACACAAAGTAATCAAAAACAATAGTACAACAGTAGGTAAAGCACTGAGTGGTAAGACCAGGCCAGTATACAAGCCCAACAAAATAACTAGAAATAGTAAGGTACAAAGGGAGAACCAAAGGCCATATATGGACAAATCCCACTTGATTTCTAGAGTAGTGAAGCTATTGGAATCCGAAGTAGTATGTCATTTTTGCTGGGTCCTACTGGGCCCCGCCTAGTCCTAGGCCACCAAGTCCACCATTGTAACATATGTCAGTCTCGTATCCCTGAGTGCCTCTATCGAAACATTGAATGTCTTCACCATACACAACACATGCAGGTGAAGCCTGTGTAGGGGTGAGTAACCCAATAATCAATAGGGGACACCAAGACCCTCAATGGTCTCTTAGAAATCCAAAAAGGAAAACCTCACTAAACAAGCACAATTTAAACCACAAATCCACAACCACAAATCCAAAACCATAAAGTAAACTACAATGGAAAAACCAAAAATAAAACAACAAAGGTTATGCATAGTTATCTCTACTCAGGTATATTCCCATACATATACCTAGTTCATCCAGATATACTCATATCAGCCACAATGAAAAATAAGGCTTCGACCTCAATCCATTTACAAGATTTCTAAAGAATACTCAAAGTGTAACTCAAGGATCAGAAGTACAGGATCCATGAGCTGGTCGTCCCTGATGACACTCGTCTGAGATATGTACTCCATCAGGTACAACTCAATCATTACTAATGGTACGCCCGAAAGGACGTTCTCCATTGGAAACTTTCTGCTATAACTACATCTATTGCCCGACACTAGAGGTCTCGATGTCACAGTCTTGCACCCGAGGTAAGAAAAAGGGAAAACAAGTGAAGAGGCCCACTCCTCGACACTCTGTTCAGTTGGGGGAGCACTTCTCTAGTCTAACCCACGATATCTCAGTCACTCCAGTAAGAAGTGCCTTATAACTAATTCTGTCAAGGGAGATCTAACATCTACCTTGGTATTGATTACATAAAGTGGTGGGCATGTTCCTCTTAATTGTGTATTATAGTCGAGGGAGATCCGACTCCCATGAAGGACCCGATCCCCATCGCAACACAGAGATGAGGGAGTACTACCCTATAAGTGAGGACCTTCACCCTACCTGGTAGGGGAGTATAGCTTTAGTAGTTTGTTCACTGTGGGGGACCCTCTTCCTCATACGTCATGGGAGTACCGACCCGAGGCTAGAAGACCCGCACCCTATCATGGTAGGGGAGTACCAACTAAGCTGGAATAGGGTGTAAAGAGGACCCGCACCCTGAATTGGTATGGGAGTATAACTAGGTGACCTGAGGACCCACGCCCTAGTAAATTAGGGTAGTAACTGACTCTATTATAATATCTTTTGTGGGAGACCTGCACCCTAGTATGTCAGGGGAGTAATGACCCTAGGCTAGAGTACCCATGCCCTAGCACTGCAGGGGAGTACTGACTCTGCCATAACACTGAGTAAGGAGGACCCACACCCTTGTTTAGTAGGGGAGTACCTACTCCAAACACAGAAGAAAATTCTTTAAGGATAATGAACCCACACCCATGATGTGTGGAGTCTCGTCTCTATCAAAGTAGAGGATTCAAGAATACCTGCACCTTGAGTCATCAAGGGGGTAGCCGTCTTAACTCTCACCACAAGAAACTCCATAGTTATGCTCCTCAAGCTATCGGTCATACCTAAACATCCATGTAGTCCCAATATATGGGACCTAAAGGATATCCATATCGTAAGGGTTCCAACATGATAGATGGCACGTCAATTGGGCACTCGGTCTGTATGTTATAGGCATTTTTGTACCGAGGGCCCGGTTGGATTCATGTTCGATCCAACCCGACCATAATGTAACTTTCTCCAAACATCAAGTGGAGTATCTAAAAAGGACCAAATCATCCAAAGGATTCCAGTGCCGCAGAGTGTTCATCAAACGTAGGTCTCGTTTAGGAGATAAGCCCCTTTAAGAGAAACTGGGCTAAAAAGGGTCCGGGTCCAGTCCGACCCGGTCGGACTGACCTGACTCGGTATTCTGGGCCTAACCAACCCCGTCTGGGTCAACACAGGTCTGACCTGCCTCGTCCCAAACTGGATGGGCCCAGCTCGAACCGGCTGGACCTGACCCTGATGGGTTCGACTCGGTCCGGTCTGCCGACTAGGCGCCACCCGCCAACTGGGTGCGGACCCATGGACCGGTCTAGGAAAGGACCTGTAGTCTGAGACTACCTCCTCTGCAGCCAGAGATGCAACATCTCTTCTGCAGTGCCCCACTACCATCAATGCGGCCAACATCACCCGGCTGCCCCTGTCCTTCGCGGTGCCTTCGGGCGCTGCCACCTCCTCGCTACCAGCGAGAGCCGGATGCTACCTCCTCCGATCGATGGTTCCCCCACGCCGGTGCAGCTTTAGCGGGACACCGATGAAGCTATGGTTGTCCAGTTCTCTTTCTTTTTATGCCTACGGGTCTCCCAGGATTCCACCTTCACTACATGTCTCTCGGTTCCACGTTTATGATAAGATAACCATCTGCCCAAGAAGAACACATCAAGAACAACTTCAGCGGAGGGTCCGGACAATGTTCAGATTGGCATGCGCCCTCCGCATTAGCATTATAACATGTGGGTGAAACAATAATCATCATAAGATTTAATAAAAACCCAAAATGAATTCTTGTGACAACCTCCCTCAAAAACGAATGAGTCACGGATCAACCCATCAATTGGTTGATCCGCGTTCTTCGTATCAATCAAGAACAGAGAGGTAAAAATCATTTAAATGCATAAAAAAAATTAAACCCCCTACCTAGAACTTGTTGGAAGACTCTTCAGATGAGGGAGATGAACCTGCGTTTTCTGGTGTTTGTCATTTCCCATTGTTGTCTTGTTTGAATCCTCTAATGGTCTTCGAATATCCGTTCTACTTTGGTGGAAGACCTCGTCGACACTTCGTCAGAGGTTCCCCCAATGAGTACCCAAAACGCATGCCCAAAATTTGTTTAAATAGAAGAGAGGGAACCACCCATGTTGCATTTCATTAATGGGGTTCATTAATGAACCACAATTAATGTTCCGTTAATTCAATGAACGTCATGGTTACGCAACCGAATGTTCATGTCATTAAATCACTACCATTCAAGCCTGACATTACACCACAGTCCTTCCATCCACCGCTCAATGGTGAGAATTGAATAAAATAACTCGTGGAGTAATTTTTTTTGTAAAGTCCAAAAATTAAATTTTCTATCCGACCCTTACCGATTGATGTTATGATTTTCTTAATCGAATATTGGCGCTACAAATTCAATGGTTCCCTCGGATTTTTAATCTGAGCACCTGTTCAAAAGATATAAATCACCGCTCAAATTTTTACTGAACGTACCTTAAAAAAAGATTAAAAATCATTAACAGTCACCCTCTCCCAATACTGGTCGAGGTTATTCTCCACATATAGGGAACACGCCCTCACGAGATCAACGGTACACTCATATTTCTAATCCTAGTTACCATTTATCAGTTAAAGGATTTAACAATAAAATAATTATTAGTTAATTATTTTATTTACGGCCAAAAACTAACTTCCATTGTTGGCCCACACTATCCAATGTTAGGATATACCTAAGGAAAGCATACCCTTGCGAGCTCAGCGGTGGTATTATGTTTTTAGTCTGAGTGACCATTTATGAGTTATAAGCATTTGAAAAATAAAATAATTTTATTTATGGTTATTCCATTTTTGGGTTTTCTCATTGGAGGCCTACACCGACTAAACTTAAGTCACGCCTAAGGTAAACCTACCATCATGAATGCAATGGTTCACTCAGATTTATGATCTGGGCACCCTTTTAAGAGTTATTCTACTTTTTCTGGGAAAATTCACATGTATGCTATTTATAACTTAAAAGTTTTTCGACAAATCATTTCAGGCACTCCAGGACTCGGAATCATGAACCATCAATTTCTGCAGTCTTGTAATAATTACATATAATTAAAAGAATTAATGTAAATTCAGGTAAATTACATTCTCCCCACCTTAGGGATTTACATCCCTGAAGTCCAAAACAAAATGAAATCAAACAAGTGGGGGTACTGAGTATGAATCTGAGCCTCCTTCTCCCTTGTGTTCTCCCAGAGATTCTCGTGCTACCACTGAATGAATCAAGTGGGAATCTTTATGAGATTCCAAACCGTGCTTCCTGGGATTCCCTTTTCCCTAAAATAAATCCCTTCTCTACCACGCTAATATACCACATATCTTTCCTAATATCTTCATTCCGGTCATGAACGGTAGTATTCCATACCTAGAATGATGTCGTAAGGTCTTGATGCCATGAATAAGAGATCCCAATAGCAACTCTCACCTCCAAGATCTAGGTTACACTATCAGTGTCTGTGTGTAATGAGCGGGTATCCTACATCAGGAGTCTCTAAGCGTGAGGGTCAAGTCCACAGTCCAACCGGAACCTCAAAGTCTTGAACATGACTCATGAAAAAAAGTGCGTCGAACCCCTGTGTCTATTTAGAAAGGAAGTAAAAGAAAAGACATGAGTCGTACCTCAAAATTATATTGGAGCTACTTGTTCATGAGCTATAACTGCGTACAGTTATCCTCGCTCACGTCCTCTATCTCCCTGGGCCTGGCATGGACCACCCCCTTCTGCTCGTCCAGCTCCTCTACCTCACCTGTTGACTTGAGTAACTCCATACACCAAGCACTGTCTCTGCCAAGGAGGTTAATCTGCTAGCTCCCTCTCAGTAGTACGGCGGGTTGGTCAATATCTAGAAAGATTCCCCTAGAAAATATAAGCATAACACTACCTCTTCTTCATTTGATATGCTCCTTGGCACTACTATTGTGCCACAGACCCACATGTCTCTGTCCGGGCATGGGTATGCCTCATACGCAGTGATCCCATCACCACTCATCTATTAGCTTCATTAGACACCTCTACTCTATGACCTCTGTCGTAGGTCACATCCACCTTCTCCTCCTCCAGGAATCTCTCAACCACCAGGGTTCGTTCCAGTACACCAACATGAATCGTAATGCTTAGAGGTGTCACTGATGCCTTGATTTCCTAGCACAGTCCTTGCTCAAAGGTCCGAGCCCTGAAGTAAAGGTCTTGCAATATATCCACAGAGTGGTGAGAATGTTTTTTGAATCTCATTAAGTAATTTTATTTCGTCATGATTCCCTTCCATAGGTACAACATCTCCTGTATGCGTACAAAGTGAAAAGTCTCTAGAAAGAACTTCTCTCTGAAGAAGCACTCAAAGTCTGTCCAAGTGAGGGTAACCTCATCATGAGTCTAGATCATCAGGATCCACCATCTTTCTGCTAATATTTGAATAATTCTTTCATCCAAGACCGCAATCTGGTCAGGCAGTGTCCTCACTTGGTGGAAGACACACATAAATGCCTCAATCCAATCCTCAACTACCTGAGGATCTATCTCACCATGGAACATGGGAGGTCTCTTCCTCTGAAACTCGTGTAGCGCACTCAGCCTGTGCGCATCCTCACCCTGAACTGCTAGTGGAAACTACTGCTCTATGGGTGGTGGAATCACTGGTGAACCACCTAAATGTAGTTCCCCTATATCAGTTCCATTCACCAAAGCCTCCACTCAGGGAAAATTATAATCATGATCCTACTGTGGAATCCTATCTGGCTGTCATCATGGAGGCATCCAAAAATGATTCAAGATGAACCACGATTAACAGTATATATCTGGAGAGGTGAATCAATAAGTAAATTGAAATCACAATAATTCCTACAAGTTTCACAATACCTTCATTTCCCCATAACCAATGTTTACTTGTTCTGAGTCAGGTAATAGGTGTTGAGAATCCTGGTGTACAGATATGTTGTCCGCCGCACCAAAATTGGAGTCCCTTTCCTAAAAGCTGAACTCAAAACACTTAACTCTGTTGATCACAAATAAAAAAAACAGTACTTTGGTCATTGAGGTAGAACTGAACACCTTTGATACCACTTTGTCACAACCCATCCCCAGGGTCCCGTACCGTGACATACCCCAAGCCCGACTCCCGAAGGCCAGGGGCTGGCAACTAGAGCTGAAGGCGTCAACCTGCAAGTGGGAGGCATTTTTCTGGATACGTGTAGACACATGCGCTCACAAAACCAATCCACAAAGATGAATAGTGAACACTAAGTAATCTAAAACCATAGTAAAATAGAAAGTAGAGAACTAGGTGGTAAAACTAGGCTGTTATACAATCCCAACAAAAGAACTGGAAACAACAAGATACAAAGGGAGCACTAATGGCCATCTATGGAAAAATATCAATTAATCGCTAGAGTAGTGAAGCTACTGGAAGATGAAGTAGTATATCCTGACTGCCTAGTCCTATTGGGCCCTGCCTAGTCCTAGTCCACCATTTCCACTATCATAATGCCCATCGTTCCCATCTATCTGAGAGCCTCTATCAAAATTTTGAACGTCTGTACCAGACACAACACATGTGGGTGAAGCCCGTAGAGGGGTGAGTAACTTAGTACTCAATAGGGGACCCCAGGACCCCCGATGGTCTCTCAAAAATCCACAAATGAAAGCATCACAAAACATCCATGAAGTAAACCACAAATCCACAACCACAAAGTAAACCACAAATCCAAAACCACAAAGTAAACAACAAATCCAATACCATGAAGTAAACCACAAAGATTACGCATAGTCATCTCTAATCAGGTATATGACCATACATATACCTAGGTCATACAGATATACTCATCTCAACCAAAAAGAAACATAAGTCTCTGACCTCAAGCCATTTTCAAGATTCCCAAATAAGGATCAAAGCATAACTCAATGATTAGGAGTACACGCTCCATGAGATGGGCACCCCTAATGGCACCCGTCTGAGAGATGTACTCCATCAAGTAAAACTCAACCATTCCTAATGGTACATTCGAAAGGACGTTCTCTATGGAGAAATTTCTACTAGAACTACCTCTAGTGCTTGGTACTAGAGGTCTTGATGGCATAGTCTTGTGCCCGAGGAAAGACCAAGGGAAAACAAGGGAAGAGGCCTACTCCTAGACAATGCGTTCAGTTGGGGGAAGCACTGCTCTAGTATAACCCACGATATCTTAGTCACTCTAGTAAGAATTGGAACACATCTATTTCCATTTAAGGATCACTATATTCTACCTTGGTATTGATTACATAAAGTGGAGGGACCCACTCATCGTAACTGTGACCTACAGTCGAGGGATCTCCAACTCCCATGAAGGACCCACTCCCCGTCGCTACTCAGAGACGGGAGAGTACTAATCCATAATTGAGGACCCACACCCTACCCGGAAGGGGAGTACAACTCTGATAGATTGTTCATTGTGGGTCACCTGCACCCTCTTACGTCATGGGAGTACCGACCCCATGCTAGAGGACCTGCACCCTGGAACGGTAGGGGAGTACCAAATCAGCTAGAACAAGGTGTATAAAGAGGACCTGCAACCTGAATCAGTGAATAGAGGAACCACACCCTGGTAAAGTAGGGGAGTAACTGACTCTATCATAATATCTGTTGTGGGAGACCCACACCCTAGTATTCCAGGGGAGTACTGACCCCAGGATAGAGTACCCATGCCCTGGCACGGCAGGGGAGTACCGACACTTCTGTAGAACTGTGTAATGAGGAACTGCAAGCTAGGTCGATAGGGGATTACCTACTAATAAAATAGAATAACCTACCTAGAGGAAAACAAACATGCACCCATGACACGGGGAGTCCCATCTCTACTGAAGCAGAGGAGTAAGGAATACCCACACCTTGAGTCGTTAGGAGAGTAGTCGTCCTAACTCTCACCACAAAAAACACCATGGTTCTAATCCTTAGGATATCAGTCATACCTCAACTTCCATGAAGTTCCAAAAAAATGGCATAAAGGAACTCTATGTAATTATGGTTTCAACACGATAGACGGTGCATCAATCGGATGCCTGGTCTGTAAGTTATAGGCATTTTAGTAATGAGGGCCCAATTAGATTCATGTTTGATCCAACCTGGTTGTACTTCAACTTTCTCCAAAACTCAAGTAGAGTGCCTCAAAAGGACTGCCTCATCCCAAATATTCCATATCCGTAGAGGGTTCATCAAACAGACGTCTAGCTTAGAATATAATCCCCTTTAAGAAAAACTTAGCTAAAAAGGGTCCGAGTCCGGTCTGACCCGGTCGGATCGACCCGGACCGATCTGCTGGGCTAAACCATCCCAGTCTCGGTCGACCTGGGTCTGACCTGGCCTGACCCAAACCGACTAGGCCCAGCCCGGACCGGCTGGACACAGTCCAGTCCACCAGCTGGGTGCGCCCTGCCATCTAGGTGCAGACCCATGTACTGGACTAGGCCGGGACCCGCAGTACGGGTCCACCTTTGTCGCTACCGGAACTGCGGAATCTTCTCTATTGTGTGCCACTGCCTTCAATGCCTCTGACATTTTCCAACCACCCCTATCCTCCGCGGAGCCTTCGGGCGCCACCACCTCCTCGCAGCCAGCAAGATCCAGCCACCTCCTCCTTCTGTAGTCGGTGTCACCGCACCGAATGAGCTTCCACAGGACACCAGTGAATCTCCAGTGGTCCAATTCTCTTTTCATCAACACTTATGGGTCTCCTAGGACACCATCTTCACTACGTGGCTCTAGGTTTCACATTGCTGAAAATTTGACCATCTTCACACGAAGAACGCATCAAGAACAAGTTCAGCGGAGGGTCCAGGTCTTGTTTAGATTGGCATGTACCCTCCGCGTTAGCGTTATAACATGTGTATGAAACAATAATCCTCATAAGTTTTAATAAAACCCCAAAATAAATTCACGCGACAAACTCCCACAAAAACGAAAGAGTCGCGGATCAACCTATTTTTCAGTTGATCATCATTATTCATATCAATCCTGAACAGAGAGAGAAAATCATTTAAACACATAAAAAAATTGAAACCCCATACCTGGAACTCATTAGAAGATGATGCAGATGAGGGTGATGAACCCGTGTTTGAAGGTTTTCATTATCTCCCATCGTTTTCTTGTTCGAATCCGCTAACTTTCATCAAAGCTCCATTTTACATTGGTCGAAAACTTCATTAGCACTTCGTCAGAGGTTCCCCTCATGAGTGCCCAAAACCCATGCCCAGGCATTATTTAAATAGAGGTATGGAACCACCCATGTTTCATTTCATTAATGTAGTTCATTAATGAACTAAAAATAATGTTCCATTAATTCAATGAAATTCATGGTTACGCAACCCAAGGTTCATGTAATTAAATGAATCCCATTCAAGCCTAACATTACACTATGGTCCCGCCATCCATCGCTCAGTGGTGAGAAGAGAATAAAATAGCTCATGGAGTTATTTTATTAATTTTTTGTAAAGTCCAAAAAATAACATTTTCATCCATCCCTTGCTGGTTGAAGTTAAGCTTTGCCTAAGAGAATCTCGACATTGTAAATTTAATACTACCCTCGTATTTTTAATCCGATCACTGGTTCAAAAGATATAAATCTCCTCTCGTAGGTTTACTGAACGCACCTTAAACAAATTTAAAAATCATTAACAGTCACCATGGACCTGCACCGGTTGAGGTTAGGCTTGACCTAAGGGGAAAATGACTGCACGTGCTCAACGGTGCTCTCATATTTCCGATATGTGTTACAGTTTAATATTTAAAAGATTTAATAATAAATTAATTGTTACATAATTATTTTATTTACCGCCAAAAACAAAATTCCATTATTGTTCTGCGCGGACAAATGTTAGGTTCTACCTATTAAAATAATACCCTCACAAGCTCATTGATGGTCTCAAATATTTAATCTGAGTCCCCTTTCATGAGTTATAAGTATTTGAAAAATAAAATGATTTTTTTAATTTTTTTACCGTTATTCCATTTTTTTGGGTTTTCTCACTCGAGGTATGTGCCAACTAAACTTAAATCGTGCCTTGAGTAAACCCTCCATATTGAACACAATGGCACCCTCTGATTTTTGATCTGGGAACCCATTTAAGAGTTATTCCACTTTTTTAGGAAAACTGCACAAGTGTGCTATTTAAATCTTAACATTTTTTTGACGGATCATTTCGGGCACTCCGGGCCTCAGATTCAAATGTCATCATTTTTTGTAGTCTTATAATAATTCCATATAATTAAAAGAAGTTATGAAATTTATGGGACATTACACAACAATTCAAACCCAAGATGATATCTTATGATATTTTTCAATTTATTTCAAAGTTTTTTGGGATCAACACCTTCCTATAGTCAGGTTTTCCTACGAAAATATCTTTCAATAAAGAATTTAGATGGTTCCTTATGAATACGTCAATCTAAATAAGTGTATAAGTCCATCTTGTGGAAAATAAGTTGTAGAAATAAATATATAGATACTGAATCTTATTGATGAAATGGAGGAGAAGGTTAGAGCCATTCAATAATGCATAAGGGGTGCACAAAGTTGATAGAAAAGTTATGTTGATAATCATCAACATGATCTATAATTTGAAGTTGGTGAGAATGTTTTTCTAAGAATTTCACAATGAATAAAGGTTATGAGATTAGAAAATAATGGAAATATAATCCCTGAGTATATTTTCCCTTTTTATATTCTTGATAGTGTAGGGATGGTAGCATATGGCTTGGCACTTCCACCAAACCTTTCTTGAGTTAATGATGTGTTACATGTATCTTATCCTGAGAAGTACACACTTGACCCTTAACATAGAATAAAATCATATGTTTTACCACTAGAGAAAGATATTTTTTATGAGGGAAAATCAGTGGAGATTCTAAATCGTAGTGAGAAAGTGCTGTGAAACAAGACCACTCATCCAGTCAAAGTATTGTGGTGAAACCACCAATTTGAAGAAGTTACATAAGAACTTGAGGATATGATGAAGTAGAATTATCATCATTTAATTTTATTGTATTGATGAATTTTTATAGTGAAATTAAATTTATGGGGGTATAATGTAACATCCATTATTTTGGGATATATTTTTTATTTCTTCAATAGCTTATGATACATGCAACACTCAGTTTTAATAAACGAAAATATACTATTAATATTATTATATAAACATTACTATTATAAATTTTCCATTAAACATAGAGGTATGAATATGAATAAGAACATTTTTAAAATTAAGATAATGAACATATATTTATAGATAATCACTTAATTTTTAGTTGTCTTTATATGCTTTGAAAATACATTTTTCTTAAAAAATTATTTTTATTAACAAATAATAAAATTATGATTTACTAATTTTATAAAATTTATTTGAAAAAATGTAATTAATTTTTTAAATCAACATATAAAAATTATCTTAGAGTGAAGTTTCGAGAATTTTTGAAAATATTAATTTTTCAATGAGTGGTGAAAACTACAGATTTGTATTGAAAACTATCTTTTTGTTTAAAGTATTTAAAAAGTTAAACTATATTTTAAAATGTTTTTAAAGTAAAATTAGTTAATATATATTATTTTAAATCTAATTTATGTCATTGGAATCAATGTTTTGATCAATTTTTATATAAAAATTTTTATTACTTATGAAAACATTTTCTTTGGAAAACCACTTTTTTGACACACCAGTGAGTTTAATTTTAAATTAAATCTGTGAATTTAATTTGAAAAAATGTATTAAATATTTGGAATCATAAAAATTAATATTTTATAAAATTACAACTTAATATTTTTGTCATAATTAATCGTAAAAATAGTAAAAATTAATTACTATTGTAAAGATCAAAATAGGTTTATCAGGGGTTAAACTAAAAAGATATGAGTTAAAATGAGCTAAAAACATTTAAAATTCCTATTTTATGGACATATTTGGACCTTTTATTATATAATTTTAGATAATTATCCATTTTGGATTTTTTCTTCATGTGTAAAATATAGTTATAACTTTTCCGTTTCAAAACTTTCATGTGTGTCCTCTCCCCCACTTATAAATTGGAACCACCTCTCCTCTACTATTCACACTTACAAATCCTTTTGGTTCAGCCAATCCATATCAAAATACCTTCCATAATTTCCTCCCCATTTCCTTGAAGAATTATTTTGATTATGAAACCCACCTAATAATTATTTTTTGTATAAACCCAATTTTTCAAAGAAGACGTATCATTATTAACCATGCATTTTTGTTTTAATTATTCTTCACCTTATTAAAATATTATGATATAATTAAATCAATATATAAAATATACAGATATTTTATTATGTTATTATAAAAACCCATATTCATATCTTCTTTAATCTAATGGGAAATGAAAATGTTGATCGTGCTTATAGTGGACTACCGCCTCACGAACCAATTTAATTCAGTTTTCATCATTAACTCTCATGGGTGGATACAATTATGTATTTAACATATATATATGATATTTTTGAAATAATTATACTTATGTAATTATAATATAACATATACCTTATTACCTTCTAATCTATTATAAAACGATAACATCAATCATGCATACGGGTGGACTACCTCCTCAATGAAGCAATGTGATATGTAATTTATTTAATTTTGATATAGATGGTAATAAGGATGGATTTAATTAATATATATTAAACATATGGTATAAAAAATTATATAAAGGTGAAATCATATTTATATTTATTTTGTTTCATCCTTCAAAAAATGGAAACAATGTTCATATGAATGTATGACCTACCGTATCCATGAACAATATAATTAGTTTTTCCATCACTAACTTTTATAAATGTATGTAAATATGTATATGATTAATATATAATATATTATAACATTATTAAAATTATAAAAAATATGGAACCATAATCATTGTGTAAGGACCAAAACTGCTAAACTAGAACATACATGAAAAAAGAACCAATAATCACTTAGAATAATGGATTTCATAAATAATTGTTAATGAATATGTGGTAAAGGTTATAAGTAACTCATATATGATATGATATATATTATTATGTTTATGTAATATATGTATAATAAATATTTATTTATTTTACAGGATTTTGGAAGATATATTAATAAAGTCAAGACCTTTGGTATGATATTTTTTCTCACTTTTATTTCTATGAGACACATGAAGTATTCAAAACTTGTATATTTTTTTCATGTATATTCTACCCATTATTTTTATGGCATCCCACCTTTTTTTATTACATTAATTTTCATTACATTTTACAAACATAGGATCTTTAAAGTCCAGTGTCTTGGAAATTAGGAACATAATACCTGAAAACATAAAAAACTATTTTAAATACCCTTGAAAAAATCTTCTTGAAAAGTTCATCCTATGTAAAATTACTATATCTCATAACTTGGAGACATACATCAAAGTAAAGGGTGAGGAGAATTCCCAGTAAGGAAAACAAGTGAAATGGTTTACACGTGATCTTGAGAGATATCAAAAAGAACCTTGATATAAAGAGGAATCTCATAATAATAATATCTGGAAACCTAACTTGAAAATGTGGCTACAACATTTAATCTAGACATTCATGAATATATATCCAAGTTTCATCCCCAAGGTGTCATAAAAATTACCAAGGTTATTCACCAAGGTATCCTAAAACTGGTCATCTCTAGAGATTAAATTCATTACCCAATACATTGGAGCGCTATCAAGGCACACTCTTAATATGTATTTATTTTCATGTGATCCACATATATCATAATCAAAAATTTCATAAATAACCCAAAGAGAATAAAATAAATGGTTTTCATGTCAAAATTGTAACGTTTAAAAAGTCCTTAAAAATAATATCATTATGTCATTTATAAATCATGGAATGGGAGTGAGGGTTATATGTATGTCAATTCCAGAACCAAATAGGTCACTTTTATGTCTTTATGAATCCCCCTGAAAATGAAATAAGATTGGGTATTCACATAAATAAAATAAGATAACTTCTAGAGAAAAAGAGAGAAATTTTGAGAAGAAAATTCTAGATCATAACGGCTATATAACATGGTTTTAGAAAACATTAAAAAGAGAGGGGACAAGGGTTAAACACTCATAAAGAGATAATAATACAATATAGGTACAGAATAAAATGTAAATAAGATTATGTTATGGATTTTTTAATGACATACCGCATGAAAAGAAAACATGAAATAAAAGAGAAGATGCAATTTCTTTTACAAAAATTCGGCAGCCTAACGACATTACTTAAAATTCCATAAAATCCATTGATGAAAGAGGAAAATGGTTTATCATAATTTTTCCATGAAATGTATAGTAATAAGGATACATAAGAACATAACCCAATATAATAATATAGAAAATATAAGACATAACGTAAAAGAAGTCATGACTTAAATGAGGAGGGTGAAATGTTCCCTTACAAAGATCATTTTGTAAATAAAATAGATCGATTATGTTTTTTAACTATAAGTTGACATAAAAAAGTATAAATACGAGATAGTATATCAAAATTAATTTCTCATATATTTTTATCATTACTTAATCAAGAAGTAGGAAATTGACCCAAAGAATGGAAATTGGGTTAAGAAGTTCCTTTACAAAAATTTGGCTGCCTAACAACGTCACTTAAAAATTCAGAAAAAAGAGTTGATGATATAGAAAAAGGGTCTATAATAATATGGAAATAAAATGTAAAAAAATAATTATATATAAGAAAATATCCCAACATTTGAAAATTTAAATTTAAAGACATAACATAGAAGAAGTCTTACACAAAAACGGGACAGTGTAAGGTTCCTTTACCTTGAAGAGTAACTTCAAAAGTTCGAAGGTTGGGATATTGGTGGGCTTGAGGAAACCTTGGAAGGAATAATTAGGAGGAAAAAAGATTAGAGATTTATTTAGAAGGATTTTGGAATGAAAATAATGAAGGAATGTCTTGGTATTTATTGCAATAGTGAGGGAATATTTTTTTAATTTCCAAAGGACACCTCATCGGTGGTATTTGCAAAATCATGGGCCTACCCATGGCATTTTCCCATGGTATTGGCCACTTGGGACACCTCAAAACATATATTACTATTCCCAATTCTACCATAATTGTTAAATCATTATTACATCATTAATAATGTAATTAATCACACCGAAACTAAAAATTGTATTTTTACTATTCACCGAAAAACAAAAAAAAATTATAAAAATCTTATAAATTTACCCTAACCTAATATCGATGATCTGAATTCAAAAATGAAATCTATTTTATGAAGATAATTTTCTAAATAATTTTATTTTATTTTTTAAAGAAAATCATAATTTATTTCAAAAAAAACTTTAAAATTATAACTCGTTTTATAACAACATGAGAATTTAATCTTGGCGCCTATGAAATCCTTGATCGCGTCAGATCAGTGGCCTATTAGCTTTCACTTTCTCCAAATCTAACACAAGTTCATGATGTCTTCCACATATCCCTCTTGAGTAAGTACATACCTGACCCTTCACATGTACTAAATCCATAGGTCGTACAACTGGAACATAAACTCTCTTATGAGGAGCAGCCGGTGGAGATCTTGGATCATAGAGACATGGTTCTACAAAACAAGACTACCACCTTGTTAAAGTGTTGTCGAAAACCCAAAAATTCTAAGATGCCACATGGGAACTACAGGATTTTATGAGGTAGAAGTACCCACATATTTTCTCTTTTGAGGGTACCAGTTAAAATTTCAAGGATGAAATTTCTTAAGGAGGAAGAATGTAACGACATAAAATTTTGAATAATTTTTTCTTCCTAATTTTGTGTGTTATTTTATTTTTTACTCAAAAAAACTATGACCTTTAATTAATTAAGTTAGTATAATTAAAATGATACTAGTTGGTTTCAACTGTTATATGACCATTGGTCAATATGACTGTTGGAAACTATACTCTTAATGTTATGATTATTGTTTACAAATACAAGTGATCATGGTTAATTAATACATAAAGAGAAGTTGATGGCCTAATCCAGTAGAATCAGGCCATACGAAGCCCATTTATCAAATCTTGGGAAAGAGTTGGCGTCACTGGGCTTCGCTCTGGACCAAGCCCAAGCTGAGCTTCCACATGTGAAGTTTGAATGGAATCTCTTAAGGGAGAAGTTCAAGTTGATAGAAATCACCACTCGAGCAATGTTTTCCGAGATGCCCCAAGATTCTATCATTATATCACACCTTACACTTAGGTCATATGCAGGTGTTATAAGGGGATATTTAATGAGGCCTTAGTTATTTTTTTGGATCCTTTTTTATAAATAAAATTATTATTTATTATTATAGTAAAATTTGTGAATTTCAAATGTCAAAATAAATATAAGATGAATTTATAGAAGTTCCATATTATTGATGAATTTTGGAAAAAATGGTATTTTATAATATTTTTTATAATTTAAATAATTAATAATGTGAAATTATTTTCAAAAAATGGTCTTCTATAGTTGTGATCTGTAAGAAATTTAGAGTCTAATAAGATCACCTTAATTTTTAGTGAATAGTAAAGTATGAATAGTAATATTACCCTTATGAATACTAATGTGAACAATGGAATAGTAACCTCACTTAAGAAATTATAAATATTATTTAGGAATCTTTAATGGTGAAGTGATATAATAGAATAACTAAATAACTATTTCAGATATTATTAGTTAATTATTAGTATTTTTTAGGTAAATAGTGTTTTTACTTAAAAATTAAATATCTTGTTATTATAATTTTTTCCATAAAATAGAGTTATTTTTTGAATTTAGGGCATCGATATAAAGTAAGGGTAAATTTATGAGATTTTTATAAAATGTTTTCTTTTTCAGTGAATAGTGAAAATACAGTTTTGAGTTTCGGTGTGTTTAACGACATCATTAATGATGTAATCATGATGTAATAATTCTGGTCAACTTGTGAATGGTAAGATATGTTATGAGGTTTCCCAAGTGTCCAATACCATTGGAAAAGACCATGGGAAAGCCCATGGTTTTTCAAATACCACTGATGAAGTGTCCCTTGAAATTAATTAAATATTCCCTCACTTTTTCTATAAATACCAACCCATTCCTTCATTAATTTCATTCCAAATTCATTCTCATCGAAGATCTGTTATTTTTACCACCCAAGGAGTCCTCCCAAGGTTCCCTAAATCCCCCCAAGGTCCCAACATTCAAACATTAAACTATGACATCCCACCTTTTTATTACATAACATTCCATTACATTTTACAAACAGAGGATCTTTAAAGTCTAGTGTCTTGGAAATCAGGAGCATAATACATGAAAACATAAAACTATATTTTAGATACCCTTGAAAATACTCTTGAAAAGTTAATCCTATGTATAATTACTGAATCTCATAACCTAGAGACATACATCAAAGTAAAGGGTGAGCAGAAGGCCCAGTAAAGAAAGCAAGGGAATCAATTTACTAGTGATATCAATAAGAACTTGATGAAAAACATAAAGACCTGAGAAATGGAAGAAGAGTCATATCATAATAAAAATAAAATGAATAATAACTTTAATATGTGGATAAAAATTTTAATTTATACATTCCGGAACATATCACCAAGGTTTATCCCTAAGGTGTCATAAAAATTACCATGGTTATTCACTAAGGTATCGTGAAACTTGTCATCTCTAGAGATTAAATTCATTACCCAGTGAATTAGAGAGATATTAGGGAGAACAATTAATATGTATTTATTTTCATTTGATCCATAGGGATCATAATAAAAAATTCGTAAATAACCCAAATAGAATAAAAGAACTGGGTTTCATATCAAAATTGTGACGTTTTAAAAAGTGCTTAAAAACTAGATCATTATGTCATTTATAACCCATTTAAAGGGAGTAAGGGTAATATGTATGTCAATTCCAGAATAAAATATATAGATTTTATGTCTTGATGAATACCCCTAGAAATGAAATAGGTTTGGGTATTTAGATAAATAAAATAAGATAATTTCTTGAGAAAAAGGAGAGATTTTGATATGAAAATTCTACAGGATAATAGCTATACAACATGGTTTTAGAAACTATTGAAAAGAGAGGGGACAAGGGTAACCCACTCATAAATAAATAATAATACATTATAGATACATAATAAAAATAAATAAGAACATGGTATGGATATTTTAATGACATACCACATGAAAAGGAAACTTGAATGAAAAGAGAAGATGCGATTTCTTTTACGAAAAATTTGGCAACCTAACGACATCGCTTAAAATTATGAAAAAATAAGTTGATGAGAGTGGAAAGGGTATTGTATCATTTTGAAGTAAAATATATAGCAATAAGTACATATAAAAACATACCCCAACATAATAATATGGAAACTAGAAGACATAATATAAAGGAATTCATGACTTAAAAGAGGAGGGTGAAAGGTTCCCATACCTTAAAGAGTAGCTTTAAAAGATCGATGGTTGGGAACTTGGGGCATTGAGGGAACCTTTGTAGAACTCCTTGGGAGGTAAAAAAACCCAAGATTTATTGAGGAGGATTTTTTTAATTAATGTTATGAAGGAATGGGTTGGTATTTATAACAAAAGAGAGGGAATATTTTATTAATTTCCAAGGGACACCTCGTCGGTGGTATTTGAAAAAACATGGGCATTCCCATGGTATTGGACACTTTGGAAACCTCATAAAATATCTTACTATTCACAAGTCTACTAGAATTATTACATCAATATTACATCATTAATGATGTCATTAGACACACCGAAACTCAAAACTGCATTTCTACTATTCACAAGAAAACAAAATATTTTTTAAAAATATAATAAATTTACCCTAACCTGATATAGATGCTCTAAATTCAAAAATGAACACCATTTTAAAACAAATAATTTTCTAAATGTTTTTAATTTAATTCTTAAATAAAATCATTATGTATTCAAAAAATCAACTCTAAAACTATAACTTGCTTTGTAACACTTTGAGAAAGTATTCAAGGTCCCATAAAATTATCGTATAACCATAAGACAATAAATTAATAATTTATGATTAAATTTTATTAAAATAAATTTCCATTTTAAATTATTAAATTAACTATAAAATTGTAAATAAAATATTTATGACATACAAAAATTCCAAAACTTATACTATGATAGTTTTTTTCACTTTTAAGATGTCAAAATTGTATTTATACATTCATGGGTGAAATTTATATTTATTTGGATGATTTTCTATTAATTACTATTCATAAGGGTATGCTACTATTCACCAAAAAATTATTTTGATCTTCTTTAACCACATTTTTCACCCTGATTACAACCATGTATGACGAATTTTTGAAAGTCATTTCATAGAAAAAGTTATTTAATAATAAAATATTGTTTTACTATTCATAAAAATAAAATTAATCATCAAAATAAAACTATTCATAAAATACTATTCATCAAGAAAAAACTATTCATCCAACACTATTCATCAAATACAATACTATTTATAAAAAAAATTGATACTTCTTAGAAAACTTATAAAAATTTAGCCTAGATTAATTTGGACAATTTAAATTCAAAAATGATGTTTATTTAACCACAATAATTTTCTAAGTATGATAAATTTATCTTTTAAATATAAAAATACTTATTCATTAAAAATAATAGTGGATAGAAAAGGATTACTGAAATTTCATAGTGAAATTTTTGACACTTAAAAAAATTAAATTGTTTTATCATTTACTTTTAAAAAAAGAGTTTTAATCATACAATTTAATTAAAATAATCATTATTCCATATGCCTTAATTTTTTATACTAATTATATCATTTTTTGAAAACTATAATTTTGGGTCTGAAGTAATTCAATGTGCTTCTATTGTAAAACATAACAAAAAGTTATTAGGAGGAAAAAGATCCATAAATAAAAGAAGTTTATTTTTTCAGGTCATTACACTCTTCCCCCCTTAAATAAATTGTGTCCTCGCAATTTTCCCTTATTAGAAATTTATTACTATTAGGAAATTTATCATTATAAAGTAATTTCATGAATTAAAAAATATTATTCTTTAACTACAATAACGTATTCTATAAATCCTTCATAGTGATTCATAAAAATCTTGTGATTAACCAAATATATCCCCCAGGAGTGTCAAACCCGGAGTGCAGCAAGGCCCGTTGTCGTGTACCAGGATACCCTAGGTCAAGACCGAAACTCATTGTCGGAATTTTCACTCCTAGGTAAATCTGTGCCAGAGCCACATCCACTTTTTTGTATCCAGATAGGGATGCATATGTTTGAAAACCACTTACTAAATATTTCACCAAAATACAAGGAAGTTTTCCTATATTTAAACGTTTCTATAGGGTTCTTCATAAAGTTTTCATAGCATAATTTCCACAAATAACTAAAATATCCTTTGCTTGACCATGGTATTTTCCCATGGTATTGGCCACTTGGGACACCTCATAACATATCTTACTATTCACAAGTAGACCATAATTATTATATCATGATTACATCATATATGATATCATTAATCACACCAAAACTCAAAATTGTATTTTTACTATTCACCAAAAAACAAAACATTTAATAAAAATATCATAAATTCACCCTAACCTAATATCTATGCTCTGAATTCAAAAATTAAATCCATTTTATGAAATTAATTTTATTAACATTTTAAATTTAATTTTTAAATAAAATCATTATTTATTTAAAAAAACAACTTTAAAACTATAACTCGTTTTATAACACCTTGAGAAATTAATCATAGTGATATAAAATTAACTTATAACCATAATAAAATAAAGTAATGATTTATGTCTACATTTTATGAAAATAAATTTCCATTTTAAATTATTAAATTAATTCTAAAATTGTAAATAAAATATTTATGACATACAAAATAACAAAACTTATACTATGATCAGTTTTTCACTTTTAAGATGTCTAAATTGTATTTATACATTCATGGGAGAAGTTTCTATTTTTTTGGCTGATTTACTATTCATAAGGGTATGTTACTATTCACCAAAAAAAATTATTTTGATCTTATTTAACTACATTTGTCACCCTGATTACAACCATGTATGAATGATTTTTTGAAAATCATTTCAAAGAAAAAGTTTTTTAATAATAAAATATTTTTTTACTATTCATTAAAATAAAACTATTGATAAAATACAATTCATCATGAAAACACTATTCAGACAACACTATTCATCAAATAAATTACTATTTATCAAAAAATTGATACTTCTTAGAAAACTTCTAAAAATTCATCCTAGATTAATTTTGACATTTAAAATTAAAAAATGATGTTTATTTTACCACAATAATTCTTTAAGTATAAGAAATTTATTTTTTACATATAATAATACTTATTTATTAAAAATAATAACAGATAGAAAAAGAATACTGAAATTGCATAGTGAAATTTCTAACACTTAAAAAAATAAAATTATTTTATCATATACATTTAAAAGGGGAGTTTTAATCATACTATTTACTTAAAATAATAATTATTCCATATAACTTAATTTTTTAGAATAATTATATCATTTTTGAAAACTAAAATATGCGCCCGAAGTAATTTGATGTGATTCTATTGTTAAACACAATAAATCGTTATTAAGAGTAAAGAGATACATAAATAAAAGAATTTCATTGTTTTCAGGTAGTTACATTCTTCCCCCCACAAAAACATTTTGTCCTTACAATTTTATCTTATTAGAAATTTATTACTTTTAGGAAACTTATCATTATAACGTTATTTCATGTCTTAAAAAATATTATTCTTTAACAACAATTACATTTTCTATAAATCCTTCATAATTATTCATACAAATATTGTGATTAACCAAACATATCACCCAGGAGTGTCAAACTAGGAGTGAAGTAAGGCTCATTTTCATGTACTAGGATACCCCAAGTTAAGCCCAAAACTCCTTGTCGGAGGTTTCACTCCTAGGTACATTTGTGCCAGAGCCACATCCACTTGTTCATATCCCAATAGAGATTTATTTGTTTAGAAACCAGTTACTTAATATTTCACCAAAATACCAGGAAGATTTCCAATATTTAAACTTTTCTATAGGGTTCTTCTTAAAGTTTTTTTCACCTAATTTACACATATAACTAAACTATCTGATGAGGTGTCCCTTGGAAATTAATAAAATTTTCCCTCAATTTTTCTATAAATACCAACCCTTTCCTTCATTCCATTCATTCAAAATTCATCATCAATGAAGATATGGTCTTTTTACCTCCCAAGGATTTCTTCCAAGGTTCCCTCAAGCCCCCCAAGGTCCCAACCTTCGATCTTTTGAAGTTACTCTTCAAGGTAATGGAACCTTTCACCCTCCTCTTTTAATTCATGACTTCCTTTATGTTTTGTCTTCTTGTTTCCATCTTATTAGGTTGGGATATGTTCTTTTGTGTCCTTATTTCTATCCATTTTATGTCCAAATTATGAGATACCCTTTCCACTCCAATCAACTTATTTTTCTGAATTTTAAGTGACGTCGTTAGGCTGCCAAATTTTTCGTAAATGAAATCACATCTTCTCTTTTCTTTAAAGTTTCCTTTTCATGTGGTATGTCATTCAAATATCCATACCATGTTATTATTTCTTTTTATTATGTACCTATATTGTATTATAATTTATTTATGAGTGGGTAACACTTTTCCCATCTCTTTTCAATATTTTCAAATACCATGTTGTAAATTCGTTATGCTGTAGAATTTTTATCTCAAAAACTCTCTTTTTCTCAATAAATTCACTTATTTTATTTATTTGAATACCCAATAACATTTAATTTCTTTGATTATTCATAAAGACATAAAATTGATATATTTTATTCTATAATATACACATATATAACCCTCACTCCCTTTCCATGGGTTATAAATGACATAATGAGCTTATTTTTAAGCACTTTTTAAAATGTCACAATTTTGATATAAAACCCATTTATTTTATTCTACTTTGGTTATTTATGAAATGTTTGATTATGATATATGTGGATCACATGAAAATAAATACATATTAAGGGTGTGACCTTATAGTTCTCTAATGCATGGGGTAAAGAATTTAATCTCTTAAGATGACAAGTTTCACGATACCTTGGTGAATAACCCTGGTAATTTTTATGACACCTTCGGGATAAACCTTGGTGATATGTTCATGAATGTATGAATTAAATTTTTTAGCCACATATTCAAGTTATGATTCATGTTATATTTATTATGATATGTCCCCTCTTCCATTTCTCTTTTCTTTATGTTTTTCATCAAGTTTTTATTGATATCACAAGTAAACAGATTCCCTTGATTTTCTTACTGGACCTTCTTCTCACCCTTTCCTTTGATGTATGTATCTAGGTTATGAGATGTAGTAATTGTACATAGCATGAAAATTTCAAGATTATTTTCAAATATGATTTAAAATATTGTTTTATGTTTTCATGTTTTATGTTCCTGACTGACTGAAAATTAAATTTTTTATTATCAAACACTTTTAAGGAAAAGTGAGAAACCACATAGTTTCAAATAGAAGGGAATCCCTCAAAATATGTCATAATATTATTGAAACAAACATTAATCCTGTTATATTTTTCCTCCCAAAAGAGCTTCTAGGAGATAGAGTGCACCTGTAAACCATCCTCATCGAGGATAAAGTCTTCATAGCAGTCTGCCAACATGTCCCAAATTTGAGAGTACTCTTCCTTACATAGCTTACCTTTATTAAAAAACCTTATCAAAATAAGATATTGCTTGTCAATCCATGAAGCTTACTCAATATGAACTTCCACACGAAGTGGTCTTCCCATCATCTTTTCTTCATCTTCTAGAGAAACACTGATATAAAAGAACTCCTCCACTATTACTTCTTCAAAGTAGACAAGCAATTATTGAGATTCCTGGTTAGAAACATTATCCACAATTAGTTTTCCTGCACTGGCTTCATCAACATTAGCCTAAACTTCTTCAGGATTCTACTGCATGTTAAAACTATTTACAGACATGTAATCTTTCTCCATGGGCTTCATCCTTTTACCCGACCTAGTCTCCATTGGTTTTGGGAGATGCGAGTAGTCATTGCGCCCTTTTCTTTTCTTCCCTGTTGACAAGGTTGTAGTTTCTATCCCACCAAATATTCAATCTTCAGGGTCCTCTTGATCTTGAGGCATCCCCTCTAGACCAGCAAAGCAGTTACTAGTCTGAATTTTCTCTAGGTTATGACTCTGACATGCAGCCCAGTTATCCATCAGACCTTGCGCTGGACGACTCTAAACCTTCCATCTTCCTCCCTATTTAGTTTCTACAACCTCTTGCTTACTAACACCTGGGATACTTTTATGTTCTTGATTTCCAAGACACTAAACTGTAAAGATACCCTGTTTTTAAAATGCAATGAAAATTTATGTAATAAAAAAGGTGATATTCCATAGTTTGTATCAACAAATAGTTTATTTATTTTTGAAAATTAGGCTATGAAAACTTTTGGAAGAACCCTGTAAAAAAGTTTAAATATAGGAAAACTTCCTGGTATTTTAGTGAAATATTAAGTAAGTGGTTTCTAAACAAATAAATCCTTGTATGGATACGAACACGTGGATGTGGCTCTAGCAGAGATGTACCTAGGAGTGAAAACTCTAACAAAGAGTTTCGGGCTTGAACTGTGGTATCCTAGTACACGAAAAAGGTGTTTGCTGCACTTCTGGTTTGACACTCCTGGGGGACATGTTTGGTTAATCATAAACTTTTTATTAACCATTCTGAATGAATTATTGAAAATGAAATTATTGTTAAAGTATAATATTTTTTTTGAAGAAATATTTTTAAGATATAAAATTACTTTATAATTATAAGATTCATAATAGTAAAAAAATTCTAATAAGAGAAAACATAAAGGACACAATTTATTTTAGGGGGGAAGAATGTAACGACCCAAAAAATGTACTTCTTTTATTTATGGATCTCTTTTCTCATAATAACTTTTTATTATTTTTTACAATAAAATCACATAGAATTACTTTAAACCTAAATTTTAGTTTTTAAAAATGATATAATTATTAAAAAAAATTAAGGTATATGGAATAATGATTATTTTAATTAAATAGCATGATTAAAACACCCCTTTTACATTTAAATGATGAAATAATTTTACTTCTTTTTTATGTCTGAAATTTAACTATGCAATTTAACTATTCATTTTCTATCCACTATTATTTTTAATAAATAAGGAATTTTATATTTAAAAGTATAATTTATCAAACTTAGAGAATTATAAGGGTTAAATAAACACCTTTTTTGAATTCCAAATATCAAAATTTATCTTGGGTAAATTTTTAGTAGTTTTCTAAGAAGTTTCAATTTTTTGATAAATAATATTTTTGATGAATAGTGTTGGATGAATGGTGTTTTCTTGATGAATAGTGTTCTTTTGATTAATAGTAAAAAATATTTTATTATTAAATAACATTTTATGTGTAATGTTTTTTGAAAAACGGAGATACACTGTTGCGATCAGTAAGATATTTAGAGTCAAATAAGGTCAACTTAATTTTTCAGGTGAATAGTAACTTAACCCTTTGGAATATTAGTTTTACCCTTATGAATATTAATGAATAGTGAATCTGCCAAAAATAAAGAAACTTCACCTATGAATGTATAAATACAATTTAGACATCTTAAAAGCGAAAAAACGATCATTGTATAAGTATTGGTATTTTTGCATGTCATAAATATTTTAATTACCATTTTATGATAAATTTAATATATTATAATGGAAATTTATTTTCATATAATGTAATAATAAATTTTTAATTTATTCTCTTATGGTTATAAGTTAATTTTTTGGGACCATGATTAATTTCTCAATGTGTTATAAAATGAGTTATAGTTTTAAAGTTGTTTTTTTAAATAAATTATGATATTATTTAAAAATTAAATTAAAAATATTTATAAAAATATTTTCATAAAATTGAGTTAATTTTTTAATTCATAGAATCAATATTAGGTTAGGGTGAATTTTTTATATTTTTATAAAATGTTTTATTTTTCAATGAATAGTGAAAATACAGTTTTGAGTTTCGGTGTGTTTAATGACATCATTAATGATGTAATAATTCTGGTCGACTTTTGAATAGTAAAATATTTTATGATGTGTCCCAAGTGGCCTATACCATGGGAAAATGCCATGGGAAAGACCATGGTTTTTCAAATACCACTAATGAGGTGTCCCTTAGAAATTAAAAAAATATTCCCTCATTTTTGCTACAAATACCAACCCATTACTTCATTCCATTCATTAAAAATTTATTATAAATTAAGATCTAGTATTTTTACCTCCCAAGGAGTCCTCCCAAGGTTCCCTCAAGCCTCCCAAGGTCCCAACCTTCAATATTACGAAGTTACTCTTCATGGTAAGGGAACCTTTCATCCTCCTCTTTTAAGTCACAACTTCCTGTATGTTAGGTATTCTAGTTTCCATTTTATTATGTGGGGGTATGTTCTTGTATATCATTATTGTCATCAATTTTATGTCCAAATGATGAGAGAACCTTTCCACTCTCATCAACTGATTTTCGGGATTTTTAAGTGATTCCGTTAGGTTGCTGAATGTTTTGTAAAATAAATCACATCTTCTCTTTTCTTTCATGTTTCCTTTTCATGTTATATGTCATTAAAATATCCATTCCATGATATTATTTCTATTTCATTCTATCCATATAATTTATTCTGAGTTATTTCTAAGTGTTCGATCCTTGTACCCTCTCTTTTTAATGCTTTCTAAAAATATTTTATGTAGTCGGTATGCTATAGAATTTTCATCTCCAAATCAATCTCTTTTTCTAAATAAATTCTCTTGTTTTATTTATATGAATAACCAAATATATTTTCATATCTAGGGTTATTCATAAAGACATAAAATTGACATATTTTAATCTAGAATTTACATAGATATAACCCCCACTCCCTTTCCGTGGGTTATAAATGACATAATGATCTAATTTTTAAGCACTTCTTTAACATAACGATTTTCACATGAAACCCATTTCTTTTATTATATTTTGGTTATTTATGAAATGTTTTATTATGATCTATGTGGATCACATGAAAATAAAGGAATATTAATGGTGCACCCTGATAATGTTCTAATGCATTAGGTAAAGAATTTAATCTCTAGAGATGACAAGTTTCATAATACCTTGGTGAATAACCCTGTTAATTTTTATGAAACCTTGCGGATGAACCTTGATGATATTTTAATTAATGTCTAAATTAAATGTTATGTAATCCCACCTTTTTAATATATAAATTTTCATTAAATTTTACAAATAGAGGATCTTTAATGTTTAGTGTCTTGGAAATCATGAACATAAAACATGAAAACATAAAACAATATTTTAAATACCCTTGAAATGCTTCTTGAAAATTTAATCCTATGTACAATTAATTCATCTCATAACCTAGAGACATATATCAAAGTAAAGTGTGAGCAGAAGGTCAAGTAAGAAAAGTAAGGGAATTAGTTTACTTGTGATATCAATAAGAACTTGATGAAAAACATAAAGACATGATCAATGGAAGAAGAAGAATATCATAATAAAAAGAACAAGAATCATAACTTGAATATGTGGATCCAAATTTTAATTTATAAATTCATAAACATATCACTAAGTTTTATCCCAAATGTGTCATAAAAATTGTAACATCCTAGTTCCAGGTGCCACCCAGAGGTGCCTCGTACCTAGTTTGTCACATGGACTCAATCACATTTCCCCAAATTCTAGAGGCTTCCGACTAGCAGTGAGGGCCTTGGGTGTGATAGTGTGGAAATGATGCCCTCATTTGATGAGTAATGCAACAAAAATAAATAGATAACAATAGTAAAAGCAGTAATAAAACCATACAATAGTAAACGGTAGAATACTGGAAGTAATAAACAATTGGATCACATATATATAAATTATGTATGATATATATGTCTAAGAAAGCAACCAAAACAAGTCACAATGATGGAATACAGTACTAAACAAATGTACAAAGAAAAAAAAATAAAATCTAGCAGCATCACAATCCTCAACATGGTTCAATTCTCTCCAGCTCCACACCAGTCAAGTACCTGACGTAGAAGGGCTCTTTACCTTATCTATACCTGCAGAAATATAATCTGTTTGGGCCCAAAAGCATGACCAAAATAGGGTGTGAGATGAATTCCAGTAGGACACCACCCAAAGATTAGTGCCTAACAGTTAGTGAATATATATGGCAGGCAATAAGAAAAATGAAGTAGTAAACAAGGAAGTAGTCAAAATTAAACAGTCGTACAGTTTCAATTGCATTCATTTTCATATATCAAGTAACCATCTAATCAAAAACAAGTAACCCTCTTTGAATTACTCACAACCTAACCCCTCTGGTTCAACCAAACAAGCACAATCAACCCTCTAGGAAGTATATAGAGTCTAACCCCTCTGGTTTAGCTTTAGAAAATACTCTCTTTGGAAGCACTCACCATAAATTCCCAATGTGTTCTTATATTGGTAACTATAGACACTCTGAGGAAGCACTCAACGTCCAATTCCCCCTGTGGTCTCACAACATGGAACTACAGACAATCTGAGGGAGCACAAAGTCCACCCCCTATGGTCTGACAACGTAAAATTAAACAAACACTCTATAGAAGCCCTCAGTGTCCATTCTCCCTATGGTCTTCTATACTAGGTTCACATAGCCCTGTGTAAGTCAATCGTGCACAATGATGTTCAACAGCCAAAGTAAACCTTAAGAACTACTTGGCAAAATGCTTTCAGTAACTACTTGTTTAAACAGCTAGAGGTATATAACTATATTAGATAAAACACTCCATCCTAACAACAGTAGTCATGGAAAGCAATAAACTTAACAGGAAAATATTGACCAAATGGTCAATATCAAAAGAAACATGGGAAACACATCCATAGCATAGAAAACAACCATATTCACAAACAAACAACCACTACTCAGGAACACCAGGCGTAATAGGCATTAATAGGGATAAAATCCCTAAACACGCAATACCCCATTCTATTTTATTGGTCACTTTTGCACATAAAATTCAAAGGATAACTACGGAAAGGTACAAACCACCTACATCAGCATTGTATGATCAATATACCCTGGAGTCGGCAGTTTAATTGACTTAGAACGTGGTAGATCGATAAAAATGTCTAAAATGTTCAACCAAGTATATCTTACGAAAGAGGAGAAATCAAGAGATGAGGCTCTAAAAGAAGGAAGAAATCACTATTCCCATTCCAACGTAATCGAATATGGTTGATTCAAAGAACGAATGGCGGGTCGGGGGCTCAGAGAATATTTTTCAGCTTCGGTCGCTCTTGGATGAGACATGCCGAGAAGAAGGGTGTTCTTCCAATTATATGTGACCCCGGTCTGATATAACAATTAAAAATAAAAGTACACTTTGTGTATTTTAAAAGTACATGACATATATATGCATTTATCGGGCCCTGGTTTAGGTGATCTCTAGGTCACCCCACAAGGCCATGTACTCGGTCGTTACACGGCAGTACACGGCCACCCACATTAATCGGTTACATAGTGTGTACTCCCAAGTACACGGTGTGTACTACTTAGATTTATAGATTCTCCCCCTTTTCTCAAAAACACCAGGAAAATAAGATTCCTACATGAAAAGAACGTTTGGGTTCTTACAAACTTCCCCCTTAAAGAAATTCGTCCTTGAATTTCCCTAAGAAGGTGGCATTGAAGAAGAATCCTCGAAATGCTCTTTCCATTGTGATCGCACATCGTCCTCCCTCTCCCATGTTTAGTCTTGTACTCGCCCGTGATGCCATAGCACCTGTACCAGAGGAAAAAACTGTCCATGAAGAACCTTCATGCTACAATCAATAATCCAGATAGGATGCTCCTCGAATGAGGATTCTATCTCCATCTTAACCTCTTCAGGTTAAAAAACATGAGACGGGTCTATGAAGTAATGTCATAGCTGAGAAACGTGGAAGACATCATGCATAGCTCAGTCCCTCTGAGTTAACTACTACTGATAGGAATCCTAACCGACTCTCTCTAAAACTTCAAACGGTCTAACATATCTCAACAAAAGCTTGCCCTGTCTCCTAATCCTCCTATGTCCCATCCTCAGTGTGACATGTAGAAAAACTTGATCTCCAATCTCGAACTCTAGAGGTCGTCTCCATCGATCAGAATAAGACTTATGTCATGGTTGTGCAGTATCCATCCTCATCTGAATCAAATCCACCTTCTCTGTGGTCTCTTGGACAAGACAAGGTCCTAGCATAGCTGCCTCTCCTGTCTCTAGCCAACATAGCAGTGATCGGCATGGCCTATCGTACAAATCCTCATAAGGTGCCATCTGAATAGTGGATTGAAAACTATTATTTTATGAAAACTCCACAAGAGGTATGTGATTCTCCCAAGAACCTCCAATATCTAGGACGCATGCTCTAAGAATGTCCTCCCGCACCTGTATCGTATGCTTGGACTAACCATCTATCTAGGATGGTTAGCTGTACTCCGAAGTACCTGTGCACCCAAATACACTTATAGTCCCTTCCATACCCAAGAAGTAAAATTTTCATCCCTATCTAAAATAATGGAGTGGGGAACTCCATGTAGACGTACAATCTCTCATATGTATAGCCTTCCCATATCATCTACACTAAAGGCCTCCTTGATTGGCAAGAAGTGATAATCCTTTTTGAGTATATCAGTGACAACACAAACTGTATCATTCCCTTGAGGCAACCTTGGTAAACCTATCACAATTTCCATCACAACATCATTCCACTTCCAATAGGGAATAGAACACTGCTGCCAAAGACCTACTGGTCACCGATGCTCCACCTTCACCTCCTAAAAGGTGGAACACCTCATAAAAAACCCAACAACATCTCTCTTCATACCTGGCCACCAATACTGATGGTGCAGATCATGATACATCTTTGTGACACCCGGATTAACTGCCCAAACTGAGGAATGAAAGTCCCTCATAATATCCTCGCATATGTCTGCTTACACCCACACGCTCCCATGAAATCGCATGATCTCATCCTCACCTATGGTCCATCCAGGAATAGGATCCTCTCCTAACACACTCTTCCATAGGACAAAGCATTCAACATCTGATAGCTGCCTCATTCACACTCAATCAAGTAGAGTATATGTAACAGCTACAGAAGAAAGAAACATATGCCCCTTTCTATCTTGCACCTCCAAATTCATCTTAGAGAATAGATTCATTAGCTGCCACTCACTAATGGACTTATGAACTGATTGTATCTGATTTCTCTTGCTCAATACATCAGCTAATATGTTGCATTTCCCGGGTCTGTCGGCAAGCTCAAAATCAAAAGACTGAAGGTACTCAACCCACCTTCACTGTCTCAAATTCAGATCGTGTTGTTTGAAGATATACTTGAGACTTTTTTGGTTGGTGAAAACCAAAAAATGGTCTCCTAGAAGATAATTTCTCCAACATCATAAGGCATGAAAAACTACAGCCAACTCAAGATCGTCTGTCGGGTAATTCCTCTCATGTGGCATCAACTACCGAGACCCATACACAACGGCTCCTTCTCCATGCATAGGCATATCTCCCAGACCAATGTTGTACCCCACACTCTTTGATTTTCATGATCACAATCACTTTTATATGTGTCTAACATTGTTTGAAGTGTTTTTGATTGAAAGGCACAAGGTTGTCAAGAAGTTGGCCCAAGAATGGACATCAAATGGACTGAAATTCAGTCCACCGGCCAACCGGTGTGATAGCACCGGCCAGCCGGTGGAACTGGCAGAGGCATTGCCCACTGCCAGGTTCCACCGGTCGACCGGTGGCTCTGTCACCGGTCGACCTGTGGCACCCAGCCCAAATAGTGTTTTCTACTGTCTTGCCACCGGCCAGCCGGTGGCTCCTCCACCGGTCGACCGGTAGAGCCTGGATCAAGACTCTTCTTCTCTTCCAAGGCACCGGCCAGCCGGTGGAGCTGTACCGGCCAGCCGGTAGCCCAGTCAAACTAGCTGTTGGCTTTGACCAGTCAACCTTCTTTTGGCCTCCAACGGCTCCGAGGCCTTTCCCAACGGCTCTGAAGACTCCCCAAGGGTTCCATGCCTATAAATAAAGGCCAAGGAAGCCCCGGAAACCACCCGGAACTATTGTGAAGCCAACGGATACATTGTTGGGTTGGAACAAACGAGGAATGATGACAAGAGGGGGGGTGAATTGCCTTTTAAAAAATTGATTAACAATTTAAAAATCAAAGTATAGTGCAACGGAAATAAAGAGGCAATCACACAAGAAATTGATAACGGAGTTCGGCCAAAACCCGGCCTACGTCTCCGCTCCCAACTCAACCGTTGAGAGATTCCTACCGCTTGCTTTTCAATGGTTTTAGCAAGAAACCCACTAGGCTTTGAGGTAGCACTAGGACCTATTACAGCTTGCTTTTTGTGGTTTAGCAAGAACCCACTTGCTTTCAATGGAATAGCAAGAACCCACTAGCCTTTTTAACGGGTGAAGGCTAGCTCACCGAAAACTCAAGCCTTTTAAAAGGAAAGGCTTGACTAACCTCTTCACACCTTAATGGTGGTGTGAGAACCCAAAGAAAGGGAGATGAAGAAAGAGTTTGGGGTTTGTAGGCACAAACCCAATTTTAAGCTCAAAAAGAGATAAACAATAAAAACCGTATTGGAGGAAGACTTGGGCGCCAATTTCTGAAATGTTTACACGATTTACTGACGTGTGCAATGGTAGAAAATCTCTTGGAGATGACATTTCTGCAGAAACGATGGTCAAAAAGATCCTATGGGTCCTTCCGAGCTCATGGGAACCAAAGGTGACGGCGATCCAAGAGGCTAAGGACGTCAAAAATATGCCGGTAGAAGAGCTCATCGGATCCCTTATGACGTACGAGATCACGATGAGGAGGCAAGCACAAAAGGAGGGCACACCAATCAAGACACCAAAGAACATTTCCCTCAAGGTTCAAAAAGAAGTAAGCTCCTCCTCATCATCCTCATCTTCCTCATCCTCTTCATCTTCAAGTGGCGACTCGGAAATGGAGAATCTCGCCCGCCAAATGCACAAATTTATGAAGAAGCACAAGAAGAAGAAATCCCGCAAGCATCGAAAGCAAGAACCCACCGAAAGATCCGAGCCCAAGGTAAAATGCTACGGGTGCGGCGAAAAGGGCCATTACAAGCCCGATTGCCCACTCAACAAAAAACGGGCCACGCCAAAGGAAAAAGGAAAGAAAAAGGTCCTCAAGGCGACATGGAGTGACACCTCCTCTTCATCATCCTCCTCCTCCTCTTCGAGCGACCAAGGTACAAAATGCCTAATGGCATTCCATGAGGTAACTTCTTCCGATTCCTCTTCCTTATGTTCTTCAAATTCAAATTCTTTAAATCATCTTTCTTATGAAGAACTCTCACATTCTAGAGACCAACTTGAAAATGGTTTTCATGAACTCTCTTCAAAATTTGTTTCTTTGAAAAAGTCTTTCAAAAAACTTTCCTCCGAAAAAGACCAACTTCTCAAAGAAAATGAGGAACTCACCCTTAAAATCCAAAATTTTCCAAATTTTGATTCTATGGAATCAACCATCAAAGACCTAAGGGAGACCCTAGCTAAGTTCACCCAAGGGGAACAAAATTTGAACAATCTCCTAGGTTCCCAACAAATTTCTAGAACCACCAATGGACTTGGCTATACCAACCAAGCCTCCTCCTCCCATGCACCCACTGTTTTTGTAAGGGGGAGCTCCCAATTTAAGTTTTGTAATTATTGTAAAAAACCCGGGCACCTTATTTATGAATGTAATTGTAAAAATGCCCGGTACGGCCAACCCAAGTCTATTTTTTATTCGGACGAATTTTATAGGAGAAGACCCGCTTTGAGACAAGTTTGGATTGAAAAATCCCTTCTAGCGAGTCTCTCCGGGCCTAAAATTGTCTCTTTTCAAAATCCCTCTCCCCGGTGACTTTTTGTTTTTATTTAGGGGGAGTTAGGTTTGTTTTTGTCAAAACTTCCAATTTCAACTCTTGGTTTCAAATTTTTCAATTCAAAATTTTCAAATCAATCTTCATTTCAAAACTTTCAATTCAAACTGTTATTCAAATTTTCATTTCAATTTCAAAAATTTCAATTGATTTAAAATTATCATATCTAGTTTTTCAAACCCTTTCCCTCAATCAAGTTTTATGCCCCACGCTATTTTGATAATCACAAAGGGGGAGAAATTTCTTGATTGGTTGGGGGAGAATCTTTTCTCTCATGCTTAGTATTTATTTTCAATTTATCTTTTAAAGCATGCCTTTCATTTAAGTTTTTACATTGCTTAGATAAGTGATTGTGATCATCAAAATAGGGGGAGATTGTTGTACCCCACACTCTTTGATTTTCATGATCACAATCACTTTTATATGTGTCTAACATTGTTTGAAGTGTTTTTGATTGAAAGGCACAAGGTTGCCAAGAAGTTGGCCCAAGAATGGACATCAAATGGACTGAAATTCAGTCCACCGGCCAACCGGTGTGATAGCACCGGCCAGCCGGTGGAACTGGCAGAGGCATTGCCCACTGCCAGGTTCCACCGGTCGACCGGTGGCTCTGTCACCGGTCGACCTGTGGCACCCAGCCCAAATAGTGTTTTCTACTGTCTTTCCACCGGCCAGCCGGTGGCTCCTCCATCGGTCGACCGGTAGAGCCTGGATCAAGACTCTTCTTCTCTTCCAAGGCACCGGCCAGCCGGTGGAGCTGTACCGGCCAGCCGGTAGCCCAGTCAAACTAGCCGTTGGCTTTGACCAGTCAACCTTCTTTTGGCCTCCAACGGCTCCGAGGCCTTTCCCAACGGCTCCGAAGACTCCCCAAGGGTTCCATGCCTATAAATAAAGGCCAAGGAACCCCCGGACACCACCCGGAACTATTGTGAAGCCAACGGACACTTTTTCCATCATTCGGCAATCCTCCGGCGGACTTCCTCAAAGGAACCCCAAGTGCTCCAACCAACTTCCAATCCAAGGAGCACCTCAAGAAGCTTGGGCGAGCACGCTACATCAACTCCATCATCCAATTGGCGCCCAAGTCTTCCTCCAATATGGTTTTTATTGTTTATCTCTTTTTGAGCTTAAAATTGGGTTTGTGCCTACAAACCCCAAACTCTTTCTTCATCTCCCTTTCTTTGGGTTCTCACACCACCATTAAGGTGTGAAGAGGTTAGTCAAGCCTTTCCTTTTAAAAGGCTTGAGTTTTCGGTGAGCTAGCCTTCACCCGTTAAAAAGGCTAGTGGGTTCTTGCTATTCCATTGAAAGAAAGTGGGTTCTTGCTAAACCACAAAAAGCAAGCTGTAATAGGTCCTAGTGCTACCTCAAAGCCTAGTGGGTTTCTTGCTAAAACCATTGAAAAGAAAGCGGTAGGAATCTCTCAACGGTTGAGTTGGGAGCGGAGACGTAGGCCGGGTTTTGGCCGAACTCCGTTATCAATTTCTTGTGTGATTGCCTCTTTATTTCCGCTGCACTATACTTTGATTTTTAAATTGTTAATCAATTTTTTAAAAGGCAATTCACCCCCCCTCTTGTCATCATTCCTCGTTTGTTCCGACCCAACAACCAATACTTGATGCATCACAGTAAATAGTATAGTTCTTTCCCAGCTCTGGAAAAACTAGTATCAGTGTTGAAGTCAACCTTTTTTCAGCTCATGAAAGGCTGAATCGCAAGAATTTGACCACAAGTACTTCATGTAGGTTCTAAGAGTGGAAGTGCATTGGTGGGTGTACCCGACATTAATTATTGCCATTAACGATGATTAATCTGAGATCTATCACGACAATAAAATGCCGGATCATTAGAATAGAATGAATAATGAATGAAAATAAGGGAGTCGCAGAACCATAGAGAGGATCACCATATATTGGTTATAATTAATTTAATTAATTGACAATAATTACCTTGATGGAATTATCTATCTGTTGATGTTTCAGGTCACGATCCGATGTGATCTGTCATTGCATTGTAGAATCCAAGTGTAGGATTCCTCTATTAGTGATCCGCATGTGCTCTATGTATCTCTGGACATTGCCAAAGGGATATTAGGGTTCCAACATGGAGGAGCATTCACTTGTGATGTCCGCCTTTGATCTCCTTGATCCGGTGGAGAAGGATCTCTCTCATGTATATTGAGAGTGTTCTTGGAAGAAAATAATATTCTATTGGCTTGAGAGATTTCTCTAGATCCATTGTTCATAACCCCCACAAAATGGTTAAGCCAATGAGAATTATATAATTGGGATTTTAATTACTTAGAATAATAAAACGAATTAATTTCCCGAAATCATTTATTCATTTCATTTAATTAGTAGTAATACCCCATGTATAATAATAATAGTTGACTATTATTATTACTAGACATGTGCCCAGTGAATTACACCAAATATTATTTAATTAAGTAAATAATATTATTTCACATAAATTCCCATAAAAAATACATGGAATGTATATTAATATACACGATGCGTACTTTTGTTTTTTCCATTCTCTTTTTTTCCTCCACCACATTTATTATACCTTGAATAATGGATATTTATTTCTTAAATAAATATCAATATATTACTCACTAATAAATATATTATTTCACCCACAATATATTCTCTCAAATAACTAGTGTCGAAATAAATGTGATCAGGAATCCTTGAATAATTATTAAACCATAATCGGGGATAATATTTATTCAACTTGTTAAATTAATATTTAACTGAGATACTTGGACACACTTAGTGTGTGACCCTCTAGGCCTCTTTCTTAGAGGAATTAGGCGTGGCCTGGAGAAAGTCCAAGGTTAGCATCTAGAAACATGCCAAGGCACCCATTAATAATGAATTTAATGTTACAATGACATGTCACCTCCTATGAATGCTTACCAAGTAATGTAATCCCTTTGTATCGATATCTTGAATCAAGTGGTTTACATGCTGGTGCCATCAACCCATGTGTTTGATTATTCTTTCTTTGACTTCTTGGAATTGAAATTTCCGAGTCCTCACTTTGGCCATGGAGTTATTTAGGATATATCAATTCCATAAAAGGGCCTAGGATATCTACTTTCATTATGGAACATAAGGGACAAATCATTTCTCACATTATCTATTAATGCAGTATTACTCGTGATACACCCAACATATCCTACCTCGCTATGAATAGTGTGTCATCACAGTTTTCATCAATACATCTAAGTGTGCAAGTTGTAATACCCATTAATAATAATCATAAAGTCTAAGGACCAATACACACATCTGTAGATAATAACTTACAATGACACTATGAAATGTGGATTTCCTTCTGGAAGGTCTTGTTCTCATAATATCCTCCTAGATATCTCCAAGGGTGCACAGCATGAGAAGCTGCCTCAAAGTTTTATAAGTCCTCACCCCTAATGTCCTGTATTTTTTGTGTCCCAAAAATAACATCATCCAGCCATAGAACATATATTCAGAATAGTGTTATGGCACTTCCAAGTTCTCATCATAGTAGGGATCCACTGTGACCCTTTAATGGAACATTTATCCTGCATTGTCATGTAGAAGAACAATCAAGATGTGATAAGATATTTATTAATGAATAAAGTACAAAGTAGTTGGTTCTAGGGCCTCCAACTCCAACAAAATCCCACTTAGACTAGATACAACTGCTAACAAAATTCCACCTGCTAGCTATCACATGATATTCATGCTTCTACTGAGATAGGCCTTTAGTCAAGGGGTCCACCACATTATCTTCTGTGGACACTTTTCTCACTGCAACTCCACCCCTTTGATAGAAATCCCTCAAGAGGTGATAATTCTGGAGTATGTGCTTTCTCCGTTTATGTGAACTTGGTTCTTTTAAAATATCCACCACTGCAATATTATCAAAATATAATGGGATATGATCTTTACTGATAGGCATCACATCAAACTCCTCGAAAAAATTATGAATCTAGATGGCTTCCTTGGCTGCATCAGAAGCCACTATATATTCAGACTCCACTGTAGAATTAGATACAACTGGTTTCTTTGAACTCATCCAGCTCATAGCTCCTCCATTGAGATAGAAAACATATCCATATTGCGACTTCATATCATTTTGATCTATCTGAAAACTAGCATCAACATACCCTCTGATGACAAGCTCCTCATCTCCTCCATACACTAGGAACATATCATTAGTTCTTCTCAGATACTTAATGATAGTCTTAATAGCAGTCCAATATTATTCTACTGAATCTTCTTGATATCTTCTTACCATGCTCAGTGCATAGGCAACATCAAGCTTGGTACATAACATGGTATACATGATCGATCCTATAACTGAAGTGTATGGGATCTTAATCATTATATATTTCTCTTGTTGTGTCTGAGGACACATTTTCTTAGAAAGATGTAAGTTACGTGACACTAGAACCAATCCCCTCTTGGATTATTCTATACTAAATCAATTTATTAATGGGTCAATGTATGTACCCTGACTTAGTCCAAGAAGACTCTTGGATCTATCCCAAATGATCTTGATCCCTAGAATGTAGGTTGCTTCACCCAAGTCCTTCATGGAGAAAAACATGTTCAACCTGTCCTCAACTGACTGCAAGACTGGTACATAGTTTCCAATAATAAATATGTCGTTGACATATACTATTGGGATAATGACCGCATTCCTATTAAACTACTTATAAACACATGGCTTACATTCATTCTTAATGAAACTAAATTCTTTTATGGCTTCATAAAATTGAATGTTCTATGACCGGGATGCTTTCTTTAATCCATAAATGGATTTATGAAACATGAAAACCTGTTTTTCTTACCCCGGTGTCACAAACCCTTCTGTTTGTGTCCTAAAGACATCTTTCTGAAGGTTACCATTAAGGAAGGTTGTTTTGACATCAATATGCCAAATCTCTTAGTCATGGTAAGCTTCTACGGCAAGTATGATTCTTATATATTTAAACCTAGCAACTGGAGAGAAGGTTTCATCATAGTCAATTACTTGACGCTATTTGAATCCACTATCCTTACATTATATGTGCTAATTTGACCTTCCTTGTCTAGTTTTCTCATGAATTCCCATTTTCATCCAAAATGATTTACATTAACTGGATCATCGACCAGAACCCAGACTTGGTTCTGAAACATGGAATCTATCTCAAAATTCGTAGCTTCTATCCATATTGTAGCTTCTGGGATTTCTATTGCTTCCTTATAGGAGATAGGTTCATCATTGTCCAACAATAATGATTCACCATCCTCAGTGACTAGGAAAAAAAATCTCTCTAGTTCCCTTACCTCTCTTGACCTCCTACGTAGTACTTGTGTTTATAGAACCTCTTCCATGGGGACCTGTGGAACTTGTTCCTGTACCAACTCATATATATCTTGAGCATTGACTTCGTCGAAGTTAATCTTTCTCCCACTGTCCTTTTTGAGGGTGTTCTCCCTCTCAAGAAAGAAGGCCTGTCTGGAGACAATTAATTTCTTGTCTGAAAAGTTATATAGGTAATATCCTTTTTGTTTCCTTGGGATATCCTATAAAGATACACCTCGTGCCCCAAGGTACTAGTTTGTTTCCTGAGAAGGACTTAATAAATGCCTTGAATCCCCCCCATACACGTTTTTGTGACAAAATGGGTTTCTTTCCATTCCATAACTCGTATGTAATTCCATTTGCCACATTAGATGGTACTCGGTTTAATGTGTAAGCTGTAGTTTGTAATGCATATCCCCAAAAGGATAGTGGAAGATCTGCATGACTCATCATTGACCTCACCATGTCCAATAAGGTGAGGTTACTCCTTTCACTAACACCATTCCATGGTGGTGTATAATGAGGAGTGATCTGAGATAAAATCCAAGATTCTCGTAGAAGATCAATGAACTCTTGGTTCATATATTCTCCACCTCGATCCAATCAACGTTTCTTTATCTTCTTACCAAGATAATTCATTATTTCATTCTTGAATTCCTTATATTTTTCTAAGGATTATAACTTATACCTCATTAAGTATACATATCCATATCTATTCAAATAATCTGAAAAAATAAGGAAGTAAGATAATCCACCTCTAGCTTCTACGAGGAATGGTCCACACACATCTGTGTGCACCAATCCTAGAAGCTCTGTGGCCCTTTTGCCCTATCCACCGAAAGGCAGATTGGTCATTTTATCTTGTAAACAATCATGAAATATATCCAGTGGTTTTAGCTCAGTAGAGTCTAAATAGCCATCTGGTAATAGCCTTATCAAGTGCTTCTCATTTACATGATCGAGACGGTGATGCCAAAACTGGGTGATGTATGAGTCAAGTGAGTTTATTTAATTATTCATTTCCAACACTTGGTTTTCGTAATTTAAAACATACAAACCATTATTTAAATGTGACATACCATAACATACATTTTTCTTATAAAATAAGCAACCCTTATTTCCAAAATTGAAAATAAATCAATCCATATCCAAACATTATACAGAAATTATGTTTTTGGAAAGACAGTCACATAATAACAGTTACGTAAAAACAAAAGCATTCCAGTTGGCAATGAGAAATGGGAATCACCAATGGCCAACACAGCCCGCCTCGTGCCATTGGCAGCTCAAAGATCGACCTCTCCTAAGGCATATTTATAAATATCTTTGGTTCTTGAATTTTAATATATATGTGATCCTCACAAGATGTATCTAATACCCAATGTGTAGAAATGGAAATATTACACTCGATAACGAACAAACCTTTTGTGTCCCCACACTTCTGGGTGCAGTTCCTCTTCCAGTGGCCTTGCTTGCCACATGAAAAACATACCGCCTCTCATTCCTTTCCCTACCTATGGATCTTCCCCTTCTTGGAAGGATGGTGCTTAGGGGCATCAGACCATTTATGAGTCCGTGGCCCATTTGCCTTGTCCTTCCATTTCTTATTCACCATAAGGACTGCGGGTTTGACACTCACCATGTCTTTATCTACCAGGAGAATTAAGTTCAAAAGTTCCAATAGACTCTTCTCATTATTTCTCATGTTTTAGTTGACAATAAATCTAGAGAAGGTCTTGGGAAGTGATGCTATGATGATATCTGTACACAGCTCATTCGGGAACTTGATCCCTAAGATGTCCATGCGTTCAATGTAGCTAATAATCTTGACTACATGAGGTCCAACTGGCGCAGAATCTCCAAGATTATTTGTAAAAAAAGAATCAGAGATCTCATATCTCTTCTATCTCACCTTTTCTTGGTACATATCATTAAGGTGATACATCATGCTATATGAGTCAATGTTTTCATGTTTCTTCAAGATCTCATTAGAAATGGAAAATAGCATGAAACATTGGAAATTTGTGGCATCATCCATATGTTTCATATAGATATATAGTTCCTCATCACTGGACTCTTTTCTAGGCTCAACTAGAATAGGCTCTTTGAGCACATACAATTTCCTCTCATGGTGAAGGATGACGTGTAAACGCCTATGACATTCCTAGAAATTGGTGCCAGTGAGAAGGATTTCCTTCTCGGGTATGGTTCACAATGATATGTTTTAAGTCATTTTTCTTTCTATTTCTACAAGTTAATATGAGAAAAGGTTTATTACTTTATTATGATAAAACGGATACAATAAATAAATAAATACTTTTTAGTTTCCCACTATTTTATCGAAATCCAATAGCCCTCACCATTGACTTCAGAATATTCGGTTGCCTAAATATTCTAGTGGCAAGGATCCATATTTCCCTTTGCATTACCCCAACTAGGGTTGGTCAAGCAACTATAAGGGTTTTAGGTAGGCATTCCAAATGCCAATTTCATTAACTCAGAGCTCCTTGATCCGCTAAGTGGGCTCCCCAATACTAAAACCGTTTTATTTTGGATTTCCTCAACCTTTTACTCTTGGTCACACCAATTCCTACTTTGGAAGTAAACCCTTGATGTGAACCAAGTCAAGTCAACCAAAAACCTTGAATTATAATCTCTCTATAATTGGAAGCACACCAACTAGGGTTGGTCAAGCACTTTGAACTATGGTTTGATTTTAACCATGATTATGGAAGGCTATATCGACAAAATATTTCCTTGAGGGATTTTATCCTTATACGTAAATTTCCATTTTATTGTCTTTGATTACATGATTTTTAATATTAAGCGGGATATACGTAAGTGATAAACCATGTCTAAGATAATATTTACGCATAATCTGGTCTTATTTTAATTCCATCTTGCATTCTTGACTAATTCATTAATTGTGTGATCGTTATAACACACCCACAATAAATAAACCCTGAAACAGACAAAAATAAAATAAATGGTATGATCATGATCTAGTTCTATTGGTTAGTTTATCTAGCAGTTGATAAACTAACCCAAGACCTAGGGGTAAAACACCTTGAACCTTTTGGGTTCATGTTTACAGCTTTCTACCTGTCCACCTTTGTATCTCCTTGAGTTGGTTTCACCTTGGATCCTAACTTGATCTTCCTCCACTAGCTTGGGAGCTCCATCCATTACATATGATTTTATCTCACACGCAGGTGAGGGGTAAAATAGGGTTTTACATAAAAGAAACCTTGGGATGGTAGGCCCTATATATTAATGAGGATAAGGCCCGCATGCCAACAAATTTAAATAAATTAATTAAAATAAATCATTAACATACAAAGGTCTGGGTCTAACTCATGATCATCCATACATGCAAAGATATTTACACATAAAAAAACTAGCATTCAATTCTTTAATTGTTATTTTTTAAGATAAGTCACGCTCAAATCAATTAATTATCTTTAATTAATATATCCTTTTATCTTAAACCCTTTTTCTGAATTTTCTTGAGATTCTCATCCATCATAATTTTAAACAAATAAATTCATTTATAATTATCTTTGTACATAACTTGTACCGTAAGGGAAACCAGGTTAATTACCATTCATAACTATAAAATGAATAGAAATGAACATTACACAGATGTTAAATTAAACACACATATATAAAACACCTATCACGTGTTCTGTCTCATCTTTATGCCTGCACTATGGTACACATCTCAAGGGTTTGTATAATATAATAATAAATTTTAATAAATCTACGTAATTTGGATGAGTATATGGCGTGTACTTCTGTTCACCATCCATCCGATGTACGCACCCGTGGACATGGCATGTTGATGTTCTTCATAAATATTCGGAGTACATGGTGTGTTCAGTGGGACACACACTGTGGAGTATCCGTATTACATGGTTTCCAGCCAGGAAATCCGTGTACGGGGTACACGGTCCTACCCAAACCCAAAGGGATTACATGTCGTGTTCAGTGGGCCACATGAAATGTAATCTGGAAATCATGTGCCACCTGTTCCTGGTCAACACACTATGTCTTAAAGACATAGATAGACTCCATTGACATGGCCTATTTTGGTGGACCAGTCTAATTAATTGAACCTATACTACATGGTGTGTACTTCCAAATACATGTCGTGTGTTCTGGTGTTGTACAAAAAAACCTTTGGCACCTCTAGATGAGATCCTCTATTTTATTTTAATCAAAATTAAAATAAAAAATAATTTCTATAAGTTGAATGAGAAACGAGATAAGAGGAATAGACCTAGAGATTCAGATTTAAAGAATTAATAACATTAATTGATACAACTGAATTATTAAATTTGTAAATCACCAATGAAAAAATAAATAATTATAATCAATGATATGACCAGTCTGATACCACTTGTCAGTTCCGGGCGCAGCAGAAGCGCATTGGTCGGTGTACCCAACTTTAATTTTTTCCATTAACGACGTTCAATCCAAGATCTGTTATGATAATAAAACTCCAAATCTTTGGAATAGAATGAATAATGAAAGAAAATAAGGGAGTCTTGGAACCATAGAGAGGATCATCATATGTTGGTTATAAATAATTTAATTAATTGACAAGAATTAAATTTATGGAAGTCTCTCTCTGTTGATGTTTTTGGTCACGATACGATGTGATCCACCGTTGCATTGTCGAATCCAAGTGTAGGATTCCTCTACTGGTGATCCAGACATGCTCCACATATCTCTGGACATCGCCGAAGGGTTCTCTGGGTGCTAGTATGGAAGAGCCTTCACTTGTGATACCCTCCTTCGATCGCCTTGATCCGGTGAAGAAGGATCTCTCTCATATATCTTAAGAGCCTTCTTAGAAGACAAAAATTCTCTCTTGGCTTGAAATCTTTCTCTAGATCCATTTTGCATAACCCCCACAAAATTTCTAGGCCAATGAGAATTATATAATTGGGATTTTAATTACTTATAATAATAAAATAAATTAATTTCCCGAAATAGTTTATTCATTTCATTTAATTTTTAGTAATACCCCATGTCTAATAATAACTGTTGACTATTATTATTATTTGAAATGTGCCCAGTGAATTACACAAAATATTATTTAAATAAATAAATAATATTATTTCTCATAAATTCCCATAAAAAATACACGACATGTATATTAATATACACGGTGTGTAATTTTGTTATTTCTATTAACTTTATTTCCTCCACCACATTTATTAGACCTTGAATAATGGATATTTATTTATCTAATAAATATCACTGCATTACTCACTAATAAATATATTATTTCACCCACAATATATTCTCTTGAATAACTAGTGTCGAAATAAATAGGATCAGGCATCCTTTAATAATTATTAAACCATAATCCGGAATAATATTTATGAAACTTTTTAAATTAATATTTAACTGAGATACTTGGACACACATAGTGTGTGACCCTCTGGCCCTCTTTCTCAGTGGCATTACACGGAGCCTACCTAGAGTATAAGGTTAGCATCTAGCAACACACCAAGGCACCCATAGAGAAACAAGTTAATGGCGCAATGACATGTCACCTCCTACAAATGCTTACCATGTAATGTAATCCCTTTTTATCAATATCTCTAATCAAGTGGGTTGTATGTTGGTGCCATCAACCCATGTGTTTGATTTTTCCTTCTTTGACTTCCTGAAATTGAACTCGCCCATTCCTCAACATGGAAATGGATATATTTAGGCTATATCAATTCCATAAAAGGGCCAGAGATATGTGCTTTTGTTATGGAATAGAAGGGACAAATCCTTTCTTGCATTATCTATTAATGCAGTATTACTCATAATGCACCCAACATATCCTACCTCACTGTGAATAGTGTGATGCCACATTTTTCATCAATACGTCTGTGTGTGTGAGTTGTAATAACCATTAATAATAATCTTAATATCTAAGGACCAATACACACTTCCGTGGATAGGAACTTCCAATGACACTATGAAATGTGGATTTCCTTTTGGAAGGTCTCGTTCACATAATATCCTCCTAGATATTACTAAGGGTGAAAACCATGAGAATATGACTCAAATTTTTATGTTCCCTCACCACTAATGGCATGTATTATTTGTGTCCCACAAATAACATCATCCAGCCATAGAACATTTATTCAAGAATAGCATTATGAGACTTTAGGGTTCTAATGATAGTAGAGATCTGCTATGAACCTTTAATGTAACAGTTATCCTTAGGAAATCATCACATGCATTATCAAGCAGAATAATAATCAAGATGTGATAAGTTATTTATTAATGAATAAAGTACAATGTAGTTGGTTCTAGGCCACCAACTCCAACACTTCTCACCCTTCTTAGCCAGGCCCGTCAGTGGCGCTACTAAGCATGAAAGTCCTGTATGAAACATCTATAGTATCCATCCATCCCTAGAAAACTTCATACATCAAATACATTCTTTAGCTGCTCCCAAGAAGCTACTGCTCTTAATTTCTCTGGGTCTACTGGTACTCTCATCTCTGAGATTACATGACCCAGGAAGTGAATTTGGTCCATCCCAAAGTGGCATTTTGAGATCTTATCATATAACTGATGCTCTCTCAGTGTACTCAAAACAATCTCAAGATGTGTGTCATGGTCATGTCAAGTGTGATATTACACAAAGATATCATCCAATAATATTACCATGAAATAATCCATGTATGGATGGAACACTCGGTTCATTAGTTCCATGAAAACTACATGCGTGTTCATGATACTGAACGTCATAACTACAAAATTTTATAAACCATACCTACTCTGAAAGGTTGTAAGAGGTATATAAGATGACCTAATGTGAAAATTATGGCAACTAGATCTCAATTCAATATTCTAGAATAACTGAGCTCCTCAAAGTTGATTAAAGTAGTCATAAATCCTCGGCAAGGGATATTGGTTCTTGACCGTCAACTGGTTCAACGTCTGATAATCCACACAAAGTTGGGGGGGGACTATCCGACTTCTTCTCAAACAGGACAGGTGAACCCTAAGGAGAAGTACTGGGTCGGATGAAACCCTTTTCCTTCAACCCCTCCAACTGCTTCATTTTCTCATGTAACTCTGGTTTATCCATCCAATAAAGAGGAATGGACACTGGTACCACTCCTGGAACAATCTCAAAAGAAAATTCCACCTCTCGCTCTAGAGGAAAACATGAAAAGTTTTCTAGAAAGACATACCTGAAATGATCGACCACTGGAGGAATGTCCAATTGTGAATTCCCGTGGTCATATAGATATAGACTAGAAATTTGGGCTATAACTCTTCCCAACCCATGATGCTCGGGTCCTACTCCGCTAGCCTAAACATCCCATTCACCCTTATGTAAAAAGGATCTTCCCTCTAGTGACATAAAACTCACCCTACGATGATAGAAATAAACAACATCCTAGAAGGGAACTAACCAGTCCATTCAAAGAACAACGTCATACCCTATCATCTCTAAGATATAAAAGTCCCATAAGAAGTGACACCCACTAACCTAGAGAAGGAACTCCTTTCCCTATCATACACTTACTATTCTAGTCCCCAACTGAGTGTACAACATCAAGATATCAGCATTTGTAAAGATATAGAGCCCAAGTATCTTCACAATAGAAACAGATATGAAACTATGGGAAGCCCTTGTATCGAAAAGTGGAAAAGCTAGAACTGAGGCAACTAGAATCATACCTCAAAATGTAGAGGGTTTTGGATCCTGATCCTATTGTGTCTCCTCTACTAAAAAAGTCTAGAATGTACCACAACCTTGTGACCCTACCTGATTACCCTTAGCTGATCAAACCTATTGTCACTGAAAGCCTTCCGACTGGTAACCACAACCGCGACCTCCACCTCGGCATGAATGGTAGGAATAACTCCAGTTCCAAGACTAATGAGAAACTAGTGGCCCTGCTCTAGTATGAGGAGTTGAAACAGAACCTCTATTACTAGCTGATATTCAAGAAAAACTGACAGAACCACTAAATATGACACATCTTGCCGCAAGATCGGCACTCCACTAGGTCTCTCGGGAAATGTGGCCTCATATGCCCTCTTTTCCTGCAATGGTAGCACACCACCTGGCTACCAAAAGAAGCATCCTGCTTCCTCTAATCCCTGCACGTAGACTCCCTGAAGTGCTTCTTACTGTCAATAGGAGGGATACCAACTCCGGATACCAGGATTCCCCAGCTCACAGCTCCAAAATCCCTCATATTGAGTTATGTGATCAGTTCTTGGTTGACTATAGAGGTGATGGATGTCAACATGAAGATGTTCACCTGAGATCATATGTCGTGCCTAGAACCATCCTCAAACTTACTCGCCAAGAATAACTCATCACCTTCTGGAATGGGTGTAAAGCACTACAAATCTATGAAGTGAGATCAATACTCCATAACTAAAAGAGTACCCTCCTCCAGACTCATCAACTCTCAGGCTCCATCAGACCTCAAAGTCTCCAGGTATGTGTAATCATAAAAGGCACATTGTAACTCATCCCAATCCATAACCTACTAGGGCCTCACATGTGAGATAGCATCCCACCATCTCTTGGAGAAATCCCATAGCATGTATTTAGTGAGCTTCAAACTCATCTCTGGAGGAGTCTCAAGATGCTTGAAGATTGAAAGCATGGACTATAACCATGATTATGCAGCCTCATGTCCTCCAACCCCCATAAATATGGGAGGATGCTGCTACTAAAAACCCACATAAAATCTACCATAGATGGGGCACGAGGTGGTAATCCTTGGAAGGTTTGTATAAGCCTCATAAATCCATCTCGGAACTATGCATCAGCACCTATATCTGGGATAATGGTTGGTGACAAGATGGGAATGACTTGAGGATCTGCTAGAAGTTTCTGATCTGCCATGTCTGGTTCCTGGTCAGTACCCAATAACTGGTGTACAACTATAGGACGTCTTGGTGGAATGACTCTGCAAGGTCAAACACACACCTAGATCAAGATTAACAAGCACTGAAAGTTATAAGTGCAAGAAGGGAACATGATAAATAAAGCATTCAATATTTTTAAAATGTGGATACACAGCGTGTACAACTCCTAAACAGCATGTTCCCTTAAGATTTCATATGGACATGTACTCCTACCAACCCTAGTCATGTAAAACCCCGTACACACGACGTGTTCTACTAAGAAACGGTGTGTACTTCAATCGTTTTCCCCTACCCATGTTCTTCTACATGACTAAACCCACACGGTTCTCTTAGAGAAAGACTACACGATATGTTTATGCCAGACATGGCATGTACTAGAAGGAACTTCACCAAACTGTGTTGTCAGTAACATAGAAAATTACACGGCTTACTCTATATGGCGTGTTTGTTCCATACACGGAGTGTACTAACTACCCATAATCCACCCGTGTCATTGGTCACATAGTGAGTATGTCTGGTATATGGCGTGTTCCACCAAGGATTTCCCACCCTTGTGTCTCTGCTCACACAACCATTGTCACAGTTTGAAAATATACTGTGTGTACATAAAATACACGGCATGTAATTAACAAAAACAGTTCTTTCCCAAACAAAAGGACAAATGGCATGTATTTTGAAGTACACATCATGTATTCTGGGGTTTTCCAGATAGTAAGGCTCAAAAACTACTTCGAAAACCAGTAAAACGCTGAAAAGAACATTAAAGAGACAAATTCCGATCCTTGAGGGCCCATACTCCTTGTGAATCAAATATTTACATCTTGTACATGTCATATACAAGCATAATAATACAATTATCCACCAAATTCCAATCCATGAGGGCCCATAACACCTAAAGAACCAAAGTTTGGAGTTCATTCAAACGAAACCTTACACAATCCAATACCTTATCAAATAGAAGGTATTCTATCAAGGAATATATCACAAAAGCATGCATATCTAGTACAACATCCATCAAAACAACATGCAATGAGTAATGCACCCTAAATTGCATGGAAATAATGCATGACAGGTGATATCAAGCAAGTTCCTATATGATGCATGAAATGGAATAACCTCATCTAATTGGGTTTCAACAGAAATAGAACCTCAATTACATCAACAATAACGGCATAATACATGTGAATCACCTAATGGTGAAATCAAATCAACTGTAATAATTAAAAAAATAGGAAAAATCACAATATACGAGGTAAATTGGATTTTCCATGTATACGAGTTAGATACTCTCAAGCACAACTTATTACCAAGTACCCATGACTTCCTATCCCTGGATATAGGATCCAAATAGTAAGTCCAGAAGAAAACAATTAATCTGATACCACTTTGTAATGTCCTAGTTCCGGGTTCCACCCAGAGGTGCCCCGTACCTGTTTGGTTACATGGCCTCAAGCACATTCCACCAAATTCCAGAGGCTGCCAACTAGTAGTGAGGTCCTTGTGTGTGATAAGGGGAAACTATGCCCTCGTTAGCAGAGTAATGTAGTGAAAATAAATAGATAACAACAGGGGAAGTAGTAATAATACCATACAAAAGTAAACAGAAGAAGACTGGAAGTAATAAAAAACTGGAGCACATATATATAAATGATTCATGATACATATGTATAGGAAAGTATCAAAACAAGTCACAATGATGGAATAAAGTACTAAACCAATTTACAAAGAAAACAAATAAACTCTAACAGCATCGCAAGACTCTACTTGGTCCCATTCTCTCCAACTCCACAATAATCAAGTACCTGACGTAGAAGGGTGCTTTCCCTTATCTATACCAGCAACAATATAATCTATTTGGGCCCAAAAGAATGACCCAAACAGGGTGTGAGACGAATCCCAGTAGGAAACCACCCAAATATCAATGCCTAACAGTTAGTGAATATATATGGAAGGAAATAAGAAAAATGAAGTATTAAACAAGGAATTACTCAAAAGTAAACAATCATACATTTTCAATTGCATTCATTTTCATATATCAAGTAAGCAGCTAATCAAAAAACAAGTAAACCTCTAGGAAGTACTCATAGCCTAACCCCTATAGTTCAACAAAACAAACACAAGCTACCCTATGGGAAGTATAGATAGTCTAGCCCCACTAGTTTAGCTTTAGAAAAGACTCTATGAGGAATAAATCACCATCAATTCCCCATGTGGTCTAGTATTGGTAACTATAGACACTCTGAGGAAGCACTCAATGTCCAATTCCCCATGTGGTCTCACAATGTCAAACTAAAGACACTCTGAGGGAGCACAAATTATGTCCCCCATATAGTCTCAAAATGTAAAAGTAAACAAGCACTCTGGAGAAGCCCTCAACATCCATTCTCCCTATGGTCTATTACACCAGGTTCTCATATCCTTATATAAGTCAATCATGCACAACGATGTTCAATAGCCAATGTAAACCTTAAGAACTACTTGGATAACATCTCTCAAGAACTACTTGTCTAAATAGATACAAGAATATAACAATATCATATAAAACACTCAATCCTAACAACACTAGGAATGGAAAGGAAGCATCCTACCAGGAAAAGCTAGAACAAATGGTCAATATCAAAACAAACATGGGAAACACATCCATATCATGGAAAAAACCCCAATTCAAAAACAAACAACCTCTATTCTGGCACACAAGGCATAGTAGGCATTAACGGGGCTAAAATCCCTAAATGTATGATACCCAATTCTAGGGTATTGAGAACGTTTTCACATAAAATTTAAAGACTAAATATGAAAAGGAATAAAAAACCTACCTTGGAATTTTATGATCGATATAATCTGACATTAGACCTTGAATCAACCTAGAACATGGTAGATCTACAAAACTTTCTAAAACATTCAACCAAGAATATCTTAAAAAAGAGGAGAAATCAAGGGATGAGGCTCTAGATGAAGGAAGAACTCAATGTGGCGATTATAACACAATTGACAGCGGTTGATTCAGAGAACGGATGGTGGGTCAAAGGCTCAGAAAAGATTCATCAACTTCGGTTGCTCCTAGATGAGACAGGCCAAGAAGAAGGGTGTTCTTCCAATTAAACACAACCCTGGTCCGATATAACAATTAAAAAGAAAATTACATGGAGTTTCTTTTAAAAGTACATGGCATGTATATTCCTTTACCTGGCCCTGCTTTAGGCCGTCTCCAGGTCACCCCACATGGCCATGTACTCAACCGTTACATGGTATCGTGAAACATGTCATATATAGAGATTAAATTCATTACCCAATGCATTGGAGATCTATTAGGGAACACCCTTAATATGTATTTATTTTCATGTGGTCCACATATATCATAATTAATAATTTCATAAATAACCCAAATAGAATAAAAGAAATGGGTTTCATATCAAAATTGTGACATTTTAAAAAGTGCTTAAAAACAAGATCATTATGTCATTTATAACACATGGAAAGGGACTGAGGGTTATATGTATGTCAATTCCAGAATAAAATATATCAATTTTATGTACCGATGAATACCCCTGGAAATGAAATAGGTTTGGGTATTCAGATAAATAAAATAAGAGAATTTCTTGAGAAAAAGAGAGATATTTTGAGACGAAAATTCTACAGCATAATGACTATACAACATGGTTTTAGAAAATATTGAAGAGAGAGGTGACAAGGGTTACCCACTCGTAAATAAATCATAATATAGTATGGGTACAGAGTAAAAATAAAGAATAACAGGGTATGGATATTTGAATGACATACCACAGGAAAAGGAAACTTGAAAGAAAAGAGAATATGCAATTTCTTTTACAAAAAATTTAGAAGCCTAACAGCCTCGCTTAAAAATTAGAAAAATAAGTTGATGAAAGTGGAAAGGGTCTCTCATCATTTGGACAGAAAATGGACAACAATAAGGACATATAAGAACATTTCCAACATAATAAGATGGAAACTAGAAGAAATAACATAAAGGAAGTTGTGACTTAAGAGAGGAGGGTGAAAGGTTCCCTTACCTTGAAGAGTAACGTCAAAAGATCGAAGGTTGGGACCTTGGGGGTAAGAATGTAACGACCTGAAAAAATAAACTTTTTTTATTTATGGATCTCTTTCCTATTAATAACTTTTTATTATGTTTTACAATAGAAGCACATCGAATTACTTCGGACCCAAATTGTAGTTTTCAGAAAATGATATAATTATTATAACAAATTAAGGTATACAAAATAATGATTATTTTAATTAAATTTTATGATTAAAACTCCATTTTTAAATGTAAATGATAAAATAATTTTATTTTTTAACTATTGGAAATTTCATTATACAATTTCTAGTGTTTCTTTTCTATCTGCTATTATTTTTAATAAATAAGTATTTTTATATTTAAAAGATAAATTTCTCATACTTAGAGACTTATTGTGGTTAAATAAACATCATTTTTAAATTTCATATGTCAAAATTAATCTAGGACGAATTTTTAGAAGTTTTCTAAGAAGTTTCAATTTTATTTATAAATAGAATTTTATTTGATGAACAGTGTTGGTTGAATAGTTTTTTCTTGATTAATAGTATTTGATGAATAGTGTTATTTTAATGAATAGTAAAAAATATTTTATTATTAAATAACTTTTCATGTGAAATGATTTTCAAAAACCCATCATATATGGTTGTAATTAGGGTGAAAAATGTAGTTAAATAATATCAAAATAATTTTTGGGTGAATTGTAGCATACCCTTATGAATAGTACTGAATAGTAAGTTGTCCAAAAAAATAGAAACATCACCCATTAATGTATAAATACAATTTAGATATCTTAAAACTGAAAAAAAAACAATCATAGTATAAGTTTTGGAATTTTTATATGTCATAAATATTTTATTTACAATTTAATAATTTAAATTGGAAATTTATTTTCATAAAATTTAATCATAAATTTTTACTTTATTGTCTTATGGTTATATGATAATTTTATGGGTCCTTGATTACTTTCTCAAAGTGTTAAAAAACGAGTTATAGTTTTAGAGATGATTTTTATGAATAAATAATGATTTTATTTAATAATTAAATTAAAAATATTTACAAAACAATTTTCATAAAATGGAGTTCATTTTTGAATTCAGATCATCGATATTAGGTTAGGGTGAATTTATGAGATTTTCATAAAATGTTTTGTTTTTTGGTGAATAGTAAAAAATACAATTTTGAGTTTCGGTGTGTTTAATTACATCATTAATGATGTAATCATGATGTAATAATTCTAGTTGGATTCTGAGTAGTAATATATGTCATTTGGTGTCTCATGTATCCAATACCATGGGAAAATACCATGGGAAAGCCTATGGTTTTGCAAATACCACCGATGAGGTGTCCCTTGGAAGTTAATAAAATATTCCCCCACTTTTGCTATAAATACCAACCCATTCCTTCATTCGTTTAATTCAAAATTATTCATAAAAGAATATATGGTATTTTTAACTCCCAAATATTCCTCCTAAGGTACCCTCAAGACCCCCCAATGTCTCAACCTTCGTGCTTTCAAAGTTACTCTTCAATGTAAAGGATCCTTTCACCCTCCTCTTTAACTCATGACTTCCTTTATGTTATGTCTTCTAGTTTCCATATTATTATGTTGGGGAATGTTATTATATTTTCTTATCTCTACAAATTTTATTTCCAAATTATGAGAGACCCTTTCCACTCTCATCAACTTATTTTTCTGAATTTTAAGCGATGTCGTTAGGCTGCCGAATTTTTTGTAAAAGAAATAGCATCTTCTCTTTTCTTTCAAGTTTCCTTTTCATGTGGTTTTTCATTCAAATATCCTTAACATGTTCTTATTTATATTTTATTATGTACCTATACTATATTATGAGTTATTTATGATTGGTTTATCCTTTTCCATTTTCTTTTTATTATTTTCTAAAAACATGTTATGAAGTCGTTATGCTGCAGAATTTTCGCCTCAAAATCTCTCTCTTTTTTCTCAAGAAATTGTCTTGTTTTATTTATGTGAATACAAAAATCTATTTTCATTGACAGGGTTATTAATTAAGACATTAAATTTATCTATTTGGTTTTGTAATTTACATACATATAACCCTCACTCCCATTCCATGGGTTATAAATGACATAATGATCTTGTTTCTAAGCACTTTTTAAAACGTCACGATTTTGAAGTGAAACCCATTTCTTTTACTCTATTTTGATTATTTATGAAAAGTTTGACTATGATATATGTTTCTAACATTAAAATAAATACATATTAAGGTTTTTCTTTAATATCTCTCCAAATCATTGGGTAAATAATTTAGTCTCTATAGATGACAAGTTTCACAATACCTTGGTGAACAACCTTGGTATTTTTTATAAAACCTTGGGGTTGGACCTTGGTGATATGTTCATGAGTGTCTAAATTGAATTTTTTAGCCAAATTTTTAAGTTATTATTCATGTTATTATTGTTATTATATTCCTATTTATCATTCCTTTACGATATCCCTCAAGTTCGTTTTGATATCGCTCAAGTTCACGTATAAACTGTTCTACTTGTTTTCCTTACTAGGCCTTCCGCTCACCCTTTCCATTGATGTATGTCTCCAGGTTATGAGATGTAGTAATTTTAAATAGTATTAACGTTTAAAGAATATTTTCAAGTGGACTGAAAATATTTTTTTATGTTTTTAAGTATTATGTTCTTGGTTTCCAAGACACTAAACTTTAAAGATCATTTGTTTGTAAAATGCAATGAAAATTTATGTAATAAAAAGGTGGGATTCCATAGTTGGTATCAAAGGATTCATCATAGGTTCATCCTAAGTAAAATTAATAAATCTAATAATACTTAGACATACATCAAAGGAAAGGGTGAGTAGAAGGCCCAGTATGGAAATCAATGGAATCAATTTACTTGTGATGTCAATAAGAACTAGATGAAGAACATAAAGACACGAGCAATGAAAGAATAGGTATATCATAATAAAAATAACATGAATAATAACTTGAATATGTGGATACAATATTTAATTTATAAATTTATCAACATATCACAAAGGTTCATTCCCAAGGTTCCCTCAAGCCGACTGAGGTCCCAACCTTCGAGCTTTCAAAGTTACTCTTCAAGGTAAGGGAACCTTTCACCGTCGTCTTTTTTTCAAATTCTTATTTTATGTTATGTATTTAAATTTCATTTTTCAAATGTTGGGATGTGTACTTATATATCATTATTTATGTAAATTTTATGTTCATGTGATGGGAGACCCTTTTTCTCTCTCATTAACACATTTTATGAATTTTTCTCTGACGTCATTAGGCTGCCGAATTTTTGTAAGAGAACTTCTTAACCCAATTTCCATTCTTTGGGTTAATTTTCTACTTATTGATTATGTAATGATATTAATATGTGAGAAATTAATTTTTATATCCTATAATGTATTTATACTTTCTTTATGTGTGATTATAGTGAATACACATAATTGATCTATTTTATTTACAAAATGATCTTTGTGAGGGAACTTTTCACCCTGCACTTTTAAGTCATGACTTCCTTTATGTTATGTCTTCTAGTTTTATCTTATTATTTTAGGGTATGTTCTTCTATTATCTTATTACTGTCCATCTCATGTCCAAATTATAATATACCCTTTCTTTTCTCGTAAACTGATTTTCTGAATTTTTAAGTGATACTGTTAGGCTACCGGATTTTTTGTAAAAAAATCACATCTTCTATTTTCTTTCAAGTTTCCATTTCATGTGTTATGTCTTTAATATATCCTTACCATGTTTGTATTTATATTTTATTCTGTCCATATACTATATAATGATTTCTTTCTGAGTTTTTGATCCATGTCCCCTCTCTTTTTAATGTTTTCTAAAAACATGTTATTAAGCCGTTATGCTGTAGAATTTTCGCCTCAAAATCTGTCTCTTTTTTTCAAGAAATTATCTTGTTTTATTTATATGAATACCCAAATCTATTTTCATTTACATGGGTATTCATCGAGAAATAAAATTAATCTATTTGATTCTAGAATTTACATACATATAACCCTCACTCTCTTTTCATGGGTTATAAATTACATAATGATCCTGTTTTTAAGAACTTTTTAAAACGTAACGATTTTGAAGTGAACCCATTTCTTTTACTGTATTTGGGTTATTTATGAAATTTATTATTATGATCTATGTGGATCACATGAAAATAAATACATTTTAAGGGTGTTCCCTGATATAACTTCAATGCATTGGGTAAATAATTTAACCACAACATGAATCATAACTTGAATATGTGGCTACAACATTTAATTTTGAAATTCATGAACATATCACCAAGGTTCATCCCCAAGGTTTCATAAAAATTACCAAGGTTATTCACCAAGGTGTCGTGAAACTTGTCATCTCTTGAGATTAAATTCTTTACCCAATGTATTAGAGTGCTATCAGGTCGCACCCTTAATATGCCTTTATTTTCATGTGAGATACATACATCATAATCAAACATTTCATAAATAAACCAAGGATAATAAAAAAATGGGTTTCATGTCAAAATCGTGACGTTTAAAAAGTGCTTAAAAATAAGATAATTATGTCATTTATAACCCATGGAAAAGGAGTTAGGGTTATATATATGTCAATTATAGAATCAAATATGTCAATTTTATGTCTTTATGAATATCTATAGAAATTATATAGGTTTTGGTATTCACATAATTAAAATAATAGAACTTCTTGAGAAAAAGAGAGAAATTTTGAGACAAAAATTATGCAGCATAACGACTTTATAACATGGTTTTAGAAAATATTAAAAAGAGAGAGGACAGGGGTTAACCACTCCTAGAGAGATAATAATAAATTATAGGGGTAGAATAAAATGTAAATTTTATTATGGTATGGATGTTTAAATGACATACAACATGTAAAGAAAACATTAAAGAAAAGAGAAGATATGATTTCTTTTACGAAAATTCGACAGCGTAACGACATCACTTAAAATTTCATAAAATCTATTGATGAGAGCAGAAAATGGTCTCTCATAATTTTGAAATGAAATTTAAAGTAATAAGGATATATAAGAACATACCCCAACATAATAATATGGAAACTAGAATACATAACATAAAGGAAGTCATTACTTAAAAGAGGAGGGTGAAAGGTTCCCTAAAAAAGATCATTTTGTAAATAAAATAGATCGATTATGTGTATTCATTATAAGTAAACATAAAGAAATTATAAATAAAATATTGGTTATCACAATTAATTTCTCATATAGTAATATCATGACATAATCAATAAGTAGAAAATTAACCCAAAGAATGGAAATTAGGTTAAGAAGTTCTCTTACAACAATTTGGTAGCCTAACGATGTCACTTAAATATTCATAAAATGAGTTGATGAGAGAGAAAATGGGGTATCTCATCACATGGAAATAAAATGTAAATCAATAAGGATATATAAGAGCATAACCCAACATTTGAAAAATAAAAATTAAATATATAACATAAAAGAAGTCTTTGACAAAAAGAGGACGGGGGAAGGTTCCCTTACCTTTAAGAGTAACTTTGAAAGCTAAAAGGTTGGGACCTTGGTGGGATTGAGGGAACCTTTGGAGGAATCCTTTGGAGGTAAAAGACCATATCTTTGTTGAGGAGGATTTTGGATTTAAAGGAATGAAGGAATGGCATGGTATTTATAACAAAAGTGAGGGAATAGTTTATTAATTTCCAAAGGACACCTCATCGGTGGTATTTGAAAAACCATGGGCTTTCCCACGGTATTTTCCCATGGTATTGGCCACTTGGGACACATAATAACATATATTAATATTCACAAGTCTAACAGAATTATTATAACATTATTATATCATTAATGGTGTCATTAATCAAATTGAAACTCAAAACTATGTTTTTACTATTCACAAAAAAAACATTTTATAAAAATATCATAAATTCAACCTAACCTAATATTGATGCTATGAATTTAAAAATGAACTCCATTTTATGAAATTAATTTTTTAAATATTTTTTATTAATTTTTTAAATAAAATAATAATTAATTTCGAAAAAACAACTTTAAAACTATAACTAGTTTTATAACACCGTGAGAATTTAATCTTAGTACCATAAAATTATCTTATAACCATAAGAAAATAGATTAAAACTTTATTATTAAATTTTGTGAAAATACATTTCCATTTTAAATTATTAAATAAATCATAAAAGTTTACTTAAAATATTATTGATATACAAAAATAACAATACGTATACTATGGTCGTTTTTTCACTTTTAAGATGTCTAAATTATATTTATACATTCATGGGTGAAGTTTCTATTTTTTCAGATGATTTACTATTCATTACTATTCATTAGGGTAAAATTAATATTCCAAAGGGTTAAGATACTATTCACCTAAGAAATTAATTTGATATCATTAGAATCTAAATATCGTATTAATCACAACTGTGTTTGTCCGTTTTTCAAAAAACATTACACAGAAACATTTATTTAATAATAAAATATTTTTTTACTATTCATAAAAATAACAATATTCATCAAATACTATTCATCAACAAAACACTATTCATCCAACATTCTTCATCAAATTTAATACTATTTATCAAAAAATTGAAATTTCTTAGAAACATCTAAAAATTCAACCTTGTTTAATTTTGACATTTGAAATTAAAAAATGATGTTTATTTTATCATAATAATTTTCTAAGTATGATAAATTTTGCTTTTAAAATATAAAAATCCTTAGTTATTAAAAATAATAGCGGATAGAAAGGGCATAGTGAAATTGCATAGTGAAATTTCAATCAAAAAAATATATTATTTTATCATTTAAATTTAAAAAAAGGTGTTTTAATCATACTATTTAATTAAATTAATCATTATTCCATATAACAAAATTTTTTTAATAATTATATGATTTTTGAAAACTAAAATTTGGGTCTGAAGTAATTTTATGTTCTTTTACTGTAAAACATAAAAAAAAAGTTGTTAGAAGGAATGAGATATATAAATTAAAGTACATTTTTTCAAGTCATTACAATTTTATTTTATAATAATTAATATGAAAATTATGTGTATTTACATACCAATATGTATTTATTTATTTCATGGGTATTATGAATTTAATGTTACTAAATAATTTGTGGTTTTATGTTATAATATCACTTTTTAGTGGGATTGTTTATGATTAAGTTTTTGATGATGAAATCTTATGATCTGTCCCTAAATAAACCCATGACCTTTCTTATCCTATATTTATTTCTGGAAATTAAATCTTTTACTTTTATTTTACACTCTTTATATACTCAAGATTCTAAAATAATTATTTTAGGTAAAAATCGACTTTATTTCTCTCTTTAGTTAAAAAAATTTATCTTCCATGTCCATGTTTTCTAAAAATGTTTTAATTTTTTTTTACTATTTTCCAATTATTATTTAAAGTTATTTTTAACATTTTTTAATTTTTTACAAGGTGTTTTAAAATGAATGTTCTTGTAATTTTATAAATGAGGTACTTTGGGATTTTTATCGAAAATGTGAAAGAAATATTTTTTTTACATGTACTGCATGAATGGTATTCCTCATCGTCCTGAAAACTCAATGATTTAAATATTAACTAACAAGATTCCAATGTTATTTTCAAATAAATTTTATTATTTACTATTTTGGAAATTTTATTATTTTCAAGAATGGATTTCAAAATGGAAAGGATATTTTATTCAAAAATGTTTTAATGATATTTTTATGGAATTTATATTCATCAATGACAGCAACATTTGATGTTGCTTATGTTTTATTAGGATGTTATCCAATGTTACCAAATTTATTGATTCTCTAGATTTTACATGATTATGATTATAATATTTTAAAAAAACCTATTTGTTTTTCACGAGTTATTCTATACTAAAATAATTGGTTATTTATGAAACTTGTTCCTCTTATATGGGTTATGCAATGACACCTTTATGGAATTATTATGAAACTTTTTTTCATCCATGGGTTATGACATGCATATGAAACCCATTTCATTTCATAGATTATGATAATATGAATTATTTATGATCTTTTGGAACACATTTGTATGATTTTCATTATGTGATGGGCGGGACCATAATTATACATCCCTCCAATGCATTGATTAATGATGAATGTTCAATGATCTCAAAGGATACACAATAGGTTATACAAAGCCCAAAATAATAGAGTAAATGGGTGGATATACCAATACCAAAACAAGAGGGTAAATGGGAGTTTATCCCAGTCCCATAAGAGGGTACACAGGAGGTTATCCCAATCCTGAAGTAGGTGCATCAGTGGTAAGCTGACACATAACATGTTATGAATGTCTTGGTGGGTATCCTTGACATATGATTTTATATACTTATGTGTATGCCACAAATATATTTCTTGTGAAAATGTTATCCTTTAATGGATTATGGTATTTTATTTCTTTAAGATTCATGTCTTATGAACTTCTATGAATTATTCCATGACTAATGTTTTTTATCTTCAATGTGTAGGGTATCTTTTTTAAATGTTATTCTCATGTTCTGATATCCTTATTCTCCTGTTATGTTGACTCTCCCATGCTAACCCTTATTGAGCATCTGAGATCACTCATTCTCATGTTTCCTTTTCCTAGGTTATAATGAATGGTATTATATATGATACGTATAAGAAGAGTTCTAGTTATGAATATCATTATGTTTAATAGTGTATTCAACACACAACAATGAGTTTAAACGACCCACAAAAAATATAACTATTATAACCTAGTCATTAAATTGGTGGGTATGAATAGTATTAACTACTTTATGAAATATATATATATGTGTGTGTGTGTGTGTGTGTGTTTCTTTATTAATATAAAATATTTATAAATTATTTGTATATAACTAATCATTTTTAAGTAAAATAATTTTATTCTTTACAAATATGTTTTCTTCAAAATAATTTTTATTGAATTTTTTGAAAAAAAAATTATAATTGATTTTTTTAAATAATACAAAATATATGTGATAACATTAAATTTATTTTTGAAGTCATCATATCAAAATTAACATAGGGTGAAATTTTTAGACTTTTTCAAAAAATATTGATTTTTCACTGAGTAGTGAAGAATGCAAAAGTTTTTAACAATGTCATTTCATTTCAATAAATTAAGTAATTCCAAAGTCACATTATGTTTTAAATAGGATTTCAAGTAACATAAGTATTATTTATTTATATTCAGTATATTTAATTAGATTTGAATAATATTTATATTGGATATTATTATAAGTTTATTCTTGGGTTTAAAATGAGATTTTTATGAAAACATTTTTAACGTGAATAAAGTTTCCCATTTTTAATTAATTAAAACAACCCATAATAAGGTATTATTTAAATGAAATATATATATATATATATATTATAAATAAATATTTATTGGTATTCATATAATGATACCTGGAAATATATTATTCAGAATGTCTTTCTATGCTCAAAAAATGTTCCACACGCACTGCCACCTTTTCATAACTTTTTGACCATTACCTCCTCATCGGTTGCATACTCACAGGTGGTTCCCATCACACGGGTTTATTTTTATAAATGGTTTTTTTTTAAAATTTTTTATAAAAAAAGGGTAGGGTTAACAATATTTTTAAACATGGGTCTCAAGATGCGTGTGCGTGAACCCCGTTCATGCATCTTTAGCACAGAACGATACGTGAACAGGGTTCACGCATCCTCCATAGTCATGATAAAAGATACGTGAACCCCGTTCAGGCATATCCTCTCACCAAGAAGCCTGAACAGGGTCAATATAGCCTTTGTAAACTTTATGAAGGAAGTGCGAACCCTGTTCACGCATCCTACAGAATGTTTTAATTTTTAAATTTTTTAATTTTTTTGTATTTTAAAATTTTCAATTTTTATTTTTTGATTTGGTTTGTTTATATATATATATATATATATAATAAAAAAAATTAGCAGAATTTATCTGCTATTTAATATCCATCAGTACTACATTTACAGCAGTCTAGACTTTGACAGAGACCCTCACTCAGTGCTCTCTTTTATAAGAGGGCTTGCCCTAGAAACCATTCTGTATTTCTGATGTGGGATTCTGTTTCAAGTACGTGACTTTGAAAGACTATAAAATAAAAACTATAAGATGAATATAAATGAAACTGAAAATATGGATTAAACATATAATAAATTGTTGAAAATAAAAATAATTTCAAAAAAATTGTTGATGAATAATAATTTATAAGCTTTCAAAACCACCAACTTGAAACATAAAAATGTTTCAACTACGTGTCTTGGAAAGATTATAAAATAAAAACTATAAGACCAATATGAATGAAACTTAAAACATGGCATATAAATATAAGAAATAGTTGAAAATAAAAATAATTTCATAAAAAATGTTGATGAAAATTAATTTATAAGCTTTCAAATCTACAAACTTGAAACTTAAAAACGTTTTAAGAATGTGGCTTTGAAAGCTTATAAAATAAAAACTATAAGACCAATATAAATGAAAATTTAAACATGGATTAAACATATAAGAAATAGTTAAAAATTAATTAGTTAATTATTAATATAATTACTAATTATATAATTATTAGTTAATTCGTAATATCATTATTAATTATATATTAATTAATTAGTAATATAATTATTAATTATATAGTAATAATTTAGTAAGATAATTATTAATTATATAATAATTATTATTTAATTTTTAATATAATTATTAATTATGTTATAATGAATTAATTAATTAGTAATATAATTATTAATTATATAATAATTAAATATTTATTTAGTAATATAATTATTAATTATATAATAATTCATTAGTTAATTAGTAAATTAGTAATATAATAAATAATTATAATTATTCATTACAATTATTATTTATAAATTATTAATAATTAATTATATAATAATTAATTAGCTAATTAGTAATATAATTATTAATTATATAATAATTAATTAGTTAATTAGTAATATAATTATTAATTATATAATAATGAATTAGTTAATTAGTAAAATAATTATTAATTATTATTATAATTATTAATTATATATTAATAATTATCTTACTAATTAACTAATTAATTATTATATAACTAATAATTAATAATTATAATTAATAATTATATTACTAATTAACTAATTAATTATTATATATTTTATTACTAATTAACCAATTAATTATTATATAATTTATTACTAAATAACTAATTAATTATTGTATATTTTCCATTAATAATTAGATTACTAATTAACTAATTAATTATTATATAATAAATAATTACTAATTATAATTAATAATCATATTACTAATTATAATTAATAATGATATTACTACATAACTAATTAATTATTATATAATTAATAATTAATAATTAATAATTAATAACTAATAATTTATTGAATAATTATAATTACTAATAATATTACTAATTAATTAAATATTTATTTTACAATTAATAATTATTTTTCAAATTAACTTATTAATTATTATATAATAAATAATAAATAATTATAATTAATAATTATATTACTAATTACCTATGTAGTTATTGTATAAATAATAATTAATAACTAATAATTAATAATTATAATGAATAATTATAAGGAATAATTATATTACTAATTAAATAATTATTTATAAATTAATAATTATATTACTAATTAACTTATTAATTGTCAATTAATTATTTTATTAATAATTAACTAATTAATTATTATATAATTATATTACTTATTGGCTAAATAATTATTTTATTTAACAATTAACAATTAATAATTAATAATTAATAATTATATTTATTATTATCTAATTAATAATTATATTACTAAATGGATAATTAATTATTAACTAGTTATTATATGTTTAATCCATGTTTAAATTTCATTTATATTGGTGTTATAGTTTGTATTTTATAGCCTTTAAAAGCCACATACTTGAAACATTTTTAAGTTTCAAGTTGGTGGTTTTGAAAGCATATAAATTGTTAATCATCAACAGTTTTTATAAACTTATTTTTATTTTAAAATATTTCTTATATATTTATTCAATATTTTATGTTCCATTCATATTGGTCTTATAGTTTTTATTTTATAGTCTTTTAAAGACACGTACTTGAAACATTTTTATGTTTCAAGTTGGTGGTTTTGAAATATGATAAATTATTATTCATCAACATTTTTTATAAAATTATTTTTATTTTCAACTATTTATTATATTTTTAATCCATGTTTTATGTTTATTTTATATTGGTCTAATAGTTTGTATTTTATAGTCTTTCAAAGACACGTACTTGAAATAAAATCTTGCATCGGAAATGCAGAATGTTAAGTATAGGAAAGAGAGAACCTGAATCCCACATCGAAAATGCAGAATGATTTCCAAGGAAATCCCTCTTATAAAAGAGAGCCCTGGGTGAGGGTCTCTGTCGGAATCCGGACTGTTGTAATTTTAGTACTACCAAATATTAAATAGCAGATAAATTCTGCTGAAAATTATATATATATATATATATATATAAACAAAACAAAAAAAAATTAAAAAAATAGTACAAAAAAATTTAAAAATTATAAGTTTCTATAGGATGCGTGAACCACTTTCACGCATCCTTCATCAACTTCGTGAAGGATGCGTGAACGGTGTTCATGCATCTTTAAGCACGCCCAAGATATGTGAACCCTGTTCACACATCTTCCTGGAATCGGGGATGCATGAATGGGGTTCACACATCTGAGGACCCATTTTTAAAAATACTAGTAAACCTACCCTATTTTTCATTTTTTTTCAAAACCCCATTTTTAAAAAATACCCCCATCACTCTGATGATCCTTGACCCAAGTTACCCTCTGGTATGTGACCTACCATCATCATGGATTCTCTCACTCTCCCTTTTTGGTTCTGTGTCTTGACATCTCGTATAAGAATTCCCTTCAATGTTATCCCCAAGGATCTTTTTACCCTTCCCAAAGGTTTCCATGAAGCTTCTGGCTACAGTCATATATATCAACTATCTGGTGTTATACGTTCCTACATTAGCCTTTACAGAATCCTTAGAGTGCCTCAAGTGGACATTGGTGGCAATATTTTATGATTACAAGCAATTGCTTTCTATTTTTCTAAAAACATCATGGGATCTTAGAGATTTGAGTTCTTGACCCAAGTCTCATCCTTGAATAACATATAATTTTGTGTGGTTCTAGCTTCAAAGCATAATTTTATTTTCGAATGGTGTAAATATCCTAGATATATGGGGATATAACACTTCAATTTATCCTTTTGGTATATAAGGATCCACCATGGTCCATAGTCCTCTCGAGCGGCGGTGTGGATCAACCTCCTTGGGCTTGTGCTTCCGTTCCAGAATGCCTCTATGATGAGAGACATTGATGATTCTTTGGGAGGTTTTCTATGTGTGGATGATTGTACCCTTTACCTTGAAGAATCCTTGGTATCCCAGAAATGTGTTGAATTAAAAATATATCAGCCTTCCTTATATAGTATCCCTCTTTGAATGTAGGATTCATCGGATTGGTGCCAAAATATTGTTTGTCAGTCACCTCCTAGGTTCTTCCCATTTTTGCACCTTCAAGCAAATTCTTTATCTATCTGCATGATACACCATGAGGATGTGTCAGGTGTTCTCATGCAGGTTCCCTAAATAAGTGTCACTTCCCCATCTTCTACCAGATTTAGAGTGTTTATCCAATATATAATGTTGAAGGTTAGCAATCTGGAAGGCTTTGATTTTACAGTTGTTCCCTTCCAGGGTGGTTTGAGCCATTAGAGGCCAGTTATTTCCCCTAGTCCCCCAATTTATGAAACATACCATTGTCTATACTTGGTTCCTTATAAGTCTTCAGACTCTATCTCTTGTATCAAGGGGTGTACCTCGTGCTAAGTTTAACCATTTTTTTCAAAGGCCTTGAGGATAGGGTATTTCTCGTAGTTCCTATGTTTGTTTTCTTACTCGGTGAGATCCATCTCCCTTGGAGAAGTTTCCTCCATCTTCATAAGCCCTCTACAATGTATTATCACATGTCCAAGAGACTCACGATTTCTCCGTTTCTCTTTCTACCCAGTCCTCATAAGAGGATATCCCTCATATGAAGGTTTCCCTATTTCTCTCAATAGCAGGTGTATGTACAAGATCTTTATCTAGGTTTGATCTATGTGGCCTTTCTCTAAAATATATATCCTAGGTGTATAGGGGGTATAAATATTGAATTCAATAACCCCAATATTTTCATAATTTGATCTATTTTCTTCTATGTAATAGTTTTTGTATGATATCATAATCCAAAAACATATGGGAATGTTCTCCATCACCATCTTAGTTGAATGGTGCCAAACTTTATGGGGGAAACCAGATGTTGAGCTGATCAATAATCTCATTTACCATTTGGAATGCCTAAGTCCTAGGGGATCGGTTTAAAGTATATTTCATCAAAACTAAACTCCATAAGAATAAATATTCCCTAGTTGGAGTGCGCAAACCCAAGAAATGTTCCTCCAAATTTTTTGAGTTTTTACGAAGAATTAAATTGTGTGAGTCCTTGAATTTCAACCCTCAAATCATGTACATATGGATATTTTGTAATTCCAACATTTATTTGAAACTAATTATTTCATTGGACAATTTCATTACTACAATGGTTACATCAGGTGTCCACTACTCATTTATCTCATTTGTTTATGGTAGTTGTAATGCTCAAATAAGAGAATCATTGTGGCATTGACTAGCATCATTTGATCTAGGGGATTTATCAAGGATTATGGGAGGAGATTTTTACATTTTTGATGATCCGAGAAAAAATAAAGGGAGATAAACCGTCCCTCAGAAGTTAGTGGGGAATCTGTTCTGTTCATGGCCCATATCAGGATTATGGACATGTATTTCATTGGGGACCAATTTACACGGTGATATAATAAGAAAGGGTGCCTCCTCTCCTGGTTCTTCTTAGATAGGTGCCTTTCTAATGACCATGCTATCTCTAACTACCCAAGAACAAAGTTAAATCATCTCATTCAAAGTCTATATAACCATTCTCCTCTTCCGGTTTCCTTACCATATAGGCATGAGAGAGGTGGGTATTTCTCGTTTTCTCATTTTTAGACTATGACTTTGGGGTATCATCGAGCATTGAATGGTTCTTGGAATAAACTAATCCATGGGACTGCATGGATTAGGATTCATAACAAGATAAGACAACTCAAAGATAATCCCTAGTTATGTATTATCCACAAACATTTGTGATTTCAAGAGATAGATTTAGTGAAGATTAATATTGAGCATCTTGAATCCATTCATGAAGAGGACTATAATGATTACTTGTTTGGTGAGCTTTTTACCAAGAGGGGTATCCTGGATGACATGATACTTAGGCATGAACAATTGGCTTGTAAAAATTCAACAATAAAATGGATCCATGAAGGAGATAAAAATACAACAATCTTTCATTCTTATATTAAGGATAAAAAACATATTATCATACCCAATATAATTCCGGTGGATATCCCCTATACTAATGATTGGGATGTGGTGAGTGGAATGGATGAATCACACTTTAAATCACTCAATGAACGTCCCAACACTCATATTAATAATGGTTATCCAAAGGGTTATGTGAAATCTTGAACATGGCCCCTCATACTGCTTCCATTATTCACAATGAGTTCTTTGAAGCTGAGCTGGATGAGAAGGATATTTATGAGGTGATGCACAGTCTCAACCCAAAGAGTGCACCGAGCCCTAATAGCTTCCCAATATCTTTCTATAGGGTTCCCTGGAATCACGTTAGGATCGATCTGGTGAAGGATGTGAAAGTCTGCTTTAGGGTTGAAGTCTCCCTTGGGTAGCTTTTGATACTACATTACTGCTCCTCCCCAAAATTAAGGACCCTTATTCTCTCCATCATTACAGACCTACAAGCATGTATAATTATCCATATAAGGTGTCTGATAGTATAATCAAATGAAGTATCTCTATTTATCTTCCATGTTGAGTCTCTAATGAGAATCATGGGTTAGTTAATGGAAGGAAAATTCAAGGTTTGATATCATTAGCCAAAGAAGTGTTCAATGATATCAAACATAAGGTCCGTAGATCAAACCTGGAAACCAAGATTCATATGGATAAGAATTGTGATGTAGTTGAGTGGAATTTTATCATCAAGGTACTAACAAGTATGGGTTTCTCCTCTGGGGCCTTAGATTTCATTTTCAAGTGTGTTTTTTCTTCATGGATTACAATATCATTCATGTGTAACAATCATGGCTTCATCAAATCATCTCAATGGATAAGATATGGAGACCCTTTATCCCCAAGCATCTTCATCCTTACCCAATATATACTTAGTCACCTCATCAATAAGTGCATTACAAGGGGTATTATTCTTCTTTTCCGATGTAGGCTACACTCTTATTGTATCTCCCATCTCATGTTTGTTGATGAAACTATCATATTTATCAATTCCAATAAGAGATCAGTTTTTGGTATTAATAAGTTACTTGAGGATTACTAAAAATTGAGTGGCCAAATAATTAACCAATGGAAGAGAAACTTCTATATATAAAACAGGTGATTATATAGGAATGTTCCGTCTCTGAGTAATAGTTGGGACATGTATCTAAGGAGTTTCCAAATGGAATACCTAGGTGACCCAATCTTCTCAAGGAGGATGCATATTTTTCATCTTGATCAGATCAAAAGAAGGATCACAGGATGAATTTTGAAGTGGAGAAACCACTATATATATTTTGGTAGAAGAATTGATTTAGAGAAAAATGTTCTTTCCTCCATCTCGATACATAAAATTTCTTCTATCAAGGTCCCAAAATAGGTAATATCAAATATTGATAACATACTAGCCTCATTTATTTGGGATTCCCACCAGGATGGAAAGAACCACTGGGCGTCATGGGTAAGGATGGATAGAACTATGAGGGAGGGTGGAATTAATGTGAGTAATATCTTAGACACGTTTCATGTCATGCATGAAAATATAGCATGGGAGAATATTGATAAGTAGACCATCTGGGGGAGGTTTATGGTTGATAGATATAGAGGCGATATGGGTGTGGCAGGAGGGAACTCTTTTTCTATATGGTCCTTGATTTATCCTCATATTCAAACTCTTAAAAATTACACTCTATGGATAATGGGGAGGGGTGAAATTTCATTTTGGAATCACAATTGGGTTGGATACAAGCTTGGATTACCTAGTTTCCTCACTCTAGATATAACCTCCAGGAAGTACAATATGTACCTGAGTTTTATCAATTCCATTCTAGATAAGAACTATCGATATATTTTTGACCTTGTTAAAATGATCACAATGTCAAAAAAGTGCGTTTTCACGGAATCTACATTAAGTATCTTTTCTACAAATGATTTTTAGGGTGATGATCATCATATGGAAGCATTGATAATTGGGGTAGGATCTGTGGTGTAAGGAGATCCTTGAGCAATAAAATTCCCTTATTTGGAGAATAAGGACCTGGGTGTTGTCTATTGATGAGAACATCAAACAAATAGGCATTAACATAGTATCTAGATTCTCAGGTTGCAGTGAACATCAAGAGGAGGCCTTAGATAACTTATTCTTTGAAGGATATTGGGCTCATATAGTTTGTACCTTATTTGGTGATTTTACCCCTTTTTCCATTAATGAGTTAATGAACCTCTCTTTTATCGAGGGATGGTTATAGGGTGAAAGAGCTGTGAGACCCAAGAACAAGTCTAGATCCATGGTCATATTATCATGATTCTAGTGCATATGGAATACACTAAAATTAGAAAAATTTAAAGGGCTTGTTTTCTTCATTAATAACTTAGATATTTGAATCATAAACCACTTAGATGATATTATTAGGATCTTCAAGAACTTAGAAGAATCCGCCGCTCATAGACCGCTCATGAATGGAAACTCTCTCAATTGTTCCAATCTCAAAGGAACTCAATGTCATTGGTTTAACTCATAAACCCACCCCTTGATTCACAAACTTAATAGTGATAGATCATGTATCATGGGAGCCATATGGAGAGGAGGTGTGGTTCCTGATACCGAGGGGTTTTTATCTTTTCTTTTACTGTGTACTTCGATTATGGCCACTCCCTCCAGGATGAATCTATGAAAATGATAACTAGACTCCGCCTATGGATTCAAAAGAGAATTAGCTTCTTAGTAGTGTAAACATACTCTTGAACACTTTATTATTTCCTACATGGTAGAGGTATCACTCCTTGGTCAATCTCTTATATCATTAGAAGGTGTGGAGGCCTTATAAACAATCTCATGAATGTAAGACATACTTGGAGAGAGGGTAAAAAGGTTTCATATTATCTTTCATCTATGGAATTCCAAGGGGAAAGGATTACTTTCTTCCCATGCAATAATTCCTTGCCTCCTGATGGGGAGAACCTAGTGAGGGGGATGCTCTTGGGATTCACTATTTCATACCTCCCTAATTCTTTAGTTTCCTAATTTTTATTATTTGGTTATTTTTTTGTATTCAGAACTTTATTCTAAAATAAATTAAATTATGATATTGATTATGTTATTCATATAAATATTATTATTATTCATAGAGTTAATATAAAATAATCTCTTTCTTGAAAACAACACTTCTTTAAAACCAACTTTTTCATCACGCCTGCGGGTTCAATTTTTAAAATAAAATTTCCCAATTCTGTGAATTGAATTTGGTAAAATTTAATACATATTTTTAATCAAAATATTTTATATTATCTAATAAGTCCAACTTAATTTTTGAACATAATTAATAGTGAAAATTTTAAAAATTAATTACTACGGTTAAGGTGAAACGAGTTTACCAGATGTTAAACTAAATAGATAAGGGTTAAAATGACCTAAAAATTTATCTAAACTCCATTTCATGGATATATTTGGAACTTATCGTGTATAAGTCCAAATAATTCTCCATTTTAGATCCTTTTTTCATGTAACAATTTTTGGTGCACCTTTTTTTCAAAAATCACAAGTGTTCCACTAACCTAAGTTATAAAAGGCTGCCACCACTCATCTCTACTTCACACCTTTAAATCCATTTGGATCAAAAAATACCTATAGAAATTACTTAATAAATTTTCTCCCTACTATCTGGAGTGCTTTGTTTAATCATAAATCCAAACTAAGAAGGATTTTGGTGCTAACCATATGAGGTTGTTTGAAAAGAGGTATCATGCAGAACCGAGCATTTTTTATTATATTTATTATTAAAACTCATCAAAATATTATTAAATTAGTATTATATAATAAAACCATAATTTTCTATATAATTATATCTTATTATGTTAATTTAATAACCAAAATTCATCTCATATTCCATCAAATGGGATACTAAATCATCATTTGGGTATACAACGAACTACCGCCTCGTGAACCAATGTCATTCATTTTCCATCATTGCCTCTCATAGCTTGTTATAATTATATATTTAAAGTATATATATTATTTTTGTATCATATTGATACTTTTTGAGTTATTATATTACATACACCTTCTTACTTTACATTCTATGGGGATATGATAACATCGCTCGTTTGTATGACAGACTACCGCCTTGGGAAGCGATGTCATTCGTTTTTCACTAACTCATTACATGGAAGGTAATAAGGATAAATTTTAAAAAATATATGTTATATAAATTATATAATTATGGTATTAATGAAATATTTATCTTTATAAAAGGATAATATTTCATTTTTTTTCTTACACTAGAAAATGATAATATCTTTCATGCGTATGTGTGGACTACGACCTCCATGAAGAGATGTGATTCTTTTTTCATCACCAAAACACATGAATGATATATATTGGTATATTTAGTTAAATAATATGGTATTTATGATATTATTATCATTATATTAAGATAAAATATTACCCACCTACTTTCCATAATGATCGTTGAAAATTGGAAATGTTACTTAAGCATACGTATGGCCTACCATCTCTATGATTGTAATGTAGTTCATTTTTCATAACCATATTTCATGATTGGATATAAAATTATAGATTATATATAAATATCACACATATTTCATGATTATTATTATTTATATTTTGAAATAATGACCTATTTGGCCACAGTCAACACACCAAAGCTGTTTTGAAAAAATGAACCAAGAATCCTCAAAACACCCAACATGAACTTAACTGATTATGTATTTTAATATGTCATTAAAAATAAATGAAATGAATGATTTAAGTATAAATTATTAAAAATGAAAAAGGTTATAAAGAGATAAAATAATTGATATATGATTATTATACAATGGTTAAAGAACATACATGGAAGGTCTAGACTCAAGGTAAGGGTTTCTCATCTCACTTTTTATTTCCACGAGACCTATTATATATTCACAATTTTTTTATTCTATGGTTTAGAAAATACCCCTTTATTTTTAATAACATTAATCCTTCATAAATCATGGTATTTTAAGTTTCTATTTTAATTATTTCATTCAATGAGAATTGATATAAAGTTTACCAAGTGGTAAAGAATTTCTTAAGTCAATTTCTTTTCATTGGGTTATATTACTTCTTCATCGACATTCATATTTCATGATTATGTGTGTAATGACTTATGATTATAATATATTATATTTAAACTTATTTTATATGGTTTGAAATTTGATACACATTATCAATTCATTAATTAATTCTTAAATTCAATTGTATGATTTTCATAAGGGTTATTCATAAAAAATCTCTTTATTTGAGCATTACATGTATCATATACTCTTATATTCATTTTTGAGGCATATATACTTCCTTTTAAAATTTTATCTCAATAAAAACCTTATTCTCATGATATTTAAGTTATCAGTTTATCTTATTCTTTCATTTTGATTACGATTGAAGAGTTACCAAAGTTGAAAAGGTTTTATGTTATAATCACCTTTCATTCAATGTTTTTTGTGTTCAAGGTTCCTATTGAGAAAATAAAATTATATTATTTTCTTAAATAAAATATATTTATTCTACACTATTTATTAATGTGGTTAAAAAGTTTTATTTTCTATGGATACCTTATTTATTAAATAAATATCAATAAATTTTATTGTAAGTGATATTGATCTGTTATTTTCTTTTAGATCGACTATCTTTGTCTTCCATATCTATGTTTTCTAAATTGTTTTAAAAAATGTTCTTTAAAAAAATTATTGATTTCCTAAAGGTATTTTACATGATCTTGTACCTTCTATTAAAAGGTTTTAAAATTTTAATTTCATAATTTTTTCCAAATGGGACAATTCTAACTCGATTTTCAAAATGTTGGAAAAGAATTTTTATTTTTAACATTTACATCATGAACGGATTTTACCACCATCATGACCATTATTTTTTAAAAATATTTTCTTATAAGTTTCCATGGTTTTTTACAGTGAAATATATTTTCAAAATATTTTATGTTGTGTTAGTTTATAAAAGTGATTTTCTAAATGAAAAGGTTATTTTCCTCAAAAAAGTATTAATTATTTTTAAAGGGTATTTCTATTCATCAAAATCAATAAAAGTTTATGATAATTATGCTCCACTATGGATAATTTGTAATGATAAAATCCTAATTCTGTCTATAGATGGATTATTATTTTTTCAATGAGATTTTCATGGAACCCATTTCTTTTCCATGAGTTAATCATGTTTCAAAGATATTGTTAAGGAAACCATTTATTTTCCACTAGTTAATCATGTTTCAAAAATATTTTCAAGGAACCTATTTCTTTTACATGAGTTAATCATATTTCAAAGAGGTTGACAGGGAACTCATTTCTTTTCCACATGTTAATCATGTTTCAAAGATATTTTCACAGAACCCCTTTCTTTCCCCAGGTTCATCTAGTTATGAATGTAATAATGAATATTTTATGAATTTTACAATAAAATTCAATATATATGTACTTTATCTATGGTTCATAGATATAGATTTTGTGATAGGTGCACCCAAATAACAATAGGTGATCCCAATATGACTTATATGACGGATTCATATAGATAGCACTAGGTGAGCCCAATATAGCTTATAAGATGGGTTCACCCAGATAGAGTTGGGTGAGCCCAAAATAAATTATATGATGGGTGATCCCATATAATACTCTAATTCATTGGGTAATGTTCCCTACCTTTAGGGGAAATAAGGAGGGAGTTATTGGAAGGTCTCTATTTTGGATTTAACTATTACTTGGTTATTTTTGAGACTTGTGTAAAATAATTAATAAATATGATGTTCTAAGAAATCAACATGTTTTGTATTCTTTATATGGGTTAAAAATGTTTCCATTGATCAAGATTTATATCACATGGCTCATAATTATTTATTATGATATATATTTTCTTTATGAAATAATTATTCCATGTTTTTATATAGGATGATATAGATATTGATGTGTAGGAATATTCTCATGTTATTCTCATGAACTTTTAGTATTCCAACTTATCTATATTTTCAACTTATTCTCATTGATCACATTCAATTGTTAATTCTTATGTATATCCTTACTGATAATTTGAGCTCACCAATTTTATGTTCCATTTTCCTTGGGTTATCAAGAATTAATTTAAATGAATTATATCTATAAGTTTATCATATGGATGATTAATATGACCAAATGTGAAATCATAAAACATGGGTTAAGTTAGAGAAATTATAATTTAAAGACATGGATAATGTTTATGTAAGATTATTTCATAATTTTATAAAACTCTAGACCAAAATAGTCCTTGATATTGTTACTGATCAATTATTTCTTTTTTATGTTGTAAGTTTTGGATAGTGAAAATGGGGAAACCTTCATCAATATCAAATTTGGAAATGTAATGTTTAAGTATTTTAAACCAGATCTTGGAGTGTGGGTTCATGGTGGTTATAATCAACAACTTGTTTGATATTGAGATTATAATACATTCCAAAAAAAGAGAAATATACATTTTTAAGATCATGAAATTCCTTAAAATCGATGTTCATATAAAACTCTATTATAATAGTTGGGTAATGTAAATTGAAATCTCATTTCAAAGAACATAAGGATTCCCACCCTTGGAAAATAATTTTTTCTATTAAAAAAGAATCATGTTTTTCAAACCACTTTCTTTCAATCAACCATTAGTTTTTAGATTCTTTATTATCAAAGTTATTTGAGGATTACATGTGTTCATATCATAAAAACATGAAAATAAATAGATAAACTAAAAACCAATCAAATGGAAGGAATTAAATATAGAGAGAGATCCTTAAAATTTAGATGGTGAAGGAGTGGTGATCCACTTCTCCTATATATACACATGGAAATACAGAGATGATTCAACTTCAAAATATACCCAATGGATGATAAATGTTTTTTTATAATGACGATTGGGGGTTCATTTCCTATAAACTGAGGAGGATGACCCTTCTTTTTTCCTTGCCTATCTCCACACTTCTTAGCTTGAGCTCTCAAATTTTAGAAACTCCACAAGATCCATGAACATGCTTTTTGAACTGGATTTCATGGATGTGTGCTTTGGAAATGCTACTCATTGAATTTCTACATTCTGATCCTTAATTATTTTGCACTAGGACATTGAGACCTTAGACTCTAAGACCACAGGCTTCACAAGCCATGTTTGAAAAATATTTATGTGATAGGAATATGCAACGGAGCACTATAACTGAGATCTATAAACAATAAAGAAAATACCAAAAACAATTTATTGGAATGACCAACCAAGAAGTCAGTTGTGAGGTCCTTGTAGATGCTGCCCAAAGGGAAGATATGGAGACTAATCTGGGCATTGGGGAATATGTGTGAATTCATTCAGATCATGAATCCCTAGTGGACCTCCTATCTAAATAGAAAAATAACTACCAAATATGGAAAATACTTTCACTATAAGGATTTGGTATGAGGGATGGAGTTTTCATCCTTCAGGAAAGTAGGAATAAGGCAGCTTACTGGTTCTAGAGAACACCATGCCAACACTAGTGGTTTCGGGATACTGTTGGCCACACATGGGAGGATCATATACCTGTTGATGTTGTCTATCTGTAAAACCATGTAAATGAAATTGAAGAGAAAGCGTTGCAGCCAGATGTATCTCCCCCGTACTACCATACCATTCTGAAGGAGGCTTTGGGGAACCCAGAAAAGGGGTGGACTTACTATTGGGACCAATGCCAGGGAAGAAACTTCATGGAGGATTGGGCCTGGGATTATTGGGTTTGGGCATACTACAAGGAATTTTGGGAAGCTCTTAAGCGAATAGGGTTGTATGAAGCTACATGGGACTCTTAGTTCCATATTTACCAGTAGAAACACATGATGCTAGAGTTGATGAGAAAGTAGTCATCAGAGACCAATACTTTTCATCTTTCCATGGAGAGGTCAACGTCATCCTCTAGAACTTTTATAAGATATCAATAATTCCAATTCTTGGGGTGATGTATGATGGGTTCCTCCCTAAAGAGAACACATGGGAGCATCCAAAGTAGATGTTGTGGCTAGAAAAGGTACTGATGGATCTGGTGTCAGGTGTGGACAAGCAGTCGGTGATGGACATCCATTTCAAGTTGTGTTTTGAGAATTTCAGAAACTTCCCACCAATGCATGCCTCTAAAGGGGAGGAGGTGCACAAAAAGATACTAGTCAAGACTCCCACCTGTCCAAATGGAGCCCAACGTAGTAAAGAGAATTTATACTGGTGAATCCTAGATGATAACCAATGAAATCTATATGGGTACAACTTCAAAACCAAGCAATCACTGGTGGTTAGGCTGGCTGGGTTTATCTCTTCACTTATTTGCAACAGGATGTTTCCTGTCAGGGACACAAACACGGGTCTGCGACTGATCACATTAATTATAGAATCCATGATAGATATGTGGAAGCATGTCAACCTATGGATCCTAGTGATGTAAAAACTACACAAGGTGTTGTGTCACATCAATGAGGGAAAGAATACACAGAGGGTGTGCCGACCCCTCCATTTTTTGTATGGATGGATAGCAGCAAATATGGGAATCTATTAATAGTTGAACCCAATTTCTCCTCTTAGATCAAACTTATTATTGGCCATCCTGAATGCAGTGGGGAGATTTATGTCCAAGATAACTCTACCACTCGTGATGAACAGAGTCTGTAATGAGGATGAATTCAACTTCCATCCATTTTTGGGTCCCATAGGTATATTCACTGATAGCGAACAGGTAACTAAGGAGAATAAGTCTTATCTCCCAGCCTTTTATTGGTGGATTTATGGTGGAAACGGTAGACCATGAGCCTATCTATGAGCCATACACCATGCACTGCTTTGTGGGGCAGTTTTAATGCATGAAAAGGTTAACCCTACAATCCTACCTGGGAGTACGCCACAAGGATCATCCATGCATGATGAGGAAGATGTGGATCATGTTAACATGAGAGGATGATAAAATGAAGAATGAACTACCTCTGCCCACACGTTGCCTATATGTTTTTCAAGGAATATTCCAAGAGCTGGGATCAGCCTACCTGGGGGAGATGCTGAAGTGACTAACTGTTCGTGCCGATGATAGGGTGCCCCCTAAACCTTGAAGTCAGGTTCGAAAAATGGAAATAACATGTCATGGTGACCGAGTCAATGCACATATCAATGATGGGGCAGTGGTAGGGACAGTGATCCCAAGGACTGTACTGAGTTGAGGGAAGGAAGTAGCGATGGACCTGGAGACCTCAGCTGAGTAGGGATAGAGGAGAAGAAGGCAAGACAAAGGGTTCTATAAGATACCCACCAAGGCATTGGGGAAGCAGTTTCGCCACATATATATCCCTATGAATGTTGTTTTTCCAAAGGTTTGGGATAACTGGGAAGTAAATAGACAATTTATCAATCCTTCCAAGATGTGGGATCACATCAATTGTCATTGGATGGATCTGTTAGAGATCGGACCTTCTGAGGCCAGATTTCTAGTGTATCAGGTGGAATAGGAATAATACATTGTCGAGCTGGAGGACTTCGTGCATTCTCAGGGTACTCCATGTCCAATGATGGACTGGGTGAAATTACTACTCAATCAAACAGTCCCACCCCAACCTTTTTCCACCGAGTTGAGGGATCATTTCCCATTACTTGAGGAATCTAAAGGGTCCTCCTAGGGAGAAGAGGCTGATAGGGGAATCCCTTTGGAGGAAGGTGAGGTTACAACCTCAGAGATGGAAGAGGTTGTCTAAACTCTTGAAGTAAAGTCTAAAACATTCCATTTTAGAACCTACTCAAATTTCCTTGGTTTCTCAACAAACATTTGTTCTATTCTGGAGAGCCTCATAACCAAGACCCCTACAAGTATGACTACGAGGGCAGCCTCAGGACTTATGCCTAGTACAATGGTGATTGCAGAATCTAGTAGGGCTAAAACACCTAGGGGGGTTCTCTCAGAGTCCTCAATGTTCCTAAACATATATGGGGGGGCCACCTTCTGGGATTCTGATAGAAACTACTCGAGAGAGAGGCCCATTGTTTGACCTCTATAAGTATTATCCTTCAAAAGATTCATAACTATTTTCTATTGAGTTTGTACCACTAACATTTTAGTTATTTATGAACAGTTCTTCAAATAGCATGGTCCATACTGGAAAGGATGGTTGGGTCTCATGATTCTCTTTTCCCGACAGGAATGCCGGTTGTCATGGAACAAATCATGACAGTTGTGACTGCGGGTGTGGTTATTGGTGAGACTAAAAAAGATATCATTGAGGTGGATCTTAGTGATAAAGACCTTCCACATGATGTGGAACCTAGCATACCTAACATGACACCAGAGGAAGATACTACTACCGAACTTCTAGAGTCATTCCCAGTATATAAACCTACCAACCCATAGGATCAAGAAGAGAATGCTTCTAATGAAGAAGATAGAAAGTTTTTATACCACCAGTCATGGAAATTGATCAAGTTCTTCATCAACAAAACCTTGTTATTAGATTGGGTAAGCTATGTGGGAATACTTCTCCCCTAATTACAATAATTATGTGATGGAGTAGTAGATTCCTGATGAACTCACATGCTCATCTGAGATTAACTTGCCGAGAGGGTCTGGGAGTACGCATGTATCCTTAGTGTAGGATGGCATTGGAGGAAGGTAGTCAACGTCCAGAGGCTTATGGAGGTTGAACCTGAGATCAACACTTATTAGTGCAACTAGATGGGTGATCCTCCTTCATTGATACCCAAATAGGTTTTATATCACAATTGCAGTCTCAACTAACATAATCCAAGGATAAGGTAGGGATAGAATCTCCTAAAATGGCCCAAAACCAATCTAAGAGGGATCATGCACTAATCAAGGCTAATGAACTATGCCCCATGGCCAATGGGGAATGGAGGGAGCTTGGCAGATAAGATAAAATTTTGGAGTCCACACACCAAAGAGTATTGGAGCTAGAATTCTCTATTGAGGAGGTCAATCCATCAATTGGATGGTCCAATCCATGGGTTTTGTAATTTCCATGATCTCACAAACATAAATTCGTGATTTTTTGTTTACCTTCAGTACGTGCAGAGAAATATTGTTTTTTTTTGTTTCAATTATCACATCTCAATACTAACTTGTGAAATAACTATTGATCAATCCCTAATCTCACATGGGTCATACCTGATGTGAGAAACAAGGGATTACTACATAATCATTCAATGTGTGTATGAGAGTTCTAGACAATTATCGGGCACTCAGGGATCATAAAACTATCCGGTATATTTGGGATTAGGATAGGGGTTGCAAATGGATAATAGGGTTCTCAAATAAGCCGAATAACCATTACCATCACGAACTAGTACATCAGTTGGATAATTCCAAAGGCGTTAGAATAAATACGAACAAAGGGTTATGAGAAGTGTGAATCACGATACCTGAAATTCGGAACACAGTGAGAGGTAGCATGAAGATGGAGGAAAACTATTGACTGTATTCAAAACATAGTATCCATATCACGTTATCCTAAAATGGGGACAAACAAATGAGGACCATCCAATGACTGTATTAGGAAACATGGGGCCTAACTTGAAACATCGTCCAAGATCTTCTGGAATGTTGGCCCTAAACAGTAGGTGAGCTGAAAGGCCAAGTATCCATGCCATTTGGGGGTACCTTTAGAAGTGAAAGAGGGTGAGGATATGAATAGGGGCATGAAAAGTGTGGGGTGGAGTGATGGGTTGTTTGAATGGAATTCAATATTATTATAATTCTACAACTATGACAAAAATGCATCGGGTGAGCATATCAGTCTGAATCGAGATCAAGCCTACTTCTAGGAGGGACCTCTCTAGTGAGGATCTAGGATGCTTTATAGTTTTACGCCTTACGAATGAGGATGATAAGCATGTATTTTAACTTCATACAATAAGGATGATTCAGGGAATAGTTTAACTTCATATGATCAGGATGTTGCACATAGTTTAAGGTCATAATTCCTAGACCCTACCCAATAGTTTAAATTCATGTTACATGGACTGGAAACTCCAAGTTTAAGTTCATATAGTTTAGACAATGATTAGAAGAAAATAAATAGGAAATTTAATGGTACTAGGACTGGTCTTGAGGCAAAATCCATGGGTGTCGCTATGTATCACATAAGGATGAGAATCAATCCAAACAAAGTTCTTGAGCATAGTGTGGTTAGAGACCAACACTGATGGGGGAAATCCTCTCTGGTGAGGAGGCCAAAGTATCCCATAATTACCATGGGGAATCTTGAACTTGTTTAGGGTAAGGAAGTAGTTTAAAGTCATACATTGAGGATATGGGTACCCCAAAGGATAAATGTACAGTGTGATTCATAACCCTATGTGAATGGGGACCAGAGAGGTCCACACCACACTGCATGTTCCTGAAAGGGAATTCGGGGTTGGGAAGGCCAAGATAAGGAGTTTACCATTAAGTGTCTAGACCTAGGGATTAGATTTCCAAATTTCTCTATGTATCTTATAAGGGTCGGAATCAAGCCTTACATAGTTCTTTCTATTTTAAACAAATTAACATCATGTGGTAAGGATGATAGTGTCACAGTTTAGGGTTGTATGGTACGTCCAATTGGTCACAAAGTCTTGTATATGTAAATTAACCTACCACAACACCTAATAATACCTGATCCATGCTTAGTGTAGTAAATAAGGAGAGTTTTTGGGCCTTTCCCATCTAACAAGAGTGTGCAATGGTGGAAAGGAAATGTTGGGTGGGGAAAATCCCAACCAAACCAACATTTCTACATGACATGCGTGAATGCACAAATGCGCAGTGTTAAAACACAAGGGGTGTCAAAGATCTATAAAATAGATAGGGTAATTAAACATGAGATTCCCAACATCCATTATTTGGGAAAAATGGGATTGGTTTGATGATGAAAGATAATTGTTAACCATGTTCAAAACACAACATCCATTTCATGTTATCCAAGAATAGGAACAAACAAATGAGGGTCGAACGCTGACCAAATTTTCTATATAGAACCAATCTAATAATGTTGTTCAAAATACCCCAGGACATTGGCGCAAGATGGTAGGAGATCCCTGAGACCTAGCATCCATGTAGTTAGGGGGTCCCTTTGGATGTTAAAGATAATGAAAACCCAAATTAAGGAATGTGAAAAAGCATAAACGTTAACCATGTAGTTTAAGAGTCATGAAGGACGAGTACAAGGAGTGGTAATCTTGAAGGAAGTACATGGAACCCTTATTATAAACCTAATATGAATTAGTACTGAATAATTATACACCACACCATGTACTTCTAGGAGAACTCATGCCAGAAGGGGCTGTGGAGGCAAATGTGGTTACAACTGGACCACAGACAGTAAGTCTGGACATCACTATGTATCCCATAAGGATGGTAATCAAGACACACGTAGTTTTTTCAGGTTTTATGAAAGGTATCTAATATAATAAGAGATATATATCCTCTATTAAAGAGGAATATCATAATTTTTATGCAGGTTAACATCGTACGAACATAGATGGAAAGAATCCTAGCTCAAGGTTATAGATTTCGGACTGTAAAAGTGCCTGGTTTAATGTCATGTGTGTGGGACATGCCTGTGTAGTTTATCATCATGTGGTATGGATGAAGTATGAAGAGATATTAAGGGAGTTATGTAGTGTGTTTATTGAAAAGTTGATGTGAATGAGTACAAAGAATTCTACCCCACCCCCACACACTTCTGAATGAATACACATGGTTCAAATTCATGATGGTTGGACTTTGTGACCGAGGATCCTAGTTTAAGGTCATATAGTTTGAACCGTAAGGTGTGTAGATGTGCAGTGTATTGCCATGGGGTAGACCCAACATGGGTAGGATAGAAGAAATCCTTACCAAATCATGCCTTTCCAAGAAGAAAGGACCTAAACCCAAAAAAGGGGACAGACAAGGTTCGTAAATCAATGGATGGACCCAAAAGAAAAGTTCCCAGCCATTGCTACATATCCAATAAGAGTGAGAATCAAGACACATGTAGTTATTAAACATGGAATGGAAAAAGGCCAATGCCAGAGGTACAATGTCTTCTTGAATGAAGACATCATATGGCTGGGTAGTTATCAACAAACAACATGGATGAAGAAGATGTATTTTAACATTCTATGATTAGGACGTAAGAGATATTAGTTTATGGTTATAGATCTCAGACTAAGAGAAGTGTGGTTATTCCATGAAGGCAAAAACCTTCCCCATATCCTTAATCCCACGTGAGATATGCTTGGTGTGGGAAATAAGGGGGGAAGATCTTTACAACACATGGAATAATTAGTAGGGGAGACGGTGTGGAGTTGAAGATGACCCTATGATGCTGATTCTCCCTCTTAATTTGAAAAGGTACATGTATGGATAACACCAAGAGTTTAAAAATTCCACTTGAACATGATGGGGGTGGAAAGGGATTTGAATCACGAGACCAATATTTAGGGAATAAGGGGGGTGGAATAACGATGGAGGATAACTGTCGACTATATTTGAAACATAGAATCCATATTGTTTGACCTAGAATGGGAACAAAAAAGTGAGGGTCGAATGATAACCATATTTGCAACATGGGACCTATGTCAAATGTCGTTCAAGATCATCCGATATATTTTCCCAAAATGGTAGGAGATCCATAAGGCCTAGCTTCCATACCGTCTGGGGTTCCTTTTAGATGTGAGGGATGATGGGGACCTAAATAATGGGACACAAGAAACATGGAGATGGAATGAAGACATGTCCTTGTAGAACCCAACACTCTAGGTCCTAACCCATAGTTCATTTGAGCACACTAATGAGGCATAATGGAGTTTGAGGGGTCTATTTAAGGGTGGATGACTCAAGAAGATGAGTGGAAGAAAGGGGTTGATGGGTTGATAAACCTAGGGTTAGACCTGAAGATAAAGTGTCTAACCATTCCTACATATCCCATAAGGATGGGAATAAATCTATACATAGTTTGGGAAATTTCGTGCAGTTTAACATCATGCAGTGAGGAAAAATATGAAATGGAAAATCCCATAGGGGGAGTAAATGGTGAACTATCATAGACCCGACGTGAATGAGGACATAAGAAGTCCAAACCAGACCAGATGCTTCCAAAAGGGAATTTCAAGCTATAAGATAAGAAAATGGGGAACTTGGGACTAGACCCAAAGAAAAAGTGTCCAAGCATTCCTATATATCCCATGAGGATAAGAATTAATCCATACATAGTTCTTTAATTCCATGAAGTTTAATTTTATACGTTGAGAAAATTAGTGGAAGAGACAAGGTTATAAAGAGAATGTGTACGGAATTATAAAAAAAACTCAATTTGAATGAGGGAAAAAGAAGTCCACACCACACTATATTCAGTCCCAATGGGGAACCTCTATAAAAAGGGTCATAAAGATCAAGTGACCTATGGCTAGACCAAAAGATAAAATGTTTAGGCATTCCTACATATCCCATGAGGAAGAGAATCAAGTCATACATAGTTCTTGAATTCTATGTAGTTTAAATTCATACGGTGATGATGTGAATGGAAAGGATTATGTTTTGGAGGGCGGGGCACATGGTGTGGCTGTTGTAAACCCAACATGAACGACGAACAAAGAGGCATCCTCATTCCATATGCATCCCTTAAAGATAACTAAGCACAAAGGGGGAACCAAGGTGATGGAAAGATTTTCTGGGTTGGCCTTGAAGAAAAAGGGTATGGGTGTTCCTACGTATCCCATAAAGATTGGAATCAAGAAACATGTAGTTTTGGAAATTTCGTTCATTTTAACATCATGCAGTGAGAATGAAGATAAAAGGGGAGACCTTTTAAGGAGATATGTGATGTGGTAGTTGTAAGCCTGATGTGAATGAGGACAAAGAAGTCTCATCACACCACACACTTCCTATAGAGATCTCATAAAAGGGGGCCAAAAATGAGGTTGAACTTGGGATTGGACCCAGAGATATATGGGTGGTCCTACGCATCTCATATGGATGGGAATCAAGCCACATGTAGTTCTTGAATGTCGTGCAGTTTAACGTCATGTGGTAAGGACAGAATGAGAAGAGGGTATTCTTGATGGAGGAACATGGTGTGGTTGTTTCAAACCTGACATGAATGGAGACCAAAGAGGCCTCATCACACCACGCGATCCTAGGGGAAACCTTAGATGGAAAATTTTAGGGATGTTATTGAAGACAAAACATTCAGGAATTCCTACATATACCATGAGGATGGGAATCAATACATACATAGTTCTGGATATTCCAGGAGCTTTAATGTCATGCGACAAGGACATAATGATCTTAGTTTAAGTTTGTAGAACTCGGACCCTATATGACTAGTTTAATGTCACATGCGTGGGACAGAAAGACAGAAAATGGTGAATCACCACACCCTATATTTGGAAAACCATGGGGATGGAAAAAAAGATAAAAGAAAACTACTGGCAATTTTTGCAACACAATATCCATATCATGTGTCCTATAAAAGGAACAAACTATTGAGTATCGACCAATGACCATATTCTCAAAGTAGGAGTTGTATTAGATTTTCATTCAAAATCCTCTGGGATATTGGCCCAAAACGGTAGGTAAGCCAAGGTGATGTGAGACCAGGCCACTAAGGGGTCCATTCGAATATTAAAGATGTTTAAGGACCAAATGAAGGGTATTCATAAATCATGGTGGTACCCATGAAGTATAATTTCTTGCAGTAAGGATGAGAGAGATCTTAGTTTATGGTCATAGATCTATGACCATATGGTAGGGCCAAAAGGGCCAAAAATTTCGAAGTACCTAGGGTTTGACCCAAAAACAAAATGTTTGTGCATTCCTACATATCCCATGAGGATGGGAATCAAGACATATGTTGTTCTTGAGTTTCACATAGTTTAAAATCATGCGGTGAGGATGAGGAAGTAGGGGTATCTCAAAATAGGAATGTGTATGGCATGGAAAAATAGCCTAATGTGAATTATGACAAAGAAGTCTCATACGCCACACCATTAACAATTCCAGGAGAGAAATCAAGCCAAGGGGCCGAGAGAAATAATAGATGAACCTGGGCTAGACTAGAAGAAAAAATGTCTGAGAGTTCCTATGTATCCCATATTGATGGGAATCAAGCCATACATAGTTCTTTAATTTCATGTATTTTAACATCATGTGATGAGGACAATGAAGTATAATTCATAAGGGAGGTATGTGGTGGGGCTATTGAAAAACCTGATGTGAATGAGAATAAAAGATTCCTCATACCACACCACAAAATCCCATAAGGATTAGAGAAAAGGGTATGAACAAAAACAATGATTTTTAGAGCCTAGGTCTGGGCCTGAAGAAGATATGTTTGAATGTTCCTACATATCTCATGAATATTATAATCAAGCCACATGGAGCTATCGATACATTCTGTCATGCAGGTCTGACCCATGCACGAGAAGAAGAGACATTAGATGTATATTTTTTGTTCTTCTCTCCCCCTTTTTTTGCATCATCAAACCCATGATGAGGAATCCAGATGTCGCTGTTTGAATCAAGTTGTATGTAGGCCTTGGAAAATGTCATGGTTAATGACCAATGCCAAATGTGATGCCCTCTTAGGTGAGGACACCACAATGTGGTGCTGTTTTTTCATCATGAATCCATGATGATAGTGTCTTAGTTTAAATTTGTATAATAGGACCAACCCATGAATTTTAGAATTTTATGGCAATGATGAAATAGTTTAAAGTCATTTATGACTAGGAAACAGATTTTAACATCATATTTTTTAGATGATAGAGATCTTAGTTTAGGGTCTTAGAGCACATATTGTAGAGTGTTTTCCGTCTACAATTTAACATCATGAAGGAGGTGTGGGGTCTTAGTTTAAGGTCATAGAACTCACACCATTTTTTATTTTATCGTCATGCAGGGGGAATGCTAGGTTCTTTTGTGTCTTTTACCCTAGACAGATCATGCAGTTTAATATCGCATGGTAAATACGGAAGTAGGTATTCTTAATAGAAATACTTCTTGAGAAATTTGTTATTAGTGGGAGGAATAATACACTCACCATCCATAGTGAATAGGGAGTATACTTCATTGGGGTAAACCTTGTGAATGATGTACGATCCCTCCCACATAGTCTGCAAATTTTGTGGCTTCCTACCAGGTATCATTGGTGTTCTTAGGGCCAATACTGTGTCACATTGAAGGAAATAACGAAGATGAATGTTTTTGTTGAAATATAAGGTTATCTTGTTATGATGCCTCTCTAGATTGTTCAAGGCTTAGAGATTATTCTCATAAAGGGATTCCAATTCAGCCAGACATACTTCTGTTACTCTATATGATGTCTACTGATCGTAGACGGCTGTTTGTAGTAAGGGTAACTAAATCTCAATGGGCAGGATTGCCTATGTTCCATACACCAAGGATTATGGAGTCACCTGGGTGGAATTATGAGCCATTGTACAGTAAGACCAGAAAGTTTTTTGGACCTTGAATCATCAAATTTTTTTATTCTAACCAACCATATTCTATAGAATTTTAGAGAGGGTTTTATTGAATGCATCAATCTTCCCATTTTCTTGCACATGATAGTGAGTGGTATGATTAGAAACAATATTTTACTTGGTGTACAATTTATTCAATTCATCTACCCAGAATTTGGTTTCATTATTGGCAAGGATGGTGTGAAGGACTCAAAATTAAAAGATGATATTGGAGTTTACAAAGTGAATAATAGAATGGGCAATGACTTCCTTGAGTGGAATTTCCTCTGCCCACATGGAAAAGAAATCTGCAGCGGTTAGGATGAATCTCCACTAAGGAGCTATCGCTGGTGGATATGGCCCCACGACATCGAGTCCCTAGACCACAAAGGGTCAAGAGTACTTGGTTCTATGAAGGGGATCTAGCGGTCGATGAAAAAAAATAGAATGGATCTGACACACATGACACCTTTTGATGAACTCTACGCAGTCAAGGATCATGTTGGGATAGAAGTATCCCAACATTCAGATCTAGTGGGAAAGCTTCGGTCCTGCCTGATGAGGTCTACAAGAACTGACATAAAACTCCGGCATAACCTGGGGAATCTCATGTACTTGAATTTAGTGGAGTATAACTCTATCGAACCCACATTTTTAGAGGATCTACTCAATTTTGGGACTACTCTAGAGGGTAAACTACACTAAACGCCGACAGATTCATTCATGTTCATCTCTATATCATGGGATATCACCATGTTGGAAGTGCTCAATGAAAGGATTTGTCCAATATGGGGTCTCTTCCACAATAATAGGAGGACCCAGGGGTCCTGATTTGGACACATTAGTGGTAAGAAGACTTGCCTATTGGCTTTAATCATCGTCCAGAGTGATATGAGTGATGAACCTATGATGTTCTATATGAATGATCATATCGTCCTAGTCGGGCTCTATAATAGAGGTGGAAAGGCTAGTCAAGGAATTGGCTTGACCATTTTGTGACTGGAGAACATGAGTGATCTATAGTGGGGAAGGGAACTGGGCCATAATATCACGAGTGAGCTCTAACAAAGGTGTGATCTCTGGCTTTCTAACAGCATAGTCACCATTGATCTATTTGATGACTTGCTCAGAATCCCCTTTCACATGAAGATGAGGAACATCAATCTTGAGGGCCAGCTCAAGGCCAGTGATGAGAGCCTGATAATCTGGTTTATTTTTGGTGCATCATTCTAACAATTGGTACGAATAGGGAAAGATAGCCTATGAAGGCATGGTGAACACGATACCTAGGGATACCCTGTTATGTCTAGGATCATTTAACCTTCTGCTGGTCGGACTCTGTGAAGCACCATCGAAGTGCATCTTCCAATGCGATACGACTTGATCCACTGAGAGGATTGCTTCATCTGGTAAATCATGGTCCAATGACTACTTTACAGGTTCTGGATGGGAAGTAAGAAAGTATTCTAGTTCCTTCCCCTTGATAGCTTTCTGGGAAATGAATCTGATATTGAAATGTTGAAGGATTACTGACTACCAATCTTGACTGTCTGTCAACATGGGATAGTTCAAGATGTACTTCAGTGGATCCACGTGGGACACCAATTGTATATCATAGTGATACAAGTAATTTCACAATTTATTCATTGTATATACCAGAATAAGTAATATATTCTCAATAGAGGAATATCTTATCTCTATATCGAGGGCCTTAGATAATCATTAGACAATCCCAGTTTTCACAGTGTCCGAGTCGGGATTAGGTTGATCCCAGATCCCAGGTCAATAAGACAATGGATGACCTCCATGCCCTTGAACTGACCTGTGATGTACAATGGGCGAATGTGCCTTGGTATGGGAGAGACTTCATCTTCTCCAGAGAATGAGATAATGTCTTGGAATTCAGTGTTCTCAATTGCCTCAACATGGAAGGCTTCTTCGGTTGCTACTTCTGTCTCAAACTAGAAGGGACTTTTTAAATCCTCAGTGAGGGCCTCATGCATATCTGATGACAGGCGAAGAGCCTCGAGGATGGAGAGTCTTGTTGGAATGTTGGAAAGATGTTTTAGGACATCGTACTTCTGTTCCAGGTGCGAGATTATGCTTACAGGAGGTCGCTCCATGACTGGAGGTATGGTAGGCCCTGCCAACTGGATTAGTGGCTGACTGGTACTGGGAATGTCCTTTTGCTCACTAGTCGAAGCATGTTGAGTGACTGTCGGAGGGGGACCCAATGACTACAATCGGTTCGTGGGGAAGTGCACCTAATTGCGGCATGGGCTAAGGAGCTCTGCCTGATCTAGTAGCACGAACGACGTCAAAGGTGGACCTAATGCCACTAGATGAGAAGGTTGTGTTTGTTGAGATCTGTGTTGAGCCTGTTGTCTGGTTTTGGTAGCATGTATAGCCTGGCAGGGCATGCTAACTGAATCACTTTGATAGCCCATATAGTCATGGCTCCACCAACGCTGATGAAAGTTGGGGGCGTTGGGAAGGACTTCCTGATTCTCCTCGTTGTTAGGTGTCATGTAGGGGTTTACCATCTCTATGGTATAAATCGAGGCATACCCTTGACTATCACTTGAAGAGTCACCGACTACTGGGAAGATTCTGGGAGGAATCGCCATCTCCAGGGGAATGAAGTCCCTGAGAGTATGGGATGATGATGGAATTAGTGGGGGATTTTGTTTTCCCTTGAACTGTTGACACTTTCTCTTCTGGGAGGAGGACAACTGAGATGACAATGTAGAATTAGTGGCTATGGATTTTAAATGTTCTGGCCAATTCAAACATTCAAAGAAGACACCATGGGCACAAGAAACTATTTTTCAAGACATACAGTCATCATACTTCTGGGGCCTGCGGTTAGAAACCTATTCCACTCACCCTCGCTGTCACTGCTACTGCTCCACCTCACAAAGATGCAAGCCACCTGTGCCGGGGAAGGGCCCAACTGGACTATGTTGTTATCTACCTGGTCTTGGATCCAGTCCTTGAACACATAGCACTTTTTGAGAGTGTGCCCCAGGATTATTTGATAAGGGGAGTAGTTGGAGTGATCAGTGAGGTTTTCCACTTCTGGCCTTTTGCACTCAGGAAAATGTATGATTCCCTACTCTAAGGCGCTACGAAAGTATTCAAGGACCTATACCTTGTTGAATGAGTAGGTCCAGTTTCTCCTATATGAGAAGGGGGCCCTTGGAGATTGACCCTGACGAGGAGATGGAGGAGCCTATCCAAGGGGTGGATCCTAGTTATCTCGCCTAGGCAGTGGTGGCGCAATACGCTGGGGAACCTGCTGATTCTGCGATGGGAACTCTTGGGTCGGAGGTTACGCCTTAGGTGGAGGGACTTTGTGTCGCTTCAAATCTGGTGTCGCTGGTATCAATTCTAGTTACCTGGGGGCCTCTATTTGGGCCACTGTGATGGGATAGGCTCTGGTGGCCCTTCTCACAGGTATTACCGGAGGCAACAGATGTGTCTAGATAGCCAGTTGTAGTGATTCCTCTAGGTACTGGGCCTTATTAGAGAAGTCTCGGAATCCCCCGAGGTAATTCTAGGGGATCAATGAGGGGACTAGTTCATACTTGACATTCCCTACACACATCGTTAGTAGTTTCTCCTGATTCAGTGGTATGACAAGAGAGTAAGTGAACCCTTTCTACAGGGAGAAAAAGTCTACGACACACTCTTCAGGCCTCTGTTTGTACTTGAAGTGTTCTGAGAAACTCGTCTTCCAGGTGGTAGAACTAAAAAGGTAGAGGAATTGCCTCCTAAGGTCTTCCCAACTGGCTACTAACTCGATGGGGAGATGGTTGTACCAGATGAACGCTGGTTCCTCCAACGTTCACACAAAACACCAAAGTTTGGTGGCTTCCTACTGTGCTGAAGTCCCCAACATGTGTCCACACCATGAGATGAAGTAGGCCAAGTGTTGTGGTGGGTCCCCTATCCCATTTAAGGGGGAAATGGTGGGATTCCCAAAACACGGGGGTGCTAGCATATCATCCGCCCATGCTGGATATGGATTTCTATCAGGTGAGAGTGCCACCTGTCATGTATCCAATGCCTTGAGGCAGGCAATGAGTGCCTCCATTGGGACATTTGGGCAGGGTTCCCTATCTTTATGGGGATCCCTGACCAACAGTGCATTTATAGGTTCTTCAACAAGGTAAGCAGGCCCAGCGGCTCGTGGATCAACTAGCAGAATGACCTGTGGGGCAGCTGGGGGAGATTGAGCTGGGTTCTAAGGGTTGTTACACCATTCGGGAGAATTTGGTGATATATACCCTGCCCTCTTTTCGTGAGCTCCATCTTCAACCATGTCTGCATGAGCAAGATGATCGGGGTTACCCGGGGGTATCTTGCCAAGGGGAAGTTATTCCTTCCCTTGTTGTCCTGGCTGAGGATCACCGTAGTCTGAACATTGTTCTGCAGTGCGTTCGGTCGGGAGGTCATCGACCAACTTCTTCAGTTCGGCAAGTTTCTGACGCAACATGACCTTTTCAGAATCTTCTTCCATTTTCTACACTGAGGCGGATGGGTCAAAGTGTTTGGCAGCTCTGAGGTGCTCCTTACCCTTACCGAGATTCCAGTAGAGGACTAATGCCTCTGTGGGTGCAGGGTGACCTAGTAGATTTCTCTGTTGGTGAGTAACCCTTCCTGATGGATCCAATAGTTGGGGTACGCCTTCAGGGGGAAGGTCTTTGTCAAGTAGTTCTATCTCATTCTTCCCTTATGATAGGCTATCCATGTTGACCATGACTCGACAAGGGGTCATGTCCTCAATATCACATGGCAGGTCGGGCTACCGCCAGATAGAACTGAAGAGGAGGGCAGCGTACATCCCACAACAACGGATCTGTTCGTGGGGGGAATACTTCTTGATAATATTGCATAGTACCTTGAAACTCTGGATGCATCTTTGCTGGAGGGCTTTATGATGACCTGGTGACTCAAGGCGCTGGGCCACGGGGAGTGCGGCCAGATCAACCATATATAATTGTTCTCCAATGTTCTCAAAGTGTGCTTGGCTCTTTAGATATCAAACTCGCTGGTGGAGAAGGCAGAAGTGTGTCGCCCAGATGGTTTGATGGAAACACTCAACTTCCTCTAGGGTGAGGGATTCCGGCGCACAAAAATTTGGTGCTACAACGGGCCAAAACATCTCAGAGAAGTGGTCCACTATGAGGATGTTACATAAGATCCTTGGCTCGGATTCAGGGTTTGTCCCTTCATTGCCCTACTCATCAACTGAAGGTTGCTGAGGAACCAACAGAGATGTTGAGGTTGACCGCTGGGATAATAGGTTAGCTGGTGGAGAATACGGTAAGTGAGCTGACAGACCTCTGTATCTCGGGGTATTTTCTGAAGAGTGTAGCCACTTATCCACCACATCGCTATAAGATGGGATAACGGCCATAGTTCCTGGTGCAGGGACTAGGTCTACTGTAGATGGATCGCACTGTTGATCGTCCACCATTGGTCCTCTGAATAGATCTCCCTAATCTCTAGTGGAAGTAGAGAGTGCTTCTGATGATGATGGTGGTGATTGCATGATCATGACCTATGGGATTCCCAAATTTTCTTCCTCATGGATATAACTACAGAGGGAGGAAGGAGTACAGTGGACTTCACTTTCCGAGAGCACGAGGTTGATACGCCTTGTTCCTACCTCATCCCTTGACACAGAGGACCGAGGGGATGATTCTATCGCTTAGTTGTACTCTGCTTAAAAATCTGAGAAGATGATTGGCTTGATCTCAGTCTTAATCTTCTCAGTGCTCTTTTTATGGCGGCGACGACCTGCCCTCCTGCCCAGGGATGGATCTTCAGGATAGGATAGATTTCTGGAATGGGGAGGACCTTCAGCCATACTGGTGCTAGGGCAGAGAGGATTTCTTCCTGAGTAAGCCGGGGTGTGAGGAGCACCAGGGAAAATATCAAAGGGGACATGGGGAGGACATCCATGGGAAGTGATAAAGTGGTTAGGACCTCTACTAGCCATTACAAGAGCATGGGTAGGACCTCCATTCTTATTTCCCTTGGTTACTTCAGTGTGAGGAAGGTCCTCATACTTTTTAAGCCAAACACTGGTAGGACCTCTGTGCTGGGCGCTGGTGAAGTGAAGCCAACCTCCACCCCTCTGATTATTAGGGATAGGAGGAGTTTCACCTATTTCTATGAGAACATGGGGAGGGCCCCCATGTTGAAGAGTGACTGGATGTGCAACGTCCCGAACCTGGTGATCTGTGGCAGGAGGAACGACTCCGTACCCGATGTAGTGAGCATGGGAGAGACTCCCGTATTGAGTGTCACTGTCTTAGGGGATACCCATGTCTAGGATAAAGGTGGAATGGGGAGGACCTCTGTACTAGGTTTCGTCACTCTGGATTGGTCTGTGGCGGCCGCCGCCTGTACCGGCGACCAAGAGAGTCGACCCAGCCTGCCCATTGAGCGGTTGGGGTCTTGATCCGGGTCAGGCGTATAAATTCCCCTGATCAGCATATTCAGGGGTCTAGTGATATACTTCAGCAGTGGCTAGGGCCATAGTAGCTGCGGGCGTTGGTGCCCCTTCACAGGATTCCTCTTCGGCTTGTGCCCGACATTGGTGTCGGGTCAGACGGACCGGGGCCGACGGTGCAGGAATATAGCTTACCTGCTCATCATCTTGGGGGACTGGGTGGTGGAACTGGCATGGCCTGGTGGGGGCCCTCCTTAGGGGCCTCTAAATCAAGATCCCGACTGACCTTGCCCAGGAATCCCCTACCTCGTCAGCGTAGGGGAGGGAGTCATCAAGGCGTTATGGGGAGAGGATCCCGAAATGATTGTACGTCGGAGTGGGGAGCATTGGCTCCCCATGCGGCCCTTGGGGGTGGTGGTGGTGATGAGGCGCAGATGCCTCCAGGTCCTGGCGGGCCATATCCCTAGTCGGGATAATACCCTCCTCCTCGTACCGGCGTACGATGTCATTTATCACCCTCTGATGAATGACTTCAGAGGGGGGATATAGGGCATGGGAGCCCAACATCCATGGTGGTAGAAGCCTTTATAGAAGTCGTGGAGCTATGTGGTATAACCGCGTTGGCATTTCCCTTGCCCTGTGTCGGTGGGTGAGTGGTGATTGAGCTCTAGGTGCAGAAGCTTGGTTCATGAGAAGATGGGAGATTGTACCATTAGTGTTGAAACAAGTAAATCGACATCCAGTTCCCCAGCACCATTCCATCATCAACGGTTGTCCAGAAGGATCCACGCTGACAATGTCACAGACTGAGATGCCCAAAGTTTTGACTGCCCCAACTTCTGGTGAGTTTCACGCCAGGCCTGCTATTTACATGGCGGGACCCAGCACCGGATAGCTAGATCCAGTGACATGCTAGTCTATTGATGTCTCGAATGATACTAATCACCACATTTAGGAGAATAATTTAAAATATGGTTCACCATTTTTTTCCGAATCTTTCGTCAGGGCGCACTCACATCCGTCTGATTTGGGGATGACGACGTTGTTTTTTGCCCCACATTCTTTCTTTCCAAAGGTAGGTGGCATCCATTCCTTATTTAGGGACGTTTTCTCCTTGATCTAAATAGGATGATGGGATGTCGGTTCTTTATTCCATGGATTCCTCCTCGAATCTCATGACCTAGTCCGGGTCTCCCTTATAGATTTAATACATTTTTCATGAAACTTTCCTAGCACCATATCTTCATGGAATCCGGTTAATTACACTGCTTTTGTCGATACATTCCAAGGGGTCCAGCCAGGGCAGAAACCTTCAATCCGGGGAGTAGTCATGTTAGACATCACTGGCATGTCTGGGTGCTCGAACACTGAAGCGTCTTGGTCTATGCCTTTTATTATAGGGATTATCGAGGGCACGGAATCCCGAGGCATCCCACATCAAATGTGGGGTATTATATGTTGTAGTCATTTATCTTAGGTTTTCCTCAGATTCCCATATTTAACATAGGGTATGCCCCAAGTTTAACATCCAGCGGAGAAGGACCGGACTAATCGAAACACTGACTAGAGTGGATAAAATGAACATGACCCCTAGAGGATACACTGATGTCAAGGATAACATGTGGTTAGTTACCCATTTACTACTAGGAACAATAAAGAGGTGAATTGGAATGATCTCACCGGAATGTGGCGGTCCGGGTAAGAATCAAGATGGATGATGGGTGGTTAAGTGAAGTGGATAGAGAATGTGATGGAGTTGACTCGGGGTGGAAATGATGGTGTGATTGAGCCACGAAGAGACTTCCTACATATCCCCATGGTAGGGAATCAAAGTCTGCATAGTTCAGTGAACGTAGTTTGTCTTGACAATGTCTTACCGCTGGTTGGGGTTTCAACAGCTTACCGCTGAAAGGGGTTGACAATGGCTTACCACTTAATGGGGATGACAACGACTTACCACTGTTGGGATTGGACCTCAGGGAGGCTTCTTACATACCATACCTTGGCATGGATCAAAGTCCATGTAGTTTGGATATGTTTTTGGTGAACCGATGTGAAGGGGGTCAGAATGACCGGGTGTTGGGATTGAACCTCAAGGAGGCTTCCTACGTACCTTGCCTTGGCAAGGAAAAGTCCACATAGTTCAGAAAGGTGTGGGCGGACCGGCCTGAAGGGTGTTGGAATGACCGGGTGTTGGGATTGAACCTAATGGAGAATTCCTATGTACCTTTTCTTGGCAAGGATCAAAGTCCACATAGTTTGGGGGGCAGGATTCTGTGAACCGATGTGAATAAAGACCTGGGGTCCAGGTGGATGGTGGGAATGAACCTCTTGGAGGCTTCCTACGTACCTTGCCTTGGAAAAGATCAAAGTCCTCGTAGTTTGTATGGGGCTTGGTACACTGACGTGAAGATGGTCGGGACCAATGGTTGTTGGTCTTGAACCTCAAGGAGGCTTCCTATGTACCATACCTTGGCATGGATCAAAGTACATGTAGTTCGGATGGGGATTGGTACACTAACGTAAAGATGGTCGGGACCAATGGTTATTGGGCATGAAACTTAGGGAGGCTTCCTACGTACCATACCATGGCATGGATCAAAGTCCACATAGTTCGGATGGAGTGTGGGGATTGCACTCTAGGCTACCCGGAAAGGATGTCGTGGTCGATGCTTACTCTAAGCCCACGTGAGTCATTCTCAGTGTGAGAAACAAGAGGCATCAAAGACCCGAAAATCACATCACGAAAGGTGTGTCTGTGAGAGGTGGACTAGGGCTTACGCGTGGTTAGTGGCCGAAAGAGGAAACATAGGCTTATATGTGGTCAGTAGCCCAGGGAGATAGGGATTGGGACTTACTCCAGGATGGAGGTTTGAATGGTGACAAATCCCTGAGGGAGAGGGAAGGGATAACAAGATCCTTGTCCCCATCTCTCCTCTTTGTCTTTGGAACAGAATAAGAAAGGAGGAGTAGGGGTACTACCTCCTCCCAGAAATGCTAGGGGATTACACCAAGATGGTTTCCCTTTCCCCAGAATAAGAAATGAGGAGTAGGGGTACTACCTCCTCCCAGAAATGCTAGGGGATTACACCAAGATGGTTTCCCTTTCCCCACAGACAGACGCCGCTCCGATGAGGAGGATATCATTCCTTATGAGGAATGGTCACACTCTTGTGGAGACCAGCAGGCATGAAAAATGTCCAAGGTGGGGGACCCCACATAGGATGCATGGGGGAAGGTCACAGTTTAACGTCATGTGGTGAGGAAGATGGTTCTTGACAGTTTAATTTCCTTCAGCTCAGACGATGGGTCCAATCCACACCCCTAGTGTTCACATTACTGGTACCTCCTTCCCCTTGGGGAAGGGAAGGCATCAGCAACACTATGGTGAGGGGGTGTTATGGAGCGATCTGTTGGGGGGTCCACATTAGCGTGGCTATGCGAAGAAGAAATAACTGTTATTGTGCCTATGAAAAGAAGCATAAGGTGAAGAAACACAATAGGAAGTAGAATCCAAGGGATTTTGAAATCACTTTATGAAAACCTGGAAGGTCACATGGGAAAAGGAGTTGCAGAGAAAAGGAGTTCATACGTAAAGGCCCTATAGAGATTTGGTGATCCACGTAGTGGAGGGTACTTGTGAAGGAGTTTGCTTCGCGAAGTGGGGTGGCATAGCCTAAGAATAGGGCATATGTGCATATGGAAAGTTCTTCACGAAGTGGAAAGGGATTCGTGGAGCAATGCCTTGCGAAGAAAGGGTGCCTCGCATAGCGTAGGGTTTTGAAGCAAGGTGCTTCACGATGCACAGTGTCCCTACCTTAGGATATGGGTCACATGTATGGGAGGGGTGTTTCTCCAAGAATAAACGGTATGTAATGACCCGGGACCACTAGGGGATCCCCTTCCTTCACGGAGCTCTATAGGATCCGTGAAAGGCATCCCTCTCTAAAGAGGGGAAGAATTAATGCAAGGGGGGAATTTCGCAATGAAAAAAGACCTCACGTAGCTCATGGTTCATAGAGTTGATAGTGATTCATGATTTGGGAGCTATTAATTTGAAAGGTTAGATGATCTGTCTTTTGGACTTGGGGGGAGGCTGATATTTATAGGCAAGAGGCATCGTGAAGCAGAGCTCGCTCAGTGCAAAGATGGATTTTGTTGCTCTGTGGTGGGATCGCGAACGTTAAAGTGGTTCACAGGGCCTCCCACCTCCTTGCTCTGTGGTGGGATTGTGAACATAAAAGGGGTTCACAGAGCCTCTTTCCCCCTTTCTCTGTGGTGGGATCATGAACGTCAAAGGGGTTTGTGGAGCCTCCAGCCTCCTTGCTCCCTGGCGGGCTTGCAAACATGAAAGGGGTTCGCGGAGCCACCCACCTCCTTGATCCACAGTGGACGAAGCGCCAGGGGGACTCCACAAAGGGGCTTCACATGGCAGCCACTTGGTCTTTCCATTTCTTCTGCTTCTTCCCACATTTTGGTGCCAACACTTCTACTGATAGGGGGTCACTCAACAGCGGGAGTTATGACGGGCGTTGTTGGTTGAACTGACATATTTTTGGCTGGTACTGGGAATGTCCTGCTACCCACTAGTAAAACCACATTGAGTTACTACTAGATAATTACCAAATGATTGAGGTCTATCTACAATAGAACATGGATGATCATAGTATGATTTTGGTTGATCTCCCTGATCAAGTAGTACAAACGGCGGTGGAGGAGAACATGATGAAATGAGATGAGAATTTTGTGTCTGCTAAGATCGACGTTGGGCCTACAATCTAGTCTTAGTGCCATGGATGACTTAGTAGGAAGCATTGGGAAATGAATTATGGTGATTCACATACCCACAGCTTCATCGAAGATGGCGTCGACTGGGGATGTTAGGGGGTTTTCCTGGTGCTCTTCATTATTAGGAACCATGTAAGGGTTTATCAGTTCGATGGTATTGAACGAAGCATACTATTGGTCATCACTTAAATAATCCTCCATTATTGGGTTGATTCTTGGGAAAATACCCATCTATGGGGCATGAAATCACTGAGAGTATGAGATGGATTTGGCATAGGTGGAGGGATTTTTTTACCTTGAATCATCAATGCTTACTCCCCTAAGAGGACGAAGGATGAGATGTTAATGCATAGGTAGTATCCTAAGGTAGAGTAGAAACTTTTAAAGGCTCAGGATTATTTAAACCTACACTAATAATACCATGGGCATGGGTGACAACCTTGAAATCCATTCGATCATCATATTTTTGAGACCTGTGGTTAGAAACCTTCTTCCATTCACCCTCGCTATCACTGTTAGGATTTATAAACACACCCTCCACCTTTGTTGGGGCTAGACCCAATCTGAATATGTAGTTGTCGACCTGGCCCTAAAGCCAGTCCATGAACACATACCACCAATTGAGGTTGTACCCAAATAACTGGTGATAGGGGTAGTAATTGGTACGATTAGTGAGATCCACCTCTTCAGACCTATTGCATTAGAGAAATTATAGGATTCCCTAAACCAAGGTGCTTCATAAATAACTAAAAATGTAATAATTGTTAAATGAGTAGGTATGGTTCCTCCTATCTAGGAAAGGAGATCTGGGAGCCTGGCCCTAAGGAGGGGATGCCAGAGCCTGACTAAGAGGTGGAATCTGATTATCTCACCTATGCAGTGGTGTTGTGTTACGCGAGGCACTTGCCGATTCTATGGTGGGCGTTGTTGAGCCGAAGGCTGCGCCTGAGGTGGTGGGCATCAGCAAGCCTATAGAGGTGGCTCTATCAGTAACAACTCTAGCTGCTTGGGGCCCTCTATTTGTGAAACCACAATGGTCTCAGCCTTAGCGGATCTTCTTTTAATAGCTACAGGAGGAAACAAACATGCCTTCTTAGCTTACTACAAGGCTTCTTCTAAACATTGAGCTTAGTAATAGAAATTATGGAACCCACTTGGGAAGTTTTGAGTGATGATATAAGGGACCTGTCTAGTCTTTACATTCCCCATACAAATATTTAGTAGTTTTTCCAGAGTCAGAGGAATATCAAGTGAATATATGAGGCCCTTCCCCCTAGTGACAAAGTATGTGACTTGCTCATCTGGCCTTTTCTTTCACTTGAAGATAACGGCGATACTAGTCTTCCAGGTGGTGGAACTGAACTGGTAGAAAAACTACCTATGAAGATCCTCCCAACCAGCTATTTTCCAAATCGGTAACTCGATGTTTCAGAAAAATGCAGTCCCCTCCAATGTTTTTACAAAACACCAGAGCTTACCAGCTTCCTATTATGTTGGAGTTCACAACATGGGTCCACACCTAGAAATAAAGTGGTTCAAGTGCTGCAATGGATCACTTTTCACATCAAAAGGTGAGAAGATAAGATTTCTGAAACCCAAGGGTGATGGGATAATGCCCAAACATGTTGGATATGGTTTTTCATTAGACATGATTTCCACATGTTGAGTTTCAAGAGCCTTAAGGTGACCAATAAGATTAGCCATCAGATCATCCTAGTGAGGGTTTTGTCTTGATGAGGTTCCTTGACCAACAATTCATTGGCAGACTCTTCAACATGGTAAGTGGGTCTAAAGGATCATGGAATGATGAAATAATTAATCAAGGATATATGGGAATAACCTATGGGGATATTAGAGGAAACTGAGGAGCATCCATTAGAGCCTACAGAGAGGTCGGTGGAACGTATGTTGAGTCCTGAGGTAGGTTATCGTGTAGATCAGGTGGATTTGGTGACACATATCATGACCCCTTTCCATAAACACCAGCCTCTACCATGTGTAGATGTGAAGGGTTGTCGAGATCACTAGGAGGAAACTCATCGAGAGGATGTTGTACCTTCCCTTGCCCCTGCTACACTGGTAGAGGATTACTATAATCTAGTCGTCGTTTCGTGGCACGCTCGGCAGAGATCTCATCAACAATATTTTTCTGTTCAGTAAGATGCTAGTGTAATTCCTCCTTTTCAAGATCATCCTCTATATTATGCATTGAGCCAGACGGGTTAGGTGTTTTGACAGACCCAGTGTGCTCTTTACCCTTATTGGGGTCTTGGCCAAGAGGCAATGGATCGGAAGGTGTAGTAAGGCCATGAAAAGTTATTTTTTGGTGATTATGGACACCTGTAGGGTCTTCCTGGTGTTGTACTTCCCTAGTGGGTTGTTCCTCTTCTCCAGGACCTGTGCTAGTTCCCCCTTCTGAGTATATATCAGGAATGACCAGGTTTACTATGAAAATGCCTAAAGGAATATCCTTGATATCACTGGGTGAACCATGTTGACATAGGATTGGACTGGAATGTAGGACAGTGTACTGCCCCCATCCACAGATCTGTACTTATGGGGCATGTAACGGCCCGAAATTTTGAATAAATCTTGTTTCCTAATTTCATGTGTTATTTTATTTTATTTTTATACTCAACAAAAATGTTTTATTTGATAAACCTGATTATAATTAAAATGAGATCAGTGGGTTTTGACTATTATATAACCATCGGTCAATATGACCGCTGTGAACAAAATGTTTTGATTATTGTCTCTAAATATAAGTAATCTTGGTTAATTATTATAGAAAGAAGATTTGATGGCCTCACCTAGTAGTCTTGGACCGATCGAAGCCCATATAACAGAGCTTGGGAAGGAGGTAGCACCATTGGGCTTTGCTCTGGATCAAATCCAAGCCGAACTTCATCATGTGAAGCTGGAACGGAATCGCCTTCGTGAGAAGTTCAAACTGATAGAAATTACTACTCGGGCAATGTTGACTGAGCCGCCCCAAGCTTCTATCACCCTAGCACACCTTACTCTAAGGTCCTATGCTGGTATTATAAGGGGCTATGTAACGAGACCGTAACTACCTTGTGTAATCCTTGTTTTAAATAAAAATTTTGATTTCTTCTTATGATAAAGTTTATGAATTTTGAAATGACCGGATAAATAAAGTATGCATATTTTTGATGAATTTTAGAAAAAGGATATTTTAAAAATGGTTGTGTAAACCTTAAATAATTAAAAATGTGTAATGATTTTTGAAAAATTGTCTTCTACAATTATGTCTAGTACGAAATTTGGAGTCTAATAAGATCAACTTGATTTTTGATGAATAGTAAATTATGAATAGTGATTTTATGATTAGGATTAGTAATATGACCAAATGGATTAGTAATCTAACTTAAAGAAAGTTTTAAAATAATCTAGGCACCTTGATTAAGTAATGTGATTCAATAAAATGGTTAAATAATGGTTTCATAAATTATTATTCAAGTATTAGTTTTTTCGGGTGAATAGTGTTTTTTTTAATTAAAAATTTAATTAAAATTATTTAGAAAATTATTTTTATAAAACAGATTTCATTTTTGAACTCAGAGCACCGATATTATGCTATGGAAATTTTTGGGGTTTTTTCTGAAAAAAACGAATTTTCGGTGAATAGTGTTTTTATTTAAAAATTAAATTAAAAATATTTAGAAAATTATTTTCATAAAATGGAGTTCATATTTGTAATCATAGCGTTGATAATTGATTATGGTGAAATTTTGGGATCTTTCTGAGAAAGTTGAATTTTCAGTGAATAGTAAAAATGCAGTTTTAGGGTTTCGGTATGTTTAATGACATCATAGCTGTGTCATGATGATGTCATGTGTTATTTTAAGGGTTGTCCGGACAAGGGTGATGAATTATTGTTTTGGGGGCCCCATGTGGCCTAACTCCATGATAAATGCCAAGGGAGAGCACATGGGTTTGAGAAAAGCACATGTGAGGTGTCCCTTGGCCATTAATGCCTTGTCCCCTCACTTTCCCTATAAATACCAAGCCCTCCTCTCATCCATTCGACTCCCCACTCATTCCCAACGAATTTATTGTCTCATTACCTCCCAAGGAGCCCTCCCAAGGTGCCCCCAAGCCCTCAAGGTCCCAACCTTTGAGGTTTAAGAGTTACATTTTAAGGTAAGGGATCCGACCTCTCTCTTTCATTTCAAGTAATCTCTTTTATGTCATTCCTTTTATGCTCCATGTTCTTATGTTGGAGGATGTTATTTTATACTCCTCTTACTGCCCTTTTCATGTTAATATAATGAGAGATCCCCTCTTACTCTCATTATTTCGTTTTATGAAGTTTTAAGTGGCGTCGTTAGGCTGCCGAAATTTTTGTAACGGATTCTTTCTCCCTTCTCATTTTTCAAGATCTATTTTCATGTAAAGTATTTCATGTTCCTTTTTTTATGTTGGGGTATGATCTCTAAATTTATCATACTGATCTTTTATGATCATATGATGAGAGACCCCATTTGATCGCTTCAATTCAGTATTTTGAAGTTTTAAGCGGCGCCGTTAGGCTGCCGAATTTTTAAGTAGTTCTTCACCCTTCTCGTTTTGAAGTTCTACTTTCATGTCAATTCTTTCAAGTTCCCTTTTGTTATGTTGGGGTATGATCTATATATCTATCATACTGGACTCTTATGTTCATATGATGAGAGACCCCATTTGATCTCTTCAATTCAGTATTTTGTTGAAGTTTAAGTGGCGCTGTTAGGCTGCCGAATTTTTAAGTGGTTCTTCACCCTTCTCGTTTTGAAGTTCTACTTTCATGTCAATTATTTCAAGTTCCTTTTTGTTATGTTGGGGTATGATCTCTATATCTATCATACTGGAATCTTATGTTCATATTATGAGAGACCCCATTTGATCTCTTCAATTCAATATTTTGTTGAAGTTTAAGTGGCGCCGTTAGGCTGCCGAATTTTTAAGTGGTTCTTCACCATTATCGTTTTGAAGTTCTACTCTCATGTCAATTCTTTCAAGTTCCTTTCTATTATGTTGGGGTATAACCTCTATATCTATCATAATGTACTCTTATGTTCATATGATGAGAGACCCTATTTGACCTTGTCAATTCAATTTTGTTGAAGTTTAAGTGACGCCGTTAGGCTTCCGATTTCTCACAAGAGAAATCTTTTTTTTCTCCCTTTCATGTTCTTCATTTCATATGGTATATTTTCAAATTTCATTACCATGTTCTTAAATCCCTTATATTTTGTCCCTCTACGGTTTGATGGGTCATTTATGAATGTTTGACCCATGTCCCCTCTCTTCCCAATGTTTTCTAAAACCTTGTAACATAGCCGTTATGCTGCAGAATTTCCGTCTCAAAATGTCTCTCTCTTTTTCTAAAGTTCTTTTATATTATTAAGTGAATACTAAAAGCTCTTTCTTCTAAAGTGGTATTCACATATATACCAAAATGTTCTATTTTAAATTCTGGGATTTACATACATGAGACCCACCTTCCTTTTCTGTGGGTTTTAAAGTGACGTAAAGATCATGTCTTTAAAGCAGTTTTTAAAACGTTGTGATTATGAAATGAAACCCATTTATTTTATTCTATATGGGTTATTTATGAAATGTTTGATGATGATATATGTGGATCACATGATAATAAAGGAAAATTTAAGGGTGCGCCCTGATAGCGCTCCAATGCATTGGGTAATGATGTAACCACTAGAGATTACAATTTTCACGATACCTTGGTGAATAACCTTGGTAATTTTCAAATGACACCTTGGGGATGGACCTTGGTGATATGTTCATGATTGTCTATGTTAAATGATGTAGCCACATCTTCAAGTTATGAAAATGTTATTTTTATTATGATATGCCACATGATTTTTTTTATCATGCCTTAAAGTTCTTGTTCATGACATAGTTGATGTATCTCAAGTTCACATGTTAAATGTTTCCCTTGTTTCCCTTACTGGGCCTTCTGCTCACCCTTTCTTTTGATGTATGATCCCAGGTTATGTGATGCCGTAATGAACCTAGGATGAACATGAGGAGAAGCCTTTCAAGTCTTTTAGAAGAATGTTTTATGTTTTCATGTTTTAAGTTCCTGGTTTCCAAGACACTAAACCTTAAAGATCCTCAGTTTTGTATAATGTAATGAAAGTTTATGTGATAAAAAGGTGAGATGCTATAGTTGGTATCAAAGGATGGTTTAGTTATTTGTGGAAATTAGGATATGAAAAATTTAGGAAGAAGCCTATAGAAAAGTTAAAATATAGGAAATATTCCTGGTATTTTGGTGAGTATTGAGTAAGGGGTTTCCAAGAAAATACATCCCTGTCTGGATACGAGCAGGTAGAGGTGGCTCTAGCACAGATGTACATAGGGGTAAAACCCAAAAACACCGCTTTGAGCTAGACTCGAACGGGAACTGGTACACGACAACGGGCCTTGCTGCACTCTTGGTTACGACACTCCTGGGGGATATGCTTTGGTAAATTCATAAGCTTAGTATGAACCATTGTTAAAGGAACAAAGATAAAATAAAATGAAGATTCACATAAGAATATATGATCATGGATAACCTAGATGGGAACCTAGGGGATCACAAGTTAGGGAATACTTTTCAACTACACGTTATCCTTATATTCTTTAAGTTTCTTTTCATGATTATTGGCTAATTATTTAAGCCCCTAATTAAAGTTTCTTTTCTTAGTTAATGGCGGGAAATGGAAGAACATGTCTCAACAACCAATGTGATAGGAAATGCTACGATTTCTGTATTAATATGACAGAGATGATTAGGGGATTAAAATATGATTTTTTATTTTGGAATACATTCACTATTTTAGGGGACCCTATATGATCGAGGTAAATAGATTACAACGATATTTTCATTGAGGAGTAAGGTTGACTTATATTTTGAAGAGTCGATGAATTTAAGGTGGACTTATAGTAATTTAGGTTACTTACGGGAATGATTAACCTATCTTGGGTAAAATATGTTTAGGTTAGCTACTTTTGTTATAAGATGTTAGGAGTGGTTGATGTTGTTTGGAGATGAACAATGAAGTCTATTTTGGAAGACTATGTTATCAAATATTTCTTGTATTTGGGTTTCAATCTTAGTTTGGTTTATTTTGAGGAATTTTAAGGACCGTTATTTATGGAATGGACTATGATGAACTTTGGGTAGTACCATGGAACTTTGAAGATTTAAAAGTAGTTTCCATTCCAATGGGATTCTTTCTTTTTGAAGAGTTGTTTTACCTTACCCTTTCGGTTTTTGGGATAATGTTTAAATATAGAAGAAATAGATAGTTGATCTTTTGTGGATTATGTGATTCTCTAGAAGATGATTCTTGTGTTTTGATGAGACCAAGTAGTTTTGAATGCTCATCGTTTGGAGAAAAGATTAGTTTTGGTAGAAACTTATTAAAGTATGAAACTCTACATGAAGGTAGATATATTTCCTTATGTTTTTGTTCTATGTTGTAAATGAATTCCTCAAAGTTATTAAAAGGAACGTAAAACAAAAACGTTGTTGGTTTATGTTTCCTACAAGTTAATCAAAGACCGCTTACACACATCATAAGTTTGGGATTTTCTTATGGTTAACTTTCTCCTAATCATGTTCTCTATCACTCTCCCTCAGAACGTGACCCTTTGTTTTCTCCTCCATGTCCATGTTTCCTACATGGAATCCTAGTATGAGTAAACTCGGGTGGCCTTTGTACTCCCTTTTATTTCTTTTAAAGTAATAGTGTTACTGACTCTTTTTCCGATGTGGTACTTTCAATGAAATTTCAAAACCCAATTTTTAAAAAAAAAATTGCGAGGACGCAATTTCTTAAGGGGGGAAGATTGTAACGGCCCGAAATTTTGAATAAATCTTGTTTCCTAATTTCATGTGTTATTTTATTTTATTTTTATACTCAACAAAAATGTTTTATTTGATAAACCTGATTATAATTAAAGTGAGATCAGTGGGTTTTGACTATTATATAACCATCGGTCAATATGACCGCTGTGAACAAAATGTTTTGATTATTGTCTCTAAATATAAGTAATCTTGGTTAATTATTATAGAAAGAAGATTCGATGGCCTCACCTAGTAGTCTTGGACCGATCGAAGCCCATCTAACAGAGCTTGGGAAGGAGGTAGCACCATTGGGCTTTGCTCTGGATCAAATCCAAGCCGAACTTCATCATGTGAAGCTGGAACGGAATCGCCTTCGTGAGAAGTTCAAACTGATAGAAATTACTACTCGGGCAATGTTGACTGAGCCGCCCCAAGCTTCTATCACCCTAGCACACCTTACTCTTAGGTCCTATGCTGGTATTATAAGGGGCTATGTAACGAGACCGTAACTACCTTGTGTAATCCTTGTTTTAAATAAAAATTGGGACTTCTTCTTATGATAAAGTTTATGAATTTTGAAATGACCGGATAAATATAGTATGCATATTTTTGATGAATTTTAGAAAAAGGATATTTTAAAAATGGTTGTGTAAACCTTAAATAATTAAAAATGTGTAATGATTTTCAAAAAATGGTCTTCTACAATTATGTCCAATACGAAATTTGGAGTCTAATAAGATCAACTTGATTTTTGATGAATAGTAAATTATGAATAGTGATTTTATGATTAGGATTAGTAATATGACCAAATGGATTAGTAATCTAACTTAAAGAAAGTTTTAAAATAATCTAGGCACCTTGATTAAGTAATGTGATTCAATAAAATGGTTAAATAATGGTTTCATAAATTATTATTCAAGTATTAGTTTTTTCGGGTGAATAGTGTTTTTTTTAATTAAAAATTTAATTAAAATTATTTAGAAAATTATTTTTATAAAACAGATTTCATTTTTGAACTCAGAGCACCGATATTATGCTATGGAAATTTTTGGGGTTTTTTCTGAAAAAAACGAATTTTCGGTGAATAGTGTTTTTATTTAAAAATTAAATTAAAAATATTTAGAAAATTATTTTCATAAAATGGAGTTCATATTTTTAATCAGAGCATTGATAATTGATTATGGTGAAATTTTGGGATCTTTTTGAGAAAGTTGAATTTTCAGTGAATAGTAAAAATGCAGTTTTAGGGTTTCGGTATGTTTAATGACATCATAGTTGTGTCATGATGATGTCATGAGTTATTTTAAGGGTTGGCCGGCCAAGGGTGATGAATTATTGTTTTGGGGGCCCCATGTGGCCTAACTCCATGATAAATGCCAAGGGAGAGCACATGGGTTTGAGAAAAGCACATGTGAGGTGTCCCTTGGCCATTAATGCCTTGTCCCCTCACTTTCCCTATAAATACCAAGCCCTCCTCTCATCCATTTGACTCCCCACTCATTCCCAACGAATTTATGGTCTCATTACCTCCCAAGGAGCTTTCCCAAGGTTCCCCCAAGCCCTCAAGGTCCCAACCTTTGAGGTTTAAGAGTTACATTTTAAGGTAAGGGATCCGACCTCTCTCTTTCATTTCAAGTAATCTCTTTTATGTCATTCCTTTTATGCTCCATGTTCTTATGTTGGAGGATGTTATTTTATACTCATCTTACTGCCCTTTTCATGTTAATATAATGAGATATCCCCCTCTTACTCTCATTATTTCGTTTTATGAAGTTTTAAGTGGCGCCGTTAGGCTGCCGAAATTTTTGTAACGGATTCTTTCTCCCTTCTCATTTTTCAAGATCTATTTTCATGTAAAGTATTTAATGTTCCTTTTTTTATGTTGGGTTATTATCTCTAAATTTATCATACTGATCTTTTATGATAATATGATGAGAGACCCCATTTGATCGCTTCAATTCAGTATTTTGAAGTTTTAAGTGGCGCTGTTAGGCTGCCGAATTTTTAAGTAGTTCTTCACCCTTCTCGTTTTGAAGTTCTACTTTCATGTCAATTCTTTCAAGTTCCTTTTTGTTATGTTGGGGTATGATCTCTATATCTATCATACTGGACTCTTATGTTCATATGATGAGAGACCCCATTTGATCTCTTCAATTCAGTATTTTGTTGAAGTTTAAGTGGCGCCGTTAGGCTGCCGAATTTTTAAGTGGTTCTTCACCCTTCTCGTTTTGAAGTTCTACTTTCATGTCAATTCTTTCAAGTTCCTTTTTGTTATGTTGGGGTATGATCTCTATATCTATCATACTTGACTCTTATGTTCATATGATGAGAGACCCCATTTGATCTCTTCAATTCAGTATTTTGTTGAAGTTTAAGTGGCGTCGTTAGGCTGCCGAATTTTTAAGTGGTTCTTCACCATTATCATTTTGAAGTTCTACTCTCATGTCAATTCTTTCAAGTTCCTTTCTATTATGTTGGGGTATAACCTCTATATCTATCATAATGGACTCTTATGTTCATATGATGAGAGACCCTATTTGACCTTTTCAATTCAATTTTGTTGAAGTTTAAGTGACGCTGTTAGGCTTCCGAATTCTCACAAGAGAAATATTTTTTTTCTCCCTTTCATGTTCTTCATTTCATATGGTATATTTTCAAATTTCATTACCATGTTCTTAAATCCCTTATATTTTGTCCCTCTACGGTTTGATGGGTCATTTATGAATGTTTGACCCATGTCCCCTCTCTTCTCAATGTTTTCTAAAACCTTGTAACATAGCCGTTATGCTGCAGAATTTCCATCTCAAAATGTCTCTCTCTTTTTCTAAAGTTATTTTATATTATTAAGTGAATACTAAAAGCTCTTTCTTCTAAAGGGGTATTCAAATATATACCAAAATGTTCTATTTTAAATTCTGGGATTTACATACATGAGACCCACCTTCCTTTTCTGTGGTTTTTAAAGTGACGTAAAGATCATGTCTTTAAAGCAGATTTTAAAACGTTGTGATTATGAAATGAAACCCATTTATTTTATGCTATATGGGTTATTTATGAAATGTTTGATGATGATATATGTGGATCACATGATAATAAAGGCAAATTTAAGGGTGCTCCCTGATAGCGCTCCAATGCATTGGGTAATGATGTAACCACTAGAGATTACAATTTTCACGATACCTTGGTGAATAACCTTGGTAATTTTCAAATGACACTTTGGGGATGGACCTTGGTGATATGTTCATGATTGTCTATGTTAAATGATGTAGCCACATATTCAAGTTATGAAAATGTTATTTTTATTATTATATGCCACATGATTTTTTTTTATCATGCCTTAAAGTTCTAGTTCATGACATAGTTGATGTATCTCAAGTTCACATGTTAAATGTTTCCCTTGTTTCCCTTACTGGGCCTTCTGCTCACCCTTTCTTTTGATGTATGATCCCAGGTTATGTGATGCCGTAATGAACCTAGGATGAACATGAGGAGAATCCTTTCAAGTCTTTTAGAAGAATGTTTTATGTTTTCATGTTTTAAGTTCCTGGTTTCCAAGACACTAAACCTTAAAGATCCTCAGTTTTGTATAATGTAATGAAAGTTTATGTGATAAAAAGGTGGGATGCTATAGGGAAGCCTTCTTAATAACTCTACGGAGCACCGTAAAGCTCCAAATGCAACGTTTATGGAGGGTTCGATGATAATCGGGCGACGTAGGTTTCTGAGAAATAGGAATTATGGCCAACTCGACCAGGCGGCATTACTAGCCGATATTGTCATAGTGTTCTTGGTTCTTCGGGTAAGCCAACTATTTAAAAAGGAGATTAAAATGTGTCATTGTCAAGGTTTGGTGGAATATCATAACCCTTTACTAGGTGAGGGAATTCGTAATGTTGAAGTTTGTAGTTGCAATTGGCTAGAACATCTCTGGGAAACTGTCCTCTATGAGAATTCCCCCACAAACATTACAACATAGAATTTGGATCTGGCCATTGATTTCCCCATTAATCAACTCGTGGAGGTTGAGGGACAGGTAACAACATTGATGTGAACCATTCCATTAGTATTTTGGTTGGTGGAGAGTACGATGCTAGAGCCGACAAACCGCTGCATCTTGGGATGCTTCTCAGAGAATGCACTGATTTCACCACCACATCCCTATAAGATGCACTAATGAACACTACTTCGTATACAGGGGATACATTCATTGGTGGTGGTTCATGCTATTTCTCGACCTATATTGGTCCCCAAAAAAACTCTTTTTGATCTCTTTTTGAGGCAGAGAATGATCCTATTAACGATAAGGATGATTGCATGGCTAGGCCCGGGAAAGGATACAAATCTTCCTCCTCTTATTTGTATCTTTGGAGGGCCGTAGGGATATGATGTATCCCGATTTCTGGGAGGAAGATATGATATTCCTAGTTCCTTCCCCAATTACTCACATAGAGTATCAGGGTGAAGTTTTCATCATCGAATAGCACTCTGCTTTCAGAATCTGAAAAGTGGATGGGCTTGATTAAAGTTTTAGGATTCTCAGGGTTCTAACTCTAGCGGAAATGACCCTCCCTCCTACACTGGGAAGGTTCTTCAAAGAAGGGTAGATCTTTGACATGGTTTGGAACTCTTCTTTGATGATATTGGGTGTGAGGGGAACCCAAAAAGATGTTGAATGGAACATGGGGAGGACCTCCATTAGGACTAGTCGGGGTGCAAGAAGCACCTAGGAAAATGTCAAATGGAACTCAGGGAGGACCTCTATGATTGATAGTGCTGGAGAGGGTAGGGTCTCTTCTGGATTTAGTAAGCATATAGGGAGGACCTCCATGGTGGTCGTCTATAGTACAGGGATGAATTTTGTGTTGTCCATCTCTGGTAGTTTGGTACGATGAGGGACTTCATGCTGGTTGTCAATAAGATGGGGAGGACCTCTACTCGGGCTGATAATAGTGGCATGGGGAGGAAATCCATGCTGGATGTGACAGTAGGGAGGACCTTCACTCTATCTGATGACAGTATGGAGAGGAACTATGTACTAAATGTCATTATCTCAGGTCGAACTATGACGGCTGCCACTTGCACCGGTGATCGGAGGATTCAAATCAGCTTGTTTGTGGGGGTGGATGGTGCCTCACTCTAGACCGGGAATGGAAGCACTCCTACTCTAGGATAGGGAAGTTACCATTCTCTTTAACAATAACTAGGGGCCAATAGTGTGTTCCAGTGGTGTCTTGGGCCATAGAAGTCATGGAAGATTATTCCCCTAGAGGTTGCCTTCTTGAGCATGAACCCGAAGTTGATGCCGAGTTAGATGTGCTGGTTGTGTAGTGGTATGGACCACCTACTCCTTGATCTGTGGGATCAGATGGAAATGTTGACATGGTCAGGTTGGATCCTTCCTTGGTGTCTCTCTGGCTGAATTCATAGCTAGGAGGACTCGAGAATCCCTTACTTCATCTGCATAAGGGAGTGAATCATATGAGAACTCTGGGGATAGGCTCCCAAAGCTATTGAAGGTCAGAGTTGGGATTAGCAGCTCCCCACATGGCCCCTGGGTGGTGGCAGTTTTAACGAGGCACGGAGGGCTCCAAGTCATGATGGGCCATATCCCCTATTGGGATAACCACCTCTTATTTGTATCGACGGATAAGAGTATTAATCACCCTCCTTTGAAGAAATTTGGAGGGTGATATGGGGCATGGTCTCTTGAAAGATATGGTCATGAAAGTTGTTACAGAAGAGATGAAGTCATGTGGGACTTCTATGTTGACATTTCCCCTGCCCCTACATCTGCAAGCGGGAGGTGATTGGTTTCTTATAGTTATATATTAGGTCCTATAAAGTAGGAAAATTAATGCATCAGTACAGATAGTAGGAAAGAAATACCTAGTTCCCCAGTGCTATTTAATCTTCCATATATGGATAGAAATATCCATGCTGAGAACATCGAAGACTGGGATTCCAAATAATTAACTGCCCAAAATAATAGTGAGTTTCACACCAGGACCATTATTTTCTTGGTGGGACCTGGCACCAGATAGCTAGATCTGGTGACATGATTATCTACTTATCTCCTAAATTCTACTAATCCTCATATTACGGAGAATAAATTCACATCAGGTTCACCATTTTTGTTTCTGATGCTTTATCTAGGGCATGCATCTGTCTGTCAAGGATGCGCAACAATTTCCCTGAATTCCCGATTTCCAAAGGTGGGTGGAATCCATCACTTCTTCATGGAGATTTTTTTCTTGATCTAAATGGAATGATGGTATTTTGGCCTCTCTTTCCAAATATTTCTCCTCAAAATTTTTTTCCAAGTCCAGGTCTCCCTTAAATATTAATAACATTTTCTTAAAACTATTCTCGTTTCCATATCTTTACGGATGTCGATTAACTACACTACTTCTATCAAGACATTCCATTGGGTTAAGTCTGGGTAGCAACCTTTGGTCAGGGGAGTAGTCTTGTTGGGCATCACTGGTCTGTCTAAATACTAAAACACTGGTACACCTATATTTCTTCTCCGTATGATAGGGCTTCTCGAGGGTGTGTAATCCTGAGACATCCCACATCAAATGTGGGGAATTATTTGTTAGAGGAATGTTTTTGAGTTTTTCCTTGGATTACCATTTTTAACACGGGATATTCCGAAAGTTAAACGTCTAGTGGAGATGGATCAAACTGATCATAACAATGATGGGAGTGGATCAGATGGGTACATCCCTAGGAGGGATCCCCTAGAGATTTTACTGGATGGATGGGTCAAAACACTCAATAAGGATGGACCATGTATGGTGTGTCCCACAAAGGGGGAGATTTCACTCTATGAAGTCTTATTTGGACTCCACAAAGGGTGGATCAGAGAGGGGGATGGTCCCACACAAAGGGGACACCAAGTTTTACCATTGGATGGGGTTAAACCTCATGGAGGCTTCTTACATACCCTTTATCGAAGAAATGGATCAAACCCCACATAGTTAGAGGGGGTGAATAATGGGATTGGGGTGTACACAATGGACACCAACCTAAAGACATGTTGAGGCTTACGCGTGGTTAGCGGCCTGAGTGATACAAAGAACAATGAGATGAATGGAGCTTACACATGGTTAGCAACATGAATGGATGGCATTATTTCACTGGGATGTGGCGGCCTGGGTAAAGTCATGATGGAAATAGATGATGTGTTGAAGGATGGAATGAATAGATTTGGAACTGAAAACCAATGTGGAGCTGGCTGTATTGGGCTTGAACCTTGAAGAGGGTTCCTACATATCCCCATGGAAGGGAATATAAGTCCATGTTGTTCTGGAATGGGGTAATGAGTCACCTGAGGAGGAGTCTCGTGAGAATGGACACACGGATGGGTACCTGAAGGGAATGGAATCAATGGGTTAAGGCATGATCTTCCTGAAACACAAAGGCTCATGGGAGAGACCAGGATGGGACATGGGTGATGGTCCTGATCCTTATGGAGGATTATTATGTATCCTCATGGTAGAGAATCAAGTCCACGTAATTCAGGATGGGGTATGGAATCATAGTGTACCCAAAGGAAAGCAACCTGAAGACATGATGGGGCATACACGTGGTTAGAAGCTCATCGCAAGAGGAGAACTCTTGGTTGGAGGAGTATGGATTGCATGTGGGACTTAAGAAATGAGACGGCCCGGGAACCGGTTTGACACCACTAAGGGCGGACCAAGGATGTGGGTCCCAAAAAAGGGCACACCAAGGTTTACTAGTGTTTAGGGTTGGACCTTAGAGTGGTTTCCTACATACCCTGTATAGAATACAGAGATCAAAACCCACGTAGTTCAAAAGAATATACTTTAATGTCATGTGGGGAGAAAGGGGCATACAATTTAACGTCATGTGGGAAGAAAGGGGTATACAATTTAAGGTCATGCGAGACGAGGGTGAGTTGACGTGAAATGGTTGGGACCGATGGGTAATGGGATTGAACCTCGTCGAGGATTCCTACGTACCTTGATTGAAAAGGGAAAGGATAAAAGTCCACGTATTTCGGTTAAAATAGGAACGAGGGTTACACACTAATGTGGCCCATAGAGGATGTCTTAGTCGATTCTTACTCTAAGACCATGTGATTCATGCTCAGTGTGAGAAACAAGAGGCAAAAAATACCTGATGATCATGTTGAAAAAGGTGCATCTATGAGGAATGGAGCGGGGCTTACACATGGTTAGTGTCCCAAGTGGAAAATAGGGGGATTACTTCGAGAGGTGGCCCGAGTAGGGGTCCAGATGTATAAGGAGGGTATGTCCACCATACATGGAGCATCCTGTAAAGCTGGGATGTGGCTTACATAGAGACTTCCCAAGGTACACATGGTGAAAAAGAACAAAGGGAGAGGTGAGTGAGAGGGTGTTGGTGCCCATCCCCTTCATGGTCCTCTTTAGGATTTTTAATTATGCGGTGATCATAGTTTAACATCATGTGTCGCAGATGTGGGTGATTTCTAGTTTAACATCCTTAATCTCTAATGATGAGGATTCAATCGTCACCCATAGGACTTACATAATTGTCACACCAAAACCCTTGGAAAAGGGAAGGATCTAGCAATGTCGTAGGTTAATGGGGTTGTGGATTGATCCATTGAGGGGTTCACGTTAGTGTGGCTATGAAAAGAAGCAATATTTATTAGTATTCCTATACAAAGAAGCATGAGGTAGGGAAACACAACAGGAAGCACTACCCAAGGGACTTTGAAAACACTTTGTATGGAAGGCCACATGGAAGAGGGGTTCATGAAGAAAGAGGCTTGGAAGAGAGGGTCTTTGAAAAGCTTAGGGGCTCACAAAGGATAAGTAATCCCATAGCATAGGGATTCATAGATTATAGAGCATAGGGATTCACTGAGCACATGGTCTCGTAGAGCACAGGGCTCATAGAGGATAGGGCTTTGCAAAGGATAAGATTTCGTGAAGCATAATGACCCAACCTAATCATGTAGTTCACATGTTCTTGGAGGGTGCTTCACGAAGTCTAGGTACTTCTCAAAGTACCGAGTACCCGAAGGGGTCTTCTTCCTTTGTGATATCCTATTGTCTTAGTTAAGGGAATCCCTCTTTGGAGAGGGGGTAATTTTGATCAAAGGGAAAAGTTTTTCACAATTCCCAAGTACCTCAGATGATTCATTTTCCCAATTGGTTTGAAGATAAAATAATGCTTTGCAATTAGGGAATTAGGAAGGAGAAATGTTGGGGGTATCTATCCTTTGGAGTGGGGGGATCAAGGTATTTATAGGTTCCAGGGGGATGTGATGGGCCAAGGGCACGCCATGAAGAAATTAGCACTCCACAATCAGAGTCAAACTCTTTCAAGTTCCTTGGAATCATAGATTCAACCATCACTCCCTCCATGGTGGTCGCAGAGAATTATGGCTTCCCACAATTTTCTTAGAGTCATAGAGTCGACCGTTACTCCCTCTAAATCAGTCGTAGAGACTTTCACCCTTCATAAAGTTCTTCATAATCATGAATTTGACTTTCATTTTTCTCTGTGGTAGCCACTAAGGACTTGGTAGATTTATTCCAGCTACAATATTGGAGGGCTTTGCAAAGTTCCTCTATAAAGAATCCCCTTTTTCTTTATTTTACTATTCTTAGCTTATTTATTTTCAAGCCATGGATTTTGGAACCATCATCCACATAAAAATCCTTCTATACATATCCATTAAGAAAATAACATTACATCCATTTGATAAATTGTAAAATTTAACAATGCTTTATATGATAGATGTATACAAATACATTAAAATCTAGGTACTAGAAAAAATGTTTTCTCATTATATATACTTTTTTTTATTATAACCCTTAGAAACAAGCATTTGATTATTTCTATCAATTATTAAACTTTCATCATGTTTATTGTCGAATACCCATTTTACTCCAATAATAGGAAAATATGTAGGATGTTCTACCAAAGTGCAAACTTTAATCCATTCACATTCATTATGGTAATCCTACATTCCCCATATCCAATATTAACCACCTAAAGCCTCATCATAAGTCTTTGGTTTGAAATGTGATAAAAATGCATAATGTTCACATTAATTTCTTAAGGAAAATCTAGTTTTAACTTGTTGATCAACACCACTAATGATATTATCAGTTGGGATATTCCTTAATATTTTATGATTCTAAGGATTTATAAAACTTTTTTATTCAAAAATATGTTAGGTTTCCTCTAAAGGTATAAATTCAAAAAAAATCATTTTTTCTTTCATTTGAATAATTTTAAAAGTTTGGTTGAAAACAAGTTTTAAAAAGGTCATATCAAGATGTGGCTGGACATTTTTTTTAAATAAGGGATGAGTTTCATCAAAATTAATATTCAATATTTCCTAAAAAGTACTTGTTATTTTTTTAAAAACTTGATAATGTTTACAAGTTTTAGAATAGATAAGAAAATTACATCATCATCTTTTAGAATAATGTTTATGCTACTTTCCATCACAGAGTCTAATGAATGGAAAAGGGGAATACCTTTAGTAGAAGAAGAGTCATCCATTAAAGAACATCAAAAATTGAAAAAGGCATGAACAAGGAACCATTTTAGAAGAGGTGACGCAGGTTTCCATCTGGTCGTGCAAGTCACTTGCGCGCCACATATGGGTTGTGCAATTCACGTGCGCACCATATTACTTTTTTCACCCAAGGTACCCGATGGCCTATAAATAGCCCCTTTGGGCCCCCAATTTCAGGGATGATTTTTCCAAAACTCAGATTCAAGCTCTGGTCGCCCAAGTCTTTTTCTGACGTCTTCCAAACACTTCTAAGGTAACTCTTTACCCATAATAGAAGCTCTAAAGAGGAAGAATAAGGCTTAAGTATTAGAAATCATTAATACTTACGCACCTAAGTGTCCAACCCTTAACGGAAGTGAAGACACTTGCGTGCTGCCTTTCCCTCTCAAGGGAACTTGCGCGCCACCCTTCTGGAAGTCTCTAGGAATGATACTAAGGGCTTGAGTTCAAAGTCGTGCAAGTATTACCCAATGGATTCTTTGTCTCCCAAGGTGACTCATGTCGTGCAAGTATACTTGCGCGACCAGGACTTGCACGCCAGAACAATACTTACGCGCCTCCTTTCTAGTCACCTCTATTCCTCAAATCCACCTCTCTTCTTCAAGATATGGCCTTTAAAACCCTCTTCAAAGCCATTTATGGCATGGTTCCTTCATTGTATTCCTTATCTGAGAGGAATTCATTTGGCCCTCCTTCTCAGGAGTAAGTCCCAATCATAATTTCCCTTAATTAGGCCTCCTTCTTAGGAGTAATCCCCAACCTTAATTTCTTTTGATTTGGGATTCCTTTTCAGGACTAAGTCCCGGGTTAAAATCTCAAATCTCCATAAATTAAAAATACCTTTATGGACCCTGCTCTTGGGTAGTCATACATACATAAGCCCCATATCATTATTTATGATTTCATATTTCATGGAACAGTAGTTAGTTTTACTGATACCTCTTGTTTCTCACACCGAGCATGACTCACGTGAGCATAGAGTGTAAAAGTAATTACGAAATATCTCTTTGGGACATTAATCATGCATAAACATCATACGTCTTCACCCGAACTACGTGGAATTTGATCTCTGCCTTAAAAGTAGAGTACGTAGGAAGCCTTTATAAGGTTCAAGCCCATCTTTCATTAATTATTTTTCATTGAATATGACATTAAACTATATCCTTATTATCGAACTATGTGGGTTCTGATTCCTTTATTTTAAATAAGGATACTTAGGTAGCCCATCTGTGGGTATGATCCCAACTCTGAAATAATCTTGTCTTTCTGAATGACAATAAACTTAAAGTGCCCCACTGAGTGGATTTAAAACCAGTATGGTCATCATAATGACCAAGAGATTTCTATATAATGCATGGAATGATACCATTGACTAAGGATGTCTAATTCATATAGATGATTATCTATTGATGAATAACCTAAAATACATATAAAAGACTCTCTAAATTCCCTTACGTATCAATCATTGATTGCAAGATCTAAAGGAAAAACTCATTTTCATGCTTGGTAAATTAATAAGGATTCATGAACACAACTTAAATCTATAAGAGAGTCCCGAAGTAGACAATAATTCCCCCAAAAAAGGTGTGATGAGTCTGAACTCCCATCCTCTCGACCAATGAAAATTCTTAATCCTCATTAGTCTACAATAATGAGAACCTACCTTTGGAAAGTAAGTCCAAATGGATATAGAATCATTGGATGTTTTCGATTCTATGAATAAACCCATTAGAAACTGATTGGAAAGTTTGAACCTTAAAACAAACAAGGTCATCCTCATTTCCAGAAGGAACAAAAAATGGTGAACCCGACATGAATCCTTAACCAAGTTAAATGATGTTTTACTTATTTGTTAGGCCCCAATTTAACTCAATGTGAGGGAAAACAAAGCAATAAATCACATATGTGTTCATCCAAAAGATATAGTATAGCCAAGCTTATCTTGATTAGGTATGTTATATAAAATATGCACTCTTTTCCAAGATTTCTCTACAATACAAAAATGGATTCTTTAAAGTTCACACATGTTAATGCCTCGGCTGCTACTCCTGCTAGATCCTCATCTGCTCAGAGGACGACATCACCTACTCAGCGTCTTCAATGTTGGGTCTCAAATGCATTAGTGAGGGAATACCATCAACATGGTACCATCCCAACTCTGGAGGCCTCTTGACAAGCCCTCCAAGTTAATAACTCACCCTGGTTGTTCAGACAGAGACGACTAGTGGTCAAGAATCAGGTGGTTCCAACCACCGTCTCCAACCATTTTGGGTCGTTATCCCTGGAACGCAATCATTAGTCTCTCCCATATTATAGGTAGGTGAATGAAGAGGTCACCCAAGGCCTCAATTCAAGAATACAAGAGTCCTTTCTGAGGGCTCCCATCAACAATCACCGTTAGACTCAAGCGGTAGTGTACACTCAACATGATGAGGGTATCACCTTTAGGGGTTCGGCTTAGGTTCCTCAAACCCGAGCACACAAGACGAACTATTAGAGGCAAAATTCGGACAACAGGGAGCAGGTTCTTACTTCTCCCCCCTCCGGAGAGGTCCATCAAGCTAACTTGATGGAAAAAATGTGCGGGCATATACACCCATCCGTCCTGATTTTACTGCCCAGCAGACTCGTCTGGTAGTAACACGACAATCCCGCCAGGAAATTCCGGCATAGTGTTATAGGCAGGAATATACACCTATTTATAATTCATCATCTAGTCAGAAGGTTCATCTGATTGAAACCAAAGAAACTCACCAATTAAATATGGTGGAGAACAATCAGCAGAAACATACACCTGCAATTCATCAGGCTAACCAACATTCTCATTTGGTAGAACCCAGATATATCAATTGGAAAGCCCAAATGACAACCAGGAGGCAGACACAATTTTTTGCCCCCACATATGAGTACTGTCAAAATTAATTGATAGGAAAAATAGGAAAGGATCAGGCACAAACACCTACTCCAGACACAGAATGGATGTATATTCCCATTCGAGCAACTGAAGTCACCAAACACATTCTGACAACAATGAAAGAGTAGAAACAAATCCCTACCCATATTCTGGATACCTGTCATAATATTATAAAAAATTCAACAACATCATAGGGAAAGAATCATAAATATATCCCTAGCAGTGGAGTGACTCATCAACATATCACTCCAGAGCAGATACACACCTTTGTCCCAGTCTAAGAGGGTTTTGGGGCATACTCCCCCATGACATAAGGACAATCTTTTCGGGCACATACACTTGATTTAAATGGAGATGATCAGCCTAACATGACCATTTCTCTTGAGCAGGCACATACACCTACCCATAATTACCAATTTCGTCAACAAGTGGTTTCCAAAGTTAGTAAGAAGGCGTCTAAGAAAAATAACCATCCATCACAGTTGAGAAATCAAGATCCAATCTGTAATAGGGCCTTTCTAGATGCTGGAGTTTTTGATGTGCTCGGACAATTGTCCATTGCAACTCAAGATTCTACTCTCTCATTTAAAGATTTTGGAAGTAACAACATTAATTCTGAAGTTCTTCATTAGACATTTCCTCATTAAGGCTTGATTCATGAAAATTTGGTCGATCTCGAAGTATCATCATCATATGATAGCCATAATAACCCTCTGTGTGGCTAGAAGACCAAGGAGCAAGTGGTTTCATCTTTTGTTGTAACCCACCATGGTGGTCCTCCCCATGATGATAAATTTCGCTACGAAATTCCTCTCCGTAGTAGTAATTCTCATTTCCAGGAAAATTCTTTAATAGACAATGCAGTAACGAGAAAGCCCTGTTATCTTGAGGAACTTGAAAATGAGAAGACAGTCATGTTTGATGCCTTACCGCAAGTGGGTGAAATACAATCTCAATTAGAAGATAGCTCGGGGTGTAGGTGATTCTCCGAGCCACCCCTGGGTCATTCATATTCTAATTTGACAAATGAATTCTCTACCAATATTGTTGAATCTGATGAAGCAAAAAAGAAGTGCCAGCTTTGGTCCAATCAAGTAGAATAATCTTCATCAAATAATAATGAGGAAGTGCTGAATATGTGAAAACAACTGGTGAAAGGTGGATTACCTGTCATGTTTTGGCCTTTGGCTAACTCTCAGTATGATATTCCAGAAATGTTGATTGAAGATTGTATTCATGATATTTTTATCAACATGTGGAAAACTCTTTGTCACTTAAAAGAGAAAATATTGTCTTATGATGAATATGAAAATCATGTCAAGATAATAGAAGGTTTACAACACCAAATTGATTTGGCATCTCTCTCAGTTTCCCGATATCCAAAGGTTGAAAAGCAACAGAGAGCCTTTCAACGTGCATGCTTTGGCACACTAAAAAGGTTGTGCCAGTTAATTACCAATGCCCTATCTGGTATTCATATCAGGGGATGGGGTGTTCATGGAGAAATGCATTTCACTATACTATCCTGTCAAAAAATCCCGCCAAAGGTGGTCTCATGCAATGTTATTTCCCATAGCTGGCCACATCTAGCTGGTTTTGTGCATAATCAAAGGCTTTCCCAAGAACAGGCCTCAACTAGTTTTTCCCAAAGTCGGGCATATAAAGAACAAGTTGTTGAATTACTCTTACATCAAGCAAATGAGAATATCAAACAAGCTTCTCGTTTAGAGCATGCACATCATGAGGTGACAGAAGTTTCAGAAATAATTCAATGGTCGTCTAATCTAGGTGATTTGAGTGGATGTTGGATGATGCATCTGGTTAAATTTTGGACTAAAGTCTGCAAAATCAGGAGAGGTTTTAAGAACATTTCAGTTGTAGCAGATCAAGAGACACCTCATCTTGTCAGACTTGGGACTCTTTTAATCCAACCCTTGGGATCAATATATAGGATTTGAGGAGTTGAGAAGGAATAGTAGGAACAGCCCCAGTCCACCGGACTGGAGACTTTTTCAAATTCTCAATATCTTCCTCAACAAAAGTCAGTCTTCTCTCGATTAGGGAAGAATCCACAAGAGGAAAGCAAATCCAAATTATCAGGAGATTACCTCTAAATTATGGTTCATCAAGAAGTTCATGAGGGATCAACCAAACAGAAGGAAATGACTCATCAAGGACATGGAAGAAGATAGTATCACAGAAATGTCGACAAAAGGGATGCAATGAATTATGCATCGATAAATGTCATCAATGCCATTGTCACTGATCCCTCAGAACATGAGGTTCACTCAGAGGAATTAGATGAAGAGGTTCATATTCAAGAGGTTGTACACATAGAAATCAAATGAAGAAGGTGTGTGTACCAGAAGCCATAGGGCTGCCTAGAGGCAAGATATTTCTTTGGGTAATTCCCTTCTATACTCCAGAAAGGAACATGCCAAGGAAAAGGGTAAAAGTTAGGTTAAATCCCACCCTACCTCTGGAGAAGGCCAATCACTCTCATTAGAGGAAAGGTTCGAAAAACAGGAAGAAGAAATGAAGGAGTTAAGGAGGTTAAATGTAGAACTACTTCAAGGTGGTCCTCCTCCTAAGCATGATGGATTTAGTCAGTCAAGGGAATTCATTACAGCTACTGGGATGGATCAAGAATACCCTACTTTAAAAGTACACCCTCACATGTCCAATCCTATGGGTCATGTGTGACAACAACCGGTAGTACTACCATCAGTTGCATTACTAGTCACCACACCCATCCAAACTCTATTTATTTCACCTACTCAGGTCCAAGCTCAACCAGATGTTTCTCAAAAATTTATAACCACCATTTAGTCATTAACAGCTTAGTTGGAAGCTATGAAGGGAAAACATGCACAAGTTCAACTGGAAAAGAAAGCTTACCCTGAATGGGTTGATGCAATTCGTCCCCCATCAAATTTTTCGAATATCACATTCCAAATTTTTAATGGTTCAAGAGATCTAAAACAACACTTAAGACATTATGTTTCTCATTGTGATCCTATGATGGGAACTCCTCAACAAAAAGAAGAAATTAATCTTAGGTCTTTTGTGTAGTAATTACAAGGGCCTGCTTTTGTCTGGTATACAAGTTTGCAATCTCGATCAATTACTAGGTGGAAAGATCTCTATCAAATATTTCTTCATTAATTTAGCTCAATGTTACCAAAGATGACAGTTTTTTATCTTACCAATTGTAAGCAAAGGGAAAATGAAACAGTTTCAGATTTCATTGCTCGATTGAAGGTATTAACATATTCCTTAAGTTTAGCACTCCCTCAAGTAGAATTTTTTTCAATATCTGTGGAAAATTTGTGTGATGAATTACACACACCATTGATCCCTCTGAAATACACAGGAGGGTTTCGAGACCTTACTTCAATTTTTCAACAGATTGAAGACTCTCTTACAAAGACTAAGGCTAAAATTCATGTAATTCCATCAGTTCCTAAATGGAGAATGGGGAAAGTAGGGAATGCTACAGTTAGACTTAAACAAGAACTTGTACCTTCTTCCACTTCAAAACCTTCGTCATATCGAAGGGCTCCACCTCCTGAGCATCAATAACAAAGGCCACCTCATCAAGGTGATCAAAGAGATCAAAGGTGGAAACAATTTAACAATTTGAAAAACAAAGTTTATTCTTTCCAGAATAAACAAGTTCTTGGCTTCTTCATCTCGGATCTGGAACAAAATCCGGTTCAGTTTCTAAGGCCCAAAAGGCCGAACAATGAAAGAGATGAAGACCTCCCCAACTATTTCCCATTTCATCAGATGTTGGGGAATCCCATTCAAGAGTGTTTTGTCTTCAAAGACCTCCTAAAAAAATGGTGGACTCTAGACAGGTAAAACTGAAAGGTTCTTTAGCCTAGGTTTCATGTGTTACTGCTACTGATCCAGAGGAAGAAGGTAGGTGGAATGAAGTAAAAAGTAAAAATTTGTAGAAATATGATGACTGGATGGTCAGGAAAATGATCAAATGAACTTCTGAAATTTTATGAACATAATTGAATCAACCAATTGAGTTTTATGCTATTAATGCCACAACAAAACCCCCTTCATCAAAAGGAAAATCCTAAAAAAGGCGGCATAATTCGAAGAAAGAAGAGAAGTTAGAAGAAGATGAGTTCATGTCAAAGCCTAAATTATCTTTGAATCTAGATAATTTTATGTCATCTGCTTCAAAAGCACAGGCACCGCCCCATCAAACAAAATAGCTTGAACTAGCTAATCAAGCATAATCTTTATCAGATGAAGAGTTGATCTTTGGTTCTGTTAACATTATTCACTTAACGGATCCATATGCCAGCCAAAGTTTCGATATTGATGAGCCTGAGTTCCCTGTATCAAACAGTGGAATTAGAGGAAGATACAGAGGTCTAGAATACAGAGGAATACATGGATATTCCAGAAGCCACTATTTCAATACTACCCCTACTAGAACTATATATTCGGCAGAAACTCATGGCAATGCCCTTCAGTGAGCTCAACAGGAACAAGAAAGTTCTTCTACACATGGAAGATTCAGTCCTGACACAGTTATTTTGGAGGATCGGTTAGAGGTTACACCTTCTTCCTCTTAACAAATAAATAGACCTAGTTGGTCTAATATGCCAAAGCCAGGAGTATTTCCAACTCCTACCTCGATACGAAATGCATCTACTTCCAAAGCATCAACTTCTAAGGCACCTGCAAAACCATAGTTTCCTGTTGGGAAACACAGACATTTAAGTCAAAGGTATGATGTCTTGAAACATCTGGCCCAAGTACCGTCCAAGTAATCAATTATGGATTCCTTGAATCTATCAAAAGATCTTCGGGAGGTGCTTATTGAGGCTTTGTAAAGTCCTCAGGAATTCAAAACCGAAATTGATGTGCCTGAGGTCTACCATATAGAGAATGATCCTGCAGAATTCCATGTAGTGATATCTTTTATAGATGAAGATGAAGATGATTTTGTACATGGAAATATTAGACCTTTGTATTTATCTGGAAAGGTCAATGATGTAGACATTCGATGAGATTTCATTGATAATGATTCAGGAGTCAACCTCATCCCTATTCGTACACTTCATCAATTGGGCCTCACTGAATCTGATTTATCTTCTTCTACTCTGATGTTGCAAGGATATGATAAAAAATGAACAAGAACCTCTGGTATAGATTACACTCATAACTCAGTTTGGAGACCTTGTGTCTAATTTAGATTTAATGGTTGTTCATCATGACACAAACTTCATCATTTTTCTTGGAAGGCCATGGCTACATCAACATACAACTATACCTTAATCATACCATCAATGTCTCAAATATTGTTTCAATGGTCAAATTGGGACATTGTATGGTGATAAATCCCCATTCAAAACAAGTGAATCTCAATACATTGAGGCAAAATTCTATCACATGGAGGGAAAGGAGAAATCCATGACAAAGGAGGATACCAAAATTAATGCTCCAAATGGTTTGGAAAAGATTCCATGAAACCCATTCATACATGTGAGTACAGATTATGTGTTGCCTATCAATCAAATTGACAGGATAGACCCAAATCCAAACACTCTTATGGAAACTTCCATAATGTCAATTATGGCAATTGATCCAGACATCATGGGAGAAATTATTGATTCCCCAAGCAATAATGAAAGTTTAAATGGAGATGTCTTCATTTCATCCATTGAAATCTAGCAATTATATACTTCATCAACCAATCCAGAAGAAGTTATATCAATGTCAGAGGTGAACAATGATGTTGATTCTCAATCCATCATCTCCTCTTTATTACCCAAGGAAGACCCTTCATCTTTAATAGGGTCAGAAATGGTAGTCTATTCTTCAATATGTTCAAATTTTAACTTCTCCCCTGGTCATGAAAATTCTACATCATCATATACTATGAAAGTAGAAACAAAAGAAGTAACACGTATTGAAGAAGAAGAGGAAGATCTCAGGGATTCTCCTCCAGCATTTGAAGAGGGTATCTCTACCACTGTGGATGAACTCAGAGAAATAAATCTGGGTACAAAAGAAGATTCATGCCCCCACTTTAATTAGTGTGGCCATGACTACTGAAGAGAAAGAAATTTATATTTCATTTCTAAAGAAAAATCGATATGTATTTTCTTGGAATTATACATAAATGTCAGGGCTTGATCCTGATGTTGTTACTCATCGTTTGGGTTTTCCAGAAGAACATCGAGGATTCAAGCAAGTTGCAAGAAAAACACACCCAACTTATGCCTCCAAAATTGAAGCTGAAGTGGATAAGCTTATCAAGGATAACTTCATCAGAGAAGTTCAATATCCCAAATGGATAGCTAATATTGTCCCTGTGAAAAAGAAGAATGGACAAATTAGATTTTTCATTGAATTTAGAGATCTTAATCAGCATTTTCCCAAGGATGATTTTCTAGTTCCAATCACAGAACTCTTAATTGATGAAACAGCTGGTGACAAAGCCCTTTCCTTCATGGATGGTTATTCTGGGTACAATCAAATATGAATGGCCCCAGAGGATGAAGAGTCTACAGCTTTCTGTTCCCCTTAAGGTGTGTTTTGCTATCGGGTAATTTCCTTTGTCCTGAAAAATGCAGGTGCAACATATCAACATGCCATGCACCATATGTTGAAACCCTTTTTAGGGAAATTTATTGAATGTTATGTTGATGTTTTGGTGGTTAAATACATAAAACATTATGATCAATTTGCTGATCTAGGAATCATATTCCACAAACTTCAATAACACAATTTGAAGATAAGCCCCTTGAAATGTGCTTTCGGGGTAACCTCAGGAAAATTTCTCGGCTTTGTTGTACGCCATCGTGGTATCGAAGTTGATCCTAAGAAGACAAAATCAATCCTTGGTTTGTCACCTCCTCGAAATTTGAAGGAATTAGGAGTAATTCAAGGAAACTTGGACTATATTTGGTGTTTCATCACCAATCTGGCAGGCAAATATTTACCCTTCACCAAATTAATGAAGAAGGGAGTCACTTACCAGTGGACTGAAGAATTTCAAGAAGAATTCAATATTATCAAGAAATATCTCGTGATTCCACCAGTATTAATGCCACCCGTTGAAGGAATACCACTTATTCTCTATATAATAGCTTTAGAGCGACCATTGGGTGCCTTTGTTGCCCAAAATAATGATGCTGGGAATGGAAACAGCCTTTACTATCTTAGTCAGACTATGCTTGAAGTAGAAACTCGATATTCAAGTATTCAAAAGTGTTTACTAGAATTAATCATTGTAGTTAAGAAATTGAGACACTACCTACAACATCGTGAGGTTCAATTGGTATCTCGCAATAACCCACTCAAATTTATCCTTAGTTGTCCAATGCTTACAGGATGTCTGGCAAGGTGGATAGTTATTTTGCAGCAGTTTGATATCCAGTATGTGTCTCAAAAGGCAATAAAGGTCCAAGATCTGACAGATTTCCTTGTTGAACACCCTTCAGTAGAAGATAAATCTTTAGATATTGAACTTCCTGATAAGGAAGTCTTCTCTATTCAAGATAATCCTCAAATTTGGGAAATGTACTTGATGGTGCTTCTAGAAGTCCAACAGGGAAGAAAATGGAAGATCCTAAATTCAAAAAAGTTGGGTTAGGAATTGTGCTTATTTCCCCAGAAAAGGCAGTTCTACCCTATTCTTTCTTATTGTTGAAAGGTGGTATAAACAATTAAGCATAATATCAAGCTCTCATCGTAGGATTGGAGTTGGCGCTTTAGGATTAGGTGAATCACTTAAAGGTAAAAGGTGATTCAGATTTGGTAATCAAACAAATCAATGGGGACTATGGCATCAGAAAAGAAGAGTTAATCCCTTTGTATGATTACATCAGAGAGTTAATGGTGGAATTTTCTTCAGAACCGACATTTTCTTATGTCCCACGATCACAAAATGCCCAAGATGATGCACTGGCTAATGTAGCCATAGCCCTGGCAGATTCAAACCAGGATGAAACAATCATCAGTATTTCCCACCGTCGTACAGTTTCACCTTATGTTCAAATCATAATAGAGGAAATCAATGAAATCAGTCCCATTTCTGAACCATATGGTCATACTACAGGATAGATGACACCTATCAGAGAATACCTTAAAAATGGAACACTCCCACCTGATAGAGTTGGGAAAGAACAAGTCTGGGGACGTTTGGTCAATTTTACTCTTTATGATAGCCTAGATCACCAAAAAATTATCTAAAAGCGAGGTTTTGATTGAATTCTCTTCAGATGTATTGATGGTGAAGAGAAAATTACTGTCATGAATGAAGTACATGTAAGAGTTTGTGGTTCCCACCAATCTGGACATAGAGTATCTGATCAAATTTGAAGGCTTGGATACTTATGGCCTTCAATGATACAAGATTGTGTCGATTTCACTAATAAGTGTAATTTTTTCAATTATATTCCAATTTCATTCATCAACCCCAAGAGTTGCTTCATACAGCTAAACACTCATGTCTATTTACCACATCAGGAATGGATGTAGTAAGACCTTATCCTCCAGCTACATCCAAGCAGTTTAAGTATATTCTTACTGCTAATGACTTCTTTTCAAAATGGGCAGAGGCAATACCTCTCAAATAAGTTAGTTATAAAGGCATTGTTAACTTCTTCAAGTATAACATCATTACCAGATTTGGTGTCCCTCATACCATATTGACAGATAGTGGCACCAACTTTTTTTCATCCGAGATAAGAAAGTTGTATCAAGAATACAACATCAAATCCAACCTTTCATCTCGGTATCATGAAGCGGCCAATCAAAAAATAGAAGCCTTCAAAAAGACTCTTTCAAACATACTGCAAAAGATGATAGATAAAGATAAGAAATCATGGCCTGGTAAACTTTTTAATGCTTTATGGGCTTGTCAGACCACCACCCGCACTGCTACGCGGTCAACTCCATATTCATTGGTATATGGAATAGAAGTAGTCTTGCCCATTGTGGTTCAATTACCTTCACTCAGAGTATCCATTTGTGATTAGTCATCAACAGTTGAACAATCTCAAAAGCGATTGGATGAATTGGAAAGATTATATGAAAAAATATTGTGCACCCTACACCACTTGGAAGTCTATCAGAATCAAATAGCACAGGATTTCAACAAAAAAGTTTGTCTTCATTCATTCATTCAAAGAAAATTGGTATTGGTCCTCAGAACTCCAATGATACCAGGAAATAAACCTCCAAATCATGAGTCAATGTGGGAAAGACCTTACTCAATACATAAGTTCTACTCCAATGGAGATTATTATTTAATTTCATTGGATGGAGAACTCATCACGACTCCAAACAAAGATAGATTTCTGAATAAGTATTTTTTGTAACACAAATACACCTCATAGTCCTTACTGCAAGAGTTTAAAGTGCATGATCCCTTTTGTCCTTGCTGCAAGACATTAAAATACATAGCTCCCTTCATTGTCCAACATGACATTAAACTGTGTCCAGTCCCTTATATGTCCTACATGGCGTTAAACTATACATCGTTAGGGTTGTTGTTACCTCTTATTTCTCACACCGAGCATGACCCACATGAGCTTAGATTAAGTTTCAATCATAACACCCTCTCTAGGTCGCTAACCACGCGTAATTCCCAACACAATATTTAAGTCATTATCCTCAAGTACAACATGATCACCAATTCATTCTTCAATCAAACTATGCGGACTTTGATCCTTTCCTTTTAGTCTAGGTATGTAGGCAGCCTCCTAAGGTTCAAGCCCAAAACAAATATCTTCACATCGGTTCACCTTCATCTCATACGATGTTGATTTGTGAAGCTGCCCCCAAAACCAATATCTTCACATTGGTTCACTATCGTCCATGATATATGACATTAAAATATACAGTCCCCCATTTTCCTTGCTACAGGACATTAAAACTGCATAGCAATACGTCCTAGCTACATGACGCTAACCTATGCAGCACCGGTCCATGCATATGACCTTAAACTATTCACAATTTTTCCTGTATGAAAATAAACTACAACATTCTTTAACACCCTCACCTGAGAGGGAATCATTACTGACATTGATTTACAATCATGTTATATTCCAAAGACTACGTTCATACATGGAAATTCCCGAACCTTTAATCTGTCATCTAACCATCATTGCACTAAAGTCCCCTTTCACCCTTCACATGTACGAACCAAATCTGTACAGAGGGTATTTCAAGAACTATGTATGGATTGATTCACATCCTTATGGGATACATAGGAACATTCCATCATCCCTAGAACCCAGCCCCAAGTCTTTGGACCTAACCCCAAATTTCACTTTCAATCCCTTGGCTAAAAAGTCCCCCTGTGAGCACATGAATGTGGTATGCAAACCCTGGTCTTTATTCACATCATTTTTATAACAAACACACAATGTGTCTCCCTCATTATGGTATGAACTCTATGACCCTAAACTAAGATCTCCTATGCTCTCATCCCACATGAAGTTAAACTGTATTTCAAGAACTACGTATGGATTGATTATCATCCTAATGAGATATGTAGTGAAGTCCAGCATCTCAATTCAGGACCCAGCCACAACATGACTATGGTTAGCATCGGTCTATGTATCTCCTTCATGCATTGGAAAATACCCATTTTCATGTTTCATACTCCTAAGCTTAAATACTTTCAGACCTCCATAACCCTTTTCTTGACTTCTGGCCACAAAATGTCTGATACCCGGGAATTCTTTTTCCTGACTATACAGCACGTTCCCTTAGGTGGCCTTGCATAAGTAGTCTACATAATGGACCTATCAGCCAAAAGATGATATTATTTGACTATGAAGCCAATGCCCTTAAGTGGCCCTGCATAATTTAAACCCCGTAATGGGTTTGTCAAATAGTGGTAACTTCATTATTGGGGGGGGACTCTTTTTTCCTTATTGGTCTTAACAACAATGTGTAGGGATCCGCAAAAATAGTCATCCTTAACATATTTTTCCCACACTCTTTTTCATGATCTGAAAGTATTTAAGTATATGGTTTATATTCCCCTTCCCTACGTTTGGGTCAGACCTTCACAGGAGTGACATTCATCCAATTATTAGACAATATTGATTGGGAGTATCCTCTCCATATTAAAGTACCTCTCTCCATATAGAAAAATCTATGCTTTGGAAAATTTGAATCTCCATAAACTTTCACTGGATTTTAGAAATAGAAAAGTAAAATTTTTTAGAGTTCTTTTTCCTGACTATGCAGCATGTGCCCCTAGGTGTCCTTGCATAAGTAGTCTATATAACAGACCTGTCAGCCAAAAGATGCTATTATTTGACTATTCAGCCAATGCCCTTAAGTGTCCCTGTATAATTGAACCCCCTAATGGGTTTGTTAAATAGTTCTAACTTCACTCTTAGTAAATACTTCCTCTAATGATTTTTAGCCCTCTTTTCATATCATCCCTCAGATTCAAAATTTCTTAAGTCATAGTTTACATGTTTTCCCCCATACTTGAATGTGGTAATATGTTTTCAAACAAATTATCAAGGAATTGAGTCAATTTTAATCCATTTGGTCAAAGATATTTGACCTTAAACATTAGTCTTTTTATGTCCAACATGCATGACTTTAAACTGCCAACAAGAGATAGAGCACTCATTAAATTGGGAACCTGTAAAAGGAACTCTAAACAAAAGTCGAGTCCCAGCTCGCTAAATGTACATATTGTACGATTTAGGAAATATTGAGAAATAAAAGATGCAAGGTTTGTGGGGTTGTTTTTATAATCCTAGCATAAATCAAACTATGCATTTACTATTCCCATTGTCATAGGTAAACAATATATATCAGTATTTAGCAAGAGAATGCAGGTATAAAGGATTGAAGATGAAATGTCTTTTTCATTGATGCACAAAATTAGAAGAACATCCACAGATTGGATTATCTTATCTTTTTCAAGAATTACAAGAGGCTTTCAACATAACTCTTCATTTGATTTACAGCATCCTGAGATTCATCAGTAGCCACTTGAAATTCATTCACTCAACCAGCTTCACTCTTTTCAGCTTGATGAAGTGATTTATTGGAATCTGCAATGGCTTTCATACCATTCATTTGGAATCCTTCCAGTGAATTGTTAAGCTGGTCAAGTTCCCCAGTAACGACATCTAACTATTGCTGAAGGTGAATCTACTGAAAAACTTTATCCTTGATCTTATGCTTCAGCTCCTTCAACTTTTCAGCATGATCAGCCTTAGCTCAGGACACCGCAGCCTCGAATTCACCAATATTGGTCAATAGCCTTGCTCTGGTCAGATCTTGATAGTACTTTTTCTCCTGCTCCCTCCTTAAGATGACTTGTTTCACCGCGGCATGGATATCTTGATATCCAAAACCACCAAGTCCTAACATGACGAAAAAGGATGATAGTCATGGGATCTTCAAAGACAAATATTCAAGAGGCACTTCAGATATGATCTTCCATATATTCTGTAATGCACTGCGATGTGAGAATTGGATCACCTTCTGCACATCTGGGTCTGACTCAGCATCACTATCACATGGGGGAATATAGTCCGAGATTAATGCACTTAATGAAGTACCCTATTTTTCTCCTTCCCCCCTGACCCTTGGTACTGCACTTTCTACTCCCATTGGGGCGGAGGCTGAGGCTTCACCTCTAGATTTATCCACTGAAATTGATAGTCCTGTATAGTTAATTGAAAGCTTTGGTGAGTTCCAAAGGATAACAAAAGTTGTTTAGTTGTCTTGAAAATTATGTACAACCACAAATATTATTATCTTTTACCCAACGGTAGATCAGCAGTATGATAAGGATCCTCTATATCTTTCCTAGCCTCAACAGTACTTTCAGGACAGGTTTCAAGAAGCTCTTCCAGGTTAAGTTCCACTTGATCTAGCATCTCTGTAATGATAGGGTTGTCTCTACCCCCTTCAGGCATCGGCAGGTCAGCTGCTTACTCAAATGGAACTACACATTTCAACCAATCAGGGTTAGAGATGTAATAAGAAATTTTTAACAGGATGAAAGATAACACTCATGTCCAAAATCTTTTAAATTACATGGTAATTTAACATGGTCTAAAATTTCTTCAAAAGACACGCTATGTTTCATCATTTCATCTAGTGATATCTCAGATTCCTGGTTAGTCTCACCAGTGGGAGCATTTGATATGTCTTCTTGGTGACCTTAATCCTACGACCTCTGACCCCAAACAGCTTCTTTAGAGAAAATTATGGAGTCAGTTGCAGTGGCCACCAAATGTTCTGGTGCAGGTGTTGAACCTAAAGCATCACATAATGGAAGTCAGTTGATGTTTTCATTCAACGTTCAATGAAATATTGTTAATTTACCAGAAGTAGGATCTTCTCCCCTTACATCAGCAACAGGAGCAGTACTGGGAACAGACACTTTCTCTTCTTCTCTCACTATTTCATCAGGAGCAGCCAGGTCAGCATAAATTTTCAACTGTTCACTAGCACCCTCCGTCGTCCTCAGAGGAGGGTTAGTCCTCTCCCTTAGAGGAGAAATTGAAGAAGACCCTGCAATCCCAAGAACTATGAGTAATATTTTCAGAAGTTAGGATTTATGACTATCCGAAGGACTTACCACTACTGATGAAGCATTTAGCCATGGACTTCTTCCTTCCATGCCTTTGATTCTTTGACTTTTTGGGTTTATTGACATCATCACCTCCAAATACAGGTATTGGAGAGTGAAAAGACCTTTCTAACTCATCTTCCATGGCTTTCCGGCCTGGAGATACCTCACCCGGCTCATGAGGAGATTCATCGGATCTAAGAGCAGTGCCACCAGGGCTGTACTGTGGTTAAGGAACCTTATTAGTTCCTTTCTTAACAAGCTACAAGATGATGAAAGTAATTTCCTTGAGTAACAAATCTTTAACTGAAATCAAGTTGCAAAGAAAATAAGGAAAGAAACTTACATCTTCAGGAGCCACGTAATCATGCCACTCTTCATCTACTAAATCAAAAATCCCCTCAGGGGTGCCATGATTCATCATTTCTTTCACATGCTTGGTAATAAGAATGGAATCATCAGTGGCATATATGAGCGTTTCCAGCTCTCTAATGCAAGCCCGTACTTCATCGGGGTTATCCTCGAAGCAGATATCAGTAGAAGCCCCAAGATTCCCCACTCCATGGATATGTAGCCCTTTGCATAAGTCCATCCAAGCAGTTTCAGTATCACAATATAAACTCCACCTATTTTGGATAGCCTCTGGTCGTAAATATTCATCATGTGCACCAGAAGGTCGCGAGGAGGGTCCTACAATCTGGGACTTCAACTTCTTCCCAGCTCCTGCAATCACAGATAAAGGATAAGAAAATGAAACTTGTTGCTCTATAAAATAATGACGACTAAATTGATTCAATGATATAACTCACCCGGAGTCGATGGAGTAGGTCTCTTGACTCTCGAAGGAGGATTATATCTATCACGAGGCTGCTTTGAAGCATGTCGTGCCTCATCATCCCCATCCTAGGAATCCAGTGAATCAGTCCCGAGTGAGGAACTCGGTGAATTAGCTTTGGGTGAGGAAGATTCACCTTTTATATGATGGGTTTCGTTCCTAACAGTTCTCTTTTTTTCCCCACCATAGTAACTAGATGATTTAGTACCCCTTCAGGGTATGCTGCTACCCAGTTCTCAGCATACCATATAGTCAATTGACTCACCGCTCCAGCAACTGGTAGATCAAACACTGCCCCGATCTTCTCCATAGATGTTAGCAACCATAGTTTTCGGGCAACCATTGGATGCTACTCTGACCTGACATGAACATGAGGGGATACAAAAATCTACTGCAGAAACTTGAATTGGCATGAAAATATATATGGAGCATAGGCCTCTTATATAATATCTCCGTCAATTCTGGTGGCCAATACACCATCTCTGCAAGCTAGAATATACAACCTCAATTCCAGGCTAGTTGTTCCATCATCAACAAACCACTCAGTTGGAAGGTTTCCACAAGGAAAGAAATGAAAATTATTTAACATGCTAAGACTCACCTTCAGATCATAAGGATTGAGGGACAACGGAGAAATTCCAGAAAAGGCCTCCACCGATGGCCTAAAAGAACTTCCAAGAACCTGTACTTCGTTCTATACAGCATAAGTCCTGAAGTGAGTGGAGATAAATCCCCACAAAACTTGGAATGGTCCCACTATTCTCAAAGGAGACTTACCCATATAGACATGGAGTAAGCTCCTGTGAATATTCGCCAAAATCGGGGTGGCCAACCCAACCATTTTCCTCTCGGCCAACTTGGCTACAACAACGAAGGTCCCTGGCCTGATGCCTCCCTTCAAATACCTAACTGGCAGAAGATAAACACTGATCCACAAAGCTAAAAAGACTACTAGATAGGTATTCTCTAGGATTCTTTTATCCACTTCATACCCCCACTTTTCAAACTCTCCCACTTCTAGAGTTGGCCAGAATGTGCCAAGATAACCCCTCTTCTCTGTTCTAGGGTAGCTAGTAGGACGAGTAAAGGTGGCCCCCTTCTCCTTCTTCTTGATAAGAAACATATCCATCCATTTCTCTGTATGAATATCCTATCTAGAATGAGTTTTGGTGGACTTTGAAATCTTGATCTTGTAGAAAATTTTCAATAACTCTCGATCCAAATCTGGAGTCTTCACCAAATCATTCCAGGTCACCTTGGGGGGAATGAATTCATCATACATATTGCCCAAAATTGGAGCCCCCGAGATCTTGTAGACATACCACAAAGTGGTGCCTACTTCTCCATGAGTCAGATGTAATGAATTGGTTTCTGGGCTCTAGCGGCTGATTAGCTCTGACACAAAATTATCATTTTTGTAGACATATGTTTACCCAGCCCAGACGACTTCATATATTGCAGATCCTTTCAGATCCTCGACAAACTCTTCCCAGGTTTGTCACACCCAATATTCCCACATCCAAGTCAGCTTCACACCTCCTCCAGGATAGAAATCCCAACTCTTTTTCCATCCATTGGATTGATCCATTTGATAATTTCCAAAAATGGAGGGATATCAATGCGGCTGTAGCTCAGGCTTGTGAGGTTTCATATCTGGAGTACATGGGCTATGATGCGTTATGTATGCCTTCTCCACTATTCCAGCATTAAAAAACGATGCTGCAACTGAGACATTTCATGAAGCGAAATTGGTGTAAATCTGAAACCAGGAATGAGGAATATAGTTCTTTGCATCTGGAACGTTGACTCCTTACAGATGACCATGGCCATATAAAGGCAAGTAAATACTTTGTGGGAAATTGACATGATATTTCATAAAGTACTTGGCCAAATCTAGGAGATTATCATCATATATATCATAATAGTCATGTCCAATGATGTTCATCATATCATCAATTATCTTGTTAGCCAACTCATCAGCCGATCCAATTCTTTTGGGACCCATTGAATATACACAAATATCTAACAATTATCTTTTAAAAAAGTTTTTTTTATGAAATAATTTTCAAGAAAACAAAAAAATGGCTAAGGAATTAAGGCGTGCAAGTGTGGTCACACAAGTGTGGTCTCGAAAGTATGGTTGTGTAAGTGTTGTCACGCAAGTTCTATTGTGCAAGTCAAAATATTACTGGAGCAGCACGACACATGAAAAAAGAGAGCGACCGAAGATATGCAGACACTTGTGTGATGAGAGCTCAAAAAAATCAGAAGGTAGGATGAGAAGTGTGAAGTAACACCCATATATATAGGTGATCTCTCAACCCTGCACACCGGAACCTGCCCGCTAGAACCTACATGCCTACCACCTGTGCACCGCCGAACTCTTGTTTCTCGTTTTCCTCAGAGTCAAATCCTCTTTCCTTTTTCGGATCCAACTCTGAGGGGGGGGGGACTTTTGTTGATGCTCCTTTCCATCATAGAGTCCAACGAATGGAAAAGGAGAATACCTTAAGCACAAGAAGAGTCGTCCTTTGAAGAACATAAAAAATTGACAAAGGCATGAATAAAGAAACTCTTTAAGAAGAGGTCACACAAGTCACTTGCATGCCCTATTCCTTTTTTATGCCCAAGGTGCCCAGTGGCCTATAAATAGCCCCTATGGCCCCCCCATTTCAGGGACGAATTTTCCAAAACTCAGATTCAAGCTCTGGTCTCCCAAGTCTTTTTTTGATGTCTTCGAACACTTCTAATGTAATTATTTACCTATAATGGAAGCTCTAAAGAGGAAGAATAATTCCTAAGTATTATAACTCATCAATACTTGTGAGCCTAAGTGTCCATCCTTTAAGGGAAGTGAAGACACTTGAGCACTACCTTTCCCTCTCAAGGGAACTTGCGCGCCACCCTTCTGGAAGCCTCTAGGAATGATACTAAGGGCTTCGGTTCAAAGTATCCCAAGTATTACCCTATGGATTCTTCGTCGCTAAAAATTACTCATGTCATGCTAGTATACTTATGCGGCCAAGACTTTCACTCCATAACAATACTTGCACACCTCCTTCCTAGTCACCTCCTTTCCTCAAATCCACCTCTCTTCTTCAAGATATGGCCTTCAAAACCCTCTTCAAAGCCATTTATGGCATGGTTTCTTCATTGGCTTCATTATCTGAGAGGAATTCATATGGGCCTCCTTCTCAGGAGTAAGTCCCAATCATAATTTCCATTAATTGGTCATCCTTCTTAGGAGCATGCCCCAACCTTAATTTCTTTTGATTTCGGCTTCCTTTTTAGGAGTAAGTCCTGGGTTAAAATCCAAAATCTCCATAAAGTACGAATACCTTTATTTACCCTGCTCTTGGGCAGTCATACATACACAATCCCCACATCATTTATTATGATTTCATCTTTCATGGCACAATCGTTAGTTTTACTGATACCTCTTGTTTCTCACACAGAGCATGACTCATGTGAGCTTAGAGTGTAAAAGTAATTATTACATCTCTACTTGGACCATTAATCATGCATAAAACATCATACTTGTTCACCTAAACTACATGGAATTTGATCTCTACCTTAAAAGTAGAGTATGTAGGAATCCTTTATAAGGTTCAAGACCATCTTTCATTAATTCTTTTTCATCCCATATGACATTAAACTATATCCTTCTTATCAAACTACATGGGTTCAGATTCCTTTCTTTTAAATAAGGATACGTAGGTAGCCCATCCGTGGGTACGATCCCAACTCTAAAATAATCCTGTCTTTCTAAATGACAATAAACTTTAAGTGCCCCACTGAGTGGCTTTAAAACTAGTATGGTCATCATAATGACCAAGAGATTTCTATATAATGTATGGAAGGAAACCATTGACTAAGAATCTCTAATTCATATGGATGATTCTCTATTGATGAAGAACTTAAAATACTTATAAAAAACTCTCTAAATTCCCTACATATCAATCATTGATTGCAATATCTAGAGGAAAAATTCATTTTTATGCTTGGTAAATTAATAAGGATTCATGAACATAACTTAAATCTATAAGAGAGTCCTAGAGTAGACAATAATTCCCCCCAAAAAGGTGTGACAAGTCTGAACTCTCATCCTCTCGACCAATGCAAATTCATAAGCCTCATCAGTCCAAAACTAATGGGCACCTAACTCTGGAAAGTAGGTCCAAATGGATATAAAATCATTAGATGTTTCCGGTTCTACTAATAATCCCATTATAAACCAATTGGAATTTTTGAACCTTAAAATAAACAAGGTCACCCTCATTTCCAGAAGGAATAAACAAACTTATGTAAATTATCTTTATTATTCAAGATGAATGCATTACATCAAAAAAAACTAAAGAAAGAAAATAAATTCTTTCTTCTTGTCCAAAACACATAAGGATTTTTATTAAGAAAATATGAAATTAAAACTTGATTTATAGTATAATAGGTAGTACTAATGTATTCATCCCAAAAATGTTTATCAATTAAGTATTAAGTCAAATGGTTCTAGTAATCTCATAATTAACTTTTTTCTTCATTCAACTACACTGTTTTTATATAGTGTCCTAAGATATATGAAGTTATATATAATACCTTTCATACTAAAAAAGTTTAAAAATCAAAATTTTCAAATTATCCACCATGATCACTAAGAATAGTAACCAAAGTTAGGTTTTTCTCATTTTTAACCCATGCCATATTGTTTTTAAAACTAAAAAGAGATTCCAATTTTTAAGTTATAAAATAGACACATGAATATCTTGTATATTTTTCAATTGATAAATATATATAGTATATACCACCAAAACTTATAGTTTCAAATGTACCAAATAAATCCATGGGAACTAACTGTAAATTATCAGAAGTTGTGATGTTACTTAGAGATTTAAATCTTCACGTATGTTTTTTTCAAAATTGAAAAGAATCTAAAACTTGAAAATAATTAAACCTAATCTATGGTGGATCTCTAATGAGTCATTTCATGCAAATTTTGGATAAGAATCATATATTATAGCGTAATAACCTTCTATTTTATAACCAAGATTGATCCTCCATTTTAATTAGGCAAGGTAGATGTTAGCTTCTAAGTTATTCTACATTAGGGTGTATATATTGTCACTCATGTTTGTAGAAGGAATTAATTCACCTTATTAACTTATAAAAATATGTTTATTATTCCTATAGTTCATAGGATATCCTTCATCACATAATTGAATTATGATAACGAGTTTGTTCTTAAAAATTATGAAAATAAAAAAAATTAATAATAAAATTTTACAAAGAAGTACAATATCACTAATATCATAAATTTCTCCTTAGGGATTATCCATTGTAATATCTTGAATTCTTAAAGAGGTATAGAATATTATCTTACTATTGAAAACATATAGTTTTATTGTAATAATTTAATATAAAGTCTAATGAGTGGTTTGAGAATGTCTGGGATCATTTGGATCTTGGTGCTCCAGAATTTTAGAAGGCATACTAATCCACACAATAAGCGTATGATTAGTATTAATCATGAGACTCAACCATGTGAGGTACCCATTCCAAAGGGGAGTCCACATGGTTTATCTACAACCATATAATCTAGGATGTATGCTTGTGTGGGTTTGTAGACATTCTTAGTAGTGGATTTTTGCATGGACTTCGCATGGTAATTCAAAATGTTCACCTAGACCATGAGAGAGGTGTTCTTGTATAGGGGGTGGAGCATAGGTAGTGAAAAGATTAGACAACTGTACAACCAGACCATGCAAACCCTTATTTGATGGTGATTTTATAATTTTTCTTTTAAATTAATTAAAAATCTATTCCTTTATTTTTTTCTTTTTCTCTATCAAGAACACACCCCCTTCCTCCTTTTGTGTGCTATCCCTTCTTCTACTATAGGGATTTTAATATATCTCTCATCTATAATTCTATTCTTTCACCATAAAGTGTGTTTGATTCCTCTCAGTAAGCTATATACTCCTCTTACATATATTCTTAGTTTCTCTTCTCCTATTCCATTCTATTCTGGTGCAATATTATTTTTCCTATTTTTAGTTGTTAAATCTATTATTATGATATCTCTCATTATAGCTAGATTTAAGGTCCAACACTAGATGAGGAGATAATTACAAACCAAAGGTAGGTGGTCAATTTATTTCCCTAATGATTACTTTCAGTTATAGATTGTTTCATTATACCGCACACCAAACCTTTACAATGATGCCTAAAAAATTAAATAAATTAAATTTCATGGTTATCCATGGCCAATTAGGCCTTGGAACGTTTAAAATCAGCACATTTGTTGATCTCCTTGATGTGAGCCACCCCTATTGTTGTTCCTTTCCTTGATAGATTAATTTTACTTAACCTTAATTTGTTCTAAACACATCTTGAGGTGTGTTTTCCTTTGTAATGACTACTCTTAAATACAAATTGAATTAGGATAATGGTAGGCCATGGGTTAGGCCCTCTTCACTTCATTACATGATTGAATTTTTTATGAAATGAGTTATCCCCAATGTTTAATTCTATAGATAGCCTTAAAATAAACAAAAGGAATTTTCCAAATTGATTAAATTGTTACGATTATTACACCCTTTTGAAATGATATGTGTTCTTTATAGAAAACTCAGAATTTCATACTTAGCTGAGGGTGATACAATAGATTCCATTTTTTTATTTCCTTGAAAGATATATTCATGATTTATTATTATAATTGTTAATGAATGGTATATACATTGGGGAATATTCTTGGTATTCCTTTTATGGGCTCACCTTGTGTTTTCCTTACCTCTGTGTGAGCGACACTATTTCCTTAGGGGATACACTATTGATGGGCTCGGTGTAAAGATGGTTATACGAGGCCATGAGTGATACTCAGTCCCCTATGTGAGATACTAGTGATAGACTTGGAGGGTTGATTTCTTCACACAATGCTAGGAGTGATACTTCAGATTCCATTTATGGATTTCCATGGACGGACTTGTCCAAAGTTGAGTATCAATTGTGGTCTTGGTGTAATTCTTCGGTTCCTTAACATGGTTATCCTTATAAGGGACCAATATGAATCTTTTCTAAATTCGAGATATGCATTTATACATAAATCCAAATGAAAATTCAATCAATTAAATGATGATCCTCCAAGAAAAATAACATTCTTGGGCTCAGTCTAAATCTGGAAGAATCTTTTATTATGACCTATTATACCTTATATACCACTTGGGTAGGTAAACTTTTATCATAGAAATCCATCTAGGGCCAAATCAAGTAGTGTCATCCAGGTATCCGGGAGGAACCCAGACCACCGTGTTTTATTTATTTATTTCTTTGAATTTACTATTATTGGGGCACTACTCATTTTATATGCATAGACTGGACTGATCTAGAAACCATTGGTGGTGGAGTACTGAGTATATCTCACACCCTTCTAGAGATTCCCTTGTTACCCAAGAATAATTCATGGTTTTGGGTGTTAATAAAAGGAAGCTTCCAGCATTTGATACTTGATTTAAAGTTCTAGGATGGAGTATGGGAGCATAGGCCCAAACCTATGCTTGTGATTCTAGTATTGGAAGTTTTAGATTATTTTTTATTTTTTATATCATATTTTATATACTTTCTCCCTTGTATCATGTGTACCTTATTTTTTTATAGCTACATGACATGATCATCATCATCATTTTTGTATCTATGTATAAATCATCGTTCTCTTGTTTATTTATCTTGGATGATTTATTATCTTTATTTTGATGCTACTTTTGTGTTACTGCTTCTAATGATTCCATATATTGATTACCATTGTGATCCACTCTGACTCATGAGGGAATAGTCTACCCCATGGACACACCATAGGCCCTCACTTATAGTAGGAATCCTATGGTGTATGGAGTTCATGCATGGGTTCATATGTCACCCCTGTCTCGAGGCACCTCTAAGTGGATTCTACGGTGGGATGCTACAAAGTGGTATTAGATCCTCCTTTTACTTCTGTCTTACTATTTGGGTATTACATAGGAGACTAAGATGTATTGTAAATTGATAATGATCCTATCCTTAGGAGTATCTAACCCACATATAGGGGAAACCCAAACTTCCTAGGATGGGTTGTTGTTGTTATTGGTTGTGCCAGTTATAGTTGTTCTGATTTCACTATGGGGTGACATATATATTTTTTGATGTTATCATTTTTGATATTATTATAATGAAATTTATTGTTATTGTACCAGTGTGACGAGGGTGTATCAATTCATGCATCATACTAGGAACCATATGACTTAAATTTCAAGCATTATGCCATTCCTTTTTTATATTTTCTACGTGAATTGTCTGTATTGCATGTTCTTATTGTGAGTGATTTGATGGTTATATATTGAAATGCGGTAAAATTTCTTATAAGGATAACATAATTGGATTAATTAAAGTTCCTACATAAATCTAAATTGTGTTTTCTCACATAAATTGATTATGAAACATTAATTAACCAATTATGACACTATTAATCCATGAACCACTAGTTCTAAAAGATGAAACATTTGTGAATTTGATTGATAAATTCCAATTATAATTTATTAAGTGAGTATTTATATAAATTAATAAAGTTAGTTTATTCAATAAAATCATTATACATGACCTATTACATCTTGATACCAAACATAAAGGTCAATTTGTAGTTACTTCACATACCAATTGAAATTTATAAAGACTATGGGACTTTGTAAATTGAAAATGATGATGATTTTAACTAGATTGAGATATCTATATCAAAATAAATTAGAATAAATTTCAATAAATTAAATAATTAACATAAAATGGTTATCTATAAATGGCGATTACAATTGTAAATTAAAGGGTGTTTTCCTTTTTACCTTTCACTTGAAACTCCATATACCAGAACCTATGTTGTGTTGTATGAGACCTTAACCCTAACCTGACCTTAGTAGTAAGTAGTAGGTAGTGTCACCTAAGAATCCTATGATCCTATTTATCACCTAGACTTCTATTAATGAGCAGGCTGAGGGTTGTGACCCATTATAGGAAATTTTTGCCCATTTATTTTCCTATTATCACAATTTTCAATTTGTTATTATATATTATATGAGGAGTGATGATGGAAATTGTAGACCTATGTCTTCTCTACTTCCTTGAGTTGTAATTCATTAGGGTAGCTATGACCATGCTCTAGAGGTGGGGGGCTTCGAGCCACATGTATTACCACCTGTAGTTCCACTTGACGCACCACCAACAGTTCTCATATTTGGCATCAATACATAGTTTTGTTATAGTTTCTTCAAATTCATGCAATCTATATAGGGTACTCCAAGAAATGATCCTACTATAAAAGAGTTGAGGTAGGAATTCCAGCAGCAATATCATCCATCCTTTATAGGGGATGGCAGTCCTCGACCTGTAGAATATTGTTTAGAGGCCATTATATCGATCTTTGAGTATTTAGAGACTCCACTAGAGTGAAGGGTCAAGATCACTGCCTATATGATTTGTGATTCTAAAAAATATTTGTTTGATGTAATTACCCAGTTTTGATATCATCTGGGTATGGTATGGGTGGGATTATAGATATCCTTCTATGACTAATTCTTCCACCATATGTTGTGAGTAGACCATGATCAAGAGTTTATGAAAATATAGCTGGGTGTCATGTTAGTAATGGAGTATTCATCTCATTGCCCCAGGCTTCAACGGTTTTCACTAACACTAACCGGTGATGAGATGATGATTACGATACACATTAAAGATGGTATTTCATAATCCATATGATCATAGGTGTTCATTTTGCAGCTGACCACTATTTCAAAAATAGTGAACCAGGACCTTATCATAGAGTAGAACCTAAAAGAAGTTGGAAATATTATCGAGGGGGGTCAACTTCCATGAAGATTGAAAATTTGTCTAGCATAAGGAAACAACATTTTGAGGGTGAAAAAAGGGGAAGTTATATCCATATGAAACTTCAACAGCTATGTAGTGTGAAACCAGTGTGGTAGGAAAGGGCTTAAAAACCCCTCAATGTATAAGGAATCTGATCGAGTGTCGAAATTATGACAAGATTGGTCACCTGCAATGTTTCTGCTGAACCATCCCCTTATATCTAGTGATATGTGATATATACTGACAATAATTTTAGGTATAGGATCTATGGATCCATGTCATTCTAGGATTTTGTATACTACTAGAAGATCAGACTGAGGAGGTGGTCTTGGATGAGGTAGTCAGGCCTTGTAGGTTCAACTCTAGTGGAGCAGACCTTCCCAATTTAGTAGTGTCGCATCTCAGGGTCATGGATATGAACATATCTATGAAGTAAATTCTATAACTAAGGAATAGATTCCATGGCCTTATATAGTTATAGGTACTATTTTGGTGGCCTCTACTTTAGTTTCTTCCTTATTTGATATAGGTGCATATCAATCATTTATATCTTCTACAATTATTGAATGTATAGGCCTGATGATATAGTACTTAAGAGGTGTGATGACTATCGACACATCATTACAAGTACAATTAGAGAGTATAAACCAATGTAAGGAGTGCCCACTTGATATAGGAAGGTACAGATTCTGGTGGAATTTCTTTTTCCTTGAGATGACCGGTTTCAACAACATTCTCAGAATGGACTTGCTAGTGACTTATCACACCAATGTTGATTTCTATCATCAGAGGGTGTATTTTAAATATTTCCAGGTTAGTTTGTATATTCATAAGGGAAAGTGGGATATGTAATAATGTTGAACTAAACCTGATCATAATGGGATAGGTAGGGCAATAGCCCATATGGAGAGTCTCTTTATAAATGATCATGGAATGAGACTTGTGAAATCCCCGCCTATTGTGGATAGTTTCAAGGACATCTTCCCTGATGATTTCTATGTTTTACCTTATATGAGAGAGGTTGAGTTCACAATTGATCTAGTGTAGGTAAGAAACTAGTGTGAATTCCTCCTTATAGGATGGATCCTACCAAGCTCTGAGAACATAAGAAGAAGTCGGAAGACTTAGAAGAGAGGGATTTTATATGACTCAATACATCACAATGGAGTTTACCTATACTTCCATCCAATAAAGAGGATGTTACCCTTAGGTTTTACATAGATTAATGATGGATAAAACATCTTATGGGGATGGACTAGTGTCCACTTACTTGAATAGAATACCTCTTCAAACATATCTGATTAGTGAAATTTTTCTCTAAGATATATTTGAGGATGGGCTACCATTAATTTCATGTGAGGCCACACTATATATTATGTACAATTTTCTGGAGAATGTACAACTTGTAAGATTATCTGGTTATTCCATTTGGCCTTACAAATGTGCTAGTAATATTTATGGATTTGATGAATCAATTTTCCACCCATATATAGATTCATTTCTGTTAGTATTCATAGATGAAATCTTAGTGTATTCTTTCATAATAAATAACCATTTCAACCATCTTAAGCCTGTTTTGAATACAACGAGAGTGAAACAACTATACTCAAATCTCAGTAAATTCCAGTTTTGTTTTGATAAGGTTCACTTCTTCAGTTATATTATTTTAGAGGCATTAATATCTATTGACATAGAGAAGGTGAGAGTTGTAGTTTCATGTGAGTAACCCAAGAATGTGTTTGACATATGTAGTTTCTTATGGATATATGTCTATTATAGGAAATTTATTCAGGACTTATCATACCAAGAATCAACACTTATGATCTTGACTAAAAAGAGTATGAATTTCTTATGGTCCGAAGCATGTGATACAACATTTCAAGATTTCAAAGGGATAATGACTTTGGTATTGATACATATTTTTTAGGTCCATATTGAAGCTATATTATTTAATTTGATACTTTAGGGATTGGTATGGGATCATTTATGATGTAGGGAGATTGATTTATAGAATACATGTCTTTCCGGTTGAGATCTCTTGAGCGGAATTACCCTACGCATGACCTAGAGACAACTGTTGTTGTACATACATTATTCTATAAGAGGAAATAAATTTTAGGGGAGCGGTTAGTTAATTATACATATAAAAAAAGTCTCAAATACATCTCTACATAGCGAGACTTGAATATAAGGTAGATCAAGTGGTTAGAATACATGAATTCATTCAACTTTGATATTATTTATACACCCCGGAAGGGAAACAAAATAGTTGTCCCTCTGAGATGGAAGACTCAAAAATAAGTTTTCTAGTAGGCTAGTTGTGCGTGGGAGTTGATGGATTTGTTTTTTTAGATGCACTTGTAGGTCCTGTAATATAATGGGAATCCTATATTAGTAGCTTTGGTAGTGAAATACCCTCTTCTGGAATGGGTGTGGATGGTATGGATATATGATCCTAAGGGCCTTGTCCTAAGGGAGAGTGTCTCAGGTGATAACCCACTACCTAGTTGGGTTGTCGATTAGAAGGCGATCATACACTTCTGTGGATGTATCTATGTTCCTTTAGACATATAGGAGGATCCGATGTAGGAATCTCATTCCTTTTTCTGGGTAGTTCACCCTGGACATACCAATATGTAATGAGGCAAATGTATTTAGTATTGGTGGCTAGGTACTAAGAGGTATATTTTAGGTTTTATCAGGAGTTTTTTAACCTATTATGAGATGAAGGTGAAGAACCAATGACCTTCTAGACATCTAAAACCACTATATATTCTTGAGTGTAAATGAAATGATGTCACTATGAATTTTTTGATGGGATTTATGGGATCTCCATGTGGTATTTCCATAGTATGGGTGATCGTTAATAGGTTGACCAAGGTCTCACACTTACTATCGATTTGAGAGACCATCTCAATTAATGAGCATTAAATGATTTAAATTCATGATATTGTGCACCTTCATGATGGACCCTATTCTATCGTATCGAACTGAGATGCCCAGTTTACATCACAGTTTAGGTAAGGGCTTCAGAAGGAACTAGGTTCCCTGGTTGTCTGGAGTATATCATATCACCCTCAAACCAATAAGAAATATTAGTGGATAATACAAGTGTTAAAGGCCATCTCTAGTAATATGTCTATGACCTCAAAGGTTCATAGGAAAAACATATGTCTCTCACTGATTTTTCCAATAATAACATCTTTCAAGTAACGATTCAGATTAATATTTATGATTCCCTTTATGGTAGTTCATTCCATTCCCTACTATGCTCATTTGAGTCAGGTGAGGAAACAGTACTGGGTCCTCATCTCATTTAGGTGACTTCAGAGAAAGTAAATCTAATTTAGAAACATATGCCTATAGATCAGTCCACCCAAAAGTCTTATATCAATCACCACCATTAACCTCTAGAGTTCGAGGTGGTATGTTGGTTATTTCTATTATTATCACCTATATTGGTTCATAAATGGTTTCAAAAGTAGGGAAAGTTATCACCTAGTTACTTCATGAGATCGTGGAGAGAGTTGAGTCAGTAGACTATCAGTTTTTGTTACCATAGAGGTATTACTCCATGCATGATGTCTTCCATGTATTATAGCTTCTTCAGTATCATTCTAAACCATCTCATTATTTTGAACCCATGGATATTGAGTTGGAGGTGGATGCATTGTTTGAGAAGAATCTGATATGTATCGTTGATCGGAGCCTGAATTATCTTTGAGTTAGCTTGGTTACACTTTTCCAGGTGCTATGGAAGTACACCCGTGTTCAGGACAAGACCAAGGAGTGGGATTCTAGCGTACATTCTCAATGGTTGGAACTTTTCTCAGATGACATCTTACCACCCTTGGAAGGGAAACTCAAGGATAAGTTATTTTAATGTGGTGAGGTTGTAACTTCATGAATTTTTAGGGAGGTATGGAATTTTATGATACTATTCAAAATCTCTTATTTTGTTCTAATAATGTACTATAAAGTCAAATGAGTGGTTTTATAGAGTCTAGGTCTTTTTTAGAGCCTGAAGCTTTGAAATTTTGGAAGGTAGAAAAAGTATCACAGTTAGAACATAGTTAGTGGTAACTATGCGACTCAACTGGGTGAGGTACCCAATACATAGGAGAGGCCACACAGTTCATCTACAACCATGTTAGCCAACTCACATTCCTATTCAGAGTTTCATACATTCTTAGCATTAGCTTTTGGCACAATCTATTCATGGTTAGTTAAAACATTCACCTAGATCTTACTATAGGTGTTCTTGGGTAGGGTATGGCACATGTTTGGTACATGGTTTAGCCAACCATGCAGCCAAACCATGTGACCCATTATTTGAGGGTGATTTTACGATTTTCCATTAAATATTTTTAAAACCTTTTCCCTTCTTTTACCTTCTTCTCTAGTAGGTACACACCCCCTTGTTCCTTATATGTTCTCTCACTTCTCATCTTTTAAGGATTTTGACATCTCCCTCATGCGAACTCTATTTACTACATCATCGATCTTGTTGGATTCCCCTCAACTAGTTCTACACTACTCTTCATTCTACTATTATTTTCTTTTCTCCTCTACTACACTATTTTGGTGAAATTTTATTTGCCCTATTTTCAGGGCATTGATCCATTATTTTAATATCTCTCATTATTTCTCGATTCAATGGATGAAACTAGATGAGGAGAGAACAAAAAACCTAAGGTAGGTGTTCTAGTTCTTTCCTAAAGTTTAGTTTAATTTATAGCATGCATCGTTGTTCCACACATTGTAACTTTCCATCAATTCCTTAAAAATGATAAATAAATCAAATAGAATGGTTCTATAATCCAAATACGGTCTTAGAAACTGGTGAATCAACACCTTGGCTGAACTACTTAATGTGAACCACCCCTATGGGTATGCATTTCCTTAATGGATAAATTTCCCTTAACAAGAATTTTTTTTAAACACCTCTTGAGGTTTGTTTCCCCATGTAATGAATACTTTTGTGTAAAACTTGAATTAGTAGAATGGTAATCCATTATTTAATCCCCCCTACACTTCCTGACATGGTTTAATTATTGATTAAATAAGTTAGACCCTATGGTTAATGCCATATATATCCTTAAAATAAACTAAAATAATTGTCGAAACTGATTAAAGTGTTATGATTATAACTCCCTATTTAAATGGTATGTGTTTTTATACCAAACCCATACTCTGAGGTTAATTCAATAAGTTATCTTATGAATTTTCCATTCCTTTATGTTTTTGAACATCACAAAAACTTTTTTCTTAAAGATTATTTTCTTCCTCTAAGGAAATTTATTTTCTTAAACCTTAACACACTTTTCTATGTTATGCTTAATGTTCCTTATCAAAGCTTAACCAGATTTTTCTTAAGACCGAATAGCCTTAAGAAAAATCCGATCCTTATCTAAACCTCAAAACCTTACAGTTTCTTAGAATCTGAGTCTTATTGTTTTTAGAATCCTATTATATCTGTTTTTAGACTCCGATTATATTTGTTTTTAGACTCCGAGTTTCAAAGAAATCAAAATTCGAATTCTCAGAAATTCTGACTCTGAATTTTCTGAAATCCTGAATCTGAATTATTAGAAATTATGACTCTAAATTCTAAAAAATTTTGACTCTGAATTCTCAAAATTTCTAACTCCAAATTTTTAGAAATTATAACTACGAATTATCAGAAATACTAACTCTGAATTCTCATAAATTCTAACTCCTAATTCTGAGAAATTCTAATTTCATTTTCTCTGAAATCTGAACTCTATTTCCATCTAAAATTGGACTATATTTCTAGCTAAAATCATACACTATTTATATATAAATTTAGACTTCATTTCTATCCAAAACCAAACTCTGAATTTCCATTTTCCAAACTCCATTTTTATACATATTTAGACTATGTTTCCCACTATATTTAGAATTTTATTATTCATACTTGTTAAAGTTATTTTTTTTCTTAATATATTGTTCCAACTTTATAGAATACTAGTTTACTTAAGTTTCTTAAACTTAATAATGTTTTTCTTTCATGTTATTTTTTACTACACATGATTAGGTTACAATGAAACAATTTCGACCAATATACTTCTATATAACCATTGGTTAAGTGAAACCTATTTTGGTCCCTCCAAAATTAAAGGAAAAATATAACCTTTGGAGGAGGAGATGGACATCGGTATTTTTTCCTATAAATACCCCAGCCATTTGAGGATTTTAATAGTTGTTGGAACATATATATATTTCATAATGTGAATTGATTTATAGAGAGAGAGACTCTCATGCTTTTTTAAAATGTTGTGAACAACTTATTCATCCAACATAGTGTGACTTTGATTGGTTGATCAATTGAGGGATTTTGAGGATAGGAAGATAGAGGTGTCGAATACCTTAATGTTTTAGGGCTTTCAGTAATAAAAATATAAAGGTTCCAACTACCTTAATGTTTGAAGGCTTTAAGGGATAATAATATAGACTCCAATACACTTATTCAGGGATTACCCTGGTGTGGGTATGATAGAATTTATTGAAAGTATAAATCAAGGGACTTGTATCCAAGGTTGTTAGATACCCTTATCTTTGGTTTAAAATATTTCCTACTTGTTATTGTTTTGTTACAGGTTTTTATTTCCACTGCCTTTTTTTAAATAAAGAAAGTATAACTTCATTATACTTTCTTATACTTGTATACTCTGATAAATAAGATTTTAAATTATTTAATGTAGAATATATCCCTAAGTAAAATTGTTTTAAGTTTCTTTCCCTAATTAATATTTTCAGATCCTTAGAATGTTAATTTCTTAGTTAAGAACTAAAGAGGGTTTTTGAATCTATCTTGTTTCCCTTTTTTAAACATATATATTCTTAAGGATAAAAATGAACGTTTTTAAACCTTAAATTCACCTCCCTCTTGTAATTGAGCATCTTAATCTACATTTCAATCCTACAATTGGTAACATAGAATTTATCTAAAATACTTATACTTACATATAAGTTTTTTTCTCAAATTTTATGTTCCTAACTACTTGATTTTCTTTTCCCAAGAAAGTTTTTCTAAAATATTTTCTTCTTAAAATTTTACTAATAATCATTTTTGTGGAAAATACATTTTTTTATTTTCTTATAGAATGGAAGGAATGAATGTTAGTTCAATATAAATCCTACCAGACCTCCAATATTTGATGGAAATGATTATAAGTACTAGAGAGATAGGATAAAGAATTGTTTTTATAAACACTAGAGTGGATAATTTTCTCATGATCACTGATGAATACAAGATTCCTAACAAGAAAATTTGAAACTTCACAAATCATGAAAAACAATAATATCAACTAAACTACAAGGTACACAATACTCTTTTATGTTCCATGACCATGAATATCTATCGTCAAATATCCTCTTGTGAAGATTCTAATAGTATCTTAGAATAAATTTGAAGTTACACACTTTGGAACATAAAAAGTGATAGAAACAAGAAGAGCAATTCTTAGAGATGAATATCATGGATTTTTATTTTCTTATAGAGAACCTATTTCAAAGTTCAACAAAGATTTATTACTATTGTAAATAGTATTCAGTCTATGGGAGAAAAAGGACTTGATAATGATGTTCTTTTGGATAAGATAATTGATATCACGGCCAATGAGTGGGAATCTAAAAGGACAATTATTAATGAAAATAGGAAAGTTTCTAACATAACTCTTGATAAGTTATTTAGAACTATTATTCAGTGTAAAACAAGAATGAAGAGAGATGCAGACCTTAATAATAAGAAGAATAGAAATGGAAGTGTTTCTTTCACTACTACATCTAAATCCAAGTCTTCAGAAAAGATAACTAGATCTAAATATAAGAAATTTGTTGTGAAATTTGAATCAAGTGACAGTGATCAATCTGAGAATGAAAAAGCCAATCATTCTCAAATGATGAACAAGATTGTGGGAAAGAAATATTTTTAGTATAGATACAAGAAGAAAGACAGAGATTACAAAAAATATTCTGAAGTAACTTGTTATAAATACAAAAGGACTAGATATATCTGATGTAATTTTCCAATTATCAATAGAAAATAAAGGATAAGAATTCTTAAAGGAACATAAAGAAGTAATAAAAATCTAAGTCTAAGAAATTCCGGAAGGATAAAGACACCTAGAGCACCAGTGGTGGTGACTCTTCAGATGAATCTTCAGAATTTGAATCTTCTAGTCAGAAGAATATTGTTCTTATAGCCATATTACCTATTTAAAATCATTGTCTTATGGCTAAGCTACAAAATGATGAATCTTTAACCAATATTTCTTTAAATAATAATTTTCCTAATGAAGAATATTATGAATCTTAGGATGAATAATATTCCTCATTAGAATATAATAACTTACCTTTGTTTGAATAAGTCTCTAGATTTTCTAAATTACCTGAGAATGAAAATTGTAAGATAAAAAAGAAGTTAGAGAAACAAAATTCTAGAATTTATATTTTAACAAAAAAAGTATCAGATCATTCTAAAGATCTTGATCATAAAACTCTTAATTTTGATTATATTTCTAAATACCTTAATAAGGTCAATTCTGAGATGGATAAACTTTTTTTGGATCTTGAAAATGTTATTTATAAGAAAAATGTTTTATAGAATAACTTAAACTCTAAGACTAATGAAAATCAGGATAAAAATTTAGTCATCAGACTAAAATATAAAATATTTTCCTTAAATAAACCTTTATCAAATTAATCTTATATGATAAAATAATTTTATAAAATGTATTCATAACTTCGTTCTATTAGGAATAGTTCTGGATTTGGTTATACTCACTCAAAACCTATTCTTAATGACATTTATTTTGTTCCCCAGAGTGCTGGTTTTTGCACTAAGTGTCAATGTGTAGGAAATTGGGAGAAAATATATTCATTAAATAAAACCCAATCCTTAGGTTTTTATAAATCTTGTTTTTATAAGAAATTGTGGATACCTAAGATTTTACTTTCTACAATTTCAAGATTTAAGAAAATTTAGATTATAAAATTCTAACTATTCTATTTTTAGGAAAATAAAGGAACTGAAAACAATAATACATGGTATATAGATAGTGGATGTTCCCAGAACATGAATAGTAAAAAAACTTATTTGAAAATATTATCAAGATGAAAAAAGAAAATTTATCTTTCATAGATAATGCTCAGGGAGAAATTTTTGGTATAAGTAACATTATTCGTCTTGGGAAATCATTAATTTCAAATGTTTTATTTTTTAAAGGTCTTAATAACAACCTTATAAGAATAAGTCAATTATGTGATCAAGGTTACCTTGTGAATTTTAGGAATGAAAAATTATTAGTACACAATTCTAGGGAAGAGATTATTCTCTCTGCCCATAGCCACAATAATGTTTATACACTTAACTTAGAATAACTTAGGAGCTAAGACCCACCTTGCCTTAGTGAAATGAAAGATCAATCGTGGTTATGGAATTGAAGACTAGGACATTATAACCTTAGGAACCTATGAAAAATCTCAATGAAAAGAGTTGTTAAGGATCTATTAGAGATTATATTTGATTCTTCAAATTTTTTTGATCCTTATCAATATGGAAAGAAACATAAGTCAAGATTTAAATCAATTAGTAAATTCTAAACTTCTGATTCATTATACTTAGTGCATATGGATCTTTTCATTCTAATACAAACTGGAAGTGTTGGAGGAAAGTACTATGTACTTGTTTTAGTTGATGATTACACTAGATTTACATGGGTCTATTTTCTAGTAAAGAAATATGAAGCCTTTTCTTATTTTAAAACTTTTTTCAGCCAAAGTTAAAAATGAGAAAATCCTTCCATTGATAACTATTCATAGTGATCATAGAGGAGAATTTGAAAACTCAGTTTTTAAAACTTTTTATAGTAAAAAAGGCATTACTAATAACTTTTCAACTCTAAGAACTCCTCAACAAAATGGTGTTGTTGAAAGAATAAACTGAATTCCTCAAGAGACAACTAGAACCACGTTGACTGAATATTCTATTACTAAACACTTTTGGGTTGAATCAGCTAGTACTTCATGTTAGACTATAAATTTAGTTTTAATCAGATCTTTTCATAATAAAACACCTTATGAATTGTGGACTGGTCGGAAACCTAAAGTATCTTACTTCAAAGTATTGGGATGCAAAGTATTCATCTTGAACACTAAATATATCTTACATAAATTCTCACCCCAATCCAATGAAGGAATTTTCATAGGATACTTCACTACTTCTAAGGGTTATAGAGTTTTTAAAAAAAATATTGTACTGTTGAAGAAACAGTACGTGTTAAATTTGATGAAACTGATCCTTTTGTTTTTAAACAACCCCAACCTACATATTCAGATGTGTTTTCAAAAAATAATTATCAAACTTTTATGGAATATTCTTCTCATATGAAAAATACTCAAGAAAATTTATCTGAATTATTTACCCCAGAATATTTTCTAACTTATGTTAATGAACATGTTTTACCAAACCCAAATATGTTGTTTCTTAAGAATCATCCTAGTGATTGTATCATTGGTAATGTAAATAAACCTATAAGGACTAGAAGTTCTTTGAGAAATGAATTAGGACATCTAGCATTTATTTCCCAATTAGAACATAAAAGCACTAATGAAGCTTTTGATGATGATGATTAGATTAAATCTATGCAAGATGAACTAAAATAATTTGAAAGAAACAAAGTCTGGAACTTAGTTGAAAGACCTAAGGAAACTTATGTAATTGGAGTAAAATGGGTTTTTAGAAATAAATGTGATGAAAATGGAATCATTGTAAGAAATAAAGAAAGATTGTTTTCTAAATTATATAATCAACAAGAAAGAATAGACTATGAATAAACCTTTTCTCCAATAGCATTACTTGAATCTATTTGTATTCTACTAGCCTTTGCAGTATTATTCAATTTCAAATTTTTTAAAATGGACATGAAGTGTGCTTTTATTAACAGATATGTTCAAGAGGAAGTTTGTTTTTGAACAACCTCCTCATTTTTAAGACACAAAACATCCTAAACATGTTTTTAAACTTACCAAATCATTATATAGACTTAAAAATCCCCTAGAGCCTGGTATGATAGACTTACAAGATTTTTGTTACAAAACAGTTATGTTAAGGGAACTACTAATCTAACCCTTTTATAAATAAAGATAAGAAAAATGTTTTTATTGTTCAAATTTATATTGATGACATTATATTTGCATCAACTCAATAATCTATAACTGATTCATTTTCAAATCTTATGAAATTTGAGTTTGAAATGATTATGATGGGTGAATTAAAATTTTTCCTTGGTTTTAAAATTTCTAAAAAATCAGAAGGAACTTATATATCTCACCATAAGTATATTAAATATATTCTTAAGAAGTATGGATATGACTACACTAAAAGTATAAGTACTCCAATCGGTACCTCAATCTCTCTTGACCTTGATAAATTTGGGCAACCAGTAGATTAATTATCTTTTAGGGGTATGATAGGAAGTTTATTATAATTAATAGCTATTCATATATACTTACTGTTTTTAGTATTTTTATGTGGAATATATCAATATAATCCAAAGGAATCTCATTTTAAATAAGTGAAAATAAATTTTCACTATTTAAAGGGAACCATGGATTTATGAATTTTCCATTCTCCTGGAAATTATTTTGTTTTAAAAAGTTTTTTAGATGCTAGTTTTTGTGGATGTAGAATGGATAGGAAAAGTACATCTGGAACTTGTCATTTCATAGTAGATTCATTAGTTTCTTGGTCATGAAATAAGAAACACCCAGTAGAACTTTCCAATGTTGAATCTAAATATGTAGAAGTTAGAAGTTGTATTGCTCAAATGTTGTGGATGTAACGCACACTCACAGACTATGGCATGAGTTTTACACAAACATGGATAATGTGTGATAATAATAGTGCCATTTCCCTTAGAAAAACCCCTACACATCACTATAGTTAAAAGTAAAAAGACATCAGTAATCACTTTAATAGGGATCACACACTTAAAGGAGACATTATTCTTTAATTTATCAGAATGAAAGATCAACTTGCTAACATATTTACAAAATCTTTACCTTTCGATGCATTTTAATACATTAAACAGAAGTCAGAAATGATAACCTTAAGTTAATATTCTATATTAAATTTTTATTAAAATAAATATCCAAACATTCAGTTACTCCTTTTCATAGGGGGAGTACATACGTTTATAAAAATTTTCTTTCTTTAATAAAATTTTCAGAATTTAAAATTTTCTTTCCCTAATAAAAATTTCTAGAATCAAAGTTCTTCAAGAATAATTTTATCAATATTGACAATTATTTATAAGTAATATGGAAGGTATTTTTCCTTTGTTAAATTTTCGTAATTTCATTTTTTACTTGTTGGTATTTTTATCTTGTTTTTAGAAAACCTTATCTGATTCACTTTCCTTAAATCTGATTTTTCCTTAAAAACTCAAAAGATCAGAATCATTAAATCCTTATTAGACATTAATATCAAGTGTCAGATCAAGTCAGGTTAATATTATCCATTGGATCTATTGTATAATATGAACTATCACCGCAAATCCAATTTAAAGTGACCTCATGTTCTCATCCGACATCGGTTCTCTTAGATTTTTTGCATCAAGGCTCTTCCTCTATTTAAGTGTACCATTCCAATTCTCCAATTTCCTTACATTCAAAATGTCTCTTAATGTTTATCCTTAGACTTTGATGTAGTGTCAATCCATCATAGAACCCAAGGATTGAATTATATTTATGGAAAGGTTACTATATCAAAATTTATTCTCCATGTATGATTCTATGATTGCAAATATTATTAAGTTAAATGGATGGAAAACTATTTCTGTTTCTAGGGAGAAGAATCAAGATCTGGTCTATGCATACCTTGTTGTGTAATTTTATGATTCAATTAATTTCTATGAGAAGGGAAGAAAAGATATGTTCAAGTTTAGAAGATATAGGAAGTCATATTCTTGATCTTTCAAAAAAGACCGCAAGTATTGTTGGCATTCCATATTAGGAGATTCAATTCTCTACTATCACCGTTTTCCTAATAAGGAAGGCTCTTTTGAGAAGGTAAAAGAAATAGAGTGACTTGGGCTGAAAAATGTCAAAAAACCCAAAATTTATCATATCTCAACAAACAATAGGTTGGTGGTATTGTGGATTCAAGGATTGTTTATCCCAAGGAAGGGTGTTAAAGATTCACTTAATATATGTGATATCTTTATCATATATTTCTTGGTAAACCTAAGGAATTTTTTTTGTTGAAATGCATCCTTATGACAATAATTGACATCAATAATGGAAACATAAAGCCTTATAATTTGATATATTCAACGATCATTTCAAATATTATTTCCTTGTGTTTGGAATCTTTCAAAATACCCTACACCTCAAAGGCCAATATCTTTAAGATTATGCTACTCAGTGATGATAATTTGAGGAGAATGAATATCGATATCAATGGTGAATCAGGTGAGTTTGAGGATCTTCCGGATAAGGATGATCAAGTTAAGAAAGTTTAAGTTGGAGAAAGTTCAGAACATTCTCTAAATAAAAGAAAATAACTGGAACCTCAGTTACCTAAACCTATTCCAAAACCTCAATCATCACCCCCTAAACCGAATAGGCAAAAGAAGTTTTTTGATGAAGTAGTTTCTAAGTTGAGGGAGCATAAGAAAAAGAGAAAGTAAGTTGATCATATTTTTGGGATTGACCCTACGGAGGCTAATGCTTTGAATATTGTTGAAGCTGAAAATCTTGAGAAAAAAGAAAAGAAGAAAAAGAAAAACGAAATAGAGTTTCAAGCTCAGGTTGTTTGATCATTGTTAAAAGATGTTGAAAAAGATTCAGAACAAATTCAGGTATCAGAATCCCTCTTGAAGAGTGCTTCATTTCTAGAGTAGATTATTGAAGAAAAATAAATTCAATAAGAAGAATAAGAGGAATAAAGTGAAGACTTATTTAGAATGGTAGAAGAGTATCATAAAGAAAAGAGTTATTTTGATAAACTCTCAATAAGAACTTCCCAAGATTCATCCACCAAAATCACTTCAGATAATTAGAAGGAAATTTCTAAATAGGAGAAAGTTAAAAAAAGTCATTCCTTTTAAGAGAGCAAGGAAAATGATGACATTGTTCAATAATTTTAAGAGGAAGTTAATGTTGAATAATAACATCATGTGGTAGCCAGTATTGTTGAAAAGGATGCTGCAAAAAGAAAATTAGTCCTTTCTACACCTTAGAAACATATAGCTAAATCATCTAAATCAATGTTTGTTGAAGAAGTGAAATATACTCCTCCATAGAAAGATTCTTCAGATTCCAAATCATCGTCATCCATGGTACATGACTTTGTGGTGAAATATTTGAATAATCTTGTTGATTCAATGTCATTCATTCAAAATCTTGAATCCCAATGTCAGATTATTCAATAGTCATTAAACTTGAAGGTAGATTCTACAAATTTGTTGATGGAAATTTTAATCAAGCAAGAAACAGATTTCAAAACCTTCATGATCAACTATGAAGCTCATATAAAGTCTTGCAAGAATATTACAACTTGGTCAAAGTAAGAAGTTGATGATCTTATTATTTTTTTGGATTATATAGATTTAGTCAATGATGATTTCAACAAGTCTGATGAAAATTTCAAGAATTTTTCTAAAAGGATAAATCAAGAGCAAGCTACCCAAATCCCAGAGGATAAAGATCTGTATGGAAATATTAATTTTTTTTCTATTACCCAAAAGTGAGAAACAAATACCAGAGATCAATTAGTAGAGAAAGTAAAATTGCAAGGAGAAGTTATCAAATCTCAAGAAGAAAGGATTTAGTCTCTCAAGAAGAAGAACCAAGAACAAGAATATTTACTCAAGAAGTACCAAGATGATCATAAAGAAATAAAGAAAATGAAGGCCATCCTTAAGAAACTTATACCAAAGAAGAAAAAGGATGATTACTTATCTTAAAACTATGATATTTTTTTGTAATAAAATATTTAATTATAAGTCATTAAAATTTATTTGTTATACTTTGTTTTGTATATATATTTTTCTAACCTTTAAGGTACCAAATTTTTCCCCCTCTATTCCTTTTGAAAATCACAGAGGGAGAAAATTTTAAATGTAATATCATATTAAGGGGGAATTTACCCAAAATAAGAAATTGATTATGAGTTGAGCATATTAATATTATAGAAAACTTTCTTAAGAAAAGGAAAGTTATCATCAAGAAAATTTCTTATGCCAAATAATACGATCCTTAAGGAGACAAAACCTAAAGGGGAGTTATTCGTTTTCACCAAGCCACAAATATAAGGGAGATAAGTTTTTATTTAAAAATTTACATTCTTAATATTCTTTTTCGAAAAGTGGTTTGTGCTTTTCAAAAGGGGTAGATTGTTAAGTTAATAAGCTATCTTATGACTTTTCTATTCCTTTATGTTTTCAAAATCACAAACACTTTTTTCTTAAAGATTATTTTCTTTATCTAAGAAAATTTATTTGATTAAACCTTAACATAATGTTCTATGTTATTCTTAATGTTCCTTTTATAATCATGATCATATTTTTTCTTAAGACAAAATTACATTAAGAATAATCTGATCCTTATCTAAAAATTAGAACCTTATAGTTTCTTTGAACTTGAGTCTCAATGTTTTTAGACTCTGATTCTATCTATTTTCAAACTCCATGTTTCACAGAAATCAGATTCCGAATTCTCAAAAATTCTGACACTGAATTTTCAGAAATCCTAAATCTGAATTCTCAAAAATCATGACACCAAATTCTCAGAAATTATGACCCTGAATTCTAAAAAAATATAACTCTAAATTCTTAGAAATTCTGAATCCAAATTCTCATAAATTATGACTCTAAATTCTCAGAAATTATAACTCCAAAATCTTAGAAATTCTAACTCCATTTTTGTAGAAATATGAACTCTGTTTCCATCTAAAAAAAGAATCCATTTCTATCTAAAATTAGATTGCATTTCTATTTAAAATTATACTTCATTTCTATCCAAAACCAGACTCTAAATTTTTATTTTTCCAGACTCTATTTGTATACATATTTAGAATACATTTCCTAATATATTTTTAATCCTATTATTCATACTTTTTAATGTTAATTTTCTTTCTTAAGATATTGTTCCAACTTTGTAATATATTTGTTTACTTAAGTTTCTTAAACATAATAATGTTTTTCTTGTATGTTTTTTTTATTACACATGATTATGTTATAATGAAATGATTTTGTACAATCTGTTTCTAACTAATCGTTGGTTAAGTGACACTTGTACAATTCTCTATGAAATTTAAGGAAACATATGACCTTTGGAGGAGGAGTTGACCGTTGGGATTTTTGCCTATAAATACCCATCCATTTGATTATTTCAATATTGGTTGACACACCTAGAGATTGAATGATATGAAGTGATTTCTAGAGAGAGATACTCTTGTGATTTGTGTGAATACTGTGAATAACTTGTTCAAGTCGAGAAACAACTTGTTCATACTGCATAGTTTGACTTCGATTGGCTAATCAATCGAGGGATTCTGAGGATAGGAAGACAGAGGTTCCGACTACCTTAAAGTTAGATGGATTCTAGGAATAAAATGATAGAGGTTCTGAATACCTTAAAGTTAGAGGGCTAGTGGGGATATAAAGACAGAGTCTGATACTATTATTGTGGGATTACCCTAGTGTGGGTAATAAAGACTTTCTTGAAAGTATAAATCAACGGACCTTTATCCAAGGTTATTGGATACCTTTCTCTCTGGGATAAAATATTTCCAACTTGTTCTTTTTTGTTACAAGCTTTTATTTCCACTGATTTTTTTAATGAAAGAAAGTATAACTTTTATATACATTATTATACTTGTATAGTCTGTTTAATAAGATTCTATATGCATAAAGGTATAATATTTCCATAAGTAAACTTGTTTTAAGTTTCTTTTCCTAATCCCTATTATCAAATTCGTACCAAGTTAGTTTCTTAGTAAATAACTAAAGAGGGTTTGGGAATCCATCTTGTTTAACTTTGTTAAATATAGATTTTCTTAAGGATAGAAACGAATGTTTTTAAACCTAAAATTCACCCCTCTTATAATTGATCATTTTAATCTACATTTTGATCCTACATCTCATACCTAGGTGAGGGGGATTGTAAAGACTTGGATTTTCCATTTATTTTTTTAAATTATATGGAATTATTATGAGTGTGTGAAAATTGACGGTGTGTGATTTCGAGGCCCGGTGTTCCCGGAATATATTTCTAAACTTTTTTTAAGGTACGTTCAGTAAACACGTGGTAGGAATTTTTTATCTTTTGAAATGGTGCTTGGATTAAAAATTTGAGGGAATCGTTGAATTTGCAGTACTAGGATTCTTTTAAGGGGGGATTTACTTCGACCATAGTAAGTCTGGAGAAAAAGTAAGACTTTGGGACTTTTTAAAAGAATAATAAAATAACTTTGTTATTTTATTTATTTATTTATTTTACTCCAATGGAAAAGCGGTAGTGTGGGACCAGAGATGTGCCAAGCCATTAAATGGATTAACACTTCAAATCCTAAGTAACAGCATTGTTGGAATTTAGGAAGGTTCCTATTAAATGAACCCCCATAAATTCAATGATTGTTACTTACCCTCTACCTATCTTATATATATGGATCCTGGGGAGAGGTAATGGAATAGCTCCACCAAGTAAAGAAGTACTGATAAAGTGTTCTGACGCCAAACATAGAGGATAGGACCAGTTCTGGTGAGCGGTGAGGAGAGACACTGAACCCCGAACTGAAGAACGACGATTGAGCGGCATCGTTGGTGGCTTGTTGCATGGGCGAAGAATACCAAATCTTCCTCAATGATGGGGGTTATCCAATGATCTCAAATTATGGATTTATTTTTTTTATAATATCAATTGATTTTTAAATCCTACCCTATTGCTATCAAGCTAATGCGGAGGGCGTGGGCCAGACGAACAAGGCTCACACCCTCTACCTTTGTTGGAATTATGGTGCATTCTTCGCAAGCATTACCTTCGGGTTGGACAAGACCATGGATGGCAGATGATGACAGAATCTGGCCACATTGTAGGTGTCATGCCATCGCACGCCATAGGATGAGCTCATGGTACTATGTCGCGGCGGTCAGCAGAGCGGCCGACATCACCCGACCATGGTGGGGAGGTGGCGCGCCGTCGCGTGTCGCCGGCAGAGAGGGGTCGCGACTTCTTAGCCACGGTGGGGATGAGTAGGGCGGCCGGAGCTACAGCTCTGACGTCATGGTGGCGGGACCCGCAGAGGGTCCCATGGGCAACCGGGCAGTGCCTAAAGGTGTTGCTACTCCGCCTTCTAAACGGAACCCCCCCCCCCCATTCTAGCTTGGTGGACCCTGCATCAGCGGGTCGTGCTCTACCATAGGTCGGGCCACACTCTGATATAGGTCAAACCACACGTGCCCAGTGGACCGCGCCTCTGCGTTCAGGGCCACACGAGCCTAGAGGGCCACCCCCATCCATGTTGGGCCACTCCCTCTTACGGTTCGGGACGCGCCCTCTTTGCGGGGCAGGCTGGACCGCAGCCCAGCGGGGCGTGCCCGCCGCGACCCATCCCAGTCGGTTCGGGTCTACCCTAACTAGGTCGGGTCAGCCCAACCCAGGTTGAATTGGCCTAGACTAGGTTAGGTCAGCCCAGACTGGGTCGATCCGGGTCAGTCCGACCGGGTCGAACCAGACCTGAACCCAACTAGGTCCAGTTTTGCTTAAAGGGTCATAACTTGAGAATCAGGCGTCCGTTTGACAAATTGTCTACAGCGCTGAGGCCCTTGGAGCGGGGAGACCCTTTTGGTATACTCCACTTCAGATTTTGATAAGGTTAGATTACATTAGGGTTGGATCAAATCTGAATCCAACCGGGCCCTCAGAACTAAAACACTTATAAGTCACTGATCAAGCATCTGATTGACGCGCAATCTATCGCATTGGAATCCTTATGACATGGTGATCCTTTGAAATAATTATTCATGGATATTTGTGGAGGTTGAGGTACAAATGATGGCTTGAGGAGCAGTTCTACCAGAATCAAGCGTACTATGAGCGGGAATCCAGTGGCTGGCAGTGAGGCAGAGGTTGGAGACAGATCATACAGAGGTAAGCACCGAGTGATCATGTGTGGGTCATCACTGATCCTGTGTGGGTTAGATCCTATGTGGGTCAGTGCTCAGCGATCCTATATGGTTCAGCGCATACCAATCCTTTGTGGGTCGGATCCTATGTGGGTCAGCGCTCAGAGATCATGTGTGGGTCAGTGCATACTGATCCTGTGTGGGTTAGATCCTATGTGGGTCATTGCGAGGGTTAGTACCTATCAAATCTGGGTGGTTCAGATCCTGTGTGGATCAATACGAGGGGTTAGTACGTATCGATCATGTGTGGGTCAGACTCTTTATGGTCAACAGTAGTGCCTCTCGACAAAATAAGATGATCTAGCTTCGTGACTGATCATCTTTACTTCTATACTTCCCTAATACTTGGTGTGATTTGAGTGTTTTACATTCGTCGTGATACATGTGTGGTACTTTTGCCTCTGTGGTGATATTTTCATGGTGATACCTATGTGGTAGTTTTACCTTCGTGGTGATATCGCCGTGGTGTTATCTGTGTGGTACTTTTACCTTCATGGTGTTATCTTCGTGGTGTTACCTCTGTGGTACTTTTACCTTCACGGTGTTACATTCACGGTGTTACCTTTGTGATATTCTTCCCTCATGTATGACACTACTGGAAATGGTGGTTTTCACAATGGATATATACCAATGGTTTGAAGAAACTATTGGTATACTATAAAAAAAATCCACATTTTCCAAAGGTTTGCTCAAACCGTTGGAAAATGTGTTAATATAGTTTAGCTTTTCCAATGGTTTAAAAAAATGTTGGGAAAGCTTTAGTTTCTATAACATATACCAACGGTTTTACTAAAGCATTAGTAAATAGAGGCTTTCCCAATGGTTTTTAAAAAAATTTGGGCAAGTTTTCCCCCAAATACCCAGTTCCCCATCTCTCACTCAGCCTGATTGCAGACTTAATCCAGAGCTCCCCCCGAAGTCTTCTTGGTCGTGAAACTCCTTCCAGTCATAGATCCTTCTTCAATCAAAAAAAATTTTATTTCTACACTTCAAATCAGTAAGTGTTACCTTAGTTTTAGTGTTCTTTGTATTTTTTTCTATTTTTTTATTTCGACTAAATTAGAGTTTTTGATGTCTTCAGAGTACCAAACCCTTTGGTTTGTTTTATGTTTTTTTGTTCTACAATTCAAACATGGTAAAGGGTTTGTTAAGTTGGGTTTGTTTAGTGCAGGGGGTAAAGGGGTTGTTTTAAGTTTTTTGAACTTTAGTTTAGTTTAAAATTGGATTTGCATTTTGGCGTTGTTTGGATGATGGATTGGAATTGTCAACACTCCCCAACCCCACCCCCTGGACAACTCCCACCCCTAGATATCCCCCACCCCCTGGACCCCCCATTTGACAGCCCCCCACCCCCTGGATACCCCCGCCCATTGGATAGCTCCCTCCCCCCACCCCCCTGTACACCCCCACCCCCACCCTCCCTAGACACCCCTCACTCCCATGGATATCCCACCCCCTGGACACCCCCACCCCCTTGGACACCCCCACCCTTTGGACAGACCCTTCCCCCCCACCCCCCTGGACACCCCCACCATTTGGACAGCCCCCGCCCCTCCACCCCCTAGACACCCCACCCCCACCCTCCATGGACACCCCTCACCCCCATGGACAACCCCCCTGGATGCCCCCACCACCACCTCCACCACCCCTAGACACCACCACCACCCCATGACACCCCCACCCCCTGGACACCCTCCACCCCCATGGACCCCCCACCCACCCCCTTAGACACCCCCCTGGACACCACCACACCTCCTAGACACAACCACACCTCCTTAGTGATTGACCCAAGGAGGGGTGTGGTTGTCCAGGGGGGGTCATGGTGGGGTGTCCAGGTGGGGGAGGGGGTGTGGGGTGTCCACGGAGGGGGTGGGTTGTCTAGGTGGGGGAGGGGGTGTCCAAGTGGGGGTGGGGGATGTTCAGGTGGGGGGGGGGGGCATGTCCAGGTGGGGATGGGCTGTCCAGGTGGGGTGGGTGGGGGTGGGTTGTCCAGGTGGGGGCTGTAGGGGAGGGGTGAGGGCTGTCCAGGGAGGGGTGGGTTAGTTTGGGGGGTGGGGGGGGCTATCCAGGTGGGGTAGGTGGTATGGGTTGTCCAAGGAGGGGGGTGTCCAGTGGGAGGGTGGGTGGGTGGGGGCATGGGTTGTCCAGGTGGGGGAGGGGGGGCTGTCCAGGGGGCTGTCAGGGGGGTATGGGGCTGTAGGGGAGGGGGTGTGGCTGTCCAGGGAGGTGGTGGGGTGTCTAGGGGTGCTGGTGTGTGGGCTATCAAGGTGGTGGAGGGGATGTGGGCTATCAAGGGGGGTGGGCTATCCAAGGGGGTGGGGGTGGGCTATCTAGGTGAGAGAGGGGGGGTGTTGCTTGTCTAGGGAGGAGGGGGGTGGGCTGTCCAGGTGTGGTGGGGGTGTCCAGGTGGGATGGGGGGATATCAGGGTGGGGGTGTAGGGGGTGCAGGGGGGTCGGGGGCTGTAGGGGGGGGGGGGGCAGTCCAGGGAGGGTGTGGGTTGTCCACTCTGATAATCTACAAAAAAATAGGAATCAAATATAACCGATGTATAGATTATTTAACACGTTAAGAATTTTCTTAAAGTTCCATACCAACGCTCACTCTTACCCTTACAAGAATAAGTGATCTCTGCAAAGAAATCTCACTCAGGTTCTAATCCGTTATCCATATTGATCTCATACAAATTTTACATTCTTACAACTCCATATCACCTAATGATATAATAAGGATCATACTCCTATGAGCGGTGTCCCATCGAAACATGGCTCATAAAATCTGACCCACGTATGATATTTGGTGGTGTGTTTACAATTTCATGTGGTGTGATTTATATGTATGATATTAATGGTTTACACCAACAGTATTCTCGACCATCTATAATAGGCTTGAAATCATGATACAATTAGATAAATAATGGATTTTATGACCCTAGTTTGGAGGTGGACACCCCCACCCCTTGGACAATCTGCCACCCCCTTGGATAACCCCCCTAGACACCCCCCACCATTGGACAGCCCTGCCACCCCCGTGGACAGGCTGCCCACCCCCCTATGGACAGCCCACCCGCCCCTCGTGGACCACCCGCCCGCCCCCTAAACACGATGTACCCCCCTGTACAGCCTCGCCACCCCCAGGGACAGCCCGCCCACCCACCCCGTACCCCCCTATACAGCCCTGCCACCCCCTTGGATAGCCCACCCACCCCCTATACACCTCGTCCCCCTGAATATCCCCCACCCCTGGAAAGCCCCCCACCCCTGGACCCCCCCCCCCCCCACCAACACCCCGGACAGACCTACCACCCCCATGGATAGCCCGCCCGCCCCCTAGACACCCCATACCCCCTGGACAGCCCCCCCCCCCACCCCATACCCCCATGGACATCCCACCAACCCGTAGACACTTCATACCCCCTGGACAGCCCCACCACCCCCGTGGACAGCCCCGTCCACCCACCCCATACCCACTGGACAGCCTTTCCACCCACTGGACAACCCGCCCACCCCATGGACACCTCGTACCCCCTGGACAGCCCCCCCACCCCTTAGAAAGCCCTCTACCCCCTGGACACCCCTTATCCCCCTGGACAGCCCTTCCATCCCTATGGACAACCCGACCACCCCCTGGACACCCCCCATGGACATCCCCTCACCCCCGTGGATAACCCGTCCACCCCTTGGACACCCGCACACCACCCCCAAGACACCCCCATCCCCTAGGATACCCCCACCCCCTGGAGGCCCCCTACCCCCTGGACACCTCGACCCCACTAGGCAGCCCCTCCACCCCCGTAGACAGCCCGACCCCCCCCCCCCCCGGGACACCCCGTAGCCCCCTGGACAGCCCCGCCACCCCCGCGACCCCTAGATAGCCTGCCAACCCCCTGGACACCTCGTACCCCCTAGACAGCCCCCACCCCTGGAAGGCCCCCCACCCCTGTGGAATCCTACCTTTTTATAACATAACTTTCATTACATTACAGAAAACTGAGGATATTTAAGGTTTAGGGTCTTGGAAACAAGGAACATAATACATGAAAACAACATAAAACATTCTTCTTAAACACTTGAATGGCTTCTCCTTAAGTTCATATTAGGTTCATTACTGTATCTCATAACCTGGGGACATACATCAAAAGAAAGGGTGAGCGGAAGGCTCAGTAAGGGAAACAAGGGAAACATTTTACATGTGAACTTGAGATACTTCAATAAGGTCATGAAAAGAACTTTAAGGTATGATAAATAAATCATGAGGCATATCATAATAAAAATAAAGTTTTTCATAACTTTAAGATGTGGCTACAACATTTTACAAATACAATCATTTCTGTTTCACCAAGGTCCACCCCCAAGGTGTCAATAAAAATTACCAAGGTTATTCACTAAGGTATCGGTCTAAATGGTCATCTCTAGAGATTAAGTCTTAACCCAATGCATTGGAGCTATATCATGGCGCACCCTTAAATTTGTCATTATAATCATGTGATCCACATATATCATCATAAATAATTTCATAAACAACCCATATAGCATAAAATAAATGGGTTTCATTTCATAATCATAACGTTTTAAATACTACTTTAAAGACATGATCTTTGTGTCACTTTAAAACCCACAAAAAAGGAAGGTGGGTCTCAGGTATGTAAATCCCCGAATTTAAAATAGAACAACTTGGTATATATGTGAATACCCCTAAAGAAGAGAGATATTTGAGTATTCAATTAAAAAAATAAAAAAAACTTTAGAAAAATATAGAGACATTTTCAGATGGAAATTCTGCAGCATAACGACTATGTTAGGAGGTTTTAGAAAACATTGAAAAGAGAGGGGACATGGGTCACCCACTCATAAATGATCCATAAAACAGTAGGGGAACATAATATAAAGGATTTAAGAACATGGTAATGAAATTTGAAGGACATAACATTTGAAATGAAACACATGGAAGGAAGACAAAAATTATATTTCTCTAATGAAAATTCGGCAGCCTAATGGCGTCACTTAAACTTCAACAATAATGAATTGATGAGATCAAATAGGGTCTCTAATCATATGAACATAAAAGTTCAGCATGATAGATATAGATATCATACCCCAACATAATAAAAAGTAACTTGAAATACTTTACATGAAAGTATAACTTTGAAAAATGAGAAGGGTGAAAGAATCCCTTAAAAATTTGGCAGCCTAACGGCGCCACTTAAACATTATTAAAACGAATTGATGAGAGAAATAGGGGGTATCTAATCATATGAACATGAAAAGGGAAGTAATATTAATATAGAAGAACATCCTCCAACATAAGAACATGGAGCATAAAATAAATGACATAAAAGAGATTACTTGAAAAGAAAGAGAGTGGTTGGATCCCTTACCTTAAAACATAACTCTTAAAACTCAAAGGTTTGGACCTTGAGGGCTTGGGGCACCATGGGATGAGTCCTTGGGAGGTAATGAGACCAAATCTTCGTTGGGAGATATATGGGAGTAAAAACTAAAGGAGGAATGGGTGGTTATTTGGTAATGAGACCAAATCTTCATTGGGGGATATATGGGAGTAAAAACTAAAGGAGGAATGGGTGGGTATTTATAGGGAAGGTGAGGTGATACTTTAATAATTTCAAGGGACACCTCATAGGTGGTTTTCTCAAAACCATGGGCTCTCCCATGGTGTTTTCCATGGAGTTAGGCCACATGGGGCCCCAAATACAATAATTCACCACCTTTGGCCGTCTAACCCTTAAAATATCTCATGACATCATCATGACAGAGTTATGATGTCATTAAACATACCGAAACCCTAAAACTGCATTTTTACTATTCACTGAAAATTCATCTTTCTCAGAAAAATCCCAAAATTTCACCTTGACCAAATATCGATGCTATGAGTTCAAAAATAAAGTCCATTTTATAAAAATAATTTTCTAATTATTTTTAATTAAAAAACACTATTCACCCGAAAAAACTAATACTTGACTAATAATTTATGAAACTGTTATTTACCCATTTTATTGAATCACATTACTTAATCAAGGTGTCTAAAATATATTAAAACTTTCTTTATGTGAGATTACTAATCCATTTGGTCACATTACTAATCTTAAGCATAAAATCACTATTTATAATTTACTATTCATCAAAAATTAAGTTGATCATATTAGACTCCAAATTCCTTACTGAATACTTTTGCAGAAGACCATTTTTTGAAAATCATTACACATCATTCATTATTTAAGGTTTACATAAATATTTTAAAATATCATTTTTTTCAAAATTCATCAATAAAATACATCCTAAAATTTTCCAGACATTTGAAATTTCAAAAACATCACTAAATGAAGAAATCTCAATTTATTCATCCCAAAGGTTTACACAAAGAGGCTATGGTCTCATCACATAGCCCCTTATAACACTAGTATATGACCTAAGTGTAAGGTGTGCTATGGTGAGAGAATCTGAGGGAGGATCAGATAATATTGCCCTAGTAGTAATCTCTACTAACTTGAACTTCTTCTGCAGGCATTTCCATTCAAGCTTGACATGCTGGAGTTCGGCTTGTTCTTGGTCCAAAATGAAGCCCAAAGATGCCACGTCCTTCTCAAGCTCTGATAAGTGGGATTCATAAGGTTCGAGTCTAATGGATGAAGCCATCGACTCCTCTTTCTGCATTAACCATTAACATCTCTAATAAATCGTTAAGAGTAAGTTAATATACTATTAAAAAGGTTTGGGTCGTTACATTCTTCCCCCTTAAGAAATTTCATCCCCAAAATTTTATACTTGAGGCCTAGTCGAAAAGGTGACGGTACTTTTTCTTCATTGTTTCCTCAGGCTCCCAAGTCGCTTCTTTATACTTTTGATTCCTCCACAACACTTTCACAAGGTGGGTAGTCTTGTTTTGTAGAACCTTGTCTTTACGATCTAAGATCTCCACTGGATGCTCCTCATAAGAGAGGTCATGTTCCAGTTGTACCACCTTTGGATTCAGTACATGCGAAGAGTCGGGTATGTACTTCTTCAAGAGAGATACATGGAAGACATCATGAACATGAGCTAGGTTTGGTGGAAGTGTTAGACGATAGGCCACTGCTCCTATGTGATCAAGGATTTCATAGGGGCCAATATACCTAGGGCTGAGCTTCCCTTTCTTCCCAAACTGCATGACTCTCTTCCATGGAGGAATTCGAAGGAAGAATTTGTCTCCAACACCAAACTCCAAGTCCCTTCAACGGTTGTCAGCATAGCTCTTCTGCCGACTCTGAGCAGCCTTTATGTGTTGTTGGATGGCATGAACCTGTTCTGTCATCTCTTGCACAAGATCAGGCCCAAGAAGATTTCTCTCACCAGTTTCATCCCAACAAGTAGGAGTTCTACATTTCTTTCCATACAGAGCTTCATAGGGTGTCATCTGAATACTCGAATAAAATTTGTCGTTATAGGAGAACTCAACTAACGGGAGGTGTTGATCCCATACAACTTTAAATTCCATTGAGCATAATCTCAGCATTTCATCGAGTGTCTGAATAGTCCTTTCAGATTGGCCATCAGTTTGAGGATGATAAGCCGTACTAAAATTCAATTTAGTATTCGGAGCATGCTGAAGACTTCTCGAAAATTTTGATGTGAATCATGGATCACGATCAGACACGATGGATAGTTGTACCCCATGTATCCTTACCACTTCCTTTATGTATATCTTGGCAAGTTGATCCAGAGAGAAATCTTCCCGAATAGAGATAAAATGGGCGGTCTTGGTGAGACGGTCCATAATAACCCATATCGCATTATTGCTTTTGGATGTTTTTAGGAGACCAGTTACAAAGTCCATAGTGATATTATCTCACTTCCATACTAGTATGGGTAGCGGTTGTAATACCCCTTTAAAAAGTTTTCATTCTTCCTTTACTTGTTGACACACCAAGCACCTTGTAGAGTAATCAGCAATATCCCTCTTCATGTTATCCCACTAATAATGATCATGAAGGTCTCTATACATTTTAGTGCTTCCCGGATGTATAGAGAAAGTAGAGATATGAGCTTCATCAGTTCTTTCTTAATATCTGGAATAGATGGAACACATAGTCTTGTACGAAATTTCAATACACCTTCTTGATCAATATTGAAATCAGGGAACTTCCCATCCTTTAAAGCCTCAAACTTATCCTGCAGCAAAGGATCTTCTTTTTGAGCATTCTTGATCTTCTCTAGTAATTAAGGTTGAGAAATCATTTGGGATAAGGTTGATGATGTCCCTTCCCTTACAATTCCCATGTCCAGTTTTACTAGATCTTTAATCAAGGGATCTCCTAGGATCCTCATTGTTTCCAGAAAAATAGAATCCTTCCTACTTAACGCATCCATGACTTTGTTTTCTCTTCCAGTGTGATAATGAATTTAACAATCATAGTCTTTAATAAGCTCCAACCATCTCCTTTGTCTCATGTTCAATTATTTCTGCATGAAAATATAATTTAAACTTTGGTGGTCGGTGTATATATCACATTTCTCCCCATAAAGATAGTGCCTCCATATCTTTAGAGCAAAAACAACTGTCGCGAGCTCTAGATCATGCGTAGGATAATTCTTCTCATTAATCTTCAACTGCCGAGATGCATAAGCAATTACCTTGTCATTTTTCATGAGGATTCACCCAATCCCTTTCAGATATGCATCACTGAAAATAATGAATCCTTCTCCGATAGAGGGTAGTATTAACACAGGTGCAGTAACCAATCTCTTCTTTAGCTCTTGGAAACTTTCCTTGCATTCCTTTTTCCAGATGAACTTAACCCCTTTTCGAGTCAACTTGGTTAGAGGATTAGAAAGCTGTGAAATTTTTTTCACAAACCTCCTATAATATCCCGCTAAACCAAGGAAACTATGAATCTCAGTTATTGCTGTGGGTTGAGGCCACTCCTCCACAACCATTGTCTTTGCAGGGTCAATCGAGATTCCTTCATTGGTTACGATATTCCCTAAGAAAGCAACTTGTTGTAACCAAAACTCACACTAGTTGAACTTTCCAAAGAGCCTCTCCTTCTGAAGAGTTTTCAAAATAACCCTCATATGATCTTCATGCTCCTCATGACTTTTTAAATATATCAAAATATCATCAATAAAAACTACCACAAAGTTATCAAGGTAGTCCTTAAAGACTCTATTCATCAAATCCATGAAAATAGCAGGTGTATTAGTCAAGCAGAATGGCATAACAGTAAACTCATAATGCCCATATCTTGATCGGAAGGCAGTCTTTGGAATATATTCCTTCTTCACCCTCAGTTGATGATAACCAGATCGAAGGTCAATCTTGGAGAAGAATTGAGCCCCATGAAGTTGGTCAAATAAATCATCAATTCATGGAAGATGGTATCTGTTCTTATCTGTGATCCCATTCAGTTCTCTATAATCAATGCATGGCCACATTGATCCATCCTTCTTCTTTACAAAGAGAAATGGTGCTCCCCAAGGAGACATACTTGGTCGGATAAACCCCTTCTCCAACAAGTCTTGGAGTTGTTTCTTTAACTCTTCTAGCTCCACATTTTCCATTCTATACGGGGTCTTTGATATTGGTTGAGATCCAGGTACGAGTTCAATGGAGAACTCTACCTCTCTTTCTGGGGGTGGTCCAGGTAAATCCTCAAGAAATACATCCTTGTATTATTGAACAATCAGAACATCTTCTATTTGTATACTCCCTTTTCCTTCTTCATCATCACCGATTAACTCCATAAAGAAGGCTATAAGAGGTGCTTCTAGATAGGGATCAGTTCGGGATATCTCTCCTTGGAAGATAATTGTAGGTCGTTCATTCAAGACTACTGAGATTTCGTTACTTTTGCATTTGATCTTAGAATTATACTTTGAGAACCAGTCCATCCCTAGTATAACGTCGAATTTCAACATGGGAATGACTACTAGATTTTAGATAATATTGTTCTCACTGAATTAAACACTAGAGTCTCTAAACACTGTTGATTCATGGATAATCCCACTTGGAGTCTTGACTGACAAGTCTACCTCAAGTAGTTCAGGGATTGATTCTATATTCTTTGCAAACTTGGAGGAAATAAAGGAATTCGTAGAACCAGAATCAAACAAAGTACTTGCTTGTTTTGAGAGGAAAACAAGAGTACCTTCTACCACGTCGTTCGGAACTTCAACTTTAGTTGTTGTGATAGCAAAATCATGACCTTGATCCCTTGGCCTTTGCTAAGGTTGATAGTGATTCCCCTCCACTACCCTTAGATTTGGACAGTGGTTAGCAAAGTGACCAAGTTGTCCACACTTGAAGCATTTGACTTTGGGTAGGTCCGGAACCATGTTTCCTCTGTTGTTAGTGTTGGGAAGTTGAGGCTTGACCTCACTATGACAATTCCGAGAAATATGGCCTTCTCTTCCACACTTGTAGCACTTGCCACTTCCGATCAAGAAGTTCCCCAGATTCTTCTTCCAACATTTATTGCATGTGGTAGGTTGCATTTGCTTTCCACCTCTTCCCTGATCAAAAGTCTTCCCTAGACTAGGCTCCAACGATCTCTTCTTGTCATTTTATTTATGAGACCACTGTGTCTCACAAACTCTAGCTCGACTTTCATTTCACTTCGCACGATCTCCTCATAGCTATTGTAGTCGCGATTTTCTAGATTCTTCCGCAGATGAGGTCTCAGTCCACCGAAAAATTTGTCAACATTCCCACTTAGATCCATGACAAAGATAGAGGTATATCGTGAAAGTCGGGTGAAGTTCATCTCATAGATTCTAACAGATTCGTTCTCCTTCTGCTTTAGCTTGAGAAACTCTTTCTCTATTCTTTTTCTCATGGAACGAGGGAAATACTTATTAAAGAATATTCCCCGAAACTCTTCCCACTCCATAGCTTCCATCTCTCCTCATGGCTTCGTGTTTTTGATTAGTGACCACCACTGATCAGCTTCTCCCTCTAGGCGGTAAACAGCAAGGGTGAATTTTTCTTGTTCCGAACAATGAAGTACCGAAAAGATCTTTTCAATGGAGCTTATCCATTGTTCCGCAACCAATGGGTCAATAGATCCACTAAATGTTGGTGGTCGTTGATGCATGAAGGACTCAACAGAATGTTGTTCCCTTTGTGGTGAGATCGGCCTCTCATCTTGATTCAAGTTATTAGTCATAACTTGAGTCAGTTGGTTCATCATTCGCATGAATGATTCCATTCCGGCTTCCATCGGAGGTCCGTCAGCACATGGTGTATTGCGGTCACCATCTGCACGGTTCCTCTTATTGCCTGCCATTTTCTAAAAGAATAAAACCTTAGTGAGAAACTTATTTCATTTATGAATCTTTTAACTAAGACTTCATGCTTATACAATTACATTTCTCTATAATTCCTTCATAATGATTCATAAAAATCTTGTAATTAACCAAAAATATCCCCCAGGAGTGTCGTAACCAAGAGTGCAGCAAGGCCCGTTATCGTGCACCAGTTCCCATTCGAGTCGAGCTCAAAGTGGTGTTTTCGGGTTTTACCCCTATGTACATCTCTGCCAGAGCCACCTATACCTGCTCGTATCCAGACTGGGATGTATTTGTTTGATAAACCACTTACTCAATACTCACCAAAATACCATGAAGTTTTCCTATATTTAAAATTTTCTATAGGTTCATTCCTAAAGTTTTATATCCTAATTTCCACAAATAACTAGACCATCCTTTAATACCAATTGTGGTATCCCGCCTTTCTATAACGTAACTTTCATTAAATTACACAAAACTGAGGATCTTTAAGGCTTAGTGTCTTGGAAACAAGGAACATAATACATAAAAACAACATAAAACATTCTTCTTAAACACTTGAAAGGTTTATACTTAATTTCTTCCTAAATTCATTACTACATCTCATAACCTGGGTACATACATCAAAAGAAAGGGTGATCAGAAGGCCCAGTAAGGGAAACAAGAGAAACATTTTACATGTGAACTTGAGATACTTCAATAAGGTCATGAAAAGAACTTTAAGGCATGAGAAAGATATCATGAGGAATATCATAATATAAATAATTTTTTTAATAACTTTAAGATGTGGCTACAACATTTTACAAATAAAATCATTTCTGTTTCACCAAGTTCCATCCCCAAGGTGTCAATAAAAATTACCAAGGTTATTCACCAACGTATCAGTCTAAATGTTCATCTCTAGAGATTAAGTCTTTACCCAATGCATTAGAGCGCTATCAGGGCGCACCCTTAAATTTTTCTTTATCATCATGTGAGCCACATATATCATCATCAATCATTTCATAAACAACCCATATAGCATAAAATAAATCGTTTTCATTTCATAATCATAACGTTTTAAAAACTCCTTTAAAGACATCATCTTTGTGTCACTTTAAAACCCACAGAAAAGGAAGGTGGGTCTCATGTATGTAAATCCCAGAATTTAAAATAGAACAACTTGGTATATATGTGAATAACCCTATAGAAGATAGAGCATTGAGTATTCACTTAATAAAATAAAAAAACTTTAGAAAAAGAGAGAGATATTTTGAGACGGAAATTTTGCAGCATAATAGCTATGTTATGAGGTTTTAGAAAACACTGAAAAGAAAGGGGACATGGGTCACCCACTCATAAATGATCCATAAAACAGTAGGGGAACATAATATAAATGATTTAAGAACATGGTAATGAAATTTTAAGGACATACAATTTGAAATGAAAAACATGGAAGGAAGACAAAAATTAGATTTCTCTTATGAAAAATCGGCAGCCTAACGGCGTCACTTAAACTTCAACAAAAATGAATTGATGAGATAAAATAGGGACTCTCATCATATGAACATAAAATTTCAGTATGATAGATATATAGATAATACCACAACATAATAAAAAGGAACTTGAAAGACTTGATATGAAAGTAGAACTTTGAAAAATGAGAAGGGTGGAAGAATCCCTTAAAAATCTGGTAGCCTAACGACGCCACTTAAACATTCTAAAAATGAATTGATGAGATCAAGAGGGGGTATCTAATCATATGAACATGAAAAGGGAATTAAGATAAATATATAATAACATCCTCCAACATAAGAACATGGAGTATAAAATAAATGACATAAAAGAGATTACTTGAAAATAAAGAGAGAGGTCGGATCCCTTACCTTAAAACGTAACTCTTAAAACTCAAAGGTTTGGACCTTGAGGGCTTGGGGCACCTTGGGATGACTCCTTGGGAGGTAAGGAGACCAGATATTAGTTGGGGGATAGTTGGGAGTGAAAAATAATGGAGGAAAGGGTGGGTATTTATAGGGAAGGTGAGGGGATACTTTAATAATTTCAAGGGACACCTCACAAGTGGTTTTCTCAAAACCATGGGCTCTCCCATGGTATTTTCCATGGAGTTAGGCCAAATGGGGCCCCCAATACAATAATTCATCACCTTTGGTTGTACAACCCTTAAAATATCTCATGACATCATCATGACATAGTTATGATGTTATTAAACATACTGAAATCCTAAAACTACATTTTTATTATTCACTAAAAATTCATCTTTCTCAGAAAAATCCCAAAATTTTACCTTAACCAAATATCGATGATCTGAGTTCAAAAATAAAGTCCATTTTATAAAAAAAAAATTCTAATTATTTTTAATTTAATTTTTAATTAAAAAACACTATTCACACAAAAAAAACTAATACTTGACTAATAATTTATGAAACCGTTATTTACCCATTTTATTGAATCACATTACTTAATCAAGGTGTCTAAATTATATTAAAACTTTCTTTAAGTGAGATTACTAATCCATTTGGTCACATTACTAATCCTAAGCGTAAAATCACTATTCATAATTTACTATTCATCAAAAATTAAGTTTATCTTATTAGAATCCAAATTCCTTACTGAACACTTTTGCAGAAGACCATATTTTGAAAATCATTACACGTCATTAATTATTTAAGATTTACATAAATATTTTAAAATATCCTTTTTTTCAAAATTCATCAAAAAAATACATCCTAAAATTATCTGGACATTTGAAATTTCACAAACATCACTAAAGAAAGAAATCTCAATTTATTCATCCCAAAGGTTTACACATAGAATCTACGGTCTCGTCACATAGCCCCTTATAACACCAGTATATGACCTAAGTGTAAGGTGTGCTATGGTGAGAGAATCTGAGGGAGGCTCAGATGACATTGCCCTAGTAGTAATCTCTACTAACTTGAACTTCTCCCGCAGGCGTTTCTGTTCAAGCTTGACACACTGGAGTTCGTCCTGGGCTTGGTCCAAAGCGTAGCCCAAAGATGCCACCTCCTTCCCAAGCTCTAATAAGTGGGCTTCATAAGGTTCGAGTCTACTGGATGAAGCTATCGACTCCTCTTTCTTCATTAACCATTAACATATCTATTAAATCGTTAAGAGTATGTTAATATACTATTCAAAAGGTTTGGTTCGTTACAACCCCCGACCCCTGGATAGCCCTGCCACCCCCGTGGATAGCCCGCCCACCCCCATGGATAGCCCTACCACCCCCATGGACAGCCCGCCCACCCCCTGGACACCTCGTACCCCCCCTCCCCCGGACATCCCCCACCCCCATGGACAGCCCACCCACCTGGACACTCCGACCCCCCTGGACAGACCCCACCCCCTAGACACCTTCGACCCCCCAGGACAGCCCCACCACCCCTAGACACCCCGCACCCTCCTGGACACCCCCACCCCTTGGGGAATGTATGTGATCACTCAAATTATCTACTAAAATATAAAATTTCTTCAATCTAAAATTTAGTCAACTTCTTAATAATCCTCCTCCACAAGTGTACATGATCTTGTACACTCATGTATGGTTCTTCAAAGATTTTTTGTTATGAATATAGTATTTTTTTTTCTTTTATATTATGATTATCATTTAGATTAGTGTGTCAATTATGGTTTCATATAAAGTGAACAATTCTCATTTACATAAAAATATTTTCGATGAAAATTAAATCTTATTGATTTGACTTTGACGAAATGATTTATAACAATTTTTTTACATAATGGATAGAATTTGGATGTATGAAACTGATCAGATCTCAAAATATTTTCAAAAAAAATTGGAGAGCTTTATAGATTTTGCATTTCACAATGCTTCAGATAGTAGTCACATACACTTCCCATGTTACAAGTGTGTTGGAAGACCTTGGTTGAGCCATGAAGAAGTCATCTACCACATAACCAAATATGGTTTTCAGGAAAAATACTCTATGTGGTATCACAATGGAGAGAAAATGAAATCTAAAATTACTGATGATCCAAATGAGAGGACTGGATTACAGAATTTTTTATATGACCGGTTTCCATTTATTCATCGTCATGAAAAAGAAAGGATTCCGACCCAAGAAGATTTCTATATGAGCACACATGATGCGTCTAATGAAAATGATGATGTTTTCAGGGTGAAAAAATTTAATGATGCTGCCATGACTCCAGTGTATAGACAATGTGGTAAAATGAAAAAGCAATAATTTTTAATCCGATTGTTTCATTGGAAAACTGTGTCTGGGATTTCTAATACAGCCATTGATTACATTCTTACCTTCTTAAAGGACATACTTCCAGATGATGTAGATATTCCCTCAAACCACTATATTTCATGGATGTTAGTTTAGGAGCTTGAATTTTCAAGAATCAAAATTCATTCTTTCCCAAAAGATTTCATTTTATTCTGGGAGGAAAATTTTGAATGGAATGATTGAATAAAATGTGGCACATACCACTGGAAGCCAAAATATGATGGAACACCATCATGTGTGCCACAGAAAGTAATGTGGCACTTTACATTGATCCCAAGACTCTATAATCTTTTTTATGTCTGATGAACTATCAATAAAAATGTGATGGCATGATACAGAGAGAAAGAAGACTAATGATGAGTTGGTTCACCCTATAGATGAATTTGTATAGAAAATATTTGATGCTTGATATCCTAATTTTGTAGCTAACTTGCTTAATGTGAGGTTGGGTCTTTCATGTGATTGTTTTAATCCATTTGGGCAGATGCTTACGTCACACAACACATGACTGATTTTTATACACATTTATAATCTTCCCCCGTGGTTGTGTATGAAAAAACCTTTCACTTTAATGAGTATACTCATATTTGGCACTTCTGATCCCGGAAATGATATAGACGTATACATGAAACCTTTAATAAAATATTTTAAACTTCTTTGGTATTTGGGTGTGTGCACATATGATGAATGTTCAAAAGACATATTTTAGATGTGTGTTGCGTTTATGTGGACGATCAATGATTTTCCTGCTTATGAAATGATGCCTGGATAGAGGACGAAGGGAAAACTATCATGTCCTATTTTTATGAACAATACATGATCCAGAAGACTGAAACAACATTATAGTTTCAGTTTTATGGGACATCTACGATTCTTGACAATGGACCATTGATATAGAAATAATCGTCGAAGATTTGACAATACATGGAGACCGATGATCCACCTCAGCGTATGTCTGGAACTAATGTTCTTAATGAATTGAAAGATTTCAATTTTTCTTATAGGAAGGGTCAAATGAAATATGGAAAGAGAAAGAATGTTTCCACTGAAACCTGTTACAATTGGAAGAAGAGAATTATCTTCTTTGATTTTCCTTATTGGTCAACCAATTTATTACATAATTGCTTTGACGTAATGGACATTGAAAAAAAATATATGTGAAATGTTTCTTTGGATTATTCTAAATGTTAAGGGAAAGAAAAAAATATGATTTACGGTCTCAGCATGACTTGGTGGATTGGGGCATCAGAACAGAATTGCATCTTGTGTGTATCAGTGAAAATAAATGGAAACTCCCATGTGCTTCTTATGTGATGACACCTATAGAAAAAAATAAATTTTTGGAAGTACTAGAGACTATTAAAGTTCCTGATGGCTATTTAAGAAACATGTCCAAACTGGTCAATAGAAGATAGTTGAAGCTAAAATCTTTAAAGACTCATGATTATCACATCCTTCTGCATGATTTGATTCCAATAGAAATTCATCATCTTTTTTTCAATAATGTAAGGGTAATTTTTATTCTGTTGTTCCATTTGTTTAGAGATCTTTGTTCTAAGAAGTTGTCTAAGTCTTTCTTGCAAAAAAAATTTGGCAGATGCCCCATTAATTTTGTTTGATTTAGAGAAAATATTTTCTCCATCATCTTTCACATGCATGCTTCATCTGACAGTCCATATTCCAACTGAAATACTTCTCAGAGGACCTATTTATTTTCGTTTGATGTATCAAACTGAAATAAATATGCACACATTAAATTCTTATGTCCTTAACATGAATCATCCCTAAGGTACTATCGTGAACGATTACTTGGCTCAAGAATGTATGGATTTCTACTCTATGTATTTGTCTGATCTTACTACAATAAAGAACATACCAATGAGAAAAGAAGAAGAATAGTATAAGAAAATTGAACCTAGTTTTCTATCACTTCCTCAAATAGGAGGAATTCCTGGATCATATACATTGACGACATTAAGACTTGAAGAGCGGGAGATGGCACATCGCACAATTTTGTTCAACTGTGACTTGTTTGATGACTACATCTTGTAAGTAAATAGTATATTTATATCTTTTATATATATATAAATATATATATTAAATTATTCCTATTTTTATCTCTAGGTAACATAAAGCGATAATAAATAAAAAGAGTCATTCTTTATCTTTGAGAAGGAGTGAGTCTTTGCATAGCAAAGAGTTTTATTCTTGGTTAAAATTGAAGGTAATAATATTACTATTTAAAATAATTAAAACAATAATTGATTAAGTTTAATATTGATTTATATTTCAGGTATTGAGTTTTCCTACTGACTCTGTCTCTAAGAAAACAAGTGCTTTGTCTTTTAGTCCTAATATTGTGGTTCGTGACTATAAATCAATTGTTATCAATGGGTATAGATTTATTATCAATAAACGAGAAAAGAACCTAAGAACAAAACATGATGGTGTTATGGTTACTGCCACAATAGACTGTTATGCTAGTGCATCAGATAGTAGACCGAGGTTTGAAAATGTAGTTCATTACAGAGTCGTTGAAAAAATAATCATATTGGATTATTATTCTCAAGGACGAGTCACACTGAGTAAATGTAAGTAGTTTGATTCGATGATGAGGTAGGGCGCATTTATTGATGATTGTGGATTTCGAGTAATTGATATGACCCGCACTCTTGCTACTGATGAACCATATGTATTGGCATCAATGGGGAAACAAATTTTTTATGTCAAAGACCATCTTCAAACTGAATTTGGTGTCATTATTGAAGTAATTCCAAGACATATTTTTGATTATGGTGATGATGGAATTGACACCATCCCTACTTCCATTAGAAACGATCCATTTATTACTTTTGATGACTCCAATAGCTAAATTTTAAGACTTGATTGTGAACCTGATGTTGTGGTGAGAAATATATAAAATCATCCATTCATGTTCTCAATTCTTTTGGTTTACCTTGACTTGGGCTGTTAGGGTTGGTTCTATTCAAATTGATTTAATATTGATTAAAAATATGTTGTATCTGACTTGACCGTTATGTGAATTTTCAATGTTTATTGGTTGTAATTTTATTTGAATTGCATTTTCTAATTTGGAATTGAACTGTATTCAAACCGACGAAACCAACATTTCTAACTTGGTGAACATTTCAATTATTAAACTATTATTTGTATAAAATTTTTATGACTCTAAGACCTATCTTTAACATTTTAGCTGGTAATGAACATGATGGGTTGTATTCTTATGAAAAACATGTATTGAATCCTTCATCATCTACCTAAGCTAAAGAAATTAAATTTTTCCTTAATTTTGACAACTGCTTTAGTACTTATGAATCTGGTATAATCAATGTTCCGTGATTTTAATAGACTGATGCCACTTAGTAAATAACTATCCTACTAAATATTAAATTTCTTTATTACATATTGTACGATTTATTGACTTCATTATATATTTTTTCAAGATCACCTAAAACAATAGTTAGTTAAATTATCCATGAATCCCCCTAATCCCTCTCATTTATTTTGTTTTTTGGGTTACACATTAGTTATCCTTTTATATTTAATTCCATATTTGTTTTCAAATTCAGTAAATGAAACCAATTGAATAGAGGCGATGAAAACATATTATGGACAACAATCGTCACATGACTGAGCTGGGCATTCCACCACTAGTTCCTGCAGTGAGTATTTTATTTCAAATATATATATTTAAATAATATAAAGTGTCATGTGGTTAATTTTTTCTAACATTTTTGCAGGATACATCTATTATGCGATAGTTATTTGATGAGAAGCCTAGTATTGGTCCCAGTACTCAGGGTGTTCATATGAGGGGGGGTGGTAAGAGAGATAGACGATCTAGTCGGCATGCCAGATTAGACCCTGCCCCTCCCACTAACATACCATCCATCCCACATGCTAATCCTGGTGTGTCGTTAGGGACACACAGGATATATAGGCCTCCCATTTTTTAAAAACCATTTACATATGAACCTCCTCACCCGTTTGTACCATATCTAATGATGATTCCCACTACCCATCTAGTATTCAGCCAGCCATCCTTGTCATCTTCTTTTACTTCTAATTCCTTCTCTTCGGGATTTTATATTACATATTCTTCAACTCTTGCTCCACCAAATTCTATCCCTAAGGAGCATACATTGGGACCCACTCCATCTTTACAGGGTGTTCCTTCAGTTTCTGCAGATCCAACGACGCCCATTGATCAGACTACCATAGGTATACTTGTACAACCCAAACAAATTTTTACACCATTATTTATTTTCATTATAACATGTATCGATAAAATATTTGTTTTTCTTTCATAACAGATACATCTACTGATAGGAGGTGGGGTTGGGGCATACATGCATGCATGTGGTGTGGAACCTTCGTATGCAGTTGATGGTGGAGTACAATGAAGATAGTCAGATGATTGAAAAATTAGGGCAGCAATGTCTGATTTTTTTGGCGATGCTTTCCAAATACTCCAAAATCATTCCTATCAGCCTCCTCTCATGGAGAAAACTGCCAAATGAAGTCAAGGATAAAGCCTGGGCAGAGATATGGATAAAAAAATCTGTTGTATTTAATGAAATATTTTAATTTTTTTAATTATATGATTTAATATTTTGGTGTCAACTGCAGTTTAATTTCCCCGATGGTGAGGGTGCACGACCAACACGTCTAAAGGATTTAAGAGAGCTTTGGACAGCTTATAAGCCTGAGTTGTACATTGGCTGGCATGCTATAGTGGGCACAGAGTTAGAGGTGGTCCCTGTCGTGGATGATTGTCCATTAGAACAATACCGACAAATGATTACTTATTGGAACACTAACAAATTTAAAATTTTAATCAAATTAGAGGTATTTAAATGAAAATTTTCATGTTTTTTGTTAATACTAATTATTAAATTTTATTTAGGAATCATCTAGAAGAAATAAAAAAATATTGATGTTATGAAATACTTCCACACATTGGGATGTACTATGATGCCAGATCATGAGAGTCTATAGGTATGACAACTTATAATCTTTCTTTATGACGTGCACTTTATATTACTTCCTCCATAATTTATTCGATTGCTATAGGTGTTATATAATTTTAGTTACAAAATTAATTTTTTTTGTATATTGTTTTCAATTATGGTTTCCTAAATTCAATGTCATTGTATAGGCATAAATTTAATATAGAAGGACGTGTGCCTTGAGAAAAACTATTTTGCTCAAGTAGAAAGAAGAAAGATGGAAGTGCAATTAATGAACTGAATCAATATCATATTGTAAGTGTTAATTTGTAGATTTAAAATTTTATTATCTATTTTTTAACTTAATAATATATTTATATTTTTAACAGGATGATTTAGAGGCCCTTGATGCCCATGAACCTGGAAATTTTGGGCCAAACGATCACTTACATCAGGTGTTGGGAGATTAGCACCCTGGTAGAGTACGTTGCTGACCTGGGAAGATTATAGTTCCTATGAGGTATTGTCCCTCCTGAGGTGTGTGTTGTAGTGCCACTAAGTTGTAGAAGGTTAAGGAACATGCAGAACAGGCTGAAAAGTGGGCCATAGAGACGGCAGAACAGTCTGCAAGGGCAAACACTGCATTTATGAAACCGATGGAAGTTTTACGTCCAACACTTCCATCAGAGGCCATCACTGCTTGTGATGAATATATGTCATCAATGAGTTCTATATATGGTTCACCAGGTGGAATTTCTAGTGGTGGTTGAGACAATGGTGAGGAGGAGGCCGAGGCGGAGGAGGAGGAGGCTGAGGCGGAGACCGAGGCAGAGGAGGAGGGCAAGAAAGAGGATGAGGCGGAGGAGGAGGGAGATGAGGAGGCCAAGGCTGAGTTTGAGGGTGAGGAGGAGGGTGGGAACGATGATGGGGATGATGATGAGGGCAAGGGTGAGGTTGATGATGATGGTGATGATAGTGATGGTTATATGGGATAGATTGATCCATTACATTTTTTACTAATATTACTGACCTTTGATGTTTATTGATTTTTGTGCCTGAATTTATGAGTGATTAGGTAGGTCACATAATCTGTATTTTTTATCTATAAATAATAAATCTTTACTTGATGATTATTGGTGACTGATTCACCCCTCCCCTAGACAGCCCCTCACCCCATGGACACCCCGTACCCCCTGGACAGCCCTGCAACCCCCGTGGACAGCCCGCCCACCACCCTAGACAGCCCCTCCCCCTGTGGACAACCCCCGCACCCCCTGGATAGCCCTGCCCACCCTTGTGGATAGACAGACCACCCCCTGGACACCTCTTACCCCCTGGATATCCCAACCACCCCCGTGGATATCCCACCCACCCCCGTGGACACCCCTCCCCCTGTGGACTGACCCCATCCCCTTGGACACCCTGTACCCCCTAGACAGCCCCGCCCACCCCCGTGGATTGCCCACTTACCCCCAGGACACCCACTACCCCCTGGGTAGCCTGACCACCCCCGTGGATAGCCCACCCATCCCTGTGGACACCCCCTCCCCCATGGACATCCCCCCCCCCCCCCCCCGTGGACATCCCACCCACCCCCCTGGACACTGCTACCCCCCCGTGGCCAACCCGCCCACCCCTTTGGACAGCCCGCCCACCCCCATGGACACCCCCTACCCCCTGGACAGCCCACCCACCCCCGTGGACAGCCCGCCCACCCCAGTGGACAACCCTCCCAACCCCCTGGACAACCCATGATAAGTTCATGATCTTAAACACTAAGAGGGGGAGGGGAAAAATCAATGATATGTTTTTCTTTTAATTATCCTTTCTATTGAAACAATATTTTCCTCATGTTAAAAAATTATCACTTTTCTAAAAACAAAATAAATCACACTTCCACATGAACTAAATTATTTAAATGGTTCACTAATCAAAAATAATATTTACATCCATGTTATGGTTTGGAAATAGTCCAATACCACATAATCCACAAGAAAAAAAATCATTTACTGTGGATAAAAGCAAGTTTGATATACACTTACAGTTATGTCATCTCTATGATGAATACAACTATGCATGTGATTATTATATAAAAATGGTTTTATACATGTTTGTGTCACATGTTAAGAACCTTCCACCAATTTATTCAAAACATGTTACTGTTATTTTTTTAACTTTCACTTTTGATAACTCTTGAAAAACTTCTTCACTCTCATGGACTGCCTACGCACCCCCCCCCCCTGGACACCCCCATACCCTGGAAAGCCCCCCCCCCCAACCATATGGACACCACCCCTTGGAAACCAACCCACCCCCCTGGACACCATCCCACCCCTAGACACCCCCATGGACACCCCCACCACCACCACCACCCTTGACATCCCCCCCACCACCCTGATGGACACCCCCCCCCCCCACACACACACACCCCCTGGACACCCCTTACCCCGCTACCACCCCCGTGGACAGCCTTCCCAACCCCTGGATAGCCCCTCCTCTAGTGGACAACCTCCCCACCCCCTGGACAGCCCCCCCCCCCCCCCCCCGTACACCCCATACCCCCTGGATAGCCCCACCCATCCCTGTGGATAGCCACACCCACCCCCTGGACAACACCGCCCACCCCTTAGACAACCCCCACCCCCATGGACAACCCCTCCCACCCCCTGGATAGCCCCTCCAACCCCCTGGATACATCTACCCCTGTGGAAAATCGTCCCTCCCCCATGGACACCCCGTAACCCCTAGACAGCCCTTCCCACCCACATGGACACCCCTGACCTCCCTGGACAGACCCCCACCCCCATGGACAGCCCCGCCCACCCCCTTGGACACCACGACCCCCTAGACATCCCCTCCACCTTATTAGACCGCCCCACCCCTGGATAGCCCCCACCCCCTGGATAGCCCCCCACCACCATGGACACCACCCCACCCCCTTAGGCATCCCCCCCAACCCCTGGACCACCCAGACCCCCTGGACACCACCCCACCCCCTGGACACCCCCCCCCCCACCCCATGGACACCACCCCACCCCCTGGACACCCCATCCCATAGAAATCCCCCCAACCCCTAGATACCACCCCACCCCCTGGACACCCCCATCGACTGCCCCCCCCAGGACACCCCCCCCCCCCAGGACACCCCCATGGACAGCCCCCTGGACATCCCCCCACCACCCCCACCCCTGGACACCCCCATCCCCCCGGACACCCCCACCCCTGTGGACACCCCTACCCCCCTTGGACGGCCACCCTAAACCCCTGAACACCCCCCAACCCCATAAATTCTTAATCGAATTCTTTATGTATTTAATTAACTTATGAATTATGTGTTAATGGTGTATGGGTATACTTGTTGTATGTGTATACTTTCTGTAATTACTTTATGAATTATGTGTAAATTCGGTATGTGTGTAGAGGTTAAATAAATACATAATTGGAGGTATTCATATTTATGTTTGAATTAAGTGTTGGATGAATTCTTTATGAATTCATACAGAAATCTGTATGAATTTATACAGAATTCTTTATGAATTCATACATAATTTTGTATGTATTATGCGGGTATACGTGTAAATGGTGTATTGTGATACTTTTTTTATGTGTATGTTCTATTGTCTTTGAATTTTGTAGGCCTGTTGGTGGAATTGATGCAGCTCCACAGGGGGCCTGCTGATGGAATTGATTCAACTGCATAGGGGAGGCCAGCAAGCTGCTTGCTATTGTAAGTATAAAAAGGATATGCCAACGATTCAAAACCATTGGTATATGTGTAAAACCAGAACTTATACCAATGGTTTATATACAACCGTTGGTATAAGTATATTCCAATGGTTTGTAAACTGTTGGTATAAATAATTTTACTTGAGCTTTACCAACGGTTTTCCAAACACCTTTGGTAAAAGTCTATACCAACAGTTTACAGAACCATTGGTTTAGAGATACTTAAAGCTATTACTTATGGTTTAAAACTGATGGAAAACATATATACTAATGGTTTAATGAAATCATTTGTATATAGTTATTTTCAGACATATCCCAAGGGTTCTTATAGAACCGTTGAGAAATGTCTATCCCTACGACTCAAGACCCAACAGTTTGGAAAACCATTGGTATAGTTTATACCAACGGTTGTCCAGACTTTTCCAATGGTTTAAAACTGTTGGTAAATATGAAATTTTCAGTAGTGTGAGATGAGTATATCTTCATAACTTATGTATGATAATATACCTAAGTAGAGTTGATGACTACTTCGTTCTTTGTGATTGAGTTCTTGCTTTGTGGTTTTTCCTTTGTGGAACTCTGGGAGACCTTCGGGGGTCTCGAGGTCCCTACTGAGTATTGTTATACTCACCTCTACATGGGATTCACCTACACCTTGTTGTGTCTTGTGCAGACGATGGACATCGTTGATCAAGGCTAAGGGAGCCATAACTGGATGATGCTCTGAGGTGGACCATTTGACGTGGCGTGACGTAGGACTACTGATCGTGAGCTGTACCTACCCTTTAGGTAGGATCCTTGGTGGATGATCCAGGAGCTTTTTTTCTCTTTTCAATTGTACTTGTACTTTCCAGTTGGTCTTTTATTCTTGACCCTTTACATTCATCACACTTTTTACTATAGCAGTTTACTTTGTGGAAGCCTCTTTTTGTGCTCTTGGATTTGTGTGTTGTACAGATTTAAAGGTAATGACTTCCCATTAAGGGATAAGCATTTCCGATGCTAGTCTTCAGCCCCTGGCCTATGGAAGGAGGGCTTGGGGTAGTCACGACATGGGCCCCGGGGGATAGGTCGTGACAAAGTGGTATCTGAGGAGTCGGTTCTACCGAAGTACTTGGACTCCAATCTTTTCAGGGTGGAAATAGTGTTAAGTGATATGAGTGTGGTTTTAAGTTTGGGGACTCCAGTGTTGGTATGAAGATCGACGTATCCATACACCAGGACCCTGAATTCTGATTTTTGACTCAGTGCACGAAAACACTGATTGCGTGTGTTTTGAAAAGTTTTTGTTTTTCTTATGATTTCTTTGATTCAGCTCACCATGTATAACTTATTGACTATGGAGCACCTTTTGTCTCTCAGGATTACCCCACATAGACATCCAGCCATGATTCCTAACAGAGTACATAGGGATGGCCCACTGAGCAATGAGGCCTCAGTTCTGGGCCCTCTTATGGTGTTAGCACCTTCGGGTGGTGTACCAGCAGCACCACTGCCCATTGGGTAGCCATTTCCACTAGCCCCACTAGAAGATGATGCACTCTGATTGAGCATGTTGTATGAGTTTCAATGGTATAGATCTCCGAGGTTATGAGGAGAGATGGATCCACAAGTGGCTGAGGATTGGCTGGAGGTTGTGGATATATTTTTTTGCTTGTTTGGGACACTAGCTGATCTGATGGTGATCCTAGCTTCCAGTATCTTACAGGGAGAAACTAGGGGATGGTGGAGTTTGAAATTTCAATTACACGAAGAGGATACCCTCATCTGGGGGGACTTAGAGGGAATTTTCTGGGTAGATTTTGTCCCAGCGACTCTACGCTCAGTGCATATACAAGAGCTGTTGCACTTACAGTATGGCATCATGACTGTGGCCCAGTACTCGGCGAGGTTCACTGGTCTCTCTCTCTCTACTCTACTGACATTGTACGAGACCCTTTCATCATGGACCAGACCTTTGAGAAGGGTATTCTATAGGATATCAAAGCATCTATGGTATCACTCGGCATTATGATGCAGGATGGGGTGCTAGAGCGGGTGCTTTTGGTGGAGAGCTTCCTAGCTAACCAGGCGCCGGCATCGAGAGCCACCACCAGACGTCAGGTAGCGGAGTCATCCACAGTAGGTATTATATGGATGATGTAGGGGGATAAGAGGGATAGACCTTCCAGTGAGAAACCTTAGGATACATGTTAGGTGGTGAGGGGATCATGGGACAGAGGGGGACAGTTGAGGATCAGGCAGTGCTACTAGTGTGGCGGGAAAGGTCACATGGCCCGCAACTACCCAACCTGCCATTTGGATTACCAACAGATGGTCAAGGGACCATAGATGTAGAGGTAGAGGTTTGAGCAATGAGATCCATAGTGCGATAGATGTGGAAGATTATCTGGTCATGCAGTGGGCGGTGGGAGACTATTCGAGGTTCTGCTGCCACCACCTCCAGGTGTTCCACCCCAACCACAGGGAACAAGAGGACATGGATGAGCTCAGCTCTAGGTAGCTGAGTCCTATGACCATGGAACTCTGGAGATGATTACAGGTACGATATATGTCTATTCCACCCTATCTATAGCACTTATAGACATAGGTTCTAGTCACTATTTTATTTCCACGTCCCTCATTTGGAGCTCAGAGATTCTGATGAAGTCGTTGGCTCAATCCTTACAGCTAGAGACTCCTAGGGGAAGATTTGATTATTACACACTGGTGATAGCAGTGTGTGCTTACTCTAGGAGGTGAGAGATTTGGCTAGGATCTTCTAGTAGTGGCATAGAGGCCTTACGACATCATCTTGGGTATGGATTGGTTAACCACAATCTATGCTCTGATTGAATGTATTAGGCACAAAATTTGGTGTGACCTCACGAATGGGACAAGGATTTCCTTCATTGGAGATAAGGGAACCTTTTCAGTACCCGATTGACTTTCCCAGAGGTCGGTGAATCCAATCACACATCAGTTTGCTAGCCTTACCCTCAGAGCAGTTGATGTTGAGAGTCTGAGATATCCTGTAGTAGTGGACCAGTATGTCGATGTCTTTCCTAATGATGTTATGGAACTACCTCCACATAGAGAGGTAGACTTTTACATCAACCTGTACCCCAGGATAACACCAATATCTACACCATCATATTGGATGGCTCCTGTGGAGATTCTTGAGTTACAAGTACAGTTGGAGGACTTGTAGAGAAAGGGGTTCATAAGGCCCAGTGCTTCTCCATGGGAAGCCCTGATTTTGTCTTCCATGAAGGAAGATGGGAGTTTGAGACTCTGTGTGGACTATCGGTGCCTGAACCAAGCAACCATGAAAAACATGTATCCACTTCTGAGGACTGATCATCTTTTCAATTAGCAGAAGGGAGCTCGATGGTTTTTGAATATAGACCATATATTAGGATATCATCAGCTCAGGGTTTGAGAATAGGATGTGCATAAGACAACCTTTAGATGTCGGAATGTCTACTATGAGTTCTCGGTTATGCCTTTCAGTGTAACCAATGCCCCTGAAGTGTTCATGGGACTCATGAATAGGATCTTCCAGCCATACATCGATCGATTCATTATGATCTTCATCGACGACATCTTGGTATACTCATCAATAGAGGAGGATCATGCCTATAAATTGCAGAGAGTTTTGGATACAATCCAAGAGAACTAGATTTATGGTAATCTCTCGAAGTTCCAATTATGGATACGAGAGTTTCACTTTCTAGGACAGGTTATCTTGGAGGTTGGAGTTGTTGTAGATCTAGTGAATATAGAGGATGTGCTATCTTGGGAGCCATTCAGGAGTGTGACCAAGGTGCATAGTTTCCTGGGGTTGGTTGGGTACTACCGGATATCCATACCCTACCTTTGTAGAGTTTCAACACCCTTATTAGAATTGATGAAGAACGGGCAGCCTTTTATGTGGATAGAGTGATGCCAACAGAGTTTCTAGGAGCTGAGGTAGAGACCGATGAGTGCCCCCATCTTGAGGCTACCAGAAGAGAGTGTTGGGTATGTGGTCTACTATGACGCATCAGGGACCGGACTTGGATGTGTCCTAATGCAGAAGCGAGTAGTGATCGGTTATGATTTGTGAAATCTGAGATAGTATGAGAAGAACTGTGCTACCCATGACCTGGAGTTAGAAGAAGTTGTCTTCACCTTAAAGATGTTGGAAAATTAATTGATGGGTGAACATTTTATAGTCTACTCTGATCACACGAGTCTTTGGTATATCTTCTCATAGAAGGACCTGAACCTGAGATAGTGGTGATGGATGGAGTTCCTCTAGGACTGTGACTTTTAGATAGTCTATACTCCTAGGAAGGGGAACATGGTAGCCGATGCACTCAGCAGGAGGTCTGGTCTGTAGTTGATGAGTGAGGTTATAGAGTAGCTAGCCACGTTGTAGATATACTTCATAGATAAAGATGGAGAAACTTACCTCCATTCTATGACAGTCACTCCCTCACTCCTTCAACGAGTCAGGGAGGCACAACTTGTGAACATTTACTGCGAGGCTCGACGTGCTCCGATATCCTTTGGACAAGCACCTGATGGACTTTTTGAAGGTGGGAAGCACATCATCCTCTTCAGAGGACGTACCACAGTACTGGTGCTGCTACGGGAGGAGGTGTTGAGGTAGTTCCATACATCCCCTCTGGAGGTACATCTGGGTGTGGTAAAGATGTACCAGGACCTCCAGCGTCAGCACTAGTGGCCATGGATGAAGGAGGCAGTGGAAGAGTTTGTTTCACGATGCCTCACTTCTAAGAAAGTGAAGGCTGAGAATTAGGTTCCATAAGGCTTAGCGAAATAGCTAGAGGTGACATAGTGGAAGTGGGATGGTATCTCCATGGACTTTATTACATGGCTTCCACGTACATCCAGGGGACATGATTCTATATGGGTGATCATTGATCGAATCACCAATTCGTCCCACTTGTTACCCATTAAAGTGAAAGGATCAGTATAGGGCATGGGATGCCTCGACATACAGGAGATTATGAGGCTTCATGGGGTGCCATAAATGATCATCTCTGACCATGACACACGTTTTACATCTCAGTTATGGAAGGGTATACAGGAGGCGTTCGGGACTCAACTATGTTTGAGCACCGCCTTTCATCCTTGAATGAATGGTTAGACAGAACGGACCATTTAGATGTTGGAGAACATTCTTCCTGCATGCGTCCTAGATTTTGGTTGTAGTTGGGAGGATCACTTTCCATTGGTGGAGTTTTCTTACAATAATATTTATCACTCCACCATCGGTATGGAAACATTTGAGGCCTTGTATGGTCGACCATTCAGATCACCTCTATTCTAGATAGACCAAAGGGAGTAGCAATTATGGGTCCAGAGTTAGTACGGGCTACTAATGAGAAGGTGCAGATTATCCAGGGGCGGATGAAGACTGCACAAAGCAGGCAGAAGTCTTATGCTAATAGGAGACCGAGACCTTTGGAGTTCGAGGAGGGAGACCATGTCTTCCTATGGGTCTCACCTCGATGAGGTTTGTGGATATTTGGCTGAGGCGGTAAGTTATCATCGAGGTTTATTGGACAATTTCTAATACTTTATACGATTGGAGAGGTAGCATACCACTTGGAACTACCATCACAATTGGAGAGGGTGCATGACGTATTCCTCATATCCCAGCTGTGGAGATACATTCATGACCCATCTCACATCATCGACCGTGGTGAGCTGGAATTTGATGATGTGGAGATGTTTACAGAGGTTCTAGTGGAGAATGACGATCAACAATAGTGGGTCCTCTGTGGATGATCGATACCTTTGGTGCGCATTCGCTGGCAGAATGGGAACCTCCAATAGAGCACATGGGAGCAGGAGGCTCAGATTCATGCACAGTGCCCCCATTTGTTTCCTTAGTCTATGTTTTGGATTTCGAGGACAAAAATCCCTAAGGCAGGGAGAATGTAAGGACCCAGATTTTCCATGTAATTTTTTTCTTAAATTATATAGAATTATTATGGGTTTTTGAAAATTGACGGCACGTGATTCCAAGGCCTGATGTGCCCAGAATAAAATTTTGACCTTTTTTTCAAGGTATGTTTAGTAAGTGCGTGGGCGATGTTTTCTATCTTTTGAACCGCTGCTCGAATTAAAAATCTGAGGGCACCGTTGAATCCATAGCATCAGGATTCTTTTATGGGAGGCTTTACTTAGACTATAGTAACTCTAGAGAAAAAGTTAGATTTTGGGACTTTTTAAAAGAATAATAAAATAACTTTTTTATTTTATTTCTTTCTTTCTTTTCCTCCAACGGACAAGTGGTATTGTGGGACCAAAGACGTGTCAAACCATTAAATGGATTGACCCTTAAAATCCTATGTAAGAGTGTCGTTGGATTTTAGGAGGGTTCTTATTAAATGAATCCAAAAAAATTCCACGATCGTTACTTTCCCTCCCCCTCTACTATTTATATGGATCCTAGGGAGAGGCAATGGCAAGACTTCACCAAGAAACGAAGTGCTGATAAAGTGTTGTGATGCCAACCTTATAGGATGGGACCAGTTTAGGTGAGCGGTGATGTGTGACACCGAACCCCGAACCGAAGAATGATGATTGAATGACATTGTTGGCGTCTTGTTACAGGGGAGATGAATACTGAATCTTCCTCAATCATGGGAGATCTCCAATGATCTTGAAGTACGAATTTATTTTTTGTATAATCCCAATTGATAGATGAATCCTACCCTCTTTCTATTAATATAATGCATATGGCGTGGGCCTAACGAACAAGGATCAGACCCTGCGACTTTGTTGGAATTTTGGTGTGTTCTTCGATATCATTACCTTAGGGTTATACAAGACCCGGAACGATAGATGATGGTAACGGCCGGCACCGACCATCCGCGTTGGAGGCGGCATGCCATCACGCGCTGTAGGAGGAGGTCTTGGAACTATTCCGTGGTGATTAGAAAAGCGGCAGGCACCGGGCGGTCAGCAGAGTGTCCGGAACTGGCCGACCGTAGTGGTGATGTGGCATTTCATCATAGGCCGCTAGCAGAGAATGGTCGTGGATTCTTAGCTGTGTCGGGGTCGAGCAGGGCGTCCATCATCGGCTAGCCAGAGGAAGCAGCAGCGCACCACCGAAGGAGATGCGGCTCTGATGTCATGGCAGTGGGACCCACACCGGGTCCCGCGGGGTGACCTGGAAGTGCCTAAAGTCACTGTCATTTTTCCTTACAAACGAGGATCCCCCACCCCATCATTCCAGCTCAACGGACCCCGCATCAGTGGACTGAGCATGCCAGCGGGCCGAGCCACGCGAGCCCAGCGGGCCGGGCCTCACAAGCCAAGTGGGTTGCGCCCTTCTGGTCCAGGCTACACTCCCTTACAGGCTCGTCTATGCCCTCATTGTGGGTCGGGATGGACCACGGACCAGCAGGCTGAGCCTGGAACAGCCCCACCCAGCCGGGTCGGACCCGGACCCAACTAGACCGAGTTTCAATGAAAGGGTCATAACTTGAGAACCAGAAATCTATTTGATGAACCGTCTATGGTACTGATAACCTTGGAGAAAGGAGGTAATTTTGGTATACTCCACTTGAGATTTGGATGAGGTTGGAGTATAGCCAGGTTGGATTGAATCAGAATCCAACCAGGCCCTCGAAACTAAAGTGCTTATAAGTCACAGATCGGGCGTCCGATTGACACGCCGCCTATCGCGTTGGAACCCTTATACATGGTGGTCCTTTGGAATAATTCTTCTTGAATATTTATTGAAGTTGATTTACAACTGATGCCTTACAGAGCGGTTCTCCCAAAATCAATCATAATATGGGTAGGAATCCAGTGGCTAACAGTGAGGCAGAGGTTGGAGACAGATCATACAGAGGTTAGTACCGAGCGATCCTATGTGGGTCAGCACTAATCCTGTGTGGGTCAGATCCTATGTGGGTCAGTTCTCAATTATCCTGTGTGGGTAAATGCATACCGATCTTATGTGGGTTAGATCTTGTGTGGGTCAGCGCTCAGCGATCCTGTGTGGGTCAGATCTTGTGTGGGTCATTGTCAGGGTTAGTACTTATCGACTCTAGGCGGATCAGATCTGGTGTGGATAATTTTGGGGGTTAGTACTTATCGATCCTGTGTGGGTCAGAATCTATATGGTTAGCAGTAGTGCCTCTTGATAGAATAAGACGATCTAGCTTCACGACTGATCATCTATACTTCTATACTTCACTAATACCTTATGTGAGCTAAGTCTTTTACCTTCATGGTGATACCTGTGTTGTATTTTTACCTCTATGGTGATATCTTCGTGGTGATACTGGTGTGTTACTTTTACCTTCATGGTGATATCTTCACAGTGTTACCTCTGTGGTACTTTTACATTCGTGGAGTTATCTTCGTGGTGTTACCTGTGTGTTACTTTTACCTTTGTGGTGTTACCTTCATGGTGTTACCTTTGTGATATTCTTCCCTCATGTATGAAATGAGTATATCTTGATAAATTAGGTATATGTATTGGAATCTACCTAAGTAAAGTTGATGAATTCTTCATGATTTTTGATTGAGGTCTTACTTTGTGGTTTTTCCTTTGTGGAACTTTGGGAGACCTTCGGGGGACTCGGGGTCCCTACTGAGTATTTTTATACTCACCCCTGCACGGGCTTCGCCCACACCTTTTTGTGTCTTGTGAATATGATGGACAACATTTATCGAGGCTAAGGGAACCAAGACAGGATGGTGCTCAGAGGTGGACCATTTGACATGGAGTGATGCAGGACTACTGGTCATGAGTTGTACCTACCCTTCTGGTAGGATTATCGGTGGACGATTTAGGAGTTATTTTTATCTTTTCAGTTGAGCTTGTATTCCAATACCTTTAATTTTAGCTTAATTTTTAATACTACAGTTTACTTCGTGGTTTCCTCTTGTTGTGCTCTTGGATTTGTGTGTTGGACGAGTTTAAAGGAAATTCTTTCCCATTAAAGGATACGCATTTCTGGTGCTAGTCGCCTGCTTGTGGCCTATAGAAAGTGGTCTGGGGGTAGTCACATCACGGGCCCTAGGGGACGGGTTGTGATAGGGATATAAGGGATTACATTTAAAGATCACCTTGGATGGGATATTTTTGTTTTATTATTAGAATTGTAAATGAATGGTATATACATCGAGGGTTATACTTGGTATTCATTGGATGGGATCACCATGCGTTTTCCGGACCTCTGTATGAGAGACATCAGTTCCCTAGGGGAGACACCCTGAACGAGCTTGGTGGATAGATGTTTATACCAGGACATGAATGATATTAGTTCACCTATGTGAGATACTAGGGATGGGCATGTCGTGTTATTTTATTCACACCATGTTGGGAGTGATACATTGGATTCCATTTATGGATATCCTTAGATGGAATATTAGGATGTTGAGTATTAATTGTACTTTTAGTGTGATACTTGGGTTCCTTGACATGGTTCTCCTAAGATGTGAATGTGCTAAAACTTTTCAAAATTCAAGAGCTTCATTTTTACATTAATCCAAAGGATAATTCAATAAAATAAAGGACACATTTTTCAAACCAAATCACATGCTTAGGCTCAATCCAAATCTTGATGCCTCTTTTATTATGACACATTATACCTTATATCCCACTTGTGTAGGTTACATTGTATCAAATACATTGGGATTGGGCCAAAGTAGGTAGTGTCAGTCGAGTATCCAATAAGAACACAGACCATCATGTTTTATTTATTTATTATATTTTATTTACTATTATTGGAACACTTATCATTTCATACGCATGGACTGGAATGATCTAGACACTATTGGTGGTGGCCTACTGAGTATATAACACACCCTACTTGGGATTCCCTTAGTACCCATGTATAATTCATGGTTGTAGGTGTTGATAAAGGTAAAACTCCTACTTCTGATGATTTATTACCTGTTTAAGGATGGAGTATGGGAGCATAGGACTAGGCCTATGCTCGTTATTCTAGTAGTGTAAGTTTTGGAATTTTTTTTTTTATAGAATTTAGTATATTATTTCTCCCCTATATAACTTATTATTTATTTTTGTATAGATACGTGAGATGATCCTCATCATAATTTTTATATATACGTATGACTCAGATTCAACTTTTTTATTTATCTTGGATTGTTTATTATTATTATTCAAATGCTTCTTATTTATTATTGCTTCTACTATTTCCATATATTACTTAATTTTTTGATCCACTATGACTCATGAGGGCATCATCTTCACATAGACACACCTTATTCCCTCACTACTAGTTGGAAGCCTCTAGTGATTGGGAGGCATGCTTGACTTCATGTGCCCACCATCTTAGGGCACTACTACGTGAATCCCAAGGAGGGACGCTATATCTCTGAAGGTTACATTTATACCTTTCATCTTGATAATATTTTTGAAAAATTTATTATTTCCAGTGATATTCTATGAACAAACACTATAAATGTACCATGTTTTATGACTATTGGGACTTACCTAATTTCCCTAAAATAGAAATATTATGATTTTGGTACCCAGACATTCTGAGGTCCAGAATTTTGGAAAATAAAATCATACGAATAAAAATATTCCCAAAAGTTTTTATGTATAAAATATGTTAATTATTTTTAAATATAAGATTAATAAAAACCAATAGATTTTACCTTTTTATGTAAAATTTATTCTTCCAATTTCCACATATCTGTAATTTCATACAAAGGGGTGTACTGTTTTTAAAAAAGTGATTGTTTTGAAAATACTATTTTTAGTAGTATAACCATTCCCAGAGGTATTTATATAATGTTTAAAATATCTATATTAGTTATCAAAATTATTCTTACCATAATAAAAATTTTATAGTTTTTTTCAAACAATGTATTTCATAATTAAGTTTCACAAAAAAACTTCTGATCTTCTTTAGTTAAAATAGAACTATATTTTTTTATCAAATTTGAAAGTAAGAATTGAAATTTATAATGTAATTTTCGAAATTATAGTCTTTGATTTGGAAATATATTCCTTGGAACTTTCTTAGTATTTTTAACATTACTATTTTTCATCTATAACAATGTAGCATATCTTATAACATCTTAAAAACTAGGTATATTATTCTCATTATCAGATGTATTCACATTTTATTCTACAAAAAAAAGTATAACTATATTCATCATCTGAATTAGGATAGATTTCATTAAAAATTAAATTTGAGAGGGATTTAGTAGATAAATTTTCCATCAATAACTGTTTGGTCTTCTATATAGAAAAAAAATCCATAATTTTTTTATCTCTGTTACTTTTACTATAAGAACTTTCAGAAAACCTATCTCTTCCACTTTTACTCAAAGTGTCTGAAGCTTTTAAAATCTTGTTCTCATTACTCTTATATAAATTTCTAGATTTTCTATCCTTATTATCCTTATTTTTAATCTTTGAAAAATCTTGAATAATATGACCATGTTTCTTATATTCATAACATATCATCATAGAGGTTTCTTTCTTATTACTTTTCACTTTTTTGATTTTTTTTATACATATAATGAAATTATTTCTTTCCAAAAACTATATTAACTCTTTTATCAATTTAAGAAGGTTTATTGTCACTATATTCCAATGAACTTATTTCAGTATCTTCTTTATCTTTCTTCTTATTAGAATATTTAGGACCATTTTGATAGAATCTAGCTTTCTTAACTGTAGTAGATATAAAAGAAAAACCTACTCAATTATTCTTTTTCACTTTTTCAGAATCTTTTTAAATCTTCCATAATATTTCATGATAATTCTATTCAATTTATCTAACATCAACTTAGTCATATTTTTATTATCATCAGTAGTTGTTCTCTTTCATTCCAACTTATTTTTCATGATATCTAAAATCTTCTCAACCAACTGATCATATTTGAAATATTTATCTTCAATAAATTGTATATTTTTTACAATGGTTATAAATCAGATATTTTTCTTTGAAATTGATTTTCCTATTAGAAAATAAAAGGATCTATAATATAGTTGTAAAATTTACCTTCTTGTTTCCATAAATTTAGTAGTTCCAAAACGAGTCACTTCATTTTTCTTCCAAATATTATTAGAAATTTCAAAAAAAAAATAAGACTGTATGTATTTCTAGTCATAGAACAAAAAAATTTATTTCTTACATGGTAGTTAAGTTGATATTCATATTTCTATTCTTTATTAAAAATAGTAACTTCTTTTTAGAAATTTGATAGCTTTGAGTCATCATAATAAAATTATCACACCATTATTGATAATGTAATTTGTCTTATGATCTCTATAATACTCATAATCAATACCATAAATTATTTTTGTTATTGTTTTATTTATATTTTAAAGTGTTTCGATAGAATGAAATTCCACCTTAAACCAAATATACCCTTTTATAAAAAAAACATGTTAATGTAAATGATTGTAACAAGTAGTGACTGACACTTATATAAAATATAGGATGAAAATAGTATACAATTATCCAAAAGAGTGGGAGTGAATTATAGATTATAAAAATAAAAATTCTAAATTTTACAAACCTCTTTAAGAAAATTATCAGATAAATTTTCTTACAAATTAACTTTATAATCCATGTTATAAATTTTTTTATAACAAAAAGTAAAAAATATTTTCTTATAACATGTACAGTGGAATTACTAACTTATAATATAAATTAAAAAAAATTATAAAGTATTTAAGAAACCACAAAAATATATAAAAAATTATCCACACTTTAATCCTTAGTGATAAGTAAGTCTTTAACCAAACTTAAGGTATCGACGATATTCACCCTATTGTTGGTTCTCCTTTCCTAACCATAGAATTCCTCAATCAGTATGATCAAACATAGATCTTTTTTCCTTAACCTTAGCGACCCTCAATCAGACCAGTCAAAATAACCTCTATATCTCGAAATGAGAGCCTTAAATCAAACAAGATCAAACATAGATATTATAAAATAAAATCTTAATGAATTTACAAATATCATCACAAATGGATTCCTTATGTAAACACTCTCTAAATATTACAATAAGGTTATCTCAAGTCACATGATGTTACAAAATATTCATAGCAACATTAGATTATAATTATTTAATAATTTCCTTCTCCTAAATCATGAAATCCTATTTAAATACATTCTTCCAATGGTCATATTCTTCATTTCTTAGGATCTGTTACAATAGAATTAGATGAACTCATATTCTCTTGGAATGGTTTAACACAATGTCTCTATTTAATATTCATCATGGTTTCCACCACAAGAGTGATTTTAGGTTCCATCCACTAGAATATATATTTTTCATCTGATATAATTTATATAGATCTTTTTCTGGTAGGTTGATCAATGTTCATCCAGAAGACATGTATTCCTCTATCTAATAAAGTCAATCCAAAATATTTGGTAGAATTTCATCCAATTGAATTTTCTATAATTCATCTAGTTGACTTTATAAACCTAAATCCATTGAAATTTGTATTCATCCAACCAATGTACAAAGAACATGTTCATTTGATATTAATAATAATTTTTTTAGATGGAAGACGTATTATCCATCTATTAAAACATTAAGGTTTCCTAAAAAACATCTTAATGTATTATGAAGTATAAATTTATGAATGTATAAATATTTAAGGAATTGGATTTTGATTTTCAAAAGTATAGTTAGAAAGTGTTAAATGTATTATTTGAAATCAACTGATAATTGATAGCTTGTGGATAAGGAACATGTTGTTTCATCCTTCTCTCAACAAGTAGATCAAGCTATGATTCTGAATAAAGGGTGGAGAAGAAGAAGGTGTTTTGGGAGTCATAGGAGAAGATTAAGGATAATATGGGAATAATTCCATTACATTTATTTTTATTTATAATTAATATGGGGGATAATAAAAAGATACACATATTTTCATAACTGTGTTATGGTGTTGAAAAAAAATATATAAAGGGGGTATTAATGTTCCCATTTAAAAATTGTATTTATAGTTAATAAGTGATGTTTTTATAATATATATTTGTTTACAATATGTTTTTAAATAATATTAATTTGCATAAGATGAAAGAAAAATGTGCTGATTAAATGAAAAGTACTAATGACTGAGAATTTTCACTTGTTGAAGTGGAACCTTTGTACTTTTTTTATTTATATTATGATTATAAAAATACATATTTATTCAATAATTATAATTTCTCATAGATTTTTTTTAACCCTCCCCCTTATAAAATGAGTAAAAAAGTGTTTTATATAGTTGTAGAATAAAAATTATAATTTATATTGATTAAAATTTTATTATTCATATTTGTAATGTATTTTAGGAAATGATTTTTGAGATAAATTAATCATAATATATGGTGGTATATCATATTTTTTATGTATGTTGTTAGTTTTTTATATAATATTTTGTTTAATTAATGCATCAAACAAGTATTTAAACCTACTATGAGGTCGATATTGAATTTCCCGTGTGTGTAAATCGATTAACTACAAGGAAAAAAATTGATCATGAATTGATCGGTCATAAGTTCTCAATAGACCAAAAGAATAAATAGATCCTTCATAATTATATTGATCGTGTCAAACTAGAAATTTTTTTATTAGTGTTGAATTAACCATGTGTTGAGTTTTAAATGACCATACAATCTAATTGACCATGACATAAATTTATACAATTTAATATATCAACCATATGATCAATACTAATTGGCTACATGTTTGTGATTCCTAGATGGATTGTGAAGTCACCTTAATATGGGGGGTAAATTAGTGGTGAAAATATTATCTATTATATTCAATTTAAACTCTTTATAACTTTAATTTGACTGATCCTATAATACCTGTTAAGATGTATGGATAATTAGAAACTCTTCCTCATTGTTTACCTTTACATTATGAATATGTAATAATGAAAATAGAAAAAAGGTATTTTAATAAAGATCTAACTCAATGTGAGAAGATACATATTTATCATGGTGACTCACATTGGTCCATGGATTCTTTCAAAAATAATCTTTTCATCATTTACACGTGAGGGGTATTTATACTACACACCACGACTGGTATATATCTTGTAAACATATACCTATATATTGATAAGTAATTATACTGACTCCCATCAGTTCTAAATTTTTCTTATCTTTCAATCCAACATAAGATATAAATTCAGGCATCTCCTAGAAACTTCATTTGGAAAATATAAGTTTGATAGCTCCATCTGGGGTACTCCATATAGTGTGCTTTAATACGTTGAATTTTGTTTCATCACTATATTTGATAAAAAACACCACGTTCCTCTCTTTGATACTATTTTTAATAATATTGATTGAAATCCTTTGTCTAGTATACATAAGATAGAAAAATATATATCGGTTAACTTTGATCAGAACTCAGCCCTCTATATTTCTGATTAAAACCTATGGCTAGTGACTCTTCTTAAACCAAATATTTCCATGGTTGGAAACTATCACTACTCAAAAAAAACTAGCACTTCACTTCACTTGTATATATGAACTTTTTTACACTCTCACTTGTGTTATACGTGCACCCCCATTTTATATATTTTCTTGTATAAGTAAAGGAAAGAACTCAAATTTATTTTACCACTCAACTAAAATTCCAATTTATAACTTCTCCCTCATATTTAATATACTTGATACTTCTCAATTATTCTAGATCATTATTTAATGTTCATGAAAACTCAAGCATCTACATTATTCTTTATACTTTCTTAGCCTCTACATTAAGGAATATCTTCAAACTTCTTTATCTCATCCAAATAATATAATTTGAAAGATCATATCATCATAATCATTGTTAATTAAATTAAAAAGTTATTTTGAATATTCTTATTACTTATCTCGGTATATGTTTGTCTGATAACTTCAATAAAAAATCCTTCGCAAGGCCATTTTTCATATTTCTAGTGCATTTTATGTTTCTTAATCTCATAAATCACCTTTTTACAATCTACTTTAAAAAATGTTTCATTATAAATAAATCATGTCTTGTTAAAATAAAACACTTCATATGAATACTATACCTAATGGACTCATATTTTTTCATCTATCTTGATCTATCTTATATGTTATAATATCCCCATTTAGTAAATATTCCCTCAATTCAAACTTCACAATGGTCTTGGTTCGCAAAGATCAGTCTAGTTTTTCATCAAAAAAATGTTTATTTGATGAAATTTAATTACTCAGTATGATGGATCATCGACAGATAATAAAAATATATAAAAATCATCCTGGTGTTATCCTTGGTTAACTCCTTTGACCAATTCACTTTCTACTATACTGTTATGTAGGTATTTGTAAATGTTTTGACTGATACATCACAACATTTATCTCAATATTCATAAAAAATCCTTTGATATGAGAACATTAATATTTCTTTATCCAATGAAATAGTAAATCTTGGGTCAATTTCATCATGGAAATTTTTATGATCATTGAACCGATTCATTTAATTATCTTTGAAAATATTTTTAATAACATTCCCTATATTATAGGGAAAACATATTTTTCATATAAAACATGGTCCAATGGATTTTCATTTGACGGAGTCGATCCAGTAGGCTCTAAATAGAAATGAAATCCATAAAGTCATAACATTTAAAATTGTATAGGTTGTAACAAAACCTTCATCTTCTAGAACAATTCATACAGATACACAATCCATGAAAGAACTTCATATTTTTTTAACATTATAATTTTCCACATTGACTATTGTAAAAATTTCTTGTATTGTTACCTTAGATAGTTCATGGCTTTATACTTATTTACCCCTTTTAATTTATTTCAATATTATGAACAATAAATACTTCATTAGTCCATACCGTAATTTTTTCTTCTTCCATATGATAAAATTTTCCACTATTTGATGTACTTGATATGTTGGAATTCAAAATTTTCAGAATTATTACTATTAAAATAACAACATGAACTTTTAAAAACAACAGAAAACATTCCTAGGTCAAACATTGAATTATTAAACTTTTTACAAACTTTCACACACTTTATTGGTTCATGATTATCTTCATGATGATATTAACTTGATGAAATAAATAACATCATCAAACATAAGGGAAGTTTCTTAACATGGTTAAGGACACTTCCTTCAAATCCTGCAGTATATCATAAACTTGATAGGAATGTTTCCTAACATTCATGTTGAACTCATAAGTAAAATTTCTTATCTTACATATGGAATATTTCCTAAAAATTTCCAAAAAATAAAACTCCCCATTTATACTAATGATGGCTTTATATTCAGGTTAAATTCCATCAATAGACTTCTTCAATCAATTTATCTTCTGGTGATTACAATCTTTCCTTAAAAATACTCATTAAATTTACAACAAACTATTGAAAACATATAAAATATATGTTAAAAAATATCCTAAAGGATATTTAATCTCTCCCTTTTTATTTTTTTTCAATACCATATTGTCTTCAAATTTAATGATATATTTCTCTCACCTTATTGACAACGAATTCAAATTTTACTTCTTTTTAAAGTGTTTTATGTGAGGGGATATTTTTATATCCCCCTCATTGATATTAATTAAAATACCCTATTAGTGATATCTTGTGGCGATTGATAAAATTTTATCAAAACTTTTTTTCTTCCCTACCATGTATAAAATTCATACTTCTTTTGAAGAAGAAATCATCACTTTTTATAATTTAATAATCCTAAAATCAACTAGATCTTAGTCTAAGTGATCCATTCTCAATACATAAAATAATAGTGATAAAATCAAGAAATAAATCTATACATTATGTTTTTCCAAAAGATGTCAACATTTCAAAAACTTATTCTAGGGATAAATACATCGTAGTTTTTATTCAACTAACTTTCATATATCCATATTAACAATCATATAAAAACATTAAATCATAAACATGAGTATGTTTTATCCCCCTTTATAGGATGAAACAAATTTTATCATCAATAAAAAAATTCCCCCTTTACATTTGTACCTCATTTTTGTTATGAAAGTCAGATTATGGAATGTGTATCTCAAAGATGACAACAGCTTCCAATATTTTATATTTTCAGCATCTAGAGTTGGAATGGATTGGTTGAATGGAATAAATTTTTAAAAAACCTTATAAATATTCCAAAAACCCATTTTACTCATTATGATTTTGGGGTCCCCTTGAACATTATCACCTTCAATATCCTTTTCTTTCCAAGTAGTAATCTTCTTAGGTGGCATGAGTTTATTCTACTCATCATTATGTGGTGGATTTTTCTTGAATTTATCTAGTAAATAACATGAAATTTTCTTATTTTATTCTTCTTTCAAACTCCTTTCTTCCTCTAACTATTCTATCCATACAATGATTCAAACCATCAAAATATATTAAAATTTCTTATTGTTCTCAACTTTCCTCACAACACCACTTTTTATTTCTAAAGATTTTATATTCTTGTTTACAAATTTCTCTAACCCTGGTAACATTGACTAGAAATTTTAAAGAGTGTGTTTGGAAAACTTATATATTATATACAACTTTCTATATTCTGCTAAGATACTCTTTAGTGGAAACATCTAATGAAATTATACTTCTTCATCAGAGATGACTTCCACTATTTAAAATCTATTTATTTGTTTCTCATATTGATCGGATTTATTTCTTATGAATCCTTTTATTATCGTGAACATTCATGGAATGTTTACAACTATCCATTAATTTGACTTTTCTTCCATAAAAGTAACAATTTTTCTTGGGTATAACATCGTCAGAGATTTTCTTCCTAGTTGTAATAATATTCTTTCATTATTTTTATTTACACCGCAATATAGATTTATAATCTTGCATCCTTGCATTTTATTTTAGATTTTGTGTCTCTTTCCATTATTTTTACCTATGTTATGATTGGTATAATTAAACCATCACATTTCTTCACTGTGTTCATTTCTTCTATAACTTTCAAAAAAATGTTTAAGATATCCAAATCTTTTGGATACTAGAAGATATTTCTTCTTTTATGAATATTGGTTATACATGTATGAGTATCATTTTATTTTCACTCCCCCCACTTAATTTTTGATTTACGTATTCTTCATACCATGGAAAATCATTCCAACAATCGATATCCATGTGTCAAAACTTTCCATAGCACCAATAGTAACCAATGAGCCTAAACTTCTTTCATTGTGTTACATATTTTCTAGAGGAAACTTTAATCTTTGGGAAATATTTGGGGGAAACCTTTCCCTTTTCTTCTCTAACTTCCATATTTTTATAAGAGGTAGGATCATGAATTTATTCACCAATATTTATTCAAAATTATAACCTACACCAATATTGTTAGAGTTTGTGCTAACTAATTCATTGAATTATTGGGTTGAATTTTTCTCCATCTTATCAAAAGAAGATTCTTCTAATGCTTTTAAATTCTTCATATTTTTGGATAAAGATACTATACTAGTGATAATTTCCTTAGAAACTTTATAAATTATTCTTATATCAACATTATGTGAAGATTCATCTTGAGTAGCTTCCACATTTCTCAATCTTACCTTTTACTTAAGAAAAATTAAGTTTAAAGTGTTCTTATGGTTTTCAAGACTAGTCTCTTTATCTTTACATATAACTTCTAATATTTCTATATTTTTACCACAAACCACACAAACCTCATTTAAATAATGTAGAAGTTCATTTACAGGATTTTAATTTATGTTTACTTGATCATTCTTAAACCCAAAAATTACATTGTGAGTATCCTCTAGTTCATAGAGATTTTCATTGGAAACATTTATAAATACATATTATTCAAAAATACACCTCAACAAAGATACTTCCATAAGTATGAAATTTTATTCATAGAATATTTTTGATTTTTCCTTAACTTGATTGTATTTGGTGAAGGTTTCACACAAGTGCTTCTTCTAAAATCTTTATTCGTGTAGTTTACTCTCATTCTGTAGTAATATTTTAGGCTATTATATTCTTATGGGATTAGCTTTAAACAGAGAGTTCTTGAATTTGAAAAAACATTCTAACACATGGTGTATTTCATTAATCACTTCCTTATAAATGAAATTCTCATTAAACATATATAGAAAATTTTCTCTAGAAGGCTGAACTTATCTTGAGAAAATAACATAGTTTCTTTTTTTCTTTAAAAACATCTAATGAGAGATATTTATTCTTAGGTATTATTTCTTAGATCTTGTTCTTTTTTATAGAGTTACAATTTTAACTATGATACTTTATATTATTATCCCATTATATGTGAAATTAGATATATAGTAAATTTAATAAGAACATTTTTCATTTAAGAATTATTTTCAAAAAAAAATTATTCAATTGTTACTCGGTAATCATAATATACATAGCTTGAGAAAGATTATTTTACATGATTAAGATTTTCATATTCACAAGGATTATTACCGCATATCAAAACTTTGGGTGGTAATGAATCCTAATTCTAGTGGTTTTTAGAAGCTTATTTCCTCTACTTATAACTTTTTATCATCTTCATATTCTTTGAGGTTTTGGTTGAAAACTTCTTGTTTCTAAAATAAATCTTGACTTCTGTATCCTTCTTCTCATGATGAATTTTCTTAACTTCTAGAGAAAAACTTTCTTCAAATTCTAGAATTTTTCACTTCATATAATATAGTTAAACATAAATAAAAGAAAAACAGGTATATAAAAATATAGAAAACCTTTTTCTGATACCATTTGATATCCCCATATGGAAAGTGCAGTCACCCTAATAGTTGGGTGATTTACTGTTTACTTACTTTTACTAATTATATTCAACTTAAAATATTTATTACTTTTTTTTATTAAACCTCTATTATTAGTTAATATTTATGGATCTTTATATACTCTAACAAACTATTTTACACTTATGATATATAGATTATATAAGGAAAATAACACACTAGTATTTTTACAAGGGTTCACCTTAGTATGAGAACTGACATCCTTTCCATTAAAATTCCCTTCAGTCTATCAATTCTTCCACTAATAATATTTTTAGTCAATTACATGGGAGGGGTATTTATAATTTATCCCATAATTTTTCTATATCTTGAAAATACCCACCTATCACTTGATAGGTAATTATACTAACTCCCATCAGTTACAGACATTTCTTATCATTCGATCCAACATAAAATAAACATGAAAGAATCTCCCTGAAGCATCATCTGGAAAATAACCATCTAAAAACTCTATCCATTGTACTCTGTAAATAACTCCTTAACACATTATAATTGTTTTTAATGCTCTATCATATGAACAACACCATATTCATTATTCATGTACTCTATCAAATGATCCTAATTAAAAACTACTCTATAGTATTCATATTATAGGTAAAACTCTGTATATTACCTCTAATTAGAACATGACCCAGTACACCTCTGATCAAAACCTCTGTCTAGTGCATATTCTTTAATAAAGTATTTCCTTGTTTAGAAACTCTAACTTCTCAGAAAAACATTAATAATTATCTTTAAATACACATATGAACAAAATTTTCTACTCTCAACCATTTTTTACTTACCCCCCCCCCCCCATTTTATAGGTCTATTTGTAGCATTAAATGTGGGTATTTAGATTCATTTTCTCACTCAAATCTAATTTTATTTTCAAACTTCATTATCTTTTTTCCTTCATTGGATACTTATAAATTAATATATAACATCATTGAAGCTTCATGAAATCTCTATCATCTGTATCCTTTTTCAAACATCCTTAGCCTTGGTATTAAGGAAATTCTTAGAACATTCTTATCTTATTAAGATAACATAATTTGAAAGATCAACTCAGTATAATCAATATTAAGGATATTAAAAAGTAATTGTAATTATCCTCGGTACTTTGTATGATATATGTTTGTTAGATTAATTCAATAATAACTCCTCCATCTAGTGATTTTTCCTCTTTCTTGTGCATTTGATGTTTCTATGTTTGGTAAATCACATTTCCATAATCTAATTTGACTAAAAGTTTTGGTTCAGAATAATTAGCTCTTCTTCAACCAATGCTCTTCATATGCCTCATATTCCTAATAGATTCATGTTTGTTAATATAGAACAATCTGTTTAATATTTTTTCATGTCTTCATATGATACATCCTACATCTTTTCAAACTTCAAAATAATCTTGATTCATAAATTTCAATCTAGTTTATATTCAGAGCATAATTTTTTTGATGACATTATATTGCTCTATCTAATTTTTTATTCATCCAATGGATCTTCAACCTATCATCCTATTCTACAGAACTTCTCCAAATGAATTATTTGATAAACACCTTCTTTGACATATTCACATTTTACTATACTGATTGATATAAATTTATGAATTGTATAACTAATAGAAATTAGGATTCATCTTAGTATTAATACAACATTATTTTCTAGGATAGCCTTCATATTTATAAAAATGATTGAATTTTAAATATTTTTCTAATATCATAACGGAACTATATTTAATCAATTTACCTATTTATCTAATTATTTTGGTAAATATTTATATAAATTTTCCTTATATTGGAGGGAAAACATATATATAAAAAAACATGGTGAAATTGATCTTCATCCAAAGGAATCAATTCAGTAGCCTCCAGACAGAAACACACTCCTTGAATTCATAACATAAAAATTTGTTTAAGTTGTAATGAAACCTTTGTCTTCTTGAAAACATATTATTGAAATTAACCCTATGAAATAACTATTTATAGTTTTTAACATTAATATTTTCCATATATAACTTCACAAAATTTGTCTATCTTGTTACCTCATCAACATATGATTGGAACACATTAGGCATTTTATATATGATAAAATTGTTGCAACATGTAAAATATTCTTTTAAAAAATTATTTTTTACTTTTTATGGTTGAAACATCAATGAATCATCTAGTATTACATAATTATATATTTAATACTTCTTTAACATCAATCTTCTCATAGATTTATACTCCTTCCCCCCTTTGGAAATCTTATAAACTTTTGACTGGTAACGACTTATATGGTGCATCTGATAGCTTGTTATTTATCTATCTGGTACTTTTTTTCATTTTTCAATGTACTTGATCCATTGGAATCTAGAATTATTAAACTGATTACTCATTTAAAAATAAATTAAACTTTGTAAAACCAAAAAACAAGCTTTATAGTTCAAAAACTGACTTTATCCACTTTTCACAACCTTTTATAAAATTTATTGGATCATGATAATCTTTATGATGTTAAGAACTTGATGAATGATATAGTATCATCTAACTTAAGGGATGTTTCCTTGTGTGGTTAAGGAAAAATTTTCCACCTTATAAAACACTTCATAAACCTATTAAGAGAGCTTTATTACCATAATGAGAAACTCATAAGTAAAATTTATTATCTTCTATAGGGAAATTTGGATTAAATTTATCCAAAAAAATCAAACTCCCCCTTTGTACTTTCGATGATTTTACCTTCAAGCTATCTTCCTTTAAAATATTTGGATTTAATTGTGTAAATAAAATCTTGAAATAATCATCAAGGCGAAAATATTATTTTGTGATGTCATGAATAAGTAGAAATAAATATTAGACACCTCAAAGAAATCCTCCATTTCATGGAATGAGTTATGGATATTAGAAGTCTCACATGGAAGGATTTCTTAATAACCTAAGAAATAACAGTTGGAAAATCATGGTAAAACCATACAAAATTCCTAAATTTTATCCTAATTCATTAGTTGGAAATGATGTGGTAAATTATGTGTAACATTACAGGGTAATAAATATTATATATTGTGTAATTAAAATAAATGATTATAGTCATATATTTGTATGAAAAATAGTACATGACCTTTTAAAAATAGTATGAGGAAATCATCTTGGTTTGGATAAGTTGGTATGAATTAATTTAGGAATATTAAGGTCCAACTATCATGAATTTAGAATGTGAGAACAAGAAATTTTAATTCAAATATTTCATAAATTTTCCCTAAATGTAAATTTTATCAATTTCTTGAAAAAATCATAACATGATTTAACATTGGAGGAGATATTATGAACATATTTACCCAAAAAGAAGCATGCTAAGAAAGTATAAATTGATTAATGAAAAACTTTCAAGGAATATAATTTATAAGAACCTATTGTATCCTTATTATAATATGATTTAGTACTCAAAAACATTGATCAAGTTGAAATTTTTAGAAAGAAAGGTTTTTTATTTAAATCCAATATTAACAATTACACCTCTAACTCCGAGCTATGGTCCTGTGAAAGAAATCATGTTACCCATATTGAAAAGGAATGATATAGAAAGAATAAAATCTACATATGAATATTTAAAAATTATCATCCTAAAAGTGATCATAAGGGGTCGAAAAAAGGCATTGATATTTTTAATGATGATTCAAAAATTATTTATTATGAGTATTGGAAATGAGAAAACATCAAGACTAATTGGCCCAAACTCAATATTGATACGAATAAGTGAAAATAATAAAAATGGAAAGGAAAGAAATGGAATTTGGTTGGATTTACACTTCAAACTCATATTTTGGGGATGATTCTAATGCTAAAAAGGAATTATAATACTTGTGTTTAATGAAATCATCAAAGTAGTTATGTGAAATAGATTTATATTTTTCTTATAAATATAAATATAATATAATAAAAGATATTTTTTATGGATATATTGGTAGATTAAATAATTATATTAACAAGATTATTGGGTTATTTTAAAAAATTAATAATTAGCATAAGGTAGATTTTAAAGAAAATAAAAAATTAGGAAATAATACTTCGATCTATAATAAAAAATAATTTTTTTATATGGAAAGTGTTTAACTTGAATATCGTAAACATAAATATTATCAGTCTAAATGTGATGAAGATCAAAAAATTATGTTTGATTCTGTTTTAGAATAAAATGATTTTCTTTATTATGAAATTGAATTATTGAAATATTATCTCAATACATTTATTCAAGATAAAAAAATATATAATAAAATTATTAATTTGAATAAATTAAATGAAAATAAAAATGGTATTTTTTATGATTTCTTTTACCCAAAATTTATAATACCTTATTTGTTAAAGGTTTTTGTGGAAATTTATCTAGTGTTACATAATTTAAATTTTAATTGAAGGGGCATTATGTTAGTGAATATTTCTTGATATTTACATAATCACATAGACGCACCAAGGATTTTATCTATAAATTTTTTTCTTTTTTTATTACCTTTCAAAACATGCTTGAAATTAGTTTTCATTTCCATTAATATTTTTTTAACCCGATTGGACCAATGATTTCTTAGGTACCAAAATTCTATTGATTTTTTTATAAGAACATTGTATTGAAAGTATAAAAGATAACATGTGGTACATGAATTGTGGATTTTCATGACATATGAGTAGTTATATCTTTAAATTTATATCATTTCATAAGTGAAACGGTGGTAGTGTCAAACTTTTTGATAACTCAAAGGGAAAAGTAAATGGTTATGGAGAAGTTTTAATTTAAAATTCGATTATCTTTTTTAATAGTTTTATTTTTTGAAGACCTAGAATAAAACTTGATAATTATATCACAACTTTTTGAGTATAGTATTTATATGAAATTAGAAAATATTAAATGTATTATATTAAAAGATGAATAAATCATATTTTATAAAAATATAAAAGATAATATTTATTTAATCAATTTTGCTAAATTAAATGATTAAACGTAAAATTTTCAAAATGTTATACAATATAAAAATGTTTTCTCGAATATAATATTAGTTAATTCAAATTTTATGTTATTTTTAATGCTCTACAAGAATCAAAAGGTGTTATATATTTTTGAGCTAAATCTGGATAACACTTATGTATGGTATTCATTCTTAAAATGTGAACAACATAAGGAGTATTTTAAATCAGTTCACGAGGAAAGAGATTATAGAGGAATTCATATCTTACATTTGGATCCTTTTGGTCCCATGAAAACTAAAAGGCTAGGAGAAAAAATATATGTATTTATATTTTTATATTACTTTATCTAGTTTACATTCACATATTTTCTTACACATAAATATGAGATAATGTCTAAATTCATTAATTACTCTAAATTGGTTCAAAATAAAAAGTGATATCTAATTTCATCAATTATAGGTGATACATGTGGTGAGTTTTCAAATCATTAATTTTAAAATTTCTTTAAAAATAATATATATAATCAAAAAAATTCATCTCTTATGACTCTTTAACAAAATGAAGTGGTAGAAAGGAAAAATAGAACCTTAGAAGAAATGTATAGGACAATAATAATGAATATGAATTAAAAAAAATAATTCTAGTTTGAATTTTTAATACCACATGTTATGTTTATAATAACCTTTTTCATAGAACATTCTTGATGAAAACACATTTTAAAATCTGTAAAGGAAGGAAGTCAACAATTGGCTATTTTAGAGTATTTAGATGCAAAATTTTCATTCTTAATACCAAATATTCATTGAAAAAAATTGATTCAAAATATCACTAATGTATTTTTATTGGGTAATAAAATTATTTAAAGGATTATAATGTTTAAAAAAATAAAAATTTGATCATGAAGAATCTTTCCATGTCAAACTTTACGGTAATCATTTAAAAGTAAAAAAAATATGATTCATAACAGGTTGTGTAAGAGTTTAGAGATTTCAAATTTGGAGAACATGAAAATTTAGATTTGAATGGATAAATGTAGGGCGATATTATTTCTCATGAAAAACATTAAAATTTCATAAAGACAATTTTATTGAAAAATTAAGTGGTTATATAGCTGATTTTGTTAAATCAAGAAATTTCTTAAGAAATTTTTTTAGTTATCATGATTTAATTTTTTTATTTTTGTAAGATCCTGACATTTTCTAGAGTCATCTCAAGTGAATTTTTAGGTACTTTTTGAAATTTTTAAGTACCTTTAACTTGGAGTAGTGTCTTGGGGTGCGTTTGGGTGAATTTTTAAGGAAAACTAATAGAAAGTGGGTTGTGCACGGTTTGCACACGGTTTGAAAAATAGTGCGACCAAACCGTGCCAAGTATGAAAAACTGGATATAGGGGTCTGAATGGTGTGCACTTGGTTTGAAATATTGTGCTGCTAAACCATGCCGAACATTAAAACCTGGACAGAGAGGTTCACATGGTTGGCTCACGGTTTTCCTAACCGTGCCACTCGGCCAAGGAAACCGTACGTGCGGGATTTTAATTCTGGAAATCCTTTTTAAAGCCACATGAACCCCCAGGACTACCATATTTCAACCTTGGATTAGGATTGAATAATTATAGGTGTTTTCAAAGCCTCTCAGAGAGATTCAAAGGTGATCTGAATCTCTTTCTTTGATATTGAATTCCCGGATTAAAGTTATGGTCTCCTCCTGGTAAGTGTATTTCATCCTGATGCTTATTCCGTTCTTTCTCTTATCTTTTCTAGGTATTTTCATGGAGAATATTCACCATTTCCATGTGTCTAAACCTATGTTTTGAAATCTAGATCTATTATTGTGAATCTAGATCTATATTTTAATGATCTTGATGCCTTTGATCTTAATTTTGGTTTTAGGGATTTAGATCTGAAGCTTGATCGACGACGTTGTTCCACTCAGATTTTGGGGATTTCCATTGGGATAACTTCTATCAATAAACTGAGGTAGGTTATCTAAATTGAACTCCCATAGTCATGATTTATGATATGTGTATGATTTTATGAATTTTCTATATTCCCTTGATAATTAAATTTCCTAATTTGGAGTAATTAGGTATATGGAATTTAATTGAGTTGCCTTCATGATTTAATTGATGATTGAATCACAGAACAAACGATGGGGGGTTTCCCAAATAGATCTCTTGGAGATTTTATATTCTAATTGAGATATTTAATTTAATGTGAAAATATAATTAATTGTGATAATTAATTATGCGCCATAATGTTGACAAAAGATAATTAATTGGGAGAATTAGTTATATGTCATGATGTTGATCAAATATAATTAATTGTGATAATTAGTTATGGAAAATTGAGATGTGAAATGGATAATTAATTATGAAGAATTAATTATGGAGTGAGAATGGTTTTGATTGATTAATTAATTTATGAATTAATTAATGGGTTATATTCATAGTTAATTATTGAATTAACTATTTGCCTTTAAAATGATTAACTAATCATTGGATTAGTAAATGAATAATGTGGGAAATTATTAGGATTTAAAGAATGATTAAATGGATGAGATTTTTCGGTGCTAGGAATGGAATCCTAGACCTATTAGAAGTTTGGAATTGAACATGTAATTCCTCCCCAATAGTTATCCAAGCTTAATATTATGGGGTTCTAGGCATGATGACTTACACCGAATGAGAATTGGAGTGCTAGGCATGACAACCTACACTCAATGAGATTTTCGGTGCTAGGAATGACGATCTAAACCAAATGATTAATGATAATAATGAATGATTATTCAACCTAGACTTGGGGTTCTAGGCATGATGACCTACACCAAATGATTAAATATAATGAATGATTATTCAAATGGGAAACATTAATTTAATTGGATTAATGTGATGATTAAATATTAAATGACAATGTGATAATTGTTTAAATTATGCGTTATAATTATTGATTCATAAAACTACATGCACTATATTTTTAATAGACTTGTTTTAGACACTTTTGGTGGTGGCCTATTGAGTTGAACTCACATCCTATTTAGGACGCCTGATCGGCACCTGAGCAGACTTTATTATTGTAGAACAGGATAAGGGCAAGGCCCTGGGTTTGGTTGTTGTTTGGGATTTGAGCATGGGAGGGGGAACCAGATGCAGTTCGGGACCTATTTTGGAGTCTTTGTGTCTTTACATTGTTTTTTATTATATACACGTATCATTTTCATTGTCATAGAATGTTTTACCTTTCAATTGAGTATTGTATTTTCTGGTTTTTACTATCATATTTCATGGAATTGTTATGATTATTTATATGATTCCATACTTGGTTATTTTTATTTTCTTTCTCTGGTGTTTTATTCTGATAACAAAGGGTATAGTCTCCCCAAGACTGACTTACCAGAACCTCCTTTCTAGTCAGCACACTCTGCTATATGGGGAGGCTTGCTTGAGGGAATGTGTCCAAACGGCTCGGGGCACTGTTTAGTGGCTCCCGGTTCGGGACGTCACAAAGTGGTATTAGAGGGGTTTTCTTTTACTTCTTCTTATTTTGTATTAATATTTTGGTAAAGTTGGATAGGAGACTAAGAAGAGTTGAAACATGGTAATGATCTCATGTATGGGAGTTGCAAACCCATGTACAAGGGAAAATATGAGTACTCAGGGTGGGATTGTTGTGATTGTTATTTTTTGTTATAGTTGTATATTATTTCACCTTGGGTGATTTAGTTGTGGTGTGATGTGATATTTGTTTTGAAAATTGTTGAATTTTGATTCGTGGCCTAAAGAGGCATAATAGTTGAGTCTACATGAATTATTCTAGGCACTCAGGGTTGTTGTGACATGAATAATTATAGGAACTCATAGTAAAATGGATTATGAGTAAGTTTTTGAAAATGAATTTTTTTCCCTTGTTGTGATATTGTAATTATGAAGCAAAATGAGAATAAATCAGTGTCTAATGAGAACCTTAATTAATGACATGAGTATGAGAAATTAATTAATTGTTGAATTAATTTATTTAAAATAATGTGATTAGTTAATGGTTGAATTAATTAATGATAATGATTATACCCTCATTAACCAAGACCTAAGAGTAGGATGGTTAGGGGTAGTGATAAGGCCTCGGTGTTGAAAGTGTGGTAAGAAAAAGGGGGGGAAGCTTGTTGAAACTTGTTGTGTTAGTTTCTCCTCTTAAGTAAATGTTATAAGGTTAGGTTATGAGACCTGAGACGTTCTTTTGGATTTTTTGAAGTATGAATCCATGACGATTTTTGAGGGAGATACCAAGGGGTATGGCTCAGAATGAAATTATAGATAGAGATATTGAGGCACCATTGGTGAAAGATGGGGAATAAGGGTAATAGTTCCAAGATAACTTTTATCATTTCATGCAATTCATGGAGAGAGATCTCGGGCGAGTTCAAAAAAGTATGTCTGAGTTGACAAGGGAGTTTCAGATGAAGCACCCTTCTAATTTTTCTAGAGAGGGTGGACATGATGGAGATGAAATCTATATTTAATTCATAGAGATGATAATTGATCATTTAGAGACTCCAGCTGAGAGAAGGGTCAAGTTGGCTGGTTATATGTTGCGGGGTTCGGTGAAGCATTGGTGGGACATTCAGGTATGACCTGAACAAACTGATAATATGTTATGGAAGGAATTTTTTGAGAAGATCTTGGAACACTTATATCTAGAAATGCTAAGATAAGAGAAGGATTTGGATTTTATGCATCTGCTACAAGGAATCATTTCCATAATGGAGTACGCTGAATGTTTCACAGATTTAAAGAATTTTTCTCCATATTTGGCGGCAGATGTGGTATCTTCAGAATAACTATTTCAGGATGGACTTAAGTGTGAAATTAAGTCTTAGGTGAATATATTTAGGCTGAATAAATTTTCAAAAGTGGTTAATCATGATCTCATCTCAGATGGGAACCAAAAGGAGGCTTCCAGTACTGGACAGGTAGCTGGATGATCAGGAAGTGGGCCTTCCAAAAGTAGGTAGCACCATCATGAGAATCTTAGTTAAAATAGTGGAAAGAAAGGTGAACAGTTAGGAGGAATAGTTACATCAAATCTTTCTCATGTGCATTTCCACCAGTTCAGTAGGCAGGGACACTATCATACACATTGTCCTTGACCACCAGTGGAGTTTCAGTTTTGTGGCAATATGGGACATCTACAAATGTTTTGTATGAAGTAGCGGAAGGCTGGTGCTGAGGGATCATCTACTTAGAGTTAGAGTGTGGGAAGGGGGTCTTCTACCCCATATAGGTATGGAAGTTAGAGTTCTACTGGAAGAGCCAGTAGAGGAATTGGGTGTGGTGCTTTAGGGCATGATCGCTCGTATCAGTAGAGTGGTGCTACTCAGGGGAGTCAGGAGACACCAAAGGGAAGAGGAGTAGGATAGTTAAATGCAGTGAAACCCATAATTGTGGAGAGAGAGACTAGGACATCAACAGTGAGAGGTAATATTCTAGTTGTTTCTACTTTATCTACTTCCTTATTTGATATGGGTGCCTCTCATTCCTTCATATCTACAAATATTTTTAATGGATTGAGCCTAGAGGTGGAGTTCTTAAGCAGGATGATGAATATAGATACACCTCTGGGAACACGAACTAGGGATATCTGTTTATACAAGGGATTTTCTCTAGAGATCAGAGAGTATTGTTTCCTTTCGGATATCTATGTCCTTGATATAACGGGCTTCAATCTGATTATGGTTATGGACTGTCTAGTCGCATATAGATCCTACATAGATTGTTACTATAGGATAGTGACATTTGTATCTCATGAGGTTGATCAATATGTCCATGGAGAATGGGATATCCATGCAGGCAGATATGGGACAATTACTTATCAACTAGGAGAGCACACGACCCAATTTGGTAGTATTTTTCTGGATGATGGGAGTTGTAGAAAATTTGTTCTTCAACTAATAGTAGAAGGATTTTAGGATGTCTTTCCTAAATAATTTTAAGGGTTTCCACCTAATAGAGATGCAAAATTCACTATTGAGTTTATGTTGGGGGCTGAGACGGTATCTATTCCACCATACAGAATGGAACCGAATGAGCTTCAAGATCTCAAAACACATTTGGAGGAGTTGGAGGATAAAGGTTTTATCTGTCCAAGTAAGTCACCTTGGGGATCACCTATTTTGTTTGAAAATAAGGTCGACAAGAGTTTATGCTTGTTTGTTGACTACCAGAAGTTGAATAAAATGACTGTGAAGAAATGATATCCTCTTCCATGTATCGATGATATGTTTGACCAACTAAAGGGGACTAGTGTGTTCTAAAATATCTATATGAGATTAGGGTATCATCATGTGAGAGTTTAGACTTCTGATATATCAATAACTTCTTTCAGAAGCAGGTATGGCCTTTATGAGTTTTTCGTAATTCCATTTGTATTGAAAAATACTCCACCAATGTTTATGGCCTTGATGAACAAGATCTTTCATCCATACTTAGATCAGTTTTTGGTGGTGTTTGTGGATGAAATATTAGTGTACTCTAATACTCATGACGATCATGCCCAACATCTTGACATCATCCTGAGTACACTGAGAGAGAATCGACTATATTACAAGATATAAAAATATTAGTTTTGGATTGATAGGGTACACTTTTTGGGGAATATCATCTCAGAAGAAGGTGTGGGTGTTGAGCCAGAGAATGTGTAGGCAGTTATTTCTTGGGAGCATCCCAAGAAGTTTTTTTATATTCAATGCTTTTTGGGATTATCTAGTTATTACATGAGGTTTATTCAGGACTTTTCATGAATGGAAGCACTGCTTACTGGTTTGAAAAATAAAGGGGTAAAGTATTTTTAGACAGAATCATGTGATAAGGATTTCCAAGAGCTAAAGAAGTGCTTGACATCGGCACCAATTTTGGTATTATCTGAGTCAGGTGGGTAGTACATGGTGTATTGTTATGCTTCTGGGGTCAGACTCGGCGTGGTGTTGATGCAAGGGGATAAAGTCTTTGCTTATGGGTCTTGGTAGTTGAGGCCACATGAACAGAATTACCCTACACATAACCTTGAGTTAGTAGGAGTGGTTTATGCTCTTAAGTGTTGGCGACACTATCTTTTGGGTAAAAAGTTTATTGTTTTTACGAATCAAAAAATCTTGAAGTATATCTTTTCACAGTGCTAATTGAATCTTCAGAAGTGAAGAAGGGTAAGTATATGTAGTCCTTTGATTTTGAACTGGCATATACACCCAGAAAGGGGAATAGTGTGGCTGAGACCTTGAGTATAAAAACTCCACCTTAGTTGGTACATTACTCAAGTATAGAGTGGAAGATGATGACTTTTATGGAAAAAATGTATAGGGTAGTTCAGAAGAGTCAGGAGAGGATGACTCTGGTTTCTGTAGTAGTAGACTCTACACTCTTGATATGGATCAGGGACAGGTAGTATGAGGATCTATAATTTTTATCCTTGGGAGGAATCCATGAAGGTGGGGGGACACTTTCAGACTGGAAAATAGATGAGGATGATATCATCTATGTGAAAAATCGGGTTGTTGTTTTTACGTGTATGTGAAAGGAACTCATGAAATAATTTCATGCTTCAAGGTGGGCAATACATCCTAGGGTGACAAAAATGTACTATGACCTTTGATGAAAGTTTTGGTGTCTAGGAATGAAAAAGGAAATAGCAGGGTTCGTAACAATATGTTTCACCTATGAGAAGGTGAAAGTAATGCATCAATGACCTGGAGGCCTATTGAAGTCGTTACCTATTACATAATGGAAATGGGATGATGTGACTATAGATTTCATGGTAGTACTTCCAAAGAATCTTAGGAAGAATGATTCTATTTGGGTTATGGTGGATCGACTAATGAAGGTATCACACTTATTTCCTATCAAGGAAACCTTTATATTAGAGTAGTTGGGAGAAATGTACGTGAGAGACATAGTTCGTTTGAATGGGGTGCCATGGACTATAGTTTCAGATCGGGATTAGTGATTTACTTCATGATTCTAGCAGGGTTTATAGAAGGTTCTTAGTACAAAAGTTCTGTTAAGTATGACCTTCCACCCATAGACAAATGGGCATTCAGAGTGTACCATACATGTGCTAGAGGATATACTACGAGCATGTGTTCTTGACTTTTGTGGTTCTTGGGAGGATCACTTATATTTAGTTGAGTTCACCTATAATAACAGTTATCAAGATACCATACAGAAGGCACTATACGAGTCACTTTATTTTAGACCTTGTAGTTCACTGCTATGTTGGTTAGAGGTGGGTGAGTCAGAGCTATTGGGACCGAGTCTCGTTCAGGAGACATAAGAGCATGTACAGTTGATTCAGAAACATATGGCTACGACTCAAAGTATACAGAATTCGTATGCTCATAAACATATATTACCCCTAGAGTTTATAGAGGGTGATTGTGTATTTCTTTAGATGTCGCCTAGATTGGGTCACCACAGGATACGGAGGTAGGGCAAGTTAGCACCCAGGTATGTGGGACAGTTTGAGGTGCTGGGGAGAATTGGGCTGGTGGCATACCGATTAGTACTTCCATAGAAATTCAGTGCAATGCATGATGTTTTCCATGTGTCAAAACTACGGGAGTATCACCCTGACCCTTCTCATGTGATTGATGTGGAATAGGTTGACCTTGAGGCTGATGCATCCTTTTAGGAGCATCTGATATGTGTGCAGGGTCGCAATGAGAAAGTGTTAAAGAGAAAGACTGTGTTGTTATTTCAAGTGTTATGGAAACATGGAAATGATCAAGAGGAAAATTGGGAATGGGAAGCAAACATGAGGGATCAATGGTCCAATATTTTGGGCTCGGAATCTTAGAGAAGTTCGGGAGTGCATCTTGAGGACAATCTGTTATAAGTTGGGGAGAGTGTAAGATCCTGGCCTTTTCTGGAGTCATCTCGATCACGTTTTTAGGTAATTTTTTAAGCTTTTAAGTACCTTTAACTTCTATTAGTGTCTTGGGGTGAGTTTAGACGAATTTTTAAGGAAAAATAATGGATAGTGGGTTGTGTACTGTTTGCGCACGATTTGACAAACCATGCTACCAAACCGTGCCAAGTGTGCAAAACTGGAAAGAGGGGTCCACACAGTTTACACACGGTTTGAAAAACTATGTGGACAAACCATGACAACCATGAAAACATGAATAGAGAGGTCCTCGCGATTGGTGAATGGTTTTCCTAACCGTGCCCCTCTTCCCAAGAAACTTTGCACGCAAGATTTTAATTTCAAAAATCTTTTTTAAAACCACCCAAACCCCCCAGGACTCCCATATTTTGACCTTGGCTCGGGCTTGAAAAATTCTGGGTGTTTCAAAAGCATCCCAGAGGGATTCCAAGGTGATCCAAACACCGTTCTTCAAGATTTAAAACCTGAAATGAAGATCCACTCTCCTCTTGGTAAGTGGATTTTATCCCAATGCTTCTTCTGTTCTTTCTCTTTTCTTTTCTAGGTATTTTCCTGGATAATATTCACTATTTCCAAGGATATAAACCTATAGGTTGAGAACTAGATCTAGGATTGTGAATATAGATCTAGATTTGAAATATCATGAAGCATTTGATATTAATTTTGGTTTTTGGGATTTAGATCCGGAGCTTGATCGATAATGTTGTGCCGCTTTGATTTTGGGGATTTCATTTGTGATAACTTCTGTCAATAAACTGATGTAGGTGGTCTAAATAAAACTCTTATAGTAATGATTTATGATATGTGTATGATTTTATGAATTTACTATATTCCCTTGATAATTTAATTTCTTAATTTAGAGTAATTTGGTATATGAAATTGAATTGAGTTACCTTGGTGATTTAATTGATGATTGAATCATGGAACAAATGATGTGGGGTTTCCCAAATATATCTCTTGGATATTTGATATTCTAATTGAGAAATTTAATTGAATGTGAAAATATAATTAATTGTGAGAATTAATCATGTTCCATGATGTTAACAAAAGATAATTAATTGGGAGAATCAGTTATATGTCATGATGTTGATAAAAGATAATTAATTGTGAGAATTAATTTTGGAAAGTAGAAATTTGAAATGGATAATTAATTGTGAAGAATTAATTATGGAATGATAATGGTTTTGATTGATTAATTAATTGACAAACTAATGAATGGGTTATGTGCTTAGTTAATTTTTTAATTAACTAATGGACTTTGAAATGATTAACTAATCATTGGATTAATAAATGAATAATGTGGAAAATTTTATTATTTAAAGAATGATTAAATGGATGATATTTTTTGGTGTTAGGCATGGCGTCCTAGTTAGATTAGAAGTTGGGACTTATACATGACCTTACTCCCCAATAGTTATCAAATATTGAGATTATGGGGTGCTAGGCATGATGACCTACACCGAATGAGAATTGGAGTGCTAGGCTCGATGACCTATACGCAACGATATTTTTGGTGCTAAGTATAATGACCTACACCAAATGATTAATGATAATAATGAATGATGATTCAACTGAGAATTGGGGTGCTTGGAATGACAACCTACACCAAATGCTTAATGATAATGAATGATGATTCAAATGGGAATCATAAATTAAATTGGCCTAATGTTATGATTAAAGATTAAATGACAATGTGATAACTGTTTAAATTATTCATTTTACTTATTTCTTCATAAAACCACATGCACTATATTTTGACTGGACTCATTTTAGACATCGTTGTTGGTGGCCTACTAAGTTTTACTCACACCCTATTCAGGCCTTCTGATTGGCAACCGAGCATACTTTGTTTTTGTGGGACAGGATAAGGGTAAGGCCCTGGGTTAGGTTACTGTTTGGGATTGGAGCGTGGGAGAGGTAATCAGATGCAGTTCAGGGCCCATTTTGGAGTCGTTGTTTCTTTTATTTGTGTTTCATTGTAGACACTTGGCACTTTAATTGTCATAGAATGTTTTAACTTTCATTTGAGTATTATATTTTCTGGATTTGACTACCATATTTCATGGCATTATTCTAGTTATTTATATTCTTTTGTACTTGGTTATTTTTATTTTCTTTCGTTGGTATTTTATTCTGATAACAGAGGGTATAGTCTCCCCATGACTGACTTACCAGACCCTCACTGCTAGTCGGCACCCTCTGGCGTATGGGGAGGCGCACTTGTGGGAATGTGGCCAACTGGCTCGGGGAACCGTTCAGTGGCTCCCAGGTTGGGATGTCACACTTTTATACCTTATAATATAAATAATTCTTTTTCTGATTCAAGAAGGATTGTGGTATCATAGGAAGAATTAAATTTGTTTGATAGATTTTACATATATACTGTAATTGAACCCTTTTGGATTAAAATAATATTGGAACTAGATAAATATTTTAAAATATGTTATATGAATCTTGTTACATCCCTAGAAACAAGGCTTGATTGGTAGCTCTTGGTTTCAATCAAGAAGAAGGGATTTATTTTGAAGAAAATTTTTCTTTTTTTTTCAAGGTTAGAATCTGTATAAATTTTTTTGGTATATTATACTTGTTTTAGAATCAAAATATTACAAATGGATATTAAAATTTTATTTTTAAATGTATATATTTCTATTTTTTTAAAACCCCTAGTTTTAACAATAATTCTAAACCTAATCATGTTTTGTGGATTTTAAAAGTTATTTCTGGTTCAAAAAAATTTCCTTGAGGTTGGTATGAAATATTATAATTTTTTTATTTAAATAATGGTTTTGAAAATGAGAATATTGATCTAAAACTTTTTATTAAATAAAGTTACTAAAATATATTTAGAATATATATATATATATTAACAATATAGTTTTTAAATATTATTATGAAAAACTTTATAATGAATTTCTAGATTTAATGAATACTGATATTGTCAATAGTTTGAAGGGTGAAATTTAATTATCTATTGGTATTCAATTTTTTTAAAGGTATGATGGTGTTTTTGTTAATCAATCCCAATATGATAAATATTTGGTTAAATGATTTTTCTTGTATTTAATAAAAAAATTGTAACAATTCTATCATTACATCATGTAAACAAGACAATGATGAATATGGAAAATCTATAGATGTTAAAACTTTTAGTGACATGGTTGGAAGATTGTTATACTTAACTTATACTAGGATTAATTTAGTGTTTATTTTTTGGGTGTGTAATACTTCAATGTAATCTTAATTAAATTCATTTAAATGAAGTTAAAAATATTTTAAAAAGATTAAAAGGTTCTTTTAATATTGGATCTTTTATCATACACATATTTCATTTTAAATAACTAGTTTCTTATATTCTAATTTATGATGTTGAAAAATTGATTAAAAAAACTTGTATGTGTCATTTTCTTGATAAATATTCAGTTTCATGGATTTATAAGAAAAGAAGATATATATATATATATCAATTGTAAAAAGTGATTGTGTTATCTTGCACCTTGCTCCTCGCATTCTTTATAGATTAAACAAACTCTTTATGATTTGGTTTTAATTTTGAAATCATACATATTTATTTTGATAATACATCTAAAATATATATTTCTAAAAAATTGTTACAATATTATTAGACTAAACACATTGATATTTTATTTCACTTATTTATAGATCATCATAAAAAAATGAAATATAAATCTATAATTTTTTTCAATAGAAAATCATATTGCTAAAAAAATTAATAATCCTTTGGATTTAGCTAAATTTAAGAATCCTTTATTGATCATGGAATATTCAATTATTTAGTAATTTCCTTGTTTCTATGGGGTATTGAATTTTGAATTTGTAATTCATGAAATCTAAAAATTAAAAACAATTGTTGAAATTTTTTCAGCGCAATGTTTACATATACTCTTTCATTACAATTGCTAATTGAATCATTTTTAAATTCTACCTATTCAAAATTGGATTAAAAAATATTATTATAATGTGTAATATATTTTTATTTATAAAATTTTCATCCATTTTAAAATATAAGATATGAATAAATTTTATTTTATTTTTTTTAGATGTTAACAATAAAAAAGTTAGTTTCATTATTTGTAATTTTTAAGGTAATTTTTAATCTATATTTGATGTAACATTAGAAACATTAATTTAATTTAATAATTTTTTTATTTATTGGGGCCTAGATTTATTTTTTATGTAAAATTAGAAGGGTTATATTCTTTCCCATTAATGTTTAAAAGGGGGATAAGTTTTAATGTGAGATTTATTGAACATATGGTTTTGTACAACTTTTATATTAATATTTTATATATTTTTTTAAAAGGAGGTGACATTTTTGACATTAAAATTGGTTTATCAATTCTATAAATAGGGGATAATATTAAATTGTATCATTTATACTTTTTTAATTATGTTTTGATGATAAAAAAACCTCTTTATTGAATAATGATAATATATCATGAATTTTTATTAAACCATTTATTCTCTAAAAAAAGAGTAAAGAAAAATCTTTTCACAACTTGTATTTGCAACATTATTATTGATATTATTTACCATTTTATTATTCATGTTTATTATTTGTTTTAGGGATAATTTTTTGAGAGAAATCAAACAAAATATAAGTTGGTTTCTCATATGATGTAAGTTAGTTGTTAATCTATTCTGTAATATTTTGGTTAAGTAATGAATTGATCTTGGCTGTCAAGTGACCATGAGGCTAGAATTACATCAACCACATGTGTAAATGAAATATTTATAAGGAAAAAAAGTGATCATGGATGGATTTTCCATTATTTCTCAATTGATAGTAATAAAAAATTGATTTATTGTATGTCTATCAATTGAGTAGAACTAGGGAAACTTTTCTAAGTGTTGAATTGGTAACACATTGAGTTTCAATAAACTCTATCAACCAACTGACTGAGACTAAAACCTTTTCAAAGTAACGAATAAAATACTTATTCATTATTGGTTCACTACACATTCAATAACAATTGTCCATGTATTCAATCATCCAATCGTATGAAGAAAATTATGGCACATTGCATGGATTGACCAATCATAATAATTATCTACTGCAAGCTACAATCTATAATATATTCTAACCAACAAACTGAACTATATCATATCTAAGAAATCAATTGGACCTATTTTATGATAATTGTTTCAAAGTTTTCTTATCCTTATATATTTTATTTATATAAATTTTTTGTTAATTCGTTTTATTAATTTAGTTATTTTCTAAATAATTATCAATTATTTTGATGTTAATGTTTTTTTTGGTATTGTTTTTTTTATATTTAAATGAAGGAAAAATTGGTCCATATATTTTCAAAATTCATAGGGGTTATCCATTATATAAGAATCAAATTTAAATATTTTATAATTTATTGAGTTTGTCTCACATACATAGGCAGTATTATGAGAACATTAATGCGCATTGTTATGATAATATATTACTTCTAAGTGTATTTATTTTGAACCACTCATTGAACAAACTATTTATTTATTTAGAATATTATAGTGGACTCACCTATGTATGTTTTTCAAAAATGGTTTTTAGATCATTCATGATTTAAATTTAATGGAAAATATACATCGATGTTTTATGAATATGTTTCTTTAGAAAGTAATTGAAACGGGTTTAAATTTTGAATTTATTTTGTGACACAAACTATTCAATCATTCATTAGAACACTCTCGATTGGACTTCATCATTTTGACCTTTTTCTATTAGGGAGAACATTTCTTCCCCAACACTTCTACTAGAAGTTTTCAATTGTTTTTGTGGTTATTACTTAATTCAATATGTTTCTCTATACATAATTATATTGGGTTATACTAAACTTACCAAAATAAAAGGTGTGTGTGGGTTGTGCCTTACATGTAAAATGAATGGGATTCAGTTGTACCTTGGTCTAGTAAAAGGAATTTTGGTATCTTCTTCCACCTCAAAAGGAAACTAGAAGGGTTGTAACTCTATTTGAGAAAATGTCAGTCATGGAAAGGATATCCAGGTTTTAAAAAAATGTGTAAAGATTTGTGTCTCCCCATCAAAATTCTTGGATTCTATTAGAGTGACTGAAATTTATCTCTATGTTTGAGAGGACTGAATATTAGACATAACATTATTTAAATTTTAACTACTATAAAAATAAATATATTAATATTATATTTATTTTCTCATAAATTATTTAAAAAGGTCAATTCACCACCCTTTATATTGTAATTACTCTAGATTTTAGTATATTTTTTTGTAATAAATGTTTATTAAATGGATCAATTAACCACTAAAACAAACTATGATATATATTTTTTAGCATTAGGTACTTATTGTGAAATTAATTTTTTATCATTATAAACACCATAAATTATGAAATATGTTAATTTAAAAAATTCATGTTATAAAAATAAAATTTATCGATACTTATATCTATGTTCCAGGAAAAAATATGAATGATTTTAAAGTTATATTTAATATATTATCATTATAAAATTTATAATTTAATAATATTTGGAATTATTTAATGTAATTAAATATTTAGGGGTAATATCTTAATAAAATAAATTATTAATAAATTATAGTAAAAGATAAATATAAATTTTAATAGAAATATAAAATTTAATAAAATACGATATATTAATTTGAGATGAATATATATATGATAATATATAGTAAATAGATATTTAATGGTAATTGTAGGATTTGGTAGTGAATTAATAGCTATTTATGTATTATAAAATATTAATTTAAATATATTTATATGCAAAATATATCAATTTAAAATAAAAATATTATTAATAGATATACAGTATTTATAATAATATATTAATTTGAAATATAATTTAAGGGTAATATATAAATTATCATTAAATACAAAATTTTATTGAATATAACAATAATAAATTTAAAACTATGGGAAATTTAATATATTTAATTAAAAATTAGAATAATAATTTTTATAATCATTATAAAATAATATGGTTTATAAGATATTTCTTTTAAATAAGTATGAACATTTTAATAGTAAAATTATTTGAGAAATACAAATTTTATGAAATGAATGTAATACTATTAGAGATGAGAGATAAATATAAATATAATATTTAAGGAATTGGAAATTAATAAAATAGTAATTATATATTCTAATAATATAGAGATTATTACAGTATAAAATAATGAATACAATGAAATCAATGAACTAAAAGTTATATTTAGTTATATTTATCCATTGGAATGTGTTTAATGTTTGGAAAATGTATTTAAAAAATATAAATTTGTAGCACATAATATATTATCATTAATGTAAGTAAATAACTATATTATATGCATTATAATAAATAAATAGTGAAACATTTTAATTTTAATTTTAATTAGGTGGCATAATTACAGTTAATAAAATTATAATTTTTGTAATATATTTTCTTATCTTAGTTTTTGCAATAAAGTGACTATATATATACACTTAGTAAAAATTTTGTCCAAGAATATCCCTTAAGGAGATCTCTATATACCACTAACCAAGATAATCATTGACCTTAGGACTAGGAATGTGGAAGGAGAGTGTGAGAGTAGGAAAGCACTGACAAGTATGGGTAGTGGTAGCTCGTGGGAAGGAAGGGGCGAGCGAGTATATAGGTCAGTGTGAGATTGGTGGTTACCCTTGCCACAGGGGGTTATGTGTGTTGAATATAGGTAACCATTGGACCCAATCAAGTTTTAATGTCATGTTAAGAAGCCTCAAGGTATATAAACAAACACTCTGTTGAAGGCAGTACCAATATAGTATTTTTTATGTGGTTAATGTTCGATCTTTAAAAAAATGTAACACACATATATAGAAATGAAACTCACAACTCATTTTCATATTCTTCCTCTTTTTGTGCATATAAAACCATAGTTATTAAATATAAAATTTATATATATATACTCATATAAATGCATCAATTATAGTGATACCTTCACGATATCATGAGATGCATAAAATTAAATTTTTAATCAATAAATGAAGTTGCAACCATTATCATTAACCTTTAGTACAGTATGTGATTCTTCAGCATGCTAATCATAGTCTATATGGAATTATATGGGATTATTTTTTTCTTTTAAAAGTAATAAAACCACATATATAGGTACCTATATATAGATCTTATAAGGCATTAGAACACAGTAAATCTCAAAGTATTCCTCCTAACATAACTATTTTAGGGTCATTGTTTAAATAAATGTGTCTTTATGTGTACGTTATCATAATAGGAATAACACTATTCATTCACTATATATCTAGGAACAAGGATAAAAATAGGATAAAAGTAAAAGTAAAGTTAGTACAAGTAACTAATCTATGTCGATGCATTTAAATGATATGGTAGATAGTATTTGAAACAACTCCTATAAAAAATTCACCACCTATCTTTTTTTAGATCATCAAACATATTAATGGATGGTTATTATTTAGTAATAGTATAAATTGAATATATATTGTAGGTTTTATAATTAAAATAAACAATCCTTCTAGGTATACAGGGCATGATGCCCTATTAAACCACCATCCGTAGAATAAGACCCATTTTCCATGGTTCATAGTTATAGAGAGCGAGTGAGAGAGAGAAGGATGTAGGGAGAGATACAAAAAAGCCTTAGCTGATATTCCTTTGATAAGGAAACATAAAAAAATTTCATTCACTATCCCATTATCATCATTTGGAGCTAGATAAGGGAGAATTTTTTTAAAAAAAATGGTTGTTTTTAATTTTAAAAATAACCATATTTTAATGGGGAAAATGTTTTAAAATTATATATTTTTAAATTTTCCAAATTAAAACCCCATTATAAGGTAAAAAAGTAAATAAAATTCAATTTTTAAGGTTTTTAGAACCCTAATTCTAAGGGAGCTGTTTTAAATAGATTGATTTTGATTTGAATGATGGTTTTAATGAGGTTTTAACTTATCATTTTATGTGTAAGGGAGAAAAATATTTTTAAAAATGATTTTTTTTTTATTCCCAAGTATTCTACTATTTTTTCAAAAACAAAATTATATTTTCTATATGATTTTAGAAAACTAAACTTATTTTTAATGGATTATTTTCATATCATTTAATTTAATAGATACAAATTTATCATTTTATTTGGAAAACTGTTTTATTTCAAAACCTTTACCATCGATATTTTTAACATGTTTTCTTTTGAAAATAGTTTAATTCCATGATCTCATTTCCTTAATAGATTTTATTTATGTTTAAAATATTATATGTCCAGGCACTATTTTTCTCATCAATGTTCTGTGATTATTTTAAAAACTATATCTCTATGTGATTTAAATTATAGGTGTTTCTCCAAGAATTTGAGTTAAATTAGGTCAATACTTTTTTTATTTTTCCATTATTTTTTTATTTTTCACTAAACTTATTTTTGAATATCTTTTTGATTAACCATGAAATTGTTTATTTTTTCCTATAAAATATTTTTACACTAACTTTGATCATTTTGAACATAAATTTTTTAATGGAATACTTAGGAAAGATGATCTACTAACTATATTTTATTAAAATCTATGTAGAGAACCAAACTTCTCATACATAGATATCACATCGTAATAGACTAGTATTCATTATATTTCACAAATACATGCCCAAGGACTATAATGGTTTAGTGTCTTTGGAGACTAGGTACACAATCTACTTATTTAGTGAAATATCTTCAACACCTCCAATAAATATATTCCCCTTTTATACTCCACATAAATATTCCATAAATAAATCCTTTATTTAAAACCTAGGAAAATAAAAATAAGAATGGGTGAGCTAAGATTCTTAGTATGGTAAAATAGGGGAAATATGTAAACTTAATGTGAGTATAAGGATATGAGAACATTAGAATAACATTTTAAAACCATACCCTGTATATTAAATAAAAATATTGTTTATCATGACATAAATATTGGTAGTTCATAAGATAAGAATAATAATAGAATCAGTGAAAATGATCAATGATAATGTAACTTTTCATAATATATAGATTTATGGTGTACACATAAGATTAAAACATGGTGAACATGTATATATAGAAACTATTTCAATCATTAAGTTAATTACATGAAATCGGGCCCTTGAATAAACTTATGGATAAGAAATAATGGCCAAACATAGCCTTATGCACATGAAATCTAGGTCCAAGAATAACACTGTGAACATGTAATCTGGTTCATGTATGACATTGTGAATATTTCATCTGGTTCATACCTATCAATGTGAACATGTAATCAAGTTCACACATATCATATTTATTTGTGAGTTATCCATATCTACCCAATGAATTTTAGAGAGATATAGGTCTCAAACATAACATAATCCATACATCTATGTTTTATAAGATCATAAAACATTTATTATAACATAAACCATGAAAAGGGATTTGGTTCTATAAACATTTAAATATAGTATAAACCGTAGAAATAAATAGGTTTCATAATAATATTTTCATCATAATCATAAAATATATAGAGAAATAATAAATATGGTTTAATTGGATCATATCTCAAATAAATATCAAGTAATATAAAAGGGTATAATCTTATATGGAAAATGATTTTAGAAAATCACTTAGAATATTTCATGTGGATAATAGTATTTCCACTTTGAATAAGATATTTAGAAACACAGAAAAAATTAAAAATCAATTTCATTGAAAATAAAATTGGAAACTTATTAAAGAATCATTAAAACATTGATGGGTTATAATGGTGGAAAATTATGTACACTTTAAAACAAATATTCTTTCCATATTTTTGGTAAATGCCAAATAGAAAAAGTCTGGACAAAAACCTGAAGATTTATTTCAAAGAAAATATAAAAAATAAAACATGGATAAAATTTGGTTAATAAATCACTTTTATAATTTTATAAATATTTTTGAGATCATATTTAAAAAAAGTGATTATGGAAGGAAAATGATTTTTGACTAAAGAGAGAAATGGAGTCAGTTTTCATTAAAAACATTATTATGAACACTTGAGTATATAAAAAAGATAAAGATGAATGGGAAAAATTCATTCTAATGAAATAAATAGAAGAGAATAAAATTCATTGGTTCATTGAGATATGGATCATAAAATTTCATCATCAGAAGCATAAACATAAACAATTTTGATAAACAATGATATTGTATCATAAAACCCATATCACTTTGTTAACTTTGAATCATAAACCCAATGAAAGATATATCCTCAAATTTATATATAAATACACATAATTTTCAGTATAATATTCATAATATACATTCATGTGAACTATATAAAATACATAAAAGAAATAGTTGATGAATATGGCATGTGTCTCATAAAAGTAAAAAGTGATACTAAAAACCCATAAACTTTAGATTTTAATTAATTTATACATGTTAAAAACACTTGTATAATAATTATAAATGTATTATATATATTATAGAAAAATAAATATATATATATATATATATAATATATTATTTACTTATGACATTTTATAACCTATTTATTTACGATTCCATGTTAAAGTCATCTTTTAAGAAATAATTTCTTTGTTTTTAGTGTATATTTTGATTTGTTTTTTCCTATTACTTTTATAATGGTTAAATAATATGAAAAATGTTGTCCATGATATAAATATCATATATATTCAGTATATATTTACTTATATTAATCTACAAAATTTAGAGATAAAAATGAAATACATCGTTTATAGAGACGGTAGGCCATACATATGCAAGAACGATGTTTCCATTTTCTTGACAGGTTGAAAAAAACAAATTAAATAATATATTACCATATAATTTTAATTTTTATGTCATATATATAATATATTTTCATTAAAAACATCCTTATTTATTTCTATTTAATGTGTTAATGAATCACATCACTTTAAGAGGTGGTAGTTAATCGTACAAACGGGTGTCGTATTCCCACAGAATGGAATGTAAGATGGAATATTTGATATAAATATATTTAAGTATAAAAATATTATAAATATCATATAAAAATAATAAATCAATCATCATATCCATCCATGATATGTTGTTATGGAAAATGAATAACATTGGTTCGCGAGGCAGTAGTACGTCGTACACCTGAATAATGATTTCGTATCACATTTGATGGAAGCGTATATAGATATTGGTTATTCCATTAACATAATAACATATTAGTATATGGTTAATAATATTGGTATTATTTCATCATAATATAATATTATTTTAAGTAGTATGAAGAATAAATAAAAAACAACTGATTAGGGATGTTACCTCTTCTTCAGAAAACATCTTTTAGTTTGTACCAAATGCCTTCCTAAGATAAAATTATGAAAAAAAGGCTTATAGGTTGAGAGGTGGGAAGTAATAAAGTTTTTTGGGTAGGTCTGGGTCATAATAATGGGTTTTGTAAGTAGGAATACTATATGATAGGGGTGACCTTTTATAAGTGATGTGAGTGGTATGCTTAAAATTTTTGAAATGAAAAATGTGTACCCACAATTTTTACATTCTAAAAGGCTCTAAAATTATCTATTATATAACATTATGGATGATAAGGTCTAAATATGTCAATCGAATGGGTTTTTTAAAAGTTTTTGGTTCATTTTATCCCTTATCTTTTTAGTTTAACCCCCTGACACCTATTTTCCCATTAACCGTGATAATTAATTTTTATTTCTTTTAGTATTAATAATGGTAAAAAATTAAATTGAACTAATTGGAAAATGTAAATTATTATGATTCCAAATATGGAATCCATTTTCCAAATTCCTTTCACATAATTGGAAAATTTTAATTTAAAATTAAACCTATATAATCCATATAGAGGGAGATAATCACATGATATTTCATAAAAGGGTGAAAAATAAGATTTTCATGGGGGTTATTCATAAAAAATAAAAAATGAAATTACCAAATAAGGATGAGAGGATAAATGTTACATAATTATCATGATTCACTTTATCATTTTTGATTTAATAAGATTTCCCTTTTTCCTTTTTCTGAAGAGGTTGTTGCGGCTTATCATCCTCATTAGCCCTTGGATCAGGGAATTGGTTTTCATAATGACCAAAACTTCTATATTTAAAACACTAGAGTGTGGGTGTTGTATTATATTGAGTTATATATCTATTAATTTCATTTACTGATCCCTTCACATCATGTCTACATTCTTTTTCTTAATGTACAGGCTTCCCACACTTGTAAAATCCTCTTGTTCCTTTCAATAATTCACCAAAGTGTTTCTTCCATCATTTTTGGAATGTATGTGACTGAAATTTCTTTCCACTGTGTGATTTATTTGAGTTCTAATGATGCTCAATATATCTTATAATTTCAAAACCATGGGAATGGTGGGAATCTATAACTTCTATTTTTACCTTCAGTACACATCAAACAACTTCTTCGCAGCTACTAAAGTCTCTTATATCAAAGGTCATTTGAAGACTTGGTATTAGGCCAACAAAGAATTGATAAATTTTACTTTAATGTATAGTGATTAAACTATAATTGTACCATGAAAGTCTTGTAAAATTAACTTCATAGGTACTAATAGATTCATCTTAATTTTTCTTAATCTCAAGTAATTCCTTCTCCATCCTTGTACATATAATACAAGGCAACTACTTTCTGAGAAATATCCTCTAAAACTATTCTCATTCCATATATTCAATTTCTTCTGGTTTTCTTGTGTTCTTAATCTGAGTCTACCAATGATCTACTTCACCTTCCAAATGATAAACAATTAAAATGATTTTTTCATGCTCCAAACACTGAAACATGGAAAATATTTTTTAGTGGTACTGATCAATTTCTCAGAATCTAGTGGATCTGTGGAAAAACTAAAATATGGTTTACATTTCCTTATGAATGAATCAACAAAAAATGTTCCCATCTTTTATCATTTTTAAGTTTATAATTATTAATTTCTTAATAAATTTGTGTGAGAATAGAAATAATATTTTTTATTCCATATCCCATAATTTTTTATTACTCAAAAAGAAAATAATTTCATTTTCTATCACACTCAGCATTAACATGGAAATTTCAGGTTTCATCCATTGGATAAAACCTAAAATCAAAGTGTGATAAACAGTAATCATAGTGGAAAATGACATAATCATGAAAAATTATTTATAGGATTTATAAATCGTGATACCTTATTTACAATCTATAGAACCTTAGGATTAACCTAATTCATTCATGGACATTATTTAAATCCTTCAGGATGGTTCATAAAGTGTTCTTGAATTTCCAATGCATATCCCCTGGGTGTGTCAAACCAGGTGTGCATAAAGGCCCATTATCATAAACTAGGTGGAAATCAAGTCTAGCTCAATGAAACCTTTTTAGAGTTAATTCCCCTAGGTACATCTATACATGGATATAATTACTTGGAAACCAATATATCTATAATTTACCAAGACTCCAGGACATTTTCCTATACTTTTAATCATCCTTATACATATCCTTATGAATATTACTAAAGTTTTTTGAAGATATTTTCCAAATTTTAACTTTACATTTTCCTCTAATACCAAACATTGAGAACAAAACTTATCATACATACATATCACATATTAATAGACTAATATTAATTACATTTCACAAATACACACTGAAGGACCACAATGGATTAGTGCAATAGGAGACTAGGTAAAAAATATTCTGATTTAGGGAAATATCATAAACATATCACATAAAGATCTTCCCCTTTTTTACTCTTCATAAATATTCCCAACTTTAAACCTTTCTTCATAACCTGGGAAAGGAAAAATATGAAAGGATGAGATCATATTCTCAGTAGGGGTAAACATGGGAAATACATAAACATAACTTGAGTATAAGGGTATAAGAACATGATCATAACATCTGGAAACCATACCCTTCATATAAAGGATTAGAATATTATATCATGGAATAAATATTGGATGTTCATAAGACATGAATCTTAATGGAATAAACAAACATGATCCATGAGAACATAATATTGGCATAAAACATAGATTAGAGGCATACATATATGATTATAACATTTGAACATGTATATAATAAAATAGGTTCACACATTAAGTTGAGAACATGAAATCCGTTGCTCTTATAAACTTATGGACATGAAACTAGGTCTATGCATATCCTTAAGGACATTAAATCTAGGTCCACACATAACACTATGAACATCTAATTAGGTTCATGCATAACATTGTGAACATGTCATCGGGTTGATGAATAACATTTTGAAAATGTAATTAGGTTCACACATATCATATTTAATCATGAGTTATCCACATTTACTTAATGTATTGGAGGGATATATTTGTCCCCCCCCCCTCACAAAATACATGTATCTATGTTCCACATTATAATAAAACTTTTATCATAAAATAACTCATGAAAGGGGGTCTAGTTCCATAAACATTTCTTAATAATATAAACCCCGGAAAGAAACAAGTTTCATAATAATATTTTCATCATAAACATGAACCATCTGTAGAAATAATTAATATTGTATAATTGGATCATATCCTTAGTAAATCTTAAGTAACATCAAATTATGTTATTAGATATGGAAAGTGATTTTTTGGAAAATCACTTCGAGCATTTCATGAGGAAAATAGCCTTTCCACTTTGAATAATAATTTTTTAAACATAAAAAACTATAATCCTATTATTTGAAAATAATCTTGGAAACTTTTAAATAAATATTTAAAACATTGAGTGATCATGATAGAGGAAAATTTAGTACAGGTTAAAATAAATATTCCTTTCATATTCTTGGTAAGACCCAAATGGGAATTGTTTGGAAAAGAAAACAAAGATTACATTAAAAATATTTTTTAAAATGTGAAACATTGGTAAAAATTTCTTTAATAAATCATTTGGATAATTTTAAAAGTATTTTAGAAAACATTTTTAGAAAACATGATTTTGGAAGAAAAGGGATTTTTTACCGAAGAGATAAATAAAGTCTTTTTTATTTAAAAGCATAAACTCTTGAGTAAATAAAGAGATGAAAATAAAGGTAAGACATGTATTCTCATGAAATAAATATATTATAAGATATTTCATTGGTGTATTGTTTGATTTATCATATGATTTCATCTTTAGAAGCATAAACATAAACAATATTATCAAATAATGAGATTATATCATAAAACCATTACCTCTTTGGAAACATTGAATCGTAAACCCCATGAAATAGGTATCTAAAATTGGATATGTAAATCCACATAATCTTTAGTATTAAAATCATAAAATACATTCATGGTAAGTATATACACCATATGAAAGAAACAGGTGGTGAATATGGAATGTGTCTCACAAAAGTAAAAAGTGAGACTATAAATCCCTTACCTTAAGTATAGACTTCCTTCATACACATGAAAACCTAATGTATAAAAAATATAAGTTTTTTATACATATATTACATAAACAAACATATATATCATATAATATATGATTTATATATGACATTTTATTGCCCATTTATTAACAATTTCATATTAAAGTCAAGTTTCGAGCAATAACTATTTTGTTTTTCATGTATGTTTTGATGTGTTATTTTTTTGAACTATTACATTGATCATGGTTACATAATATCCAGAATATTAACCATTATATAAATATAATATATATTTATTATATATTTATTTATAGTAATCCATAAAATTTATTGATAGATAATGAAATACACTATTCATGGAGACAGTAGGTCATACTTATGCATAAACGTTGTTTCCATTTTCTCTATGCATTGGATAAGAAAATTAAATAATATATTACCATTATAGAATAATTTTTATTTAATATATATCATATATTTTCATAAACCAAATCCTTATTACCATCTATGTAAATCATTAATGAATCATTTCACTTCGTGAGGTGGTAGTTCACCGTACACACGAGCAACTATATCATATTCCCATGAAATGGAAATTAAGAAGTTATGTGTGATATAATAATTCTAAAAAATAATAATATATTAAATATAATATATAAAAAATAATTCCATCATTATATCAAGCCATGAGTGGTGGTGATGGAAAACAAATAACATCGGTTCGCGAGAAGGTAGTCCACCATAGACATAAATGATGATTTTGCATCTTATTTGATTAAAGAGGAGATGAATATAGAATATTACATTAACATAAAAACATATAATTATATGGTATATATTTTTGTTATTATATCATAATAATAGAATAATATTTTATGGATGTGGAAGAAAAAATAAAATAAAATGCTCGGTTAGGGATGTTACCTCTTCTTCAAAAACTTCTTTTACTTTGCACAAAAATCCTTTCTAGGTTATATTTATTACAAAACTAAGGATTAAATGATTATAGGAGGGAATTAGTTAATTTATTTAGGTAGGTAATAGCTTAACCAATGGATTTTGGATGTTTGAAGAGAGGAGGATATGAGTGTCATTTTATAAGTGAGGTGAGTGGCACACTTGTAATTTTTTAAAATAACATGTTTTTATCATCAAAAAGGGATTGTAAATGGACCATTATAGAACCTTATGGGTAATATTGTTTATATATGTCCATAAAATGGGTTTTGGAGAAATTATTGGCCATTTTACCCCTTATATTTTTATTTTAACCCCTTATTAAACCCATTTTCACATAAAGTGTGGTAATTAATTTTTTCTGTCATTATTATTCATAAAGGTAAAAAATAAGTTAAGATTATTAGAAAATATAAATTATTATGATTACAAATATTTAATAATTTTTTCCAAATCCCATTCATATAAGGGGAAATTTTAATTTATAACTAAACTCATAGACGTGATGAAAAAGTGAGTTTCCAAGGAGAAATTTATCGAAAGTTTAAATCGTTTTTTTTTTCAAAAATCAAACTAAAATTGATTCAAATGACCTAAATTGGATTAATAGATATATAATTAAACTAATTTTACTTTTAAAATTATATTAAAACAATTTTATGTTTCAAAAATCTTTAAAATAAATGAAAATTCTTAATAAAAACTAATAATTTTGACTAATCATCGAAACATTTATCTTCTTAGAAAATTCTCAAAATTCATCCTAAAATAATTTTGAAATTATGATTTCAAAAATGAATTTAATTTTATCAAATACATTTTATAAAAGTTTATAAAAATAATTTTAAAAATAATTGTGCAAAATGAGATAAAATTTCTTTTTAGAAAAAAAATAGTTTAAAAGCATAAAATTTGATTTATTATTATCTCATGAATAAAAAATTGATTTTAAATATTTTATTGAATATATAATACATAAATTTGATTAAAATAATTAATCATAATTGTTTTATTTAATTTATTGAGGTAATACATTTTTTTCACAGAAAAATAGTTTTTTAGAAAAATATTTTCTTTATCTTCAAATTGATCATATTTTAATTTCAAAATAATTAGTCACCAAAGAATAAATTTTATATACATGTGTAAACCATATATCTTTAAAAATTATTTAATCATATTCATACTCATTATTCCAATGGTTATATGATAACTATTATATTAAATAATAATATTTTAATAGTATGTCGTGTTTTGTTAAAACTAGGTGTTGCATGTATCACAAGATAGAATCAGTTTTTTCATGTAAGGAAAGATAAACATGGTGTTGTTTGTAAAGAAAAATATCAAAAATATTAAATTTATTTGAGAAAAATTCAAAAAAAATATGGGTTTTACAATCTAGACCATGGGCATTGTAAATACAAGTGAGGTGTGGGGAGTGAACCCAATACCCAAGGTAATTTTCAAAAATATGAATGGTGGGACATATACAGCCCTTCAATGATCAGGTAGGAACAAAGATTTTTATCTGCTTTTTAAAACTCATTGTATTTCACGTATAATTATTATAGTATTTTTTTAAGTAAAAGATTTATTTTTTAAATTGGATACTTTATTTTTTTCAAAATATTTTCAAAAGTTTGTGTTTTAAAGAAAAGGTCTTCAAAATAAGGTTTTTGAAATCATCCTATTATGATATTATTTTTTGAAATTAGTTTTATTTTAAAAAGGAGGTTTTTAAAATATTGTATAATTATCAAGGTATTTTTCTTTAAATAAAATAATTTAATTAGTTTATATGAATTTCGAGTAAATAAATATTCTCATTTTTTAAAAACACTTACTATATTTTAATGATAAATACATTTTTTAAAAAATGGTTTTTACTAGGTTATTGGTGATTAGAAAGTAACATAAAGTTGAGATTATCTTGAGAGAAGTTGGAGTTGTCCTCAAGGTGTTTAATTAATGGGAAAATTCTCATTTAAAAAGAAATAGTTTGAGTTTTTAATATGTAATAGAATTCAAAATTCATAAAATCAACAGAATTAAAGAGATACTGGGGAATTTAGTGACTAATTTTTTGAATTTGATTAGTTTTTCATTTAAAATAGATGTGGATAGTTCCCAATGTTTAGGAGACATGATGTTCTGTGCCTATAATGATTCAGTTATTCTGTCATTACATGATTTTACATTAGGTTCACTATTTGTGTTTATTTTAGAGATATATGGTATCTAATGATTTATTGTGGGGATTCAAGTATGGTTTCAAAATTATTCATATTAGTTTTACCATTTTTATCTTTCACCAAAAATCCCAACAGTTCCTAAATCCATAATAAGGTATAAACCACTTTTCTAAAAGCACGCGTTCATTTGGGGTTTCAAACACATTGATGCTTAAGACTTCACATTAGCCAAGAGGATGGGAGTCAGGATCATTACACCTTTTTGATGGGAATTATCGTATATTCCAAGACACTATTATATATTTAATATATGTTCACTAATATCTTCTAAATCCCAATACTGGATTGGTTAGTCTAATAAAATGATCAGGTGTTGAATCCTTCTGCTTGTAAAGGGGGTTCTATTTACAAGACCATCTATATGTATATGAGGTTCTCTATCCATTTCCCATTATTTCTTATAAATGGGTATCTTATTATATTTTGATTCCATATAACTATACACTCTTGAGTTTACTGTCATCATGGAATGAGATTAGTGTTTCGAGGAAGTGATTGAACCTTCATGATGTGTCCTACGTATCCTATTTATAACTAGAATAAAATTACTTGTAGTTCATTTATGTCCAATTAATGTTGTTTAAATTCATGTGTTAAGGACATATATGATGGCACTTAGAAACTAGGTATAAATCTCAGGCCTTAAAAATTCGTCATATGTATCTTTCATATAATAGGAATTAGAGTCATTGTACTTCAATATTCCCTCAACTCATCGATGGATGATGACATATAATTAATTCCATTGATGTTTATTTCCCTATGGTTTACCAATATGGTAATTCCTTCTGCACTTACACTAATTTGGGTGACCTTGTATGGGGGAAATTGTATCATGTCATCGAATGGGTCTTAGAGACTAAGTTTTCCCTAGTTGGGGGGAATTTATGATGATAGTTATATAATCATTGAGAATCTCTAAGCTCATATGAGTTTTTATCGGTGTGATAAAAATGGGATAGAAAGTAATAAGACTCAATGTATATAGATATAGGACTTATTCACTAGTGCAGACCTAATAGGTTGTTTGATATAGAGCTCAGAACATAAGAAGATGTCTTATGTATCCTAATTATAGTAGGAATCATATTCCTCATAGTTCAATAAGCTTCTCAATCCGCTGATGGTTGAGGAAGAAGAATAAACCCATGGTAGAGTTTGGTACCCATGGGTTATAGTTTCTAATATATTTAGGGGATTACACCAAGGTGGATTCCATTGGAGGATATTTGATCCTTTCCCTCTGATAGAAAAAGAGTAGGAACTATGAGTGGCTATCTGAGCATGTCTTGATGTCATGAGGATCCTATAATTACCATAGTATTTTTTGAGTATCCATTCCTAACCTATTATGGAATATTAACATATTAAAGGGGAATTATAATCCAAAGTATCATGGTTTGGGGTTCATAGGGTTTGAGGAAACATGCCCAGGTACTCCTGTAGAACAACGCTGGAATGCCTGGGGGTGTCTGCCTAACATGTCCTGATTTTCTATCTGAAATATATTGGGTGTCAGTTGAACAAGGATAACATTTATTGGGGTTATTCACATGATCAAATATAATATGTAAATTTGATATCACATGAAAAGTCTAACATGTAGGATGAGATTCGCGTGATCAAATAATACATTCCTGAGTCCTTTTGAGTGATCAAGGTCGACATGTCTAGAAGAATTTGCATGACTCAGATGACATGTCTGGGGGTTTCCATGTGATCTAGATGACATGTATTAGGGATACCACATGACAATTATGATATTAATGAATTTCTTTTCATGATTTAAGAAGACATGTTAGAGATCTTCCACATTATTCGACTAATTTGTCTGGGTACGTTTACATGATTGACGCAGACACATTAAAGAGTGTCACATGATTAGGTCTGACATGTTGGAGGGATGTCACATGATCGAAACCAAAAATTATAAGGGTTCCACATGATCATGGATAACATGTCGAATGGTTTTGGAATGATATGGCTAATATGTCAAAGGTGCTTCGCATGATTTGGATGACATGCCTGAGTGTTGTCGCATGATTGGGATAGGTCACGCGACTCGTACAATGCCTTCAAGTGAAAATAGGTGTATCTGTGTTCATGTAAGGATTCCATATTCTTTAGCCCTTATTTTGTAAATTCCTCAAAGTTTTTTATGAATTGGCCTATTGAGACCTTATGTGAAAAAGTAAATATGCAAATTATCCTTCACATAATCTAGTCGGAACACCAGAAGTCCTTAGTGTGACCAATATAGTGATCACACAAAGTTTATATACATCTAACATAATCCATTAAGTCATTCCCCATGTTTTTCTAGTGTAATATCCTTTTGATTGTGTGGATTTCCACTCTGAGAATACCATGCCCACTTTTTCACTCCTGTGTGTATGTTTTTTGTGTCGGGGGTAGGAATTTATAGGCTTCTTCACCCTATTTCTTTTCTATTGTGCATTTATTGTATATCATAGATATGGGTTTGATTAGGTGGTGCATAAAGTGTTTCTTATGAAATAGTCACATGTCATCCATGAATTCATCCTTCTACTTCATAATAAACAGTGACCATGAGATCACTCCACCATTTTCATATTTATTGAATATGTATCTTTCCAAATGGATTACACATAATCAAATTTACATGTAAATGTTCCTTTATAGGATGAATTTGACATGTCAGGGAGTATTTTTGAGATCAAGATTCTTGTATAAGTGGTTTTTTTGTGATTGAGGGAGACTTTTTTGGAGGATTTCATGAGATCAAACCACCTTGTCAAAGACAATTTATGGGATCAAACTAGCATGTCAAAGGGCATTCACATGATCAATGATCTAATCACATGGGGTTCATAAACCCCTTTGTATGAAAAACATTATAACTTTTCCTCATGTGATGAAACCACCTTTTTTAGGTTTTATTATTTATTTTACTAGAATTTATAAATTTTCCCATTGATTGTTTTTCAGGGAATTGCATGATTGATAATGTATCTTACAACAGTGTGTGAGAATTGTCATGGATGGTTACTCCTCTTATCATTGGTGTATCATTTTATCGAATGGACGTGTATGAGGGCCTTCAAATGATGAAGGTAACATACCCAAAGGATTTTACATAGCATGATTAACATGATGCTAGTGATCTCTCATGATCATTCAAGTGATCACGTGATTAATATGATCCCTTCACATGAAAATAAACATAAATTCCATCTCATGAAGCTTGGCCCTTTTCATATTTTATTTCATTATGGTATTTGTGCGATTATTAGGAATTCATTGGTTGAAATATCTTGTGACCAAAGGAAATCATTTGGAAGCCTTCACATAATCATGAGGGATTTTTAAAGGGGATTCACATGGTCATCCACAGATCAGGTGAAGCACATGATTCATCTCCATGATTTTCCCAGGGCCACTCAAACACATGTCTTCTTGGGGGTAACATGATCTATATAACCTAGACTCTTGATATTCATATATCCATGATCATTCTTCTGTCCTATTGTGAAAAAAATAATTCCAATGATTTAGGTATTGTTTTTTATCCTAAAATTGTCAATTCTCATTCAGTCGGCATCAAAAAATGACCCCCCCTAAAAAGTGAGGTCCATAGGGAAATGGACTTACTTTTTAGGAAAGTAAATGAACAACTTGGTCCATAATACTTATGTTAGTGTGTTTCCTAGATATATTTTTGTCTTCTAGGTGACCTTTGGTATACTACAATCCACTATATAAATATTGGAGTGAGGGGTCTTTCATTCCACTGGTGACCCAAACTTTCAAATTTCTTGTGATCTCCTCTCTCATGTGACCACTTCACAATAATACTTTGTGTAACCTCTATCATGAGAACTATTTTCAAGATCAAATAACATTATCCCACAAAATAATATCTTCTTGTAATAATATTGTCTTGAAAACCGTGTAACAAACATGCAAGCTGATCAGAAAAAATTTGATTGAACCATGATATATTCCTTGGATGTAGGGTCACTTCACATGATTTGTGTGGTCTTAGGGATTGTTGGGTGATCGATCAATATTTATACGATTTGTGTGACCTTCATATTTTAATGCAATCTCAATTTTTTAAATGGATAATGTGATCATAAAATTTTACACGGGTTATGTGATTCGTAATACCTATAATAGATCATGTGATCATAAACCCTTATATGGGTCACATGATTCTCATGATGATTCCCACTCTATGTATTTATTTTATTTATTTTGATAAGGATTCTCATCCATATTAAATACATCTCTTTCTCTATACAGGTGTATTCCAATTTGCGAATGGTTTCAAAAAGGGAGGTCACAGTAGTGGTGGATCATCATAATTCCAAGTTTCAAGTGTGGACATCAGTCATTGTTCTATCACCCAGTCATCCCATATGAATCTACTGGACCTGATGGGTCTATGTCTTATAGAATATCCCATTTCTAGTTTCTTATCCCTTATGGGTTTTCATCACAAATGATACTTATATCCTCTCACTTCATCCATAAATTGTGCCCTATTATTGGGTCTTGAGGACCCATCACACCTTCAGAGAAAATTCCTCTCATATGGGACACTTTATTGAAAAGTAAAAAAACTTCAACAGGTATATACATAATTTTATACCAACTAAGATTGTAAAGAATCATATTAAATATGATTCATATATCCTTATGTATCAATCAATAATTAGGAAATATTCCATGAACCATAGGCTCGAATGGTTTCCTAGTTGGGACCTTTGATTAAGAGGGAGCTTCAGGATGGAGTGTGGATAAACCTTTTTGGTATAGCATACCGCTTTCAAGTTTTCCATAAATCTGAAAAACATTGGGATGTATAAAGTTTTCTAGATCTCCCATACATTCTCTTATTCTAAAAAATTCTTGATCGATTAAATGGTCAGTTGGTGGAATGAAAACACAAATAAATTTCATCTTATGTATGGAGAGATGGAATTAGTGTCTCATAATTTTAGAATATTTATGGTTCACCAATTTTAGTAGATATGTATGATGATTTTAACCCTTCATAATCTATGTGGGATAAGGTAGAGAGGACCCCTCCCATTTCTATAGAGATGATCAAACCTTCTGAGAAGGAACTTAAGAAGACCCTTCTTCATTAGGAAGATATATCATTGAATCAATGGGTGGGATACTTTATTAAGAAGACTTGATCTGAACCCAAAGACAAGAAATCAAAGGATTCTACCACAAAATATTCCTTCAGTGTTGAAGGTTATTATTATTGAATAATTGAAGAAGGTTTATTTACCAACTAGGGGTGGGGGTTATTCTTTACATTGACTAAGTCATCCATTTGATCGGTTTTATTAGTATGTGCCTGAGTGGGTGCCTTCTTTTGACTTGATAGAAGGGTGGAGTCATAGTTTCCACCTTTATGATGGTGGAATCTAGGGTAGGAGGGAGGTATATTGGGTTTTCCATTTCTGTATTGTCCAAATTATACCAAAATCTACATAATATTTATAGGGGAAGGGAACCATACATAATTTATGGTCCCTTACATGTGTTATGGTGTGTGATTGGGGATCACCTAGGCAACTATGAATACCTGATCATCCAAAACATTCTTAGTGTATGTTTTAAGCATTTTCTTTAGTGCATCGGTGGGGTGAGGCCCATCACATTAAAGGTATAGGGATCATGGCCTACATGAGCAATCATTATCACTTATCTTTTAAAACCTATGAGATTATCACTAATAGTATAACTAAAAATGGTTGGGAAAGCTCTAATTCTTGGGATTATATGATGTCAATCTATGAGGGAATCCTTTCTACCCTAATTGACGATAGAATTATTAAAGAGTGGTATGCACCTTTCCTATTCAACTTGTAGTTTTTATGTATTCAGAAAACATGTTCCACCCCTCTTCACATTGGATCTGAAAATAATCTAATGGTGGATTGTTAGTTCTGGTTAATGTTTACCAATGTGGAGACTCAAAGTTAGATATACTTTCATCCAAACGATGTTGAGATCTGTTTTTATCAACATTATGCTGAGATTTGGATTTTCTTGTATCAGAATAAGAAATTATCCAAATTTGTACCTAAGGATGTAAAGTTACCACCAACCACAAAATTCAATCCAAGGATCAACAAAAAACCCAGCTCTAGAAGATCACCAACCTTTTACATTCCTTATAAGGAAGTGAGACACTTATCATCATATTTTTTATAAGAATAGGTTCCAACTCATATGGTTGTCATTATTGTGGTATTTGTTAGAGAAGTCATGTTTTTATTAGCATTTACCCTTGAATTTCAGAAATGGAGATAATGGAGGGAGAAAAACACTCATGATGTTGTTTTGGGGGTAATAGGATATGATAATATACACTTGGATGGAATTTCAATTTTTTACTACTCCCAAAGGTGTCTCCTTCAAAAATCACCCCTCTAAGGTTGATAATTTCCTTTGATACCTTGATACGATGGCAGAAATCATGAAGGTTTGGGTCCACTACTCATCATTGGTGTAGTGGATAGTGGTTCCTAACATTAAGGATGTTTCTATTGATGAAAAGGGTTAACCTATCATTGAGAACGTTATATGACTATCCTTACTACCATATCTGAATGGTTGTGGTTCCATTAAAGTCATACTAATGTATTTTTTATTTTCATGGGTATAGTAGGAAGTTGTTGAAGACCAGTCACTCCCACTGTCCCTGATGTATTCTCCCTAGGGTATGGCTTCTAGAGATAACTTGGGAGATGACCAGGGAACTGATTATGAGGGTTCCCTGAGTCAAATGGCTCTGTTGAGGGTAGAATCATTCATTCCCAAGGCATAAAAATCTACACTTTCATCAGCTCCATCTTCAACACCTTCAGTGTTAGACCCTTATAGGGGACCTTCTTCGGTGAGTAAATGAATGAAATGAATATCTCTAAACTATCAGATTCCTCTCATCCAAAATCAACAAGTAATAATTATACTTTACTTCTTATCAGGTTCTAGATCATCTCAATTTATCATTCTAGTTTTTCAAAAATGAGAAGGTGCCCACTGAGCCCGCTTGGAGGAACGTACATCTTCTCCCAATGACATTGGTTGGATTTTTATCACTATATTATAACCTTAAATATTTTTCATATCCTATCAAAAGTAGAAATAGTTTAGGTTATTTCACATTCAGACTTTTTACCTACTGATGATGCTCAGGCGGTCGTTCTATTTGAATCAGCATGATAAAATTGACTTATTAAGGAGGGGGATGTTGGTTGTTATTCTGCTACTAATTTACCCTTGATGGATCCATCGCTAGGTGAATATGAGAACTTATTTAGAGACCAAACATATTTACTAGTTTTTTTTATATTACCTAAAATTTATTCATTATTACAACCCTTTAATGTGGCAATAGAAGTATGATAATGGGAAAAAATATTATTGGTGCACAAGGCCTCTCATCGCAAGAGGGTGTTGCCTCTTCACCTAAAGATGGTTTTGGGTCCACAGATATTGCTAGTGATGCAACTAAAAAAGTTATGTTTCTAACAATGATCATTAACATTATATATCTAAAATCATCATATTATTTTCCTACCAACTAATAATCCTTTATGCCTCTTATTGTAGTACCTTATCCGTAGATATCAGAATTTTCATTCCTGTATTCTTTTTGATTCCCTTTAATGAGTTCGACTAATGCGGAGGTAAAATCTATACCCAACTAGTTAAACGTCACGAGTATGAGTCCTTAGATCAGTGACTTAGCCTTAAAATATATTCGTGTTCTTAGACTGGGATTGAGTAGAGTCCTAGATTCAATAGAAATCTATAAACTAATGAGGAAATAATTGTGGGAGTATATTTGGACCATAATATTGGAGGGACCTTTATAGGAGTTGAAGGAACAACTGGGTTATATCATGTGTATATATACCTCCCATGTCTATAGGGATTTGACTATATAGCTTTCTATGCTCTTATAAAGGAAGTGATTTTCCTAGGAGAGAAGAGGAATTCCATTGAATTGAGGTTTGTAGTAGCAGAGTCTTCAGCTTAAATTAATAGATGTTGGTAGAAGAACATGAATGAGGATTCCCAATGCATGATGGAAGAAATGGATCACTAAAACGTGATCAATGTTGGGAAGGTCGAGATTGGATGATTTTAGTAAAAAACTGGTAATCTTCAGGAGGATTTATCTCAAATACAAAATTCATTGAAAACCTTATTAGAAATTTTATTAGAGAAATAGAGTCTCTTTAACCTAACATAGAACTCCAAACTTCATGTTCTTGTTAGGGTGAAAGCATTATAGCATACTACAGAGGGTGAAAACTGAATCCATTGATCAATTGTGCCAATCCATGGCCTCCCTAGAGTAGAAGTTGAGGGATCTCAAGGAATACTATGATAAAATTTTATAATGGTACTATAGTTTCATAAACTATTGTTTTTTATGATTAATGGGATAGAATATGGTTTGTAGATATTCCTCTATTTTAAACATTATAAATGAACAAATATTTTCAAACATTTCATATAACTGTTAGTCTATCTTTAATTCAATATGTGCATGTAATTACATTGAATTGATATCATATGGATCATCAAAGATACCCATCCATTTTAAAATACCAAGTAAACCCAAACACCTTGATTTTAATTCTTGAATCATAACATATTTCTCTTGAGAATTTATTGTGAATGACTACAGATATGAGATTCCTAATTAATGTATCTACTCAAGTTGTCCTAGTATCACCTAGTTTAAAAGCATAAATTGGGTAAATATACCTTATAGGGAAGGTTCTATAATGTTTTCCTAAGTTATTATACTTAGCAATCATAGTTTTGTTTTTTATAGGGACATATAATGATCCCTAAAAGATTTGTAAGTTTTTTTATTTCTCTATATTTTTATTAAGTTTCTTATGGGGAAAGCTTAGTGGGTGTGGTCTTGGATTTTACTTAGGACACCCTTTTATGAGTTCTCAACCTGATATGTTTTATGACTTTTATATTTTATAAGTTATTTATATTTCATGGATTATAAAATTCACATTTCCAGTGAGTAGAGACTCAACTTTTTTCCAAGGTTCCCTTTTAAAGTTTTCAACCTAGTGAGAATTGTTCCTCTCTCAATTGGCTATTTTAAATCCTTGATAACTAAACCATGGTTGTGATTTGTTTTAGGTTCTTTCATATCATACCATATACTGTTATATTTTAAGTTCTTCTAGCTCGGACCTTCTATTAATGTAGTTTAGGGTCTTTTAGTGCGGACATTATATTGTTGTACTTAAAGGTCTTTTACCTTAGACCTTATATTGATGTAGTTTAGGGTATTTTAGCTTAAACCCTATATCATTTTAGTTTAGGTTCATTTATCTTAGACCTCATAAGGATATATTTTAATTTATTTTAGCTCGAACCATTTACTTTTGTATTTTAATGTCTTTTATCTTGGACCATCCATTGTTGTAGTGTAAGGTCTTATAGCTCTAACCATTTATTTATTTAGTTTAAGGTATTATTGCTTGAAAATTTTATTAATATAGTTTATGGTCTTCTATATCAGACCATTTATTGTTGTATTTTAAGTTCTTCTATCTTGGACCATTAATTCTTATAGTTTAGAGAATTTTATCTCAGACCGTCTATTTATTTAGTTTAGGGTTTTCTAGCTCAAACCATCCATTTTTGTTTTTTAAGGTCTTCTATATCACACCTTATATTACTAATATTAAATGATGGGTATTCATGAAGGGGTCGATAATCATACATTTTTATGGGATTCTGAAGAATGAGTGTTCATAAAGGGTTATGATACCCTGCATTCTTAATTAATTTTCTGAATAATGAATGTTCATGAAGGCCTTAGGTACCTCGTGTTCTTGAAAAATCATAAAGGATTAATATCCATGATGGGTTGTGACAACCCACATCCACACTGAGATTTGGTTTAATATATGGTGAAATATTAGGGATTCCAAGTCCACTTGGATATTTGGAATATGGGTGGTTAAAATAATAACCCGACAGTTTGAACCGATGAATATGGAATGGGATAGACATGTCGAGGATGAGAAAATAACACCCTAAGGTGATAAGTTCCTATATGGTGTTCTTAGGGATCATGAAGTTCCTTACTAAAAGGCGGATACACCTCTATTCAGTGGGATAGAGGCCCTTATTCATGACCCCATAGGGCTTACATGCATGGTCATGAAAAGGTTTCCCCACTATTTTCCAAGGTCTGTGAAATATTTATGAAATCTTAAAATTATGGATAATGAAGTTGTAAGTGGGATGAAGGATATCTAAGGAGGATTTTGGAACCCTAGGGTAGTCCAATTTTTAGTTGGGAAGATTGTTCCCTAGGCCTTATGGAATTGATTCATGTATTTTGGTCCATCAAGTTGTCCAAGAATGTAATATCATATTTTAATTTTGATAATGGTTAAAATACATGGTGATTTAATTTCAAGGATGTCAAATATTATTGAATATTCTGGTTATGGGGATTAAAAAACATGATATAGGAATATATGAGCTAACTGTAAGTGTACACTAGTGGGTACAGGTCAACCATTGAAAACGGCAGAAGCCCATACTCCATATGGCCAGGACAATAACGCCTGGATTTAAGGGGGCCATTCATATGGGACTAAACAAACTCTAGGTACAATATCCTTGGTAGTTATTCAAATATCCAATGAATCATAGTGTGGTCCTTTTGGATTAGTCAGTCCCTATTTCCAATTTTGTATTGGGAGAAACTAGGATTAAGGGAGACCCAGGTCCATGGGGATCCAAAATAAGAACATAAACTCAAGGAATTGGTTGGAATTATCTCAGACTTCAAAGACATGATGGTGGTTTATGGAAAACATAATATTCAATAATTCTTCAGGCACCCTAAATTTTTTTTCACCACCTAGTAAACACATTATCATAGCAAAGATATTTGAAAAATCATTACTCTAAATTTTTTCTGGACAAAACTATTCTAGAAAGGATAGATCGGATTCCAATAGGTCCACAAAGTGGTCTCTATGAGATTTATAACTTGTTTATTCATTCTATAACTTTTTCTTAAAATCTAGATATGACTATTTTATAAAGTTTATACTTAAATTTTTATCAAACTTCCCTTTGAGGGTTTTCATCCTGACTAGTTTTATTCTGCTTTCACCAGAGCTTTAGGGTCTTGCGATTTGTACCATCAAAGGCTAATGATTAATGTCGCGCAACTTTGACCAAATTGAATATAGTTTAAGGTCATGATGAACATGGACCTAGTATGAGGGTAGTGTTAAAAAATAGCCTAATTATGGATCCCAAGATCAAGATTACCCCAACAGCCTTTTGAGTAAGATATGATACTACTGTAAACCATGGATCAAGGTTCCAAAGTCATGAGTAATGGTATGATACAGTCATGCCGAAAATTGTTTTGAATCACTCTAAGGTAATGAGTTACTCAATAATAATTTCAGGGATCACAAGGATAAGAAGTCCCTATATGCAGATATAAGATGCCTCTGGTTGATGAGTTTAATTCCCTTTTTCAGATCCACCTCTATCATGGTCAAACAGATAGATCTTTTCTCCTTTCCATGGGCTGTGAAAGATTTTTGACAAACTAAGGTTCTCAATACATGAAGTGTAATTTATGGGATGAGGTGCTTAAAATATGATAGAAGAACCATGTAATCTATTTGACTAGGGTCGGGTTCTTGTGTTCCTTTGATAAGGAATAATGATGGGTGATGGTCTATACTTCTTAATTTCATGTAGTAGGAATCTATTTTTCAATCAGTTTAACATTGTGCAACAAGAAAATTTTTCTTTTTGTTTAATGTGATGCGAAAAGGATGTTGTAAATGATGTGAAGTTATTAAACATATCATTGGGGACACTTTTCATGGGTTGGGGGAATTTATATGTGAGAAACACCATTTATGAATGTATAGGCTTATTGATGGATAGCCATATACAAGAGTCCTTATTTCATATATTTATCTCATACATAATAAAGACGTACGTAGATCTAACTAAAACATAGGGAGAGTGAGTTTGTATGGAATGGCCCTTTTTGAACATAGCTATATGAAATTTTTATGGTCGGGATTCCCTAGGTTTCCCTGTGAATACTATAAGGGTATGAATCATTCCATAATCATCTCTTTTAAGGATATCCCTCCACATAGATCTGACTCGCATGTAGGGGAGAAGAGCATTCCATATTCTTCCCTTAGTGAGTCTCAACACTATGGTTGGATAAGGGGTCCACTACATAGATCAACCTCATATACATGGATAGTTAATTTCCATAATTCATTCTAGTATGGAGGTGAACACTTCACCTCTAGCATAGATTCATGGATATAATGGCCCACTCTATGTAATTTTAGGTCCTGTGGGATGGACCATATATCATGTAGTTTATTTTCATGTGACTATGGAGGTGTCATATAGTTTAACATCCTGCTACTAGGATGTATCTCTGAGAGGAATAACTATCTTAGGGTGATCAGGTATTCACAAAATAAACATACATGAAATGGAAGGGTACAAGAATACGATTCCATAAACTTTCTTTGATAATGGGTGTGATGCACAAATGTGTAACAAAGAGATTATCTAAATTTGGTAGAATAGTTGGGTTATGGAAGGTGTAAATCATAACAAAATAATATCTAAGTTAACTATAGGTTTAAACCAAAGGGTATATGTCAACCATTGATAATGGTGGGAGCCCATATTCTAAGTGGTTAGGACAATAACTCATAGATTTAAGGGGATGTAACACCCTGAGTTTTGGTGAACCTTTTTTTTGAATAAATTAATTTTATTTGATTTCATGTGTCGCACACTACACTAAGTAAAAATTTTATTCTACATTGCACTAATATAAGGATTTTTTATACACAACACCAACTTGGCTTACATTACACGCAACACCGAGTTTCTATGAAACATCATTTTATTATTATAAATATTTAAACATGATAGTTATAACATAGCCGTTAAACATAGTAATATGAATAGTAATAAGTAAATTTAAAATATTATTTGTGATGGTTTTAAATAGATAAATCATATTGAAAATAATACATATAATTATTTTATTAATGTCTTTATATGTTTGAAAATTCGATTTTCTTAAAATAACTACTTTTTATGTCCTTTTGTGAAAAATAATAAAATTAATTTTAGACACTTTTAGAATTTTAATTTAATAAAATAAACTTAATTTTTGAATAATAAAATTAAAAATTAACTTAGGTTTTATTTTTTTGATTTTTCAAAGAAACTTTATTTTTTTATGAATAGTAAAAAATACAGAATTTTAATTCAAAACTGCTTTTTTGTATAATTTATTTATATATTTAATTATATTTTATGTTGGTTTTAAATTAATAATAGATAACTTATACATATATTAATCCAATTTAGTCCATTTTAATCATTTTTATTTTTAATTTAGATATAAAATCTTAATGAACATTTGAACATTCTCACTTTAAAAACCTGATTTCTTTCCACGTTTACGGGATTAGCATTAAACATAATTTTTCCATTTCTATGAACTGAATTTAAAAAAATGGACATAGAATATTTTAATTATTATAATATTTATATTCTAATAATATCAACTTAATTTTTACCAAATATATTAGTGAAAGTGATTAAAATTAATTACAATGATTAAGGTAAAATTAAGTTTAACAAGGGAATAAACCATACACTTAAGGGAAAAAATGAAATATAAACATAGACAACACCACTTTTATGGAAATATATCATCCATAAACCTTCCATAATTGAGTTATGTTTGTTTTTTATTACTTTATTTATGTAAAAACGTGGGTATACTTAACTTTTTTTTTAAATGTCAAGTGTGTCCCCTCCCTCCCTTATAAAAGGACACCACATCTCCCCATTCTTCACACATCTCAAGACACATAAGTTTAGAAAATATATACCCAATTAATCTCCCAATATATATCACATCCTCCTTTAATCCTCCCTTTTGATATAAATCCAATCATGGAAACCCTTTAGTGTAAACCAAATGGATTTACCCAAAGAAGAGGTAATATCCTTCCTCAAGCTCTGTTCTTTTATTTTCTTCCTCCACAATCTCAATTATTCTTATTCAATGTTATATAATAACAAAAATATCCTAAATGTAATTATATGGTTTTATTCTATGTTTTTTACATGCACTTATACACACTTCCATCTAATGGGTAACAAACTTTCTGTTCTTGTGTACGGCGAACTACTACCTTACGAAAAAATGTTGTACATTTTAACTTTACCAAATCTCATGAATATGAATTATGATTGGAACTATATTTTTATTTTATATTTATGATTTATTTATAATTATTTAGTTATTATATAAATCCTACCTTCATACTTTACATTTTTAAAATATGATAACTTCTTTTGTGGATGTGTGGACTACCGCCTCCTCAAAGTGATGTGATTTGTTTACACTTTACATGGAATGTGTTAAGGATGGGTTTAGTAAAAATATATGATATATATGACATATTAATGATAATTTAATGATATTATATATTTATATACATAAATTTATTTTATTTTTTTTCTTCTAATACGCCAATAAAACAGAAGAAACGTTCATGCACACATACAGCCTACCGTCTCCATGAACGGTGTGTTTAGTTTAATATTTATATCTTTTATATATTAATATAAATATTTATATTATGAATATATATGATATATAAATCATTTTTACATTCTGAAAATAAGTAAATCATGATCTAAGTAAGACGGTCAATAATAACAAGTCAAAACATGTACGATAAAAAAAGTAGTTATTACCCGAAACATTACTTTAACATTGAATTGTTAAGAAATGGGTAATATGAAGTATTAAGTGAACAATATATGGTATTATATATAATAATATGGTTATTGGTTAGATTTATAAAAAATTATATTTATTATACAAGTGGTTTTAAGGTGTACAAATAAAGCCAAGACTTAAGATAAGGGAAGTTCATATCACTTTTTATTTCCGTGAGATACATGTTATATTCACCACTCACTTATTTTTTGTGGTCTATATAATTTATTATAAAATTTTATATCATTAACTTAATTTATTTTATGATATTAAAACCTTTTATTTATGTTATTATTTCATGGGGATCATGATTCAAAACTTACCCATGTTGTAAGGGGATTTCTAGTCTCACTTTTATTTCTATGAAATTTACACCCTATTCACCACTAATTTATTTTTTGGTGTATATAATGAACATTAAAATTTTCTATGATTTTTATCCTTAAATTTATGGGTATTTACAAATCCATTTCATTAACTATATTTCATGGGGTTTATGTTTCAAAAGTTACCAAATCGGTAATGTAGTTTTGTCTTAATTTGACTTCCTTGAGACACATGCCATGAACTTCAAATACCATATTTTTTAAAATGTTTTCAAAAATGATTTTAAGAAAATTTTAAAGGATTTTTTTGTTTTCAATATTACTTTATCAGTTTTCCTATTATTTTCAAATAAATGGTTATAAAAAATGTTTTCATGCTCATTTTCAAAGAAATGGTTTTCAAAATGTTTTCAAGATTCTTTTATATGTTTTCAAGGAAAATGGTTTTCAAAATGTTTTCAATATTATTTTATAATTTATTAATGAAAATGGTTTTAATTTTTTTCAAGATTTATTTATAAATTTAAAAAAAAATTCAATGAAAATGGTTTTCAAAAGGTTTTATGTTTTAAAACCATTTTTCAAAGAAGAAATGATATATTCTTTAAGAAATTATTTTAAAATATATTTAAAAATTATTTTTCATATAAGATGAAATCCTTGATTATATTTTATGCTTTACTAGGGATATGATCCAATGATACCATTAATATTATTTCTCTAAATGGTATATGCTTTGAAGGCTTTATGTTTATAAAACGTTTTTCTCTTCAAAGGGTTATACCATGATAAATGAATATAAAACTCATTTATATTAAATGGGTTATACCATGATAAATGATTATGAAACCCATATATATTAAATTGGTTATACCATGATAAATTATTTTGAAACATATTTCTCTTAAATAAGATATACCATGATAAATGATTAGGAAACCCGCTTGCTTTTACAAGTTATTCTACGATGAAATGATTATAAAACCTATATATTTTTCATAGGTCATGACATGATTAAATGATTATGATACCAATTTCATTTAATTCTTTATAATACAATTTTAATTAAACCCATCTCTTTTATGGGTTGTGATATGATGAAAGTTTTATTATCTTGTAGAACATGTATAAATATTTTTATTAAGTGATGGTTGGGACATATATCTCCCTCCAATGAATTGTGAACATGATTACATGTTCACAATGTTATGTGTGAACCTAATTACATATTCAAAATGTTATGCATGGACCAGATTGTATGTCCATAAGTTTATTCATGAACGTGATTATATATTCAAAATGTTATTAGTGAACCTTATTACATGTTCACAAGGTTATACATGGACCTGGTTACATGTCCATAATTTTATGTGTGTTCCTGATTACATGTTCAACATATTATGCATTAACCTAATTATATGTTAATAATGTTACGCATGGACCTGGTTTCATGTCCATAAGATTATGTGATTTCCTGATTTCATTTCCTTGACTTAATGAGTGAACATTTTTATACTTATACATGTTCACAATGTTATAAGATGATTTTTATTCCCAAAATTCTATATCTTATTCCTCGATTATGCTTTCATGGATTATTCTCTTGATTCTCTTATGATTTATGTCTTATGAACTATAAATATTTATGTCATGACTCATGTATATGATCTTTTATATGAAGGGTATGATTTTATAATGATGTGTTCATTTTCTCATACACTTATGTTCATGATTATGCTTATGTATCTCCCTTATTACCCTTACCAAGCATCTGATATCACCCCTTTTTGTATTTCCTTTCCCCAAGTTATGAAGATATGTATTATGTATGAAATGTCTAAGAGGGGTGCTAGTCCTAGAGAACCTAGTGGGAGATAATGTATCTCACTCATGTACCGGTGTTTATGTTTCCATGTTTCAAAAGTCACTAAACTAATATGGTATTTGGGAATCTATTTGTGTAATGTTTTAAGTATTCCAAAAAAATAAAGTAATGTTTATATATGTTAAGACTGGGTTTTTATAGTTTGTATAAAAGTGATGGTTTATCCAACCTTTGGAAACTATGATGCGAAAAATTTAGTGAGATGCCTAGGGATATTTATAAGGATATTTCTAGGGATGTCTCTAAGGATTAGTCTAATGATAAGGAAAAGAATAGGAAAATGTATTAGAATTTTTGTAATGGATAGAGTGAGTGGTTTCCTAGAAATACATACCTTTATAGATACTACAATTTTAAGTGGTTCTGGGATAGATTTACCTATGAGTAACAACTATAACAAGGTGTTTTGGTCCTGACACAACTGTAGCCTGGTATATGAAAATGGGTCTTACTACACATCCGGATTGACAGTCTTGGGTGATGTGCTTTGGGAATTCACAAAATCTTCACAAACCATTATAAGGTATTTAAAAACAAGTTGGATATGAATAACCTCTTTGGAGGGTTTTCAATTCTCTAGTGAATCCTAGAGGGGTCCCTTTGAATTAGAAAATCTCAATTACCGGTTTTCTATAGGGAAGGAATAGGGGCAAGAGAGCCCAACATCTATGGGGTTCTAGGATAATAACATCAAATCAAATAATTGGTTGGTATAAACTTAGATATCGAATATATATATATTTTTCACTGATAAATTAAGATTCAAGAAGTTTTTTATCACTTTAAAGGATACACAAGCATATATTGAACACATATCAAGGTAAAGAGATAAAACATGCAATTCTTGATTATATGATCATATGGGAGATGATTTGTTCAATATGAAGACCAGTTGTTATCTAGTTTAAGGTCATGAGACTAGGTCTTGGTCTTTCAGTTTAACATCATGTGACTATGATTTTGTCATGTAGTTTAATTTCATGAAACTATGATGTATTGTTGATAGGAATAGCTAACTCATGGAAACTGGGTCTTCACAAAATATATATACCTGAAATGGATGTTTACAAGGATACAAGAACATAATATTACTTTGAAAATGGATATGATTCATAGACATGTAACATTGAGAGTATATGAATCTTTATGAATAGTTGGGTTATGGAAGGTGTTAATCATAACCCAAGAGTATATGAGTTAACTGGAAGTGAAAACCAGTGGGTGCGGGTCAACCATTCATAGCGACGAAAGCCCATATTCCATTTGGTTAGGATAATAAATCCTAGATTTAAGGGGGCATATCCTCTAGAACCAAACATCCTCTAGTAATAAGCTCTTTGGATGGATTTTAATTCTCTAGTGAATCCTATCAGGGTCCCTCTAGATTATCCAGTCCCTGTTACCAGTTTTCTATAGGGAAGAACTTAGATAACGGAATCCCAAGGTTCATGGAGTTCTAGGAGAATAAAATCTACTCAAGTAATTGGTTGGTATCAACTCAGATATTGAAGATGTGAATTTGGATCATGGAGAACGTAATATTAAAAAAGGGTTTGATAAACCTAATGTTTATGAAAGTGTATATTAAACAATTCTCAAGGAGAAGGGATAAAACATGTGATTCTTGATTACATGATCATCAGGGGGGGTGATCTGTTCAACATGAAGACTGATTATCATGTAGTTTAATGTCATGTTACTAGGAATCTGTCATTAATTTTATTGTAATGTGACAAATATTTGGTTCCCTATCCAAGATATGTCCCAGTCATGTCATCCATTGTAGCCTACCATCTTCTCTAAACTCACATTATCCATGATCAGTGTGAGAAACAAGGGATAACTATGTAGTTGATTAATCCGTGTGAGAGTACATGATGAGGAATATTGTGGGGTTTTCACAATTTATTTTGGACTATGACCTCTACATATATCTAACTCTCATGGAGGGACATTATTGGGAGTGATGATAACTCATGGTTGGGCCTGTAATGGAAGATATAGGTGTCACAACATATCCTATGATAGTAGGAATCAATCCACATGTAGTTATCATATAGTTCTTTGTATAGGTTCGTCCCATATGTAGGGAGGGTGTATTTTTTTATATTTATTGTGGTTAGACTTAGGATATGAGATCTGGGTATCACTATGTATCCTATAATGGTATGAATCAATCCACGTGTAGTTCTTGAATAGAAAATTCTCTATATAGGTATGACCCATACATAGAGGGGGGAATTTTTTCTGTTTATGTTGTTCATAGACCCAAGATTTGATATTTGTGTGTCACTATTCATCTTGTGATGGTAGGAATCAATCCACACATAGTTATTAAATAGAAAACTCTCCATGTAAGTTTGACCTATATAAAGAGGGGTATTTTTAACATTTATATTATGTATGGGCCTAAGATTTGAGATTTGGGTGTCACTATGTATCATGTGATAGAAGGAATCAAGTCACAAGTAGTTATTTAATGAAAAACTCTTCACACAGGTCTGGCCCATATATAGAGGGGTCATGTTTTCTGTTTATGTTGTTGCTAGACCAAAGATTTGAGATCTTGGAATCACTACATAACCTATAATAGTAGGAATCAAGACACACAAAGTTCTTTAATGGAAAACTCTATACATAAGTCTGACCTATAAATAGAGGGGATATTTTTTAGGTTTATACTATAGTGGGACCTAGGATTTCAGATCTAGGTGTCACAACATATCTTATGATGATAAGAATTAATCCACACATAGTTCTTTAATATAAAACACTCTCACAGGTCTGACACACAGGTATAGGGAGTCATTTTTTCCGTTTATGATGCATTTGGACCTAGAATTTGAGATGTCGATGTCACTATATATCCTATGATGGAAATAATCAAGAAATATGTAGTTATTTAATAGAAAACTCTCCATGTATGTTTTAACCATACATAGAGGGGGTATTTTTTATTTATATGATGGCTAGGACCAAGATTTGAGATCTTGTTGTTACTATATATCATCTGATGGAATGAATCAAGCCACATATAGTTTTTTAATGGAAAAATCTCCATGTAGGTCTGACCCATACACAGAAGGGGGTAATTTTTTCCTTTTATGTTGCTGCTAGACCTAGGATTTGAGATCTGGGCATCATAATAGATACTATGATGGAATGAGTCGATCCACACTTATTTCTTTAACAAAAAAACTCTTCATATAGGTCTCATCCATACTCTTGGGGGGAATTTTTTATTTTATATTGCATCTAGACCCATTATTCAAGATATAGGCATCACTATATATCCTATAATGGTAAGAATTAGAAAACAAATAGTTCTTTAATGGAAAATTATCCACGCAAGTCTAACCCATACACAGAGGGGAGATTTTTTCGATTTATATTATAGTTAAACCAAGGAATTGTGATATAGGTGTTATTATATATCATGTGATAATAGGAATCAAGCCACACATAGTTATTAAATGAAAAAACCTACATACATTTCTAACCCATACTCATAGGGGGGATTTATTCCATTTATATTTCCTCTAGACCCAGAATTCTAGATCAATCCATCACTATGTATCCTATGATGGTAGTAATCATACCACATGTATTTCTTTAATAGAAAAATCTACATTCAAGTCAAAACCGTATGCATAAATGAGAATTTTTTCGTTGATATTGCATCTAGACATAATATTTGGGATATGGGTGTCACTAAATATCATTTGATAGTAGGAATCAAACCACATGTAGTTCTTGAATGGAAAATTCTCTATACATGTCTATCCTAGATGTGGAGAGGGGCATTGTTTTATTGATATTGTGGATAGACCCAGGATTTTGTATTTAGTTTTCACTGCATATCTTATGATAGTAGGAATTAATCCACACATAGTTCTTTAATAGAAAACTCTCCATGCAAGTATGACTCATACGTAGAGGGGGGAATTTTTTCAATTGATATTGTGGCTGGACCTAGGATTTTGGATATGGATATCACTATGTATCATGTGATTATAGGAATCAAGACACTCATAATTATTGAATGGGGAGACTCCCTATATGGATTTAACTCACCCACAAAGATGGAGTTACATCATTTTTTTCACAGATCTAGCTCATGTGTAGTGAACCATTCATAAAGTAAAGTTCTCTATGAAGATTAAAATCATGAAGTAAGGACGTCTTCTATACAGTTTAGTGTCATATGATAAGGATGAAATATACTGTGAAGTTTAAAATCTTTTTGCATGGACATATGATGTTGTGCAGTTTAGAGTCTTGTTGTCAACACATAGGATACCATGCATTTTAAAGTATTATTTCTAGGACTTAGGACTCTTAACGATATTTGTGCGAAGTGCTTTTTGAGAAACATTTCTGTAGTGGGGAGAATAATTTGTTCCCCATCCATCATGAAAAATGAGTAAGGTTCATTGGGATAAACTCTATATAAGATATAATTCCCTTCCCAATTGGGTTCCGTCTTTAGAGTTTTATTTCCTAGCATCATTGGGTTTATGAGATAAAATACTATTTATCATTTAATGAGTGGAAAAAAACCTTTTTATTAAAGTCTTATATGATCTAATTCTGATGAACTTCAAGGTTGTTCAGGGTATGAAACCTTTTCTCATCAATCTTTTACAACACATCCAACCACTTTTACAATTGCTCTTTATCTGAGATTTTTCCACATATAGTTATGCAGGGTGAGGGAGACTATACTTCAATGGGAAGCACTTCCTCAATTATGTATACCAAATAATATAGTGTCTTATGTATAGAAGTGTGTATGGTGCTACAGTAGGCCCATAAATCATGAAGGAGCTTCTCTATCTAGGAATTATAATCCCTTTTTCACCATTTTTGGAGTATATATGATAGTCTTATTGAAGGCCTCTATTTTCCATTTTCCATTTCATGATATTAGGATAAATTTTTGGATTTTATTTTTCACTCCTGATATAATTTCTTCAATTCAATAGAACAGAATTTGGTGTCGTTGTATAACGATATCATTTGAGGAACACCAAATATGGTGATTATATTGAACTTTATGAAGTAAATGGTATTCTTTTTCCTAAATTCCTTAAGGGGTATTTCCTTAGAAAAATTTTAAAAGAAGACTATATTAGTACGGATACACTTAAACTAATAGGTTTTGTTGGGGTATATGTCCACACAACCGCAATTCCCAATATGGAAAATGGAAAGAAGTTTTTACTTGTATATAAAAACTTTGGGGGTTAATAGATAAAGTTTTCATGAATTTGGAATGAATTAAATTTCCTAGTTAAGTTGGCATGGTCTTTTATCATTTTTTTAGTAGTAACCAAGACCCCTAATTTGGTGGGTGATTCACATCTTAGACTGATGAGTACTACAGTAACCACTATGGACTTCTTCCATAATGGCGAGAATCTCTCCTTCTAATATGTATCAGAGAATGATTCTATAGAATCCTCATTTGTGGAGGAATTGTTTCTCATTTGACCCGTACAAATGCATAAATTTAATTTCTTAGTATCGAGTTTGATCCCCTTTGTATCAATCTAACAAGAGGATCCCATTTTGTAGATAATCAACTATGGGATCCATCCATCCATGGGTGGATATTGGTTCATCATTCTCTAGGGTATTGTTGACCTGATTGATTTCCCCATGTCACAAATAATGACTAATAATACCATCCTTTAGTGTATGATACGGAAAACTGGCTCATCCTGATCAAGGTAATTCAAGACTATGGTTTCATTAACTAGTACATTAGCATGGGAATTTGTAGATTGAGTTATGTAATGAAATGTTCCTTCAAAATGTAATTTTTCTATTAATTATCTGACATAACCAATGAGAGGGTCCAATTCTTCCTTCTTGATTGAATACTCACCATTTATTTTATTGATCACTATCTTTGATTCTAATTTGATGATTAGGTAGTCTATATATAGCTGTAGGGCTAGTTCATATCCAACTATGAGGGCTTGGTATTCTACTGCATTATTAGTGAAACCTTGATACATTGAGAAGGAGTAAGGAAAAATTACTTTGTACATGGAAACAAATAAAATTCCTATACCAACTCGATTTATCTTTAGGTTTTTCATCCAATTTTTAATAAGAATTTTGGAATCACCGTCAAAATAAATCTCCCATGTTTGGGGCGTATCATGGGCATAGAAAACCTATTTTTCTGGAAGTTTGGTTTTTATTAGTGTAATTTTCAGGGAGGGATGTTCCTTAAGAAATTAATCTAGGTCCTACCCATTAACTGTTATCATGACACAAACTAGTTGTCATATTGTTTCAAAATAAATGACCATCAGGACAAATTCCTAGTTGGCATAGGGCGAACAAGGATTTACTTGAGTGGTTCAGTAATAGAGACCAAGTGGACTTCTTGATGATACAAGTAATGTCTTGGATTTTTCACTATAAAGATGAGTGTGAGGAATTTATTCTTGATATTATAATATCATTTCTCAGTACCTATCACCATTTGGCTAATAAATTAGTGGTTTTTTCATTCCCCTCATCGTTTCCTACTCTACGAGAGCACCATGAAATCGTTCCATAGTGTCCACATATAATATAAGAAGCTTTCCATCTATAGGTGATATCAAGACTATTGAGTGCAGTAATTAGTGATTTATATTCTCAAATACCTCTTAGTGTTCCTCATCCCATAATTGGGAAACTCCTGTCTTCATTAACATGGTGAAGGGGATAAATTTTCTAGCCATGTTAGTTATGAAACTTAAAATGTAAGAGAGTTTCCCTTAGACCCCCCTAAGTTAATTATGATTATGAGGGGGTGAAATTTCTAGGATTGTACTAGTCCTTTTTTAAGTTGTACTCAATGCCATGGTGGCTTACCAAAAATATTAGGACTTTCCCTGACATTACCTTGAATGCACACTTTAGAGGATTAATCTTCAAAATGTGTTGTCGCAACTGGCTAAAGATTGTTTGAATATCCATGAGTTCATCACATCACTATAAATATTTGAATACCATGTCATTGACATAATATTCTAATATTCATTCCAAGAAATTCTTAAAGATATTATGCATGGGGAATTGGTATGTAGAGCCTATTTTTGTTTAATTCAAATGGTGTGACCTAATAGAAAAAAAACCCCTAAGGTAATCTGAAGGAGGTAGCTTTAACTTCTTCAAGGGCCATCTTTATCTAATTATACCCTAAATACCCATACATAAAGAAAAGGGATTATAAACTATAATTTTCATCAATAAAATTTTCTATGATCTACAATGGGAAATCATCCTTTAGGAAGCATCTATTAAGGTCTTTGAAATCGAGGAAGACCTTGGTATTCCCATTATTTTTCTTAATGGGGATGATGTCAGCACACCATTTTGGGTACTACACTTCCCAGAAAAAGTTTCCTAAGATCAATTTTTCAACTTACAATTCTACATTTGTATCATGAGAGGGGTGAATTCTCATTGCTAACTACTCAAAACCTCAATGGTTATTAGGTAAACCCAGGCAGTGCGTAGCCAAATTGGGGTTTAGCCCCAGAATTTCTGTATAATTCCAAGATAACATATATCAATTATTCTTTATAAATTCAATATACATCTTATTCTCCTCAAGAGGTACGATGTAACTAATCAACATAGGTCAAGGGTCTACTTTTTTCTCCAGATTCACCTACTTAAGCTCATCGATGGTAGTGGGAACACCTTCCTTGAATGTGGGAGGAGCTTTCCTAAGTTCATCATATTCTCTTCTATCTCAGAGTATGTGGAGGAATTATTAGATATTGTAGGTAATCTGAGGGAATATCTATAACTATTGAGGTAAGATATTCCGTGGGAAGAGATATTTTCATCCTGTACTGCCAATGTCTTTGTAGAGAGATTTTTGGGATGCTTGTTTTCTTTTATGCTTCCACTAGTTCCAAGAGGATCCTAGAAAACATAGGCTATAGATAAATCCTTTGGGAATCATAAATTTTGGATAATAGATTTAGGGCATTAAAAAATCTTGATATAGCATTATCCTTATCCCCTTTTGAAAAATCCACTTTATCTAAAGTAACTACCATCACATGGACATGATCCAATAAATATTTTAGATCACAATAGCTTATTGGGATTAAGTATATTACCTCAATCAAGTTTATGGGTAGTAAATAATCATTTTTGAGCATGCTCTCGGGATTTGTAGGGGTGGTCCCCATGCCATCTGGTGCTACAACCTTCATATCATCGTTCATCAATGGTTATTTTCCTTCCTTATTATAGAAACTTTCCTCAATATATATGGATTTTCAAGACTCAAATTGGTTGATTTAACCATATAGTATACTATCTATCCCATCGATGGGGTATTCAAAGAATTGATAAAAATGTTGAAGATGTCATTAAGTTTTTATGAATCCAAGGTCTTCCATGTAAAACATAATATGTTGTTTATTACTGGATAACCATGAACTCGGTGTTATATGTGAGATCCCTAAACATAGCCTTGGGAATGGTCTTCATAAGAGGCCTCTACTTGATCTTATCATACCCTTGAATGGTTATATTTTATGGAGATAAATCCCCCTCACTATATCCCAAATGTCTAAGGGTCCAAATGATGATGATGTTGATCCTGAAACCATTGTCAACCATATACCTTCAGATTTCAACATTATTTAGTTTTCCTAAAACATATAGGGGTCTAATATGTCCTTGGATAAATTCTTTCTGATACTATTCTATGAACGAGGTGGTGATATGATATTCTGATGTGATGGTATACACTTAGTAATCCTCGGTTATAGAAACTTTTGTCTCAAACTCTTGTGGTCTATGGAGGGCCTTTATTAGTACCCCTATTAGTTCTTTTGAAAAGTGGAGAACATCCATGATTAAAATTTTGGATGGGAAAACCTAGAACTAATGCATAATGTAATATTTTTGTTTTAGAGGTCTTCCCTTTCCAAGGTTCTTATTCTCTCTATTATTTGAATTAGGATTTGTACTGTTTGAGGAGGATGGTCCTGGTGATTTAGAATAGGTCTAAGGAGATTCTACAAGTGGTGTTGGTCACACCAGTCTTCCCCTTTGTTTGGGCTTATCAGACAATCATGTCCCCACTAGTCAATCATGTAAAATGAGAGGGATTGGACAACTATTAGAGGGATCTATGGAATCTCCATGATTATATTAGGATTTCTAAAGTGCTTACCCATGGGCATCGACTACATATATGGCTTTCGCAGGTATGTGATAGAAATTTTGGGTACTACCATGCCTATGTCATCCCCAATATCCCTATCTTCTACATATTTGGCCTCCAACACCCTAGTATGGTATGAGGAACTAATACTCAGAGGCATATTCATCATCACTAAAGGGATCTATTAAGTGAACTACATTAACAGAAATAAAAATGACCTCTTTATCTGATGAGGGTTTCATTTTTTGGGGTGGTGCATGTTCTCTGGGTATTGAAAGAAAGAAATTTTCAATAGTTTGAGTATAGGTGGGAGTTGGGAATGAATCTTTCTCTTATTTATTTTCTTATATCTGATGATTATGTCTACTTCTAGAAGGTGTTTTCAATTATGTCTCCCAAAGTTCTAGGATCATTTTTTGTTTGCAAAACTATGCTCTTAGGGTGTCATGAGCTTAGTCAACTATCTTTTGATTTATCCAGTAATCGAACTTATGTACATGTCTGGCCAGAAATTATTTCCATTCACCCTCATTTTTTTAATTTTGGGTGATAACTACATAGGTCATCTCTATATGGTAATTCTTCAATATCACCTATCTATAATCAACTATTCTTTGGAGAAATTATTTGAAGAAAAATTAGTCATAGATTTTGTGACCCAACCACCTATGAAAAGGGAAGTAGTCATGAAAATTAGATAGGTAGAACTCATTGGTTTTCCATGGATTTGTTAGCTTGAGTGGGTTATTTTTCATGGATATAAGGAAATAACTAGGGAACTATTAATTTCATAGGGAATATGATTTATTAATCTATTATGTAAATCACAGGCGACCCTAATCTCTTTTTTCTTCTGGGTGAGGGTAATTTTGTTTCTGATGCTACTCAATAAGAGCTTCCAAATGATTTGAGGCCAACTTGGGTGCTTGAATGGGCAGTGCTACTTATTTTAGGGCATAAATAGCAATCTCTACCTTACTATAAATTTTTCCCCATATTAAGGGCATGGTATGAGATTTATCCTAGGTCTATTTAATGGAATATTCTAAGAATTGTGTTATCTCTACAAAATCATGGAATATGTGTGGGTACTTAATTGGGATCAAATGTGTTTACAAGTCATCCATAATATTTTTAGCACATAGTTCCTACAATTTCTCTTACAAGATATGGATACTAAGTGAATAGGTTAAACCTTTCCATCTGGATATGAAGTCAGAAACCCTCTTGTTTTCACTCTATTTTAAATTTTTGAGGTTTATAATTGTCATTTTCCTTAATGTGGATCATAACTGATAAATGAATTGATAAAAAAGGCCCTCTCATCCCATAATAGGTCCTGATAGAAGGCTATTGTGCCAAATGAAGGTCATCCCTATCATATTCTGTACAAAAATTATTATTTTGTTCAACATCTGTTGACCTTGAGGACCCATCATTGGGTTGCATCAGTATAAAAATTGTGTGAGATGTTTTTCCTAATCTCCCACTCCATCAATGTTTTAGAATGTTGGATTTCAGAAATTGGGTGGGGAAAAAGTGTCCTCCACCCATTTGGGATGTGTCTTCTTCTCAAGATATACATTTGTGCACTACCCTTCTATAGCTTCCATTCGAGTAGTGAGGGATTAAATGGTGTTGAGGAGTTCTGAAGGTACCAATGTATGAACTTCATCCCATCTACGGGGAGTGGGTGAGGCTTGATGAGGTGGCCACATTTTCACAACCCACTAATTTTTTATTTATGATAGGGATTAATGATAACCCTAACATGGGATATATTTTTATCATAATGGAGTTAATTCACGATCAAACTCGGATTCTTCATTTATGTAGACTGTTTTTCTCGATCCAGAGATATCCTAGTGCTAAAATTCTATTCTAGCAGGTATATTGTCTCTCTATTTATGTATGGGATGAGTGATTTTCTCTACTGTTTGAAGATGATACCCAGTGGGAATGTTTCATGTGAGTAGTTCCTCATTGTGTTATCTGAGATTCTATATCCAATTCTAATATTGTGCTAGTTGTTCCTAAATTGAAGGAATTTTGGCTCCTATGGGTGGTGAGTGGGATGTATCCATACCTTTCCCTTTATCCTTGGTATTGTTCCACCATTGATGTGTACATTCATCATTCAAAGGTTCCAGGTTTTTAATCCTTCTATGATTCCTCATATGTACACCCTCAGTTGGTGCATCCAGATCACCTACCTCTTGAGGAATGGTTTCTATATTTTTTCCCTCTTTGTTTATGTCTTTGTATACATCATATATTGCATTGATAGTGATTAAATTCACTGATTTGTATCAGAAAATGGTAGTTATCCCATTACTATTCATATAGTAGGGTGATTATTCATTACTTACTCCCCCTTCAAGGGTTGTATGAGGGTCATTTATCTGGCCCCTGGACATATTGGTCAATTTTTTATTAATAAACTTGTGGGGTTGGATTTCATTTTCCATACATTCCTCCCATCTTGGTCTGTGAATATTGACCTTAAGGGAGTTTCTGATTATTCTTTTTGAATGGGACCTAAATAGAAAAGGTGTGTCTCGTTATTGGAGGAACGAATTAGATGCTAGTCATTGATATTTACCTCCAAAATTGGAGAAGTATTATTCCTTACATAGTGATTATAATGATGAAAATTTCCCCTACCCTATGGGATGGGGATGATTTGGACTGATATTGTAACAATCTAATAATTTTGTTAAGGATTTGATGATTCCAGTAGAGGATCTGATGGCCCCTGAGATGGAAATCGATATATAAATTCACCCAACCCTATGGTCTAGGGTTGATCTAGAATCATTGATGATTTTTCTAGGACCCTCAAGCGGTTTGATGAATCTATTGATGGAGATAAAGATAAAAAGGCCCCCAAACCTTTGGGATGGGGTTAGTTTGTAGCTATCGGTTATATTTCCTAGATTATATTAGGGTTTGATGACTCAAGTGGTGGAGATGGTGGTAAAAATTACCCAAGACTTGTGGGCTATGTTTTCTCCTAGATGAATTATATAGAAGATACTATTGTGATCCATTTGTTTTGGAACAATTGTTATCGTGTATGATCTGGGTTCAATGGCTACTTATGATGAGATTTATTTTCTATGGGAATCTTTAGGGTAGTCCAAAACTTCAACTTCTATGTCTATAATTTGTTCCCATTTCTTCAAGGGGTCCATCTTAGGAGTTTATTGGAATCCCTCTCCCTCTATTCATGATTTCTTTACATATTGAAAGTGGGAGAGTCTCGCTATATTGATCGACTGGCCTGAGCATTACTCGGTCTCCTAATTTATCATACAGCTATGAAATTATAGGATTCCATATCTTGTGAGTTCTATTATTATAGGGATGTGATGAAGTTAAATGCTACATAAATTTTCCATTCCCATATACATATATCTAATGGGGGATCAATGATCAGTTTTGGAAGAGTTGTGGTGCAATTTTAGAAAGTGTGTTGTATATTTTCAATATGATTTTCCAGTATTGGGCCACAGGCTATAGAGATATCATCTAGTCCTATTTTACAACAGAGTATGTGTTTGGTATAAAGATGACCCTCCTATCCTAGATAGGGGTGGTATTCATATTTTAACCACTGATGAGTCCCCCACATGTTTCAGAATATGTAAGGTATTCACTCATCTAGATCATCGGGGATCTCATAGTCAGAAGTGGAAATGGTATAGAACATGGTTGGGATGTTTTTTCTAGCTTACACTCTTTATATATATTTTCCAGCCTCTTATTCAGAAAATTTATACACCTCCACCTGGTCAAACCATGAAATTATCTTCTCAGGGTCTCCTGCTAACCATTTTGAAGTTCTACTGATTGTTGAAGGGGAATTATATATGGTTAACCTCAATGATTCAAGCACCACTCTATATTAAGTTTTATGGTATTTGAGAACCTCTATATATGAAGGTGTCTGGGAAGGGGGGATTTACTTTTACTTGAGAGATATCAATATGGAGAGGTTGACCATAGAATATGTCATGGGTAGAGTCCCTATGATATTTATTTTCATTACCATAATGAATTTTGAGGTAATGATCACCTTCTTCTTCATTTTAAGATTAAACAGACCCTTGGTGTGTTTAGGATATGCATCAAATAGAGTTATAAACATTAGCATTGAGAAAATTAAAGATAAGATTCTCATTCTACATCATGGACAAAATATATTGACCCACCTTTTGGGATTGAGCAAGGATATGATAATTCTGTAGGAAGTTTTCTAGAATATGTTGACAACTATCTAGTGAATATGGGATACGATCCCACTACTAAGAATCTACTAGAGTATTTTGTGAGCTTCATAATTATCGCTTAGAATATGATCCTTGTAGGTGGTATCCAATATAATTTTGTCAGTCATGGATAAACTGGGGGTGTGATCTAGGTTAAAACATGAATCCCATATCAAAATGTGTTTACGGACCTTCAGAATGGGATAAGGGATATGAGCCTCCTCATATATGGACTCTAAAGGATGTTGGTGCATTTATTCAACAGTGGAAGTTGGGATATGATCCTAAATTTTTTTAGCTTGTGGTATATGATGAGTATATTCATTGGTAAGGATATAAGCATTCTATAAATTTATTTCCATATTATACTAACAAAACTCGGTTGGAGTGGGGATATGATCCCATTACTGTGCATTTAAAGTTTTCCAAATGTATTTTTCGATAGGAATGTGTGCATGTCCTGAGACATATGCTAAACTGAGATGGTGATCCTCAGTTGGAATGGGGATATGAGACCAGTCCTATTCCTTTAGAGGATTTTGGAGGTCTTTTTTAACAAGAATGTGTACCTAACCCAAGTTATGTTCTAAAAAGGGTTGGTGATCCCCAGTCAGAATGGGGATATGAGATTAGAAATATGCCTCATCCTTTACTTGAATATACCAATAATACTTTGGGATGGGAGAAATAATTTTCACTTACTTCAGAGTAGCCACATGTTTGTACTGATCATGGTGATATGCTTCTCTAGCTATCAGTATATGAATATGTGCATGTACCTATATCAATACCAGTGTTGGAATATTCTGATGGAGCTCTTTTTTTGTTTCTAAAATGTAGTGACACTTTATCAAAGTGTGTGGAAGAATGTAGTCATACACATTATAAGTCTCCAAGATATAGTGTAAGATGTATTTGATTAAAGGGAGGATATATTCCCACTCATATCCTCCTTGTTCCCTCAAAATATGTTGATTCATTCATCTGGGGAGGATATGTTCCTCCCGCATGCTTGCTGTAGAAATATGCATGCGGAATTGATCTGAGTGAGCAAGGATATGAGCATGCTCACTGGATACCATTGGAATATGCCAATGTTCTTTATCACTATAAGTGGGGATATGAGCCCACTCCCATTTATCAACATCTTTTCATTCCCATTGAGACCTCTTTGTTACTAATGCATGAGTGTCCAAGGTGGAATTTTTTTGGGTGGTTCTCTTAGTAATTCACTAATGGTAACTAGTGGGATGACGCTGGTGATGTCGGTTGATAGGTGCCCTCCAAGGAAACTCCTAAACTAGGATGGATCCATAGTTGACTCCTTGATACACCTTACTAAGATATTTAATGTGTTGATTATCACACTGTAACGACCCGAAATTTTGAATAAATCTTGTTTCCTAATTTTATGTGTTATTTTATTTTATTTTTATACTCAAAAAAATGTTTCATTTGATAACATGAGTATAATTAAAATGATACCATTGGTTTTTGACTGTTATATGACCATTGGTCAATATGACCGCTGGAAACTAAACATTTTGATTATTGTCTCTAAATACAAGTAATCTTGGTTAATTAATATAGAAATAAGATTTGATAGCCTCACCTAGTAGTCTTGGACCGATCGAAGCCCATCTAACAGAACTTGGGAAGGAGGTAGCACCACTGGGCTTTGCTCTGGACCAAACCCAAGATGAACTTCATCATGTGAAGCTAGAACGGGATCACCTTCGCGAGAAGTTCAAACTGATAGAAATTACTACTCGTGCGATGTTGGTCGAGCCTCCCTCAGATTCTCTCACCTTAGCACACCTTACACTTAGGTCCTATGCAGGTGTGATAAGGGGCTATGTAAGGAGACTGTAACTGCCTTGTGTAATCCTTTGTTTTAAATAGAAATTGGGATTTCTTCTTATGATGAAGTTTATGAATTTTCAAATGACCGGATAAATATAGTATGCATATTTTTGATGAATTTTAGAAAAAGTATATTTTAAAAATGTTTTTGTAAACCTTAAATAATTCAAAATGTGTAATGATTTGCAAAAAACGGTCTTCTACAATTATGTTCAGTACGAAATTTAGAGTCTAATAAGATCAACTTGATTTTTGATGAATAGTAAATTCTGAATAGTGATTTTACGCTTAAGATTAGTAATGTGACCAAATGGATTAGTAATTTAACTCAAAGAAAGTTTTAATATAATTTAGACACCTTGATTAAGTAATGAGATTCAATAAAATGGGTAAATAACGGTTTCATAAATTATTAGTCAAGTATTAGTTTTTTTGGGTGAATAGTGTTTTTTTAATTAGAAATTTAATTAAAAATAATTAGAAAATTATTTTTATAAAATGGACATTATTTTTGAACTCAGAGCATCGATATTATGTTATGGTAATTTTTGGGGATTTTTCTGAAAAAAATGAATTTTCGGTGAATAGTGTATTTATTTAAAAATAAAATTAAAAATATTTAGAAAATTATTTTTATAATATTCAGTTCATTTTTGAAATCAGATCCTTGATATTTGGTTAATGTGAAATTTTGGGATTTTTCTGAGAAAGTTGAATTTTCAGTGAATAGTAAAAATACAGTTTTAGGGTTTCGGTATGTTTAATGACATCATAACAGTGTCAGGATGATGTCATGAGATATTTTAAGGGTTGTCCGGCCAAGGGTGATGAATTATTGTTTTGGGGGCCCCATGTGGCCTAACTCCATGGTAAATTCCAAGGGAGAGCACATGGTTTTGAGAAAAGCACTTGTGAGGTGTCCCTTGGCAATTAATGCCTTGTCCCCTCACTTTCCCTATAAATACCCACCCTTTCCTCCTTTAGTTTTCACTCCCAAATCTACCCCAACGAAGTTATGGTCTCCTTACCTCCCAAGGAGTCCTCCCATGGTGCCCCCAAGCCCTCAAGGTCCAAACCTTTGAGTTTTAAGAGTTACGTTTTAAGGTAAGGGATCCGATCTCTCTCTTTCTTTTCAAGAAATCTCTCTTATGTAATTTCTTTTATTCTCCATGTTCTTATGTTAAAGGGTGTTATTTTCTACTCCTCTTACTGCCCTTTTCATTTTCACATAATGATAGATCCCCTCTTACTCTCATTATTTCGTTTTATGAAGTTTTAAGTGGCGTCGTTAGGCTGCCGAAATTTTTGTAACGGATTCTTTCTCCCTTCTCATTTTTCAAGATCTATTTTCATGTAAACTATTTCAAGTTACTTTTTATTATGTTGTGGTATGATATCTAAATTTATCATACTGATCTTTTATGATCATATGATGAGAGACCCCATTTGATCTCTTCAATTCAGTATTTTGAAGTTTTAAGTGGCGCCGTTAGGATGCTCAATTTTTAAGTGGTTCTTCACCCTTCTCGTTTTGAAGTTCTACTTTCATGTCAATTCTTTTAAGTTCCTTTTTGTTATGCTGGGGTATGATCTCTATATCTATCATACTGATCTGTTATGACCATATGATGAGAGACCCCATTTGATCTCTTCAATTCAGTATTTTGAAGTTTAAGTGGCGTCGTTAGGCTGCTGAATTTTTAAGTGGTCCTTGCACCTTTCTCCCTTATCAAAGTTCTAATTCCTTGTCAAGTCTTGCAAGTTCCTTTTTATTATGTTGAGGTATGATCTCTATATCTATCATACTGATCTTTTCTGTTCATATGATGAGAGACCCTATTTGATCTCATCAATTCATTTTTGGTTGAAGTTTATGTAACGCCGTTAGGCTGCCGAATTCTCATAAGAGAAATCTTATTTTTGTCTTCCTTTCATGTTCTTCTTTCAAATGGTATATAATTCAAATTTCGTTACCATGTTCTAACATACTTTATATTCTATTCCCCTACTGTTTTATGTATCATTTTTTAGTGGGTGACCCATGTCCCCTCTCTTTCCAACTTTTTCTAAAACCATGTATCATAGACGTTATGCTGCAAAGTTTTCGTCTCAAAATTCCTCCCTCTTTATCTCAAAATTATTTTATGTTATTAAGTGAATACTCAAAGCTATTATTTCTACAGGGGTATTCACATATATATTAAAATTTTCTATTTTAAATTCTCGGATTTAAATACATGAAACCCACTTTCCCTTTCTGTGGGTTTAAAGTGACATATTGATCATGCCATTAAAGCAGTTTTTGAAACATTATAATTATGAAATGAAACCCATTTATTTTATGCTATATGGGTTGTTTATGAAATGATTTATGATGATATATGTGGCTCACATGATAATAAAGATATGTCAAGGGTGCGCCCAGATATCGCTCCAATGCATTGGGTAAAGACTTAATCTCTAGAGATGACCATTTTTAACGACGCCTTGGTGAATAACCTTGGTAATTTTTAACGACACCTTGGGGATGGACCTTGGTGAAACAAAACGATTGTCAATATTAAATGTTGTAGCCACATATTCAAGTTATGAAAAATGTTATTTTTATTATGATATGCTTCATGGTTTCATTTTTATTCCTTAAAGTTCTTTTCACGACCTTATTGAAGTATCTCTAGTTCACATGTAAAATGTTTCTCTTGTTTCCCTTACTGGGCCTTCTGCTCACCCTTTCTTTTGATGTATGTCCCCAGGTTATGAGATACAGTAATGAACCTAGGATTAACTTAAGGAGAAGCCTTTCAAGTGTTTAAGAATAATTTTTTTTTGTTCTTTTCATGTATTATGTTCCTTGTTTCCAAGACACTAAACCTTAAAGATCCTCGGTTCCGTGTAATGAAATGAAAGTTTATGTTATAAAAAGAAGGGATGCTATAGTTGGTATCAAAGGATGGTTTAGTTATTTGTGGAAATTAGGATATGAAAACTCTAGGAATAATCCTATAGAAAAGTTTAAATATAGGAAATCTTCCTGGTATTTTGGTGAGTATTGAGTAAGGTATTTCCAAGAAAATACATCCCTGTCTGGATACGAGCAGGTAGAGGTGGCTCTGGCACAGATGTACATAGGGTTAAACCTGAAAACACTGCTTTGAGCTAGACTCAAACGGGAACTGGTACACAACAACGGGCCTTGCTGCACTCTTGGTTACGACACTCCTGGGGGATGTGCTTTGGTAAATTCATAAGCTTAGTATGAACCATTGTTAAAGGAACAAAGATAAAATAAAATAAAGGTTCACATAAGAATATATGATCATGGATAACCTAGATGGGAACCTAGGGGATCACAAGTTAGGGTATAATTTTCTTCTACAAGTTATCCTTATATGCTTTAAGTTTCTTTTCATGATTATTGGCTAAGTATTTAAGCCCCTAATTATAGCTTCTTTTCTTAGTTAATGGCGGGAAATGGAAGAACATGTCCCAACAACCAATGTGATAGGAAATGCTACGATTGCCGTATTAATACGACAGAGATGATTAGGGTATTAAAAGATGATTAATATTTTGGAATACATTCACTATTTTGAGGACCCTATATGATCAAGGTAAATAGATTACTGCGGTATTTTCATTGAGGAGTAAGGTTGAATTATATTTTGAAGAATCAATGAATTTAAGGTGGACTTATAGTAATTTAGGTTACTTTTGGAAATGATTAACCTATCTTGGGTAAAATATGTTTAGGTTAGCTACTTTTGTTATAAGATGTTAGGTTTGGATGATGTTGTTTGGAGATGAACAATGATGTTTATTTTGGAAGACTATGTTATCAAATCCCTCTTGTATTTGGGTTTCAATCTTAGTTTGGTTTATTTTGAGGAATTTTAAGGACCGTTATTTATGGTATGGTCTATGATGAACTTTGGGTAGTACCATGGAACTTTGAAGATTTAAAAATAGTTTCCCTTCCTATGGGATTCTTTCTTTTTGAAGAGTTGTTTTACCTTACCCTTTCTGTTTTTGGGATAATGTTTAAAGATAGAAGAAATAGATAGTTAATATTTTGTGGATTATGTGATTCTCTAGAAGATGATTCTTGTGTTTTGATGAGACCAAGTAGTTTTGAATTCTCATCATTTGGAGAAAAGATTAGTTTTGGTAGAAACTTATTAAAGGATGAAACTCTGCATGAAGGGAGGTATATTTTCTTATGTTTTTGTTCTATATAGTAAATGAATTCCTCAAAATTATGAAAAGGAACGTAAAACAAAAACGTTGTTGGTTTACGTTTCTGACTAGGTAATCAATGACCGTTTACACACATCATAAGTTTGGGATTTTATTATGGTTAACTTTCTCCTAATCATGTTCTCTATCACTCTCCCTCAGAACTTGACCCTTTGTTTTTCTTCCATGTCCATGTTTTCCTACATGGAATCTTAGTGTGGGCTAACTCGGGTGACCTTCGTACTTCCCTTTCATTCTTTTAAAGTAATAGTTTTACTGACTCCTTTTCTGATGTGGTACTTTCAATGAAATTTCAAAACCTAATTTTAAAAAATTTCAAGGACGCAATTTCTTAAGGGGGGAAGATTGTAACGACCCGAAATTTTGAATAAATCTTGTTTCCTAATTTTATGTGTTATTTTATTTTATTTTTATACTCAACAAAAATGTTTCATTTGATAACATGAGTATAATTAAAATGATACCGTTGGTTTTTGATTGTTATATGACCATTGGTCAATATGACCGCTGGAAACTAAACATTTTGATTATTGTCTCTAAATACAAGCAATCTTGGTTAATTAATATAGAAAGAAGATTCGATGGCCTCACCCAGTAGTCATGGACCGATCGAAGCCCATCTAACAGAACTTGGGAAGGAGGTAGCACCACTGGGCTTTACTCTGGACCAAACCCAAGCTGATCTTCATTGTGTGAAGCTAGAACGGGATCGCCTTTGCGAGAAGTTCAAACTGATAGAAATTACTACTCATGCGATGTTGGTCGAGTCTCCCTCAGATTCTCTCACCTTAGCACACCTTACACTTAGGTCCTATGCAGGTGTGATAAGGGGCTATGTAAGGAGACCATAACTACCTTGTCTAATCCTTTGTTTTAAATAGAAATTGGGATTTCTTCTTATGATGAAGTTTATGAATTTTCAAGTGACCGGATAAATATAGTACGCATATTTTTGATGAATTTTAGAAAAAGTATATTTTAAAAATGTTTTTGTAAACCTTAAATAATTAAAAATGTGTAATGATTTGCAAAAAATGGTCTTCTACAATTATGTTCAGTACGAAATTTAGAGTCTAATAAGATCAACTTGATTTTTGATGAATAGTAAATTATGAATAGTGATTTTACGCTTAAGATTAGTAATGTGACCAAATGGATTAGTACTTTAACTCAAAGAAAGTTTTAATATAATTTAGATACCTTGATTAAGTAATGAGATTCAATAAAATGGGTAAATAACGGTTTCATAAATTATTAGTCAAGTATTAGTTTTTTCGGTTGAATAGTGTTTTTTTAATTAAAAATTTAATTAAAAATAATTAGAAAATTTTTTTTATAAAATGGACTTTATTTTTGAACTCAGAGCATCGATATTATGTTATGGAAATTTTTGGGGATTTTTCTGAAAAAAATGAATTTTCGGTGAATAGTGTATTTATTTAAAAATAAAATTAAAAATATTTAGAAAATTATTTTTATAATATTGAGTTTATTTTTGAAATCAGAGCCTTGATATTTGGTTAATGTGAAATTTTGGGATTTTTCTGAGAAAGATGAATTTTTAGTGAATAGTAAAAATACAGTTTTAGGGTTTCGGTATGTTTAATGACATCATAATTGTGTCATGATGATGTCATGAGATATTTTAAGGGTTGGCCGGCCAAGGGTGATGAATTATTGTTTTGGGGGGCCCATGTGGCCTAACTCCATGGTAAATGCCAAGGGAGAGCACATGGTTTTGAGAAAAGCACTTGTGAGGTGTCCCTTGGCCATTAATGCCTTGTCCCCTCACTTTCCCTATAAATACCCATCCTTTCCTCCTTTATTTTTCACTCCCAACTCTCCCCCAACGAATTTCTGGTCTCCTTACCTCCCAATGAGTCCTCCCAAGGTGCCCCCAAGCCCTCAAGGTCCAAACCTTTGAGTTTTAAGAGTTACATTTTAAGGTAAGGGATCTGATCTCTCTCTTTCTTTTCAAGAAATCTCTTTTATGTAATTTCTTTTATTCTCCATGTTCTTATGTTAAAGGGTGTTCTTTTATACTCCTCTTACTTCCCTTTTAATGTTCACATAATTAGAGATCCCCTCTTACTCTCATTATTTCATTTTATGAAGTTTTAAGTGGCGCCGTTAGGCTTCCGAAATTTTTGTAACAGATTCTTTCTCCCTTCTCATTTTTCAAGATCTATTTTCATGTAAACTATTTCAAGTTCCTTTTTATTATGTGGGGGTATGATATATAAATTTATCATACTGATATTTTATGATAATATGATGAGAGACCCCATTTGATCTCTTCAATTCAGTATTTTTAAGTTTTAAGTAGTGTCGTTAGGCTGCTGAATTTTTAAGTGGTTCTTCACCCTTCTCGTTTTGAAGTTCTACTTTAATGTCAATTATTTAAATTTCCTTTTTGTTATGTTGTGGTATGATCTCTATATCTATCATACTGATCTTTTATGACCATATTATTAGAGACCCCATTTGATCTCTTCAATTCAGTATTTTGAAGTTTAAGTGGCATCGTTAGGCTGCTAAATTTTTAAGTGGTCCTTGCACCTTTCTCCCTTATCAAAGTTCTAATTCCTTGTCAAGTCTTGCAAGTTCATTTTTATTATGTTGGGGTATGATATCTATATCTATCATACTTATCTTTTCTGTTCATATGATGAGAGACCCTATTTGATCTCATCAATTCATTTTTGGTTGAAATTTATGTAACGTCGTTAGGCTGCCGAATTTTCATAAGAGAAATATTATTTTTGTCTTCCTTTAATGTTCTTCGTTTCAAATAGTATATCATTCAAATTTCATTACCATGTTCTTAAATACTTTATATTTTTTTCCCCTACTATTTTATGTATCATTTTTGAGTGGGTGACCCATGTCCCCTCTCTTTCCGACTTTTTCTAAAACCATGTATCATAGACGTTATGCTGCATAGTTTTCGTCTCAAAATGCCTCCCTCTTTATCTCAAAATTATTTTATGTTATTAATTGAATAATCAAAGCTCTTATTTCTATAAGGGTATTCACATATATATATTAAAATGTTCTATTTTAAATTCTGGGATTTACATACATGAAACCCGCTTTCCCTTTCCGTGGGTTTAAAGTGACATAAGGATCATGCCATTAAAGCAGTTTTTGAAACGTTATAATTATGAAATGAAACCCATTTATTTTATGCTATATGGGTTGTTATGAAATGATTGATGATGATATATGTGGCTCACATGATAATAAAGACATGTCAAGGGTGCGCCCAGATAGCGCTAAAATGCATTGGGTAAAGACTTAATCTCTAGAGATGACCATTTTTAACGACGCCTTGGTGAATAACCTTGGTAATTTTTAACGACACCTTGGGGATGGACCTTGGTGAAACGAAATGATTGTCAATATTAAATTTTGTAGCCACATCTTCAAGTTATGAAAAATTTTATTTTTATTATGATATGCTTCATGGTTTCATTTTTATGCCTTAAAGTTTTTTTCATGACCTTATTGAAGTATCTCTAGTTCACATGTAAAATGTTTCTCTTGTTTCCCTTACTGGGCCTTCTGCTCACCCTTTATTTTGATGTATGTCCCCATGTTATGAGATTCAGTAATGAACCTAGGATGAACTTAAGTAGAAGCCTTTCAAGTGTTTAAGAAGAATGTTTTTTTGTTCTTTTCATGTATTATGTTCCTTGTTTCCAAGACACTAAACCTTAAAGATCCTCAGTTCCGTGTAATGAAATGAAAGTTTATGTTATAAAAAGACGGGATGCTATACACACTTTGGGGATAATCATATTATGTGATTGGTTGTGTCAATAGGTTCCACTTGTTTCATTGAATCTTTTCCTGAAGGGTATGGACATGTCGACTTTAGTATATAAAGACCTCTACATGCAACCTCAAGGGTTGGGATTATACCATAATTGTGGTATTCCCAAACCATCATCTTTTCCACTTTAAGTGGAAGAAATCATCTGGGTGAGGTTATTTTATGACCCACAGAGGTTAAGATCATAGTTGAGATTCAAGAACATTCACTTGATGAATACATGGTCTCAGGTCAAGATATCTATAAGAGCAGTATTTTTAATCGAAAATACAACTAGGAACAAGGTCACCGATTAGTACATCATTACAATTGTGATACATGCTCAATCACCTATACAAGGGTAAAATTATTTTCCTTTATCATTCTCAGTTTGTATATTTCTCCTATGTGGACTTTTTATGGGGATAATAGACTTATTTAATGGGAAATTTGTTTACATTTTATTATTTAAGGTTTTTACATCGAGTGTACCATTTTCATTTTCATAGGAGACTCATAAAAAATGGTTTGATGTAGCTTAAATAATCATTATTATTATTTGAGAGTTTCACATTGGGTTCACCTTTTTTGTTTTATTCAAAAGATATATGGATGGTTCCATAAGTTTAGGAAACATGATGCTCGATTCCTATAATGATTCAGTTATTCTATTATGACATGATTTTACACTGGGTTAACCATTTTTTCCTTTAGAGAGATATGGTCTCTGAAGATTGATTTTGGTGGTTAAAGTATGGTTGGATAATCATTCACATCATGTTTTCCATTTTCATCTTTCATATAAACTCACAATGGTTCCCACATTCATAACAAGGTACATACCAACTTTCCAAGGCAGGAGGTAATTTGGGGTTTCAAACCCAATTTTTCTTATGAACTCACATTGGTCAAGAGTATGGGAGGTCAGGCTCATCACACCTATTTGGTGGGAAATTATCACCTATTTTGAAACTCTATTATAGATTTAAGATATGTTCATGAATCTATTCCAAATCCTAATACGGAATTGTTTTCCCTAAAAAAATGATTGGGTGTTGAATCCTTATACTCGTAAAGGGGGTTATATTGATGAGACCATATGTATTTATCTACGTTTCTCTAGATATTTCAATTTATTTCATAGAAATGGGTAGCTTATTATATTTTTAAGGCATATAACCATGAACTCTTGAGTTTACTACTATCCAAGAAGGCTATTGGTGCTTCAAGTATGGGATTGATCCTTCATGGGGATTATTACATATCCTATTTATTACATCAATCAAAACCCTTGTAGTTATTTTAAGTCCAATCCATATAGTTTAATGTCATGCGGTAAGGACATGTATGAGGGAACTTAGGAACCAGGTATGGATCTCAGGCCTTAATAAGGTGTCCTATGTATCTTTCTTATAATAGGAATCATAGCCATCATATTTTGATCTACACTCAAATCATCAATGGGTGGTGATAGATAATTAATTAACATGAGTTTTATTTTCCTAGGTTTTACCAAAATGATAATACCTTTGGTACTTACATTGAGGTGGTTTCCCTTGTCTGGGTGAAATCATATCACGTCATCGAATAGATCTTACACAATGAGGCTTCCTTGAATATGGGGAATTTATGATGCTAGTGATATGATAATTTCAAATCTATAAGCCCAAGTGAGTCATTATCAATGCAAGAAATAAGGTATAGAAAGTGATTAGACTCAATGTTTATGAATATGGGACTTATAGACTAGAGATTCCCTAATGGGATTTGTGATATGAAGCTAAAGCCTTTGGAAGGAATCCTACCTATCCTTATTATAGTAGGAATCAGAGTCCATGTAGTTTAATAAGATTTTCGATTTTCTTGTGGATAATAAAGAACAATGAACACATGGGATAGTTTGGGTCCCATGGGTTATAGTGTCTCGGATATGAAGGTACTTACACCAAGGTGGATGCCCATTTGGAAGATATTTGATCCTTACCCTCTGACAGATAAAGAGTAGGAACTATGAGTGGCCAACAGAGCATGTATGGATGGAAGGAGCATCCTATAATACCCATAGGATTGTATAATTACACATTCCAAACCCATTGTGGACACTTCCCATATAAAACAGGATTTTTCAGCTTAAGGCTCATAGTTTAGGGTTCACAAGATTCAAGGGAACATAACCAAGTACTTCCACTGAACAAGGATGGAATGTCTAGGGGTTTTCACCTGACATGTCCCAATTGACTTCCTAACATGTCTTGGGTTTCTTTCTGACAAAACTAACATGTTCGTTGGTGCTTCAAATGATCAAATATGAGATTTCATTGGGTTTTAGCACGGAAATGATAAAATGTATAAGGTTCTTTACATGAACAAATATTACATGCTCAGGTCCTTTCACATGATCAAGGTGGACATGTCTGGAGGACTTTGCATAACTGGGATAACATGTTTAGGGGTTTTGTGTGATCTGGATGACATGTCTGGGGTATATAGCATATCAAAATTGATATGTCTGAAGTGCTTCTCATGATTAAACAAAACATGTCAGTGGGTTTTCCCATGATTCAACTGACTTGTTTGAGGGCCTTCACATGATTGAAGTAGAAATGTGTAAGTGTTTCATATAATCAGGGATGATATGTTAAAGGGCTACTGCATGATCAATATAGACATTTCCAAGGGTATCATGTGATTAGGGCTGACATGTTTAAGGGTTTCCATGTGATCAAGATAATATTTCCAAGGTGATCCACATGATTTGGATAATATGGTTGGGTGTTGTCATATGATCAGAATAGGTCACATAAAACACATGAAAACTTCACATGAAAATCATCATATTTGTCTTCATTTATGGACCCCTTATTCTTCAGAATTTATTGCATAAATTCCTTAAATTTTATCAAGTATTGGCCTATTGAGACCTCATGTGACCAAGTCGATACTCAAAAAATCCTTTGAATAATATGTTTGGCACACCAAAAGTCCTTCATGTGATCAATAGGGTGATCAGGTGAATCATATATATATTTCACGTAATCCCTTAAGTTTTTCCCCAGGTTTACCTGGTGGAAGAACCTTATGACTATGTGGTTTTATTCTTCGAGAATTTCTCTCTCACTTATGCAATCCTATGTGTTTGTTTTTTGTTCTGAGGGTGAGGAATTTATAGTTCTCTCCACACCAGTTCTATACCAACTTGTACAACACATATATAAAAAAATGGGCTTGTATTGGTGGATCATCACGCGTTACACATAAAACATTCACAGATCATCCATGATATCATCCTTCAATCACATAATAAACAAGGACCATGAAATCACAACACCATTTTCATATTTATTGAACCTGTGGCTTTCCAAAGGGATTTCATGTAATCAAATTTACATGAAAATTTTCCATCCCAAGATTAGGATAACATGTTAAACAGTATTTTCAAGATTAGGACACCCTTCAAAGAGGCTTTTCTGTGATCGATGGAGACTTTTTGAGGGCCCTTAGTGATATCAAATTGTCCTATAAGAGGGATTTGTGGGATCAATCTAGCTTGAAAAAGGGCCTTCATGTGATCAATAAGCCGATCACATGGGGTTTATAACCCCCTTCATATAATTAACATTGTAATTTTTTCTCACATGAGGGTACCTCCATTTTCATATTTTACTCTTTATTTTATAATACTTTCAGAATTTTCCCATTGATTGTTCTTAATGTTATCACAATATTGAAAATGGATCTCACACCACATGTGATAATTTCATGAATAGTCACTCAGATTGTCTTTGGTGCATCACATGATCGAATGGACAAGTTTGAGGGCCTTCAAATGATGAATGTGACATAACCAAAGGCTTTTGCACGACATGACTAACATGTTGTTAGGGATATTGTGTGATTGTTGAACTTTTCAATGAGTCATATGATCCCTTCATGTAAAATTCAATTTCATTTCCATTGTATGAATCTTCAACCATTTTTTTCTTTAATTTAATAAAGGGCTTTGTGTAGTATTCATGCATCCGTTGATTGACAAGTTTTATGATCGAAGAAAATTGTCTGATAGCCTTATCATGATCATGAGGTCTTGTTAGATGGGATTTCCTTGATTATACATATATAACATGAAGTGAGTGATTTGTTTTTGTGACATTCCTAGGTTCACATGATCACATGTATTCTTGGGGGTCACACGATCTGCATAACCTAGCTGCCAGATCTTTATGGTTTCATGTTGCTCCTTCCTTCCTTTTATGGAGAAAATAATACATATGATTTGGGTATTTCTTTGATCCTGTGGTTATTAATTCTCATTTCACAGGCATCAACAATGATTTAATTTTATAATATTGAACTTGTGACACTTATTTTAATATAAATATAACATAAAAAAGAAAAAAATGTGCTCTTGGCACCGAACCTGAGATTTCAAGTCAGGGCACCACAATTGGTATCAAAGCCAATGTTTAAATAACATTAAAGGTTAAGATATTATTATTTAAGGATAATTTATGTTTTTTAGGATTTCAATATTATAATTTGGAGTGAATAAATTAATTTTTGTACAATAGATATTTTATAGAAACCTTGTGATCTAAATAAGGATTCTGATATAATTATAAGATTTCAATAATTAAATTTTAAGTGTTTTAGTGTATTTTGAATTAAAATTATTTTTTAAAGTATAGGAAACTTGTGGTTGAATTTTTTATTAAATTTTTGGTTCTATTATTTTAGTACCCAATTTGTTTTATTATTTGTTTGAGAATATGATCATGAAAATAATTATACTAGAGGAATGTTTTTAGAAACTCATTACTTTTATAAATAAGGATGTATAATTAGAAGAAATAGAGGTGATAAATAAAAAAATATAGATATATTATAATGTTCAAAAAAATGATTCATACCAATTATAGAAATGGAGATAACTCATAAGAAATCATATCATGTTTATATTAAGATCACTCTCATATGTTTTCAACAATAATAAAAATTAAAATTATGAGGATTCAATTTTTTTAATGGTGTAGAATGTTATGACCTAAGATTTAAATAATTTTTTTATAATAATTTTTTATTAAATAGATCAATTCACTACCAAAAAAATTATGATATAAATATATATATATGAAGCACCTTTTAGGAAATTAACTACATATCTCCTTGAACATCATAAATTGTGGAATTAGTTATTATAAAATATTCATATTATAAAAATACAACTTTAACTATACATGTGTCATTATAGTTGTTTGGTGTTTCTTGTTTTTATTTTTTCTTATATTGTTTCTCTTTTTTCTTTAATAAAATTCTATATTACTTTAACTATACATGTATCTATTCTAAATGAAATAATATGAATAGATGTAATGTTATTTTTAATATATTTTCATTACAAAATTTATACTTTCAAAAAATTTAGACTTAATTTATGTAATTAAATGTTTAGGCATAATATGCTAATAAAATACATTATTAAAAAAAGAAATTTATTAACATATATTAATAAATGATAGTAAATTATAAGCATAAATAGTAATAGTAATATAACATTTAAGTAAATATAAGATAAAAATTTGAGATAAATATATATAAGATAATATTAAATATATATATTTATTTATTTATTTATTTAATCATAATTATGGGATTTAAAAGTGATATAATATTTATTGTGGGACATAAATATTACGGATTATACAATATTAATTTAAATATAGTTATAATTAGAATTCATAATTTTAAAATAAAATATTATCAATAGTAATATACTATTTATCATTGCACATAAATTTTAAATATACATTAATGATAATATAATAAAGTATCATGAAATATAAAATATTATTGAATTTAATGATAATAAATTAAAAATTATGAGAAATTGAATATAGTTAATTATATAGTAGAATAGTAATTATTATAACTATAATTAAATAAAATGTTTTATAAGATACCAATTTGAAATAAGTATATAAATTTTAATATAAATATAATATGAGGAATATATAATATATAAAATGAATGTATTATGCATGAGAGATTAATGTTAAATATAAATATAATATTTAGTGTATTGGAAATGAATAAAATGATAATTATAAATTATAATAATATAATGATTATTATGGTATACAAAAATGAATACAAAGATAAAATCAGTGAACTAAATGTTTTGTTTAATGATATTTAGGAAATGAAATGTGTCTAATTTATGGAGAAAAAATTTAAAATATAAAAATATGTAGTAAATATTAAATTATCATTAATGGAATTAAATTCACAGATTATAAGAAATATTATAAATAAAAAATGAAAATTTTTAATTAAAATTACAATTAGGTGATAGAATTATTATTACTAAAGTTATATTTTGATAATATATTTTCATAGTTTAATTTTTATAGAAAATTGATTATATATATATATATACTTACTATAAAAAATCTCAGTCCTAACCATTAGGGTGATCCGGTCATCCCCCAAATCCAACTAATCATTGAACATAAGATCAAGAAAGTGGTAGGAGAGTGTGATTACATGTAGCCACTAGAATGGATGGGTTAGTAGTAGTGTATGGTTAGGAATGAGTGAGTGAGAACACGTGTCAATGGAAGATTAGTGGTTAAGGTTGTTGTCGGGTTCAGGGACAGTAACCATAAGGCACTACAGGGCCCAATCATATTATAAAAAATGTTATGTACCCACATGGAATATAAGAGAGTACATGCATGGAGGCATGTCCAATGGGGGATCATGTTATGTAGTTACATTTCATCATGTCTAAAAATGAAACACATAGATATGGAAATAACAATAATTCCTCATCATTATCTTTTCCATCTATTTTCATGCATATAACCTACCATTATTGTCTTATATATCTAGTAATAAATTTTTACAAAATATCATAGGGATACACATAAACACACACAAACACACAAATCAACTGCAATGAGACCTTCTAGATCTTGTGAGATGTAGAAAAATAGCATATTATTCTTTAAACGAAGCCACAACTATCGCCTTCACCTTGACTATAGTATATAATTATTTAATATGACAATCACATTCCATGAATCATGAAACTATAATCTTAATTTTTCTTCTGAATTAAGAAAACTTCACAAGGAAGGACATACATATATAATTTATAACATGTAAGAACATGGTTCATGTAACACCCCAAGTTTTTATGAATTTGTTTTCAAATAAATTAAAATTATTTGATGGCTTGAATTGAATGATAAACCAGGTTAATATTTCCTTATACACAACACAAATTTAATCTTTTTCTAAACTCAACACTAGGTTTATCTTTCAGTACACGCAACACCGATCATAGCTTTCATTACATGCAATACCAAGTTTAAATTAAACATGTCATATTATTAGAATATCAGTATAGTTATCACCTATCCATTGGAATGGGGAATATGAAAAGGATAAACTAAATTATTAAAATATGGTTTATGGTTATAAAATGAATTATTTGGTAACCAATTAATTAAAAATTGAAGTAATAACTATTTAAAAAAAATACCTTTTCTAAAAAAATTATTTTTTCTATGCACAAACATGTTTTATCTCAATAAATTAAACAAAACACTTTTCATGAATGATTATAATGAATTATATATATATATATATTAAATAAAGTATTTAACATTCATCTTATGTGTTTTCTAGACAAAAGATAAGAATAAATCTAATTTTTCACATAAAAATATGTATTTTTCTAAAATGTAGTTTTTTAGCCTTTTCATAGCGCATATATTTTACATATAATTTTTGAAACTATTATAAATTATATTTAAAAAAATAAACTTTTTTTGAAATAGGAATATCCAGATTATATTAGGGTTATTTTTTGGTACTTTTCTGATAAGTTTCTTTTTTTACAAATAGTGAAAAATACTAAATTTTAATTAAAAATTGTCTTTTCATCTAATTTATTTATAATGCTAAAATATATTTTTAATTGAATGAAACGTATAATTAGTTATATTACATATATATTAATCAAATTTGGGTCATTTTTATCAACTTCATATTAAAATTGTATATAAAAATATTTCAAACTTTAGAACTTTTTCATTTTAAAAACCCGCTTTCTCATCACGTCTCCGAGATTAATTTTTAATTAATTTTTTCAATTTATATCAACTAAATTTTATAAAATGAATTAAATATTTGTTATTAGGATAATTTAGAATTTATAATATAGAATAATTAAATTTTAACTAAATTTATTAGTTAAAATAGTTAAAATTAATCACAATGATTAAGAGAAAAAAGAGTTTACTAAGGGATTAATCTTTAAACTTAAGGAAACAAATGACCTATAAACTTGTCCAAAACCCATTTTTTGGACCAATTTTGATCGTTTTTACCTTAATGTATATTATTATGAGTTATTTCGATACTATTCCAAGAAAGTGACCCATATAGCAAGTCATATAAAGAAAAAGACAAAAAAGATTCTTTTCTTACTTTTAACTTTAATAATGATTTGGGGTAGGGGAAATATAAAATATGTTAGTTTATTTATATCATTTTTAAATATAAATTATTTTTTTATATCAAGATAATTTATTTTAATTTTTTAGATATGAGTTAATTACTTTAAATGCTTAATAAATGCCAATATAGTAATTATTTAGTTAATAATTAAATAAAATAAATGATACTAAAAATATTAAAAGTGAAGTAAAGTGAATGAATTATTATCTTCCATGAATTTTTTAGATGAATATATTATTCTACACAATTTTTAAATTAACATATTTAAATCCCAATATTTTATTGATATTTTTTAATTCAAATTAAATAAATAATGTCAAATTTGATATTAATGTTATTTTATAATAAATGATATTTTATTAAATGATTTAAAATTTATAAAAAAATATATTCTTACAATTTATTTTAAAATTTTATTAATTATAATTATGATCTATTAATTGGAATAATTTATCTTTTATAATGAACATATTTACCCCTAAATAGTAAAAACTTTATTAGCACAGTTAGGGTTAAAGTAGTGTTTTTTAATATTATGTGTGCTTCTATTAAAATTAATTTACAAAACATATGATATTCTTTATTTTATAAATTAGATATCATATTTTAGAATCAGGGGTTCAAAATTTTCTAATAATTCTCATTTTAATTTTTTTCCTAACGGATAAATTACCTAGGTTAGAATATTAGTTACCTAAATAAAAACCAAGTTGGTAAAAATAGGGAAACTTAGAAGTTAAGGAATAAAATTATCAAAAAAGATTTATTTTTTTTAGGTAGAGGTGAGTATCGAAAAAAGTAACCATTCCATCCATTATTATCCAATTTTAGAGCCACATGAGGAAAGGGAGACCTCCCAATAGTAAATACTTTTTAGTATTTACAAGAATGTCACTCCTCATGAACTATAAAGAGCACTCACCCCCCCCCCCCTTCTTCACACATCTCAAGCCATTTTGATTGACCAAAACCTTCCAAAATAACTTCCCAAATTCCCTCTACCATAATACTATAACCCTCAATTTAGGCATAAATCCAACCAAGTAATTCCTTCGGTGAAAACCAAAATGAGATACCTAAAGAAGAGGTAATGTTCACCAACAAACATTTTTATTTTTTTTATTCCTCAAACACCATAATTTATTTTTATGTAAAGATTATATAATAACCATTTTATATTAAATGCACATATATATTTTTATGTTAAGTCTAAAACCTAAAACCACACACACTTCCATCAAATGGGTTAGTAAATCATCATTCATGTGTACGGCGAACTACAACCTCACGAACCAATGTCATTTGTTTTTCCATTACCACCTCTAAAGGTTGAGAATAATGATTGAAATATTGTTTATATATTATATCAATGATATTTATCATATTATTATTCCTTTTGAATTATTATATCACACATACATTCATGTATTCCATTTTTAGGGAATATAATAACGGCGTTCCTGTATACAGTGGACTACCGACTCGTGAAGAGATGCGATTCTTTCACACTTTACATGGAATGTATTAAGGATGAGTTTAATGAATATATATAATATATATGAAATAATATTTATAATTGAATTATAATATAAATAAATACATGTATATATATCATTTACATTCTTTCCTTTAATACTGTAATAAAATGGAAACAACATCCATGCATACGTATAGCCTACCATCTCCATGAGTGGGGTATGTCATTTCCTATCACTAAATTTTATGGGATAATATAAATAAATATATAATGAATATATGTTATATTTATATCATTGTTTAAATTATTTAAATTATTAAATCCTAATAAAAGTAAGCTTACCATAAATGATAAATGAAAACATATATGAAAAAAAAGTGGATATTAACCGAAACATAATTTTAACATGGAATTGTTACTAAATAGGTAATAAAAGTTCATAAGAAAATTATATTTGGTATGATATAAATGAATTTTTTTGAATAGATATATAATCAACATATATTTACTATACATGAGGTTTTAATGATTACAATGAAATTCAAGACTTAAGGTAAGGGATTTCCGTTTCACTTTTATTTTCTGGGAGACACAAGCCATGTTCACCGCCTATTTCTTATATGTGATTTATATTAATTACATAGATGTATTTTATTATTTTTACACTAAGAATAATTTTTATTTACATATCCATATTATTATATCTTTTTTATGGTGTCACAGTTTCAATGTTACCAAAGCGGTAAGAGAATTTTGTCTCAGTCGACCTTCTTTGAAACACATGTTATATTATGCACCTATATTCTTTTTCAAGATCTATATAGTGCCCTTTTAACATGGTATACCATGAATATAATTGTTTTTATGATATTTTAGTCTTCATATAATGGTATTCTTTCATTGGTATTTTGATTTAATGTTACCAATGTGGTAAGATTTTATTACTAAAATCTATTCGTTTATTGGGATTTTTTATGATCATGATTCAATTGATTAAATATTATGATCTATCACTCAAGAATTCTCATCAATTTTATTATATTTTTTTTATTAATGATATATTTAAGTAATGGAAACATTTTTTCACTCTTTTTTACTTAAGATAATTAATAATGTCTGTTTAAGAAAATACAACTTTATTTCCCTCTTTAGTCAGAAATCTATTTTATTCAAAAACCATGTTTTCTAAAAAAATTCAAAAGTGTTTTTAAATTATTAATTATAATAATTTTAAAGTAAAGGGATTTAAAAAATATGTTTTAGACGTTTTTAAAATGAATTTCAATAATTCCCTTATAAGATTTCAAGGTTATTTACAAAGAAAAATGTTTTCAAAATGGTTCATTATTTAAAAAATAATTTTTCAATATGAAAAGTATATTTTCCTTAATAAATGTTTAAAATTATTTTTAAATATTACTTTATACGTTTTAAAAGTTTTATTCAAATAAAATTATTTTTAAAATGTTTTATATTTTAAAATTTTATTTTAAAAGAATGTTTATTTCCTTTAACAAATTCTCCAAGTGATATTTCAATTTTTTCCTCCATAGAAGATGATATCCTTTGATATATTTTATGATTTTATATGGATAGGATACAAGTACACCATTATTATTATATATTTAAATGGTTTATTTTTAAGATGAAAAGTTTTTTTTGAAACTTTTTTCTATTCCATGTGTTGTACCATAATAAAACTCACTTCTTTTCATGGGTTATGCTATGATGAAATGATTAACATACCTATCTCTTTTCTATAGGTTATGATTTTATGAAATGTTTATAATACCCATTTCATTTAATGGGTTGTGATATGATGATTGTTTTATGATCTTGTGTCACACATAAATATCATTTTCATTATGTGATAGGTTATACCTATATCTCCCTCCAATACATTGGGTAATGATAAATTTTTATGAGATCAATGGGTACACTGGTGGTCATCCCAACCCAGAAACAAGAGGGTATATGAAAGGTCACCCCAAGTACAAAACAAGAGGGTGAAAAAGAGTTCATCCCAATCACATAATAAGAGGGTGCATAGGAGTTCATCCCATGCCCAAAACAAGAGGTTAAATGGGAGGTCATCTCAAGCCTGGAGTAGGTAAATGGGTGATAATCCCAAGCTTAGAATGTTTTGAATGTCTTGGTGATTTTCCTTGACATAATATTTTCTATGTTTGTGTGTATGCCACAAATTCCATGTCTGATTCCAATTTTCTGCACTCATGGATCATGTCCTTTGATTGTCTTTTGATTTACATATTATAAACTACCAATATTTATTCCAATAATTATTATGATATTTGATATGTAGGGTATGGTTTCCAAATGTTATTATAATATTATCATTTCCTTATCTTCATTTTATACTCTTGTATCTTTTATATTTACCCATAATGATAATCTAATCCCACCCTTTAGTATGTTTCCTTTCCCCAAGTTATGAAGAACGGTTTTATATATGGTTTGTCTATGAAGAGTATTAAATGAGAAGATATTTATGGGAAATATTGAAGCTATTTGTGGAAATGATTGAAAATATTTGTGGTAAAGTTTGAATATATTTCACCAAATTAGAATATTGTGTTTTGATTTTCCAAATACACTAAACTATTATGATCCTCAGTCATGTACTTTTGTAATGTGTTGAATATTAATCTAAAAAGATGAAATACCTTTGTATGAAAATATTGGGTCTATATAGTTGCTATCAAAAGAAAGGTTTAGTTAACATTTGGAAACAAGGATGAGAAAACTTTAGTGATATCCCTAGGGATATTTATAAGGATGTGACTAGGGTTATCTCTAAGGATAAGTCTAAGTATGAGTTAAAATATAAGAAAATGTCTGGGAATTTTGATGAAGGATAGAGTGAGTGGTTTATTATAAAAACATCATCTTATAGGGTCTATAAGTGTTTGTGGCTCTGATATATATGTACTTAGGGGAAAAACCTCGAAAAAACATATATTGAGTTAGACTCAATTGAGAACTGGTGTAGAAAATTGGGCCTTGCTGCGCACTTAGTTTGACACTCCCAAGATATATGCTTTGGAAATTCAAAAACTCTCTACAAACTATCATGAAAGATTTAAATAGAATATGAATATGAATAACCTAGGATAAACCTATGTTTTCATATATTTAAGAATATTTTGTCATGATTTATACATCTTATAAGTTATTTTTTATGATTATGTGGTTTTTAACTATGATAAGTGTTTCTTACAATATGATTTCTGGTTTTAGTCAATGGTGGGAACCAGAAGGAACTGGGTTAATGTTGAATCTAAAGGAAAACTTTCTGATGAAAAATCAAATGGTATGATGACTGGATTAAAGGAAGTTGTTATTATTCCTCATTATTATTCAGGGAACATGATTAATAATGTATACCATAACCAACTCTTGGACTCGCCAAAGAATATATGAAAAGAGTTCTCTGAGAGTTCGGGTAATAGAGACCATGGTGGAAAGAATATTCAATTTCCAACATATTTATAATGTGGGAAGAAACACCCAAGTGAATTAATTAGATGAATAGGAAGATGTTTTGACTGTGGAAACTAAGGACACAAACCAAGTAATTGCATAGGAAAAATGAAGGGTTTGATTAATGAAATGGAAGGGAATATTGGTATCCCTTATGTATTATTAATGGATAAATTCTTTAAATGTGGAAATTATGGGAATTATAAAAATTTATTTCCTTTATGAAATGATTTTGAAGAAAATCATCAATTTTTTGGGAGTAATGTTTATATTTTTGATGATTAAGAGACTAAAAATTACATGTGAAAGGAAATAAGTATTAAAGAATAAAATGAAAAATCTTGGTTAATTTTTTTGAGAATGAAGTTGGATGAATGAAATATTTATGTATTTGAATTTAATGATTATTTTATTCAAATCATGAAATATATATTTATTTTTCAGTATAAATTTTTCATTAAGGATTTGAAAGGATATGTTGAATGATGTTGTTGGAATGGAAAAGTTAATTAATGGAAAGGTGATATTTTGATTATGGGATGATACTCCTTAATATGTCTCGGATGCTAAGAAAATGGTTTTTAGTTTGGATAAAGATATTATTGATTTGGATAAATAAAATTGGATATTATTGATGATCTCAAACTCATAAAGGACTTGTTAAAAAAGTGGTCCATGCTATCATTGATGAAGTTTGTAATATTTTTGGATTTAAAAAATATATCCAATAATTTGTGTTCTATATAAGGAATGAAGGAGTGCAATTTTTTTCAATATTGTTTTATAGTAATTCAGGTTGTTACAATGTTTCAAGAGAATACATGATTGAGGTATTCAAATGTTTGGTATGTGATAACAAAAAACTTCTTTATGATATATAGTGGATCAATGTTAAAATGATTTTGATAATTTTAGTGAACTTATTTCTAAAGTTTTGGATTTTTATATTTTAGAAGGGTCAAAAGGTTAACCATTTATGAAAATATTTATATTGATATTTTAATGGGGTTTTAGAGATTAATGTTTCTAAATATGAATATTTATTCATATCGGATAACCTTTACTAACCTTTTTTTGTGATGATAACTAAAAATAGAAGACGTGACTTATCGATATATTTATGGACATTATGATCCATTAGTGATTTAGACACAAAAAATTCACCTTTATTTCTTTGAATAAGAGATAAAGTGAAAACTGATCAAGTCACAATTGATGGATTGGATTATGCTTATGAAATGTAATGAAATCAAGTAAGTATATCTCCTTATTAAAATTGTTCAACTTTTGGAAAATGATCTTGGAAAAAAATATTATCCTAGTACCTTCATTTATAATGAATCAAATGGTTCCTTATACCTTCATAGATTTATAGTTTTGTGATCATTATCTTTATCTATATCACCAACTTTCTTGTGATCATTGATCTTTATCACTCTTTAAAATTATTTACACTTTCCTTATATGTCCAAATATTCACCTCCCACCTATGTTCTTCTGTGTGGAAACCTAGTTATGAGTTACTTTGGGTAATCGTTATGTTTCCAAATTTACCTTTTTAAATGATGTTTTAGAATTAATTTTTTCCATGTGTTTTTCTATGAATGTAACTTTCAAGTATTAAATCACTGATGACCCTGAATAATTTCGATGGAGAAATTCATTTTAAGAGGGGTAAAATGTAACACCCTGAGTTTTTATGAATTTTTTTTGAATAAATTAAAATTCATTGATGGAATTCATTGAACACTAAACTAAGTTAATATTTCTTTATATAAAAATCCAAGTTAATATTTTACTACATGCAAAACTGATTTTAGCTTTCGGTACATGAAACATTGAGCATAGCTTGCGATACATGCAATACCATGTTTAAAAGAAACATGTCATATTATTAAAATATTAATATAGTTATCACCTTGCCATTGGAATTCTAGGTATGAAAATTAATAACTAAAATATGAAAATATGGTTTATGAATGTTTAAAAAATGAATTCTTTGGTAGCCAATTAATTTGAAATGAATATAAGAAATATTTGAAAATAAAAAAATTCCTTTTCTAAAAAAAACTATTTTTCCATGCACAAACTTTTTTTATCTCAATAAATTAAACAAATAAATTATAATGAATAGTTTTAATGAAATATATATATAAATATATATATATATATATATATATATTCAATCAACTACTTAACATTCATTATATGTTCTTTCTAGAAAACAATAAGGATAAATCCAATTTTTTGCATAAAAAGATGTGTTTTTCTGAAAGGTAGTTTTACCACCTTTTAATAGCACACTTATTTTAAAAATAATTTTTGAAACTTTTATAAATTATATTTTAAAAAATAAAATTAAGTTTTTAACTAAGAATATAAAATTATATTAGGATGAATATTTCATATTTTTCTGAGAAGTTTCATTTTTTGATGAATAGTGAAAATGAGGAATTTAAATGGAAAATTTTCATTTCATCTAATTTATTTATAATTTTAAACAATATATTGAATTTATTTTAAAGTATAATTACTTAAGTTATACATAAATTAATCCAATTTATTTCATTTTAATAAATTTCACAATGAAATTAGATATAAAAACATTTCATACTTCTAAACCTTTTCACTTTAAAAATTGGCTTTCTCATTACTTCTATGGAATTAATTTTTAATTAATTTTTTCCATTTATGTGGATTTAATTTTAAAAAATGGATTTAATATTTTTAATAATACTAATTTATAATTTATGATAAGGTTAACTTAACTTTTTACCAAATTTATTAGTGAAAACAGTTAAAATTAATCATCGTGATTAACAGAAAAAACAAGTTTATTAAGAGATTAAACTTTAAACTTAAGGGGAAAACTAACCTAGAAACTTTTACAACACCCATTTTATAGAAATATTTTGACCCTTGAGACCTTATCATATATTTTTATAATTAATGGGGATACTATTCCAGGAAATTTACCCATATAATAAGTTAACTAAATAAAAAGACAAAAAATATTCTTTTATTACTTTTAATATCTATAAAGATTTGGGATAGGGTAAAATATAACATATGTTCAGTTATGTATAAATTTTTTAAATATAAATTATTTTTTTCTATAATTATAATTTATTTAAATTTTTTATAGATGAATTAATTACTTTAAATACTTAAGAAATGCCAACGTGGTAATTATTTAGTTAATAATTAACTAAAATAAATGATACTAAAACTAATAAAATTGAGTAAATTGAATAAATTATTTTATTAAATTAATTTTTAGATGAATATATCATTTTAAACATGTTTTAACTTAATATATTCAAATTATATTATTTTATTGATATTTTTAAATTCAAATTAAATTAATAATGTCAAATTTTACATTAATGTTATTCTATAATAAATGATATTTTATTAAATGATTTAAAATTACTAAAAACATATATTATATCAAGTGATTTTTAAATATTAATGAATATAATCTATGTTCCATTAATGTAATAATTTATCTTTTATAATTAACATATTGACTAGTAAATAGTAAAAACTTTGTTAGTGCAGTTAGGGTAAAAATAGTGTTTTGTGCATTACATGCGCTTATGTTACAATTAATTTCAAACACATATGGGATTTTTTATTTCACAAATTATATATCATATTTATTAATCATTGGGACTAAAGTTTCTAATAATTTTCACTTTTATTTTTTCCTAATGGATTAATTACCTAGGTTATAAATTTAGTTACCTTAATAGAAACCAAAATGTTAAAAATAAGAAAATATAGAAGTTATGGAATAAAATTATAAAAATTCATTTATTTTTGTGTGTAGGAGGTGTTTATAGACCAAAAAAACCATAACCTCTATTATTATCTAATTTTAGATCCATATTAGTTAAGGGATACCTCCCAATAGTAAATACTTTTGAGTATTTACAAGAATGTCACACATCCTAAACTATAAAAGAGAACTCAATCTCCCCCCTTCTTTACACCACTCAATACATTTGTATTGACCAAAAAATTCCAAAATAAATTCTAAAATTTTATAAAATTATCCTAAAATCCTTAAATTGTGCATAAATCCTACCAAGTTATTTCTTTGGTGCAATCAAAAAGGAGATACCCGAAGAAGAGGTAATGTTCATGAGTGAACATTTTTGTTTTATTTCTTCCTAAAATCCATTAATTTATTTTTATATAAATATTATATAATAAAATCAGTATATTAAATATAATAATTTAATTTTATGTTATGTTTATGACCTAAAACCACACACACTTCCATCAAATGGGTTACAAAATCATTTTTTGTCTGTACGAAAAACTATCGCTTCGCGAACCGATGTAGTTTATTTCTCTATTACCACCTCTCAAGGTTGAGAATAATGATGGAAATATAGTTTATATATAATATCTATGATATTTTATTATATTTTTATGCTTTTTTAATTATTATATCATGTGTACCTTCATGTTTTATATTTTTTGGGAATACAATAACGTCATTCATGTGTACGGTGCACTACCTCCTCGCGAAGCGATGTGATTCATTCACTCTTTATATAGAATGTATTAAGGATGGGTTTAATAAATTTTTATGATATATATTAAATAATATTTCTAAGGTAATGATAATATATATATATATATCATTTACTTTCTTTATTCTAATATGACAATAAAATGGAAACAACATTCATGCGCACATACGGCCAACCATCTCCATGAACGATATATTTCAATTCCTATCTCTAAATTTTTTTGGTTACTCTAAATAAATTTATTATTAATATATATTATATTTATATCATGGTTTAAATTTTTTTGATTATTAAATCATGATCAAATTAAGCGGACCAGAAATGGAAAATCAAAACATATACGAAAAACAAAATAGTTATTACCCAAAATGTAATTTTAACACAGAATTGTTAATAAATAGGTCATAAAATGTCATAATAAAATCATATATATTATGATATAAATGATTTTTTTTATATAATATATGTATAATAAACTTATATGTATTATATAGGAGGATTGGATGAGTATAATAGAATTCAAGACTTATAGTAAGGGATTTCTGTCTCACTTTCATTTTCCATGAGACACAAGCCATGTTCACCACCTATTTCTTATAGATGGTGTGTATACATACCGTATATGTATTTTATGATTCTTATAATGAGAATTATTTGGATTTAAATATCCATTTTAGGATATATATTTCATGGTTTCATGGTTTAAATGTTACCAAATAGGTAAGATAATTTTATCTTAATTTTTTTCTTTGAGACTCATGTTATGTTATGAACCTATATTTATGAGGTGTATATACTGTTGTTAGGTATACTAGGTCAAATACCCTAAGAGGGGGGTTGAATCAGGGTATGAAATATTAAAACAACTTCCCCTTTTGATCTTGTTTTGTTGTTAAACAAAACTATCTTCTCACTCCTTCCCACAACAAATTATGAATAGAAATTAAAACATGCACGTGAAACAATAATTTTACTAGGTTCACACTCAATGGGAAATGTCCAAGGAGCATACAATAGAAATGTTCTGATGTACCAAATCCACTGAAATTTAACTGATATTTACAAAGTTCAGAGTGGTCTCACTGTCCCTCCTGGTTTATAACCAATCATAAAATGAAAGCTCACTGCTCTCTCAACTAAAGTGTGATAACTACTTATTCGGAAGATCCAATCACCATTTATAGACTTTTAGGTCCCTTAACTATCTCAAATGAATAAATCCTCTACTATATATAGATGTCCTATTGATTTTCCACTTTCATCCACTAATTAATACAACTTTACTATAGTTGTACAGGGTAACTTCCAACTTTCGTGCAACCCTATGTTGACTTGCGCACTACTTTAAGCTCAACACTCAAGTGTTAAATTTTTCTTGCAAAACCCAACTTGCATGCTACTAAAAAATTTCTCAATGAAATATTATTATACTCACAACTTTCATGACACACACCCTTTTATGCCCAACCCACTATTAGTGTGCAACTACCATCCAACACGCAACTTCTGAATAACTCACTACTTGCACAACCTCACCACTTGTGCGACTAGAGATCAAATTTTCTCTAAGTTTTGAGCTTATACAGAATTTTTTGTACACACTTATTTATAGGAATTTTTTTTACCATTTATGTGAGGTGTGTAACTTTATCCTAGATGCTCTAGTTCACTCACCTAACCCTCACTCGCACAACTCACCTTGTGCATCATTCCAAAACTTGTTCTCTCTTCTTTCCTTTTCTATATTTTTATGCTCTGATATTGAATATTAATAGGCACATTACTTTACAATCCTTCTTAATACTTGCACGCAACCTCCTTTTCCAAAATCACTTTTCCTCATTCTCTAATTTTTGGACCCAAAAATTTAGAAAACACTAGAAAATGATGCCACCTTATATAAATTCTTTTTATAATGCCTCCAGATCGTCCATACCTTTTTCATGGTTATTTTTCAACATAATGTTTCAATAATCTCTATAGACTCCAAAACCTACCATGGAAACCCTCTTTGTCAGCAAGCACAATCAACCCAAAAATGTTTCAATGTTACCTTGAGAGATTTTTTCCCAACAAATGCACCTGGTACATGTTATATCACGAATATAATCATTTTAGTTATATTCTAAGGTTCATGTAATGTTATTATTTCATTGTTATTTTGATTATATGTTACCAAATTGGTAATATTATATTTCTACAATCTCATCATTTATCGAGATTGTGTATGATTATTCTTCCATTGATGAAATATTATGATCCATATATCAATAATTATAATGAATTTTCTTATATTATGTTTTTTTATAATATCTTAAATTAATGGTTCCATTTTTCTTCTCTTTTTTACATAGGATAATTAATAAATTATTCTAAAAAAAATATTACCATGTTTCTCTCTTCTATTATAAATATGTTTTATTCAAAAACCATGTTTTCTAAAAATATTTTAAAAATGGTTTTAAATTATATTTAAAGATAATTTTCAAGGAAAAGGATTTTAAAAAATGTTTTATGTTATAAAAAGTGTTTAAAATTTATTTAAAATCTTCATTTATAAGTTTTCAAGGTTATTTTCAAAGAAAAATGTTTTCAAATTATTTTATGATTTAACAGTATTTTTTCAATGCAGAAAGGATGTTTTCATTAATAAATGTTTTAAATTATTTTTAAATCTTAATTTATAAGTTTCTAAAGTTTTTTTCAATGAATTTTTTTTGAAATTTTTTTATTTTTAAAAAACTAATTTTCAAAGAAAGCCTATTTCCCTTCAGAAATGATCCAAGTGATCTTTCAAAATAATCCTCCATATAAGATGAAATCATTTGATATAGTTTATTCTTTAATGGATATATGATCCAATGATACCATTCTTATTATTTATTTGAATGGTTTATTTTTAATATGAAAATTTGTTTATGAAATGCATTTTTATTCCACAGGTTATTTCATGATAAAACCCACTTCTTTCAATGGTTATGCAATGATGAATTGATTATGAAACTGGTCTATTTTTCATAAGTTATGATATTATGAAATTTTTATAATACCCATTTCATTTAATGAGTTATAATATGATAAATTTTTTCTGATATTTTGGCACATATAAATATGGTTTTCATTATGTGAGGGCAGGAACTTATATCTCCCTCCAATTCATTGTGTAATGATAAATGTTCAATGTGCTCAAAGGGTACATGGGTGATCAACCTAATCCTAAAACAAGAGGGTACACAAGAGGTCTCCCCAAGCCCGCAACAAGAGGGTACATGGGATGTCATCCCAAGCTTAAAACAAGAGGTTACATGGGAGGTTATCCCAAGACCAAAACAAGAGGTTACATGGGAGGTAATACTAAGCCTAAAGCATGTACATCAGTGGTCATCCCAATCTTAACATGTTATGAATGTCTTGGTGGGTAGTCTTGACATAAGATTTTATATGATTTTTTTTTATTTTAAAAATTATATGTCTTATTCCAACATTATGATCTCATGTCTCATGTTATTTTATTATCTTAGTTTTCATGTTTTATAAACTTACAAAATTTAATCCAATTATGATTATGATCTTTGATATGTAGGGTATGGTTTTTAAATGTTTTGATCGTATTCACATACCATTATGTTCATGTTATACTCATGTTCTTTTATGTTTACCATTAATAATCATATAAGCTCAACCTTTCTATTGTTTCCTTTCCCAAAGTTATTAAGAAACATGTTTTGTAGGGTATGTTTATGAAGAGTACATAATGGAAATATCTTTGTGGGAAACATTGAATATCTTTCACCAAATTAGAATATTGTGTTCTGATTTTCCAAAGACATTGACCTATTTTGGTCCTTAGATATGTACGTTTATAATGTATTGAATATTAATATAAAAATATGTAATATCTATGTATAAAAATCATAAGTCAGTATAGTGAATCTCATCATCTTCTTCCTAGAATGACTATTTTAGGGTCATCAGTCGAGTACTTATATGTGTGTGTGTGTTTTCATAATAGGAACTACACCTTACATACATTTTATATCCAGACCCATGGTAAAAAATTATATTATTAAGAGTAGGTGTAAGAAAAATTAAAATGTTATGTCAATGCATTTTTCATGCTATAGTGGATATCAGAAGAAACTACTCTTATACAGAAGTCATTGCATTCCTTTTTCTAGATCATTAATAGATTACTAGATAATAATTATTCAGTAAAAATATACATCAAACATACAATGGAATTTATCCTATAATATGATATTTTATTTATGGATGTACAAGAAGTAATTCTTAGCCAAATTTCTTTCCATATAATTATACCCATTTTCCCTTATTTGTGGTTTTAGAGAGAGAGTTTGTGTGAATAGGCAATTAAGCTTTAAGAGATTTTACTTCAAGAATGAAACCTACAAATAATATTCTAAAACTATCCAGATAGCATTAATAGAATCTAGGTAATGTGGAAATAATTGAAAATTTATTTTTATATTTTCCAAATAAAACCCTCCTTGTAAGGGTAAAACATTTTAAAATTAATTATATTTAATTTTTTCTAAACTGGTCCCCCTTTTAGTGGAATTGTTTTAATAAATTTCTATCTTTAAGGTTTTGAAACTCATTTCTTAATGTAATTGTTTTAAAAAAGTATTTCCCATTTCAATACTAGTTTTAAGTTAGAGTAAAAGTATCATTTAATGTGTTAAGGTGAAAAATGTTTTACAAATTTATGTTTTTAAATTTTCAAGTCATCCTCTATTTTCTTGAAAAATAGTATCTCCTCTATCGCATTTTGGAAAACAAAACCACATTTTAAGATGGTATTTTCAAATTTATCATTTTAAAAGTTATAAAATTATCCTTTTTGGTGAAAAATTATTTACTTAAAAACCCACACCTTCTTTAATTTTAAAAAACTATTTATTTTGAAAACAATTTATCTTCATGGTTTAGTTTATTTCATGGATGTAATTTATGAATAAAATATTGTATAGCCATGCATTATTTTTCTCATTGATATTCCATGAATATTATAAAAATAATATATCTCCATGATTTTATTTAAAATAATTTTTCCATGAATTTGGGTTGCATAAAATCAATACATTTATTCTTTTTTCTTTATATGGGTATTTCTCATAAAATAATTTTTTTGATCTCTTATCTATTAACACTGCATTTATTTATTTTTCCATTGAAAATATTTTACACTAGTGTGGATAATTTGTAATAGAGTTTTCTTAATGGAATTATAGATAATTCCATGTTACTAAAAAATTTAATTAAAATTTTTCACATTATAATTATAAAAAAAAGATGAGGAATAGGGAGTGAACCTAAACCTCAAGGGACTTTGTCCATAATGTGATAAGAGGGCCCTATATATCCTTTTAGTGTTCCATGTGGCCATAAAGATATTTATAAACTTTCTTAAACCCAATGGATTTCATAATGAATTTTTTTTATTTTTTTTAAAATTAAAAGTTTTATTTTTTTAAAAGTATTCTTGATTAAAAAATGGATTTTCAATAGTTTTTGTTTTAAAAGAAAAAAGGCCTAAAAATAAGGTTTTTGAATGTATCATTTTACAAAATCATATATCAAAAGGCATTTTGATTTAACAATTTTTTTTAAATTTTTTTTATGAAACACAAAATAATTTTATAAATGAAATTAATTTAACAAGTCTCCAAAGATTTCAAAAAATGTGTATTCACCTTTTTTTTAGAAACTCATACTAAGATTTTTATAATGACCCAAAAATTTACAAAATGTTTTTCAGAAGGCTTATTGACATGTAAGAACTACTATTAAGTCAGGATTATCTTGAGATAAGTTGTAATAGTTATCTAAAAGTTGAATAAATGGGAAAATTCCCATTTGGAAGAAAATTGTATGATTACTTGATATATACTAGAATAACTAATTCATTAAATATATGTAACTAAAATGACCCTTTGGAATATAGTGGGTCATTATTATTATTTTTATTGAGGATATAATTATATAAGGTTATGTTTGGGTCACTTATTTTAATTTAAAATCCATTATATAAAAGAAAAATATAATGTGTTCTTAGCACTAGACCTAAGAGTGTAGGTTTGGGGTGCCTCACTGGTTTTTTGGCCATCCTCTTGTTGGGACCTAACAGTATTATCTACAATAGTTTTGGTTGATATCAAACGAAGGTGTCTAAATGGGAGATTAAATAATTTGTATTCAATAATAAAAATATATAAAGTTATAAATAATCCATCCATGGGTCCTTGAATAATTTCACTACTATATTATATGAAGGTGAACCATTGGATAGTGTTTTTAGTTGATTTAAGGTGTTTGATAAATCCATCTAAAGATTAAAATAGGTTATGAATCTATTTGAATGAATTCTAAAACATAAAGAATAGAGATGAAAATTCCCAATGGACCCATACATGGATCTATATAAGGGTATTTTCTAAATTAAGGTTTGATATTTTAGTAAAGGGATGACTATTTATGGGTCATCTTGATCTAAATAAGAGTCACCATATCTCGCATAAGAATTATTCTCTCTAGGTCTGAGTCATTTAATAAAATTTGTAATATATTTCTAGAGAAATGTATGACTGATTCAATATAAGGATTAATCTTTATAAGGATGAATCCATCTATGGATAATTTAAAAAAAATGTAAGTATTACTATGGGTAAGAATTTAGTAAATTCTTGGATACACCTTGAGTACATAAGAGTCATATTTCAAATCATGACATAAGATTTATCCATGTATAAGTCATTGAAATACATATGGAATCAAAGTATGAGTACTAATAAGGTAAAATTATAACCATACACTTAAATTTTCATCATATAAGAATAATTTTATTCTTACATGATAAAAATTGAAATTAAAATGTTTGAGAATTACAGAGATATATATTCTGAAGAATATGCATTGTTGATTAAGATGGTGTTATGCTCCAATAATCATGGTTTAATTATCATAATTAATTTGAACAATTTTCATCCAATGTGGAATATTGGGGAGTTCATTGTCATAAGCTATATTTCCATGTCACATCGATATGGGTTCATGCACACATGGATAAAAAATTGAAAATAAATTCATGTTATGGATTTCATTGATGTTTAAAGGAATGAAATATTTTGAGTACTTTGGTGATTTAAATGAGGAATTCACCAAAGTTTTGAATTATTATTTTTGTGAGAATATAAACTAGAAAATATCCATTTAATTTAGTAAATAGACTCCCTTCCCTATATATTAAAGAGAGTTTCCATAATTCAACATGGAAATAATATTTGTGTAGAGTTATTTGAATTTAAAAATTAATGGGAAAGAAAAAAGTAGTAGTAGTTCATGATAAAGAAATGAGAATTATATATTATGTAGTATCAAATTGATAATAATTTAGATTCTAGAGTTAGGAACTTTTTATAAAGGAGAAGACTTACAATGCCAGAAGGTTTTAGGATTTACAGATGAATCAGATCATTAAAGATTTGAAGAGAGTGAGCAAGACTGATATATCTAATTATGATCATTGGTTTTAAAAGATATTTAACAAGTAATTGTGCACTAAAAAATTAATCCATGAGGATTATATAGGTATTTTTATTTCTATATATGTTGACTAAATAAGGATAAAAATTAAAATATTACTTGTTTGGTTTGAACATTTTTTCACAGATAGCAAAAAGCTTTAGTTTTCCATTCAAACTCTAGAAAAGGACCGTAGTGGGACTCTATTCTGAGGGGATTGGGATGATACATGGTGTAACCCCTTATATTTATATTTTAATAAATTGTTATTAGGTTTTCTAACTGATCATGATAGATACTAAGTTCTCTCATATTTATAAAACATTGTCAAAATCTTATGTTCTTGTGTTTTTTGTTTTCATGATGTATTCAGGTGTTCCTTAGTAACAAAGAAATAGTGGATCTAAAATTTAATTTGTCATAGATTTTAATTATAAGTAAGAATTATAAAATGTGTACCAGGTATTCACCCCCCCCCCCAATGGTACCAAACTAACCTGGGCACTACAGATACCAATGTGGACTATCTAACATAATCATTAGGTAATGATTTACCCTTAATAAATAAAAATAAAAAACTATGTAAAATTAAATTTTTTCTATAATAATAACCAGAAATATACATTAAAACATCCTTAATGAGAAATTTTTTGTATAAAAAAAACCACCAAAGAAACTATGCACAACCAAACCAAAATAAATGACTAGAACTTTTCCATAAGGGATAGTCTAACTTCTCCTCCATTTGAGATTGAACACTAACTTGCCACTCCTTTAATTTATCTCTTATAATCATTTTATAATGACCAATTAATCCTTAAATTTATCTTTATCATGAAAAACAATATCAACATGAGCACAATGGTATAAAAATTATATTCTTACCAAAATTTCAAGTAACATGAGTGATATACACAAAAATTCAATACCAATAAAACTTATATTCATAGTCACACCCAAAATGGATCATTATCTATATATATTTTTACCTTTTATATTTATCTTAATCCCTTAAATAATGTATTATATAATTATGGGTTACGAATTTCATAGATAATTTGAGTTTTTGAATCTATAGTAGGGGTAGTTTTGAAAATTGTGATTCCTATCGTTATTCCAAGAGCTGGAGTATCTCAAATAGTTTTTTAGATATATATTGAGGTATTGGAGGTATTTTGGGGATCTTGAGTTAATATCTAGAGACTTAGTTTGAATTATAAAATTTTAAAGTGGTTTTTACTCTATTTTATGGTAACATCATTGTTAAGTTAAACTTTGTGAGTGAATCAGGTGAGGTGGTATTGCATTAGGTGCAGCACATGGTTGGTACATGGTTGAAAGAAAACCATGAAAAACCAAAAATTTAATTTATAAAGTTATTTTAATAGTTATTTCATGGTTTAAGAAACCATTTCACCAAACTCTATGATATGTGTATCTTGGGTTAGTGAAGACTGCATGTTTGGAACACAGTTGGTGAACCGTGTGGCCAAACTATGAGAGGGGGTGTGGCATGAGACAGTGTGGAAAACATGATTGGAAATAATTTTAGAAAACCATGAACATGCCCATATATCATTAAAAATGATCAATTACCCATATTCTCCCTTATAATTTTAATCCTCACCCCATCTTCTTCCACCCTCACATGCATCAAATCCTGGTAGGATTCCACCCACATCCTCCATCATTTTCTACTCAATTTGGGGTTACTTATTTGGTGTTTTATAGTGATTTAATTCCAGTTCTTCTATTTGTTTCCTATTTTCATTATTTTTCACTTTTACATTATATTTTGGGAGATTTATATTAGGCTTCATTAGATGATTCCACTATAAATTGGTGGAATCGCCCCGTTATGATGGAGTTTTTACTCATCATGGCTAGAGGACATCCCGAGAGGATTTTATTCACTTTGTTCCTCATAGTTTGATTGATTTTACATCACATGATGAATTTATTTACGGTTTTGATTAAATTATATGAATTGGGTATTGATCTAGGATGTCTAATGGAAGATCTTTTTCCCAAGATAGTGTTGGGGGAATGTTATGGACCTTCTAAATGTAGTTGGATGTAGTTTTAGTGAATGATATTTCTTGGTGATTTTTTATACATTTAATCCTATTTGAATTAAATTATATACTTTATTATAATTTATTATAATTAATTAAACAGTATTTTTTAGCACAATTTAGGATCTAGAGAGGTTATTTGATTCTTGGAAAATCTTGGGTGAGAATGGTTGGGATTGCATAAAATCCAATGACTCTATATGAGGTAGGTGGACCCTCAATCATTCTAATAATAAATAAATTTTATTTATCTATATGTGATTTGTTGTATCTCCACTATGGGTGATTGTACTTATTAATTAAATAAATTGTTTCTTTAATGTAAAATTTTTGTGGATAGAAGGATTGCCAAGGGCCAAAGTGGACCCTTTGACACTGGCTTGATGACCTGGCCATCGATGGTCAAGGGATTTGTTATAAATAAGTGTTATGAGCTACATGGACCCTATATGGGTATGAATTATATAAAATTAATGATATATATTAGACTTTATTATAGGTACCCTTAGACTCTCTCTATGTAGGGGAGAATATTGGATTAGAAATTCTTTGTTCTAGTAGGCCATAAGAGAACTATGAGATTCTTTATCACCTTCAGGCTAGTTGAGATGAGTATGGGGAAATTATTCTTCCCCCATGTATGTGTGATTACTTAGGTGAGTATACCCTAGTTATATTATGGATTGGTTGGGTGTGTGAGTATTGACCTTGGATGAATCAGAAAGTTTGATGCTCTTATTTCATCCCTCTATAGTGATGGATTATTTATGAATAATTTGACTAAGAAAAGTATTGAAATTCACTTTCTTAATTTTTTTATATTAATTAACTTTCCCTTGAAATATTAACTTTATTTTGATCATTAGACATTAAATTTACCCTAAATTTAAATATTATATATTATGTATATATTTATTTATTAAACCATATATCATTTCTATATACAGTGTTTTATATTGAATTTTATTTTTATATCTATTGAAATATTGATAAATTAGTATTATTTATTCAATATAGATATTTAATGATAAGTAAAATTGTTCATGAATTAAATTTATTATTATATATATGATTAATTCTTTGGACATGCAGATATGGGTGGGGTTTGGTTGTAGATATCCCTCTGATACATCGGTAGTCTCATAAGCTGAATCTGTAAGTGATCATTAAACACGTTTTTTTCTATAGTTTAAACCATTTTGTAAAATTTATTGATAGTAGAGGTATCATGTTTATGAGACATGAGGACCAATAATTGGGTATTTCCTTCATTAAGAATTTATTTATTGTTGTCCATGATATTTTCACAATGATATTATCTCCGGATTCATTTCTTCTCATTTTATTGATTAAATGTCATGAGTTTTCAGTTATTTATCTTTATATATCAACTATACCATTTACAGTTATTTAAATGGAATTTGTTTTCAGTTATATAACTTTTAATTTTGATTGTTACTTATACAGTTATTTAAATTTCATGTGTATTTAGTTATTTACCTTCCTATGTTGATTATGATTATTGATTCATGATATCTTCTGTTGTACTTAACCCTTACTAATAATTTAAACTCACCATTATTTTTTATCCTTTCCTAGGACTCTATGAAATTCACTATGATTGATATTAAATGATATTATAGAGGGAATAATGTTATTATTGAAAAAATAAATATGTTTTAATTTTTTTTTCAAATATAATATGGGAATCATGAATGTATCTAGTTTACCAAAACTACTTAACTATTAAGTCCTTCTGGATGTGTTTACTAGTATCTTATTCCAATGTAATAAAGTAAGACACCAGCTTTGGGATATTGGGGTTAGGGTTTTTATAGTTGGTATTAGAGTAAGTTTAGTAGAAACCTTACAAACTAGATTTAGGAAAACATAGATTAGGGATAAAAACCCTATGATATACTTTGAGTATAAGTATAAAAGAACATACTAAGGTTTTTGTAAGGTAAGTATTATTAGTTTTTTCTAAAAAATACATCTCTATCTGGATACTACAAGTGGACATGGTTATGGAATAGATGTACCTAGGGGTAATAACTGTGAAAAATGCACATTGGGATTTACCTGATCGTCACTTGGTGTATAACAATGGACCTTACTACACACCTAGTTTGACACTCCTAGGGGATATGATTTAGATAATTAACATTTATTTTACAAACCATTATGAAGGATTTCAAAATAGATATGTCCCCAAAGAAACCTTGTTTATGATTGTGTGATTAGTTATGCCTAAAATTTTCAATTTATATTAAGTATTTCACTAGTTTTTGGGATTATAAATTTTGTTTCATAATGATATGATCTAATTTGTTGTATGAAATTGTTTAGAAATTGTGTCTATAAGAAGAAATGAGAACCTCATCAATACACATAATCAAAAGAGTAAGAATGAGTGTTTCTTTGATGGGATCATGACAATATTTTGAAGAGAACTAGTCTTCCAAACATTCACATAATATGAGGAAATAGTGGTAATGTGTTGATAAGATAAAAAAAATAATTATCTAAATATTGTGGATTTCAAGGGAATCAAGATAATAAAAGGATGATGAGGAAAAGGTAGATAAAATGAATAAGGGAAAAAAGGATTTTCTAATATGTTATAATTGTTGAAATAAGCACCCTAGTGATTTCCTAAAAGTAAAGGGATTTTTCTACAAGTGTGGGGAAAAATACCATCATGCATGTGATTGAAAGGTCAAGAAAAAAATTTCCAACGTATAATACTTTAACTCTAAGTGGATGGGGAACTTTGCAAATTATTGTCTTAACTATCAAAGTAATATACCTAAAATGAAGCTAAAATATCATGGTAAATCTTATGTTATTACTATAGATGAAGTGGGATGATTAATGTGCTTGTTTTTGGATTCAATAATTGTTCCAATTGAGTATTTTATCAATGATATCATGGTTATAATAATTATGAAATCTATAAGGATTGTACTGTAGTTATTTTTCATTAAAGATTTGAAATAGTATATTGAACAATATCGATGAACAAGAAAAATGATTTAGTGTAAAGTTAAACTTCTTGGAACACATGTGATTGATATAAATATAACCCATAATATGTTTCGAATGTTGAGATAATGATGTTGGGATAAATAGATGATTGATACGAATAAAGTAAGTTGGATAGTACTGACTACCTTGGAACTGATTAATGATTTTTATTCTATCATTTATGGAGTTTACCACATTTTTGGTTGTAAGGAATATATCCAAAAATCTATGTTTTACTTAAGGAATAAGGAATCATTCATTTTTTTCAATAAGGTTTTATGGTAATTCAGTTTATTACTATGTTTCAATAAAATACATGATGAAGGTATTGACATGTTTGGTATGTGATGATTAAGAGCTACTTTATATTGTTTGGGGGATCAATAGTATGTTCATTTTGGAAATTCAGGGACCTTATTTCTAAAGTTTTGTATCTTATCCTTTTGGAAGGTGCCTAAGGTTAGCCATTTATGAAATATTTTATGTTTAACATTGGATGATGTTTTAGAAATTAATGTATTATATTGGATAACTTGTGCTAACCATATCAGTTTTGTAAAATAGTTAGGGATATATGTAAATACTTTTTACTCTTTTATAGATCTTATACTCCATTAAAATTGAATTTTAGTTCTTCAGACACAAATAATTAATTTTTGGATATTCATTTCTTGGATTAAAAATTAATTATATATTGATTAAAGAACAACAAAAGGATGAAATTATGCTTATGGAATATAAATATATCAAGTTTTTATATATCCTTTTATTCCTAGAAAGTAAGTGAATTACACTATTTGAGGAAAAGGGACCTTGAGATAAAAAAATTATACTATAACCTTCATATATGATAAATTAAATGGTCATTCAAATCATCATGGTTTTTATGTTCTTAACTTTCTATTGATCACTCACTTTCTTGTGATCAATGACCACTATCACTCTCTATAATTATTTACACTTCTCTTACATGAACATATATTCACATTCCACTAATTTCATACTAAATATAATCCTAGTTTTTTATTTCATATGAAATTTCCACTTCCATGTCTCTCTTAGTAATAGTGTATTTTATGAATCCTTATTACAATGTGGGTTTTTTAACAATGGTATTTACAAATGTCAAAACCTTGATTACCAAGATTACATTTAAATTGGTAGATTTAAATTTATTTATGGTGGGGGAATTTAAAACAATAAAATTATAAAATAATAATATTGTATTCAATATCATATATGTGAAATAACACTGATCTTAAACAACCCACAAATATATTCTTCTTTAAATTTAATCTCTTAGATAGCTTGCGGAACATGCAACCGAGAGTCAAAATGAACCATAATATAGTATACCACTATAACATAAACATTAATTTGGTGGTTATAAATAGTACTATATAAATTATGAAAATTATGGTTATCTATTTATTAGAAATAAAATAAGAATCATTTAGAAGAAAAATAAATATTTTCTGAAAAACTGTATTTTTCTTAAAAGTCGATTAATCACGCTTTGCGCACATAATTTAAAATTAATTTTTACCAATTTTAGAAAATTTATTTGATAAAAACTCATTTTTTAAATAAGAATTTAAAACTATAATAGGGTTATTTATAGTTATTTTTCTTAAAATTTTCATTTTTTATGAATATTGAAAAATACTGAATTTTAATTAAAAACTGCATTTTAGTTTAAATAATTTATAATGATAAATTATATTTTGAATTTGTTTTAAAGTAAAATTAGATCAATTATAAATCTATAAGTCCAATTTATTTAATTGGAATCATTTTTATGTTTAATTTTGATATAAAAACTTTGTAAATTTTTGAACATTTTCTCTTTAAAAACTCCCTTTCTCATCGCTTATAAGGGATTAATTTTAAATTAAATTTTTTAACTTATGTGAATGGAATTTTTCAAAATGGATTATATATCTTGAATTATAATATTATATATTATATAATTAGTTTAAATTATTTTTTTACCAAAATGAATAGTAGATTAGTAAAAATTATTTACTGTAGTTAAGGTAAAAATTGATTTATCATGGGGATAAACTAAAAAGATAAGGGTTAAAATGACCTACAAACTGGTATAAAACATAATTTATGGCCATATATAGACCTTATAATGTCTAATTATTAATAATAATCAATTTTTTACCATTTTATCATGTGAAAAACTTGGGTATATGTTTTTTTAAAACAAATTATAAGTGTGTCACTCACATCACTTATAAAATGTCACCACCTCTCCTATACTATTCACACCATAAAATCATTTTGATTCAAAAAATAACTAAAAAATAACTTTAAAAACTCCCCCTCTCATCTTATAATCCTTATTAAGTTTATAAATTCAACCTAGGTGGTATTTTGGTGCTAACATAAAGAGGATACCTGAAAAAGTGGTAACTTTATTCAACGAACGTCATTTTTTTACATCTTCTTCAACATCCTTTAATTATTATTAAACCATGATGATATAATAACCTAATTATATTAAATATAATAATATTTATTTATTTTCTTTTCATGGCCTACAACCATCTCCACTTTCATCAAATGGGTTCTAAAATCATCATTCATGTGTACGGTGGACTACCTCCTTACGAACTAATGTCACTCTTTTTTCCATTAACACCTCTCACGATGGGGTATGCTGATAGATATAAAGTATAAATATTATATTTATAACATAATTATACCTATTTAGTCATTATAACATATATAACCTTTTTAGATTCTATTATTTAGGAGATACAATAACAATACTTGCGTGTATGGCAGACTATCACCTCACGACGTGATGTGATTCCATTTTCACAAATGTTGTACATAAAAGGTAATAAGGATAAATTTAATAAATATATTTTATATTCATAAAATAATTATGGTATTTATTAAATATTTATCATTATAAAAAGATAATATATTATTTTATTTATACACTGAAAAATGATAACATCATTCGTGTATATGTGCACTACCTTCTTCACGAAGCGATGTGACTCTATTTTCATCACCAAAAAACATGGATAATACATATAAGTATATTTAAAGAAAAAATATGGTATTTAAAATATTAATATAATTATTTAAATAAAAAATATTACTTTCTTCCTTTTTATAATGATCATTGAAAAATGGAAAGTTTACTCATGCGTACATATGACCTATCATCTCCATGATCGTAACAAACTTCATTTCTCAAAACCATATTTCATTATTAGTATTAAAATTATAATTGATGTATATATATTATAATTATTTCATTACTATTATTCTATATATGATGTAACTATATAATATTCACAAGAATCCGAATGTTCATGGAAAAGCACGAATGAGGAAATGAGGCAATTAACACCCAAAATAATGAAAATAATGAAATATTATTAAAAAAATAGTGATAATATATTATAAAATGATAATATATGATATTTTAAATATTAATATGTTTTTTTATAATTTAATACAAAATTTAAAACCACTATATAGGTTGATAAATCATGTTTAATTAAAAGGAAGAATAATGTAAGTCATTTCGTCTCAATTTCATTTCATTAAGTCATATTATAATGTTATACACATAATTTATTTTATATTGTTGATATATTTCCCGTTTTTCATGTAATATCATTAATAATTCATCATTAAGGGTATTTTAACTTTCAATTTGAATTATTTAATCTAAGGGTATTTGAATTAAAATTTACCAAGTGGTAAATAATTTCATAACTCAATTTTTTTTTGGGGTTAAATTACTTCTTCATTGTCTTTGATATTATAATATTATGTTTTTAATTAATTTTTACAATATATTGTTTTATTTCCACATGATTTATTTGGATTTACATTTTATACATATAATCTATTCAATTATTAATTCTCACATCAACATTATGATCATTATAAAGGTTTATTTCACAATCTCATTCTAATAAATATTATTTATTCTTGAATTTCAATTGAAAGAAATTTTTTGATACTTTTATAATAAAAGAATTTTATTTTATTATCCTATTTTTATTCACGATATTAAGTAATAGTACCATTTTTACACTCTTTGGTACTTAAAATAAATTTTAATAAAATCTGTCTTCATTTATCTCTTTGGTCAGAAATCCATTTTCTACCAAAACCTTATTTTATAAAAATGTTTTAATAAATGTTTTAAAAAAATTTACAATTTATTTCATAAAGAAATTTTTACTCTTTTTTACTTTTAAAAAAAATTGAAGGAAACATCATGTCATTTTCAAAACAATTCCTATTTATCTTTTAATGAAAAAGTGAAAGGAATATTTTTATAACATGTATGGAATTAATGGGATTTTCATCCATCATGACCACTAAAATTTTTTAAATATTCCATTATATGTTTAAAATATTATTTTAAAATAAAATTATTTCCAAAAAGTTTTGTGAACTTTTATTTTTAAAAAGTGATTTTCAAAATGAAAAGGATATTTCACTCAAAATAGTTTTAAAGAACCTTTTGTGGTATTTCTATTCATCAATGAAAAAAACCCTTTATTCTTACTTCAATTGGTATATGTTTTATTTATACCATACTTATTATTTATATGGATGGTTTATGATCATTTTGATAAAATAAAGTATTAACATTCACTTTCTTGATTTTTTTGTAGTCATTAACATTCCTTCAAAATATTTACTATCCTATGATTATTGGACATTAAATTTTCCATAAATATCCATTTTATTTATCATGGATATGTTTATTACTGAAACCATATATCATTTATATGTACATTGTTCTACCTTGATATTTTTTTATCTGGGGAAATATTGATAAATCCAGACTCTTTACTCAATATGGATATTTGATTATAAGACACATTATTCATAAATTAAATCAATTATCAGATATATGAGTAATTATTTGGACATATAGATATGGATGGTTCCTATTTATAGATATCTGTTTAATTAAATTTTAGTCTCATGATGATAATTTATATGCTAACATTAAATGAGTTTTTACCTGTAGTTTTAAACCATTTTTTTAAATTTCTTAATGGTATTGATATGATGTTCCTGAGATGTGACATACAATAATTATGTATTTTCTTAATTAATAATTTATTTATTATTATCTATGATATTTTCAAAATGATATTATCTCCAGATGCATTTTATTTTCTATTTATAGATTAAATTTCATCTGTTTTCAGTTATTTACCTTTCCATATTGATTGTTCCTTATCAAGTTATTTAAATAGAATGTGTGTTCAATTATTTACCATGAAATATTGATTATTCCTTATCCATTTATTTAAATGGAATTTTTCTTCATTTATTTACCTTTCTATGTTGATTATGTTTATCGATTCCTAATACCTTCCATTTTACTTAACCCTTAATGATAATTTGAGCTCACCCTTATTTTGTTTCCTTTCCCTAGAATACATAAAGGTTACTATGATTGATATGAAAGGATATTATAGAGGTATTAATGTTTCTCATTAAAAAAATTATGTTGTAATTGTTGATTTCAAATTTAATATGGGAATCTTGTATGTATTTAGACTAACAAGACTACTAAACTATTCAGTCATTTGATATGCTATTCCTTATATCATATACCAATGTAATAAAGTAAGACACCAACTCTGGGATACTGGGGTCGGGGTCATTACAATTTGTGTGGGACTAGAATACTTTAACTTTAATGGGAATAAATTGAACTTGATAAAGAAGATAATCTAGAATTTAAGAATTGAAGGGCATTAGAAAGGGTGGTGCGACCATATGTGATTATGCTTTACTTATGATTAGTTTCCTCAAGTGATTTAATATATAGTGTATTTTAGAATATTACGATTATTTTTGTTCCTTGGAATATCTGACATGAATTATATCTAGATAAAAACATAACTATAGTGATACAAGTGAATGATGAATGAGTCACATGAATTGAGATTGTTTCTCTTTCTTAGAACTACTTAACTTGAAAAGTGTTGATTTGGGTAATTTCATTGGTTTATTATAGATATTTTTAGATGATGTTTATTGGGATTATTATGGATTAAAACCAGCCATAATAATTTATTTAATTAAATATGGTAATCTAATTTTTTTCTTAAAATAAATGTTTGAAGCTATTTTAAATCTTATGATTGATTTATATATGTTGTATTCCTTGATGTTATATACTTGGTTTCCCCTTTATTTTTTTTATATAAAATATTATTTTATACCATGTATATATCTGGGAGTGATATGGGTACTAATTTGAATTTAAGTGCAACATGGTATGGCTAGATGATTTGGTACAGGTTGAGAGTTAGGCTTTCATACTTTCCTTGTGGGTGGTTGTTTTTATTGTCGGGTTGATTTGGAATGGGTTTATAACATTTATTTATTTATTTCCTTTAGGGTGGGTTTTCACTTATAGGGTTAGATTTCATGGTTTGAAAGTTGGACTTTCTTGCTTTTCCTTTTTTTGTATTTTTTCTAGTTAGTTCGACTGGCATGAGTTGAGAGATGGGCTTACCTGTTTTTATTTTTCATTTGTTATTGTGTTTAATTTCCGCTTAACATGGGATTTTTATTACCTTTCAATATATGTTTCCCTAAATATTATATATGATTAATTCATAGAACACCTGGTATTATGAAAAAGTAATGAATTATAATAAATAGGTGGGGATGGTTGTTGATGATGAATATGATATATTAAATGGGGACCATTAAATCGTTGGAATAAATACCCTAAGAGAATGGGGTGAAACCTAGAATTAAAATGATGATTATAAAAGTACTTTGTATTTTTATAAATTAATGTCAATGGTTAAACTAGAATTTATGATTTGGTTAAATAAAGTGAATGGTAATTATTAAATTACTAAATGATTAGTGATAATGAATATTATTTCTTATGTTCTTATGATGAAATAGGTTTTTTGGCCCTAGTGGTGGAAGTTAAGTTTTCATGTGAGATGTTAGCTATAGTTTGAGTCCAAGGTAGAAAAATTTCCCTTTAATCATTTGTGTGTGATACTATGTTCTATATTTCTTATGCTCTACCACATGATTTGGTAGGGGCATTCCATGCCTACAGTGGCCTTAAATTCTAGGTGTGTTATCAACATCTAGGTTTTCATAGATAAGGATAGTTGACTACTCGAACTACTTTAATCTCTCCTCTATATGTAGACTATGTGTATATATATATACACCTGATCTATGTAATCTCATTATTATTGGTTATATAATCACATATCTTGTAATGTATCTCATATATATATATATATAGGTTTTTATGGCCTAAGGTTATAGTGTATACATGTATTGTTTCATTCATTCATAGGCTATAATGGATTAATGTATAGTGTATAGTACACATGATGTGACGGGATGTGGTTGTGATTATGTGTATCTAGCTTTAATATACATTCATGGGTGTGCAACATGACTTATAGAGGGGATGGGAGCACTGTTATGTAAGCTATTGTGGATAAGGGTGATTGGTTGAGTGGCAATATGGATGAGGGGTTCCTTTCTTATATATATTCTTTTGAAATTATGTTACCTATTTATGTGTGATACTTAGTGAATGAGACATTGTGAGGTTGGGATATTTTTTTTCCTAATTTAGGAAATGAGTTGATTTCTATTTTTATTCACAAGGATTTAGCATGATTCTCTTACATTTTCATGAGAGGTTTTAGGGAAGATCCTTCTGAATATACTTTTATTCTCACCCCTATATATATAAACTATTTTTCTAGTCTGTAAGAGATAATTGATTATCGATATGGGAATCACTAGATCTTAGTGGTTGTTTATGATCGGGTGGTGTTTGTGGTCATTTCCTATGTATTATTCTTGGTATTTTCATTGTTTCAATATTATATTAATTTAATGTATTATAATTGGTTATTTAGTTATGTATGAAGTTGGTTTCTACTTTATATTAGTTTTGGTATATATTGACGGAAATTCCTCCCATTTATATGTAATTCATACCCTCAACTTTAGTCACTAAACCATGTGTAATAACCCCGACTCTATTAACCTAGAGTCAGTGTCTTATTTATTACATTAGCATAAGATACAGGCGATTACATCCTAAAGGATTGAATAGTTTAGTAGTCTTGAAGAACCAGATACATACATTCTTACCATTTTACATTAGAAATATAATATAAAATATAGTGATGGAAATTATTATTCATCTATGAAATCATTCAAAGATTCATTTTTCATATCTTGGGGAAAAGAAAACAAATGAAGGGTGATCTCAAACGCTCAGTAAGGTATATGTACAATAGAATATATCATGAGTAAATAAGGCATAATCAACATGGAAGTTAAATAATTGAAAACACATTCCATTTAATCAACAATATGAGAAAAAAATTCATCCATGAATAATATAAAAACAGTAATATCATGGGTAATAAAAAATTAATTCTCAATAAAGGAAATGATTAATATGGTATTTCATGATTTTAGAAATCATGATATCTCTAGAATCCTCACCTTTCACCAAAATAGTTTAAACTATGGATAGGGATACACAAAAAACCATTTTTAATTCTATATTAATGATTTTTCACATGAGGCATGTTGATTCATCGAGGGGATATATAATTATAGGCCTCAACCATCACTTCATGACCAATTAATTCCTCATATTTTTAATTATTAACTTAAATTCATAAACAATATGCCTTATCAACAAATTTTTGTTTCAATTAAAGAATATAAATTATCAATAATTCCCTAGTCAATCAAATAACTTTCAAAGTAAAAAAGTTATATTTAGAAATGGTATATAGTTTAGGAAATAATCAAATCCATGATATAAATAATATGTATATTTAAGCTAAATTTAATGTCCAATGATCATAATAAATAGAATGTTTCAAAAAAATATAATGTTTATGAGATTAATCAAGATATGAGATATGGCCATCATAAAGTAGATTTTTTAGTAAAATAAATTATTTTAAAGAATATATGAAAATAGAAATGAAACATTTAAAATAAGTTTTCATTAAATATTTTTCTTTTTAAAACCATAAAAAAATTATAGAGTAAGATAAATGGTGTAAAATTATTATTGTGGTGGGAAATCTTGTTAACGATGTATACGTCAAAAAACATTCCTTTAGGCTTTTTAAAAATAAGGATGAAAATAACCCTTTTGGGAAAAAATTATAAATATTCATTTCAAAACTGTGTAAAAAATAAAATATATTTTAAAAATTTCTAAATAAATCATTTTAATAGTAAAAATTATTTTTGTAAAATAAATTTTAAAAATATGGATATGGAAGAAAATTATACCAAATCAAAAAGAGGAATAAGATCAACTTTTCTTTTAAATATAACTCTTGAAAGAGTAACTTTAATTGAATCATTAATCATCAAGAATAAATTAATATTCATGTTAAATACCTCAAATTGGTAGTATATATACCTCATAAAAATAAACAAGTGGATAAAACAAAATATGTATCAATTGAGTGGAAATTGAGACAAAATATCTTATCTCGTGTTTCTATTTAGTTAAATGTTCTTTAAAATCATGTATAATTCATTTATATTTATTATAATTTTATATATAAACCATATAAATATCTATAATATCATATATGATCCATTTATAAAAATTTATCACCCATTTGTTAGTAATATTTTAATATTATCATTATTTTGGGAGTTAAGTGGTTCATTTTTCATGTACGTTTTGATTCGATAGTTCCAATCCTTAGAATTTTATTACAGTTTAATCATATCTAGAATTTTATTCAAGGTAAAAATATCATATATTTTCAATTTATAGTTATTTTTATAGCCATCCATAAAATATAGAGATTTAAAAATGAATTACATTGTTCATGGAGACGGTAGACCGTATGTACGTACGAACATTGTTTTTACTTTTCGACTGATAGAAAAAAATAAAGTTGGATAATGATTGATCTTTCAAAAATAATTATTATATCATATATTTCATATATATATATATATATATTCATTAAATATATCCTTATTACCATCCACATAAATCATAAATGAAAAAAGGATCACATCACTTCATGGAGGTAGTAGTCCACACATACGCACGAACGACATTATCATTTTACAAAGTATTGGATGTTCAGTAGTTATAAATGATATTATAGTTACAGGATCATAGTTATTTCATAAATATAATATATACTCATTATAACCACTTTATAACCATCCAAGTAAATTGGTGATTAAAAATTAATTACACCACTATGTGGAGACTATAAGTTGTAAGTACACATGAGAGATGTTTTTCTCTTTTTATAGGGTGTAAAAGAGATGGGATATGATTGTACCATAATCAAAATAATATCTAAGTATTTTTATTGTACTGTATTTATTATTTTAGGATGTTTAAAATAGATTAATAGGAATTATAAGAAGAAATAAACTTGAAAGATTCGGTAACAATGATTACCTCGTATTCAGAAAACATCATTAAGATTTCTCATTAAGGGACCTAGGGTTGGTCTTTTCGAAATGAAAGAACCTATAAAACCTATATAGTTATTTTTATAAGATAAATGGTCAGGTTTTTTTCATTATATATCACTCAAATTTGTGTAAATAATAGAAAGGATATGTGTCCTTTTATAATTGAGGGGAGGGGAATTCTTGGAATTTCTTAAAGTATTGACTTAATATTAATTATGTTTCATTTATAAATGGATCCAAATTGATATAATTTAAAACTAATATGATTATAATTTTAAATAATCTCATACAATAAAATTTTGTACAAGTTTTGGACATTTTTCACCCTTATCTTATAAGTTTTAACCCTTTTAACAATTACCACAATATTAAAGTTTTATACCATTTAATGGTTAATAATGTCACCATAAAAGAAAAATTATCCCATAAATGAAAAATAAATGAAATTTTATATCATAATTATCCACATTGTCCTTGTTCAATATTTTTATGATTTTTAAATAATTTAATAAAATATTATTTTCATAAAATATCACCAATGTAGTTTTTGACACTATTTATTTAATTTGCCTTTTAATACATCAATAAAAAGGGATAATTCAAATATAATTCTTTAAAACATAATTAAAATTTTATATTTATCTAAAAAATACATTGAAAAAAATAATTATTTCAAATTATATTACTTTTATTATTTTTAAAGTCGTCTTTTATTTTTTGATTAATTGAATAAATATTTTATTAGCATTTCACAAGCATTTAAGTTTATTATTTAATAACCAAAAATTATAAATAAATTACCATAATTAATATAATTTTATTATTCACAAAATAGAAATTTATATTTCTTCATATCTAATTTCTTTCCCTATGTGGATACATAATATATATTTAAAAGTTAGAGTGACATTTTATAACTTTCATTGCTTTAAATATTATATAGGACATTTTCATGGAAAGGTTTCTATTAAAAAATATATTTTTGAGACTAAATTTATAAGGGTTGAATTTAATTCATCCAATAATAATTAAGATGAAAATTTATTCCCTTATAACTTAGTTCTATCCAAGATTAACTTGATTTTCCCTTTACCAAGGAGATAAATTTCACAACGATTACTATTCACATTAACCAAAAATAAAAGGGGATTAATTACCAAATTTGAACCTCTATATTTCATATATGTAATAAATTTTATTAACTTAAATACCTATAAGTGGAAGAAATTAATTTTAATATAATTATTCAAAATGTGATGGAAACCACTTTTTAGAAGAAAAAAATATAGTTCATAAAATAGGATTTATTCTTGTTGCATGCATAGAATAAATATTAGACGAATTTTAAAAAACAATATTTAATATATAATAAATATATTTCATTTAAATTATTCACCAATAGATATAAATTTAATTTATTAAGTCAAAAACACGTTGTGTGCATAAAAACAATTTTTCGGGAAAAAAATCCTTTTTATGTATAAATTGTTTTTATATAAAATCCAAACATGAAATTTATTCCAATGAACTAAGTTATATTATTCAAAATATAAGATAAATAATTTTAATTTAAACCCTTTTTGAAAAAATATATTTTTTTAAATGCTTGAGGAAAAGTAGAGTTTTAAATAGAAATCGGTATTTTTCATTTTTCACTGGAAAATCAATCTATTCAAAAAAATACCAAAAAATCATCCTAAGATAATTTTATATGTTGATTTAAAAAATGATATTATTTTTTAAAATAAAATTTATTAAATTTCCAAAAATTAATATTTTATCACAAAAAAAACATATATCTAAGGCATAAAATAACTTTACTAAAAATTGAGTACTTATTTACAATGCATTAATCAATGAATTTGTATTGAGTATATCATTTATATATATTTCATAATTTTTTAATACTATTTTTACCCTCCAACTCAGTATCTAGGTTATAATGGAAATATTTAAATAATAATATTTCATAGTTCGTTTAAGCTTGGTGTTTCATATTATATACACTATATAAGATAGTGTTCTTTTAAAATATCAGGGTGTTGTATTCTCCCCACCTTAATTAAATTTGGTCCTCACAATTTGAACTCATTCTTGAAAATCATGTATTTGGTATTTGAAAATTACTTTATGAAAAACCCATATCATAAAAAGGGTTAATAAAACTTCCTCTTAAAAAGTAGTAAAGGGAAGTATGGAGGTCACCACAAGACAAGGTTTATAAATAGAATAACATTAGTGAGAAGTTAAAATATAAACATGTAAGATAAAACTAAAACCAAATGACTAATATAGAGTGATAGAGAACATGGTCAGGAAAAAGTTAATGACAAAAAAACCGTAAATCTATGATAGGTGAGAAGACCATCAAATCATCAAAAATAATTATAATTGGAAAACATTTTTCTTTCAAGATCCTTTTCCTAGATTCGATTAATTCCTTTACCATCTATACTAATAACCTAAGGAAATATACTTACTTGATATATTTGTATTTATTAAGAACAATTTCATCCGTTTTATGTGCATTAATCAATATACACTTCATATATTACTCAAAGAAATGAATATCCAGGATGAAATTTTTATGCCTGAAGCACTAAAATAAAACTTTAATGGATAAGAATAATAATTCAATCCTCTTATCACAATGTATTTTCCAAAACTAAATTGGTTGACACAAGTTATCGAATAATAAATTAATATCTAAAACTTCAAAAACAACCCTTAAAGTTAAACTTAATATATTTTAAAAATAGTAACCTTTAAAATCTTCCACAAAATTTATAACCTAAATTAAAAAATTGAAAAATCAAAAATATTTGATCAAAAAAATTTTCTCAAACAATATGAAGTGGCTCATAGTATCACATAGAAAATATATGAATACCCAAATATCATATTCTATTAAAACATACTAATAACCTAAATCACTATAAAACCTCAATAAAAACATCACTACTTATAAAAATTAACTCTATACTTATTCTTTATATCCCTTGAATTTAAAAATTAAGTAAATTTCATCATAAATTAATTTTTCATCAAATAACTAACCATTTTCAAGATCAGAAATACTATCCCATTTACTTATTTAGAGTCAATTTTTTATTTAAACCAACTAAACATTATTACTTTAACATTAGTAATACATTAAGGGTTATATTTCACCTAATCATGTATTTTCCATAAAATATCACCTTACCATTAAATAAATTTTCTAGGTCATTAATATCATTCAACATATGCTTTTAAATCCTTAAATAAAAACTATTTTAGTATTATCCTTACATGTTTAATGATTCATGTAACAAAAATATCATTGATAAACATGATATTTGAATCCAAATACACAATCACTTTAATCATTTAATTTTTTCTGTAGTAATAACATAATATTGTACTTCTCCCCTTGGATTCTTTTTTGGTAAATCTCATTGATGATTGGGGAACTGGTTTGAATAATTTATCATATCTTTATAGTTTAAACACTAGATAGTAGTGGCTTCTTTATTTTCCTTACTATCATTATTCAAATGAACCTTATCTTTATACTTATAAAAAAACCCATGCCCTTCAATCATCTTCAAGTATATTTATTTCAATAATTTTCACATGATAGAAATTAGTTCATTTATTCTTATTCATTGATACTTTACCATTTTTTGGGTACTTAGTTTACATATTATTCTCTTAATTCCCCTTGAAGATATTGGATATATAAAATTCCTTCTATATCTTAATGGAACTCGATACTATATCATCATATAATGAAAAAAATTGAGAAAATAGTGACCTTCGGAGAATCAGCTTATGCCCGTCAAAGAAACAATCAATCTTGATTTTTGGATTACGTATATAGTCCTAAGAATGTCTGGATAATATTTTAAAGTTATCCACATACTCTTAAACAATTTATTATTCCTTTTACATTAAAGTTAGAACCATCCTCTCCATTTTAGATTTCTATTCTTGAGCGAAGTATTTCTTAAATAAACTCTATTTAAAAGTTCTCAATTCAATTTTATTTATTTATTCATCCTCTTTAGTGTTTTGGATCAATAACCACCATTTATCTAAAATATTTTCAAAAAATAAACTACTATAATAATATTTTCTCTTTCATCACATCCCAAGCATGGAATATCTTTTTGAGAGACTGAATTTATTGCTCTACTGCCAGTGGATTGGAATCTACACTAAACTATGGATGATTCTATCACATGAAGTGATCCAACATAGGTGACTTGTGTTATGTAATAAAAGGTTTCACTATTAAGGATCATTTATTCATTATAAACTAAGTAAGTTTCCCTAATATGGTTATGATCTACTCAGTTCCAATACCATATATATTTCCTTGCTCAATAGGGAAATCTATACATTTTCTATGGGTATTGATTCCCTTTCTTCCATTAGGAACCACCATTAAATAATGGAACACACTTAGTTATCTCATTATCTTCATTAATATTGATTCATAAATTAAAATCCATATAATGGTAAATTTTAACAAATACTATAAGGGGTTATCATAATTATTTTGTTGGTTATGTTTATTTAAAATCTAGTTCCCAAGGATTCAACTAAACTTACTATGATACCGAATATAACAAACCCAAATCCAGTAACCCATAGACCGTGTCTTATTTATTACATTAGCATGAGATACAAGATATCAAATCCCAAAGGACTTAATATTTTAGTAGTCTTGAAGAACCATATACATGCATTCTTCCCATTTTATAAAGGAAATAAAATATAAAATACAATGAGAGAATTTATTTTACATCCTTGAACTCATTTAAGTATTCCTTAATCATATCCTGGTTAAAAATAAAAAAATAAAGGGTGAACTCAAATTATTGGTAAGGGTTATGTATAATGGAATCTAACATGATTAAATAAGGAATAATAAATATATCAGGGTAAATAACTAAAAAACGTGCCATTTAATAAATAACTTGAGCACAAAATGAATCCCTAGATAATACCAATGTATTAGTCTCATGGATAATAATAAATTTATTCTAAATGAAGGAAATTATTAATATTCTATGTCATGATTTTATACATCATGATATCTCTACCATCAGGACCTTGCACTAAGATAGTTTAAACTATGGGTTGGAATACACCAAAAATCAATTTAATGTTAGCTTACTAATTTGGTTCATGAGACCTACTGATGCATGGAGGGGTTATATAATTATAGGACCCACCCATTAATTTATGTTCAATTTATTCCTCATGTTTAATGATAAATTTAAATTCATAAACAATATGACTTGTCAAAAAAATTTATATTGTGTAAAGAATACGAATTATCAATAATTACCCAGTTGATCAATTAAAATTCAATGTAAAACATTTTATATATAAATGGTTTAATATTTAGTAAATTAGTATATCCATTATACAAATAATATGGATATTTAAGGAAAATTTAATGTTCAACGATCATAAGAAATTTAATTTCCATGGGATTAATCAAGATATGAGAGATGACCATCAAAAGGTAGATTTTGTTGTAAAATAGATTCATTTAAAGAAAATATGAAAATTAAAATTAAAATTTTAAAATAAGATCCCATTAAATATTTCTTTATAAAACCATTGAAAACCTGTATAATAAGATAAAGTGTGTAAAATGGTTATTGCAGCAGGAAAGTCTGTTAATGCCTTATACATTAAAAAACATTCCTTTTTGAATTTTTATAAAGAAGGTTGAAAATGAAAATTTTGGGAAAATATTATTAATATTTATTTCAAACAATTTTAAAAATAAAATATATTTTAAAATTTCATTCATAAATCATTTTAGTAGTAATAATTATTTTTTTAAAACAAATTTTTAAACTATGGATATAGAAGAAAAATATACCTGATCAAAAAAAAGAATAAGATCACCTTTTATTTTAAAAATACCTATTTAAAGAGTAACTTGAATGGAATAATTAAACATAATTAATACATTTATATCCATGTTAAATACTTCAATCCAAAATTATATACACCTTATAAAAATTAATAGGTTCATAATACCAAATATGTCTCAAGGGAGTGGAAATTGAGATGAAATCCCTTGGCTAACATTTCCCTTTAGTTGAAAATTATTTAAAATATTATAAAATAAATTAATATATATTATAATTTTATAAAAAATCATATACATGCCTATATATCATATATAATCCATTTATAACATTGTATCACCTAATTTTTAACAATCTTTTATTATTATCATTATTTCGGGTGTTAGTTGTTTTGTTTTTCATGTATGTTTTGATTTGATAATTCTGGTCCTTGTACTTTTATTATGGTTACATCATTTCTAGAATTTTATTCATGGTATAAATATCATATATTTTCAATATATATTTTTAAATTTATCCATAAAAGATAGATATTTAATGATAAATTACATTGTTCATGGAGATGGTAGACCGTACACACGCATGAACATTTTTTTTCACTTTACAATAGTGGAACAAAATATAGGTGAATAGTAATTAATCTTTAAATAATAATTATTATATCATATATATAATATTTTTTCATTAAATCCATCCTTATTACCATCCATGTAAATCTTGAATGAAAAACAATCGCTTCATGGTGGTGGTAGTCCACATGTACACATGACTGATGTTGTCATTTTCCAATAGTTTGGAAGGTAAGAAGGCATATATGATATTATAATTCAAAAATAATTTGTATGTCATAAATATCATATATATTCATTAATTACACCTTTATAACCATCCAAATAAAGTGGTGATGAAAAACTAATTACACTGCTATGTAGAGATAGTAAATCGTACATTCACACAATCAATGTTTTCACTTTTAGTAGGTTGGAAAAGATATAGAATATGTTTGTAACATAATCATAATAACATATAAATATATTTATGATAATTTATTTATTACATTAGTATGGTTACAACACATTAAGATTAAGTATAATAACAAATAAACTTTAAAGAGTTGGTAAATATTATTACCTCTTCTTCAGTATATTTCTTTTAGATTGCTTCTTAGGGGACCTAGGATTTTTTTGGAAGTTAAATAACCTATATAAATTGTATAAATATGTTTAAAAGAGGAATATGTATGGTTTGGTTGAAATATATTTCTCAATGTGTGTAAATAAGAGAAAGGAGAGGTGTCCTTTTATAATTTAGTGGAGGACATTCTTGGATTTTCTTAACGTATTAAGTTAATATAAATTATTTTTCATGTACAAATTGATAAAAATTAATATAATTAGAATATAAGATAATTATTTGTTTAAATAATCTCATACAATAAAATTTTGACAAGTTTTGAATATTTTTTCACCCTTATCTTTAAGTTTTAACCATTGTTAACCCTTTTAACAATTACTACAATATTAAATCTTTCTACCACTTAAGGGTTAAGACAACTACCATAAAAGAAAAATTGACACATAAATGGATAATATATGGTATTTTAGACCATCTCTTATCTACCTTGTTTTATTTCAATAGTTTTTAAATTTTTAAATAATTTAATAAAATATTATTTTCATAAATATAATTAATGTCATTTTTGACACTATTCATTTAATTTCACTTTAAATACATCAATAAAAATAGGTAATTTAAATATATTCCTTTAACAAATCACTAAAATGTTATATTTAACTAAAAATTCTTTGAAAAAATAATTCTTTCAAATTATATTACTTTTAGTATTTTTTAAATCATTTTTTTATTTTTTTTATTAATTGAATAATTACTGTATTAGTATTGCATAAGAATTTAAGGTAATTATTTAATACAAAAAAATAAAAAAAATCACCATAATTAATATAATTTCATTACTAAAAATAGTCATTTATATTCATTCATCACTTGTTTTTTTTCTTATTTGGACACATAATTGATATTTTAAAGCATGAGAGTCATACTTTGTAACTTTCTTTAATTTAAATATTATATTGGTCATTTTTATGGACAAGTATCCATTAAATAAATAAATTAGAGGCTAATGTGTTATGTCTTGAATTAAATTAATAAAATGAAAATGAAAATGAAAATTATTCCCTTATCACCTAGTTTTGACCTAGATTAACCTGATTTACCATTTATAGAGATGATAAATATTACCATAGTTACTATTCATATTGACCCAAAATAAGAGGAGAATATTTATAAAATTTAAACCTTCTGATTCCAAATATGGAATCCATTTGGTTATATTCCATAACTACAAGTGGTAGAAATTAATTTTAAAATAAGTGTGCAAAATTTGATAAACCTTGCTTTTTAGAAAAAATATAATTTATAAAAATGGAATTATTCTTATCTCGTGCATATAAAAAATATTAGATGGTTGTTAAAAAATTATTGAATTTATAATATATAAATTTTTTTACAATCATTCACCAATAGTGATAAATTTAATTTATTAAGATAAAAATACATTTTTTCATAAAAACTGTTTGTTTTTTGAAAAAAATGCTTTTTTACTTATAAATTTTTTTATACCAAATTAAAACATAAAATTGATTAAAATAAATTTAATTGAATTGTTTAATATATAATATAACTAATTTTAAAACAAAATATAACTTTGTACATAATTGAAATAAAATACAGTTTTCAATTAAAATCATTATTTTTCACTATTCAATAGAAAAATCATTATTTTCAGAAAAATCCCAAAAAAATAATCCTAAGATAATTTTTTTATGATAATTTCAGAAATGGAATTATTTTTAAAAATAAAATTTATATAAGTTCTATAAATTAACATTTTCTCAAAAAACATATTTTTTAAGCAAAAAATAACTTAACTAAAAATTGATTACTTGTTTCCAAAGAATTAAACAATGTATTTTTATTGAGTAGGCCCTTTATATATATTTCATGATTTAGTTAATTCCATTCATACTCGCTAATTAAACAACTAGGTTATAAGGGCCATATTTAATTAATAATAATATTTCATGGTTCCTTTAAGATTGGTGTAGCGTGTTCTATACGCTATCAAACATAGTGTTATTTTAAAATATTGGGGTGTTACATCATGGATTATTGAATGTGGGATTCAAGGCTCACTCTCAACTTCATCATTGGCCCATGATGGGAACCAATAGAGAGGTGTTGTGAAAAAGTGTTATTAATGATTTTTATTGAGTGATAGGATAGAGCTTGGGGATAGGAATCAGTAAGTATTGCATGGGTTGGTTGGGGGAAACAATATCAGTTGAACTTAGTATAAAATATATATAAGTGTGACTGACTAAGAAATAGTATTTTAGGGACCCATATTATTTTTTTCAAGGAACTTAAGTTTATTTGATGTATTAAGCATAGTTATAATACTTATAGGGTAGTGTCTAAGTATGTATTATGCATCATGATAGTTTGTTCTTATATTTGAATTGGTTAGATGATGGGAATTATGATAAACTTTAATAAATGAATATTAATTATTCTATATTCTCTGTTTAGGAGTCTCTAACAATTTTTAATTTTGCATGCATGGATCTAGGTCAACATCCTCATCGGGTTCATGCTAATGATGTTTAGAAAAATTAAATATTAGGTCACCACATAATTGAGATTAATGAAACTAATTATTTTAGGAAGACACTTTGATAATTTCAATATCATAGACTGTAAAAGTATGAGGGATCCTTTCATACTAGGATACCATGTATTAGTTAGAGGAGATTGTTATTTCCTTCATTTTAATCCATGATCAGTGGGAGAACTAGGTTCTTTTGGATATCAGTATATTCCCTAGAACTAGTGACTATTGGTGGTTTTTACCACCTAGTGCTCATTATAAGTCTTAAACTTTATAGGATAATTTCCATTATTATTTTTAGGATACGTTTCTTTCCTCGACTATGTAGTGGCTTACTAACAATAAATTATTAGCCTTTGTAAGGAGAGTTCTAGTGTGTGATATTTTAATATTAAATATAATATCTTTATATATTATTCCTAATGTCTCCTCCCATATGAAGTGATTAGGGATAATTATTTAGAGGTGGTGTTGCATCCATATATCTATTACCAAGTCACCTCATTCGTGTTTCTGAAATATCTCAAGGCACTAAACAAGGAAGGTGTTAATGAGAGGACGTTTTCTTGGTCTGGACTATTATGGAAAGGGAGTCTCTAAGAACATATAAGGAGATAATATATATCCAAATGTTCTTATATTTCTAATAATTTTATGTTTCAGAGAGTGGGGATTCAGTTCTAGCCTTCTCCACTCATTTCACCAGAGTTTTCATTTATTAGAAGTTTTTTAGGAGATCATACATGGTTGTATTTTCATGCATAGGTTGTGGCCATTGAAATTTAAAATGTCCAATCTTAATTATTAGTTATAATGGATCTAGAAACCCTCTTCAGGATCAACCATTACATCCTATGAGGTAGTAGCAATAATATGGTGCTCTGGTTTTTCTTCAAGAGAGAGGAGACAAGACAGGAATAGAATATCCCTATAATACCCCTCATTCTTAAGGATAGAGAAAAATGGTGAATATTTTTAGTTTTTCTTAATTTTCTAAATTTAGTAGTGATGGATGTCATTCAAGGTTTCATCTATTTATATTCTACTTTAGTGTATTATTTTTTTTATTTGGGAGTTATGCACTCCTTCGATACACCTTCCATAGTCCGAGCTCTAGGAATTTAGGTAGATAGGATTCTAGTGCCATTGGTGTTGACTTTTCTAGTTTAAGATCGAGTTAGATTGTGTGATTTATATAGATATTATGAGATAATTATAGGGAACAATCTCTCTTCAATAGATCTCCTATGTTTTTTAATTCAATTGTACGATGTCATCTTTACCATGGACTACCTGTATAAAGTATAGTAAATTAATGATTATATCAGGAGGAGAGTTATATTCTATAATGTTGATAATGATCATGCTATGTTCATTAGAGATAAATATCCTCATATAGGTATGAGGCATGGTCGGTCCCGATCTTATTTAATGGTTAGACTAGTATTGAGTTTAGTGGAGGGTTGGCCAATAGAATTTCCTAGGGTTATATAGTAGTACCCTGATGGTTTTGTAGAAAATTTTTTGACACTACCCCCTTGAGAAGAGATCGATTTTATGATAGAGTTGTAGTAAGGTGTATCTATGATATCGATGAATCCTTATATGATGACACCATCTGAGTTATGGGAGCTGTAAATTATGATTGATTATATTCTTAAAATAGATTTTATTCAGTTGTGGTGTTATAGTCTTGTTTGTGAATAATTAGGATGGAAGACTACAACTATGTATCAATTATAATTACTTAAACCAGGTGATAATTAATAACTTTTATCTTTTTTGTGGATTGATTGTGACTATGTATTAATTATCATTACTTGAACCAGGTGATAATGAATAATTGTTATCCTTTTGTGGATTTATTGATTTGTTGAAGGGAGAAATGTGGCTCTCAAATATCAATTTTTTATCTGGATATCATCATATACAAGTAAAGTATGTGTATATTCTGAAGATATCCTTGATTTGAAATTATAGGAATTATGAGTTCATGGAAATTTAATTTAGTTCCTTGAATTCCCTATCCATGTTCATGGGCGTGATGAACTCTATTTTCCATGATTATCTCAATTAGTTTATGGTGATGTTTATTAATGACATCTGTGTTTATTCTGATCCTGAAGAGGTGCATAGAGAGCATCATCGATCAATTATATAGGTACTCCAACATCACCAGCTATTTGGGAAGTTGTAGGGGTGTATATTTTGTGCCTACAAGGTTTATTTATTAGGATATGTTGTGTCTTAGTGGGTTAATGTTATGGACCCTTGGAAGATCAATGTAGTTATTTCTTTAGTGGCCTCTAAAAATGTTTCAGACTTGTGGAGTTTATTGGGTCTTATAGGATATTATTGGTGGTTAGTTCTTGATATAACCTGGATTGAAAATCCTATTTCATCCTTGACTATGAAGGATATGAGCTTTGTGTGGATTAACCAGTGTCAGGTTAATTTTATGTATTTAAAGAAGAAGATGATCAATATTCCTATTCCTTTTTTTAGAATAATTTTGTTTTTGACGTTGATTGAGAAACTTTACATTTTGGATTGGGTTTCATTATGATTTAGTATAGTGAAGTTATCTCTTATGATTCTTGGAAGTTGAGGCCTCATGAGAGTAACTTCACTACCCATGAATTTGATCTTGTTACAATGGTGTTTTCTTTAAAAAATTTATATAATTACCTAATTTGTGAATGATTTTTGGTTTTCAAAAATCACTAGTAGTTCAAGTCTATCTTCTCCTTGTGTAATTTTAACATGTGACAGTAATGGTTTATATAATTATTATAGAGATATGATTTCAATATTTATTATAAACTATAAAAAAAGAATGTTGTAGATAATGCACTGATAAATATTTCTCATATTGATGTTGTGTGTGAGTTTGGTGATTCTAAAAGAGTGATGAAGGATCTCTTAGTGATTAACCTTTGTTTATGAGAATTTTATGGTAGAGGGTGTCTTTATCAGATGACAGTGAAGTCATTTTCGATGTATTAGGTGTATGATTCCTAGCTGGGGGACTTCAAGGTTTATGTTTATAGGGATCAAATTTTTTATAGTGATACTTTTGAGGAATGGTTTGAGGATGATTAGAATCGAGTTTTATTCCAATGGTGTCTTTTAATTCCTTCAATAATGTGAGAGTTGGTTCCTTGTGAGTTGTATATTTTTTTCTTGGCACGTCATCCTAGTATTTACAAGATTTATTTTTCCCTTGGAGGTTATTTTTTTTAGTCTGGTATGAAGATATTAGTTTTAATTTTCATATATCGATGTTTAATATTCAAAAAAGTGAAGGTTGAGAATCATCTCCCTAGTGGTTTGTTTCAACTATTATATATTCCCTGGTGGAATTTTTAGGACATCTCTATGGACTTCGTTATTGAGTTACCTCAAATATAGGGTGGATATGATGATATATGGGTGATTATAGACCATTTGATGAAGCGAACATAATTTTTAGTGATTAAGGATTCAAGAATGGTGGATGTTCTATCGAGGAAATATCTAGAGGAGGTAGTGAGTATCCATGGGGTTTTGAAGATGATCATCTCTGATTGTGATCCCCGTTGAACCTCTCAAGTCTGTAGGGTTCTCTAGTTTGATTTTGACACTTAGACATGCCTTAGAATGGATTTGTATCCATGGAGTGATGGGAAGATAGAGTGGAATATCTAAGATTTAGAATAAATATTTCATGTATGTATTCTGGATTTTGGATGATCATGGGTGAAGTTCCTACCTTTGATCAAGTTTTCTTACAATAGTTGTCATACTATACCATTTTTATGTCTCTATTTGAACCAATGTATGTTTGGCCTTATAGATCGTCATTGTGCTAGACTGAGGTTGGAGATTCAATGATTCTCAAACCAGAATTTATAGAGTGAATGAAAGATAAATTATAAGTGATTTTCATGTTGAATAAGGTGGCATAGGATCTTCATAAGTCATATATTGATCATAAAAGGAGACCATTGGAGTTTATCATTGAAGATCGTGTGTTCTTGAAGTTATTTTCCTGTTATAGGAATCTAGGGTTTGGTAGTAGGAGTAAGTTTTCCCCTTGATTTTTGGGACCTTTCGATGTGTTGATGCATATTGTTGTAGTTTCATATAGTTTGTCACTAACCCCATAGATGAAACAGATTCATGACATATTCTATATATCATATATCTTTTTGTATCTTCATGATAATTTCCATGTCATTGATTGGGGTGAGTTGTATATGGAAGATGATACGACCTTCAAGGAATGGCCTATTGAGATTCAACACCATCAGGAGAAGGTGTTTTGTTGGTATGTTATTCCTTTAGTCTATGTTCTATGGAGACATAGTGAATTAGAGGTGTGTATATGGGAATTCAAGCTATAAATGCACACTCAGTATCCTATGTTTCTTACTATTTGATATTTTTGGGATGATATGTATGACCTTGAATGATTTATGAGATGGATTATGTCATGTGGTTATATTATCTTTCTTCATGGAGAGTTGTTTGTGATTCTTTTATAGAGAGATCCTTGAGAGTTATATCATGAGATTTTTTTTCCTTGTAACTTCCATTCTTTCATGGGTATGGTTTTTATCCTTGAGGATGATAAATATTTGAGATGTATCTGATTTAAGGGTTTAGTTCTTACCAAGAATTTACTTTATGTTTTCAAGTGGTTGGATGTATTGTGGAAAGGTTATATGAGTGGAAGTACTTTTAGCACTGAAATTTCAACTATAAGAGAGGTTTTCCTACACGATTGGTTCAATTGTGGTGTAGTGTATTTTTAGGGAGTTTTATTTATTTTTCATGAATGGACTCGATAATATGGACATGTCCTTCAAAGTGTGGAGTCTCAGGTGACTAGTTTTGTGGATTTTTTATTTTAGGGTTCGCTACATCATGGAGGCTCGATCGCTCTATGTATTTCATATATTGATTTCCTTTGTTGTATCATTTTTTGGATCATTGAGAAGTAGTGACCTAGTTCTTCCATTGACCTTCCTCGGTTTTATAAAATTGAGGGTCAATTAAGCTTTAAATGGGGGAGATAAGTGGGAATTATCACTATGATTTATAAAGTGAGGCTTGACTTAGACCTATTTAAACATGACCACCCATGCTCCAATGTGTTTTTTGTGAAAATTATAACTATTATAGTTTTTTCATCCATTCAATGATGTTGTGTTATAAAAAATGTTTCTATAAATTCAATAGTCCCTCTAAATTCCTCTTATTTCCTCCCTCTTTCTTTAAACCCTATGTGACCAGAGGTTCTCCTTTGGAGACTCTTAATTCCCTTTGCTTATATTAAGATCCTAGCTTCTATAGATCAACTAGTTAGTGATCTGAGGTGAGATTCCTTCTACCCCTTTTATTCTTTATTTATAATTTCCCCTCATACCAAGTTATGATAGATCTATTTCCTTTGGTTTTTGTCTTTACTTGTTAAAGATTGATGGAGGATTCTAGGTGGAATGATATCCTTATAAATCATGGGTTTCTTATGGTAGTGGTGATTTGAAGATCCATGTTTATTCTTCCATTCTTGTTCAAGGAATGTTGGAATTTTCACATAGATGTAAGGGATTCAGGAATTAAACTTATTTTATAAGTTTTTGTGGGATTATCATGTTTTATCTTCAATGGGTAAATGAATAAAATTGACCTTAATGAAGAATATAATATGAGATTTAAGAATTAAAGGGTATTAGAAAGGGTGTTGTGATCATATGTGATTAGGATTTACTTATGTTTGGTTTCTTCGAGTTTTTTTATTGATAGTTTATTTTATAATATTCTAATTATTGTGTTTCTTATCATATTTTACATGAATAAAACTTTTATAAAAATGTAAATATGTTGATACAAGTGGATAATAAACATGACACATTAATTGATATTATCTCACTTTCTTAAAAAATATTAGATTATAAATAATTTCTTTGAGTGAGTTAATTGGTTTATTATAGCTACTTATAACTGTGGATTAATAGGTTTCTTTTGAATGAAACATTCTCCTAATAAATATATTAATTCAATAAGGAAATGTAAAAAATACTATAAATAAATATCTGATGTTGTTTTAAATATTAAATTTTGTTTTTATAGGTTATATGAAATGATGATATATACTTGGTTTCCTCAAGAATTTTTTATACTGAATATGTAATTTTATGCCATGTATATGTCTCAGAATTATAGGGATCTTTATGTGATTTTAAGTAGAACTGGGTATTCTTAGATGATTTAGAATAGGTTGAGAGATGGTCTTGCCTGCTTACTTTGTGGATGACTGATTCACTTATTGGGTTTATTTGGAATATATTGAGAGTTGGGATTTATTTCTTTCCTTATAGGTAGTGGTTTCTCCTATTGGGTCAGTTATAATGGGTTTAGATTTGGGCTTTCCTTCTTTTCATTATTATTGGTTGTTTTTATAGTTGGTTTGATTTTCATGGATTGAGAGTTGTAAGTTCCCATTTTTCTTATTGTTTTTTTTCTTAGTTTCTTCTTGCTATAAGATGCATGTTACCTTCAGGTATATATCTTACTTGATATTATATATTTTTGATTCATAGAACACAAAGGATTATGGAATGGTGAGGAGTTGTAATGAATTTATGGGGATGGGTGTCAATGATGGATATAATATATTAAATGGGAACTATGAATTAGTTTGAATAAATTCCCTAAGAGCATAGGATAAAATCTAGAATTATATTGATAATTATAAAAGTACCATGGAATTTTATAAATTAATGTGGATGGTTAAAATATAATTTATGATATGGTTAAATAAATTTAATGTTAATTATTAAATTACTAAATGATTAATAATGATTAATCTTGGTGCTTCTGTTCTTAGAATTAGATTAGATTTTTAGTCCGAGTGGTGGTATCCAGGTTACCATGTGGGACATTAGTTATAGTTTTAGTCTAAGGTAGAATAGTTTCCCTTAGAATATTTGTGCCCTATACCATAATTAAGTTCTAATATTTCTTACACTCCACCACTCAAGTCGGTAGGGGAAGATAATTCCCTAAGTTTCCTTAGGTTTTGAGTGTGTTCCCAATATATATTTTTTTATAGATATAGATGGTGGAATTCTCCCCTACTATACTCTCTCCTCCATATGTATACTATGTATGAAAACATACCAAGGCCATGGTGGCTCAATATTATGGGGTATGTGTTTATATAGGTTATAATGGAACTCGGTTATGATATACATATATATAGGTGTTGTGATGGATTAATGTTATAGTATATACATGTATTCTTTTACTCACACTCAGTTGTGATGGATTAAGGTATTATGTATAATACATAGGATGTGATGACATGGGATTGTGAATGTGTGTATAGGTTTTGATATACTTTCATGGGTGTGGGTGTGATATATAGAGGGTTTGGGGGCACCAATATGTAAGTCGTTAGGACTTAGAGTGTCTGGTTCAGTGGAAAAGTGGGTGTAGGGTACCTTTCTTATATATATTATTTTGACACCATGTTACCTATTTCTGTTTGTTTCTTGGTGAGTGAGCCTTGTTTAATTTGGTATATAGTTTGTCTAATTTAGGTAATTATTTGATTTCACTAGTTATTTAATGGGGTTTATCATTCTTATTTTATATTTTTATAAGAGGTTTCTGGGAGGATCCTATTGAGTATACTTATATGATCCCTGATATATATAAAAACTATTTTTCAAGTTCATGGGAGCTAGTTTGTGATCAAGGTGGGCATTAATATCTCATATAGGTTTTTTAGGAGTATCTGGTGTTTATGGACACTGTTTAGTCATTATTCTTGGTATTTTCTTTTTTCTATGTTGTATGGAATTTCTTGTATCAGTATTGTTTATTTAGTAATGTATAGAGTTTATTAGTGGATTATTTTATTATTAGGATATATTGGGGGGGGGGGGGGTAATTCCTATCATTTATATACATTTCATACACTCAGTACAAGTATCTAACTCATTCCCTTTTGGATTCAGGCTTCAGGGGTCACTCCCATCTTCATTGGTAGTCTAGGAGGGGTACTATTAGAGGGGGAGTCTTAACATACTGAATTTTCTAATTATATTATATTATATAAGAAATTTTTAAAGTCTTATTAAATAATATCATATTATTCATAAAACCCTATAATTCATTAAGTGCTTGAATGATAAGCATTATCATTTATGTTATATTCCATGTGGGATATAATTTATAATTAACATTTCATTTAATAAAATTTTGGGAGGTTGAGTGATTCATCCATGAAATGAATATTGGAATGGTCAAATATTTACTCATTAATTTTGTGATACATCAGTAAATGTAATAGTAACATGTGAATGTCCCAAGTGACATATATAAAGGCGAAGTCACCATGATAATGGTGTATAACAAGATTTACTTAGCCTCCTTATAATTATTCCTCTTCATGAAGCTCTATCTACCTCTCTTATCCTTTGAATCATGAGACGCAAGTATATCATCAAAGGTAATAGAATCTTACATGAGTATTGGGTGACTCATGTTATCCCATGGATACAACATGGATAATAGAATACGACAACTACCTTATAGAGAACTAGGATTCTTATACATGGATATTACATCATTTTAGATGAATATTCATCACATTACAAAATTACATGCCTGAAGATCCAAATAGTTTAGTGTCTTTGGAAACATAGAACACGGTATTTTAACTTTTTGAAAGATATTCAATGTATCCCACAAAGAACTTCACAATTAGTACTCCTACTTAAAACCTTTATTCATAACCTAAGGAAATGAAACAAAATAAAGGGTTATCTCAGATTCTTAGTAAGGGTAGACAAGGGAGATACATAAGTATAACATGAGAATAATGGTGTGAGAACATGAGCATAACATTTGAAAATCATACCCTGCATGTCAAAGATTATAATCAAGAGTTGTAGCATAAGGATTGGCAGATCATAATACATAAATCATAAGAAAGTCAAATAACCTGATCCATTATATTATAAAAATGGAATAACACAAATATTAATGTCATACACATCATCTTAAAACATTATGAACATTTATAAATAGAAACAAGTTCACTCATTAAGTTAAGGACGTGAAATAATTCCCTCACATAAACTTATGGACATGAAACCAGGTCCATGCCTATCATTATAAACATGAAATATATTTCCATTAATAACATTGTGAGCATATAATCAGGTTCACACATAATAATGTGAACATGTAATCAGTTTTATGCATAACATTTTGAACATGTAATCAAGTTCACACATAACATTGGGAACATGTAATCAATCTCATGGATAACATATATGATCATGATTCATCCATCGTTAACCAATATATTAGAGGGAGATATAGGTCACACCCATCACATAATGAAAATCATACACATGTTTTCTATAATATCATAAAAAATCATCATATCATGACCCATGAAATGAAATGGTAATCATAAACATTTCATTATAGAATAATCGGTTAAAAGATGTGGGTTTAATAAACATTTTATCATGGTATAACCTGTGGAAGTGAAACATATATCATATACATCATTACAATAAAACATAAACAATTAATAAAAAAATATGAATGGTATCCTTGGATAATATCCCCAGTAATGCATAGGTAACACAAAAGGATATCATCTTGGATAGAAAATAATTTTAAAAGATCTTTTATAACATTACTTGAGGAAAATAACAATTCCTCTTTGAAAAAACACTTTTCAAAACATAAAACATTTTTAAAATATATTTCTTATAAAATATTAAATAAAATATCATTTAAAACATTTTTAGAAAGCAGTTTTTTGGAAGAACACATATTTTTTATCGAAGTGAGAAATAAAGTCGTATTTTCTTAAAAACATTTTGTTAAGTATTTTAAGTACCAAAGAGTTCAAAAATTTTACCATTACTTTAATATATCATTAATAACCATATAATAATAAAATTAATAAAAATTAATGAGATGTGGATCATAATATTTCATCAATGTTAGTATAATGATAAACAATCTTGATAAATGATGAGACTATAGGAATAAACTTTTACCATTTTGGTAACTTTGAATCATAATCCCCATGAAAGTAAAACATTAAATGAAACATAAAATATCATGAAAATAATTATATTCATGATATAACATGTCAAAGGGTAAGTATATACACATCTTAAATGAGTATAGGTTCATAAAATAATATATGAATCAAAGAAGTAAAATTGGGTCAAAATTACCTTACCGATTTAGTAATTATTGAACTGTAAACCCCATGAAAGAGATATAATAAAATGGATATTTAAATCCCTAAAATTATAAATATATTAATAATAAAATATTTCCATTTTAATTATACACACCACAAATAATAAATATTTGGTGAACATGGCTTGTGTCTCACAGAAAATAAAAGTGATACGGAATACCTTACTGCTTGAGTAACTTTAGAATCATGAGCCCCATGAAAGAATAACATCAATTAAAACATTTAATATAATGAAATAAATTTAATTCATTATATAACATGTAATATATAATTATATACACCATACAAAATAAATGAGTGTTAAATATGGTATAAGTCTCGTAGAAATAAAAGTGAGACTAGAAATGCCCTTACCTTAAGTATTGACTTCCATCGTACATGTTCAAAAATCATGTATAATAGATATAAGTTTATTATAAATATATCATATAACCATGATCATATATATAATACAATAAATTATTTTATTATGAATTCATATTACCCTTTTATTAACAATTTCATGTTAAAATTACATTTCAGATAATAACCGCTTTGTTTTTCAAATATGTTGTGAGTTTTTATTTTTGGACCTCTTACTTTGACCATGATTTAATCTTTTACAGAATTTAAACCATGATATATATATAATATATATCTATTATATATTTATTTATAATTATATATAAAAATATATAAATAGGAAATAAAATACATCATTCGTGGAGACGGTAGGCTGTATGAACTCGAGAACATTATTTCCATTTTCTTGTCATATTGAAAGAAATAAAATTAAATGGTATATATATATATATATATATATATATTATCATTAAAGTGTCATTATTATTTAATATTTATCACACATTTTAATTAAACTCATTCTTAATACATTCCATGTAAAGTGTGAATGAATCACATCGCTTCATGAGGTGGTAGTCTGCCATACACACAAACAACATTATCATATTCCCAAATAATGGAAAGCATTAAGGTATGTTTGATATAACAATTAAAAATAATAATAAAATCATAAATATCATAAATATAATATATAAAATATAAATCCATCATTATTTCGAACATTCAAATGTGGTAATGGAATAACTAATGCCATCAGTTTGCAAGGTGGTAGTCCTCCATACACAAGAATGATGATTATGTATCCCATTTTATGGAAGTGTGTGAACTTGTAGGTATTACCATTAACATAAAAAAATATCATTATTTTTTATATACTCATTTTATTGTATAATAATAATATAAAAAATGAAATTTTATTGAGGAATAAATAAAACAAAAACATTCATTGAAGGAAATTACCTCTTTTTTGGGTATCTTCATTTGGTTTACACCAAAGGACTTCCTTGGTTGGATTTATGTCCAAAGAAAAAATTCTAGGATTAAGGGAGGGAAGTTGTGGATCTATATGGGTAAGTATTTTTCTAATATAATTGTTTTAAGGTGTGAAGAGAGGATAATAGGTGGTGTTCTTTTATAAGTAAGGGAGAGGACACACTTGGAATTTTTGAAAAGAAGTTAGTTGAACCCATGTTTTTACCTAACAAAAGGCTTCCATAACACACAAAATTCTATAATATATGTTAAATGGTCAAAATATGTATATAAACTGGGTGTTGGACAATTTTATAGGTCATTTTCCCAAAAATTTTAAAGTTTAGTTCCTTTGTAAACTCATTTTTTCTTAATCGATGTGATTAATTTTAACTAATTTCACTAATAATTTTGGTAAAAAATTCAATTGGAATTATTAGACATTATAAAATATTATTATTCCAAATATGGAATCCATTTTTTCCAAATTAAATTAACATAAGTGGTAGAATTTAATTTATAATTAATCCCACAAATGGGACGAAACAATGTGTTTTTTAAGTGAAAATGTTCAAAATTTAATTTTAAAATAGTATTTCCTTTAAAATGGGGTAAAACTGACTTTTAGAAAAATACATCTTTTTATGCCTAAAATTGTATTTATTCTTATATCTTGTATATAAAACACATAATATTAATGTTAAATATTTGATTTAATATATAATATATATTTTCCATTAAAATATTTCATCAAAAGTGGTTTTTTTAATTTATTGTGACAAAACATGTTTGTGCATAGAAAAATAGTTTTTCAGAAAATCAATTTTTTTTTTCAAATAATTATTAATTTCATTTCTAATTAATTAGATGCCAAAAAATTAATTTTATATACATGAATAAACCATATTTTCATAATTTAGTTAATCCTTCTCATACCCATAATTACAACATCTAGGTGATAACTATTATAATAGTTTAATAATATTATTAATGGTATTTTTTAGTTTGGTAAAACTTGGTCTTGTGTGTAATGAAAGTTGTTGAAGGGACTCAATATTATGTGTACCGTAAGCTAAACATGAAGTTTCATGTACCAAAAACCTAGCTTTGTGTATCATGAAATTATATCCATCTAATAATTTTAATTTATTCTAAACATAATAATTCATAAAAAACTTAGGGTGTTACATTTTATCCCCTTGAAATGAATTTCACACTCAAAATTCATATTGTCTGTAAAATCATTAATAATTAAAAAGTCCTTTCATAGAAAACTGCTTTCTAAAATTGAATACTAAAAATTCATTTTAAAAAGTAATGTTTTAAACATAAAAATTACCCAAAGTAACTCATAACTAGGTTTCCATATAGGAGAACATAGGTGGAAAGTGAAAATATGGAAACAGAAGAGAAAAATATCACCCAAATACTGATGGAGAGTGATAGAGAACATTGATCAGCAAAATTGGGTGATCTAGAGAAGGTTGGTGGCCACAAATCCATAAACCATATAGGTTTGAAAAAGTTCATTGATATCATCAAAAATGGCAATAACAGGATAATATTTTATTTAAATATCCTTTTCTTATAGTTGAAGAATTATCATGAGAATAAATACTTAGTTTATTTAATTAAATTTAATAAGAACAATCTCATACTTTGGTTGTGCCTTGATTAATTCCCACTTAATATCTTACTCCAAGAAATGAGGGTGAATTTTGTATTCCTGGATCACTAACGATTCATGAGATCCATAAATAGAATTATAATTCATTCCTTCTATCCTTAGTTATCATCAAAACAAAAAGGGTATCACGGTTTTCATAATACTTTAATCTATAAAACCTTATTTAAAGTTCAACATAAACCTTTTTATAAATGTTTAAACTTTTTACCCATATGAAATATGAAAATAAAAAATTTAGGAAGAAGGTCACTAAATTTCTCTGAATCATCTTAACATTGACCTCCCATATATAATAAAGTAGATATTTAATGTCACACACCAAATATGTGAATACCTTCATCATGTATTCTATTAAAACATGGTAATAACCTAAATTACCATAAAACTATACTGAAAACATACATATTCATTCAAATCATTAATGAAACCTTATACTGAACAATCCTTATATATTTACTACTTCAGATAATACAATATTTATATTCCAAAACATAAATACTTAATTCATCCCACTTCATTCTAAAACAATTAACTAAGATTCGTCGTCTTATACTTTAACACTTCTTTCCTTTCACATTTCATCTATAGTCTCTTCATCATCAGCAATATAACCATTAATCGTACCTCATTATTGATTCTCTTCACAAGATTTCCCTTTAAGACATCAATTTTCATAGTTCCCATACTTTCCAAATTTAAAGAGTTTAACAATTGATGATATCTTAGGAAGGTCATTATTATCATCCATTATGTTAGCTAAAGTTTTCATTTTTCCTTTACAGTTAATTTTATTGTTTCCTTATTTTCCATAGTCAAAACATCTTCATATTCCTATAAGACATCCACTCAGGTTTTTGTTTCCACATTCTTGACACAAAGGAAATTGAATATTCTTTCCTCCATGGTCTTCATTAACCAAATTCTTAGAGATCACTTTCCTTATTTTCTTTGGTGAATCTGAGAGACGGTTAGGGTACACATTATCAATCATGTTCTTTTAAAACTAATTATTCATAAACACAACATCCTTTACTCTAGTAATCATCCCATTTGGATTATCATCAGAAAATCATCTGTCACATTCAATGTTAACCCAATTACTTCTGGTTCCCACCATTGACTAAAACCAAAAATCATAGTGTGAGAAACACTAATAATTATGTGAAACCAAATAATCATGAAAAAAATCACTTATAATATGTATAAATCATGAAAAATTCTTTAATATATGATACCTTAGGTTCATCAAAGTTCATTCACAGTCATATTATATTTAAATCCTTCAAGATGGTTCATAAATATTTTAGGAATTTTCAAAGTATATCCCCTAGGAGTTTCAAACTAGGTGTGCAGTAAGGCCTATTTTCATGAACCATTTTCCAATCAAGACTATCTCAATACAGTGTTTTTGGGGTTGTTACCCCTAGGTACATTTGTGCCAGAGCCACATCCATATGTAGTATCTAGATAGGTATGTACTTCTAGGAAATCACTCACTCAATCCATTACTAAAATTCCAAGATACTTTCATATAGTTTAATTCATCCTTATATATATCCTTAGAGACATCCCTATACACATCCTGAGAAATATCCCTTAGGATTTAATCCTAGTTTTCAAAGGTTGATTATACCTTTACTTTAATATCAACTATAGTGAACCCGGATTCTCATACATGGATATTACATCATTTTAGATGAATTTTAATCACATTAAAAAAGTACATTCCTAAGGATCATAATAGTTTAGAGTCTTTAGAAACTCGGAACACAGTCTTCCAACTTGGTGAAATATCTTTAATGTTTCCCATAGAGATCTTTTCATTAGTACTCATACTTAAAACCATTATTCATAACTTGGAGAAATTAAACATAAGAAATGAAGATCTTATATTCTCAATAAGGTTAAATAATAGGGATACTTAAGAGTAACATGAGAATAAGGGTATAATACCATGAGCATAGCATTTGAAAATCATACCTTGCATATCAAAGATCATAATCAAGAGTCATGGAATAATATTAGTAGTTCATAAGACATTAATCATGATATAATCAAATAAAATTATCCATAAGATTATAAAAATAGAATCATATATAAATTTTCATCAAAAACATCATATTATAGCATTTTAAACATGTATAAATAGAATTAGGTTCACTCATTAAGTTAAGGAAATGAAATCAGGCCCTGTAATAAACTTATGAACATGCAACCAAGTCCACACATATCATTATGAAGATTAAAGATAAGTCCATGCATAACATTGTTAACATGTAATAATGTTCCTTAATAGTATTGTGAACATGTAATCAAGTTCATGTATAACATTGTGAAATTGTAATTAGGTTCATGTATAATATTGTGAACATGTAATCAGGTTCACACATAACATATATAATCGTGAGTTATCCATAGTTACCCAATACATTGGATGGAGATAAAGGTCCCACCCATCACATAATGAAAATCATACACATATGTTCCACAATATCACAAAAATTCAACATATCATAACCCATGTAATTAAATAGGAATCATAAATATTTCATCATATAATAACCCATGAAAAGAAGTGGGTTTAATAATCATTTTATCATAGTATAAATTGTGGAAGTGAAATAGGTTTTATAAAAATCATTCCATAAAAACATAAACCATTCAGATAAATAATATGAATGGAATCCTTAGATCATATCCCTAGTAAGGCATAGCTAACACAAATGGATATCATCTTAGATGGAAAATAATTTTGAAAGATAATTTAAAAAATTTCTTCTTGAAAATATTATTTCCTATTTGAAAAAACTATTTTTAAAACATTAATAATATTAAAAATTATTTTCCTTTAAAATAAGCTTAAATATCATTTAACACATTTTAAAAACATTTTTAGAAAACATTGTTTTGAAAGAACACAGTTTTTTGAATGAAGATGGAAATAAAGTCATATTTTCTTAAAAAAATTCTCAATAATATTCAGTACCAAAGAGTGGTAAAATGGTATCATTACTTGAAGATATCATGTATAACTATAATATAGAAAAAGTAATACTAATTTTTGAGATATGGATCATAATATTTCATTAATGGAATTATAATCATAAACAACTTTGATAAACGGTGAGACTGTAGAAATAAACATTTACCATTTCGATAACTTTGAATCATAATACCCATGAAAGGAAAACATTAGATTAAACTTAAAATATCATGAAAATAATGAGATTCATGATATAACATGTCAAATGGTAAATATATATACCTCATAAAAGAGTATAGGTGCATAACATAACATGTGTCTCAAAGAAGGAAAATTAAGACAAAATTCCCTTACCAATTTGGTAAATCTTGAACTGTAGACCCCGTTAAAGAGAAATCCTAAAATAGATTTGTAAATACTAATAATTATAAGTATAGGAATCATAATATATATCCATGGTCAGTATACACACCAAAAATAATTTTTAAGTGGTGAACATGGCTTGCGTCTCATAAAAAATTAAAGTGAGACAGAAATCCCTTACTTCTTGAGTAACTTTAGAATCATGAGCCCTATGAAATAATAACATCAATTGAGAATTTTAATATCATGAAATAAATAAATTCATGATATAGAATGTCATAGGTTAGTATTTTAGGTATAAAAGGGGATTAGATAACCTGAGAGGGGGTGAATCAAGGTATGGATATTCATTTCAAACTTATTCCTGGCCCAATAGATCTTGACCTATTTATTACGAGGCTCACTTATTTTTCACTTTAATGTTAATATTGATCTTATACTTTCCAAATTTATTTTATAATTATGGAAAGAAAGTAAAAAAATAAAGCAAACACAAGGACACATATTTTTACTTGGTTCACCCTCACTGAGCTATGTCCAAGGAGCATACAATGGAAATATACCAATATACCAAATCCATTAAGCTCACTACCAATAAAATGTGTGGGATGGACCACTTATATTCCTAGGCTCACTTACTTACAAGATTTAGGGAGAGAACACTACATCCCAAGGGTCACTCCCTCTATATTAACTTCATTGGCTCATTGCTAGTGGATAGGATCATAGTCTTCCTCTTCCTTTTCTCACTACCCCAAAAATGATTCATACACGGTTTATGGAAATGTAGGTCCATTAATTATAAATAATGAATGTATACTCAATTTTAGGTATATTCTCTTTTGAATTAATTTCTATACTTCTTCTTAACTTTTTTAAAAACACCTTGATGTGGTAATTCCACTTTCTAGACACTTGGAACAAACTTCTCTTTGTCATAGACACAACAATTACCTCCACATTGGCTCTAGAAATATCTTCACTAGATTCCAAGTATTCCTTTCACTTCCTTGGATGTAGTAGTGAATAAACTTCTTATATAAGTATTTTCAAATGGTCTAAAAGGAATTCAAATATGAAAATTATACTTCTCAAACGGTAATTTAGGTGTGTATCTCCTTATTTTACATGCTAGTGTGATACCCTTATGTGATACCCTAGTGTGTAACCCCATGCGTGAGATCTTGTTGCATAACCCCTTTCTAGAGATCTTAGTTCACAACCCTTGAATGATATACTTTTTCATGATATCCTAGTCCATAACCCTTACGCAAGATCCTTTTTCATGAGATCCTAGTGTGTAACCCTTGTGCAAGATCCTTTTACACAAGATCCTAGCACATAACCCTTGTGTGAGATCTTTTTTCATGAGATCCTGGCACGTAACCATTGTGTGAGATCTTAGCATGAGACTCATTTTAACATTACATGATATCATGGAGTAATATACATTTCTGTGAGATCCTATCACAAGACTCCTTTGTGTAAGATCTCGGAGTGAGACTCCTTTGCATTTTCCATGAGGTACTGGTGTGAAACTCCTTTGCACAAGAATTATTTGGACATTGCTTCAGATAGATATTTTAAGAAAAAAAATAACCTCTTATGGATGGTTCATTGGGTATTTATATGTGATATTCCACCACTTTAACTCCACAAATCGTGAACATTCATCTGTTCCACCACCTCAAAAACTCACACTTCATGAGATCCCATCACGATATCCAAAGACAGTGATGTGTACTTTGCAATTTCCCATCGTGAGATCCAAATACAATCATGTGTACTTTGTGATATCCCATTGTGAGATCTAAATACAATCATGAGAACTTCGTGAGATCCCATCACAAGATCCAAAGACAATCATGCTTTATCATCATTCACTTCATAAGATCTTAATGTGAGATCATCTAACAATCATGTGGAACTTTGTGAGATCAATTCAAGATTTCATACTCCATGAGATCAATACTTTTAAAATACCATGAGATCATAAATTTCATGATTTCCTGAGATCATATATTTCACACTCCTATGAGATTAGACCTTTTTCTCTTCCATGAGATAGTATATTTCACTCTTCCACAAGACCGGACATTTCGTTCTTTCATGAGATCAGGGATTTATCTCTTCCATGAGATTAGACATTTCTATCTTTTATGGTATCATAAATCTCTCTCTTCCATGAGATCATACATTTCTCACTTACATGTGATCTGTAATTTTTCTATTTTGTGGGATCAATCATTTCACTCTTTTGTGAGATTGGGAATTTCATACTTCTGCGAGATTAGGAATTTTGCTCTTACATGATATCAGGCATTTCATTCTTATAAAATATCAGGCATTTCATTCTTGGAAAATATCAAACATTAATGTTAACTCTTTATACCTTCATTGATATATATCCTTCATCAAAAACCTCAAAAAATTTCAACAAACACAATAAACCCAAAATCACCTCCATGATCAATTTTTTCCAACAATCTCCCCCTTTGGGTTTGTTAACAACACTTATAATATTCATGAATCAACTTGTTGAAAAATCATGTGCATGTGAAACAATTTTCTTTCTACAACCCATCTATAGTGATCAAAGAATTTATAAAAACCTACACTAAGACCAGATGAATCATTCTCGTCATTAGAAACAATAGTAGCATCAAAATTTCATCAATGAATCGGTTTATTCCAAAACTGATCAATTTATTTTATCATGAACCCCATCTATTGTGATATATAACCATTTATTGAACAAATTTAGCATCATCTGATTTAAAACTCCCACTATTTCGTTTCTCCCCATATTAACTTCTCTATATGTCTTGATTTAGACATTTTCTCCCCCACTCCACGCCGTAATCAGCCACTTCATGAAGCTTACATGTGGATTCCAAATGCCTCTACATTGTACATCCATGTGTAAGGAACTATCCCCTTCAATATGGGGTTTTATTATGCCTCCCTCATAACATGAACTCAGCACATATGGCATAAGATTCCACTAAGAAGCATTACGAGTGCCACTGGTCTAATAGCATAGTGGTACTCGTAATGCTCCTTGGTGGACTCTGATGCTAGAGGTCTCAGGTTTGGGTTATGGGGGAGGTGGAATAAAACCCTTGATAGTAGGAGACAATTATTTCCATGTGTTTTTACAGTGGATAGGTATTTGTCCTCCATGTGTAAGATGGATAAAATGGACCATTATGGTGTGTTATGGGGGCCACCAAGGATATTTTTGGAAAAAAACAATCCTTGTGGTGATTTTGGGTTTGTTGTGTTTTTTGAAAATGTTTGTGGATGTTGATTAAGGATGGTTTTCAAAAAAGGCATGAAGAGTTAGAATGAATGTTTGATCCCATGCAAGTGTGAAATACCTAATATTGTGGAAGTGTAAAATGTTTGATATTATGGAAGAGAGAAATGCATGATCTTATGAAAGAGTTAAATGGTTGATCTCACAAAATAGATAAATTCATGATCTCATGAAAGAGAGAAATGAATGATTTCTCACAAGTACGAAATGCCTGATCTCGCAAAAGTGTGAATTGTCTGATCTATCAAAAGAGAAAAATGCATGGTCTAATGAAAGAGAGAAATGACTTATCTCATCGAAGAGTGAAACGTATGATCTCATAGGAGTGTGAAATTTCTGATCTCATGAAAGCATGAAATGTATGATCTTGCAGTTGCATGAAATGACTGATCTCGTGAAGCAAAAAATTATTAACTAATATCAGGAAGCTCTATATGATTTCCAGATGATCTCACATTGAGATATTGTGAAGTTCATGATGAAAAATCTTGATTTTCTTTGGATCTCACGATGGGATATCAAGAAGTTCTCATGATTATCTTTGGATCTTGTTATTGGATCTTTTGAAGTGTGAATGATTACCATTGGATCTAATGATGTAATATCATGAAGTGAACATTATTTTCTTTTTATCTCATGATGGGATCTTGAAAAGTCTATGATTTCGAGGTGTTGGAAAAGATAACTATTTGAGATTTTTAGAGTTAAATTGGTGGAATCTCAACTATAAATACCCAATGACCTATCCCTACGAGGTGATGAAGTTTTGCCTAAAATATCTATCTGAAGAAACATCTAGAGAAGTATGGCACAAAGGAGTATCACATTAGGAACTTTCACAAAACACAAAGTAGTCTCACACTAGGATCTCATGCAATTGAGTCTTGTTCTAGGATCTTTCACAAGGGTGTCTCTCTCCAGGATCTCACATAAATCCCAATGGAGTCTTGCGCTGGGATTTTTTTACAAGGGTTACATGCCATGATCTCATGAAAAATGATCATATTTAAGGGTTACATTCCAAGATATTGCAAAAAAGGATATCCCTCAAGGTTTACATGCTAGGATCTCATGTAAAATGATTACACACTAGGATCTCACATAAAAGGATATCGCACAAGGGCTATACATCAGGATCTTGCGCAAGGGGTTACACGCTAGGATCTCATGCAAAGGGTTATGCATCAGGGTCTCGCACATGGGTATCACAATATAATCAAGTATAAGGAGATACGTTCCTAAATTTTCATATGGAAAATATCATTATCATATATAAATTCATAAGAATAAGAATAAATGGTATTTACACCACTTGAAAATACTTGAAGAATAATTTTATTCACTACTACGTAAAAGGTAGTGAAATTGAGACTTGGCATCCAGTGAAGATCTTCCTAGAGCCAAAGTGGGGTTAATTTCCATGTCTAAAGAAAAGGGAAGTTTTTTCCAGGTGTTTAGAAAGTGGAAGTGCTACATCATGGTGTTTCCACAAAATTGAAGGAGCAGTCTAGAAAGAAAATCAACAGATCATATACCTACAATTGAGGATTCATTCATTGTTGCTAATAAAGGGACCTAAATGTCCATAAACTGTGTATGAATACTTTCATCAGTAGTGAGAAATATAAGAGGAAGGAGGTGATCCTATCCACCAATAGTGATGTATTAAAGGAAAGATCGAGGGAGTGACCCTTTGAATGTAGTGTTCTCTCCCTACATCGTGTAAGGTAGTGAGCTTGGTCATAAAAGTGATTTATCCCAAACCTTGTATTGGTAGTGAGATTTATTGGATTTTTTATCTCATTACATTATCGTTGTATGCTCCTTAGATGTATCCTAATGAGGGTGAACTAAGTAAAAAAATTGTTTCTTTAAGCTTGATTTTTTTTTTTACTTTTTGTGCATCATCATCATCATTAGATAAAGTTAGAAAGGATAAGATAAACATTAACATTAAAGATAAAATGAACTGACCCTCATAATAAATATATAAAAATACATTGGGGTGGGAATAAGTTTTAAAATAATATACATACCCCGATTCACCCCCCCCCCCCCCCTCAAGGTATCTAATCGCCTTTTGTGCCTGATAAGAATAATATTCTTGATAAATATCAAAGAAGAGTCACTCATAAGAAAGTATCCATAAAATTATAATACTATAGAAGACAGAGACACACCATGAGTATGTTTCAAGAAGCTTGAGGGCTCAATGTTAAAAGAATAACTCTAGATTCTTCAACATCTTAGTTGAGAAATGATGACGTGGGGTATGATTATAACGGGATATGTTTTATATGTTCTAATCATGGAAATTTGGCAAGATATTGTAGCTAGAATAAAGTAGGGAAGGATAATGAATTATAAATTAAATCTTCAACTCTAGATATTTATATCGAGAATGCATATACTAAAAGAAAACCCGTTAAGTTGAAAATGAGTTTAAAATTATTGGAGGAAACACACGGAGAAAAATGAAAGGTGTATCAATAACCTCCTATGTTACACTCACAACATCTCTTTTATAAAGGATATGAATGAACATGGAAGAAAAAGGGAGTACATGCTCTATTTGGAAGTAAAAAACAATGTATGTATAGTGAAATACACACTCCAAGAAAGAAATGATGATTTGAATCGCATAACTGATACAAGGATCTAAATAAAAGTTTATTCATCATAATCTCATGAAAAATAATCCCATGTAGGGGTTACATGCTATAATCTCACTCAAGGGGTTATGAGCCAGGATCTCGCGCATTGGGTTATGCATCAGGGTCTCATATGGGCTATCACACTAGATTCAAGAATAAGAATATATGTAATTACATTACCATATAATTAGTATATTTTTCATATATTAATATATAAGAAGAAGAATATGGAGGATCTACACCATTCTACAATACATGAAAAATGAGTTTATTCACTACTATATCCAAGGTAGTGAAATGAATACTTGGAATCCAGTGAAGATATTACTAAATCAGTATTGGTAATTATTGTTTTTATAGAAAAGATTATTATATTCTATGTGTATATAAAGTGTAATTAATACATCGATGTGTTTTCACATAAGTGAAGGAGTAGTCTACAAAGAACTTAAATAGAACATCTACCTACAATTGTGGATACATTCATTATTTCTAATGAAGGGACTTACGTGTCCATAAATTTTGTATGAATCCTTTCTAGAGCAGTGAGAAAAGGGAGAGTAATAAGGTGACCATATCCACTGGTAGTGATCCAATTAAAGACATATTGAGGTGTGACCCTTGTGAATAATTTTTCCCTCTATAAATCTTGTAAGGTAATGAGCCTTGGCATAGAAGTTATATAGCCCAAACATTGTATTCGTAGTGAGATTTAGTGGATTTGGAACATTGGTACATTATTGTTGTATACTCCTAGGATGTGGCCCAACTAGGGTGAACCAAGTAAAAAATTGTGTTTCCTTGTTCTTTCTTTATTGTTTTAATTTTTATGCACCATCTTCAAATAATGTTGGAAATGATAAGAATGACATTATCATTAAAGAGAAAAAGAAGTGACCCTCATAATAAATAGGTCAAGATCCAGTGGGGTAGGAATAAGTTTTAAAATAATATTCATAACATGATTCCCCCAACCATTAGGGTATCTAATCCTATTTTTTTCCAAACACATTATATAAACCACACAAAATAAATGAGTTTTGAATATGACGTAAGTCTCGCAGAAATAAAAGCGAGACTAGAAATCCCCTTACCTTAAGTCTTAACTTCTATCATGCTCATTCAAACCTCATATATAATAAATATAAGATTATTATACATCTAAAAAACCTAATCATATATATCATACCATACATTATTTTATTATGAATTCATATTACCCATTTAATAACAATTTCACATTCAAGTTACGTGTTGGATAATAACCACTTTGTGTTCAGTATAAGTTCTGAATTGTTATTCTTGGTCCTCTTAATTTGATCATGATTTCATCATTTAAATAATGTAAAACATGATATAAATATCATATATATATTCATTATATATCTATTCATCATAATTTGTAGAATATATAAATAGAAAATGAAATACACCTTTCATTGAGATGATAGGTCATACGTACGCATTAATGTTGTTTCCATTTTTTTATCATATTGAAAGAAGAAAAAATGAATGATATATATATATATATATTATCATTAAATTATAATTATTATTTCATATATATCACATATTTATATTAAACTCATTTTTAATACATTCCGTGTAAAGCGTTATTGAGGCTATAGTCCACCAAACACATGAACGACGTTATTATATTCCCAAAAAATGGAAAGAATGAAGGTCTGTGTGATATAAATATTTCATAATCATAATAAAATCATAAAAATAATAAATACCATATATAAACTATAAATAATTCATTATTCCCAACCTTTAAATGTTTTAATGGATGAACAGACGACATCAGTTCGCAAGGCGGTAGTTTACTGTACACAAGAACGATGATTATGTATCCCATTTGATGGAAGTGTGTGAATTTTTAGTTCATAAAATTAACATAAAAACATACCATTATATTTAATATACTTATTTTATTATATAATCATGATATAAAAACAATATATGGGGTTTTGAGGAAGAAATAAAATAAAAACGTTCATTGATGAACGTTACCTCTTCTTTGGGTATCTCTATTTGGTTTGCACCAAAAGACTTACTTGGTTGCATTTATTCCTATAGTAATGACTATATTATGAAGGTAAGTAATTTTGGGATCTATTTGGTAAGTTATTGGCCAAACGTAAGTGGTTTTAAGATGTCATGATATGGGAATAGGTGGTGGCCTTTTATAAGTGAGATAGAGGACACACTTGGAATTTTTGAAAAGAAGTTAGGTGAACCCATGTCTTTTCCTTAAAAGAGAATTATAGAACACACAAAATTAGATAATAGAGGTTTAAGTGTCGAAATATGTCCATAAAAGTTGTTTTTAACAAGTTTATAGGTCATTTTTCCCTTAATTTGAAAATTTATTCCCTTGGTAAACTCTTTTTTCTCTTAATCAACATGATTAATTTTAACCGTTTAACTGATACTTTTGGTAAAAAATTAAGTTAGATTTATTAGTAATTATAAATTATTTTTATTCCAATTATTTAATCCATTTTTTCCATATCTAATTCACAAATTGGATAGAAATTAATTTAAAATTAATCCAGCGGACGGGATGAAGCAACGAGGTTTTAAAGTGAAAATGTTCAAAAGTTTACTAAGTTTTTATATCTAAATTAAAAATAAAAATGATTCAAATTACCTTAATTGAATTAATATATGAATAAATTAACTAATTAAATAGTAAAACCAATTAAAAAATAATTTAAAATTATGAATTATTTATACAAAATGTTAGTTTTCAATTAAAATTCAGCAATTCTTACTATTCATCAAAAACTGAAAATTCTCATAAAAATACCAAAAAATCACACTAAGATAGTTTTTTGGGTTTTTATTTAAATATTTTAGTTTATTTTGTTAAATAAAATTTATAAAATTATCAAAATTTAGTTTTAAAACAAGATTGTTATTAAAATACAGTAAAACTACCTTTTAGAAAAATACATCTTTTATGCCTAAAATTGGATTTATTCTCATTTATTTTATAAAAAATACATAAGATGAATTTTAAATATTTTATTGAATATATAATATATAATTTTCATTAAAATAATTCATAAAAATTATTTTGTTTAATTTATTGATATAAAACATGTTGTTGCATAGAAAAATTGTTTTTTAGAAAAGGAATTTCTTTATTTTCAAATAGTTCTTAATTTAATTTCTAATTAATTGGATTCTAAAGAATTAATTTTATAAACATGAATAAACCATATTTTCATAATTTATTTAATCCTCTTTATACCCTTCATTCCAAAATCTAGGTGATAAATATAATAATATTTTAATAATATTATTAATAGTATGTTGTAGTTTGGTAAAACTAGGTATTGCATGTAATGCAAGAAATCAAAGGGACTTGGTATTGTGTGTACCATGAGATAAACTTAAAATTGTGGGTACCAAAAGCCTAAATTATTGTAGCTTTAAATGTAATCCATAAAATAATTTTAATTTATTCAAAAATAATAATAATAACTTGTGGTATTGCATGCCTTAGAGCAGTCTTCCTCAAGCATGTGGATAAATATAGTAGTAGTGACTCAACTAGAGAAAGTTACACCATGTTCTTTATTTTATTTATGCATGGTTTCAGTTTTATAAATGGTAGATCTTGGTAATTTGTTTTCTAGTTTTTTTTCTATGTTGAATAAGTTTTAATTGATCCATATATACCCATCAGAAGGAGCACTAGTCACATACTTTTCATACGCTAAAGAATTTTATTGATATTTATCAACAATGAATTAAATAAAAATAAAATATTATTTAAGGAACCTTTACTGACTAGGACTTTAAGTATGATGATGATATTATAAATCATGAAATCTTAAAAAAATAAACTATGAAGATATCGAGCATATAGATTATGTGTCAATGTTCATGATAGAGATGTGATTTTGGTTTTGTAATGTTTTTTCAATTTATATTAAATTTTTTATTTCATTTACTTTATTTCATTTCTTAATTAATGTATTATTTTATTTTAATTTAAATGGATGTTATGAATCACTCTCTAGGTATTAATTCCAATGATAGAAATATTTTCTTCATTAATAGCACCACAATGCACAAATATAAGAAATATTTTATAATATTTAAAATGGTAAGTGTTTATGTAAGTACATTAACCTATAAATAGAAATGAATTGGATTCTATGAAAGAGAAAGAAATATACTTACCTAGTTATACATATATTTTAAAAAATAATGTCTTATATTTTTTTAATTCTGTATATAATTTGTTAAACGTTAAATATATTGATGAAAATGGATATCCTATAACGACCCATACTTTACATACATTGTTAATACTTCAAAATTGAAGCACACTTATTAAAACATATGACAAAACCACAAAGGACCGTATAGGTATAGTGTCTTTAGAAACTGGGAAACATAAACAACTGGTTCATAAAACTTCTACAGTGTCTCCCATTTATTTCATCATATCTAGGGTCCCTTTTAGCATATTCTACTTAATATCCATCTTCCTGACCTGGGGAAAATAAAACATAAAAGGGTGAGCTCAAATGCTCAGCAAGGGCAAATAAAGGAAATAAAAACCATATCATATCTTTATGAAAATCAAAACCTGCAAAAGAGATCATAATATCTTAACATGGAATAAATCATAGAAGTGAAAATGAGATCCCCATAATCATAACATAAAACTTGAATCTTTGTGGCATGCACACATAATCATGGAAAATCATTTCTTGTTAGTCATGACTCATTGCCAAGACTATCTTAGTGGACAAAGTCCCTTTCTGAACCGAGTTCACTCCTCGTTTCAGTCCTGTATCACTGAACCGAAATAACCTTCCGTTCCAACCATGTCTATCTCATGAGATATAAAATCATTACCCAATGCATTGTAGGGAGATATAGGTCCCACCCATCTTATAATGAATCCTTTCTTATGTGTGCCACATAATCATAAAACATGCATCATCGCATAACACATGTAACAAAAATGGGATTCTTGAAACATCATGACATCATAAATCAATTCATATATGATAAAGGAATTCATAAACATAATTCCATCACAACATAGTCAAACCAATGTAAAAATATGGATAGAAACAGAACCCTTTATTATCTTAGATGGAAAATAATTTTGATAAAACACTTGAATTGAATTCTTGAGGAAAATATCCTTTCTTCTTCAAAAAACATTTTTCCTTTCATAACATGTCATACAACTTTAAAATAAAAGAAGTTGATTAAAAATAAACTTGAAAACTTGTAAAGGAAGCTTCTTTGAAGTAATGTTTTAAAAATCCATTCATGCCGTATAAGTTAAAAAAAACATTCTTTGTACTTTTGTCGGAAAAGTCAAAAAGTACCTCGTACGGAAAAACGACAAAAGATTCCTTTCATATTCTTTACTAAAAACTCACCTAAGGGTAAAATTGGATTTAAACTATTTCAAGTGGATGGAAACAATGTTACATATTGAGGTAACATGGATGTGGATGATAAAATACACCCCAGTAAATACTTACGAATAAACAATCTCGGATAAAAATGAGATTGTGATATTTCCCTTACCTTAGGTCCGATTCGCTTTGTTCGTGTCCGAAGCTCCTGTATAATGGTTTAAATAATGTTATTGACTTATTCCAGAATCATACATATTTATATTAGATCATATATGGTCATATTATTAGCTTCTTGTTAGTAATATTTCATTGTTACTTGTTACTCGGGTCTTTATAACTTTTGTTCTTATGGGTGTTTTGTCGAATAAATTCTTATTCTTATCTTTAGGTTATAGATAATTCATTTCCAGAATGGTATTAGTGTATTATATACCATATTCATTCATTCAATTCATTTATATAATCATTATGAAATGAAGATCATGTAGAACGAGTCGCATCACATCGTGGAGACGGTATTCCGTACGTACGCACGAGTGATGATATCGTTCCTATGATCGTGGAATTGTATTGGAGTATATATATATATTATTTCAGTATCAATATTACTTAATAATAATCATATATAGTTACTGATTACACCATTATACCCATCCTTGTAAGGTGATGGTGGAAAATAGATTACACCACGGCGTGGAGACGGTATTCCGTACGTACGCACGCGCGGTGATTTCATTTTTCCGTAGGATGGATAGAAGGTGAATTAGGGTTGTTTCATATTTATAATAACACATCAGTATGTAAGTAATACTGATGTTATTACTTTATCATGAAACAACTAAAGAAGAAGAAGTTGAAGAAGAAATAAATTGAAAAGATCGGTAATGGATATTACCTCTTCTTTGGAACGCCTTTTTGAATCCTCCACTTAAGGAACTAAGATTGGTCTTTGGAGAAGACCAGGACCTCTAGGATTATTCTAGGGAAGTGGAGAAGGGAAAATGGCAGGGGTTGGCCGAGCTTGAGTGCTCAAATTGGTGTGAGGAGGAGGGGGAGGAGGTGCCCTTTTATAAGGGAGGAGAGGGGCACCTTAGGAATATCTCAAAATATTATTTTATATTAAAGTCAAAATCGGTTTATAATGGTTCCAAAGGGTCTTATTTCGAAGCTAAAGTGGGGATGGGTCGAAATCCTATCAACCAATAGAATTTAGACAAGTTTAGGATATTATTTTAACCTTATCAGTTAAATTTAACTCTAAGTTAAATAATTTAACTTTTACCATGTCTTTTTGTTTTCTTTCACTATATGGTTAATACACTTACTATAACATGCCAAACGAACCCCAAATTGTTTATTATTAATATATATATCCTTATCTAAGTCATTTGGCCGAACCTTAGATTTTTAGGAATAAAATAACAATTAATAATATAATATTTGATTTAAAAACTATTTTGTGTCAATTTTGACACTATTTGATATATGATTTTTGTCAAAGTCATAACAGAATTATATGTTCGAACCAAGTTGATTAAATCAATACTAATATATCATAGTAACCTATAAAATTAGTGGAATTCATAAAAAGTCTCAAATTACATTTATTTTGGTATTTATATTATCAATTTTGTCAATATTTCATTAATAAGATAATTACTGCATCATCTTTGTGTCATAAATAAATTAAATTATTTGATGTCTAAAAATTACAAATAAAATACCATCATGTAGGAAATCTTTTTAGCTTTCTAATGAATATTTACAATCTAATTTATCTTATGTATAACCCTATATTAAAAATTATTTACTTATTAAACTTTGATTTTAACTATTTTAACCCTTCTTTAAATAAATTAATAATAAATGTCCTAATCTAATCCAAGTGGGCCTAAATGGTCATATTTTATTCCTAAGTTTGTTTTTGGTCGAATTACACTTGTCCAATAGAATTAGGACATGTGTTAGGGTAATATTAATATCATATTTACCCTTAGTTACCCTATTTACTATTAACCGCGGTAAAAATAGTAAAAAGTTACTATTCACCAAAAAATTATTTTCATCTCATTGAACCACATTTTAGTCCTTGATATTAACCGTGTCTCTCGGATTTTTGAAATTCCATTCACAGAAGCGGTAAAATTAAGTTTTATGCAAAATTCAGTTTTTAACCTACCACTTAGTGGTTTCACTATTTATCAAAAATTGAAAGTTTTCAGAAAAATACCAAAATTTCACCCTAGGCTAATTTCGATATTCTGAGTCCAAAAATGAAGTCCATTTTGAAAAATAAAATTTATAAAATTTCAAAAAGTGGTTATTACTATTCATAACGGCTAGTTTTAATAGCATATTGTTGTTTAGTGAAACTCGGTATTGCGTACGACGCAAGCTATCGAGGAAGGTCGCGATTGCGTGTAAAGCAAGCCAAGAAAGTGTTGTGTAGAAAAAGATTCCTTTGATGATTTATATAACATAAAAGTCTCGGGTGTTACATATCCCATCAATACTATGGATGAAGAAGTTGTTAAATAAATCTATATAATAATCATTAATAATGGGTACAAGTTAATTTAATATAAATTTTCAAGACTTCCCTTCAGATTTTACTATGTTATTATATATACAATCAAATCAAATATTCTAAACCAGAAGTTTTTCCAACCATGATACATGTAAGGGTATAAAATTTCATAGACTCTTACTTATCCATTTATTGGGTGTTGAGGGTGTCTAGGGGTGTTGATGTAATTTTTAATAGAGAAGGGTTGACTCCTATATGATATTTCATCTTTTGTTTTTTATCATAATTTAAAGGTTATACTATGGAATTGGGATTTTTTAACTATTTATAAATTATAAGTATTTGCATACAAAAACATTAATTGTGTTATTTTCACTTATATCATATTTTAAAATATATAAGAGGTATTATATATTGTAATCCACACTTATAATCAAAAGCTACATTACATTTCAATATTTTTTCTAAAGTAGTGACAGCTATGTAAGGTTTATATCTCTCTAGTGGCTATGGCAGTGAACCTTATGTATTCCCTTTATCATACGAATGACTCTTACATATTACACTTGTAAAAAAATAACCTTTATGTGCCACCTCTCTTAACCCTTACATATTCCATTTTTCACAAAATTACTATTGTGTATAACCTTTTTCATGAAAAGAAACTTTATGCCTCACCTATCTTGACCCTAACATATTTCCTTTTTCACAGAATTTCCCTTGCATATTATAAAAGTTCATAAATTCAACAAAGTAAATGACCCTTATGCATTTCCATTGTCACATATTTAACCCTTATATATCATGGTATAGCCCCATATTTTTTAAAATAAACTAATACATAAGATTCATTTACTAATATATATAAGATTCATTTATTCACACATAAAAGTATTGTTGAAGCAAAATTTAGAGAAATTGGAAATTTCCATAATCTCCCTATAATTTGTAAGAGTAAAAGTTTAATATATAAGATTAATTTATTCAATATGTAAATTTAACTCTGGATATGTAATATTAATTCCCTTTATACATAAGAGTTATTTACCCATACATAACATTAATGCTTTGTTTTTTTTCCTTTTGGGTTGAACTTTAGTTGATGATTGATAATCAAATTATCAATAATAAAACCTAAAATTTTTGGAATTTTTTTAAGTTATAAAAATATTCGCTTCACTTCAATAGGATATGTGTTGTGATTTATAGGTATTTAAATGTCACGTCATGTAGACAATTAAATGTACCATTACTTTTGTTGGCCATATCATTAGGATCTTCAATTTGATCATATAGAAATTAAAGGGGGTGAATTACTGAGTTTTTAATTGATAGAAACTCCTAATTCCATGCATCCAAACATTATTATAAATTCTAGGTTCCTTCCTCACCTCTTCCTTCATTATTATTATTTTTCATCCAAGTATTTTGTTATAGGTGACCATTTTGCAGTTTGTGGATTGATCATAATAAAATTTAGCAAGTTATTATAATCTTTTCATAGATTCCTTGGTGATCTTTTCTAGTTCTCAGAATATATAATTTATTGATTACATTGAGGTGTGGAATTTTTAAGGATTTCTTTAATTTTATTCAATATATTTTTCTTATTATTATTTTAAACCTTATAAGTACCTTGTTGACTCTTATATCCTTAATTTTTTATCCCTTCAAATCCAATAATACTAAAGCACATCTATTGTTAGTCCCATGGAATGAATTTTTATAATTACCATTATTCTCAAATTGAAACAATCTCATTGAACACTACAAGTTTTTTATTCTTATACCACTGCAACTATTGGTAATGTATTTCTTCAATGAACTATAGAAATGCCTTCTGAAATGTACTCTTACCTCGAGCTTAGTGGAGATGGTTTGGTTTGGGGTAAGGGGTTTTTATTTTCTCTATGAATTAATATTATTATACTCTTCTCTCTGGTTAATATTGTTTTATTATTCAATGGGAAGGTTTTATTTTATATTTCTAATTATTTTTATTATTTTATTCTTGGTTTTAATATCCTTGAATATCATAGTTACTTTCTTACTTCATTTAATTTTTTCTTTATAATAGTAAAATTATTATTCCATTTTGTTATGATGATTATGAGATATTTGTATGCTATTGATAATATATAGAATCCCATATGATATGGGAAGTATTTTGTAAAATAGAATTGAAGAAGGGAAATTTAAAATGACAATAAATAATATGTAGAGATGAATATGTTTAGTTTAATTATTCATTGAAATATTATTGTTGATTATATATTGAATAAATGTTATTGAATTATTATGATGATAGAGAAGACTCTCAATGGATTGTGATGATGATAATTGTTGTATTTTTTTAATTTTAAGAACCCAATAGAAGATGATAAGTGTTAATAGTTAATTAAATTAAATTAATAAGGAAAGGTAAAGATAAATATTAAGCTTCCTATAGTTGTTTCAAAAGATAATAGTCCAAAAGTTAACACTTTGGAATACAGGAAAAGTTTAAATATACTTCCAAAAAATAACACTATAAAATATTGAAGAGGTTATTTATCTTGATTATGTAGTCATGTGTATTTATAGAAGTAATGGAGTTAATGTTATTGAATGAATATGGATATTTTAGGAATCAATGATATCTAATGATTGTTGAGATGAATTTTAGTGTGAGTCAATGATAGGTGAGTAAGGTTAATGAAAGAATTTTTTACTACATGTCTTACTTGAGTTTGTAATAATTCATCCATATGTTTACAATGTAATGATGAATTGCACTTAGATAATGTTGAAGTTGTTAAGATAGAGGAATATACATCTAAATTTTATATAATACATATGTTACACTACATACAAGTTACTTATAAAAGAATAACTAACAATCTAGGTGTGTTAGGTGAATAATTCCAAGAACACTATTTTTAGAAGTTACAATATGAACACCTAAAAGATAAGTAAAATGGAAGATATATTTTATGTAGATATGCAATGGATACTTAGATGAAGTGAAATATAAATACATATATTTCAAAGAAGTTAAATAATATATAAGACTTAAAGATACGGAGTTAAAAGATAGCAGAATTTTGGAATATGGAAAAGTACTTTGTGTGTAAGAGTTATTTTATCATATATATAATTCACATTGAGTTGCAGGTTGAGTTGAATTTTTGAAAGAAGTAAACGCTTGAAGGTATCTTGAGAAGTTATTTTCTAGAAGATTCCTGATGATCTATGTATTTTTATGTGAAATATAACCCAATTTTTAAAATATAACAAGTATTGATGACTAAAAGTTAAGGATTTTATAAATTAGAGAAGCTAGAGTCTGTATGTTAGAAAATGAAAATGGTAAAATACTTGTGTAAAAGAATCAGATATTACGTAAGAGTCTTGTGGTTTTGGTAGCTGGAAATTAAAAAAAGTTTTACGTGCCTTATTATGATATATAAGGGTAATTAGTTATTATATAAGAGTCAACATGAAGAAATTTAAGGGCCTTTTAGTCATAAAATTTTGAGAAGTTGAAGGAATTTTTAAATTTAAGGGCCTTATTATGATATGTAAGGGTAATTAGAAAATGGGTGCAGGAAGAGAAGGAAAAGTGAATCTTGAATGATAATATCATAGAAATGGTGTGGGATGAGAGCATCATGGGGATGTCGGATCGGAAGTTCAGATGAGATTCTATGCTAAGCGGTAGTTAACCAACAGTAGTAAAGTGCACAAAGAATCCTTAGTTTTGTTAGTAAATTTGTGAGTGATGCACAACCAATTTTATTCCAACACACTACATTAGTAAAAATAGGAGCATAAATGACCAAAATATAGAAAATAGATGATCCATTTCATAATAGTTTAGTTCTAGTGATTTTGGAAACATGGAAATGTAAAGAACTAGTTCATAATATTCTCTCATCAATTTATTCTTTACTAGAAAGACAAATCATTTTTAAAACCATTATTCACAACTTAATGCTATGAAACATAATAAAGGGTGATCATATATGGTCAATAAGTGTAAAAAAGGAAGATATTAATGATCATATAAGGATAACGTAAGTAGTAGGAATTCACCTTCATCTTATTTGTGTACAATCTTCCATCAGGTATGGTGCCCATTTATTTTTAAACACATCTATAGCATCTTGTGAATATTATTTTTTGCGATAGTCATGGTAGTAATTAGAAAATATAAGTACACAAAGGATTAATAAATATTTTAAATGAACTAGTAATTATTTTTGAAAATACATCTTCAGGGATTCTAGTTTTTTGATGAAATACTATCTCTTTCATAAATTTACAAACATAATAACCACATTCCTTTCTGTTTTTTTGTTTTGAACACTGTAGAAACATCGAGAAAAATAAGTACTTTTTTTATATGTGTTTGGATAGTGAAATATTATTATATATACCAGGATAATTGTCCAGTTGTAGATCTTGTGGGTGTTCTTGTCCTTAGGCCCAATATTTATTCTATGAAGTAGACAATATTGATGCATTTCCCTATCATAATAGAATCCAAATTAAAAGATAACATAAATTATATAAATAGCTATTTAGTTCTAAAATTTTGGATCTAGTGTATTACAAATTGAAAAATGTCATCATGTGTGGTCATTTTGTTGGATATCCATGCATTGAATCCATAAAATAAATCTTTGGAGTATCCAAATTGACTGGAATGAGAATCCAATGCTGCCTAAAAAACAAAATGGAATAAGTAATGAAAGAAATGAAAATATAGTTGATATGATTAAAATATAGAGTTTTACCCTTGCATCATTGGAATTAAAAAGATTCTATCATCCATAATTTTGTTTTCAAACGATTTGAGCAGGGATGACATTATTTCACCCTCTTTATCATCATTTATTTCTTCTTTTGAAGAGGTGATGTGAGGACTAATGAGTCCAAATTTTTGTTCATGGGAAAATCCCTTCAATTGTTTTTCATATATAAGCCTACTAAAAATATGAAATTTATTTCATCATAATTATCATAGTATATCATCTTTTGTAAAATCAAATCATGAAAGCATACCTCTTTTATACATTTACAACTAAGGTGTCTAGCCATTCATACTTGAGAATTTCATCTACATTGTTATCACTAATGAAATCTGATTCCTCCTCTCTATACATATTTTTTTCAAAATCAACTGTGTGATTTTGTTCATCTATCAACTTTTTATCCACATGATCCTGAAATGATATTAAATATGGATATAGAATGGGTGGGGTGAAGGTGATCTCAATAGATTGCTTCGATCAGTTGGTTGATATTTGAGATAGTTTTGAGCTGATATTTCATTTATCCCCATTTTCTTTGTCATTATGTAATTATATTCATTGGTTTAGACTTTTTTTCATTAAATGTGAAAGGTTCATCTTGAAAAATAAATTGGAAATGAATACCTACTTGTCGGAATATTTTTTTACAAGAATTGAAGGCCATGCAATGAATGTTCCAACATCTTGTTTGACCGTATGAATGTCATCATCATCATTTGGAACAGGTAACTCAGCACTCATCTCATTAGATACGTTAATCAACACTCTGACATGACTTGTTGGAAGTGTTCTGTTGTGTAGTATGTCGTTCTGCATATTGAACACTATAGCCATCGCTACAAGAAGATAGGTGGGAGTTGATAAATATAAATCACAGTCATTTTCACCCTGGAAAATATCAGCACATGAAATGTATTAGTGTCTATGTGATTCACATTTCATACAAATAGTTATTAGAACATTTATTACCTCATCTAAGTTAAGTTTTGAGGGGAATGGCTCGCCTTAAAGATGGTAGGGTGGGGTGGGATCTTCATGCACAGGTTATTGTTGAGTTGTTTCTCCTCTTTTCCACCCCCATAAAAATTTATATCATCTCTCTCTAGTATTGTGATTCTTCTTGAAAAATAGATATTGTTTCTCTCATCTTTTTCATTTCCTCAGTTTTATCCTCTGCTTGTTTTTCTTTCTGAAAATATCTTTGTGGTGTCACCCCAAAACCCACACCTCTGATGCAGACATGCTTTTCTATCTACTTCAAGGCTACTGAAATTATGTCTGTATCCGGTGCTGGTTTTTTTGATTCTTTTGACGATGTCAGATAGAAAATATTGGAAAATAAGTAGTCATTGTTATGTAATAGTGATTTAAAGCAACTCAAATTTGTATTGTTTCATACTCACACATTTTTCCCACACTTTTTGTGTATTTTTATCTATCATTATCCCCTATTTATTTACACGATCCTCCTTTCATAGAACATGGCATGGGATGGAAGTGTATTTCGATTTCGATTCATCATTATTCATGTAAATAGAGGAACATGGTTATAGTGTTGTTTTATGTCACATAAAATTATTAAATTAGATTTAAAATATTTACCATTTTTTCTCAAGTGAAACATACCCCATCCTTTCTTTACGGTAGGGGTATTCTAGTTTTGTTGCCCGTTATTTATTTCCAGCACTCATTTGTTGTTTCATAAATAAAAAATTGTTAATCAAAGTGATGAATACAAACAATATCAAACAATGTATTACTAGACACAATGTACCTGAAAAGTCTGCTCTACACAATGGTTGCTAAATGCATCTCATGCTCCTTGGGATATCAAGTGTTCTTAAAGAGGAGGTGGGTGCGGCTTGATTTACCCTTTAGTATCTTTAAGATGATATTTCGTTAAAATTGTGTGGAAGCCTCTATTAATCCTTCCTGAAACTCTTAATACATATTCCTTCTGTGAGGAATCTACTATAAATGCACTCTGTAAGGGATAATGAAGAGTAAGTCAATGTTTTAGTATTTTATTTTATTTTATTTTAATAAATTAAAGAAATGATATCATAATGTTGTCGTAATATCTTCCCACATTAGTGTCTTCATCCCGGTGAAAACATAGTGCCACGACTGTACATCAATCAGCACGCGTTTCTGAGTGACAATTCTAATGTAGCTACTAAACATGGATTTTTTGAGGTTAACATTTTGGCCTCACTTATTCCATCCCACATCAAATTTGATGCCTTTTTCTTTTGCCTTAAGGATTTTGGATAACACTGTCAAAATACGGTGTTCTTGTTTTTTTTTTGCATCATCGGGGTTTCATTGCTTTCCATTTCCTCAGTTTCAGCATCATCATCATGTTCCTCCAGAGTGCTACCATTTACACTAGGACCAGCATTAGTAGGTTGGGAGACCAGTTGTGCCTCAGGATTGGCCACATCAGTAGGTTCATAAGTCATTATCTATAGAATTGGATTGATATTTAATTTAGATTACATAAAAGTAGCAGTAAATAGATAATAACATAACATAGCACAATTTATATTACAAAAAAATAACCTAATTATCGAAATCTCATTTTTTTAAAGGCTGAATAGATTTGACCCCTCTATCGACTATGTAAACCCCTTCATTTTAGTCTCTTCTGACATAAAAAACATCATCTACATTGGGACTATTGTGAAATGATTGCAAAGACCCAATGATAGGGTCATCCTCTATTAAACGTTCATCTAACCCTTCAATTGTTTTGGTCGATAACAGAATAATTGACCAGTTTCGGTTTGTGGTATCTAGAACATAAAATACTTATAATTTCTATGATTCCATTATAAATGGTTCATCTTTCTCTCCTTCCTTACTAAAATCAACTTTCATGAATCACAATTCATATATTTTAATATAACTCTTGTTATCAACCCACTTGCATTGAAAAATCAGCACTTGGAATTTCTTAGAATCCAACTCCCATATTTGTTTTATGATTCCAAAGTATGACATATTCACATAAATTGGATTTATGTCCTTATCACCGGAAACATGCATCGCTTCATCCACAAGTGTAACTCCACTATTCTGCATGGTATTGTCTTCATCATGTTCATTAGCATAGAATATATAACCATTAACTATATAAGCATTGTAAGATAATACATACACACTTGGTCCTCCGAATAGCCATCAAAGTCATTCTGAAATTGATTCCATATTTTTATATAACTTCTTAAAAATATGGTCCTAAAACCATCCTATAAACTATCAATTATGTGTATCTAATATCCATTTTTCATCCCTAGATGGATTCAAATGCCTAATAATTTCATTGTGGGTTTGAACATATGTTTTGGTTGGAGTAGAATACTCAAGAGGGGGGTGAATTGAGTATCTATAAAAATTTCTAGTTTAAAAAGTATTTCAAAATGTTTCCTCAAAAGATTAAATACATTCCAATTAATCAATGAAATACGGTTATGAAAGTTTGACTATTTAAATAACTTCTTAGAAGATTGATTAGTTCTTAGAAATCTTAATGTCAGTTATTAATATTACTTTTGAAGCTATTTTACTAAGACAATAAAATTATAACTTCTTTCCAAGATTAACTATTAAAGTGAATTTAGTGATTTCTGAGTTATATGGTAAATCAATAAAAACAAAGATGACTAAATTAAGCAGTACAACAGATATGAAACAAGTGGTTCAGTCTCAAGTCGATACCTAATCCACTCCACTTGGTGATCACCTTCCAAAAAGTAGTTTATATAAATAAAATTTATCCACACCCTTCATCGGGGTTAAACAATAGTACATAGGACTTTCTAGGTCGCACAGGGACCTCTTCCACACTTATCTGTGGGTATACACAAATGTAAATAGATGTTTGAGTAAGGATATCTTGTATACTTTAGTTTGATGTAGGAGACAGAGTGTGTTATATATAGAAACACACACTGCTTTAAAGTTAGTAATATGATACAAAATAGAGTAGAAATATTGAGATAGGTTTAGAAATGCTTTGAGTGTTAGTCTTTGCAACTCTAAACTTCTTGAGATGAAGCAGATGCAGAACTTGAGTCTTCATCTAGAAAATAGAGTGTTTCAAGTCAGATAGATCTGGCTTGTGTTCTTCGTGATGTTTGACAGTGTGAAGATGTTCTCGGGATTCTAGTATGCTTTGTGTGTTCTTCAGTAGGATTGAGTTGCATGAGGCAATTCTTTCTTCAAGAATTTTCTAAGTGTGTTCTTCGTTGTCGTGCCCACAGCCACTAGCTTGTTCTTCATTTTAGTATCATTCCACTCTATCTTTTCTAGGCTGCACTACTCTTTTATCTTGGAGTGCATGTGTTGGAGCTGACAGGTTGCATGTATTCTGCACCTCGTACCTCATACTGTCAGATGATTTGTCTACAAAGAAGAATTAATTATGTTAGTGCATTTAAAATCTTCAAATATGATTGTTAGATATTAATTGAAAGATGATAAAACATATTAGGAAATGGTATCACAGTATGTCATGGAAATAGTGTCTCCTTCACATGGTGTCTGTATTGGTCATGGTGTCTTGATGTCACAGTGTCTTGTTAACAGTGTCTTGTTCACAGTGTCTTGTTCACAATGTCTTTTTCACAGTGTCTTTTTCATGGTGTCTTGTTCACGGTGTCTTTCTCATGGTGTCTTACTCACAGTGTCTTGCTCACTGTGTCTTGCTCATGGTGTCTTGCTCATGGTATCGCACGGTCACGGTGTCTCATGATCATGGTGTCTCATGGTCACGGTGTCTCATGGTCACGGTGTCTCATGGTCACAGTGTCTGCTTGTTCACGGTGTCTCAGACTTAATAAAATATCTGTATTCAGATTTATGTAGTAATATTTATGATATGGATTAATCCCAATAATTTGGTAGAGAAATCATTATAAAGTGAATCAAAAGATAGTGTAAAGTAACCAAACTAAGTGTATAACATTTAAGAGCTTTGGATGGATTTTACTAAACAACTGTGCATTTGATATGAGATAGATTACATAGAACTAACAAAGTGTATATACTAAATAGTATTTGTGATCATTAAAACATGATTAGTACATGAGGAGTCAAACAATCTCCCCCTTTTTTATGATCACAAACCATGTAGGTTTAGAGTGTATATTTGTTCTAACAACATTGTTCGAATGTGCACATAATATATATAGAGTGAGTGTTCTCTTCTCCTATATTTATTTCTCATGTATTTCTCCCCCTTTTGGGATTATCAAAAAAGTAGCAGGGAAAAGAAAGACAAAAATAGACAAGAAAATTGAATAATGTATTAGATAGAGAGAGGGGAATTACAAAACGTACAATAAATAGGACAATATTTCCATCAAAATATTGTAAGCATTGTCCTTCTTCACTGGCTGGTCTTCTCTTTAGGAGCAGAAGTTGAAGTAGAAGAAGGGAGGGAGCTGGTTTATAGAGAAGGTAAGGGAAGGACTTCAAAGACAGAGGGAGCCAGAGTGGGTGTATTAGAAGATCGAGGAAATTTTTTATCAAGGATCACATGCCTGATCTGACTCAGTGCTTGACTAACGACATAGTAGTCGAGACTAGGGTAGAGGTGAAGGTAGGAAACCCCGGTCTTAGAGGTGTATCCATAGGAGCAACAATGGATGTACTCTGTACATGAAGGTAGGGCCTCAGAAGCTTAATGAAATACGCAATGATTTCCCCACCATACTACATGTATTTCTCAAAATCATCCTTGTTGTCCATAAACTTATCCAACAGTCGAGTGAACTCTGTGATCTTTTGGAATTGAGTCTTAAAATCTTGAGTAACAAGTGGAAGCTGTAGATTTTCCACAAGATACTTGAAATGATTGTTTATATCAGTCTTGGAGAAGATTATGTTGAAGTATAAATCTATTTTCTTGGCAATCTCTTGTTGATCATCATTAGCAATTTAAGAATGGATTTGGACCAGGTCAATAACTCCGTCACTGTTCTTGATAACTACAGAGAGAGAATATTTATTGAAACCACTAATCACAGTCTGAAGCTCTTCTTTGACCACTGTTCTGAGTAGATCACTATCTAAAGAAGGTTTAGAGGATTGACTAGAGGCTTTAGAAGCATTGACAGCGGTGGTAAGAGATTTTAGTTGATTCATCACTTTCTGAAGGCACCTCATATACTCATCAGTGAGTTTGTTAAGATTAACCACAAGCTCTCTCATTTCTTTCAAAATTTGTTTGTTTTTTCTGCAACCTTTTAAGCTAAGGAAGCTAAATGCGGTTGAATATTAGAGACAACATTCTGTGGGGTTTTAGGAACAACAAGTTCCACATGTTAATAAATAAGCTCTGATCTCGAAAGCATCTCTTTCTGCATGACTTCAATCATACCTCTTAGGGTCTTCACTTCATCACTAAGCAGTCGGTTTTCAACTCTTACTTCCTGAATCTCATGAATAATTTTGGGTTGAATCTTCCAGATTATCTTTGCCAACAATAGTGAGGCATCTCTCTCACTTATATTCATTACAGGAGCTGGTTGGGTATTCAAGAGTGTTTCAACTCGAGACAAAATAGTAGCTCCAAATTCCTCCATATCATGTTTACTAACCAAGGATAGATTTTTTGGTTGGGTATTAGAGACATATTTCAATTGGAACATAGTAGAAAGGTTAAGGCCTTTTACTAAGACTTTCTAAGAGGCATCCACATCATAGAAACTGGGGAACTTATACCGAGTGTTTACAGGGCTTGGATAAACCGGATTTGGTACTTCAATAGATTCTAGATTTGGGGGTTGCTCCCCCTCAATGGTTATATCCTTCTCAGGACTGAGAGGATTGGGGACTTGATTGATTTCCACAAATTCAGCTCTTGGTTCCTCACTCATTTCCTACCTAGCCAACTGAAAAGCTATCTCCATCCTTTCCACAGCCGAAGGAATGACTTCAGGAAAAGATTGTTCCACTGGGAGTTCCTCAAGGGAAGATCCTTGCATAATAGGTAATTCTTATTCTATAGGTTCTTCCACAGCATCCTTTTCGGTTCCTTTGGAAACAGATTTTGTTTCAGTCTTGGGTTGATCTTCCATATTAACAACATCTTTAGAGTCAGGGACTTTCTTTTTACTCACTACATGAGGAACAGGAGTATTATCCTCCTTTTCAAAAACAGTTTCCCTGGGAGGCACACCAGACACTTCTTCTTCTTCTTCGTCAGAATACTCAACAACCTCATTAGGTTCCAAACTAGGATCAGAAATATTTATTGGTCTTGTGGGATGTTCTACTAGATTTAACTTTTCATAAATTCTATCATTGTCTTCTACCAATGACTTTTTCAAAGGATTAAAATTAATCTTCATCATCTTGATAATGAATTTTGAAAGGAAAAACACACAATCCTCAATTATATCCTCATTAGGTCCAACCATAGCTTTGGAATGAAGCATAGTTGAGATAAGCTGAGAATAAAATAGGGAGGTTGACTTGGATGTGGTTTTGATCAGCTCACACATATGGTGTATGATATACATACAAAGGTTTATCTTATGCCCATTTTTCATAAGATGAATCAAAAACACATCCTAATATTTTAGTATATCAAATTCATCTTTTTTGGGGATAATCAGGTTTTGTATAAACTTAAACAAATGTCTTGATTCTCTATCTAGTTCAACAGCAATGTCTCTCCTCTTGGTACCATTTCCAGTTAAGATTCTCAAAGCATATTTTAAATCAAATAATTAACTAGAATATGGAGGTCCTCTCTGATAGTCCTCACAGATGCTTTCATGAGGTATCCTAAGGCTTTCAGCCCATAACCTCGAAGAGAATGAGAAACTCTGCTATTTACCTAGATTTTTACCACATAACTATCACCAAAATCAAAAGAGAACTGAACATATTTATAAAAATGAGCCACAAGCTTAGGGTATATGGGTCTATCTTTCTTCAAAAACCATTCTAGCTAGCCTTTCTCTTTTAAGAATTTCAAGACCAGAGACTTACTTAACATAATCCACTCAGGGAATATCCCTTTCTCAAGAACTATAACTCGATTCACCATATTTGGATTTAGTGGACCTTTGGGTGTTAGTTTGGGTGCAATTTTATTCTTCTTTGAGCTACATTTATCAAGAGTCGATGATGAAGGGCATTTCATCCTGGGCATTCACTGAAGGTTCTAGAGAGAGAGAGAGAAGGGGTTGAAGGATTGAAGAAGGGTTACAAAATGAGTGGGTAGAAGAAAGCTCGAGTGAAGTACAAGTGATACATTATTATATCATTTTGGAATACCAAACGTCACAAAAGTAAAAGTACGGGAAAACAAAATGGTGAAATGAATAATTACCGTGATATGGTTTTTACTTTGTAAATAAAAATAATAAATAATTTTTATGGAGAGACTATGTCAGGTCTTTATGGTGAGATAGTAAATGTACATTATGGTGAGACAGTGAATGAATGTTACGGTAAGACAGTTGAACAAACTTCATGGTGAGACAGTGAATGAACTTCATGGTGAGATGGTAAATGTGAAAATACTAACAATAAGACCGTAAAGAGTAAGATATACAACAGTAAGACATAAAATAGTGAGACATTTTCTTAAGATTTATCATGCCTAATTTATGTGTGATGTAGTATACTCTTTCATAATTTAATTGTTTGGTAAATATATCATCAAGATAATACTCAGTACCAATGAATTCCAAAGTGATATCACTCTTTTGATAATTATCTCTCAAAAAGTGATGTCTTATATCATTATGATTTTCCTAGAATGTGAAACTGGATTTTTTGAGATGTTAATAGCACTTGTGTTATCACAATTTATAGGTACATGCCTGAATTGATATCCATAATCTATTAATGTGTGTTTCATTCACAAGATTTGTGCAAAACAACTGACAACAGCTATGTATTCAGCTTCTACAGTAGATAATGTAACAGAATTTTGTTTCTTAATACACCATGATACTAGTGACTTGCCTAAAAAGTGACATATTCAAGAGGTGATTTTTCTATCTAACTTACAGACACCGAAGTCAGTATTAGAATAACTAACTAATTCAAATGATTTTCCCCTAGGATAGAATAGTCCTAGATTGGGTGTATGCTTGAAGTATTTAAAAATTCTCTTTACAGCATTTAAATGAGATTCCTTAGGATTTTCTTGAAAACAAGAACACATACACACACTAAACATAAGGTCAGTTCTGCTAGAAATTAAGTAGAGTAAACATCCAATCATTCCTCTATATGTGGTTTGATCAACAGATTTTCCCTCTTCATCAAGATCCAACATACAAGTGGTACTCATGGGAGTGTCACTACTTTTAGTTCTATCCAATCCAAAACATTTTAAAATATATCTAGTATATTTACTTTGAGTTAAAATAATACCATCATTATTTTGAAAGATTTTAAATCTAAGAAAGAATTTTAGTTCACCCATTAAACTCATTTCAAATTCATTTTGCATCATTTTAGAAAAAACAACACATAAAGAATTTCTTAAAGATCCAAATATAATGTCATCTACATAGATTTGAACAACTAAAAATTCATTTGAAATCCATTTTATAAAAAGGGTAGGATGATCTATACCTTTTGTAAAACCTTTTTAAATAAGAAAAGTACTCAACCTATCATACCAAGCTCTTGGAGTTTGTTTTAAACCATATAGATCTTTTGACAGTTTAAAAATATGATTTGGAAAATGGGGGTTTTTAAAACCCGGGGGTTGTTCAACAAAGACATCCTCAGTAATATACCCATTTAAGAATGCACTCTTAACATCCATTTTATATAGTTTGAAATTTATAATTTCAGCATAAGTAAGCAAGATTCTCATGGCTGCAAGTCTAGCTACTGGTGCAAAGGTCTCCTCATAGTCAATTCCTTCTTCTTGACTATAGCCTTGTGTAACCAATCTAGCCTTGTTTCTAAATATTTTACCAGCTTCATCTACCTTTTTCTAAACACCCATTTAGTGCCTATGATGAATGTGTCCTTATTTATTTCAACAAGTTTCCAAACTTTGTTCCTTTCAAACTGATTAAGTTCTTATTGCATAGTCATCACCAAAAATTCATCATTGATGGCATCATTAATGATTTTAGGTTCAAGTTGTGAAAAGAAGGCTTGATGTTCAACCTGATTTCTAAGAGAAGCTCTAGTTTGAGTTCCTCTATCTAGGTCTCCTACGACATCATCTATGGGATTGTTTTTAAGAGTTCCAACAGCTCTAGAAAAATAGGGACTAGTGATTCTAGGTTCATCAACAGGTTCAGATTCATTGTGACTTGAGTCTAAAGAATTTTCAGAACTAGAAGTTTTCACAGATTCTTTCATATAATGGTTTGAGGATTTTGAATTAATTTTCTGATTTGATACATCATTCTCCAGGTTCACTAAAAATGTTTTAGGCTCATGTGGATCTATTTCATCAAATTTGACATGAACAGGTTCTTCCACACATTTAGTTCATTTATTGAACACTCTATAGGCTTTACTAGACATGGAATATCCTAAAAAGATACCTTCATCACTTTTGGATGAAAATTTGTCAATATTGTCTTCAGTATTAAGAATATAGACTTTTCAACCTAAAACTTTGAAGTAGTTAACCTTCGGTTTTCAATTGTTCCATAACTCATAAGGATTCCTTTTAAGAATAGGTCTGATCAACACTCTTTTAATTATGTAGCATGTTGTATTGATATCTTTATCCCAAAAATAAATAGGTAGGTCATACTCATTAAGAATTGTTCTAGTAATCTCTTACAAGGTTCTATTTATTCTCTCTACGACTCCATTTTGTTGAGGTGTTCTAGGGGCAGAGAAATTGAGACTATAACCATTTTGTGAGTAAAAGGATTCAAACTCTTGATTTTCAAACTCACGGACATGATCACTTATTAAGTATTTAATTTTAAGTCCACTAATATTTTCTACATACTTGGCATATTTAGTAAAATAAGATCAAGCTTCACTCTTGTGAGCCATAAAGAAGGTCCATGTATACCTAGAAAATTCATCTACAAGAACATAAACATAGTGCTTCCCATTTAAACTAGAAACTCTAGATGGTCCAAACAAATCCATTTGAACCAGTTTGAGAGGTTGAGAAGTTTACACTTCTTTATTTGGTTTGAAGAAAACTTTGTGTTGTTTTCCCTTTTTACAGGGATTACAAACTTTGTCATTTGGAAACTCAAGTTTGCGTAAGTCTTTAACTAATATTTTTCTAGTTAGATTTATAAGGGAGTGAAAATTATAGTGTCCTAGTCTCCTATGCCATATCCAAGACTCTTTATGAAATACACTTAATTATAAAGGATTTTGAGAAGCTAAGGAATCTAAGTTAACAGAGTAAACATTTTCATTTCTTAATGCAGAAAATACTAATTCTTATTTAGAATTGAAGACATTGCAAGCATAATTTTCAAATCTAACATGAAATCCATCATCACATAATTATGAGATACTAATCAGATTGTATTTTAATCCATCAACAAATAGTACTTTAGAAATCAATATTGGATTAGAGTTACTAATTTAGCCGAGGCCAATAATGTTTCCTTTGGCAATGTCACCAAATGTGAAATGTCCTCCATCTATCTTTATTAGGTTCTTGAAGCATGAGTAGTCTCCTATCATGTGCCTTGAACATCCACTATCCAAGTACCATAAACTTTTACAGGAACTCTTTAAGCATATTTCCTACAAAATGATCAATCAAAAATAGACTTTGGTACCCATACACATTTGGGTCCAGTAATATTAGTAATAAGTGCTTTAGGAACCCATATCTGTCTCATAGGTTTCCTATAAGCATTAAGTAAATTATTTGAAAACTAAATTCTATTTGGTCTTAAAAAACTTAAAATAGTAGATAGTGTATCATAACTTGAATTAAATGATTTATGCCTATAATTGGAAGTAAAACTATATGTCGTAGATTTAGAGACAAAATGTTTTCTACCAAGGTTTCTTTTTCCAGGTTGATAACAAATGCCAGTGTTGTATTTAGGGGCAATTTGTTTTCGAAGCATTTGAGTAAGGGTATTTTTCCCATTGGTAAACTTTTCTAGGTCATTATTCAATTTCTAATTAGACATTTTTAATTCGTTGTTCTCTTTGAGAAGTTGATCATTTTTCTCTTTTTCAGTTGTGAGTTCAAATTTAATAGTTACAGTAAGAGCATGTTGTTTCCTCAATGATTTATATTTGTCTTTTAGTTAATTACATGTTTCTTTAAGCATGTTACAGTATTCAAAAATTTAATCATTATTCATATTTTCAGAGTCACTCTCATCTCTAGAATAGTATGAATTAAGTACAGGAAATTCCAATGTTACCTCAGATGTGTTTTTCATAAAACACATATTGGCTTTGTTAGCCTGTTCATCATGTGATGTTTCTGAGTCACTTGAACTATCCTAAAAATCACTCCAGGTTGCTTTCATTGCCTTTATACACTTCATGTCCTTGTCCTCATATCTCTTTTTGTACTTGATCTTTGGACAGTCATCCTTGATATGTCCTTTTCACTTACATTCATAGCAGAAAATCTCATCAGTCTTGTCATTTCTTTTCTAATCCTTCTTCCAACTTCCTTTTTGGTCATATTTTCTATAACGTCCCGGATCCAGAAGCCACTCAACAGCTTCCCCGAACCCAGTTGGTCACATGACCACAAGCGCATTTCCCCAAACACCATAGGCTTCCGACTAGCGTCGAGGACCCAGTTCTGATAGTGGGGAAACTATGCCCTCATTTTTCAAAGTGTAGCACAGTGGAAAAGATAAATAACATACAATAGCGGAAGTAGTATACAATATACAATTGATGGACAACTAAAGTAAAAAAAGTGAACCAACAATCATATATATAAATATATAGCATGTCACTAATTCTATGAAAGCAACCAGAACAGGATACACTGCAATACGATACAATACAACTCAAAGTACAAGGTACATCCAAACATAACAAAGCAGAGTAAACGGAACGCAGCAGCATCGTAAGCCTAAGCTTAGTCTCATGCTCTCCTACTCTTCTGCTAAAATCATGTACCTGTATAGGGACCCTTTCCCCTGTTGAAACCTATAGAAATATAGTTTGTTTGGGCCGAATACATGACCCAAATAGGGTGTGAGAAATAAATCCCAGTAGGCACCCTCTAAAGGCTCGTGCCTAACTGTCAGTGAAAATATACAACAGCAGTGTGCAAAAGTAAATGCAGTAAACTACTCAAAAGTAACTATCACTACCAGTTTCATTGCCATTTTAATTATTACTTATCACCTCCAAGTTTGTGCTTTGGCTTAGCAGGTACAACATCAAAAATAACCACAGTGGATATATGAAACAACCAGTGTCCTCAGACATGCGAAACCATACCCTCAGGTAATCAGAATATTTCCCTCAGGCTAACAGAACCACGCCCTCAGGCTAATCAGAATCACGCCCTCAAGTGATTTCCCTCAAGCATAACGAATATTTCCCTCAGGTGTACAAGATAATACCCTTAGGCTAAACAACACACTGCCCTCAGGCATAATAGAACACTATCCTCAGGTGCAAGGAACTGGGCCGATCCCAAAGCATAAATAAGAAATTTATATAAATTTTCTCTCAAGAAAATACAATACACAGTATGATCATGTCATACCCTCGGGTATCCTGGCCAAACGGCTAAATAGAGCAACGCACCCCCGGGGTGGTCCTGGATCCAAGTAACGATCCCAAACAACAGTTTTTAACTTATCAACAGATTATCTATGCAATTATAAATATATTTAAGTAAAGGCCTCATCCATATGACACCCCAATCATGGTTGTGTGGCACAACAGTACACAATTTCAACACAACAGTTGAGAATAAACATCAGACCACCTAACTCGATCATCTCTGATCGGTATACGTGAACGACGCCTCCCGAATCATCCAAGAACAATGTAGATCTGGGATAAGATAATTCCCGTTCAAACGTAAATAACTTCCCTTCGAGGAATAATTGGTAAGAACGGCACAAGGAGAGGGAAGGGCTTACCCGTATGGTCCTAACGTGATCGATGGAGGCGGAATCAGATTCCCAGTGCGCGATCGGGTGATCCTTCAAGGTTCGATCATCCTTTCGAGCTACAAATGGCGGTTCTGCCTCCTCTCTTGAATGAAGAGTCTACTGCCTATTTTAAGTGAAATTTCATTACTACACGGTGTGTACTCTCAAGTACACGGTGTGTACTTTTCTTTTTTTTAAATTGTTCCTAGGGAAGCTTCTTTCCACCACATCATTATTCATCCGTCGAAAAGAGTACACGGCGTGTATTTTGGATTACACGGCCTGTACGGTCGCTCCACTAGTGGTTGCCTCCACCGCCTTGTTGTTCACCTGCCAACTAATTACATGGCGTGTAAATACTGGGAACACAGAGTGTAGTTAGTTTTTACACCCTTTATTGTCGACAGGCCTACACACCCTGTGTACTCATCCCACATGGCCAAAGTACACGGCGTGTGGAAAAGTATATAGCATGTGCCCACAAAATTTTGGATTTTTTTCCCATTTCCATTATTTTCTCAGAAACACTTAAGGAAAAAAGGAAAAGAAGAAACTTGTACCTAAAGAATAAGAACAAGGTTCTTACAAATTTCCCCCATTAAATCAATTCGTCCCCAAATTTCCCTTCTAATGGTGGTGAAGATAAAACTGTGAACAACTCTGGCCACTGAGCACATACATCGGTCTCCCTCTCCCATGTTTCATCCTACACTCGGTCATGCTGCCATAGCACCCGTACGAGAGGAGATGACCGGCCTCAGAGAACCTTCATGCTCCTATCAATAATACGAATCGGATGCTCCTCAAATGATGCATTGACTTGAAGCTCAACCTCCTTGTGCTGAAATACGTGAGATGGGTCTGAATAATAATAGCGCAGCTGAGATACATGGAAGACGTCATGCATGGACCGGTACCTCTTTGGTAACTGCAACCGATAGGCCACTGACCCGACTCTATCCAATATCTCAAACGGCCCTACATACCTCAGTGAAAGTTTACCCTATCTCCTAGTCCACCAGTGTCCCAACCTCAGTGAAACACGCAAGAAAACCTGATCCCTGACCACGAAATCCAAGGGTCGTCTGCGGTGATCAGCATAAGATTTTTGATGAGTCTACACTTTATCAACTGGACCTACTCTGATGTCTCCTGCACGAGACGTGGCCCCAGTAAAGCTATCTCACCTACCTCCAACCAGCACAAGGGTGATCAGCATGTCCTACCATATAAATCCTCATAAGGTTCCATCTCAATAGTTTCCTGAAAACTATTATTATAGGCAAACTCGACCAGGGGTATGTGCTTCTCCCAAGAGCCCCCAAATTCCAAGACACATGCACGTAGCATGTCCTCAAGCACCTGTATCGTATTCTCTGACTGGCCATCGGTCTGAGGGTGGTAAGCTGTGCTGAGAAGCACCTATGTACCCAGTTCCCGCTAAAAACTCTACCAAAAATGAGACATAAAGTGGGCATCCCTATCTAAAACAATAAAACGAGGTACCCCATGAAGATGTACTACCTTTCAGAGATACAACTTTCCGAGATCGTCAACACCGAAGATCTCCTTGATCGGAAAAAAGTAAGATACCTTTGTAAGTCTGTCCACAATAACCCACATGACATCACTACCTCGAGGTGACCTTGGCAACCCAATCACGAAATCCATCGCGACATCATCCCATTTCCATTCCGGAATGGGTAACTGCTGTAATAGTCCGGCTAGCCTATAATTCTCCACCTTCACCTACTGACAGGTGGACCATCTCATAACAAAACCAGCTACCTCCCATTTCATACCCAGCCACCAATACTGACGTCTCAAGTCATGGTACATTTTGGTAACTCTAGGATGCACTACCCAAGTTGAAGCATGAAACTCATGCATCAGATCCTCGCGTATATCCCCTAGAACCCACACTCTTCCATGGACACACAGTACCTCATCATCTCCTATCGTCCATCCAGGAGGAGGTTCCTCACTTGCCACTGACTCCCATAGAACTAGGCATTCTGAATCTGATAGTTTTCTCATCCTTACTCTATCCAGGAGGGTAGAAGTCGTAGCTAAGGAAGAAAGATTGGTTTTCACCTGACTATCGTTCACCTCCAAATGCATCTCAGTGAACAAATCCATAAGTTTCCACTCACCACTGGCCTCATGAACTGCCTTTATCTGAGTCTTCCTGCTTAGTGCATCAGCAACTGTGTTACCCTTCCTAGGTGTATAGGCAAGCTCAAAGTTGAAAGACTGAAGGTATTCAACCCACCTTCGCTGTCTCAAATTCTAGTCACGTCGGGAAAAGATATACTTGAGAATTTTGTGGTTTTTGAACACCACAAAATTTTCTCCCAAGAGATAATATCTCCAACAGCGTAATGCATGAACAACTGTAGCCAACTCGAGATCATCTGTCGGGTAATTCCTCTCATGCAGCCTCAACTGCCGAGACCCGTACACAACAACTCGATCACCCTGCATCAACACTGCTCCCAACCCAATACCTAATGCATCACAGGAAACTGTATAGCTCTTCCCTTGCTCTGGAAGTATCAGGACTGGTACTGATGTCAACCTTCCCTTCAGCTCCTGAAAGGCTATATAGAAAACTTCTGACCAAATGAACTTCACACCCTTCTTAGTCAAACCCATCAACGGCATTGCTAAGTGAGATAATCCCTATATAAAACACCTGTAGTAATCATCCAACCCCAAGAAACTCTGTATATCAAACATGTTCTTAGGATTCTCCCAGGAAACTACTGCTCTCACCTTCACTAGGTCCACTGAAACTCCTACCTATTAGATAATATGACCGAGGAAGTGTATCTGGTCCATCCAGAAGTGGCACTTTGAGAGCTTAGCATATAGATGATGCTCTCTCAATGTAATCAGTATGATCTCAAGATGGTTGGCATGGTTGTTTTGAGTGTGAGAGTACACCAAGATATCATCCACAAAGACTACCACAAAAGAATCAAGATAAGAATGGAACACATGATTAATCAGATCCATGAAAACTAATGGCGCGTTCGTGAGTCCGAACGGCATAACCAAGTACTCTTATAGACCATATCTACTCTGAAAAGATATAAGCGGTATGTTAGATGGTCTAATGCGTAACTGATGATATACGGATATCAATTCAATCTTCAAGAACACTCGTGCTCCCCGAAGTTGATCAAAAAGATCATAAATCTTTGGTAATGGATATTGGTTCTTGACCGTTAGCTGGTTCAGCTTCTGATAATCCACATAGAGTCTGAGGGTACCGTCTGCCTTCTTCACAAAGAGGACCGGCGAACCCCAAGGAGAAGTATTGGGTTGGATGAAACCCTTTTCTAGTAACTCCTCTAACTGCCTCTTCCGCTCTTGAAACTCAGGTGTGGCCATCCTATAAGGAGGAATGGACACCGGTGCTGCTCCTGGCACAAGATCAATAGAGAAATCTACCTCTCACTTCGGAGGAAGACCTGAAAAGTTGTTCGGGAATACATCCCTGAAACGATCAAATACTGGATGGAAATCCTTCTGAAAAGTCCCATGATCATCTAGATATAAACTCGCAATCTAGTCTATCACTCCACCTCACCCACCATGCTCGGGTCCATCTTGGCTCACCTAGACATCCCATTCTCCCTTGTATAGAAACTCTCCACCCTCAGGTTATGTGAAAATCACCCTGTGACGATAGCAATCCACAAAGGCTTGAAAGGGTACCAACCAATCCATCCTGAGAATGACATCATAAGCTTTCATCTCTAAGACATAGAGGCCCCATAGGAAGTGACACCCACCAACCTCAAGGGGGCACTCCATGCACTAATGCACACCTGCCGTCCTCGCTCCCAATGGAGTGTCTAGCATCATGATATCAGAAGAATAAGAAACATAGAGCCAAAGGCTCTCCACAATGGTTATATATATGAAGCTATGTGTAGCACCAGTATCAAAAAGTAAAGAAGATAAAATAGAAGCAACTAGAATAGTACCTCTGACAGTGGAAGGTCTGGGTTCCTGCTCTTGTTGGGTCTATTGCACTGCATATGCCTTACCAGTGTCGCGGCCCTGTAACACATCCTGGCTACCCTGAGCTGACTCTCCCTACTGCTTCTAAGATCCCGATGACTAGCTACCATGACAATGACCACCATCTCTACCTGCACGCCCTGAAATATTCTAGTTTCCCAACTGGTAAGAAACTGCTGGTCCTGCTCCTGCATGCGGAGTCTACACAGAACCCCTCTCACTAGCCACTGGTAGAAACTCCCTGAAAAAGTGTTTCAGATGACCCATCTTTCTGCAAGCTTGGAACTCCACTAGGTCTCAGGGACACTGAGGTCGCTTGTGCCCCTCTCTACCACACTAGTAGAAAATGACATGGCCACCTAAAGTATTCTTCTGGATAGTACTGGCACCATGAGAGAAATCCATCTGCCTCTTCCTCTTACCAGTAGAAATAGTACCAGAAACTGGTGTCGAACCGCCCTTTCCCACACCACTAGATTCCTGTAGGTTCCGCTCTATAATCAGTACCTGGTTCACAATAGCATGCACAGTAGGCAACCTGAAAACGTTAACCAGTTCTCGGATGTTATATCGAAGACCATCCTCAAATCATCTAGCCCTCAATGCCTCATCACCCACTAGAACGGGTGAAAAACGCTGAAGCTCGGTGAAACGAGTAGAATAATTCATCACTGACATAGTGCCCTACTGCAGATTCATGAACTCTCGAGCTCGATCTGCCCGCAGCATCTCTGGGAAGAAGAAGTCATAGAAGGATACCTGAAAATATTTCCACACCATGTCTTATTAATTCTCAGACTGGGTGGTAATATCCTACCACCTCTTGGCGGAATCACATAGCATGTATGTAGCGAGCTTGACCCTCCTCCCTAGAGGCATCTCCAGATGCTCGAATATTGTCTGCATTGAATCCATCCATGAATCTACAGCCTGTGGTCCGCCATCTCCTAAAAACATAGGCGGATGCTACTGCTGGAAGATACGTGTCAGCTCTACCATAGATGTGGTGGCCTGTGGTGCTCCCTGGAAGGTCTGCAAGAACCACATGAAGCCTTAAAAAAACTGAGCTTCTGTGCCTATGTCTGGTATAATTCCTGGTGCCACATCTAGAACTTCTAGAGGATCCACTGGTATCATATGGCCTACCATCTCAATAGTATAATCATTACCTCTCTCCTGGAGAACAAATGGTGGTCGTCTTGGTGGCATGACTCTATAAGGTCAAAGCACACCTTAGATCAAAATTTATCCAAGACTGAAAACTAGGAGACCAAGAAGGGAACAGGAGAAGGAAAGCATTCAAGATTTAAAAAACATGCCTACATGGAGTGTATAAATATTACACGGTATGTTCTCACAGGACATCCACATGGGCATGTACTCTAGCTAAAATTGGTCGTGTAACACCCCAAACACACGGCGTGTCTTCTGAATACAAGGCATGTACGTGAATCCTTCTTCCCTGCCAGAGTCCTTCTACACGGCTAAGCCACATAGCTCTCCTAAAACAAAACTACATGGCGTTTCCTAGAGGCACACGACATGTACTTGGAAAGATAACACCGACCCGTGTTGTTAGTGACATGGTCAGGTACCTGGGTCAGACTACACGGCATGTTCAAGGTTAACACGACATGTATGTCTTAAGGTTCTGTCGTCCGTGTTGTTAGTTACACGGGCGGATACCGGGTCGACACTACATGGCATGTACAACCGGTACACGGTGTGTGCCCCCCCCCCCCCCAAACTTCCCTATCCTATGTCTCTGCCCACATGGCCTATGACATGGTAAGAGAATACATGGGGTGTACTTAGGGTACACGGCGTGTACTTAAAAATTTTCCATTTATTCCTGAACAGAAGAACACACAGCGTGTGTCCAAAGAACAACACAATGTGTATCCTAGTTTTTCTATATAGTAATCCTTAGAAACTACTCTGGAACCCAGAAAAAAATTGAACAACTCCTAAGTGCCAGATTCTGATCTGTGAGGGCCCATACTTCCCAAGAATCAAAGATTGGCATCTTATACATGTTATAACAAAGTAAACTCATCAATGATTTACAAAATTCTGGTCATTGAGGGCCCATACTCCCCAAAAACCAAAGTTTGGCATTCATTCTATCAATAACCTCACACAAAAATACCCTATCAAATAGCAGAGATTTATCAAAGCAGCTATCACAACAGCATTCTTTTCTAGCACAACAACTATCACAACAACATGAAATTTCTAATGCACCTACATGGCATAGAAACTATGCATGGTATGTGGTTTATAGCATGTTCCTAAATGATGCATGAGATGGCATACCCCCGTCTCATTGGGTTGCAACTAAATAGAACCCACGTATAAAATATAAACAGCACACTAAAAGTGCATCACCAAATGATGAAAATCAAGTCAACTGTCAAATTTGCAAAATCAGAAAAATTACAATAAACGAGGTAGACTGGCTTTTCCCTATACACGGGTTAGCTACTCTTGGACACAGCTTATTACCAACTACCATGTCCGTCCTAACCCTAACTAAGGCTCCAAATAGTAATTCAAAGAAAAGAACCTCTCTGATACCACTTTGTAACATCCCGGATCTAGAATCCACTCAACAAGTGCCCCGAACCCGGTTGGTCACATGACCTCAAGCGCATTTCTCCAAATTCCAGAGGCTGCCGACTAGCGGTGAGGGTCCAGGTCTGATAGTGGTGAAACTATGCCCTCATTTTTCAAAGTGTAGCACAGCGGAAAAGATAAATAACATACAACATCGGAAGTAGTAAAAAATATACAATTGATGAACAAATGAAGTAAAAAAGTTAACCGGCAGTCATATATATAAAGATGCATCATGTCACTAATTCTATGAAAGAACCTGGAATAGGATGCACTAAAATACGATAGAATATAACTCAAATTAAAAGTTACATCCAAACATAACAAAGCATAGTCAATGGAATGCAGTAGAATCGTAAGTCTAAGCTCGATCCCATGCTCTCCTACTCCTCTACTATAATCATGTACCTGTATAGGGACCATTTCCCTTGTTGACACCTTTAGAAATATAGTCTATTTGGGCCAAAGGCATGACCCAAACAGGGTGTGATAAATAAATCCCAGTAGGCACCCTCCAAAAGCGTGTGCCCAACTGTCAATGAAAATATGCAATAGTAGTGTGCAAAATTAAATACAGTAAACTAATAAGTACTAAAAAGTAACAATCACTACCTGTTTCATTTCCATTTTAATTATTACTTATCACCTCTAAGCTTGTGCTTCATCTTGGCAGGTACAACATCAAAAATAACCATAGTGGATATACGAAACAACCAGTGTCCTCAGACATTCCCAACCATACCCTAAGGTAATAAAAATATTTCCCTCAGGATAACAGAACCACGCCCTCATGATAATCATATTCACGCCCTCAGGCAATTTCCCTCAGGCATAACGAATATTTGCCTCACGCGTACGAGATAATACCCTCAGTCTAAACAACATACTGCTCTCAGTCATAATAGAACACTGCCCTCAGGTGCAAGGAACCGGGCCGAGCCCAAAGCATAAACAAGAAATTTATATAAATTTTATCTCAGGAAAATTCAATACATAGTATGATCATGGAATACCCTCAGGTATCCTGTCCAAACGGTTAAACAGAGGAACGCACCCCCGGGGTGGTCCTTGATCCAAGAAATGATCCCAAACAATAGTTTTTAACTTATCAACAGATTATCTATGCAATTATAAATATCTTTCAGCAAAGGCCTCAGCCATACGACACCCCAATCAGGGGAACGTAGCACAACGGTACACAATTTCAACACAACAGTTGATAATAAACATCAAACCACCTACCTCGATCATCTCTAATCAGTATACGTGAACGACGCCTCCCGAATCGTCCAAGAACGATGTAGATCTGGGATAAGATAATTCCTGTTCAAATGTAAATAACTTCCCTTAGAGGAAGAATTGGTAAAAATAGTGCAAGGAGAGGGGAGGGAATACCCATATAGTCCCAACGTGATCGACGAAGGTGGAATCAGATTCTCGGTGTGCGATCGAGTGATCCTCCAAGGTTCGGTCATCCTCCCGAGATCCAAACGGTGGTTCTACCTCCTCTCTCGAATGAGGAGGCTACTGCCTATTTTAAGAGAAATTTCATGACTACACGGTGTGTACTCTCAAGTACATGGTTTGTACTTTTATTTTTTTAAACTATTCTTCTGGCGGCTTCTTTCCACCGCAGTACTGTTTATCTGTCGATATGAGTACACGACGTGTATTTTGGATTACACGGTGTGTACGGTCACTCCACTGGCGGCTACCTCCACTGCCTTAATGTTCACCCGCCGATAGATTACATGGCGTGTAAATACCAGGTACATAGTGTGTAGTCAGTTTTTACACCCTTCATTGCCAACAGGCCTACATGCCCTGTGTACTCATCCCACACGGCCAAATTACATGGCATGTGGAAAAGTACACGGTGTGTACCCAAAAAATTTGGTATTTTTCCCCATTTCCCTTATTTTCTCAAAAACACTTAAGGAAAAAGGAAAAGAATAAACTCATACCTCAAGAATAAGAATCGGGTTCTTATATTTTCCCTTGAAGTTAGGATTTCAGAAAACATTCTTCTTGTAAAATCTTTTGAATCTTCTGGATAATTGAGCCATATCTTCAACACTATCAGGTGATTATTGTTCACTACTATAACTTTCTACAGAATATTCTAATTTCCCTTTGTCTTTGTGTTTAGAGGTGGTGGTCTTGAATGCAACATATTTCCTTTTTGGTTCATCCTCCTCCTCCTTGTTGACTTTCATCTCTTCTTCATACATCATTAGTTTTCCAATGAGTTCTTTTATAGGTAGCTTGCTGATGTATCATGATTATCTAATAGAGACATAGGTTCCCCTCCATCTGCCAGGAAGACATCTGAGAATTATCATGGTCTGTTCCTTGGTAGTGACTTCTCTTCCAAGAGAAATCATTGTGTTGACAATCTCATTGAACCTAAGATACATGTCAGAGATAGGCTCATCGGTTTTAATTTTAAAGTTGTCATATTTAATAGTATAAGTATTAAGTCTCATTTCTTTTACAATATATTTTCCTTCATATGAAACAGATAGGGTATCCCAAATTTCATGGGCAGTTTTACAGGAAGAAATTCAATTGAATTCTTCATCTCCTAAGGAGTAGTATAAAGCATTCATAGCTTTGCAATTTTTATTATAGGTAGTTTTGACAGGTTCATCCCAAGTGATTCTATCAGTAGCAGGAATCTTATATTTATCTATAATGGAATACCAAATTTCAAAACTCATACTCTCTAAATGAATTTTCATTTTAATTTTCCATTTATCATAGTTTGTTCCATTAAAGAATAATGGTATGTTGGTTGCATCAACTTCCAATCTATTATCTATAATATAGAAATACTTTGAAAGAAATAGAAATTTTGAATTAACAGAAATTTAAAGATCTTTAAAGTACAACTATAATCACAGTTGAGGTAGGTTAATACAGAGGCTTAATAAATCCCTTCTGATACCAAATGTTCATCAGAGTATAATACTCAAGAGGGGATGAATTGAGTATCTATAAAAATTTCTGGGTTAAAAATTATTTCAAATGGTTTCCCCAAAAGATTAAATATAGCCTAGTTAATCAAAGTAATACGGTTCTGATAGTTTCACTATTTAAATAACTTCTTAGAAGATTGATTAGTTATCAGTAATCTTAATTTTAGTTATTAATATTAATTTTGAAGTTATTTTACTAAGACAAGACAATTATAACTTCTTTCCAAGATTAACTATACAAGTGAATTTATTGATTTCTAAGTTATATAGTAAAGCATTAAAAATAGAGATGGCTAAATTAAACAGCACAGAGGATATGAAACAAGTGGTTCATTCTCAAGCTGAGACCTAATCCACTCCACTTGGTGATCACCTACCACCAAGAATTTTATATAAATAAACCTGATCCAAACCCTGGATCAGGGTTAAACAATAGTACACAGGACTGTCTAGGTCGCATAGGGACCTCTTCCACAGTTCTTCATGGGTAAAAATAGTCAGGCCACATAGGGACCTCTTCCACACTTATTTGTTGGTATACACAAGTGTAAATAGATTTTTGAGTAAGGATATCTTGTATCCTTCAGTTTGATGTGGGAGACAGAGTTTGTTATATATAGAAACACACACAACTTGAAAGTTAATAATATGATACAAAATAGATCAGAAGTATTGAGATAGGTTTAGAAATGCTATGAGTGTTAGTCTTTGCAGCTCTAGACTTCTTGAGATGAAGTAGATGCAAAACTCGAGTCTTCGTCTGGAAAACAGAGTGTCACAAGTCAGACAGATCCGACTTGTTTTCTTCATGATGTTTGATAGTGTGAAGATATTCTTGTGATTCTAGTATGCTTCATGTGTTCTTCAGTAGTGTCGAGTTTCATGAGGCAATTATTTATTCAATAATTTTCTAAGTTTTTTCTTCATTGTTGTGCCCACAGCCAATTATTTGTTATTCATTTTAGTATTGTGCCACTCTATCTTTTCTCAGAAGCACTTCTCTTTTATCTCGGAGTGCATGTGTTGGATCCCATAGGTTGCATGTATTCTGCACCTCGTACCTCATACTATCAGATGATATTTCTAAAAAGAAACATTAATTATTTCAATGCATTTAAAATATTCAAATATGACCATTAGATATTAAATTAAAATAAGACAAAACATATTAGGAAATGGTGTCACAGTATGTCATGGAAATGGTGTCTCCTTCACACAGTGTATGGATTCGTCACAGTGTCTTGATGTCACAGTGTCTTATTCAGGGTGTCTTGTTCAGGGTATATTGTTCATGGTGTCTTGTTCACGGTGTCTTTCTCATGGTGTCTTTCTCACGGTGTCTTTCTCATGGCATCTTGCTCACAGTGTCTTGCTCATGGTGTCTCATGGTCACTGAGTCTCATGATAATGGTGTCTCATGGTCACAGTGTCTCATGGTCCCAGTGTCTCATGGTCATGGTGTCTGCTTATTCACAGTGTCTGCTTGTTCACGGTGTCTCAGACTTAAGAAAATATCTATATTCATACTTAAGCGGTAATATTTATGAGATGGATTAATCTCAATCTTTTGGTAGAGAAAGCATTATAAAATGAATCAAAAGATAATGTAAAGTAACCAAAATGAGTATATAACATTTAAGAGATTTAGATGGATTTTACAAAACAACTTTTCATTTGATGTGAGATAGATTACATAGAACTAACAAAGTGTATAGGCTAAATAGTATTTATGATCATTAAAACATGATTAGTGCATGAGGTGTCCAACAATATGGGTCAACATTGAAACTATTTTGAAAAATGTAAAGGTGGGCATGATACCAATTTGTAATATTGATTATGACAACCTCTCTTCCATAAATTATTCACCCTCAATCCACCCAGTGTGGCAAGATTTCAGTATGCCAATTTTTTCCACACCAGAAAGGTGTTCGGTACAAAATTCAACAGCTTCCTCAAAAATATATTGCTTCGCAATACAACCCTCTGGTCAACTTCAATTTTTTACATACCCTTTAAAAATATCCATATATCGTTCAATGGGGTACATCCATCTATAATGTACAGGACCACATAGTTGAATACCTCTCACCAAATGAACTATCAAATGAACCATCATATCAAAGAATATCAGCAGGAAAAACATTTCCAATTCACATAATATGAAGGAAGTTTCTCTTTCCATAGTTGGAAATTTTGATGGGTCTATAACTTTGTTGTATATAGATTTAAAGAATAAATAGAGCTTCATTAATTTATGGTGGACATTATTGGGAAAAATGAAATTTAAAGCTATAGGAATTAGATCTTGCATCAAAACATGGCATTCATGTGATTTCAGACCCTTTAACTTTAAATCTCTCATTGATGAGTTGTTATTGATATTTGATAAATACCCCTATTAAACCTTTACATCATTCGAGAAGTTGAAAAACTAATATCTCTCCTGCCTGGAAAGAGTGTAAGCAGTGGGAAGAAGAAATTTTTGTTTTTCACCCTTTACTGGTGCCAACTATTCTCGTGTTCCCATCTCAATCATATCCAACCTAGCCTTAATTCCATCCTTTGTTTTGTCGGGTGCATTTAGAAATTTTCTGATGACACTATCACATACATTTTTTCAACATGCATAACATCAATAAAATTTCTCACATATAGTAAATTCAATTATGGTAATTCAAGAAAAAATGATCTCTTTTTCCAACTGGTTTTCATAAGGCTTTTCAAAAATGGTTTACCAAAAGTAGTGTCTACATATTTTACTTTCTCAAACAATTGATCACTTTTTAGTGGAGACGGTGTTGTACATTCTTCTAAACTTCCATCAAATGATTTCATCCAAGATTTGTATTTATGTCGTCCAGGAAGAAATCTTCAATTTCCTAGAAACATGGTTTTCGATGAATGTTTCAACCTAATTAACTTTGTTCCTTTTTCACAAATAGGAAAACCTTGAGTTCCTTTATTGCTATATCCTGACAAACTTCCATAAGCAGAAAAGTCATTTATCATTTCATACAACATGGTTCTCAAAGTGAAATCTTTATTTTTCAAATCATTATACAATGTAACACCCAAATCCCACAATAATTTCAAATATTTGATCAATGGAGCCAAATAAACGTCAATATCATTACCCGGTTGTTTTGGTCCTAATATAAGCATAGATAACATGATGTATTTTCGTTTCATGAATAACCAAGGTGGTAAGTTATAATTTACCAACATAATCAGTCATGTACTATGACTGCTTCTTTGAAAACCAAAAGGATTCACTCCATCTGTAGATAATGCAAGACGAAGATTTCTCATCTCTTTTTCAAATTCAGGATACTCATGATCAATTCTCTTCCACTAAGGAGAGTCTACCGGGTGATGTAGTTTCCCATATTTAATTCTTTTATTTTCATGCCACATCAATTTTCCTACAGTCTCCTCACTTCCATATAGGTGCCTAAACCTTGTAATTATTGGAAAGTACCATACAACTTTTGTAGGACTGGATTCATCTTTCTTGTATCGAAAATCACCACACTTTGGGAATTCTTTAAGTGATTTGTGGTCCTTGAGAAATATTATACAGCCATTCAGGTAGTCTTGTATTCTTTAAGAGATCATACCCATTGAGCATAGAATTTGTTTAGAGTCGTATGTTTGGATCGGGAGCTCATTATATTCTGGGAGCATGTCATTAAGGAGAGCAGGTAGTTCGGTAAAACTAGATTCACTATACTCGTTGCCTGCTTGAAAATTATACAACTTCAATATGGCTGACAATGTTGTATATTTAGTGAAACCATCATAATATGGAATTTTTTCACAACTCTTTAACTTCTCAAACAATTTTCGGCAATCACGAAGTTCATCTTTAACTGTCCTTGTCATTTCCTCAATATGATCTTCATCATCATTTACATTTGTAATCACATCCTCCATATGATCGTCTTTATTGTTCATGCTTGTAATCGTATCAGATGATCCATAAAACATAAATCTATCCCAACCACTACTTACATTATTTTCCCCCATGTTTATTCTAACATGTATAACTTCGATCTATTTTGTGGTAGATCAGGTGTTCTTCTAACTCCTCTAGACTAATTTGTCTTGAATAACAACAGTGTAAACATGGACAAAGTATTTGAGAAGGGTCATATGCATGATCTTTTTCAAACTTGATAAACTCTTTCACGCCATATTCATACTATTTTGTCAACCGATTGGCATTCATTCATTATTTTTTCATATTCATCCTATTTGATTTAGTAATATTAATATTTAACAAAATAATTACACAGAAGATGTTCAACTAGGGTAATCATCCAACTATAATCAATAGAACTAGTTGTGGTAAACAATGCCCTTACCTCTCTATGCATTACTCAGGACCAAAGTAGATCACACCCATCTTCCCAACCACATGATCAATGGAACTATCTATGAGAATCCCTTGCACTAGAATGTTTTAGTATCCCACATGTGATCTATATGCATTGTTGTAAACTGGTTTCTTAATGTTTCTCTAGAAATATAATGTCTTAAGTCAATAACTATGGTAATAAACTAATAGATTTTATGATTTTCAATAGAGTTCTTGTGGGTGGAAGGATTCATTACATCTTCAGTTATGGTTATTTGACTAGGGTGTCCATAAAACATCCCATAAAGTCCTCTAGTGAAGTGGTTTTCTAAGATTTAGTGGAATTGCACTAGTAACAAAGTGGTGGTTCCATTGAAATGGGTAAGGTTTGGATTGATATTAAATGGTGGGGGAACTACAACATGGAAAAAATGGAATACCAATCATGACAACAACTGCAACACCATACAAACACACAATCAGGCTCACAATCACAACATCATACAAACCAAATAAACATAATTCCACATTTCAAAAAGCATCCCTTATTCAATTCTGTTTGTTAATTCATGGGTTATCATATAATTTTTATCATCCTAGGGGAATTAATTCATTAGACAAGAATACATAAATTATCAATTTTTATATTCAAATGTTCAACAGGAACCAACTAACATGAAATTTATTTAGTGCGCAAACAAAGACCACCAACAGTCACGATTTTCAGCGGGGCATTTAGCATGTATATTTCATAACCTAACAATCAATATCAAACAATAATAACATAAAAACAAGAGGAAAACAATGATTAATATGAGAAAACTCACCATGAATGTGTCATTCAGCACGTGATAGAGGTGAATTCGCAGAAGAGGAGAGGCGTGCGGCAGAGGAGATTTCCAACTAAAAAGAAAACATAAAATGAGAACTCATATGTTATACCTATCCAAAATAGTTCCAATGAGATTTATTAATGGTACATGTCTGGTTAAACAATTTTATTGGTCAATAGTGGGATCTTATTTTCCATCTATGATATTTTCTTCCTTTTTTTTGTATCTACTATTTTCCTAGATATTCAACTTATGAATGGTACATGTCTGGTTTTCCAGAGAAATATCATTTTTAATTTACTCTAATTTATGGTTAAAATATTCCACATTAATTGTATCTTTTTTCAAGGGATATTTGTTATCCCATAGGGATCATGAACACCTCTTAGGTTAGTGTAAATTTAGGTCAATTGTTGGTTATAATACCATCCTGGGCCGTATCATTACATTTCCAATTGTAACTGAACCATGTCCATTTAAATATAGGATTGGGGGTCAAACACTAATATATTCCCAACTCCATTGGAGTTCCTATAGGGGTGGGTCTTGATAGTATCATATCTGATAAATCTTTTATAGATTGGACATTAGAGTATTCACTGCTAAGGATTTTTTAATTTGTATGGTAGTAATGTTTGTTGAACCTAGTGTGTGAAGTAGACATCAGAAACTAATAAGTGATTAAAATTTATGTGATGACTTCATAATATATGGACAAATATATATGAAATATCTTACAATCCTCATTTAATCTTAATAGGTTTGGTTTCATTCATCATATAGTTACAAGTGATGTAGAGATGTTGATAGACTTAATCGGAAAGAACCTAAATATAAGGGAGAAAAAGACATACATCAAAACACAACACATAGGCAATATAGGAAAACATTCATCACAAAAAAACACATAGGACCATTCCACAATGGTTCCCAAATGAGAAAGATCTATGACACAAAGGATATGGCCACACCACAATGGTTCCTGGTAAAAACACATCTAGAATCCATGTGCACGGTCAACAATGAGATCATATAGTCTAGGGGAAAGGGACTATGATGCATTGGTCATCACTAGACCATAACCTCTAAACCCTCAGACACCAAATATCATCCTCCGATTCAACCTAAAATGGGTGAAAATGAGAAACCATAAAAATGTAAAAACAAATAGGGTATATTAGCTTAACCAAGAGGAACACTGTATGACAATGAAATAAAACTAAAATATAAGGAATAAGAGAGGTAAAATTATCCTTGTATCTCTAATACAAGTGATTAAATATGAAACATAAATTAGGTGATGGAGAACCACCCAAGAGGAGAGGAGGGGGAGGGTTACATAGCATGGAGGGGTTATAGATGAGAAAAGAGGAAAAATACAGTAAAACATAAAAGGTTCAGAGGAGAAATTTTATAAAACTTCACTTTTTAAAGGGGTCCAAGGTTTGTCCATATGGTTTTCAAAACCATGTGAAAACTATACAGTCTTCACTATCCAGGAAACACCATTTCACATGGTTAATGTATATGGTTTGAAAAACAGTGTGCAAACCATGATAAATGCCTATAAAATTTATTGATTAATTTTTTATGGTTTTCTAAGGCCCCTCACATTATTTAAAAAAAATTTGTACCTATGCAAACCAATCATCACTATTGTGGTGCATGGTTATCACTAATCATGTGCAAACCATGCTCCCTAGGCTGTTACCCCCAAAACCAAAATTTCAACTCCTAAAGATTATATGACTTGTTTAAGAACCTAAGACACATCTCAAGCCTCAAACTATATACAAAAACTCCTTTAAGATGTCCCAACTTCTAGGTTCTATATCCAACCCTCATTTTTAAAAATGGTTTTTCCACTAATTGAAAAAAAAATTCCATCTCCTCCTGAAAATTCAAATTCCAATATTAATGAGGCATTAAAAAATCTTCACTATTGTGCTTATCATACTCAATATGTCCTAGTGGTAATACTATTGAATCACCACTATCGTTTATCTATTTAGAGTCAAACAAACACATTCTATTCATGAACTCCCAACATGCTTTCAAATCGTAGCACCCAACAAAAGACACAATTCCACTTGATCCTGATCCAAAACTCATAACCATCACTGAGATGATAATATGGTACTTACTTAAGCTTTCCCATATTGTGAAAATATCATGTCAATGTTTACTCAATAACTCAGACTAAGGAACCCCCACTATAATACTTAACTCATGAAATCCAATTTCGATCCATGGTGCCTCATACCTATAAAATTTATTACCAAAATCCATTTTCAAGTTTTTAATGACACACCTAGTGCCACTTACAATGAAACTTACCCAACCACATCTTATAATTACAGTACAATTTTGGTCTTCTCCTTCATTCCCAAATTTCTGAACTCCACAGATACACCTCCACCATCCAAGTACAACCTAAACACAAATATTTTCCTTTTAAAGCCTTAGATAGCTCTAAAAACTTCCCATCACAAACAATATTAAATAATCAATTCATGTGTCAAATCATTACATATAACATCACATGGTAGCATAAGTCGAACATCCTCCACCTGAACTACCTCAAAAGTGTTGGAAGCCACTAACATGTTATCTCACTTTCTAATCTAAATTACTAACTATGAAGGAATCCAAAAACCTACCAAGAATACACATCATAGTCTGAACCAAACATCATATGTCATTTTACAATTAAAACCCTAGATAACCAAACTAAATAATTCTTGACTTTCACCACCAATATTCCATTAAGTACTAGAGCATGATTCTTTCCTCGTTGGGGGAATCCCATGCTCATCTTAATATATCATGGTCTAATATGACCCCTGATGTGATTCCATAGTCAAACACTGACCCAATTAAACTTTCCATTATTCTATCACCTAATAACTAGCGTGCAACAAATAGAATCCTTCCTAGACCATGTATTCTGTCGCTAGCTCAAAATATCCTTTCAGACTCTAATCATCACCAAACAAAAACAACCTTTGGGATTCCAAAAGGAATCCAGATTTCATAAAAACCACATGTGCACCAGTATCCAGTGTTTTCACGGTGACCCAAATAATATCTTTGAACACCAATTGCCTTTTTAATGCAGAAGAGTAAAAAATCATTACATAAGAGACTCACCAGGGGGAATCTGTGCGCTATACAGGAGGATTTCGGGATGGTCGTAGGATGAGGAAGGCACACCAGAGAAGGTCACGTGGACAAGGGGACCACACAATGAAAAGGAGGGGAAGGAGGTAGAGGTGGATGAGGAGGAGGAGGAGGCAGCAGTGGCGGAGGAAGAGGATGAGTTGGTGGCTGGAGGAGGAGGAGGGGGAGGAGGAGGAGGAGGAGGCAGTAGAGGAGGAGGAGGAGGAGAAGGTTCGTGGTGGAGGAGGGGTCACGGCGGAGGAGGGGTCGACAGTGTAGGGTTAAACTTTCACAAAGGCTTGAAAGGGTGCGAGGGAGGAGGATCCTGTTAGGGTTATTTTATAAAAACTGTTGGAACCTTTATCAGTGCTTTTTTAGAACTGATAAAGTCTTATATTTATCAGCACTAAAAAAGTTCTGATAAAATACCTATTTATCATCGCTAAAATTATAGCACTGATAAAGACTTATTTTATCAGCGCTTTTTTAGTGCTAATAAATATAGGCCTTTATTAGTTTTAAAAAAGTGCTGATAAAAGTATAATTTTAATAATTTATTTATATTCTTATATATTTATTTAAAATGATATATAGGATAAATAATTATTTATTTATTAATAATTATAACTATAAATGGTATATATTTATAAATATTGGTATATTATTGTTAATATATATATATATATTAATAAAATTATAATTACAAATTTATTTGAAATGTATTTATATATTTCATTAAAAATATAATAAAATATATTTATTATGAAAATATATTTAATGTAATTTTATAATTTAGAACATATATAGTTCATATGGGTAAAATTGTGAATTAATCAATATACCACATCAATGGACAATGAGATGTGATGTATAAATGAATTCATGTATGATACATAACATATACGCATGATCAATATATTCGTTAACCAAATTCATTGGAAAACACATATATATTCAACAATTTTAATTATAAATATATATATTAAAAGGTATTATATACTTATATATAAAATAAATATATTAAATATATTAAATATAACAAATATAATAAATATAATGAATTAATCCAATAAATTTAATAAATCTCTCATAAATATAATAAATCTAATAAATATATTAATTATTTAATCTAATTTATTATAATATTATAATTATTTAATTATATATTTATTTATTTATTTATTTATTTATATATTAGATATAACTTTTTGAATTAAAACATTATATATATATATATTAATTATTAAAATATATATATTAATTATAAACATTTGTTTTTTATTTAATGTATACAAATAAAAATTATTTTTGAATATAAATATAATAATTTTATATAAATTAATAATAAAAACATTTATCAGTGCTAATAATAGCGCAGATAAATGTACCCTTTATTAGTGCTAATAAAAGCACTGATAAAGGGTACACCTTTATCAGTGCTTTTAGCTAGCGTTGATAAAATCCCACCCCTTTATCAGCGCTTTCTGCTTAGTGCTAATAAAAGGCAGAGCTTCCCTTGCCATGTTTTGTGGTAGTGTATTGATCTTACATGTGACTAAAAAATGAAATCAAGAGTTCAATAAATGGATGTTTAGGATGCTCTGGAGGAATCATACACTAGAAGGAAGACCGAAGTGTAAGTGGAAATTAAGAAGGATGAAGTTAAGAACATGTAGTTAGAGTAGTTAGTAATACTAATAAATTTGTTTAATATAAATCCAAAGGTTTATATTAATGAAATTTTAATTAACTAATCTTAATAGAGTTCAACATAACAAAATAAGGTGAGTCTAATGTGGATCAATGGAAGATGAAGTGTAGGTTGAAGTTGGATTTCTATTTTTTTGAGGCTTGACAAAAAGATGTGTCAAGTTAATAATTTTCCTAAGTATAAAAGATCATAAATTATGAAGCTGGAGAAATTAGAAGATGAATAAGTTATGATATGTAGAATTTATAAATATCTAAAGCTATGATGATCAAAATATGAGATGATTGGAAAATGAGATAACTGGGAGCTAAGTTGATCAAAAGTAATGTTGATCAAAAGTTGAACTGAAATTATAGATGTTGTCAGTCAAAGTTTGAACTATGTGATTTTTGAAATAGTATAATAATACCAAAATCTCATAAGGAATTTAAAATTCAGTTTTAATCTCTAAATTCATTAGAATATTGAGTTATGAGGAAAAGTTAGAACTGGAAGAAAAGGTAGGATGAAGTATTCTGATGTTAATCATTTGGATGATTCCAAAAGGGATTTCACATAACATTTATGTGAATTAAAATTAATTATGATGATTTTATGATAGATATTCATGAGATGACATTAATTAAGTTGAAATCTTGATTATTTTTGATATTTTTGGAATATTAAAATATGTTTGACATCGATATTTTTGGGATCTTTGATGAATAGTGACCTTTATATCTTTAGAGGATTTGGAGGTGGTTAATTGATATTTGAAGAAGGTGTAAGATAAATATCTTGATGAATAATTTTATGAGAGAAATCTTAGTTATATAAATATTGATTTCATTCAGATATCACTTATATTGATATTATTGAGGATCATATAAGAGATGAGAAAATCGACCAGAAAATTCCAAAGATCGGTTGTGTCAAAGTGGTCGAGGATTCATAACATGAAGTTTCGAAGGAAGTGATAGGTTTTTTAAAATTAAGAAACCAAATTTTTTTGATAAATACATGTATTTAGTGGAAATCTATAGATTTTTTTAACGTTATGGTACTTGGGTAAGAGAAATATTTGGAATATATTTTTATAAAGATAGGGAGCAAGGATAACAACTCACATCCTACATAAGTTCCATAAGTTGGGCTAATTGTAGTGAGTAAGAAAGACCAATTATCCATAGGCTATATAAGTTCCAAAAATTTAATGTATTGAATAATGTATTAGGTTCTAATTCAAATAATTTTCAAGGATTAGTGAAAAATTACTATTTTTTATAGAAGTATATAGAGTGCAGAATCATCTTGAAGATAAAGGATCTTCCGAATTTAGTTTAAGTTAACATTTTAAATTGGTGGTAGTCAGCATAAAGAACCTATCGGATGACTGTAAATGATTTTTGGGAGATATACTATTGTATTTGAAGTTCCTTAGGATTAGTGAACCATTTATAATGGGGGTTGATTCATTTTTTTTATTTCTATATATTTCCAAATTTATGAAATTTAACCCCTAAAAATTATTATATTTATTTCCATATCAACTTTTATAACAATTCTCACAAGCTTCAAAATATAGGAAACTAAGGCATGAAAGATTTATAAGGTTTGGCCTCAGTTAAAGAACATACATCCATTATAAGGATACTCTTGTGAGTCCATGAAAATTTACTATTATAAAGAAGTGAATACAACTTTCATCCAACTCCTATTAGACTCCTTCTATCTCCTAATATGTATGATTATACTAACTCCCATTATTTTAGAAATTTTTCTTATAAAACTTGATCCAAAAAAAATATAACTTTATGAATTATTCTCCAGGAAAGTTCATCGAAAAATTCTATCTAATTCCTCTGTTAGATTTCTCCATCCCATAAGTTTCTGTCTGATTTTCTTGTGCCTAATAATATCTTTCCAATTCACCTCTTCTGAAATAAAACCTGATATATAAACTCATGTTCTATCTAATTTAACAAAACTTGGTTCCTAAGAAAATTTATACATGTAAACTCTATCTATTTCACTATTCCCAGTAATCTAAACTAACCTCTATCTGATTCATCTAATCTAAAACCTTATATCTAGATCTCTTATTCAATATTGAAAAAAAAATTGATTTGAAACACACTTATAACCCCAAATCTGTAGTGCTTAAACTTCGTACATGTTGAAAAATGTTAAGTGTTATATACTTTTTCACTTATATTTATAAGTTCTCAAATAATAGTAAATGTGGGAAAATAAATTCATTTTCTTGCTCAATAAAATTAAAATTTCAAAAATCATACTAAATTCAATTCTTTTTGGATGATTCTCAAGCCTTCTATAATAATCTGGAAGATTTTTACAAACTTGGGATCACAAAACATTATTTTAAATTCCTTAAAAACAACTTTAAGGAACTTATTTAATATTTTTAACATTAACTTTTTATAACATGAAACTTCAACTTTCTAACTTCAAATTTGTATTATCAGAAAACTACAACTTTTTACATTTAGAAAATAGAAAATTTTTACATTCTTAAAACTATAACTTGGTATGTTTCAAAAACTACAACTTTATAGATCTATAAATCTATAACATTATATGTTCAGAAAACTAAAACTATCTACATTTATAAAACTAAAACTTTTTAAATTTAGATAACTACATATTTTTACATCTAGAAAACCTTAACTTTGTACATTCAAAAAACTATAACTTTTTACATTCAAAAAAATAAAACTCCGAACATTTAGAAAAAAAATATGTTTTAATAAAAATTATTATCATTGGAAAAAAAGATCATCTGATTCACTAAATTTTATAGGATTAACAAAAGGTTGTCCGATTGACAAAAATCAATCCAATTAAAAAAAATTCATCTGATTTACAAAAGATTTTATGATTATAAAATTCTATCAAATTAAAAAAATCCTTATTTACAAAATTACAACCAATTTAAAAAATTCCATCTAACTAAAAAAATCTATTCGATTGAAAATAATATGTCTTATTAACAAAATTTAATCTGATTAACAAAATTCTATGTGATTAGAAAAAGTTTTTCTGATTGAAAAATTTACATCCAATTAAAAAATGTATGTATAATTAAAAAAAGTCTTTTGGATTGAAAAATGTCCATCTGAATAAAAAAAATCAGTTTCAATTTTTCTTCTATTCAAAGAACTTAATCTAGTATCCTGGGCTTCTTTATGATTTGGGAAACTTTGAATGATCGGTATAACATCATCTGAATTTGTGAGAAAGTTTCTTAACAAAGGTAAGTAATCTTTCTAACTTCATGGCCTTATTTATTTCTTCATCTCAGTAGCTTCTTTAGCTTCTATAATCTATAAATTTCTTCATCTTAATAAATTTATTAAATTCCATAATTTCTAACTTTATTCATCTTATAAACTTTCTTAACTTCCCAACTCTCTAATTTTCTTCATCTCAGCAACTTTCTTAACTTCCAAACATTCTAACTTTCTTCATTTCATCAACTTTCTTAACTTCTATAGATACTAACTTTCTTCATATAAGCATATTTATTAACCTCCTTAATTTATAACTTTCTTCATCTCAAAATATTTTTTAACCTCTATACTTACTAACTTTCTTCTTCATGAGAAACTTCAAAACATAATTTTTTTAACTTATGGTAACACTTCTTTTCATGTTTTAAAAAAACATTATTTAATAAAAGTTAGTAATAAAAAACTAAAAAACTATTTTAGTAAAAAATCCCAAAGGATTTTCAATATCTATATTTGTATTTGTTGAAAATATTTTTTAACAACTTTTAACACTCATCATTTTTTATCACACATCATTTTTTCACAACTCATTTTTGTAACTCAAATTTTTCAACTTTTATCAAAACATAACTTTTATCAAAATAGATTTTCCTAACATCACACTACTAGATCAAGTAATGTTTTTGAAGTAATTTCATCGCTTAATGATAATATTTTTTCCATGTTAATATAAACTCCTCCACACTTTGACCTTATCTACTATTTTAAATATCAATTATTTTTTACTCTCTCCCGTTTTCTTCTCTCCCTCATTTTAAGATAACCATATATTTAGATTCATTATTTAAATAATTGTAACTTCTTAGAAAGATATTAATTTCTATCCCCCATTATCAGTATAATCCAAAGAATAGTGGGGGACTTCCTTAAGAGTTTTTGGAATTCTTTGGTGGAGGATGAACATGAAGTTTCAGCCCAAATTATTCCAATCTCTCCCTTGGAATAGATTTTGTGAAAACATAAACAATTTGATATTTTTTAGAAATATACTCTAACATCACATCTCCACCAATAACTTTCTCTTGAATAAAATGATTCTTAATATCAATGTTCTTTAATATTTAATGTTGTAAATTTTTTTAAAAGATAAATGGTACTCTAATTTTCACAAAGTATCTTCAATAGTTTACAAACCTTTACCCTCAAATATTCCAACTGAAATTTTATCCATATCATCTGTATACAAGCTTGGGTAGTGGAAACATACTCTACTTACATTGTTCTCAAAGTCACTGAACTCAATTTATCATTATTCCAACTCACACAACATTATCCCAATAAAAAGATTCCTCCTGAAGATGATTTTCTATCATTTAAATCTCTAGCCCAATCAGCATCAGTATAACCATGAAATTTTATATCACAACTTCTTTTTTATAACATCCCATGTGAAGTTGTTCCTTTAACATATCTCACAATTATCTTTACTACCAATATATGATATTCTTTAGGATCACTCTAATATCTAGCACAAAAAATCATAGCATAAAAAATATCAGGTCATGAGGTTGTAAGATAGAGCAGACTTTTTATCATCTTTTGAAAATATTTTTGATTCACACTTTTCCAGCTTCATATTTAGTCATCTTCATCCCAACTAAAATAGGAGTAGAAACTTCTTTGGAATAATCCATTCCAAACTTTCATAAAAATTCCCTGTCATAATTCTCTTGATATAGGAAAATGTAACTTTACTTTTATTGAACTTGTAAACCCAGTAATAAAGTTAATTCTCCAAACATTTTCATTTCAAAATTCTTCTTCATTTCTTCATCAATGTATTTACAATCATTTTATCTATCCCCCAAAAAAATATCAACCATATAAACAATTAAAATCTAGGTAATTGAGTTTAATTATTTCACATATAAGTTGTTTTCAACTTTCCCTTTATAAAAAGTCAAATATTTTAAGTAATTATCAAGATTTTAGTACCAAGATCATGGAGTATGTTTCAAACCGTACAAGTATTTGTTCAACTTAAAAACCTTGCTTCCATATTCATCAATTAAGAACCCCCAAGTTTTCTCAGTATATACTTCTTTATCAAAATCCACACCTTCCACCTGATAGTTTCTAATCACTCAATGATGGAAAATTTTATTCAAAATCCACACCTTCTACCTATGAATATCCTTTAAAAATAAGATAACTTTATTTCATAAAACTTCCCTGGGCTCATTCATTTTGTTTCTATACATCCACTTTTCCCTAATAACATTTTTATTTCTAGAATAGAATAATTCCCAGGTGTTATTTTTGTCTATATGGTCCAACTCTTCATTCATTTCATCAACACATTATTTGTGTTCAAATACTTATGAAAATGATTATTGTTCAACCTATAAGATTAGAGATGTCTATTTTTATAATCTCAACTTTTTTCTAGTCTGAACTGGAGCTTTCTAATTCCCAAGTATATTTTCAGTTTCAACCTATTTTTTAGTGTATGAAATTTTAGAGTTTTTCTTTGTAATTCACCATCATCACTACTTGATTCCTCCAAATATTCATGAATCGTTTTTTCATCACTTTCATTGTAACTTTTTTTGTAAGTGTTTAGTTTTTATTACTCATAATTTTCAATAACCTTTGTTATGGAAGTTGGATTTTCCATAACTTTTACATCATAGGAATTCACTAACTTTTGTGAACATTTTTTTCCATATTTTTAACTTCTTCTAATAGGTGAATATCCTATGAAAATTTATACCTTAACATTTTCACCAAATTTTCCAAGATCTGTATTTTTGATCTTTTGTAAACAGGGACTTCTAAAAACCTTAAACTATTTCACTAAATTTTTCTTATTATACAAAATTTTGTTAGGAGTCATTTTAGATCCAGGCCTTAAAAACATATGTTTTGTACATGTATAGTAGTACTAAAAATTATCTCTAGTATAAATTTGAATGTTTGTATTTTGTTATCATACTTATTCAAATTTCCACAAAACTTATATTTTCCCTTTCTGCTACTCCATTTTTTTAGGGGTGTATGGAGCACTATATTGATGTTTGATTCCATGATTCTTTAGATAAGATTGAAAAATATTGAATGTTAACTCTTTTATATTTTCATTTCTTAGATTCATTATATGCACACCCATTTCTCTCTCAATATCTCCTCTAAAGAATATAAACATTGTTTTATCCTCTGATTTGTGCTTGATAAACATAATATAGTTCATCCAAGTGAAATCATCAATAAAAGTGATGAAGTACAAATATAATTTTTTGATTGATGTCTCATAAGTCTATAAATATCTGAGTGAATAATTTTAAGATGTCTAGTAGATAGAATCTCAATATTCTTATGGATTTTATGAACCATCTTACCTTTTTGAAAAGTTATAAAAATGTAATCTTCCTTTTTTAGCTTTAGTAAGTTTATAACAACATTTACTTCAAAAATTTTGTTTAAACTTTTATTCCCATGATTATCATGACTATGATTCCACAATTTGGTTTCATATTCAGTGCTCAAGTAATAAGAGTTTCAATGTTATCCTATCTGAAATAGATTTATGCGTGTTCTTTCTCCCATGGTAACAACTTTACCATCTTCCACACTTCTAATGATACATAAATATTTTTTGAATATCACTTATTTTCCATAATTAAAAATATTTCTCACACTAAATAAGTTAATTTTGAGTCTATAAATATATAAAAATTCCTTACATTTAAGTTTCTTGGCTTCAATCGTAGAAATTCTTATTCCTCTAATTTTTAAGAAGATATCATTTCCAAAATTTACTACATATCCATCATGATTTATTGTATATATATTTCGAGATATTTAAATCACCTATCATATGTGAGGAAAAACCACTATCAATAATCCATGGTTTTTTATTTTTCCCTAATTTAAAAGTTTTTTTGACAATAAAAGATCTTTCAAAAACATTCATATTTTCTTCCTCCTTCCCTTTTCTAGATTATTATGTATGTACTAGGAGAGTTATTAAACATCCTTTAGCAATGTGACCCATCTGGTCACATATTCCAAAAACTTCCTCCAATCAGTTAAACTAACTATTCATTTTAAGTTTTCTAATATCTTGAGATTTTGGTTTTCCAACTTAATAAAGCTTAGGGAAGTTACTTAATTTTCTTTTATTGTTTATCCCCATCATTTCATACCTACTTCTCAGTATAAAAATGTTGATAAAAAAATTATAAGTCATGTGTCCAAATTTTCCACAACACCAACAATAACCAATGAATCTTATATTTCTATAAAAATAAGATCTTTCTCTATAGAAATTTTGTTGAGTCTCATAACTTCTTTCTATATTTGTTTCCTACTGGTGTGGGGGAAAATTCTTATGAAGGTTGTTTACAATATTCATTGATTTGATAGGTTTCTCACATCCCTTTTCAATCTAAGATTTCCCAAAAGAAAGTTCTAATAGCTGAAATGTTAGTAAAATAAGATAAACTTTTATGCTAGTGGGTGAATATTTCACATGATTCTTGGAGTGAGTTTTTTATGCATCTTGTGATGATTAAGACTTTACTTCCATAGACTTAATAAAATCACCATTCATATTTCTTAAGGTAATTTCAACCTCAAGAAGTTTTGATTGGGATTTACAAACTTTATATTCATTAGCTTGAAGTTTCATACTTTGATCTTCCACCATATTTCCTTATTAAACAAATTTTATTTTAAAGTTAACAAACTCTTGAATATACTCATCTTTCAATTTAAGGAAATTTTTACTTCCATTAATTTCCTCTTCAATTTTTTCATTCTTCTAATTTATTTCTTGAGTAATTTTATGAATACTTGCTACAAGTTCAGTTATGAGTTGATATTCTCTATAATATTATTCACCTTTTTCTTCATCAACAGTTGTTTAATCATCCTTTTTATCAACATTTTCAAATAATGTTCTGAACATTTCTGAGTTTTCATCTTTTAAATATTTTTTTTCATTTGATTCAAATTCAAATTTCTTACTCAACATGAATCTTCTATTTCTAATAAACTTTTTTTACTAACAATGTACTTCTTATCTACCTTAGAAGTTTTTTTAATATTCTTTCACTGAGGTTTTTATTTATAATTTTCTAAAAATTCATTGAATTTATTATTACAACAATTTATACGAGAAGGCCCAATTACTCCACACTCAAAACATTTTAGTGGAAGTTATCCTCTATACTTTCCTCAGCCTCTCTGATAGTTATTGGAGATAAGAGACATGATCTTCTCATTAATTCCACCATATTCTATATCTTATGAATCACCAAGATTAGTATTTTATAAATATTTGATTTTCAACATTTTCAAAGATTCAAAATTCATTTCATCCTTGATCTACTTTTTGAATGCCAGATAATTTCTCATTTCAGAGGAAATAACAATGTTATGCAGTTCATCAAGAGATAAATAATCATTATCTTCTAAAGCTAATGTTTTAGAATAAACCTATTAGGGTAATTTATTATAACATTATTTACAATTGTAGAATCTTCCAAGACATCTCCAAAACCTCTGATATTTTACACAACAACATTAACTAGGGTGAAAACTCGTCAATAGTTTCTTCATATTTCATTATGATATCTTAAAACTTTCTTTTCCAAATTTTTAACTTATCCTCCTTTACTTTTGTTTTTCCTTTGAAGATAATTTCATGTTTTTCCCAAATTTCCTTGTATGTTTTAAGACTCATTGCCTTCATGGAACAAAAAAACAGACAGAGACATAAGAATATAATTTAAATCTTTTACATTAACTTTAATGTTTCTCTTGACACCAAAAGTCATAGCGGCATGTTTATAAATTAGTGAAAACCAAATTTTAGTAGAATCAACAACTTCTAGAACATGTGATACAATATATTAAATCATTATATTTTTTTAACCATGATATTTTTTTTCTGTCAAAGGTAGAAATACCTCTTCTATTGATAGAATTTTTATTTTACATGATAAGGATTTAATAGGGGAACAGTGGATGTGATAATAATTTAAGTTCCTTAGGATCGGTGAACTACTAAGAAGGGGGGTTGAATCAATGGTTTCATTTTTATAAATTTCCAACTTTATGAAATTTAACCCCTGAAACTTTTAAGATTTATTTCCTTATCAAATTTTATAAAAATTATCATAATCATGAAAACATAGGAATTTAAAAAAAAGGAATGTAATATTTACAAGGTTCGACCTTAGTGTGAGAACCTATATCCTTTCTATGGAAACTTCCATGGGTCTATAGAAATTCACTATTAGAAAGAAGTGAATAAAAATTTGAGAAGACTCATGTTAGACTCATTCTATATTTTAATAGGTATGATTATACTGAATCTTTTTAGTTTACAATTTTTCTTAAAAAACTTGATCCACAACAAAATGTAACTTTGTGAATTCTACTTTAGGAAATTTCATCTAGAAAGTCTATCTGATTTCTATATCTAATTTATCCATCTGGTAATTGTCCATATAATGTGCCTATGTCTAGTAATATACATTTAATGCACCTCTTCTGAAACTACACCTGATCCAAAAAAAAAATTATATGATTCAACAAAACTCAATGCCTCACAAACCTTTTATATAGAAACTTTGTCTGTTTCACTCTATCTCATAATATAAACTAAGATTTATTTTATTCTTATAATAAAAAACAATCTATCTATAAATATTCTTCAATAAAAAAATAAAATTCAATTAGAAACTCACTTTTGACACCAAATATTCATCTCTTTGACTTTATAAGGGGAGAAAAGTGCCAAGTACAATATACCTTTACACTTATATTTATAGGTGCTCTGGGAATAGTAAATGTGGGAAACAAAATTCATTTTCCTCACTCACTGAAATTCTAAATTTAAAAAAACCATCTAAACTCATTTTCACTGGATACTTCTCAATCCTTATAGAATATTCTAGAAGATTGTTATAGAAAATGAATCACCAATATTTATTTGAACATATTTAAACACAACTTTAATGAACTTATTCAATATTTTTTAATTCAACTTTGTATAATCAAAAAACATAAATTTTTTACATCTAAAAAACTTAAAATTTGTACATTCATAAAACTAAAACTTTGTAAACTCAGAAAAATACAACTTTGTATGTTCAAAGAACTAAAACTTTATACATTCATAAAACTAAAACTTTATAAGTTTATAAAAATTCATCTTTAACATATGTAAAACAAAAAAAATAAATTTCGAAAACTATAACTTTTTACATTAAAAAAACTCAAACTTTGTACATTTAGAAAAAAAATTACTGAAAAAACCTTTCCTAATGGAAAAAAGTTCATTTGATTCCCACAATTCTATCCAAATAAAAAAAGTATGTCTGATTGAAAAAATTCCATCTAATTAACAAAATTACATATGATTACAAAAGTCCATCAGATTAAAAAAGTCCATATGATTGGAAAAATTTCATCTAATTGATAAAATTCCATATTATTGAAAAATTTCCATCCAATTCAAAAAAATATGCCTTATTGAAAAAATTCCATCTGATTAATAAAGTTTTATCTGATTAATAAAAGTATATCTAATTAACAAAAGTTTGTCCAATTGAAAAAAGTTCGCCTGATTAAAAAAACTTCAGTTTCATTTTTTATTCTCTTCATTGAAATTTATCTTTTATCATGATATTCTTAATGATGTTAAAAAATTTGGATGATCAGCATGGGATCATATAAATTTGTAAGAAATTATCTAAATAAAGTTAAGTAAACTTTCTAACTTCCTGAATTTATTAATAAAATCATGTCTAATTAAAAAAATTTAGTTTGATTGGAAAAGTTCTTCTGATTAACAAAATTTTATCTAGTTAAAAAATTCCAATCGATTTAAAAATTTCACCTGATTGAAAAAATTACATTTAATTGAAAAAAGTTTATCCTATTGAAAAAAAATTCCAATTCACAAAAATTATATCTGATTTACAAAAGTCTATCTGATTAATAAAATTCTATCAGTTTAACAAAATTCCATTTGATTGAAAAAAAATTATCTACTTAATAAAACTTCAATTTAACTTTTTCTTCTCTTTAATCAACTTCATCTTGTATCATGATATTCCTTATGATGTTTGAAACTTTAAATTATCATCATAGCATCATCTGACTTTGTAAGAATGTTTCTTAACAAATTTAAGTAAACTTTCTAACTTTGTGGATTTCTTAATTACTTCATCTCATCAACTTTATTAACTTCCTAAATTTCTAACTTTTATCATCTTAGAATCTTTTTAACTTCAATAATTTATAAGTTTTTTCATATTTACAACTTTCTTAACTTCCAAAATTTCTAATTTTTTTATCTCAACAACTTTCTTAACTTATATAATTTATAACTTTCTTCATCTCAACAACATTATAAACTTATAGACTTTCTAACTTTATTTATATTATAAACTTTATTAACTTCTATAGTTTTTAACATTCTTCATCCTAGAAACTTTATTAACTTCCAGACTTTCTAAATTTTTTCTTCTCTAACAACTTCATAGAAAAAAGTTTGTTAACTTTAAAAAACTCTTCTTTTTCTTGATTTACACAAACATTTTTTTAAAAAATTTAATTGTTAAAAAATACAAAAAAAATTATAAAAACATCATAAAGGATCTTTAGTATTAGATTTTATAATATAGTGAATATATGTTTCTTGTTCTGAAACTGAGCACAAAAATAAGTAAGTTCCCACATTTGTAATAAACCACAAAAATACCATTTGATGTACTCAATTTTCTTTCAACATTTCAAGGGGTCTGACTATGTTTTGGGAACATATAAGTACATTCTTATATAATATCTAAGAAAAAATTCAAAATAAAAAAGGGTAAAATTTTATATTGAATTAAATTGGTAAAATTGGTCCCTACTGATTTACCCCCCCCCCCCTCAGTGTAACTTAATGATCCACTAAACATTATAACTGATAATATATCACAAGGTTCCCTTTGATTTGATCTATATTTTTTATCCTGGTTTTTTTTTCTATTTTAAATGAAGTGAATTTTTTTTTTGAAGTTTCCAATATGGTTCATAAGGATAAAATATAAGGTATTAATATTGATTTGAACATGGAGGTTTTGGTCAAAACTCTAAAAAATGGGAAGAGGGAAGAGAATAAGTTAATAAATTTAACTTCTTGGAAGCATTATAAAGAAGATACACCGCTATTTAAAGGTAGTCAATATAAATTCCTATGTCTATTTTCCAAATATAGAAGGTCTTGTTTACATCTTCTCTTTTTATTTTTTAAGTTACTCTATGCTTGTTTAAAGTCTTGTGGAATTTGAGAAGATTTTGGAAGCTTAAATGTGTGAGTGGTAACTTTTCTATCCAAAACAGGTGACATCGTACCATAGTGTAGGTGGTTGTGCCATATTGGTTCCATTAATTTGAGGCAATGCCTTATAGGATAGGTTTTTTTGTAGTGATCTTGATCAATGTAGGTTGCACCACAGCCATCATCATGGAGGGATATTTTGGGAGGCTGCATTGTGGTGAATTATTCCACATAAAAAGTTCCTTCTCCTTGTTAGTTTCAGATAGTGGGACTAGCTGTTTATCTTCAAGAGTTATAAATTTTCATAGGATATTACAGAATTTATTTGAGGAGGTCATTTCAGAAATTTAATAGGGGTTTAATAAGGGTTTTTCATGAATAATTCCTCTTAGATAGTCACTTAAAAATACCTAGTCTTCCTCATCACTTTATTGATCAATCTAAGAACTCTAAAGGGTTATAGTAATGAATCCACACTTTAGTAATTTGCCTCATGTTGTAGTAGTTCAGGACTCAAAAAGGTTTTACATGGTAGCAATACCTTCTATGTTATGGATATCGACTTCAGATTCCCTCTATGTCACAGTACTTTATCTTGCACCATGGTGGCCTTGTTCTATTGTTTTATTATTTCGTAGAATTTATTTTCTACATAGTGGAGCCTGATTTTGTACTCCTCAATTTTTTAGTTCCCTGATTTCAATGTGGTGCCTTCTAGTTGGGTTTTTTTTCATCTCTTTTTATTATTCTGATAGTGGATTTTTTATTTTCTCCAAACTGAACTTAAAACCTTTTTTGATAGCAACTGAATTTTAGAGTTTTTTGTGTGTGATATGTTTCAGTTAGCATGCAATCAAGATTCGAGTGATGAATCCTTTAATAAACTTTGAAATTGACATTGAAAAGTTTTAGGTAGGAATTTCCTTACCATTTGGGTATCTCTTATACACTTGTTTCTCTGTTATGATTCATATATTAGCATGGTTTTTATTATCTATTCATGGTGATTGATTCTGGGTGTGTGCATTGTTGTGAAACCCGTATATGACCCTTGTTTTAATGATAATTGTTAGAATAACTTGATTCTATTCTTGATGTTGATTCACATGTTGACATATGGTGATATTATATATCTCCTGATGTCATGCTATGTTTGTTTATCATGTTATGCCTTATTTTTTATTATCTTCCCATTGGAGGTTTGGTAATTGGTTCATGTGAGAAGTGACCATTGTGGTATGATTACCCCATAGAGGTAGAGTGTGCATGATGAGTGATGATGATGATAATGGCGCATGATAACCTTGTGGCTTATATGTAACTTGGGGACTTAAGGTTTCCAAGGAACATGCTGATACTTGATTACTTTTGGATTCCAAGTAGCATGTCAACTTGATGCCTTATAGATTTTGAGTATTATGTCCAATTGATTCCTTGAGTATTCTGAGTGAAATTTCAACATCCTTAGTGAAATTACTGATTTTACCAACATCTCTATTATCCATCTGATATAGATCCAAATAAGGTATGGTTGGGGTTCTTAGAGGATTTTTTATTTCACAATCGCTTAGTATGTGATTTTTTATGTTTTCCTTCACATTTATTATTATCAAGGTATAGACATGTTGTATATGTGTACACTTATTAAGGATTCATTGGTGGTTTCCTACTATGTTTTATTACTCACACCCTATATGAGCATCCTGATGACCATGAAGACTTCATGTATATGGATCTGAGTAAGGCCAAGGGAATTATGGATGATGGATGATCAATAAATCATGGATCTAGTGGCAGACCAAGAAAAAATCTGGAAGCTTCCACAATTATTTATTTATTTGTTTACCTACTTCAATTTTATACTCTAGTTTTCATTTCCACTTTGGGAGACTCTTTATTACTTGTATAACATGAATTCATTTTGATTACTTAATTTCCTCATTACACTTTGATCACCATATTATTTATTATTCTATTTTATTAGTTGTGTTATGATATGATACTGAGGGTATAGTCTCCCCACTGATAGACTTAGACCATCACTGGTAGTTTTCAGCCTCTTTCATATAGAGAGGGGCACATGAAGTCATGTGGAACTTCAGTTCAGACCTGATGGTTTGGTAATAGGCATTAAAAATGGTATTAGAGTAGTTTCTTCCTTTATTTTTTGACTAACATGGGATATGGTAGAAAGTGGGAGGTTTTTTGGGACTCAAGTAGGGGTGTTTCCATGTTCTTGGCTACCATATGTGTAATATACCTCTAAGTTTCCATTTAAATCCTTGTTGTTACTATATTTATGAGTTTTCAAACGCATTCCTACATCATGACTATGCATGTAGGTCCACATTCCATATATATAACTATTATTTTGATTCATATTAGTTCATTAATTAAATTACTTGACTTGTGTTATATATTTGGGATAGTTTCTTTGTTGTGTGATATTTTATGCTATTGTGATATATCTTTATTAGAATTGGTTAGCTGAACTGAGCATGTTGTTATGTTTTTTTTATATATATGACTGTGACTAGCATGAAGGGATGGGGAACCTTGGTTAGTGCTGGGAGGTTGATGCCTTGGGTTAAGGGTATACTCTTAGGAAAACCTTTTTCTGATATTATGGATGAATTGGGGTTTATCTTTATAATTATTCTTTTACTTAAATGTCATCTTCATGTTTCTAAAGATGTTACAACATAGAAAACTTGTGGGACTAATTATTGTGAAATAAGGTGTTGTAGAGAACGCTCTCGCACCTGCTCTAGTAGTTCAAGCGGAAGGACCACATTAACTAGGATTTTTTTACCTAGTGCCCATCCAATGTGGGGGAGTCACTAGGACTATGGTTTACTATGATTGAGACTTTCAAATCCAGTATCCTATATATTTCTAGGGTAATATAGGCACTAATAATTCTGAGTAACGGATTTAGATTTTCAATATGATCTTTGAATTGGAAGAAACCCTAAAGTATCAGAAGGTGAAGTTTGTAACCTTTATGCTATAGGCCACTTATAGGAACTAGTGGGATGTTATTCTCTAAGAAGGAAGATATGAGGGCCTCATGTGGGTGACATTAAAGGACCTATTCTTCGAGGAGTTCTATCAATATATGATTAAGGTGTACCAAGTGCAGGAGTTTATAGAGCTTTTTTGGGGGGTGACGGTAGTGTCTTCTTACTCAGATCACTTCATAATTATTCTTCTCTTTTCACCTATATTATCTGGGGACGAAGTCGAAAAAACTAGGAAGTTTAAGATTAGTCTTTGAAAGGAGTTGATACACAAGTTTAGAAACTTTGATTTAATGCCTTATACCAAGTTATTCATAAGTCCCTAACGGTAGAGAAGGGTCTAGGGGGGGATCGAGCAGCTAGTATTCTTTATTCCTTAATTATTCATATAGGAGAAACTCATATTACTACCATGAGTGAAACCTCTAGTAGTAGAAATAGGAATTATAGGTATATATAGTAGGTTATTGGCATGAATTTTTAGAAATGCATGACTTCATCGGCCCCCTCAGGAGGAGTTCCATAGTTCTTCAACTGTGCAAAGTTTATTCATTATTTATTTTTTTGTACAACACCTCATACCACCTATTAGAAATGTGTAAATATGTTGAATATATGAGAGTTTGTATCCATGTATTTAAGACTAAGTTTCCATAGGGGTGGAATAAATATATGATCTATGACCTAGAGATATGGATGGGTTCCTCAACAGTAAACTCAAATTTTGACTCAAACTAGTCATGTATCTCAGGAATAAGGTCATAGAGCTAAAAAGGGAAATGTCTATGTAGTGGATTAGACTCCAATATATGGTGGTGATGGACCATCTACTATTATAGGTATATTTTTTATAACATCTACTTTATCTACTGCTTTGTTTTATATCGATGCTTCATATTCATTCATATATGCACAAGTAGTTACTAGACTTTATATACTGGTAAAGTTATACTCTGAGTTACTTTCCATATATACAATATTGGGAATGAAAGTGGGCCACCTTTATCGATTCATAAATTTTTCTATATCCATTTATGGTTATGGATATCTTTTGGACTTCACGATACTATAGATGACAAGATTTGATGTGATTATCGATATGAACTAGTTGACCAATTTCCAATATCACATTGATTTTTGTTAGATATGGGTTTCATTTTCTTCAACGAAGGGATATAAGTACATTATGACTGGAGAATGGAAATATAAGTAGGTATATTTGGTTAATACTTGAATCAAATTGGGGTGATCACAACATAGATGGTGGGCTTGTCTCTTTCATAAGGATCAATGACATCCCTATAAACTTTTACTCCATTAATAGATATCTATCAGGACATCTTTATAAATGTATTCATAAGACTTACCCTAATAGATAAGTTTAATTTAAAATATATATCATTCCATGTTCATATCTCATTTTGATACACATTATTTTATGGCACCGGATGAGCTAAAGGCGATCAAGGTGCAGCATGATGACTTAGAGCAGAAGTTATTTATTAGGTTGAGTACATCACTATGGGGTGTACCTATATTATTATACAAGAAGGAGTAAAATATTATTCAAATATAAATTTATTACTAGAAATTGATTCAGGTGATGGTGAAGAATAGATTTCCTTTTCTCATGATCGTTGGCCTTTTTGATCAATTATGGGGAGCTTGGTGGTAATCCAAGATTTAACTTCAATCAGGCTATCATCGGTTGCGAGTTAGAGAGGAGGACATCCCAAAGATATAATTTTATATAAATTATAGTATTTATAAGTACTTATTTATTCCATTTGTTTTTAATAATGCATCAAAAGTGTTTATGGATATCATGAACAAAATATTCCACCCCTACCTACACTCGTTCATTGTGATATCCATTGATGATATCCTTGTCTACTCATCGATGCTAGAGTAGCATGATATACACCTATAGATAATTATGATTATGCATCAGGAACATAGTCTATATGATATGTGGTTAAATTGTAACTTATTGATTTGGGGGGTTAAGTTCTTAGGTCATGTTGTGTCTGAGGTAGGTATATCTATTGACCCCTAGAAAGCAAAGGAAGTAATGTTATGGACACGTTCTTAAAATGTGTTTGAGATTAGGATATTATTGGGTTTAGTAGGATAAAAATAACATTTTATATAGTAATTTTCCTATCTATCATCACCTATGACTGTGTTGAAAAATAATGGAGTACAGTTCCAGTGACCATACCAGTGTGAAGAGGAATTTCTTGAGTTGGAGAAGAGGCTGACTATAGCTCCATTATTGATAATTCCTAAGCCTGGTATTAGTCATGATGTATATTTTGATGTATTAGATGTTATATTAGTATAATTACTAATGTATATTGATTAGGTGGTAGCTTATGGATAACTTCGGTTATGACCCAATGAGAAGTAGCACCTTACCCACAACTTGGAACTAGTAGATGTGGTCCATGCATTGTATTATTGGAAACATTATATCTTCAGTGAGTGGTTGTTTATACACTAACCACGATATCCTTCATTAAATCATCATATATAGGACCTCAATATGAGGTAGAATCATTGGGTAGAGTATCTATAGACATTCGACTTTTATATAACTTATGCACTAGGGAAATATAACATCATAGACAATTCTCTTAGCTATAAGATTAGGGTATCTCAAGAGATTTGTGAGAATCCTTATGAGTAGTAATGGAACATGATGAGATTATTAGATTAGTAGAGTATGGGTGATTCTTATGATTAGGGATCAATGACTTGTTCCCCTTTTATGATCATATATTCTCTTATTAACTAGGTAAAGACAGATCAAGAATCTTACCCTAAGTGTTCTATGAGGAGAGAATGACTTATTGATGGTGACCTATTACCTAGGTGTTCATTAGATGATAATGATGTGATACTTATACATAGAAGATTTATAGTCACTACTTTCATTAGGAAAGATATGATAATATAATTTCATGCCTCTAGATGGGTGGTACATCTTGGAGTGATAAATATGTATCATGACTTCAAATGATAGTTTTGGTATCTAGGGATGAAGAAGGAAATCTCGGGTATTGTTTCCTAATTCCTTAATCTCCATAGGTTAAATGTTGAGCACCATTATCCTAGTGATTTACTCAAGAAACTTCTAGTTCCCATGTGTAAGTGGTATGAAATCATGATGGACTTTTTGATAGGGTTATTGTAATGACCGAAAGTTTCATTAATGGAAAATCCCTCTTGATCCAGTTAAATGTCTCTTTATGGAAAATGTTTTTATAAGATGTCAACTTCTTTGGTTTTATGTTAAGAATTGTGACTGTTGTTAATATAGTCGTTGAATAGTTATCACATGATTAGTATAAATATAAGGCTTTAACGAACCCAATTTTACTCAGACAAAGGAAGCAATGGCCTCATCCAGTAGAATTGCCCCATACGAATCCCATTTGTCGGATCTCGGAAAAGAGGTGGCATCCTTGGGCTTCTCCCTTGACCAATCCCAAGCTGATATTCATTATGTCAAGCTCGAATGGGACCGTCTACGGGAAAAGTGGAAGTTTATAGAGATTACCACTTGAGCGATGTTATCCGAGCCACCCCAAGAGTCTATCACCATCGCACACCTTACCCTTAGGTCTTACGCGGTTTTTTTAAGGGGTTATGTAACAAATAAGTAATACTATGTTCATATACATTATTTTTTTATATAATATTGAATATAATTTCTAGTCATTTTTGATACATTGTAAATAGTTTTTAAAGTACAAATGGTGTTTTTAGTCATTATTTAATTAAGAATTCTATTTTATTAAATTAAGGGATTTTTGAATTAAATAATATTTTAATAAAATATTGTTATTAATAATAAATTGATTTTTATTAACTATAAATGATCATATAATTTTATGAATGCCATTAAAATTTTTTATTAAGGTTTGAAAGCCATTTTTGTCAAAACCCGTGAATTTTCAATAAATGTTGGTTTTTATTTTAAAAGTAAAAATTAACATATTTAGAAATTTTTTTAGATAAAATAAATTTTATTTTTGGAATCAGGACATCTAAATTATCCAACGGTAGATTTTTCATAATTTTCTGACAGTCAAATGTTTGGGTAAAAATTAAATACTGTTTAAATATATAATGTGTTTTATGACATCATAATGACCCAATGGTGATGTAATAAAATACCATTATCCTTATGTTCGTCCAATATAGGTTTTATCATTAAAATAAAGTGATTTTGGTTTTGTTTGACTTAATTTTCAAAGCATTAATGAACCCCTCAAGACATATTCAACACTTTGCCTTTTTAAATTAATTTCCATGGGAGTGTGACTCACCTCCACATAAGCAACCCTAATATTTTAAGAATTTCGGACTTGGGCCTTATAAAATATTATTTTACTATTCCCTTTTCCAAAAACCATGTGCAAAAACCATGGGATGGTTTGTGGTTTAGATTAATTTAATGTAAGGGGACCCAAACCTAAATAATAAAGAATTCCCTCACCTTTCCTATATAAACCCACCCAAGCTCCCACTTCCTCCTCGCTAAAATCCCTTGGAGTTCATCCAACCTCTGACCTACTCTCTCTAGAATCCTCCCAAGGTGCCCCAAGCTCCCAAGAAGCCTCTCACAAGCCTCTCTCTAGCCTTTGTAAGCACACTTCCAAGTAAGGGTTTTTTTCTTCCTTTCTCGTTTTTTGTCAATTTTCTTTAAGTTGTATTGCCATTTTAATTTCAATTATGAATGTTGGGGTATGGTTTTGAACCTCCCCCATACTTCCCTCTTATTGTTTGAATGATTGGAGACCCATTTATCTCTCATTAAATGCCTCTCATGTACACCTGTTACTATGCCAAAAATCTAAAAGGAACTTCTCTCTCTTCTTTTATATTCAAGCAATAATTTTGTATCATTAATCTAAATTCCATTCCAATTGTTGGTAAATGTATCTATATGACCTCCTTACTGTCCATTACATGTAAATATTATGAGGAGCCCCTTTCTATCTCATCAACCATTTTTATGAATTCTTATGTCACGCCGTTACGCTGCCGAAATCGCACCGATTTTCTAAGCCAATGCCATTGTGTAGTGAATACCATGACCATTTCTCCATCAAGGGTATTCACCTTTATTCACATTTACTTATTGATTATAATGTTTCATGTATTAATTCCATATTCCTTTATCGTGGAATAAATGATTATGTTTTATGAATCCATGTTTTATGATCCATGTGGCACACTTATGCATGAAATGAAATGTTTAAGAAGGGTGTGCCCTTATAGCGCTCCAATGCATTGGGTAAAGTATAGTATCATGATACGTCATGTGTAATGAGTGTTGACTCATGCTAATTCAAGTGCAATGAGGTTTTACTCGTGCTTCATGTGCAATGAGGGTTTACTCATGCTTTATGTGCAGTAAGCCTTGGCTCATGCTAATTCCATGTTAAGTGTTGTTGCCACATTTCCATGTTATGATTATCATGCTTTATCATGCCCTTATGTTCATGTTTCTTTTATTCTATATTTATATGCCTATTGTCTAACAGGTATTGTACTCCTCATGTTATTCCATGTGTACTCCCTTACTGGGCTTTATAGCTCACCCTTTTCTTATGCATGTCCTCAGGTTATCTCATGCAATGCTAAGTATGAGGGAATGTAGTGGTCTTGTAAAGGAAGTTTTCAATAAAGATTTTTTATTTCATGTTTCAAGTTTTTATGTAATGATCCTAAGCCCCAAAGACACTAAACCTCTCGATCTTCATTGTTGTATCAAGTGAAGTTTTATGTAATAAATCATGTTTAAGTTGTAATAAAAATCAGGGTTGTCATAGTTGGTATCAGAGGATATGTTTAGTTATTTTTGGGATTAGGAAACCCTAGTAAAGCCTTAGATACAAGACTAAGTTTAATAAAAACATCCCTATTTTTTGGTTAGTACTGAGTAAGTGGTTTATCAAACAAATACATCCCTGTCTGGATACGAGCAGGTAGAGGCGGCTCTGGCACAGATGTATCCTAGGGGTAAAACCCAAAAACACCGCTTTGAGCTAGACTCAAACAGAAACTAGTGCACAACAACAAGCCTTGCTGAACTCTTGGTTACGACACTCCTAGGGGATATGTTTTGATAAATTCATAATCTTAGTATGAACCCTTATTAAGGGAAAAATTCCCCTAAGAATATATGTTAGAAAGTAGATCATGAAAAGCCTAGATTAAAGCCTATAGACTCATGAGTTAAGGAAATAAAAGTTTATTTTTAAGTCATAAACTTTTGTCTTTGGATTTCCCTTTATGTGTTACCCCAAAATTTCTTTTTATTCCAGCCAATGGTCGGTAATAGGAGGACTCAGGCTAACAACCGTTGTGAAGATCAGTGTGATGATTGTACTAATGAGATGCCCAATCCAATGGGAGCGGGAATCGTGAACTTTGTCATGCTTCTCTCTCATCTAACTCAAGTTTTGAATAGAAACACGGGTCAAGAGGAACGTTTAACCCCCCTCCCTAAGAAAGAACAAGTCACTATCGAGAGCTTCATGAGACAAAGGCCTCCTACTTTTAGTGGATCATATGATCCCACGATCACTGAACAATGGATCAACTCCATTGAAAAGATCTTCTCCATCCTCCAATGTTCTGAACAAGAGAAGGTTCTCCTAACTGCTTATCGTATGGAGGGTGAAGCTGATCAATAGTGGACGTTGATCAAAAATATGAAGCCTGAGGAGGAGATAGAGGCTTTGGAATGGAACAAATTCTAGAAGATGTTTTTCAATAAATATTTTCCACGCACCCTCCGGCTTAAGATGGAAAGGGACTTCCTTTCCCTCAAGCAAAAAAGATGAAGAATCGGTTGGAGCGTACAATGAAAAATTCACAAGGCTTGCACGATATGCTTTCGGCTTTGTCGTTACCCCTGAATTCAAGGTTGACCGCTTCTTTGGTGGGCTGAAGCCTAGCTTGCGGAAAGCATTAGCGATCCGTGATTTTGACGGCTATGAGAAAATTGTCTGATGTGCCCTCAAGGTCGAAATGGAAATCGGATAATCACAGGGGTATCATGGGGACAATAAGCGTAAGGTGGACTTCAATGCTGGTGATACGATGGATAAATCTAATGGCGCTAAGAAGTTCCAGCACCCCACTTTCCAAAAGTGCGGAAAGAAGCACCCTGGAAATTGCCTTAAGGGGACGAAAAAATGCTTCAGGTGTGGAAGAAAAGGGCACCTAGATATTAACTGTCGGCAAGAAGGACTCACGACTACAAATGAGGAGAGGAATGATCTGTTCGAACCTCAACGCATTCTTAAATTCTATAAATGCAAAGAACTGGGTCATTTTGCAAATCAGTTCCCTAATCCAAGGGTTTTTGGAGGCAACCAACAACCTCCAAGATAGCAAGGAAGAGATTTTTCCATCACTTCTGCCGAAGTGAACCCCGACAATGAAGTGGTGATAGGTACGCTATTTATTCATTCAAGAATAGAAAAAGTGATTTTTGATTCAGGTTCTATACATTCTTTTATATCTCGAAAGTTTAGTAGAACAATCCCAGCACCACCACAAATCATGGAAGTAAAGATTTCGGTGAGTACGGAAAATGGTGAAATCATTGCATCCCATGAATATAAGTCCTCCCCTATTATTATATGTGGATTGAATTTCCCGGAGAACCTCTTCATACTCCCTCTGGTGGAATTTTATGCAATTCTTGGCATGGATTGGCTTTCCTTATATAGAGCCAACATAAATTATTGGGAGAGGGAAATCACACTCCATGTGGAGAATCGACCCCTGATTCTTTACAAGTGTCAAGAGGAAGATGAATCTCCTTTAGCTCCATCATCTCAAGCATGGATATCACTGCCCTATGAGCATGTGTATCTGGCTCAGATGATTGAGTCCAAAGAAGAAACCATCCTTGAAGAAATTCCTATTGTGAGGTAATTTGTGGAAGTGTTTTCCGAGGAACTGCCTGGTCTTCCTCCTAGAAGAGATGTTGAGTTCTCAATTGAACTTATACCTGGGACATTACCAATATCCAAGACTCCATATAGAATGGCTTTTGTTGAGCTTAAAGATCTGAAGAAACAACTACATGAGAATCTGGATAAAGGGTTTATACGCCCAAGTGCTTCACCATGGGGTGCACCAGTCCTCTTCGTTAAGAAGAAGGATGGGTCAATGCGGTTTTGCATCGATTATCGTGAACTTTACAAAATCACGATAAAGAACAAGTATCCTCTCCCAAGAATCGATGACTTGTTTGATCAGCTGCGTGGAGCACAATACTTCTCCAAGGTGGACTTGCGGTCGGGATATTATCAAGTAAGGGTGAAGAAGGAAGATGTCCCCAATACTGCTTTTCATACAAGATACGGACACTATGAATTCATAGTAATGCCTTTTGGACTCACCAATGCTCCAGAAATATTCATGGACTTGATGAATAGAGTCTTTAGAGATTACCTTGACAAATTTGTGGTAGTCTTTATAGATGATATTCTACTATACTCCAAAACCAAGGAGGATCATGAGAAGCATTTAAGAACTGTACTAGAGACTTTGCGCAAGGAGATGCTCTATGAAAAGTACAGAAAGTGTGAGTTCTGGTTGAAGGAGGTCTCATTCTTGGGCCATATCATCACAAGCAATGGAATATCTATGAACCCCTCCAAAATAGATGCAATAGAGGGATGGCTGAGGCCAACATCGGTAACGGATATCCGTAGCTTCTTGGGGTTAGATGGATATTATCGACAATTTGTGAGGAATTTCTCACGATTTTCCAACCCTCTTACCAAGATAACTCTAAAGGGAGTAAATTTTTCTTGGAGTGATGAATGTGAAGAAAGCTTCAAGGAGTTAAAAAGGAGTCTTATCACTGCACCTGTGCTCACTTTACCCACAATTGGGGAGATTTTTGTGGTATTCAGGGATGCTTCGAAGAAGGGATTAGGTTGTGTGCTGATTAAGAATGATAAAGTGATACCCTATGCCTCAAGGCAGTTGAAAATCCATGAGCGAAACTATCCAACGCATGATCTGGAGTTAGCGGCGGTGATCTTTGCCTTGAAAATATGGCGGCATTATCTCTATGGAGAGAAATGTGAGATATATACTGACCACAAGAGTCTTAAATATATATTCACACAGAAAGAGCTTAATATGCGCCAGAGAAGATGGATAGAGATCATCAAGGATTATGACTGTTCAATACATTACCACCCTGGAAAAGCGAACAAGGTGGCAGATGCCCTAAGTAGAAAGGATCCAGCTATTCTCTCAATGATGATAATTGAGAAGGATCCAATCTTCTTATAATTGATAAAGATGGACGTGGGAATCATAAAGAAGGGAAAACCATCAATCCTTTCACAAATGATTGCTCAACCATCTCTTTTGGAAAGGTTAAAGGATTCTCAAAAGGATGATGTGGGAATTCAAGAAAAAGTGGAAGCTATCAAAAAGGGGAAATCCTCAGAGTTTATTGTTAATGAAGAAGGAATTGTGCGGTTTGGGAAAAGACTATGTGTTCCATCAAGTCCGGAGCTGAAGAAGGGACTTTTGGATGATGCACATAGTTCAAATTTCTCTATTCACTTAGGGAGCACAAAGATGTATCGAGATCTCCGAGAAAACTTTTGGTGGGATAATATGAAGAAGGAGATCGCTGAATTTACATCAAAGTGTCTGGTGTGTCAGCAAGTGAAGGCAGAGAGGAAGAATTCTAAGGGGATGATGCAACCATTGCCCATACCAAAATGGAAATGGGAGAACATCACTATAGACTTTGTCACTGGACTTCCAAGGACATCCAAAGGCAACAATGAAATATGGGTTATTATGGATCGTCTTATAAAGACTCCCCACCTCATTGCTATTTAGGAGGATTTCTCATTGGATCAACTGGCATAGATATATATCAGGGAAGTGGTAAGGTTGCATGGAGTACCACTATCTATTGTGTCTGACTGAGATCCAAGATTCACCTCTAAGTTTTGGAAGAGTCTTCAACATGCTCTGAATACTGAACTGAACTTCAGTATGGCCTATCATCCTCAAACCGATGGCCAATCCGAGCGGACTATCCAAACACTTGAGGATATGTTGAGAGCGTGCTCAATGGACTTTAAAGGAGGATGGGATCAACATCTTCCACCGGTTGATTTCTCTTATAATAACAGTTTCCACTCAAGCATCCAAATGGCACCATATGAAGCCCTGTATGGGAAAAGGTGAAGAACACCAACATGTTGGGATGAGGTCGGTGAACGTAAGTTTCTTGGACCAGAAATGGTCGAGGAAATGGTGGAGAAGGTGAAAACCATTCAGCAGCATATCAAGGCAGCCCAGAGTCGATAGAAGAGTTATGCAGATAATCGTCGATGATACCTTGAGTTTAAAGTTGGATACATGGTGTTTCTACGCATATCTCCGTGGAAAAAGGTCATGAGGTTTGGAAAGAAAGGGAAGTTAAGTCCAAGGTACATCGGCCCCTTCGAGATTCTTGATCGTGTTGGGGTTGTGGCCTATCGACTAGCACTTCCACCTACTATGGCCAATGTGCATGATGTCTTTCATGTATCCCTCTTAAGTAAGTACATACCGGACCCTTCACATGTACTCTCTTCCGAGGTTGTACAATTGGAAGATGATCTTTCTTATGAGGAGCAACCAGTGAAGATATTAGATCGTAGAGAAAAAGTTCTACAAAATAAGACAATGCCCCTCATCAAGGTGTTATGGAGAAACCATAAGTTTGAAGAAGCAACTTGGGAGTCGGAGGATATGATGAAGCTGAGTTACCCACATTTGTTTTAGTGTGGGAAAAGGAAAATTTCGAGGGTGAAATTTATTAAGGGGGGAATATTGTAACGACCCAAAGTTTCATTAATGGAAAATCCCTCTTGATCTAGTTAAATGTCTCTTTATGAAAAAAAAATTTATAAGATGTCAACTTCTTTGGTTTTATGTTAATAATTGTGACCGTTGTTAATATAGTCATTGAACAGTGATCACATGATTAGTATAAATATAAGGCTTTAATGAACCCAATTTTACTCAGACAAAGGAAGCGATGGCCTCATCCAGTAGAATTGCCCCATACGAAGCCCATTTGTTGGAGCTCGAAAAAGAGGTGGAATCCTTGGGCTTCGCTCTTGACCAAGCCCAAGCTAAGCTTCATTATGTCAAGCTCGAATGGGACTTTCTATGGGAAAATTGGAAGTTGATATAGATTACCACTCGAGCGATGTTATCCAAGCCACCCCAAGAGTCTGTCACCATCGCACACCATACCCTTAGGTCATATGCGGCTGTTTTAAGGGGTTATGTAACAAATAAGTAATACTATGTTCATGTACATTATTTTGGTATATAATAATGAATATAATTTCTAGTCATTTTTGATACATTGTAAATAGTTTTTAAAGTACAAATGGTGTTTTTAGTCATTATTTAATTAAGAATTCTATTTTACTAAATTAAGGGATTTTTGAATTAAATAATATTTTAATAAAATATTATTATTAATATTAAATTAATTTTTATTAAGTATAAATGATCTTATAATTTTATGAATTCCATTAAAAAAATTTATTAAGGATTGAAAGCCATTTTTGTCAAAACCCGTGAATTTTTTATAAATGTCGGTTTTTATTTTAAAAGTGAAAATTAACATATTTAGAAAAAAATTTAGATAAAATAAATGTCATTTCTAGAATCAGGATATTGAAATTATCTAATGGTGAATTTTTCATAATTTTCTGAGACAGTCAAATTTTTGGGTAAAAATTAAATACCGTTTAAATATATAATCTGTTTTATAACATCATAATGACCCAATGGTGATGTAATAAAATACCATAATCCTTATGTTCGGAAAAAATTATGTTTTATCATTAAAATAAAGGGATTTTGGTTTTGTTTGACTTACTTTTAAAAGCATTAATGAACCCCTGAAGACATATTCAACACTTTTCCTTTTTAAATTAATTTCCATGGGAGTGTGACTCACCTCTACATAATCAACCCTAATATTTTAAGAAGTTCGGACTTGGGCCTTATAAAATATTTTTTTCCTCTTCCCTTTGCCAAAAACCATGTGCAAAAACCATGGGATGGTTTGTGGTTTGGATTAATTTAATGTAAGGGGACCCAAACCTAAATAATAAAGAATTCCATCACCTTTCTTATATAAACCCACCCAGGATCCCACTTCCTCCTCACTAAAATACCTTGGAGTTCGTCCAACCTCTTCCTTACTCTCTCTATAATCCTCCCAAGGTGCCCCAAGCTCCCAAGAAGCCTCTCACAAGCCTCTCTCTAGCCTTTGGAAGCACACTTCCAAGTAAGGGTTTTTTTCTTCCTTTCTCATTTTTGTCAATTTTCTTTAAGTTGTATTGCCATTTTAATTGCAATTATGAATGTTGGGGTATGGTTTCACACCTCCCCCATACTGACCTATTATTGTTTTAATGATGGGAGACCCATTTCTCTCTCATTAAATTCCTCCCATGTACACCCGTTACTATGCCGAAAATCTGAAAGGAACTTCTCTCTCTTCTTTTACATTCAAGCAATAATTTTGTATCATGAATCTAAATTCCATTCCAATTGTTGGGACATGTATCTATATGACCTTCTTAATATCCATTACATGTAAATATTATTATTAGACCCTTTCTCTCTCATCAACCATTTTTATGAATTCTTATGTCACGCCGTTACGCTGCCGAAATCGTACCGATTTTCTAAGCCAATGCCATTGTGTAGTAAATATCATGCCCATTTCTCCATCAAGGGTATTCACCTTTACGCATATTTACTTATTGATTATAATGTTTCATATATGAATTCCACATTCCTTTATCGTGGAATAAATGATTATGTTTTATGAATCCTTGTTTTATGATCCATGTGGCACACTTATTCATGAAATGAAATGTTTAAGAAGGGTGCGCCCTTATAGCACTCCAATGCATTGGGTAAAGTATAGTATCATGATACATCATGTGCCCTTATGTTCATGTTTCTTTTATGCTCTATTGATATTCCTATTTTCTAACATGTATTGTACTCCTCATGTTATTCCATGTGTACTCCCTTACTGGGCTTTATAGCTCACCCTTTTCTTATGCATGTCCTCAGGTTATCCCATGCAATGCTAAGTACGAGGGAATGTAGTGGACTTGTAAAGGAATTTTTCAATAAAGATGTTGTATTTCATGTTTCAAGTTTTTATGTAATGATCCTAATCCCCAAATACACTAAACCTCTTGATCTTCTTTGTTGTATCAAGTGATGTTTTATGTAATAAATCATGTTTAAGTTGTAATAAAAAGTAGGGTTGTCATAGTTATCAAGGACCCTGAGGAATTGTGATGTTTTCTGGGTGATTATTGATCAGCTAATGAAGTTTGGTCACTTCTTACTAATCTAATAGATTCAATAAGTAGAATATCTAATAAAGCTATATGTTCTTTAGATAGTGAACTTACATCGGGTTCCATTGATCATTGTTTCTGATAGGGATTCAGGTTTCACATCACGTTTTTTTAAAGGCTTTAAAAAATCCCTAGGGACTCAGTTGAGATTGATCACATCATACCATCCTCAAACAGACATATATTTTGAGTAGATGATTCACATACTAAAGGATATTATTCAATATTTCATCCTATATTTTAGTGGAGATTTGGATGATCATCATTACTAGGTTGAGTTTACATACAAAAATAATAACCAAACCTTGATCCCGATGAAACATTATAAGGCTCTTTATGGGAGGCCATGTCGTTCACTAATTTTTATGCATGAGGTCTGGGAGGTAGTAGTTATGGGGCCCAATATTCTTAAGGAGACCTATGAGAAAGTTCACCTAAATCATAAGAATTTTTTTATAGCTCATAATAGGAAGAGATCTTATTCTTACCATAGGAGGATATCTTTGGAGTTAACTATAAGTGGTCAGGTTTTTTTTAGAGTGACTCCACAGTTAGTTCATCGATGTTTGTGGAATAAAGTAAAGATATGCCCATTCTATGTTAGACCCTTTGAGATCATCAAGTATGTTTGGATAGTGGCATACCATCTAGATCTTCCTTATTGTTATCATAGTATGCACGACATGTTTCATGTGTCACAACTCTAGAGGTATATGCCCTATCTTAAACATGTCATTGATTTTAAGGATGATAAGCTAGATCATGACATGTATTTCATAGAGTGATTGGTGTGTATTTTAGACCATAGTGTGAAAGTAATTTGAGGGAATATGGTACCACTTGTCTAAATCTTTTGGTGGCATGGGCATATCCTAGAGGATACATGAGAATGGGAGGCTAACTTATGGAAGCTTAAATGCGTGTGTGTTGACTTTTCTATCCAAAATAGGTGGTACCATACCATAGTGGAGGTATCTATGCTATAGTGGTGCTATGGAATTGATTCCATACTATAGAGAAAAGGGTTACACTATGGTGATGTCTATTGATGTAGGTTGAACTATAGTCTTTTCCATAGAGGGATATTCAGGGAAGTTGTGTTGTGGTAACTTAGATGATGTCACAAGAACCTTCTTCATGTTATTTTTAGATATTGGGTAATTTTTTGGTATTCAGGAGTTATTAATTTTAATAGGATATTACAAAATTATTTCAGGTGTTTCATTTTATAAATTTAATTGGGATTTAATGTGGGGTTTTCACTTTGAATTGATCTTAGAAGATCCCCTAAAAATAACCATCCTCCCTCATCACAATGGTGATCAATCCAAGAACTTTTAAGGGATGAAAGAATGTATTCAAACCATAGTAATTCAATTTAAACTATATTATTTTGAAACCTTGTATGATTCTATGCACTATTAGTCACTTACACACTATGGAGGTTGACTTCTAGTGCTCTCTATGTGGCAAGACGTCATCTTGTGTTGTGGTTTTCCTATTAAATCACTCTTCTATTTCATATAAGGTATTCTCTATACCATGAATCCTAATTATATACTCCTACATGATATCGTGATCTACTTGGACTTGGTTCCTTCAAGTTGGGTAGTTTTGTTCCCTCATCTCTTATCGATGTTCCAATAGTGAATTCTTCATTTTCTCCCAACCATACATAAAGACTATTATTATTATAAATTAATTTTGGGAGTTTTTTGTTTGAAATACATTTTGGTTGGTGTGTGAGTGAGATTCGGGTAATGAAACCCTTGACGGGACTTGACATCGACATTGAAATACTTAAGGTAGGAAGTTCCTTACCATTTGGGGCTCTTGTATACACTTTTTTCCATGATATGATTCATGTGTAATCATGGTTTTAATTTTCCATTGATGGTGAATGATTTTAGGTGTGTGAATTGTTATGATACTCATATATGGCACTTGTTTTAATGAAAATTGTTAAAATAGATTGATTTCATGCTAGATATTGATTCACATGTTGACATATGGTGCTATTATATATCTCATGATGACATTTTATGTTTGTTTATCAAGATAAAACTTGTTGTGTATTATATTTCCTTTGGATATTTGGTGCATGGTACACATGATAGGTGATTTTCATGATATGGTTACCCCTTATAGGGGGGTTATCATGATGTGTGATGATGAATATAATAGATTAAGATTTCCTTATATCCCATAAATAACTCGATGCCTTGAGTATTCTGAGGAACATGTTAATACTCATTGCCTTGTGGATTCTGAGTAGTGTGCCAACTCAATGCCTTGTGGATTATAGGTAGCATGTCCACTTGATTCCTTGAGGATTCTGAGTGACATTTCAACAAACATGTTGCTAGTGCTGATTTTTCCAATATCTCTGTTATCCATATGGTATATAGTCGTAGCAGGTATGATCAAGGGTTTGTGCTAGATTCGTTAGCACATAACCGATTGGTACATGATTGTGACTTGTTGTTATTTCCTTCATAATAATTATTATTATCATGGAATACACCTATTTTAAATGTACACACGTGTTAAGGATGCATTAGTGGTTTCGTATTGGATTTTATTACTCACACCCTACAAGGACATCTTGATGTGCATGAAGACATCATGTATAGGGATTCAAGTAAGGGATAGGGAATCGTAGTTGATGGATGAGTTATGGAGCATGGAGATGGTGGAAGATTCAGATGGACTCCATAGTTTTTTATTTATTTACCTGCTATAATTTGATACTATAGTTTCGTATGCCACTTTGGGAGACCATTTATTACCTGTATGACCTGTGTGCCTTTTGATTAGTTACTTTTTACATGACACCTTGATCATTATATTATTTATTATTCTATTTTATTATTTTTCTATGACATGATACTGAGGGTATATTATCCCTATTGGAATACTTAAACCTTCATTTCTATTTGGTATCCTCTTACGTATAGGGAGGCATGAATGAGGTCATGTGGTACTTCGATTTAGACATGGTGGTTTTGGTTGAGGTGTTACAATCAATGTGTAAGTTCATCTGAAAAATTTATTTATTTTGCTCCTCTAAATGAATCAAGTTCAATGTGTGAAGAGTATAAGTGATTGGAACTATAAAATAAGTTGAATACCTCTACTTTTAGGTTAAGACATACCTAAAGAAATATCATAGTAAATTTATCCCTTATATATTTAGGTATTTCTAGTACCTTTATGTTGAAAAAAACACATATGAAACAAGAAGCTAATGAAATAGAGAATGCATTGGATAAAAATTCACACAAGTGTACCACTCTTAATAAACTCATTGAATAAAATTAATAATATGTATTAATTTATAAAAAATTTCTAGTTTAAGAGGAATTGTAAAGGATTTTTTGTGAGAAGGTTTTGATTAAGTAATTTTATTAATAAAATATTCTTTCACTAAAATAAACCCACAAATATATCATTGAATTCAAAGATAGTTAATTGTAGATCTAGGGAGAATAGTGAAAAAAATTGATCATTACTTTTAAGAAAGGAGTTAAATACATAAATAATGAGTAAAGAAGATAAATAAAGAATGGGAAGAGGGAATAATTTTTGTTTTGGTTGAGAAAAATGTTATAAAATTAAAAAAAATTGAACATGAAGTGAAACTTAGAAATAGGGAAGTGGTTCAACTAAATACTTCCCAACAAGGTGAAAAAGAAGAACTTCCATGAAATTTTATAAAAATATTCATTCTTCCAAAATGACTTAATTATGAGGATTTATTTATTTTACCTTATTTGATATTTTATTTACCTAAGAGTGAAATATAGTGTGAAAAAACAAGGTGGATCTCTCAAGGAGGATGCTCACAACACACAAAATTTCCATTGTCACTATTATATTCTATCTAATATAAAACTACTAAACTAAAATAAATAGGGGGTTTTTAAATGAATGTAATATAAAATTATATATATATATATATAAATAAAATAAAAAACATAATTATGTTAGAATAAATAATTAAGTAAAATTTTATTAGGAGGTTATGGTTATTGAAATCATTGTTTAAAATATTTCTCAATATTCAATTCAATGTAGTGATCGAGAACTATTAAACTACACCCCCTCATTTGAAATTTCATCACCCCATACTGACACCTATTCATACAAGTAAATTCTATTATAAATGTAATATATGAGAACTCATTATTGATCATCTCTACTCATTTCATGCTCTACTGTATGCATGACATAAATAGTAAAGGGAAATATGATTGATAAATAAGAATAAGAATTCATACTATAGAGAAAATGGGGTCCAAGCTCACCATAATCAATTTAAACATCGAAAAAATTCCCATAATTTAATAAATAGATTTAAATTAAAGTGAAATAAAACTCAATAAAACCATCATTCCCTCCCTCAAACAAACGCCAAAGTTATTTTTTCATTTTTAGTGGTGTTGAGAAAGGAACACGATGAGAGAAACACATAAAAGTAAAAAATTAAAGAATGAGGTATGAATAATAAGTATAATATATATATATATATAAAGTATAAAAATATTCTAAAATATAAAATAAACACCATATATACAAAAAACAGGCACAATATTTCCATACCTTTGAAATGGCAGTGGAGGATAAATTTATAGGTATAGGTGTGAAGAATTTTCACTTCAAAAACATCCCTAGAAATTTGAAATGTTGTAGAGATCTTAAATGGATGATTTTAGAAAAGTTTTCTTCTTGAAAGTTGTTCATTTATTTCTTTTTTGTGCACCTAAAAAAATTGTATTTATTTTCTTATAATTGAATTATTTTTTGATATTTTACTCAAGATATTTATTCTAGTTATTTGATTATTCAAATTTCAAATCTACACATTCCCATACCATTATGGACTTTAAGGAGGTATAATCATGTGGGTACACATCTATTAAAGTTTTTAAATTGAATCTTATCTATCTACTTGATGAATTTGAGATTAATTACACCTTTCACTTATGAGATATAATCCTATCTTTAAAAGTATCCAGATTTGTGTATAGATTTAGAGGCCCATATTGTGAGATGGTATTGGGCCTTTAGATATTGGATTAAACTTTGGATACTATTGAATTAAATAAATCCCAAGATGTATGGAAGCCAAAAAAAATTAATTTTACACTTTCAATCATTTTATAAAAAGTTATACATTAAAAATAAAAGAAAATTAAAACTGTTAAAATCCAAAATTAGTCCATTTTTTCAATTAAACTCAAAATACTAAAAAAAGCTAAAAATGTGAAAATTTAACATTAAATAATATGATGGTTGGATTATAAACATTTAATTATAGTATAAAATGTATGAAGATATTAGATTTATCACTACCCCACACTTAACCATTTTACTCCCAAGAAATCAATAAATATCCGAATCAAAATCCACATAAGGATCAAAAATGAGAAAACATACATGATCTTTTAGAAAATATAATTTCATCATGTATATATAAATAAAATTCATATAATTTAAACTCATCAAATTTAAATTCATTCAACCTCATAAATCCATCCATGGGATAATCACATCCTACCTCACATTGAATATTATGTCGCTCTTCACTCAAGAAAAATTAAATCTGGAGTTATGTTCATAAATGTAAAATTAATGTATCACCATATACTTGTGAAAATTCTTATTTCTAAATAGCATGATACATTAAAATTAATTTAATCATGAGGAATTTTCCATTAAATTTATGTGTCTTATGGTTTGTGTTTAAAAATATTTAAAAAATTAAGGTCGAAAAGAGGAGGTTAAACTCTTAAGTAGAATGCATGAATATTTAGTAAAAACCCAAAATAAACCGCACTAAATTACCCTTAATAATTTGAAACAAAAAACCACAAACTTTTATAACATGGTACATGATTCAATAAGTTATTATAATGAATTACATCATCCAAGTTCTCCTCCTCTCCCCTTTTCCTTTTTTAATGATACAGAAAGGTGCAATGTTTTTGATTTTTTTTACTTTTCATCATGGAGGATGAGTTCAAAATTGAATACAATGAGTGAATGAAACTAAATTAAATTTATTTTAGATATTTACATTCAAAAAATAAATCACAATGAATAATTCAATTTCATCTCTATTTTTTTCAAAAAAATATTTTTTTTACAGAGAATCTAATTATACAAATAAAGCATAATAAAATGATGAATCGAGTGAAATTATCTCTAAATCCACTTAAACAATTATGAAATAAACCAAAAAAACACAAAAAAAATGAATAAAATCCAAAATAATTCACATTAAAGTCTCTTCCCCATAATCAAACTTGAAATATCAATGAAAAATACAAAAAGTGAAAATAGGTTTAGAAAAATTAGCTTGTAATGTGACTTAATCCTATAATGAAATTCATGGAATTTAGAGGATACAAAAGTATAGATGTAAAGGAAGGTATTAGGTAAATATTTTGATAGATAATAAAATTATTCAATCATCTGAAAAACATTTTATAAACTCCAAATATTTGAAAGATAAAAATCACAAGTTATGGTTCTCACACAAAATCTATGTTTCCCTCAAGAAAGTGTTGATATTAGGAAGAATATGTAAAATTGGATCAAAATATCTCATATTACTAGAAAAATATTATATTTATTATTTCATGGGAATGGATATAAAAAATCATTCAAACTCATAAAAAATTGAAAATCCAATTCAAATAAAAAATCTCCATATCAACAGTCATTTAAAATCCTTTTCTTCAAAAGTCATGTCAATCATATCTAAAAATAAATTTATGTGTAAAAAATTATAAGAATATTAATTAAAGCTAAATGTTCCTAAAAAATAAAAATAAAAAATAAAAAAACACACAATAATAACTAAACTGGTTGACACTCCCCCCACACTTAGATTTTACTACCACTCATTTCATCTCAACAAATTATAAATAAGGGTAGAAAAAACAAAGATAAGTAAGATAAAACCAAAATTTATTTTATAGTGGAATATTTGAGTTAAGATCCTAGATACTTCCACTAGACTGAGAATTCAATAAATAAATAAATGTAAAAGAAAAATAAAGAAAAATAAAGGCAAATGGAAAAGAGGATAGAACATGGTTTAGACCCCTCGTGTGGGTGCTAGGTTTTTAATACCCAAAGTTAGGTAGCTATAGTGTATTAACCCCAATTATAAGATGGATAGGGTTTATTAATCCTAAACCACCACATATTATTTTTTCCAACATCTATCAATAGATTATAGGAGTTAGAACCCACAATGAAATGAAAAATATCCCAACCCCAAGAAGATATGAAAGAGAAAAATTTAAGAGCAATGGGGGGAAGAATATATGTGTGCTCCCTATTTTTCTCAGTTTGAGGAGTGGTGTAAAATAGTAGTGAATATAATATAATAGGATGTGTATTCTCTTCTAGTTCATGTTTATCAAATAATTTTTTGTTTTGTTCCATCATCCTCATATGCACCAATGTACAACTCAACTAACCCCTCCATTCTCTCCTCAATACAAACAAATTCTTTATCTTGTTCATCCAGGGCCTGAAATAGTGGTACTGAATCTAAAAAATAAGTATAAGAGAGATCAGTTTTCAATTAAAAATTAATAATATTTCAATCAAAATAATTCTTAGAAAGTGTATCTTCCTCAAAACTTTTAACATAAAACTGTTTTTCCAAAACCAGGGTAGTTGGGAATTCATTTTTTAGAGAGGGAAGTGGATATTCAAGTATTTATTTATCCTAAAAAATGTATTCATGAAATTAATGTGGAATATTCATTTTATTCTTCTTATCTTATCATTATTTCTATTCCATCCATATAACATTAACTTCATCAAATTTGGTGGTCACTGATGCTATTAGCTCCTTTACTTTTTCAAGAATTTTGAAATTATCTCGAATCATCAAGTAATTTTGTTCAATTTGAATATTTAATGTATCTTACCTACTAAAATTTTTTTAATAGTCCATTCATATAAAAAATCACTAATGTAATCCATAACCTAAGTAAATAAAGATATGAAATAAATCTCTTTTATTAAATGTTTTATTTTTTTGTTTTTTATGAAAAATAATACACATAATCTTTGGCCTCCCTATAAACGATGATAAATTGATGATGAGGATTTTTCCATTTTACCTCAGTAAATATTTTATTCACCTAATAATTCAATATAGTGTGCACAACTAGGGTCAATATCTCAAGGAGGCCACTCACAACACACTGAATTCCTATTGTTACTATTATATTCTATCTAATAAAAAATAATAAAATAAAATTAAGAGAGAGTCCTGAAATTAATGAAATATAAAATGGTATATAAATATAAATTAAATGATGATGTTAGAATATATAATGAAGAAAAATGTTCTTAGGAGGTTATAGTTATTGAAATCATTTTTCAAAAGAGTTCTCAATATTCAATTCAATGTAGTGATCATGAACTATCACACTACACCCCCTATTTGAAATTTCTTCACCCCATAACAAGACCTCTACATATGGGGAAATTATCTTCCAAAAACATTTATAATAACTTATTTCTAACCGTATCTACTCATTATATTATCCACCATATGCATGATAGAAATAGTCAAGGGAAGGATGATTAATAAACGAGAAGAATAATTCAAACATAGAGAAAATGGGGAAACCTATCACTGTAATCAATTTAAACATCTAAAAAATAAAATAACTGAATAAATATATTGAAATTAAAAAATAATAAAACTCAATAAAACCACCATTCCCTCCCTCAAACAAACATTGAGGTTATTTCTCTATTTTTAGTAGATTTAATTAAGAGAACACAGTATGAGAAACACATAAAAGTAAAAATGATAGAATGAGGTATGAAGAAGAATACTAATATATATAAAGTATAAAAATATACTATTATGGAAAAGAAACACTAAAGATACAAAAAATGGATGCTATATTTCCACCCATTTGAAATTGAGGTGGAGGATAAATTTATAGGAAGAGGTATGAAGAATTTTCACTCCAAAAACATCCCCCAAAATTTGGTAGGTGGTATACTGATTAAATAGTCGATTTTGAAGACATTTATTCTTATAAATTTTTATATATGTCTTTTGTGTTCACCAATGAAATTTTAGCTTTATTTTCAAAGAATTGAATGAGTTATGGCTGTTTTATTCTAGATATTTATTTTGGAAAGGTGACTATTTTAATTCTAAATCTCGACTTTACCATGACTTTATGACCTTGAAGGAGGTAGATTCATGTGGTTCCTTGGTTTTTAAAGTTTTTTAGAAGAATATTATCTACCTAATTATCTAATTTTAGATTAACTGGGCTGGCCACTTTTGATATATAATCCCATATATAAAAGTAACCAGATATGTGCACAGATTTTGAGGCCTGTATTGTGAGTTAGTTTTTGAACTTCAGATGTTGGATTAATATTTGGATACAATTTAATTAAATTAATCCTAGGATGTATGGAATCCTAGAAAAATTATTTTAAAATTTTCAATCATTTTTGAAAATTTTATTCCATAAATACATAAGAAAATTAAAACAGTTAAAATCCAAAATTATGTTATTTTTCTAATAAAGCTAAAAATACTATAAAAAACAAAAAATGTGACAATTTCCCATTAAATAAAACTTTTTTAGGATTATAAACATTTAATTATAGTATAAAATATATGAAAATATTAGCTTCATCAAGACTCATTTTATCTGTTAGATGTTCTTGAAGTTATTAGAAGTTAAATCCAATGCATGCTCATAGAAAGAGGTAACCCTATGTTCTAGAAATTCAAAATGCACTAATTTTAATTCTTTGAATATTGAAATTTTCAATTTAACTTTTTAACTAAATTTTTCTGGAGGTAATAGTGAGAAACTAATCACAACCTTCAGGGTGAAAGAAATAAATGAAGAAGGGGTTCCCATCATAGATTCCAAAATGAAGTGTTACTCAAAATACAAAAGAAGATCAAGATGTGAAAAATGATTTAAAAAAATAAAACAATATTTTTTATATTTTTGGTGTTCCAAAAAATAGACATAGGTCTATTAACTATTTGTATAATATGAGAGTTACTAAATAAAATATAAGTCCAACATTAAAGGAGAGAAAAATTAAAGTCAAGAGAAATTTTTCTAAATACAATCAATTTCCATAGAAGAAATTAAATCTATTTAAATATAATATATATGAATATTTTGATAACATCTATGAATTTTTTAATAAAATTATTCATTGTGATGATGAGTTTTAATTTACAACGACCCAATATGTTTCAATTATAACTAAAGTAAGATGAATACAAAAGATGAAGAAAAATAAAATAAAGGGGATGAGTCTAACTTGGGGTGTAAGAAAATGAAATTAATAAACAATATACACTCAATAATAAAGTAATGTAAGATTATACACTAAATAGAAGATTATTTTATTGGGTAATTAAAGGAAATATCATGGATAGTTTCCAAAAATACATGAATATTAAAGTTAAAGTAAGAAATCTAGAAGAACCAAGAGAATCAATATGAGAAAGAAATAAATTGATTGTTTTGGTGAAAGAAATATTTGATAAATAATATTGATTTCATGAGAGTTTTATAAATAATAGTAATTTAAATAAAAATAATAAAGTATGTGAAATATTTAAACAATCCAGTCATGCACTTAAAATGTGCATGACACTACTACCCGAACAAGGGAATTTATTGAACAAAATGAAGATAATATTGAGGAATTAATATGAAATATTTTTGGTTTTGAAGAATAAATATTTACAATTGTAAAACTTTTAACATGATAATAAAGTATGAATGACCATTTGTCATGATTAGTTGTAAATAGTAAGATTGAGGAAATATATAAAATTACATGTGAATTGCTATCTATTGTCAAAAAAATAAAGTTCCATGTGAATTGTATGTTTAAATTAATATAAATTACATTCTAATATGGGAAGTTAAAATGTTTAAAATCAAATTGGAAGAAATCATGAAGAGTTATCATAAAATTGGAACAAAATTTAAAAGAGTTTCTAGGTTGAGAAATATCTCTCAAACTTGTTTGTATAACTAAATAGAAAAATATAAATCACCTTATTCTCATATATATTGTGTTTATTTTAATTATGAAATGAATTTAATGTGATAAAATTCAGCTGGATAACTTAAATAGTGGTGAAATTTTTTGAATAAATTATAGGTAATATATCTTTCTTGGAGTGCTCAAATAGATATCATGTTTACTCATTCCAACACTTCAATTTTTATCATCCATGATAGAGAAGATGGATGGAGTTCACCCCGTGAGAGGTGGTAAAAATTTTCTAGTTTCATAACATATATATCTCATGAAGATTTAAAATTTTGTTAATTTTGGATCTGGTGATTTTAATTATTTAATTATTTCAATTGAAATACCTTAAATTCTAAACGACTATAAAATTTATGTTTTGGATATTATAATACTAGATATTGGAGATTCTAAACACAGAGGTTCTAGATGATGATAAATTCAAAATGTTGAAATTATATAAAATGAATATTTTTTCATTGATGAGGTATGGTGTCTATACTCTTATATTCTTATATGGAAAATAATTCTAATATTAAAGGGGGGATTTTTATTATTAATGATAAAAAATGTGATTTTAAATGGAAAAACCCTTCTTTGGTTTGAATGTTTTTAATCTATTTTTTGAGATTGATGCGGGAGATAAGTTGAATAAAAAAAGTTTACACACCCCTTTATTAAAGTTTTTTGGGTTGGAATCACTTGATAAATTAATTATTGATAGATTTAATGTCAATGTTAGTAACTCTTGTTTTCTACACCAAGAATGGATTGTATAGACTTAGAGTTGATTAGTGTTTTTCTTAATTCCTGAAGAAAAGTGATGGAATCCTTTTCTCAAGGAATCAGGTTCTATTTTAAATACAAATAATGATGAGGGGAGATGATGAAATTTCTAGTTATGGTTAGATCTCAAGATGAGTGTGAATTTTACTCACTCTTAAACCTTTTAATTTATTTTAAATAAGGTGGAGAATTTCTCTTTTAAAAACTTTATAAATAATTTACTTTAGTTCATATTAGGTAGAATGGGTATTGAAAACAAATTCAAAGGGGGGAGATTAAAGAACCCAATGGATTTTGAAGATGATGATGAGTGTTTTATTTATCTTCAATAGTTAAATAACCCAATGGATGGTGATAAGTGTTGTATTTTTCATCAATAGTTAAAGAACCCAATAGATGATGATAAGTGTTAATATTTGAGTAAATTAAATGAGTAAGGAAAGTTAAAGATAAAGATGGAGCTTACTGCAAGTGAATTTAAAGATAACATTCTAGAATTTAACACTCCAAAATATAGACACGGGTTGAATCAACTTATGAAAAATAACATTGCAAAATATTAACCAGATTATTGATGTAGAAGAGTGTATTTATGGAAGTAATGGAGTTAATGTTTTTGAGTGAAGATGTATATTTTCGGAATAAATGATATATAATGATTGTTGAGCTTAATTTTAGTGTGAATCAATGATAATTATCACATTTTTATGAAATCATGATTGACTACATGTCTTACTAGAGTTTCTAAGAATCTGTATATGTGTTTAAAAAGTAAATATGGAGTACAATTGTATGGTGTTGAAGTGCATAATATTGAGGAATATTTATCCAGAAGTTAAACTCTCCAAAAGTTACACTACTTATAAGTTACTTATAAAGGAATAACTAGGTATACAGGCATGTCAAGTAAATAAGTTTGGTAGTACCATTTTAAAAACTTACAAGATATTATCCTTGAAGATAATTAATCCAGAAGATACATTATAGATAAATATGTTGTAGATGCTAAGATAAAGTGAAATTGGAAGATATATATGTTAAATAAGTTTATTAATCTAGAATGATGGAAGTTAAAGAGTTATAAGGTAGAATAATCAAGGAATGTGGAAAATGAATTGATATATAGGATTGATTTGATCATACATAGAAGTCACATTAAGTTATAGGTTGAGTTGAAGTTTTGAAAGAAGTAAAGGTTTGATAAGATCTCTGGAAGTTATTTTTTAGAAGATACATGATGAGTTATGAATTATGATTTAAAATGTAAGTTTATGTTCTAAATACGATGAGTGTTAATGATTGGAAGTTAAGTAATCTATAAATTGGAGGAGATAAGGTGTTCATTCCTGAAAGTGAAAAGGGACAAATCCTTATGTAAGAGTAAATCAGAGGTTATATAAGGGTCATGTAGTTTTAGTAAATATAAATTTGAAAACGTGTTGGGAGACATATTAGGGTATTTAAGAGTAATTATTTATTGTGTAATATTCAATAAGAGGAAATATAAGGGTATATCAATTAGCTAGTTTTGAGAAGTTGAAGGAATTCTAAGATATTTTTGGAAGTAAAGTCAGATGATGTTGCACTGACCTTCCAAAGTAACTAACATCACAATGGTTTAATGGTAATATGTGATTAAAGATAAGTTAAATTAAAAAAAATCCCAATAGTTAGGGTTGGGATACCAATATTTTTTTCTGAAAGATGAAACTGAGAGCTGTAGAAATAGATTGTAAGGATTCCCTAGGAGTATCACACATTGGAAAGCATAAAATAGTGGAAGCAGAAATTAAAAAGTTTAAACATGATCATTGTAAGTTGGAGTAGTTAGTAATTTTGATAAATTTGGTCATATGAATCCAAAGTTTCAAAGTAATGAAATTCTAATTGACCAATCTAGATAGATTTGAAATTAACTGAATCAGTTGACACTAATGTATATCAGTAGAAGTTGGAGTGTAGGTTGAATCTATAGTTAGAGTTATTTGAGTTTCAACTATAAGATGGGTTAATTTGATAATTTTCCTAAGTTAAGAATATCAAAAATTATGAAGCTGAAGAAGGTGGAAGCTGAGGAAGTTTTTAATTTTAGGATTTTTAAAGATCTAAAGCTGATATTATAACATCATGGCCATACTCACTCCCAAAAGTGTCAGGAATGTACTTCCATGTGGCTTCAGTCACACCTCCATGAATTCCAAAGGATTCTAACTAGCAACGGGGGTCTAAGGGAGTACAATGGGGAGTCTATACCACATGTATCAGAGTAAGAAATTGTAGAGAAATAGATCAATACCATACCAGATATAAATAAACTTCATGGTGGAAGAAATAAATATAAGGAATTCTATAACAAACTTATATGCTACATATAACTTGAACGGTCATATATAGGATATAAAATACCAACATTGACCACCCACTAGGTTTATCAAACATACAAGATAAATAAAAGATAAAAAATGAGTCTCTACTCCCTCTATGAATTATACCTCATCCTGATTTCTAGATCTCAACTTAGTTACCCTACTCATCCATGCTAAACCTAATCTTGGGCATCATCCCTACCTATTTCTACAATAACCAAGTGTGCACTACTCGAGTAACCATGTGTAATGATAGACCAAGTAGGATGTGAGTGAAAAAACTTAGTAGGGAACCACCAATGTAGCCTCATACATAATCATAAATTATGTGATATATTCTTATGACATTATCAACTAATAATAAATAAATAAATAGCATTACATAATAAATAAATTCACCACCATAGATAATTTCTTCATCTCAATGTTGAAATTTATCTGATCATGTCATGATGATCACACCTCCATAGTATCACAACCATCCCATATGATTAATTTTAAATCACAGAACTAACCTAATAACCATCATGGATCCTTAGGTCCACTATGATGAACTTGGCCCAGATACCCTCTCAAACTAGTACACATATTGAACTATCACACACCTGAAGGGTGTTCCTGATCCCTATAGGCTAGGGACTAGTACCTAGACATCAAAAAAAACGAGAGGGAATTATTTCACCCAACCTGAAGTATACAACATCTCATACATATAATAAGAAAATAGAAACAATGGAAAATATAAAAGGAAATATATTCCATAACAAAAGGCAAACAACATAAGTGATATAACTTAAAAGTTTCTAAACAATCACTAAGGTTAAAGTATAATAGAAAAGGAAAATAAAAAACTGAAACAGCTATTGCATGTGATGGAATGGGAAAACTCCCACCATATAACCATGAGCTACCCAGACAGAACTAATAGAAACCTCACCACCATAATGTATAACCTTACCTTTCCCTATATCGAAATACATAACAAGGTATACATACTATTGAATGGATTCACAGGGTGTGAGATAAACAATCCTAGTATAATCCATCCCAAGTATTCCATATCAAGTCTTTGTATAATAATATTTCATGCTCGACTTTAATTAAAATAAGGCATAATAATCTGTTAATAGCTTTTATATCAAAATCATGGTAAAACATTTTCCCCTTTTCCACAGTTCCAAATAATCCAAGTAAAATAGTTTCAAATTATATCACATATACATGAAATTAGTAAAATCAAAGCATGCATCACATTTCATATCTAATCTAATAAAAACTAAAATCTCAAATAAAATTGTGCTAAGGATCACAATAATTCAGGCTAGATAGGAAAATTGTACCCATACATATAAAATCTCTCACATCAATACTCTAGACATATACATTGAATATAGAGAGCATATGAACACCCCAGAAAGTAACCCCCCCCCCCACCCCTAATAGGTTTAATAAGTCCCCTAGAACAATGGGCCTAGGGAGTAGAGTAACACCCCATTACTGAACCCCCCCCCCCCCCCCCCGATAGTGTCAATGGATGAGGCTTATTACTACACCTTCCACATAAGTACCCAAGGCTTCCCATGTAATACATTTTCTAAAACATTTCATCAAAAACTTGATTTTATTACCATTTCATATATCCATTTCACAATGATTTGAGAATAATTTTTCTTTATCCAAAATAATGGTAAACCCATATTTTCTCAAAAACCTATTACCAAACACACAATTTAATTATGAAAATTCATTTATAAAACAATTTATAAAAATTATAGCAATACAATTCATCCAACATAGGCTATAGATGGAACCACCTACCTCAAAATCAGGTCTCACATGCACATAATGGTATCCACCAATGAGAAAGAACACAAGGACAACAATAGAGGCCCTAGAATCAATACTCACATTTTAGAATCAATTCAATAATAAAAGTGGTTGGTAGAGAATATAACACAACATATACCTCAAGATATTCTCATGTCGTTCCATAGGAAACAAAAAGTTTAGCCTCTAGAAGAAGATCACATAACAGGTCTGGAAAGGATGTAACATCCTGACCCGGCATCTACTAGATAGGGGACCGGAGCCGGTGGGTCACATGGCTTCAAGAACTCTTCCATGTATACCAGAGGATGTTGACTAGAAGTGAGAGTGTAAAGATGGTACAGTGGGGATACTATACCCTTGTATCAAAGTGGCACAATGGATTACAACAATAAGTATACAATGGAGGAAGCATGATATAACCAGACACTAAAGACTAGACCAGTAACCCTCTATAGTAGAAAGAAGAATATACAACAGATATAATAATTAAGTAGTGGTAGAATAAATAAGTATGAAACTGAGTAATAATATCAAAAACCACTATAGAGTGTCATATACATTGATTCATGGCATACTGATGTACAAAAGGGGAACATGGGATAGGCATATACAATCATGCTATACAAAATCTACATAAATACAAAAGGTTGTTCCACTAGAATCTTGATCATATGCTTAGTCCTCTACTCCTATGATCCAACTATAGGTAAAGCATATCAATAATTTATATCAAGGAACTTTCCCTTATCAGTACTTTTAGAAAATTAATCTACTCAGGTACCAAAGGCGGCCCGAGTAGGGTGTGAGATAAAATCCCAGTAGTCCACCACCAATGGTGTCTGGAAGTAGTCCAAGTAGTGCTCATAGATAAACAGTGTCTAGGTATAAATGAAATAATATAGAAAGATGAATAAATAAGTACCAACATACTCAGGTTTCTAAAGGACACCTGGCGGATCTACCTACTTTAAATCATGCTTGGAATGAGTGTCTAACCAATAATTATATATATAGTAATAGTATATATATATTATAGTTATATATTACATCCACCTATATAGACCAAGTACCTGCAGATGTAAGTGACCATATACCTAAAAGACTAAGTGATGGTTGGACTGGGGCATAACTTAGATATCTATGACCATTTTAAACTAGCTTATAAGATCAAGAAAAATAGGTTACATTCCCTACATCTAATTATGAATAAGATACGTCATGCTCATCAATTGAGATGGTGGGTGAGTTTTTATGTAAACACTTGAAACAAGGGAGATGGTGTGTCATGACCACCATCTAAATAGTGTCAATGGTGTGATAAGTCATTCTCAAAACCTGATGTAAGAGAGCATGGAATTTCATGCCCAACAGAACCCTTAACCATCCCCCATAGCCTATATCAAATTCATAATCATATTTATAATAATATCCATGAGGAATTACCTCTCATGATTTATGTTAATCAATCCCAAACAAAACCAAGGGCATCACAATTCATATAATTTCATTTAATAAAGAATTTAATGATCAGCATGGACTTTACACCTTTTAATAATTCATTTACATTTAACCATTTAATTCATTTAAGAAATATTACTTACATGAAGCTGGCCAATCAATAAAATAAATCCGTTTAATTAAAAAACACATGGAAATTCAATTTACAGGGATCAATGATGCACTTATAAAGTTTCATTAGAGATTAGAAAACTACCTACAAGGGAAATTCCATTTATAAAGAAATACTAGAACTTATGTGGTTCTTTAGTCCAATTAAACCTTTATATAACAAAGGTAAATTCCATTTATAGTCCAACCAGAACACTTAGAAAGAATTACAGGTATTTAAAAAATTATTTATAAAGGGAAAATTCAATCCAAAAAACCCAAGGGGTGTCCTTGATTGAGGTTGGAATCCTTAAATTACTAAACAATGATCAATAGGAGTATAACAATGTGTTTATACCAATTTAAGATGAAGAAATCAATTTTAAGGCGACATGCAGTGAAGGTCATCGGATGGTACAATTGAGCGCCTATGAAAACACCAAAACTTTTGGGTAAAATGATGAGATTTCCTACATTAGGGCCATTGATGACTCCTCATCTGAAGGCGGTCTCATATTTGAATTATATTGGGAGAAATCTAAGAAATAATCAAACTCTTTAAAAATATGAAAAATTAGCTTGAAGCTAAATAGCTCAATGGATACGAAGATAAACTTATATTGAAGGGAATAAGAATCGAGATAAAACCTATAGCTATCAAACACTTCCTTCCTATCTTGATTTGGACTATGGATCAAATATATATCAATAAACCTAAATTGTAGAAGAATTTTGATTATGAGAGAAGAAGGAGGAATCCATCCGTTGGAGAATGAAGGGAGAAAAAATAAAATTTACATTTAAGGTTTCGTTAAGGGAAAAAATATTAATTTTGTCTTTAAAACTAGGTGTGCATGGTTTGGACGCATGGTTTAGCCAAACCTTGAGAAAAAAGTGGTAAGCCTGTTATCCAATGAGATAACTTACATGGTTAAGGCACACAGTTTCCCTAACCATACACAAACCATGGAAAAATCCTCTGTAAAAAACTATAGATGGCTCACATAGGCATGTACCTTAGGTCGCATTGTTACAGAAAAACTATGTTTCCCCTACTACTCAAAATTTTCCCCGCATGGTTAGTAGTCAATATATGGTAACCGTGCGGCATACACTTTTTCCCTATTTTCCAAAACTTCAGGCTCTAAACAATCCTCAAACACTCCTAGGACCTCTCTTAGGTTATAGATTATGTTTACCAAGATTAAACAATGGATTCAAATTAAAAAAATGAGTTGTACCTTCATGAAAATATGGGCCCTTATAACCTTCCCTCCTTAAGGTAACTCATCCCTATGTTGTCCTTATAAGGGTAAAGAGGTATCATCAACAAAGAGTTTTGGTCACTAATCTCATATATCTGATTCTCATTCTCAGGTCTCATCCTATACTCGATTATGATGTCATAGAATTTATACCAAAGAAACTGAACTTTCTCATAATTTCTTCACACTTCAATCCACAATACAAACTAAATATTCCTCAGAAGAATAATCTATATCCAAATCAATATCCTCAGGCTGAAATACATATGAAAGGGTCTAGATAATATTGGTGAAGCTGATATACATAAAATATATCAGTCATATAGTAATATCATTATGTAAGTTCCAACTCATAAGCCACTGGTCTGATCCATTTCACAACCTCAAAGGGTCCAACGAACCTAAGTGATAGCTTAACCTACCTCTAACCTTGAACATAGAATTCAGGATTAGATATTTTCCTCATTATTACTTGTTCAAAAATATTATATATCACTGCTAAGGCTATGAGGATAATGTGACCATGATCCCCCTAAACCTCAAAGTGCATCTCTGAGAATAAGGCCATGAGCTTCCATTCTCCACTGGCCTCTTGAACTATATGTACCTGATTCTTCCACCTCATATAATCATCAATTGTATTTCCTTTACCAAGAATGTAGGAAATCTCTAGATTAAATTATTTTAGGTATTTAACCCACCTGTGCTACCTGAGATTCAGATCCCGCTATGTAAAGATGTACTTCAGGATTTTTTTATTAGTTTATACCACAAAATGCTCTCCAAGTAGATAGTGTCTCCAAAAGCATAATTCATGAACTAAATTAGATATCTTGATTTCATGTGTTGGTTTATTCTTTTCATTATGCCTCAGCTAACAATACCCATACGTGACGACTCACTCATCCTACATTAGGACATCTCCCAACTCGATACCTGATGCATCATAGTATACTAAAAATATCATACCTCTCTCTAGTAGAATCAGTATCGGTGTTGAATTCAATATTCCCTTAAACTTTTGAATGGATTATTCATAAGATTATAACCATAATAATTTCACACCTTTCTTTTTCAATCTCGTAAGCATCACTTCAAGACGTGAAAAATACTATATGAAGCGTTTGTAATACCCGACTAGCCCCAAAAAACTCTGAATGTAAAATAATTATTTGGGTTGTTCCCAGGAAACTAGATCTCTCACTTTCTCTAGGTCAACTGGAACTCCTGACTCTGAGATGATATGACCCAGGAAGTGTACTTTTTCAATCCCAAAGTGGAATTTACTGAACTTAACATAAAGCTTCTTCTCTCTCAGTATATTTAGAATGATCTCAATATGTTTGGAATGGTCATGTTGAGAATGAGAATACACTAAGATGTTTTTAACAAAGACTACCATGAATTAATCTAGATATGGGTAGAAAATCAATTCATTGGATCCATAAAACTATAGGTGTTTTTTTGAGACCAAACGAAATGACTAGGTACTCATGTAGTCCATACCTACTCCTGAAAGTTATGAAAGGTATATCTGATGACCTGAAAAACACCTGATAATGGCCCGACCTCAAATCTATTGTTGAAAAAACACTCTCTCACCATATATGATCAAATAGGTTGTCTATTCAAGGCAGTGGATAATAGTTATTTACTATAAGTCGGTTCAACCGATGGTAATCTACCCAAAGTCTAAGGTTTCCTTCCACCTTCTTGAAAAAAGGGACCATTTACCACCAAGGGGAAGTTTTGGGTCATATAAATCCCTTATCCTCCAGGACTTCTAACTATTTATTGATCTCCACAAGCTCCATAAGTGTCATCCTATAAGGATGAATGGTCACTGGTGCTACTCCCGACACTAGCTCAATAGTTAATTCTATCTATCACGTTATAGGTAGACTAAATAAGTATTCAAAGAATACATCCTTGAAACACTCCACTATAAGAGGGAAAATAGAGGGTTATAACCCCTAATCATTCAAGAAAATATTGGAAATATGAGTTATCACACTACCTAGCCTCTACTACTTGATTCCATCTCAAGTCGTATGAACATCCCATTCTCCCTTTTGTATGTTCATGCCACCCTCTGGTGATGTAAATGTCACCCTCCAATGATAGCATTCTATATGGACTTGATAAGGTACTAACCAGTCCATCCTAATTATTACATCAAATCCCATCATGTATAGGTTGAAAATATTTCATACAAAGAGATATCTGCATATCTCAAGCGGAAAATCATTAAAATAGTGAACGCCCTATAATAGGATACATAACAGGGTATAAATCGTCATAACTCCATGGAAGTGTTCGATCTTGTGGACCAAACTCTCTATAACAGTCTCAGATGTAAAAGAGTTATATGTGTCTGTGTCAAATAAATAATATAAAAAAGTGGAGACTATTATAATAGTACCTCAAAGTGTAGTAGGTTTGGCACTTGGATCCTCTGGCATAGGGTGGACTGTATATAACTAGCCTATACCATGACCCTAAGTCAATTACTGCATGTTTTGAGTATGCTCTCTCTGTTGGTACAGAGAATCATAAGTTTGACTACTTCTTCCTGGACCATCACCATGACCTAAGTGGCTGGTGGTATTCTAGCCGCCTGACTGATGTGATACTACCATCCTTTCTCCTAATCATGGAGTATTCTTAGATCCCCACTCACTTGGCATTAATGTAAAGGTCTTTCAAAATCATTAGATATGCCCCATCCTGACATAGCCTCTGCATTCAAATAGATCCCATAAACTCTGAGGTTTAGTATTACCTGGATTCCCACATTGGAGACATATCAAGAAACTATATACACAACGATCCTAACTATTGTTACCCCTATGATAAACCTCAAAGTTATGCTTGTTTCCTCTAGAATAACCACTGATATATTTAGTTTCTGAAACACCCTAACTCACACCATCATTTTAAAGAACTCGACCGCAGTTTCCCATGTTCGGTGCCTTATTTCATTAAAATGGCATATAAATAAGGAATACACATCCTAAATGACCTAATTTTTTGGTAGATTTGGAAAATAATATACATACATAAGTTCAACATCACAACTTGAAAGGAAAAAAACAATATAGAAAATCCTTTGGAACCATCCACAAGTCCGTAATTAACCTTACAAGTCATTTATAATATACTTATTCACATCCTGGGAAAAATAAAACATAAGGGGTGAGCTCAAATTATCAATAAGGGTAAGTGATACAGTGGAAGATATCATAAATATAAACATTACGAATGGTAAATATCTAAATAAACTTGAGCATAATATGTCAAGAGTAAAAGATGATTAAATAATCCCATAAAAAACATAACCATGGGTATTCTAATAGTTGAATAAATATATAGACTATCAATTACTATTTTCATAATAAGGGAATGTTTAATGTGGGACATAATAATCATATTATTAAGGCCTCAACCAAGACATCTGAAAAATATTAAGGCCTCATCCAAAACTATATTTGAAAATGGGCAAGGCCTCAACCAATTTTATATCTATTTTGTATCATAAGACCCAAAACTTCATCGAGGGAATATAGTAGGACCAAAAAATAAATTACTAAGTAAAATTAATTCCTCATATGAATTGGGTTAAACATAAACAACACATACATGTAAATAACTTTCCCTGATCTGTAAACATAATCACTAACCATTCTGAGTAGTAAGTTGAATGGTATCAAAATAGAACATCCACAATCAAAATGATCATAAACCACTTAATAAAATATGGTGGATGATATAATTAAGAGATAAAACTCATTAAAGAATTAAATTCAATATAGGTTTTGAAAAATATTAAAATACTATAAAAAATTATTGAGGAACTCTTGAGAGAAATACACTTATTACTTTGCAAAGAAGAGTTCTTTTAGAAAATTCATTTTTACTTGTCATGATTATTTTTATAAAACCAGAAATGAAAAAATATAGTTTTTTGTAACAAAATTAGTGATTTTATAAAAATAATTGTGTCTTAAAATATATTATGGATGGTACTTGAAATGGGTATGAAATCGAGATGTTTTCTTTAATCTGGCTTGTGTATCAGGGTGAATCATGAAGTGAATCTTATAAAACATGTAATTACAATAAAAAAAGATAAAATTATATGGATATATGAGTTTGTAACATATAAATAGAAGATATAATAATTACACAAAAATAAGTAATCATTACATTAGGGTAAATCTAGATAAATAATAACTCGAAGGAAAAATGAAGGTTTGGGTAGAATCTCTTACCTTATGTCTGAATGAGTTCTTCACTTGACCTTAAATTCCTAGATAATAAAATTAAATCTATTTATTAATTAATTAAGAACCTTTTTATATGTATTTTATTTATTATACTTTTATTAAGTTTATTTATTCACTTTTTTATGTGTTATAATATACAAATTTATCGCTCGGGAGCGTTCATTTCCTTGGTTTTCACAATCAGTATACTTGTATATAAGTATGGAAGTTCATGTGGAATGAATATAATTCTCTAGAATTGAATATATATGATACTAATAAACATAAATAATATTAATTAAATATATAATTTATTTTTTTTATATGGTATTATGATGAGTTATTATATAAAACATTTAGTGATAATCTTTTGGATTATTACGACGGTTATTGATCATAAAAAATCATTTTGTTTTATCATTTGGTATTATGTAAATATGTTATATACAGAACATAAAAAGGGTTATAATATAAATTTTACAATCTGATTCAACCATTAAAATGGTTTCATGGATATCCTTGAAGTAGAAATTGAAGAACGAAAACTCATCGTCCATGAAGGTTGTAAATCGGGACCTCACGGATGACGATTTCATTTTTAAAATAAAAGTGAGAGATAGAAAGAGAGAGAAAGGATTTTGGTGAATTATATTATATTAACATGATATAATTATAATACATATATTATAATGGATTTATCATTCTCATTTTGATAGAGGAGGTGAGGAGATAATAATAAAATAATGAACTTGAAAAGAAATTAAATGGAAAAGGAATAGGATTTTACCTCTTGAATACTCCTCCTTGAGAACCTCCTTAAAGGGATTGGTTTTGGTATTTTTATAAGACTAATATCTCCATGGAATGAGGAGATACTAGTTAAGATTATTTGGGTAGAACTTTGACAAGATTTAAGGCTTAGAGGAGTGAGGAGAAGAGGGGTGAGGGGTGGTTTTTATAGTGGAGAATAGGGGTGATTTTTTAATATCTTATACATTTGTTTATTATTTTGGATCAATAATATAAATAGTTTGATAATTATAATCAAATATATTAAAATAAGTAAGTAAAGTTTGAGATTATGGTTCCTATATCAATGATGACTCTAGTAATAGTGTATTTAGCTTCTAATGTATTTATACCATAAATAACTGTATTTTACTATTCACCAAAAATTTAAGTATTTTAGAAAAATTACAACAATTCAGCATATCCATTTTTTGATGTGTAGATTTCAAATATTGACTCCATTTTATCAAAAAAAAATTCTAAATATATGACATTTAATTTTTAAATAAAATTATTATTTTCTCGAAAAATACAGATTTTAAATTTAAAACTAATTTTATAAGACTCTAAAAATTTAAATAAGGTTTCATAAAATTATCCTAAAATAATAAGACAAAAAAATATTGATTTGTGAATCCATTTTATGAAAATGGATTTTATTTTAAATAATTTTATTAATTATAAAAATGTAATTAAATATTTATGACTCACAAAAATACCAACACCTAATTAATAAATTTAAAAATATTAAATTACTTATACTATGATATAATTATATAATACTTTCACTTATGAGATGCCTAAATTTTATTTATACTTACATGGTTTAGGTTACTATTCATTAGGTCAATTTACTATTCATAAGGTTCATAATACTATTCCTAAGTTTAAGTTACTATTTCATCAGTATAGGTTCTGTAACTCCTAGAAATACCTCTTATTTTATTCATTATTCATATATAAAGTTTGTATTGTGTTCTCTATGTGATTCTATGTGATTTATATAGTATAAAATAAAAATAATAAGGGAAATCTCATTGATAGAATTTTGGGTTGTTACATTCTCCCCTCCTATAAAAATTTCATCCTCAAAATTTTCAGATTGTCACCTCATTAAAAGATTTGGGTAGTTATTCATCATGAGTTCCTCAGGCTCCCACATCGCCTATTCAATTTTATGATTCTTCCAAAGTAACTTTACCAACTGAGTCATCTGATTCATCAACACCTATTCTTTAATGTCTAGAATCCAGATAGGCTCTTCACAGTAAGATAAGTCAGGTTCCAATTCTATTCTTTTATAAGTGAGTATATGTGTTGGGTCTGGAATGTACTTACTTAACAATGTGATGTGGAACACATTGTGTACTTTAGAAAGGATAGGTGGTATTTCCAGATGATAATCCACAACTCCAATTCTCTCTATAATTCCAAAAGGTCCAATATACTTAGGGCTTAGTTTCCTTTTCTTCCCAAATCTTATAACACCCTTCCATGGAGATACTTTTAAGAAAACACGATCTCCCACTTGAAATTCCAAATCAATCCTTCAATTATCGGTATAACTCTTTTTCCTACTTTGAGATACTTTGATATGGGTTTTAATAGTCTTTACCTTTTTTATTGTTTCCTCCAGAATATTTGGGCCCACAAGTTTTCTTTCACAAAATTCATCCCAACAAGTTGGTGTACGGCATCTCTTTCCATACGATGCTTTATATGGTACAATTTAAATACTTGAATAGAAACTATTATTATAGGAAAACTCCAATGAATTTAAATTTTGATCCCACATACCCTAAAATTCAAGTGATCATGATATCAAAAAGTCCTTTAAAGTTTGTATCATCCTTTATAATTATCAATTAGTTTGAGGGTGATAAGCAGTACACAAAGGAAGATCAGTATCCAAAAAAATTTAAAGACTTTTCCATAATTTTAATGTAAATCATGGATCCTGATCAGACACAATTTAAATAGTTTCTCCATGAATTCTTACAACTTTATTTATATACAGTTATTCAAGGTGCTCCAGTGGAAAATCTTCCCTTATAGCGAGGAAATGGGAAAATTTGGTAAGTTTATCAACAATTACTCATTCTATATCATTATTTATTGGAGATTTTTATAATACAGTGATAAAATCCATAGTTATGTCATCCCATTTCCATGTAAGAATATGAATAGGTTGAAAGACTCTTCTAGGATGTTTTCTTTCATCCTTCAGTTGTTGAAAAACTAAACATCTTGATACATAATCAGAAATTTCCCTCTTCATGTTGTCCCACCAAAAATGTTCCTTCAAATATCTATACATATTAGTGCTACTAGGGTATATAGAGAAATTCAAACTATGGACATCATCTAATAACTCCCTTTTTAGCTCAGGTATAGAGGGAACACAAATCATGTTCCCAAATTTCATAATGACACAACCAATTCCTTTCTTTGATGTATCGCTATAAATCACAAATCCACTATTTATCGATAGTAGATTTAGAATCATAGAATTCACTAATATCCTCATCAATTCTTCAAAACATTCTTCAAAACATTTTTAAAATTCTTTTTTAAATATGAAATTAACCCCTTTATGAGTAATCTTGGTTAACAGGTTAGTTAATCGAGAATAGTAATGAATGAAATGCCTATAATAACCTGGTAAACCAATGAAACCACATACCTCAATTATTTTCATTAGTGTAGGCCATTCTTGAATAGCCTTTGCCTTTGTAGTATCAACTGATATTACATCCTTAGATACAATATGGAAAAAAAAATAAACTGATTGAATCCAAAATTCAAACTTTCTAAAAATTCCATATAATTCATTTCTTCCAAGAGTATACAAAACAATATTTTTGTGATTCTCATGGTCTTAATAGATTTTATAGTATATCAAGATATAATCAATAAATACCACAATAAATTTATCAAGATATTCCTTGAAAACTTTGTTCATTTGATCAATAAAAATATAGGGTGCATTAGTCATTCTAAAAGGAATTACTATAATCATGTAATTCCCATACCTAGTTCGAAATGATTTCTTTTGAATGTCTTTCTTCTTCATATACAACTGATGATATCTATATTGAAGTTCAATCTTTGAAAAATATTGTGCTCTGTGAAGATGATCAAATAAATCATAAATGCAAGGAAGAGGATACTTTCTCTTTATTTTAATAGAATTGATCTTCCTATAGTCAATGCATAATCTCATAAATCCATCTTTCTTCTTGAAAAATAGAACAAGGGATCCCCATGGAGAAACACTAGGGAAAATAAATCCTTTATCACTCAATTACTATAGTTTTTTCTTTAGTTATACTAATTCCACAGTGGTCATTCAATAAGGAGTCTTTGATATAGGTCTTGAACCAGTGATTAAATCAATAGGGAACTCAAATTCCCACTCTGGAGGATATTTAGGTAAATCCTCTAGAAATACATCAATATATTCTTGAACAATAGGTACATCCTCAATTTTAAGTTTTCTTTCCTCATCCATAGATATTGAATTATCATCATACCTAATAATTTCATTAAGTAGAGCCACTAGGGGTGGATCTATATAAGAATCAGATGGTGATGTTTCTTCTCTAAAGATAATAGATTTTATATCATTTTCAAAAATTGTAACTACGTTCTTCTTGCAATATATTTTAACATCATATTTTTAAATACAATCCATACTAAGGATTATATCAAAGTAAATCATGGGTATGATGATAATTTTAGTAACTAAATCATGTTTATGTGTCATAAGGGGGACTGGTCAACACATGTTTGATGCAATGATACTTCCCTTAGGAGTTTTTACTAACAACTCATTCATTAAATCAAATTTAAAATGTCTAATTTTATTAGAAAACTAGGAAGATATAAAATAATATGATGATCTAGAATAAAATAAAGAATTATCTAAGTTTAAGGAAATGATTAAAGTATTTTCCACCATATCATTAGGAATTTCAACCTCAATAGTTGTGATTGCATAAGATTGGTCATGCTCCCTTGGACTTTTCTGAGTCATGTTTCATTGATGCTTTGGACAATTATTACATAGTGTACCATCTCCATATAATTATAGCATTGAACATTGATAGTTTATTTCTTTATGTTATAATCACTATCATTATGTCCTTTCTGTCCACACTTGTAGTAAACTACTTTTCCTTTTAAGAAGACACCAGCTTGTTTCCTTCCACAGGTATCTCATTTTGGAAAATTCCCCTTTTATTCTTCCCATTATCCATTTTATCCTCTTCCACTCTCTTCTTCTCTTGTTTTCCATTAAATTCATAAGACATAGAGAATTATTTCTTTGTATTGATATCACATGAGACTATATATTCATATGATGAGACAATTTGGGAGACTAGTGCCCTTTGGAGGAATGGTTTTAAACCATCCAAGAATATATCAATCTTTATCCTTGGATTATGTATGCAGTCCACAACATGCTTTGTTAACCTTGTAAATTTAACTTCATACTTTTCAAAATTTTCAACCTTCTTTTGTTTCAGACTCAAGAATTAACTTTCCATATCCACTCATTGTTCATGAAGAAAATATTTTTCTAGGAAAATTTACTTAAAATCCCTCCATTCTATATTTATAGTTTTTTTTCCTCCTCCTTTGTGTTTTATATTAATGAACACCATTGATCTTCATCTCCTGATAGATGATAAAATTCCATGATAACTTTCTCTCTTTTGTTACATCCCAAATCAAGAAATATCTTCTCTAGGGAACATATCCATCGGTCAGCTACAAATGGGTTTTTAGTCCCATTGAACAATGGAGACTATTGGCACATAAATTGGTCTAACATTTCTCCTCCACATAGTGGATCAGGATGCTCTATATGAGTAATTTTATTGTTCATAACCTAATTAAATTGTCCTATTATATTTATAAGTTTCTCAACACCAGTTACAACTCCAATACCAACATCATTTTCTTTCATAGAAGTTAAATCCCTACTTGGGATGCATGCATTGATAGAGTTTCCATTCCTTCCACTAGGTACCATTTCTAAATAATGGAATACACTAAATTAGGTTATGAATCATAATGTATAATGTTGAACTAGAAAAAATATTAACATAAATTGAAATTTTATGCATTTCTAATCTCATAATCATAAGCATGGTTTCTTTGGGTACATATTTACATTTAAATCCTTTATAATGATTTGTAAAAAATGTGAATTATCATAAGAATATCCCCCAGGAGTGTCAAACCAGGTGCGTAGTAAGGCCTGTTTTTGTGTACTAAGTTACCCTGAGTTAGGCCTGAAACACATTGTCAGAGTTGTTACTCCTATGCACATCTGTGCCAGAACCACATCCACTTATAGTATCCATACAGAGATGTATTTTATATGAATACCATATAATATATAACTTACCAAAATTATAGTATGTTCTTGTATGATAATCTTCAAGGTCTATCTTAGTGTTTTGTTCCCTAATCTATGTTTTCTATGTCTAGTTCCCAAAGTTTCTACTACACTTCCGTTGATACCAACTGTAAAGACCCTAACCCTAGTTGCCCAAATTCAGTGCCTTATTTCATTACAATGGAATATAAACAAGGAAGACGCATCCTGACGGACCGAATAGTTTAGTATCTTTGGAAAACAAGATATATACATAAGTTCAACATTACAACTGGAAAAGAAAAAAAACAATATAGAAATTCCTTTCTAACCATCCACAACTCCTAGATTAACCCTACAGGTCATTCATAATATACTTCTTCACATCATTGGAAAAATAAAACATAATAAAGGGGTGAATTTAGATGCTCAGTAAGGGTAATAGATACAGTGAAATATGTCATTAACATAAACATTAGGCATGGTGAATAACTAAATAAACTTGAGCATAATATGTCAAGAATAAAAGCTGATTAAATAATTCCATAATAAAACATAACCATGGGTATTATAATAGTCAAATAACTACATGGAATATCAATTAATTGTTTCATAATGAGGGAATGAATAGTGAGGGATATAATTACCATATTTTCAAGGCCTTGACCAAGACATCTAAAAATGATTAAGGCCTCAACCAAAACCATATCTGAAAATGGGCAAGGTCTCGGCCAAGTCCATATTTGTTTTGTCTCATGATACCTATCAATGCATCGAGGGGATATAGCGGGCCCCACACATTACTTAATAAGTCCAATTCATTCCTCATATGAATGAGGTTAAACATAAACAACATATACATGTAAATAACTTTCCCCAATCTATAAACATAATCACTAACCATTCTGAGTAATAAGGTGAATTGTATCAAAATAACACATCTACAGTCAAAATGATCATAAATAATTTAATAAAATATGGTGGATAATAAAATTAATATATAAATATCAGTGAATAATTAAATTCAATAGATGTGTTGAAATAGATGAAAATACTCTAATAAAATCATTGAAGAATTCTTGATAGAAATACACTTATTACTTTTCAAAGAAGAGTTCTTTTGGAAAATTCATTTTTATTTGTAATGGTTGTTTGTATAAAACAAAAAATGAACAAATATAGTTTTTTATGATTTTTTTTTTTTTATTTTATAAAAAAATGGTTTCTTAAAACATATTATGGATGGTACTTGAAAATGGGTATGAAATCGAGACGTTCCCTTTAATTAGGCTTGTGTATTGGGATGACTCATGAAGGGAACCATGTAAAACATGTAATTACCATAAAAAAGATGAAATGATTTGGATATATGAGTTTGGAACATATAAACATAATATATAAATAAGTACAAAAAATAAATAATCACTACATTAGGGTAAATTTGGATAAATAATAACCTGAAAGAAAAAATGAATGTTCTGGTAGAATCCCTTGCCTTATGTCCGAATGAGTTATGCACTTGAGCTTAAAGTCTTGGATAATAAAATTAAATTAATTAATTAATTAATTCAGAACCTTTTTATATGTTTATTTGATTTATTATAATTTTATTAAGTTCATTTCTACCCTTTTTGATGAATTATAAGATACAAATTTATCACTCTCGAGTATTCGTTTCCTTGGTTTTCACAATCGGTATACTTGTATATGAGTATGGAAGTTCGTTTGGAATGGATATAATTCTCCATAATTGAATATATAAGATACTAATTAACATAAATAATATTAATTTATTATATAATTCATTTGATTATATGGTATGATGATGAGTTATTAGATAAAACATTTAGTGATAATCGTTTGGATTATTACGACGGTTATTGATCATAACGAACTCATTTTGTTTTATCATTTGGTATTATGTAAAAATGTTACATCCAGAACATAAAAAGGGTTATAATATAAATTTTCAAATATTTTTTAACAATTAAAATAGTTTCATGAAGAGCCTTGAAGTAGAAATTGAAGAATGAAAATTCTTCATCCAGGAAGGTTGTAAATCAGCACCTCACGGACGATGATTTCATTTTTAAACTAAAAAAGAGAGATGGAGATAGAGAAAGGATTTTTATGAAGTATATTAAAATAACATGATATAATTATATTATATGTATGATACTGGATTTATCATGCTCATTTGGATAGAGGAGGTGATGATAGAATAATAAAATAATGAACTTGAAAAGAAATTAAAAAGAAGAGGATTTTACCTCTTGAATACTCCTCCTTGAGAACCTCCCTAAGGGGATTGGTTTTGGTATTTTGGTAAGAAAAATAGATCATGTATGTTGGGAGAGACTAGGGAAGAGGATTTTTCCATAATTTTGACAAGCTTCAAGGTTTAGAGGAGTGAGGAGAAGAGGGGTGAAGGGTGGTTTTTATAGTGGAGGAGGCACAAGAGCCTCAACCCAGTTGGTGAGGACTCGACAAGTGCATCCAAGAGAACTGAGTTTAAAACCGGGTGGAGACATATTTCTGGTATTTTAGTAGTGTTGTAGCAGTATTGTAGCAGGTACTGTAGTAGGTACTATAGCAGACACTGTAGTAGGTACCGTTCAGTACTATAGCAGCAGGAACTATTCATCCATTTGGGATTTCGGGCCACCAATTTGGGCCTCAGGTCCTTTAAGGCATTTAGGACACCCAATGCCTTCGGTCCAGTAAGGCCTTCATGCTAGTAAGGCTTTCGGGCCACCTCAAGCCCTTCGGGCCACCTCATGGCCTTCGGGCCGATTGAAATTGTGCTTAAATGATCAGACAGACTCTATAAGAAGCAGACTCTAGATGGGGATTCAGAGCAGACGCATTCACCACAAAAGAAGCTAAGAGGATTTTTTAAAAAGATATGGTATATAATTTCCATCTAGACCAGCCTATTCTTGCATGGAAAGCCCAGCCAAACAGCCATGCGAAGGTGGAGAGCTGATATCACGATAAAGAAGCTGGGAGGAGGAGTTCCAAGTATAGTCTGTATATTTCCTAAGACCTACGGGTCATGTAATCTCTAAACATATGGGATTTTTAAGGGTTCCCCATCATCCCTTGAAAGGGGTCTTATCAAAATCAATAAAAAAAATAAGGCCTTCGGGCCATTCGGGCTAGTGGAGGAGAGGAGTGATTTTTGAATATCTTATTCATTTGTTTATTATTTTGGCTCAAGAATATGAATATTTTCAGCATTATCATAAAATATATTAAAATAATGATTAAAATTTCTAGATTATTTTGATTATATAAGTGATGACTCAATTAATAGTGTATTTAGCATCTAATGTATTTATACTATAAATTATTGTATTTTACTATTCACCAAAAATTCAATTATTTTAGAAAAATTACAAAATTTCACCATAACCATTTTTTTACATGTAAAATTCCAAAATAGACTCTATTTTATCAAAATAATTTTCTAAATATGTGAAATTTAGTTTTTAAATAAAATCATTATTTACTCGAAAAATGCAGATTTTAAATTTAAAACTAATTTTATAACACTCTGAAAAATTAACTAAGATCTCATAAAATTATCCTAAAATCATAAGTCAAAAAAATATTTATTTATTAATCCATTTTATGAAAATGAATTTTCTTTTCAAATAATTTTATTAATTATAAAAAATTAATTAATTATTTATGACTCACAAAAATACCAACACTTAATTAATAATTTTTAAAATATTATACTACTTATACTATGATATATTTATATCATACTTTCACTTATGAGATGCCTAAATTTTATTTATACTTACATGGGTTAGGTTACTATTCATTCGACCGATTTACTATTCATAAGGTTCATATTATTATTCCTAAGGTCAAGTTACTATTTCATCAGTATAGGTTCCTTAACTCCTAGAAATACCTATTATTTCATTCATTGTTCATTTATAATTTTTGTATTGTGTTATCTATGTGGTTTTATGTGATTTATACTATATAAAATAAACATAATAAGGGAAATCTCATTGATAAAATTTTAGGTCGTTATAATCATCTTCCCTCGGATTCCAGTCTGTAATAAGGGCTTGGTTGATGATTTCAGAAATAGTAGTCAGCCTGAATACATTGACCTAGAGTCGGATTCCATATACCATCCCATACTTGAATCATCTAGTGTTCATAAGTTCATTACATTCTAGATTCAATATGAACCATTGTATCTCTGTAAAGTGAGTAGAATACTCCATGACAGACATAGCCTCATACTATAGGTTCATAAACTCTCTAGCTCTATCAATCCTAAGAGTATGGGAAAAGAAGTATTCATAGAAGATAGTATGGAAATCCACCCAAACCATATTACTATTCTGATCTACCTCAGTAATAACATCCTACCATCGTTTAGAAGAATCACATAGCATATACATGGAAAGCTTGACACTCCTCTCTAGAGGAATCTCTAAATGCTTGAATATAGAATGAATAGCTTCAAGCCAAGACTCAGTGTCATGTATTCCTCCATCAAATGAAAATGTGGGAGGATCATGTTTCTATAAATCCCAAGTCAACTCTTTCGTAGTTGGGGTCGGTTGAGCAATGCCATGTATAGATTTCATCATACGGAAAAATCCATCTCGGAACTAGGCGTTGGTACCCATATCAGGAATAGGGAGAGGTTCCATTAGTGGAACTATAGGAGGAATCACTAGTGGATTAGGATCCACCACCTATGGTGCATGGTCATCACCACCTTCATAGAATATGAATGGAGGGATTTGTGGTGGCATGATGCTACAATTCCAAATGCATGCCTCAAAAGAGAATTTTAACAGTAGAAAAGATTGCAGAGAGAAAACTAGGACAAGTGTATATCCTTCCTATAAATAGATCATACCCATATTCCCAATCCTAAAGTTAGTCCAAGGTAATATATAATGACCATATAAGGCCATAATAACATAAGAGACACACCAACTACCCACTACTAAGGTCGGGTTCGGGCCTAGGTCTCACGTCACATATATAAGATGGTTGTTTCACTTTGAAATCCATATTCATTTTAAATTTGTTCTTATTGTAATATTTAAATATCTTTAAATGGTTGAATAATATGGATCATCATTTCCAATCCATAAGGGACAATACTCCTTATGAACCAAATTATGGTGTCCACTTAACTCATACCATAACACATTTCAGACCATGCGACTAATGGTACATGTCTCAACATGCCATAATTGACTGCTTAAGGTGTCTTCTTTAACCTATGTAGGAAAACACTAATAGGTTAAGGAATTCACTTTAAGTTTAAATTATGTTTTCCAATCCACTTCAAGAAATTTCATTACGTTTCAATACATAATAATCAAGGCACTGATAATATGAAACAGAAAAATGCACATTGAAAATAGATATGGAAAGGAAAAATTCATGGCATATTAGTCCTATTGTACCTATAATGATGCATGTAATGAAATGTCCTCATTTCATTAGTTATAGGTAAAATAAATAATTATTTAAATAATACCAATATCAATATCATCATAATACATGTTTTTCACCCAATGGTGAATTTGTAATAACCATAACAGGTAATTTGGGTTTCCCTTGTACATGGGTTAACTACATCCATGCATAGGGTCATTTACAAATTCCTTTAACTCTTAGTCTCCCATCTAATACCCAAACATTAATACTAAGTAAAATAATATTATGATACCACTTTTTAACATCCTGGCCTAGAGTCCTCTAGATAGGGGATCCAAGCTAGTGGGTCACACAGCCTTGGGCATTCCTCCTCATATGCTAGAGGTTGTTGACTAGTAGTGAGGGTGTAAAGGTGGTATAGTGTGGGTATTATACCCTTATATTAGAGTGTCACAATGGATAAAAACAATAAGAATACAATATCAGAAGCATGATATAACCAGACACCAAATATTGGACCATTAACCCTCCATATTGGAAAGAAAAATATACAATATATATAATAATTATGCTTCAGAAGAATAAATAACTGATAAATTTAGTAATAATATCAAAATACACTAAGTAGTGTCATATACATGGATTAATGGCATGGTGATGTAAAAAGGGTAATAGAGGATAGGAATATACAATCATGCTATTCAAAAACTACAAAAGACAAAAGGTTAATCCACTAGCATCTTGATCATATGCTCATTCCTATGATCTTATGCTCCAACTATAGGTAAAGTATATCAAGAATATGTAGCAAGGAACCTTCCCTTATACATTCCTCCAAACAAGTAATCTACTCAGGTACTAGAGGTGGACTGAGTAGGGTGTGAGATAAAATCCTAGTAGACCACCACCAATAATGTCTTGAAGTAATCCAGGTAGTGCTCATAGATAAACAGTGTGTTGGTATAAATGAAATAATAGAAAATTATGCATAAATATGTACTATCCTGTTAAGGTTCCTAAAGGAAACATTGCGGCTCTACCTACTTTGGCTCATGGTTTGAATGTGTGTATGATAAATAAACATATATATAGTAATAGTATATATATATATTATAGTTATATATTTAATCCACCTATATGAACCTAGTACATCCAGATGTAAGTGGTCTTATACCTAGAATACTAGGTGTTAGATGGACCGGGGCGTAACTAAAACATCCATGACCAGGATAAATGAGCCTATAAGCTCAATAAAAAGGGTACATTTCCTATATATCATGATGAATGAGAGACATCATGATCATCACTCAAGATGGTGGATGATTTTTCATGTCAATTCCTGAAACAAGGGACATGGTGTGTCATGCCCACTCTCCAAATAGTGTTAATGGTGTGATACATCATGCTCAACACCCGGTGTAAGGGATCATGGAGCGTAATTCCCAACATAACCCTTAACCATCATCCACAACCTATATCAAAGGTGTAATAATATTTATTATTATATCCATGAGTAATTACCTCTCATGCAATATGTTAATCAATCCCAAACATAATCAATGGAATCAAAATTTATATTAGATCATTAGATAAATCATTTAATGATCGGTGTGGCCTTTCCACCCTTTAATAATTCATTTCCATTTGACCATTTAATTAATTTATTCAATATTACCATCATGAATCAGTCCATTCAATACAATTAATCCATTTCATTAACCAACACATGGAAATTCATTTTACAATGCTCAATGAAGTGCTCAAAAGGTGTCATTGGAAATTGGGCAACTACCTACAAGGGAAATTCCATTTATAAAGAAATCCAAGAACTTAGGAAGTGTTTTGGTCCAATTAAACATTTATATAACAAAAAGAAATTCCATTTATAGTCCAAGCAGAACTCCTAAAAAGTATTCCAGACATTTAAAAAATTAGTTATAAAGGGTTAATTCAAGCTGGCGCACCCAAGGGGTGTCCGCGGTCAATTTTGGCATCCTAAAATTACTAAAAAATGGTAAAAGGAAGTATAAAAAGGTATTTATACTAATTTAAGATAAAGAAATCAATTTTAAGGGGATGTGAGTCTAAGGATATTGTGCGGCACAAAAGCGTGGCTATGAAAACACCAAAACTTTTGGGGAAAATGATGAGACTACATACCGTAGGGCTGTTGATGACTCCTCATCCAATGGAGGCCTCAGATTCTAAGTAGATTGGGAGAAATTGAATAAATAGTACAACACCCTGAAAATAGGACAAATGATATTGCACCTAAATACTGAAATGGATACGAAGATAAACCTATATCTAATGGAAGGGGACTCGAGACCATAGTTTTATCTATCCAATGATTCTATCGTATCTTGATTAAGATATTGGATCATAGATATTTCAATGATCCTATATTGCATAATAAGTTGTCTTATGGGAGATGTGGGAAGAATCCATCTACTGGGGAATGAGGGGATAAAGAAGAAATATTAGATTTAAGGTTTTATTAAGGAAAAAATAGTAATTTTTCCTTCAAAATTGGGGGCGCATGGTTGAGATACATAGTTTGGTCAAACTATGTGGAAATTGTACTAATATTATTGTACAAGAGAGACCCTTCATGTTTAAGTCACATGGTTTACCTAACCATACACAAACCATGAAAAAAACTTTGTCAAAAACTAAAGATGTACTGCATGGGTGTGCACCTTGGGCGGCATTGTTCTAGACAAACCGTGTGACCCTTACTACTCAAAAGGTGCCCCATATAGTTGCCCCGCATGGTTAGTAGTCACCATATGGTAACTGTGTGGCCTATAATTATTTTCCATTTTCTAGAACATTGGGCTCTAAAAAATCCTCGTACAATCTTGGGACCTTCCTTAGGTCATACTTCGTGTTTACCAAGATTGAAAAAGGGATTAAAATTGAAAAACAAATGAGTTGTACCTTTATGAAAATACGGTTCATTATAAAAGATCATTAAGAATATAATCATAGATCAATGGATCCATAAACATAATGTAATAGTGTTATCGTAATCAATTACAATTAAAAAGCATAGTGAAACTCCATAATAACCATGGTGATTAATCAATGAATAAACAATCCAGAAGGAGTGGAGATCCCCAAAATCACCTAGGAGAGATCCTAGGTATCCAAAGAGAAGGTTGTAGCCAAATGAAAAACAAACCAAACATACAGCATGGTTAAAACCAAAAATCATGATACATTCATGATGTGAAACTATTTCATGATGTGAATTTATCAATTAACAAAATGCGTCAAAAAATGTGTTGCCTCAGATTAAAAATACCAACTTTGAACATTTAAAGAATTGAACCCAATTCATGGCATGAAAAACTTGCACGCCATGTACCAGTTCATGATATCTACCTAGAAATCAATACACAACATGTAACCCTTTAACAATGTTAAATCTTCAAGAAAATAGTAAAAATATCAGATTTTATACAAAAACCCATACCATCACCAGTGTTATCCGAACTTGGAGAGAACACCAAAAATAATTTAACACATTTATACTCAAAAACTATTAATTACAAAAAACATATATCCCCAAAATTTATGTCATTTTCCACAGAAAATACTCTCTATCCTCAAGAGTCCCAAAACGTACCCAAATAAAGAGGGAAATTAAAAGATAGATATAAATACCTATAAGTGGGTAACGGTATGTTATAAACTCTGCACTATAAAACTTTCCATACTCAGGAAGTCATGTGGAAGAATAGTGTCTTGAGAGAGATAAGGCCACTTCTATCTCATTGACGACTTTTTCTCCCAAGTCTCATGAGAATTTGGTGTTTTTACATAACACTTTGACCAATGAAATTGAATTATCACACAAGACTTTTACCTGAGAGTCAATAATCACCACTAGCTTCTCTACAATAGAAATTTCTAGCTCTAACTCAGCCTCTTCCCAACTCAAAATGTGGTAGGGATCAAGATGGTACTTCATGGGCTGAGATATGTGGAAAACATTATGAATAAATTTCAACTGAATTGAAAATTCCAACCAATAAGAAACCTTCCCAAACCACTCAGTGATATCAAACGGTTCTACATATCTTAGAGACAACATTCCCTATTTTTCAAGCCAATGGTGAACCAAACAAGGAGAAACTTTCAAGAAAATATGGTCACAAATAGAAAACTCTAAGGGACGATGATGATAGTATACATACAATTTCTGTTGACTTTTATTTGTAACCATACATCAACATATATCCTGAATCCTTATTGATGTCTCATGAACAAGACTTGTTCCTACAAGAGACACCTTTCCCACCTCTATCCAAAAAATATTTGACATGTAATTCCAACCTTACCAGGCCTCTAAAAAAGTCATTATGATCAATGACTGATAAATGTTATAATAAGAAAACTCAACCATCCCTAGATGGCTCTCCCACAATCCACTAAAAATGGAGAATATCATCTAAAGGGAGAGACCAACCAAAAATGGTCTCCCTACCATATAGAGTTTCTCTAATTACTCTAAACTCTCTATATTGCTATTGATCATGTAGGATAGAATCAAGGAGTGATGATGATAACTGGACATTAGTTGGATTCATACTTGAAACATCCTCTTGAGTGAGATAATTCCACCAATATTTAAGTGCATGCATAACCGTGACAAGCTCTAAACCATGAGTGGGATAATTATTCTCATGTGTTCAAATCTGGTGAGATCCATAACGCACAAACTAATCATCTTATTATAAGAATACAACCCATAAATGCACCTGAAGAATCATAGAAAACCATATACCCCTCACCAATCTTAGGTAATATCAGAATAGTAGTTGAGGTTAGAATTCATTTCATCTTGTTGAAATAAGAGTGATACTTTCCATCCCATATGAATTTTACCCCTTTCTTGGTAGTAGCAGTCAAAGGTTATACTAACTTTAAGAAATCCTTTAAAAACATCGATAGTATCTAGTAAAACCAAGGATTCTCTAAATCTCAAAGACATTTTTTGGATCTTCCCATGAAAAAATAACCATCACATTCTCAGGACCAATTGACAATTCATACTCAGAAATTATAATCCACAAAAACATCACCTATTAGATCCAAAAAATACATTTCAAAATATTTCTATACAAATAGTGACTCATTAGGATCTCCATAACCAAACTCAAATGGTCTTTATAATTTTACTTAGATCTCGATTAAACCAAAATATCATCCATGGACACTACCACAAAAGTGTCGAGATACTCATGCAATTTTTTATTCATCAAATACATAAAAACTATAGGATTATTATTCGTGAAAAACAGAAAAAATTATTTTCATAATGGACATACCTTATCCTGAAATTCATCTTCAGTAAATCAGACTCTTGAACTCTGAGCTGATGATAACCAGAATGAAGATTGGTCTTTGAAAACCACCTTTACCCATTTAATAGGTCAAATAATGAATCCACATGGGTAAAAGGATACTTATAATTAAACATTACTTGGTTTAACTTTTTATAGTCCACATACAATCAGAGTGAACATTATGCCTTCTTGGAAAAGAGCATAGGTGATGCCCAAGGTGAAATTATAGGGAGAAAAAAACCTTTCTCTATCAGATTATCTAACTAAATCTTGATCACTTTTAGCTCTGTTAGTTCCATATGATAAGATCATATCAAAATACTCTATGTACCTAGAACCATATCATTCATAAACTATACCTACCTCTCTAAAGGAAGACTAGATAAATCATCTATGAAAATTTCAGGAAAGGCCCAAACAATAGTGGGGAAATGAAAAACAAAAGAAATTTCATTAGGCTCAACTGCTATAGTAGAAAAAAACTTCTATGCTCTGGGTGGGAAGGTCCTGCATGACCATACCTCGAATCCCATTGTCCCTAAAACACTTGAAATATCCCATCGGTTGTAAGAAATGATGCATGAAAATGATAACAATCAACCTTAGTATGATAATATACAATCCAATCCAACTTGATGATGGCCTTAAATGGATCTAGATAGAAAAGTGGAATTCCCATACTAACTCTACATCTACTGTTGATAGTTAAAAAGTACATTGAAACCCCTTCTCTTTCCTCTTTACAAGAGGTGTTTCTAAATCCATAACAAATGGAATGAGTTCCATTGTAAGTTTAATCATATCCACAAAATGACCAGATATAAATGAGTGGAAGGCACCAGTAACAAATAAAAAAGTCACTCCTAAAGATGCAATAAAGATAGTACCTCTCACTATCATTGAACCCGCATCTACCTCTGTTGAAAAATCATCTACTATGTGAATGTGATTCACTCCTGGTGAGTGTGGATAGAGATCTGTATTCTTTGAAGTATCATACTACACCGCAGTATCCTTTGGAGCGGATGATACTTGACTATAGTGATTCATAGACATATCATGATAGAAATATTGCAGATGACCATAGAATTCACAATTGTTACACATATTTGTAGGTATAGAACTTGATATCCAAGTGTACCCATCTTTTCCATGCTGATAAAAGTTTAGAGGAACACTACTGGTTGTAAATGAAGTTTAAGAGGAGTCCCACTGCTAAGAACCACCCCCACCACTCTTGCGATGATCATTCCGCTTTCTTGTCTTTAATGCAGACCATTGAAGTTATCACTATGTGGAAGAGAAGGAGAATAATAACCAAACTTTCTTGATATATCCATCTCTTCCATCATAGACATGTCTACTATCTCCGTATAGGTTGAAAGATTCAGCATAAATACCTATGATATGATATTTGGTCCCAAAACCTAAAGGTACTTCAGAGCCTATATCTGGTCATTATTTACTATCTATGGAAAAAAATAAACCATCTTTGTGAACCAATTAATGTATGTCAACATCGATTACTCTCCCTTTTGTAAGGAGAGAAACTCCAAAGACTTCACTATGATTAGTGAATCTAGACAAAACTAATGAAATAAGAGTCTTGAAACCCTTCTATTTCAATCCCATGTGTCTATCTGCCTATACCATGGAATCCCATTATCGCTTATTGGGAACCTCAATTATGAATAGCATGAAATTCACTTTCATATTCCTAGGTGTATCCAAAAATTCAAAGGTCTGATTGATCTTATCCATCCTATCCTATACCTCTTGAGGTTGATTAATATCCTTAAAGGATAGCAGATTCTCATGAATTAACTCTCATGATTGATCCCTTTATCCTATAAATCATAGTTTTACCTCAAAAAATGTGTTCTGTACTTGTGGTATGTTTTGATCGACAGTGAAAATTTCCCACACAATAGCCTCAATAAGATTTTGATCTAGAGGATGATTCCCATGAGGAGCATCCATTTCACCCTCCTAAAGAAGTCGTTGAAGACATATCAGAGGCATACTATTGCACACCAAAATAGAATAAATAAACAAAAAACAAGATAACCTTAGTTAAAACCAGGAAAACATAAGAAAAAAAGAAGTTTAAGATCAAGAACTCAAAATAGGAGACAAACATCACAAAATCCAATTGTAACTTGAGTCACATCATGGAAGGATCTGGACAGGAACTCACCATAACCTACCTCTCAAGTCCCAAAAATTCTATCTTCATTCTACCAACTTATCAAAACTGATATAAACCTAACTTTGATACCAAATCGTGAAGAACCCAACCCAGATACACTCTCAAACTAGTACTTAACTCAAACCATCACATACCTGAAGGGAATTCTTGATCCCCACGGTCCAATGACTAACACCCAAGAATCAACAATAACCAGAAAGAAGTATTTCTCCCAACTTAAAGCAGGAAACATGGATACATATATAAAGAAAATAGAAACGATAGAAAAGATAACATCAAATATATGCCATAAAAAGGGGGAAATACCATAAGTGATATAACTCAAATTTATATAAACAAACTCTAAGGTACATTTCTAACAAAAAATGACAACCAAAAACTATAATAGCTACTCCATGTGATAGCATGCGAAAACTCCAACTATCTCACCACCAACTACCTAGACGCGGCTAATAAAAACATCACCACCTCACTATGGATCCTTGCCTTTCCCTATATCAAAATACATAATAAGTTCTATGCATCTCCAAAGGGGTATGCATGGTGTGAGCTAAATTGACTCAATAGGATCCCACCCAGGTGTTCTATATCAAGTCTCTATAAAAAAAATCCAAACATTATTAAATTTAAGGAAAAATTCTAGATAATTAGTAAATAGTTTTTATATCAAAATCATGGTGAAACATTTTCCCCTTTTCTACAGTTACAAATAATCCAGGTAAAAAAATTTCAAATCATATCACATATAAATCAAAGAAATCAAATCAAACCATGAATTTCATATAATATAAAATCCAATACAAACTAAAATCATAGGTATCTTCATTCCAAGGATCACAATAGATTAGGATGTCTAGGAAACTCATACCCACACATATACAATCATGAACATAAAGTCTCTAGATATATGTATCTAATATAGAGAGAAGAGGAACAATGCAGCAAGTGAACCCCCAAAAGGTTTAACAAGTCCCTAGAAAAATGGTACTATGGAGTAAAGGAACACCCCATGAGTGAACCCCTGATAGTGTCAATGAATGAGACCTATTACTAAACCTTCCATCTAAGTACCCCACAGCTTCCCATGTTCTATATTTTCCCAAAAAAAAATCATCAAAACCAATCTTTTAAAACCCATTCATAAATTCATTTCACAATTCTTTAAAAATACCTTTTCTTTTTCCAAAACAAGGGGAAAACCAACTTTTCTCAAAAATGTATTTCTACAAAAATGATTCAATCATTCTAATTAATTTATCAAACAATTTACAAAAACCTTAGAAACACAGTTCATCCATGATAGGCTAAAGACAGAACCACATACCTTAAAATCAAGTCCCACACTCTCATAATGGGATCCACCAAAAATAAAGAATGAAAAGACAATTTTATAGGACCTAAAATCAATACTTACATCTCAGAATCAATTAAATAAGCAAAGTTGTTGGCAGAGAAGATAACACAACACATACCTCAAGAAGCTCACATGCTGCACCACAACCAAAGCAAAGGACAGTATATGAAAAAAGATCACACAAAGGATATAGAAATGATGAATAAGATTATCATTACAAATCAGTGGATCCATAAATGTATTATAATGGTTCTTCCATGATCAAAGACAATGAATAAGTATAATTATTTCTTACCCAAATAGATTCACTACAACAACCCTGATGATCAATCTTCGAATGAACAATCTGGAAGGAGTAGATATCCACAAAATCACCTGGGAGAGATCTTAGGTCTCTATAGATAAGGTAGAGGATGAAAGAAAAAAATAACATGTGAAATTTTTTTAAAAACAAAAATCATGAAACATTAACAATGTTAATCCATTTCACAATGTGAGTTTCTCAATTAACAAAAGATGTTAAAAAACAAATTGCCTCATATTAAAAATCTTGACTTCAAATATTTCATTATGTGAATCCCATTCATGGAATGTAACCATTTAAAACCCTATACTAGTTCACAATATCTTCCTAGAAAAATATAAATTATTTGTAACCCTTTAACAACATAAAATCTTCCAGAAAATAGAAAAAAGTCTAGATTCTTCATAAAACCCCAAACCATCACTGGTGTTCTCTGGACTCGAGGAGAACCCTATAAATCCTTTAACACAATTATACTTGAATTTCATTAATATCAAAAAAACTTAAATCCCTATACTTTAGTTCATTTTCCCCAGAAAAGTCTCTCCATTCTCGAGAGTCCCAAAATGAACCCAAATAAAGAGGAAAATGAAAAGATGGGGAAAATACATGTAATATAGTTACATGATGTTACATCCACAACCCTAATATAACATACCTACCTCGAACAATACCAAAGTGTATATAAACATGTGAATCACCTAAGTAGAACTATTTTCCACTTACTAGGGATTCCACAATCACTCCTCCACTAAAGAGTAGTAGATCCTGAGGTGTCACTAGGAATCTATCATCCTCTAGCCCTCAAGATGAACCCCATGGTAGTATTGAGTCATTATTAATATCAATATGACATCTAATTCCTAATATAGGGTGTATCTATGAAATATAATATGTCTATGAGTGATTTATTCTTGGTTGAACCATGAAATCAAAGGGAATAAAATCCCTGAATCCCATAGTCAACCTCTTGGGAATCCAATATCTCATGGTTCCTTAGCTGAACCATCACTAGTGCATCTACCTAATCCTAGGGGGTATCATAGGCATAAATCGAGGTAATAGAATAGTCAATCATGTGATTTCCAACATCTATTATTAGGGATATATACCCACCCATCACCTTATGTTGTTATTATAATCCCAGACATCCCAGACATTCATAATGGTCTATTGGAAATATTATTCTAATCCCAGTCATCTCAGGAATTGAAAATGGACAGACTTTATCAAGGAACCCATGACATCCCATGAATTATTATATGTTCACAATCACATAGATCTGATGTTGGACACTAGGTACCACCTCTAGTAATCTTTTATGAAGTCATCCATATCTTTGGGTGCTAGTCGAGCTAAGAATCCATCCAAATATACTATGATAATGGATCCCAAATATACTACGTATCCTAGGGTCTCATCTATCTATACTTGTAATTTTTGGGAATCTCGGAAAATCACACTAATTTCAGGCCTAATGGTTGATTCCTAGGTATCCTAGGAAATCACAAGTCATTAAGCATAAATATAAATCAAAAATAAATATACCAAAGGGGATGGAAAAATAACAACACTCATCATCATCATTCCAGATCCAATGATCTTACACATCGGTTTAGGTTCTATGTGACACCTGCAACCCTCTCTACCCATATACATATGCACCCACTCAGAGCTATTCAATCAATATGAAACCCAATCAGGTCCCATCAGTCACTATACATCAAAGGCACCCTTTCATGGGTCCTCAGTCTCAATTAAGTTCTCAAGTCAACACCTGATCCTATAAGGACATTATGTCCCATAGCATCATCAATGGGGTAGCACGGCCTCATCATCTACATGGTGTTCTCCACATATTCAATAGTCCAAGAGATAGACCACAACCCATCTCAGTCCTCAAGGTCACTCTAGGTTAGTCCTCCCACCCGATCAATCATCCATAGCCTATGGTTTATCCACCTAGGTAAACCACATCTCAAGGGTCCTAAATCATCCTACTAGGGTCATCCATCTCAATTCATGTTTCACCTCTATAGGGAGGTGGCCTCAGGATCCTATTCAATGGATAATAGGTTATATTGTTCCCATTCCCACCTCTAAAGGGGTCTAAATATCACCAATAATCATAATTTAACCATTTAAACCTTCTTCTGTCAATAGATGAGGCAACCAGTTGGTTTTTAGGGACCCATAGTGGTCCTAGACACATTGTTCAGTCCATCCCTAGCCATTTAATTTAATTAAATCAATAATTTAATTAAATGTCAATTTAGACTATGGTTTAACTCATTTAATTTAGTGTATGATCGCCCTAAGGGGGCAAGACCACATTCCACACTAATATAATCATAAGAATAAACCATAAGTTGTGTGTGAAAGACCATCTACCTCAAACCAAATCCTTTTCCCTTTGAAGTGTAACCTATAAACTCTCACCTAAGCTCATCCCATGATCAACCATCTACCTTCCAACCACCCAAGGTCATATATCATAACAAAACATCAACTTTAATTAATTATAATAAGTTTTTAATTAATTAAACTATTTATAAATGAATTCCCAATTTTATTTAATTATGAATTATGAATAAATTCTCACAGGGTCATCCCATTATGCTAAAAATGCTGGAAATGGGATGTGGTCCACTCTCAACATACACCCAAACCTACACTGTATAAAATCCCCAATTTATATCACTGATCCAATGTATAATTTTTCTAATTTATGAAAAAACCTTAAATAAAATTATTGGGTGATGTACCTTTACTAAATTAACATGTGATAGTGTGAAATTTCATATTATGTCACATATATATCAAAATGTGAATCCATATCCAAAATTCATTTTGGATATTTTCCAAAAATCCTTTTCGAAAATCTATCAACAACTAACCATGTATCACATCATATGTAATACCCTATGAATGTTTATCCAAAACATTTTCTATATATCCTTAAAAACACTTTATGGGTAGCTCTCAAAGTTTTAAAAGCATTATCCTCATCCACATGACCATAAAGTGAGACCCCATAGGAATTTTTTAGCACTAAAAATGAATAGAAATTCATTAATTTAGTCAAATAGTATCCTATAGAAAAGGATCAATACTACTCTTGATATAATGGGATCTATCATGATCTCCATCAGACATAAGTATCAATATACTTGTATCCACCAACTGCATCATATGAAAGTATACATTTTTATATGATCTTTTTGTCTGAGAAATTGTGTAACCATGGGACATGGATTATGTAAATCATGTATTTCTACTCAAACATTCTTGAATCTTTTATTATAGACTGATCATGTCGATGAATACATCGCATGTTACTCATATTAGTAGATTAGATAATCACACGTCCCTCATCCAAATAGATTTATACATAATGTGTACTATCTAGGTATGATCGTACACCTCCCAATATTTCTTAATTAAGGATCTATATGTCAAACATATCATAAAAGAGAACAAATATCATCTTTTTAATCTCTAACTGATGAAATGATCAGTAGCATACCTAACCAACCCCTGATTAACTAATCCTCAAAGATTATATGAAAAAGGTATCAAATTATGAAGGTTCTCATGATAGGTATCTTTCTAACCACAATTATGGGAAAATCCAAATATGAAACATTTATCCCTATTATACCAAATACATAGTGTATGACACTCCATGAGGTATATACTCAAGGGTCCATCCAGCGAACAAAACCCATTTTGTGCCTCATGAGTGTATTTTTTATATCTATGTAAAATCCTACTCACTATATCCATAATATTTTTCATGACCTATAATACTTCATGAATAACATCGGTTATAGATAACTCAAAGTCTTTCTTTAAAAGATTAATTATCATTTCACTTCATAAAATATATACAGCCAATGTGAAGAATGATAATATAGAATATTATTTTTGTTTAACATGATACATTTTATATTCTTAAACTCTTAATAATATTAACAAAACCATAAATAAATGCATGTATAATCATATTATATATGATAGACTATCAAATAATCTTTTTTTGCTACACTTTTTTAAGTTAACCTAAATTTATTATATCTCTATGTAATTTTTTCTATATCACTATGTGCAAATATGATAAAATTATCACACTAAACTCATATAGTGAGTAAAAACTATAGAGAAATAAATTTATAATAATGGTGAGATTTATGAATCATATTCTTATTGTTCAACTACTTGGACATATTCAAAATCCTTAACTCAATAACATCTAATGATATGATGATAATAACCTATGTTTTTTACAAAGAACTCTTTCTAAGTTTATCATAATTTCCATCCTTGGAACCCTTTCCATAAAACTTTTTCACTGAAATATTTTGGAAACTAATGTAACTATTTACATTAATCGTTTACCCACATACCATAAACCTTTTAGGATATTTAAGTGACATTCACTTTGATTGGAAAAATATTTCATTTGTTAACTCTGAACTTCTAAAAGTATAAACATACTCTCAATAGCCTCTTAAACACTATATTATTTCTATAATATCATTTTAAGGTATAAAAACTCTTTTTTTAGAAAATAAATCTTATTTCCTTTTAGTGGGAATATTTAATGTGGAAACCCATGAATTTTTAATAATATATCACTTTTATGGTTTATTAAAATCCATGATTATAAATTTATATATATTCTTTAAGAAATATATATGTTTATATAATGTCTCAAATAATATTTTATAATCAATTAGATACCAGTTTTACATTAAAAATTATTATGTTTTCTTTCTGACAAAAAAGGCATTTTATTTTAAGGTTAAATAAATTTTCTCAAAATGATTACTTATTATGATTTATTTAAAGACTAATTGTATATTTTATAAATAAATATTTAGGTTAATTTTGTACATTAATATTGATATTTATTGTTATGATAATATTATAAATAATTCAATCAGGTATGAGGCAATAATATGATTTTCCATTTGAATAATAAACAGTTTCTATTCTAAATAAATTTTTTTCCATTATACTATTTAGTTTTATTTAAATGATAAATTTATAAATTTTACAAATTAAATTTAATAAAATGGAATTAATTTTTTGTTTCAATATTTATAAATTTTCTTAGTGTGAATTTTTTTTATTTTTCTAAATAATTTTATTTTGTTAGTGAATAGTTAAAAAATAGTTTTTATAAATACTGTAACTTTTATGATATCATCATGAAATAAATATGACTTAAAATTTTATGAAATATTTTTATAAAAATTAAGAGATAAATATCATGATATTATACTAAAAATATCATCCATGTAATATAAATTATATTATATCTTAAAATAAATATGAAAACATTTATTAGGGCTGATGTAGTTCCTACACAGCATTGGAAAAGTCAAAATGGGTGCCTCTAAGATGATATTTATAAGGGTATAAGTCTGGGATAAAATTAAAATATAAATATTAATAATAATATATTATTTATATTTATATTTATTAATTTTATATTTATATACCAATATAATTATCCAAATGTTTACCCAGCATTTGCGCAAGGTAAGAAAATTCAAAGTAATAACTTAAAAATTTTGTCATGATAAGAATGAGAATAAATATTCTTAATGAAATTTTATATATAATAATAATTATGAATAATAAATTATATATTTTTTATTAATTAATATTTAATTTTATATAATAGGATGATTATCCAAAACTCATATGCAAGATTCACACAACACTTGTATAAGTAGAAGAAATGTCAAAGTGATGGTTTTAAAAATATTGAAGGTGATATGGTTTAGATACGTTATAGTATTTCAATATTTTTAGGGATGAATATTAAATTTAATGAATTATTTAAATTTTTAAATTCTAATTTCATGGTTATCTATATATTTTTTAAATTCAAATTATGAAAATAACCCTGAAAAAGACTTTAAAGGTATTTAATATTAAAAAATATATAAATTAATAAAAAACTAATAGTAATAATTGAGTAAATTGGGATTTATAATGGTCTACAATATTATACATTTTCTATGTTGAACCACTTTCCATTTTAAAAAGAAATTCTTGACCCTTAAAGACTTAATATTTGTAAAAACACTATTGAATTTTTCCTATAAAAGGGCACTCATTCTTACATTTTCAAAAAACATATCAAGTTTAGTTATATCTCCATATTATAACCAAATAAATATCTAAAAAACACTTTCCATGTTCATGGTCCTCTTCCCTTTCCAAAAATCCTTTCTCCAAAGGCTTTAGACTCAAACAGAAGGAGGCAATTCAAAGAGAAAGGTAAGATCTTTTTAGTCTCTTTCTCATTTATTATTTAGGATTATTTATCTAAAAACTCGTTTAAAAAATCTATTATTTTTGTGAAATTATTAAACTATCATAGTATTGTAATCCTTTTTATCCTAAAATGATTTTATATCATCTAATACCACTCACAAAACTCTTTTCACATGTCTTTACCATGTCAAAAATACGGTTATTTCTAAAATTTCATCTTTTTGTCTCAACACTTATCTTACTATTTTAAATACAATAATTAATCCTTAAAAGTAACCCTAAAATATTATCTTATTAATAATATAATTTTTTTATAAAAAAATATTTATTTTTCTATTCTTTTAAACTATTTTGGAAAACATTGCTCGTTGTGGTGGTTTTACGATACATAAGTGGACAATGGTTTTTTCATAAAATTATGTCTTTCATGGATATTATTAAAAATTGGTTTTTTTCATTGAATATATAATTTATATTGAAGTAATTTTATTATTATTATTCTAAAATGGTAAAATATCTATCAAAATAATGGAATTAAAAGTAAACAATCATGGTTATTTTTAACCATCAAAAACAATCTTATTAAGAAAAATTATTGGAAAAATTAATTATTTCATAAGATATTGAACTCATTTATTATATAATTAAATGGAAAAAATACCTTGAAACTTATTTATATTATGTAACCATTTTACTATGAATTTATAACATTACAAAACTACCAAATTTATTTTAGATATTATAAACCAAATGACTTTAGAACGTTTGATGTGAACAATAATAATTCAGTAAAGGAATAAAGAATGATAATAAATTATTTAAAAGTAATGATATAAAGGTAGTTAACATTAAAAGTTTTTTAAAGAAATAAAATAATTGATATAATTTTATTATTCAGGAGGATGTAGGTTATATGAGGTGATTCAAGACTTGAGGTAAGGTGTTTTCTTTTAAACCTTACTTTAAATGTTTTGATGTTTTCCTATTAACTCTTTTTCCTCCATATCCATATCATTTATATTATTTTATAAAGGTTGTTTTATATAAATTTATGTTTTCTTATGTTCATTTTCTATTGTCCTTTACTCTCTTTATAATAGGATAAAAGAAATATCTTTTCACATTTTTGGTACGGGTCATTCTTTACAAAAATGTGAAAAAAGTATCTTTTTATATAATTTGTTAATGATTCTTGTTTATCACTTTTATAAACATTTTTATTAATGAATATTTCTCTTCCTGTTTTCATGTTTTTATAAATAAATTCATACTCCCATTTTTTTGGGAATTTTGTGTTTTAAAATAAAAGTTATTATAAATGTAAAGGGTATTTCTTCTTATTTTTTGGGTTAACTTTAAAGTTTGAACTTATGAATTGAAAATATGTTTTTTTGGGTTTTACTCATGAAATAATGAAATAAAATCTATTATGTGTTTTTTTCATGTCATGGTTCTTGAAAATTATAGATTACTATGGTTTATCCTAGGATATATATCTCTAATACATTGGTTAATAATTTAGTCTCCATAAATGATATATTATTACTAACTAAGTAGGTTATTCTATTTAAAAGGTTATTTTAAATGGTGATTTGAAAGTTTGATAATGAATATAATGCCCCAATATTTCTTCATGATTATCCCATTGATTTATTCTTCATTATGTGATTTTTTATTGAACTTTTTAAGAAAATAACATGATTTTAGGTTTTAATATAATTTTATATTCCTATACAAACTCAAAATTATTTATTTAAAAGATTTAATTTTCATGTTTTTTCAAGTATTTCAAGGGACTAATGGGTTCTCTTGTTATTTTCAAATCTTACTAATTCTTGTTCTCATATCATATTTTTAAATTGTTTTTCATAGGTCCTAAGGATGAGTAGGAATGATTATGAAGTCTAGCTCTAAATATGGGAATTTTTTCTTTAATAAAGAAAGAGTGACATTTAAAGAGTTTGGTTTAGTGGATAAAATGTCTATATATTGTAAAATTGTGGGTTTTTTATGTAGGTGGTTTTTTAATTATCTAAAACTCTAAATATAAAAGGTTATGAGAATGAGAATAATGTAATATTTACTATAAATCATGTAATTATAGGATGGTTTAAGTCCAGGTCATTAAATTTGGTATTAGTGTGGGGTTTAGATAACTTTATAGGTTAGTATATTATGTGTTGAGTATAATTTATTAATTTTAGATACCTTCATGGGTTACTAAGTATATGGGTTATCATAATTTATAATCATATATTCTCTTTTTAGGTCTTATGTGATTCGATTTTAAATTCATTGATGATATTTTGAGGGATGTTTGTTGGGTTTTTTAGAGGAAGAAAATATTGAGGTATATTTAACCCTTAGTTTAAAAATTTGATTTACTGTAAAGGTTATTTATGAAGAATTATATTGTATTTATGTTTATATAAAATGAAAGTTATAGATAACCTTTATGGTTAGTATATTATTTAATGTTGAGGAAATTGTTGTTAATTAGGATAAAGGGATTTTTTTATTTTGGTAAAATAAGTTGAGTATTATAAATAACCATGTGGATTTAAAATCAATTAGGTGACAAGTTGACTAAAGTTAATTTTGGTAAAGGTTTTTTGTAGTTTTTTAAACATTAAATGATTATGGTATATTTTTTTCATTTTTTTCTTTTATATCAAATTGGTTGATATTATTTGAGGGATAATTATTTAATTAATTTTTATAAGCATATATAATTTTTTTATGGCTTTATATATAGGTGATTATGGTTATTTTTGGGAAAATATTACTATATTTTAGGAGAATATATGATTAGGGTATATAGGTATTAGGTACGTGACATTATGACTGACTTTGTGTTATTTGGGGATAAAAGATAAGTTGATTTTAGAAGAATATGTGATCAGGTTATTCTGATTTTTGGGTTTAAAATTTGTTCATTCATGTGTTATATAGTTTCAGTGCTTATTAATTTGTGAAATGATTTAATTTAAACATGGGTTGTTATTATTTTATTGAGGTTTTTGAGATTGATGTATTACTTCTTCATATGATGAATTATTCATGTTTAATTGGGTATTATCTTTTCTAATTCTAATCATTTTGGTTTTATTTATTAGTTAGAAACCAAAGGGATAACTTATTGTAAAAATAATTCTTATAATGAGGAATATTATCCATTAGTGGACCTCATAATCCATTAAGATTTGGTTTTTTCCTCAAGCATGAAAATTCATCTTTTATATTAATCTTTTAAACTATGGTATAAATAGAGGTGGAAAATTGAAATAACTAAATGATGAATTTGTGCTAATATAAGGGAAATAAATCAAGTAATTATGTTTTCTCATATACTCTATTTAGGTAGTAAAATAATTCCCTAATCTTAAGAAAAGGGAAGATGAATCTATTAAGTCTTATATGGAAAACATCAACCAACTTTCCTGGTACACCTAAGAAACTCATTCACAAGTATTAATCCTATAAAAGTACAAAAATGGTTTAAAAAACAATATATTTATGATAAATTTCCTAGCTTTGAACTATAAATTAATGTTACTGATATTGAGGGTATATTTTCAAGATATCCATTCTTTTCATGTATTTTTATTTTATTTCATGTTCTACTCTAAGAGATATTGAAATGAATATGTTACTCTTTTATATTCATTTCTAATAAATTAATGGTCTATTTTCCTCTCTTGTAAATTTATAATTTTCACACCACATTGTACATATGGATTTTTTTTAACTCGACTTCATTTATTTAAGTTATAATCTTCTTCTTAAACTCCATCCCTCTAAGTGGGGTACATTATACCTTATGATTCTATTTTTATTCTAATTTTTTATGTGGATTTTAATTTTTATCTCATAATCCCATTTATGATTGACTCACTCATCATAGAATAGAATATTATAAGTTTTTTTCTTTACTCAATCTCTTTTTATTAATTCATAATCATTCTTATTTGACCATTTTATTCTATAATTGATATATTTTATTGTTCTATTTATCAAATGGTATTTTATCTTTTTCGCTAGGGAAATTACATTTTCATGAAATGTTCTTCTTCTTTTATGAATTTTTATGACATTGTTAATAATAATTCCCCTCTTTTAAGTTGATTATTTTTCTTCTCTATGTACGTGTTATTTTTTACCATATATGCTTTATTTTATTATTTTAGAAGATAAATATGTATTTTCTTTTGAATTATTCATATTTCTTAGTATCTCTATTCATAAGGGAATTTTATATTTCTTTTTTCTATGTTGGTTTTATTAAAAAACATTCAAAATTAATAAATATTATTTATTTCCACTTATGTATATTTGTAATTATTGGGATAAAAAAAGTTCTCAGTTCACTAAAATATATTTTTGTGGTAATTGGTCAAAAGAAGGTGTTTGGACTGGTTTATAGATAGAATTTGTTCAATCTCTCCAAGTGGTAGCTCGATCATCAGAATTTTTTATCTTCTGATGGTATCAAGGAGGTCTGGAATGTTTGGGGAATGAAAATAATCTAGACTTAAGTATCTAGAATATTTTACTGATTCAAGCAGCTAATGTAAACTATATTATTAGAGATCAATATTCATACACAAAATGGATTTTTATCTATGAAAGTTAGAGGTTGGTGGAACCTGGATAACTCGATGAAGATTCATATAAAAGGAAGTGGGGACCAAAGTGCACAGTGCATCTAGATTATTTATAGTGTGACAGTGAAGTACACAGTGCATCATTGAATTATAGAGTGATAATATCTCATAATTATATCTTACTAATGGATTTTTTTTATATGTATAATTATTATACTTCCAGTGAATATAAGTAAAGTTGTATCATTTCTCCCATGTAAGTATAAAAACTCATTTGAAGCACGTTAATCAGTTCATTTTATTTATTTATTTATTTAATTTCATTTATTTTATTAATTTTACTTTAATTTATATGATTTTTACTTAAGTTGTGTTTTATATTGACTTTGTGTGGTGGTTAGGGTGTTTTGACATCCTACTTCTTGTACAATTAGTCAAGGGAAGTGAACTTCCAAATATATTTTTTTTATTTCACTAAGCTATAATTAATTGTACCAAAATTCCAATATGTGAAGTTTCAATGGACCAAGGTTTATGGTTCTAGTGATCACACAGAAGTTTCCCTAGCCTCCTGAGAAGTGGTATCAGAACTAACTAAAGGAATAAAGAATGATAGTAAATTATTTAAAAGGGATAATAATAAGGAATTAAACATGATTAAGGTTCTAAAGAAAATAATTGTATTTATAAGATGATTAAAGAAATATCTTTTCATGTGTTTTAGATGGTCCATTCCTTATAAAAGTGTGAAAAGAGTGTTTTTTATATGTTTTCTACGTGATCAATTTTTTTCACTTTCATAACCATTTTTCTTAATGAATTTTTCTCTTAAAATTTCATGGTTTTCCAAATAAATCTCAATTCCCGTTTTTTTGAATTTTTTGATTTAAAATAGAAGATATTAGAAATATAAAGGATATTTATTATTATTTATATGGGTTAGCTTTAAATTTTTTGTTTATGGTTTGAAAAGATTATTTTTATAATTTTTACACATTTAATGATGAAAGGAAATATCCTATGTTTTTTTATGTAATGATTTTTGGAAATTATAGATGATTAAGGGTGATCCTAAGATATATCTCTTTAATTCATTGTGAAATGATTTATTCTAAAAATATTATATATTGAAAGAAATTAAGTATTTTATTTCATTTAAAGTGTGATAATGAATTTAATGTTCCAATATGTCTTCATGATTATTCTATTGATTTATTATTTCTAAAAATATGTTTTTATGAAACTATTTAAGAAAATAACTTGAATTAAATTTTTAAAATAAGTTTATATTATTTTTTAAGCTCAAATTTTTTTATTTAAAGGAATTTATTTTCATGGGTTTTCAATTATTTCAATGTATAAATGGGGATTATCTTTCTTTTATACCCCTTACTGATTTTTATTCTCATCCCATGTTTTCAGAAAAAATCACAGGGATTATGGATGAGTAAGAATGATTATAAGTTCTAAATCTAAACATCTGATGTTGTTATTCAATGAATCAAGCATAACATTTAAAGAGTTTGGTTTGGTGGGTAAGAATTCCTATATATAGGAAAATTATGCATTTTTAATTTAATGGATTTCCTAACTCACTAAAACTATAAACTTAAAAGGTCATGAGTATTGTAAGTAATATAATATTTTCTATAAATCTTGTGATTATGGTTCAATGTGTTTTCCCCCTAAGTCTGAGGGTTATTTTATCATCCACTAGATAAACAAACCATTAGATAATATCATGATCATACTACCTTTATTATTTTATTTTTGTCAAGTTTAATGGTTAATTTCATTATGGATTCTTTATCATGATCACATAAATTAATGAATTAATAAGAATTCAGGATAAAATTAAAATAAATTTTATTATGCATAATTTTATTAAGTTATGGTCATTCACTTAAGTAAATCCACTTAATATTAATGAGCATTTAATAATGATAAAAATGTAAAATTTATGCATAAAGACAAAATTCCATCAAATCAATATATTAAGTTGGTATATCCTTCCACTACTTAAGATAAAATCAAACCATAGTTCAAAGTGCTTAACCAGAAAAAGTTAGAGTGCTTTTAATTAATAGGGAATTTTAGATTAAGTTTTGGGTTTACTTAACTTAGTTCACATCAAGGGTTTACTACCAAAGTAGGACATGGTTTAAATAAGAGGAATATGTTAAGGAAATATAGGTCCAGGATTTCAAGATTGGGTAGCCCACTCAATAGATCGAGGATCTATAACTTAATAGAGTTGGTAAGTTAAACCTACCTAAAATCCTTTAAAGAACTTATTAGGAAAAAATTTAGGTTATGAGAAGAAGAATATAGATCCTTACCACTAGACTATCCATAGTATAGGATATTATAAAACTAATGGTGAGGGATATTGGGTTTTGATAAAATTTTGGAATATTAATAAATTTTAAATTTATTATTTAATTTTGTAATCCATATAAAGTAATAAAATTATTCTCTTATTTATTATAGAAATTTAAATCCACATGACTTCAATTATATCACTGTGATATATACTAGAGTGAAGGATAACCTCATCACTAACTCTAATTTCTAGGAATAGTATAGGGGCATGTTCATTATATTATGCCATGATCAGAAATTATACATGATTGAAACCCTTATTCTTAAGTCTCTTTCAAAAGAGGCTAGTGATGAAGAAGTACATCTCTACCTTAAACACATGGTGGATGCTAAAAATTTCTAATTTTTAATGTTATCATCCATGTATAGTGAGCTCATAAAGATTAAAAAAATACATGGATGAATATATCACAATGTCCCACCATAATAATATTTATCAAGAGAAGGTGATACAAGAGATATATAAGATCTCCAATTCACTGTTCACGTGAAATCATAGAGATTTGATACCATCTAAGTCTCATGTAGTCAAGATGATTGGATATGCAAAGCACTTATACCTCTTGAGTTTTAATATCCTTGATGATTTTCCCACGGATCTCATTATATCCTCACTACTTAAATCTTACTATAGTTTCATTGTGACTTATAATATTAGAAATAGTGAGAATACTCTTTCAGAACTTTTTAAATTTTCCAAGTTGATAAATACTTGGGGAATGAAAAGTCTATGGTCCTTAATGTGAATAAAAAATGAATAAGAAGGAAAAGGGATCTAAGACTCATTTTGAGTCTAAGGATCTTGATAAAAATCCTTCCAAGAAGAAGAATATATAAAGGTAAGAAAATGAAAAAAATGTGGTATGTTTTTATGTAGAAATCTAGACCATAAGAAGAAGAACTATACCTAGTTAAATAATTAAGGGGAAGCTTCAGGTGAGTTCATTATTGGGTGAAATCTTTCAACGTCTACACATTGGGTATTAGATAGAGATTTTAATTCTCACATATATATCAAAATACAGAAACCAAGTAGATTCAGAAATATTTCCAGAGGATATTTGAATCTTTGATTAGCCAATAAAGTGAAAATTTCTTATTTGTAAATAGAATACTATCACCATATTTTTCCAGTAGGAATGATCTTGGTTTTAAAATATTGTTATTATGTACTAGTTTTTAGAAAAAACATAATTTTTGTATCCTACCTAAATACTGATGGTTTTATTATCACATTTGTAAATAAGGATTATTTATTTTACAAAGACAACATATTTCATGGTATGTCACATTTAAATAATGGTCATTATATGTTAAATTACTAAAATAATTATTCTAAATGATAACGAATCAAATTCACAAGACTCATTTCATACCCAGTTGTGGTATCAACGTCTTGGTCATGAAAATGGGAAGCATTTGGAAAAGATCTATCAATTTATATATTTAGACTATTTTGATCTAAAATCACTTAAAATATTTCATGGTTGTTTACAAAGAAAAATGAACCCACCTTTTAGTGGAAAATATAAAAGAGATATGGAGATTCTGGAATTGGTACACACTTATATGTGTAAACCTTTTCCAATAGAATCTAGTGGTGGGTATTCTTACTTTATAACTTTTAATGATGACTTAATTATATATATATATTTCTACTTGATGGGGTTTAAGTATGAATACTTTGATAAATTAAATGATTTCAATAATGAATTAAAGATTAAACTTGGTAATAAGATAAAGAATATTTAATCTGATCAAGGTGGTGGATATCTTAACCAAGAATTTATCAAATTTGTACATAGTATTGGGTTCTATATCAACTCACTCCACCTTATACACCATAGTGGAATGGTGTTAGTGAAATTACTAACTAAACCTTTCTTAAAATGTGAGGTCGATGATGAGTTATACAGATATTCAATTATCCGTTTGTGGATATGAATTACAAATTGTGGTATACACAATAAATCATGTACTAACTAAAGTGTCATGTAGTGTTCCCTTCGAATTATAGAGTAGAAGGAAACCCATTTTGTCACATATTATTGTAGGGGGTCACAAGGTATTTGTTAAGGATACATCTAGAAACAAACTTGCACCCAAAGGAATGAAGTTTATCTTTATAGGATATCCTGAGGAAATTAAGGGATATTAATTATAAGAACCCTTAGACAAGAAAGTAATAGTGGATAGATAGACCATTTTTCTTGAGAGGGAGCACGACCTAAAAAGGAATAATGGGAATTAGAATGAATTTTATGAATTTTATGCTCAAGATACACAAGATTTTTAATAGTAACACATTTCATAGGTCCCTATAGAAGATGTTGTACCTAAAAAAAGTACTGTATATGGGCACCAGAGAGTTTAAGAACCAAAAATATGTGGTTTTCGAGTCACTGTGGATGGTTTCTCATTATTGATTGAAAATAATGATCCTATTAGTTGTAAATAGGAAGTAAATATCTCAAAACCTACAAGATGGAAAGAATATGTGAATTATGAGATGGATTCCATGTATTAGAACCAAGTTTGGGTTCTATTAAATCCATCATTTGATGTAAATACTATTGGGTGTAAATGGGTATTCATGAAAAAACTGGACATGTAAGGTAAATTGAGTACCTATAAAGTGTGAATAGTGGATAAAGGGTTTAAATAGAATCAATTCATATACTATGATGAAACATTTTCTCTAGTATACATGTTTAAATCCATTAGAATTATACTTTCTATAGAATATTTACATGACTATGATACTTGGTAGATGGATATAAAAATATATTTCATTGATGGGAACCTATTGGAAGATGTCTATATGACACAACTATAAGGGTTTGTGACTCTAGTTAATGCTAAAATGGTGTGAAAATTACAGAGGTCCATTTATGGATTTAAGAAACTATCTTTTTCATGGATCATTCAGTTCAATAAATCTATAAGAGAGTTCAGTTTCATTAAGAATGAATGTGATCCATGTGTTTATAAGAAGTTTAGTAGTAGTGTGGTTGTTATATTAGTAGTATATATTGATGACATATTTTTATTGTAAATGACATGCCAGGCTTACAATCAATCAAGGACTGGTTGAAAACATGCTTCTCCATAAAGGTCTTAGGTGAAGTGGCCTATATCTTTAGTATCATGATCATTTTTTATAGATCCAAGAGGTTTATTATGATAAGTAAAGTTATATATAATGACCAAATACTAAAGAGATTTCTTATGGAATAATCCAATAGTGGATTGGTTAGTGTCACATGGTATACATATTTCCAAGAAAATGTGTCCTCGTACCTAATAAGAAAGAGAGAAAATGGGTAATATGTCATATGATTCTATGATAGGATCAATAATTTATGTAATTTTATGTAATAGGCTTGATGTTTAATATTCATTGATCATGGTAGGTTGATATCAAGTTGACCCATGTGAATAACATTGGTCTATTGTTAAGGTTATCCTTAATTATCTAAGGAAAACTATTGATAAGTTCTTAGTATATAGAGGAAATGATAATCTAGTCATCATGAGTTATATAGAATCTAAATTTTAAATAGATCAAAATGATTTAAATTCATATTTAGGTTATGTATTCATTCTCATCAGAAGAGATATGGGCTAGAAGAGTTCAAATAAACTAGTTTTTTCGATTTCATAGTGGATTCCAAGTATATAGCGGTTTTTGATATAGCCAAAGATATTATTTTGATATGAAAAAATTTATAAGAGTTTGATGTGGTTACTAGATGTAAAGACCCTATCACATTATATTGTGATAATACTACAGTGGAGGATATTGAAAAGGATCCAAGGTCATATCACTAAATAAAGAACATACTCATAAAATATCACTTCTAGATGGATTTTTCTCAAAGGGGTGAATTCACTATGAGCAAAGTTTCCATAGTGGAGAATATGGTAGACCCTGTGAATAAAGATTTATCCCAGAAAAAGAATGTATTTAATGTGGGAGATAATAGACTGAACATTGTTAGGAAATGGATCTAGTGAAATTGGGATTATTTTAGAGTTGGTTACCTTGAACCAACTTCTATATACTTTATTATTACCTATATTTATTATTATGGAATATTAATAAAGTTCTTATCACATCATGATTTTTATTCTGCATGACATTGTATGTTGTAATGTCCTAAGCATGCTTATCTCACTAAAAGGTCATAGCATACCCCTATTATAATGAGAACATAGAATTTTAATGATATTATACTTAAATATGTGTTCTATATCTAGATGATATTATTTTATGGGACACAAATTATACAGGATATTAAGGGTGGAGACTCATATGACTTTGAGATTCTTTCTCAAGGTGTGAGCCCTTGGTAATCTTCAGGGTAGAAGATTGTGAGAACCATACCCACTAATAGAAAATCCATATGTGTCATTAGATGTTTCTATCTGTAGATGTTTTTAGTTTTCCTTAGACTTTAAGGATATTATTAATTCATATTGTAGGAAATGAAACTCCAGTAACCCAGAGCTGGTGTCTACTTTATTACATTCTTATAAGATACAAAGGATCTCATCCCGAAGAACCGATCAGTTTAGTAGTCTCAATGAACCAGATAAATACATGATTCCTATATTACATTTAAAATATAAAATACATAGTATAAAAAAATTCTTATGTCCTTAGTATTATTAATAATATACTTATTCATATCCTATGGAAAGGAAAAAAAATAAAGGGTGAACGCATATGCTCAATAATAGCTATGTGCAAAAAAAGTTATCATGATTAAATAAGGTGTAATCAATATGGAAAGGTAAATAACAGAATCATAATACATTTAATAATTAACTTGAGCAAGAAATGAATCTATGGATAATATCAATTAAGTGATATCATAGATAATAATAACTAAATTATCAATAAAGGAAATATATAATATTGGACATCATGATCTTCGATATAATGATATCTATATCATCAAATAATTGTTCCGAGATAGTTTAATCTATGGGTAGGTATACACAAGAAACCTATTTAATTTGGAAAACTAGTTTTCCTTATTAAACTTGTCGATTCATCAAGGGGATATCTATAACCGGGCCCCACTCATCATTGCATGTGCAATGAATTCCTCATATTTTGAGATAGTCAATTTAATTCACAAACAATATTTCTTATCAAAAAATATCTTTATTGAGTAAAGAATAAAAATTTATCAATATTTTCCCTAGTCAATCAGATAACTTTCATATTAAAACACTATATGTAGAAATGATATATGGTTTAGGAAATAGAAACTCCATAATGGATATTTAAGAAAAATGTGATTTCCAATGAAAAATTATCATAACAAAGTTAATGTTTCAATAAAAATTTAATTACCACAAAATTATTAAGATATAAAATTTGTCCTTAAATTCATCAAAAATATAGGTTTTAAAATAAATTCATTTATTTTATAGAATAAAATAAAATGAATGAGAAGTATTAAAATAAGATTTCTTTAAAGATTTTTTTTTATAAAACCTTTAAAAACTTGTACAAGAATTTAAATATCATAAAACTATTATGTCAGTGGGAAAATATTTTAATTTCATATATGTTAAAAAAATTGTTTGAGTTTTTATAAAGAAATCAAAATTTGACTCCTTTCAGAAAACATTATAAAGATTCCTTTCAAACCTTTTAAAAATTCAAGGATAACTTAAATTTTTCATGGAGTAAGTAAATAGGACTTTTTTTTAAATAATTTTGAAAAAATATGGACATGGAATAAAAATATACCTGATAAAAATAGAAATAATTTTGTATTTTCTTTTAAACATTTCTTTGTTTGATTCAAGTTCCAAAGAGAGGAAAAGTTAGAAGAAACTATGGAAAGTCATTAAAAGAGTAAACTTTAATTGAAACTTAAATCATCATGAATAAATATATATTTATTTAAAATACATAAAATGGGAAATATATGAACCACATAAAATTAAATATGTGCATAATACCAAATATGTCTTAATGAAGTGGAAATTGAGACGAAATCCCTTACCTCAAGTTTGACTATCCTCATAGGTACTCTAAACTCTTGTATAATAAATTTGAATTTATTATAATTAAATTATAGTACCATATATCTTTCTATAATATCATATATGATCCATTTATAACAGTTTATCACCCATTTGTTAATAATATTTTATTATTATTATTTTGAAGTGTTAACGGCTTCGTTTTTCATGTATTTTTTGATTCAGTAATCTCAGTCCTTGCATATTAGTCATGGTTCCATAATATATAGAATTTTATTAAATATATAAATATCATATATATTCAATATATATATAAATATCCATAAGATATATATATAGAAAAATTAATTACACTTTTTATGGAGATGGTAGGTCGTACATATGCAAGAACATTATTTTCACTTTTTGACGAATGAAAAAATAGGATTTTAAATTATAATTAACCTTTAAAAACATTATTATACCATATATATTTTTTATATTCATTAAATATATCCTTATTACCATCCATGTAAATCAGAAATGAAAAATGAATCATATCACTTCATGGTGCTGATAGTCCACACGTACCCACAAGCGATGGTATCGTTTTCCAATGGATTGAAATATGAGAAGGTAGATAAGATATTATAATTTAAGAAGCATAATTATTTAATAAATATCATATATATTCATTAGTTATATCTTTATAATCATCCAAGTAAAGTTGTGATGAAAAACAACATTGCTACGTGGAGACGGTAAGTCATAGGTATACATGAGAAACGTTTTCACTTTTCATAGGATAGAAAAGAGATGGAATATGGTTGTAACATAATAATTATAACATATAATAATATTTATGATACTAGAGTTATTATTTTATGATGGTTTCAACACATTAATATGAATTATAAGAAGAAATAAACTTGAAATAGTCGGTAAAGATGATTACCTCTTCTTCGGTAGACTTCCTTTAGATCTCCTATTATGGGAGTTAGGGTTGGTATTTTAGGAATAAATTCACATCTATAACTTGGTTAAGGATTTTTAGAAGATAAATGGGAAGTTTTTTTTCAATTTATAGTTCTTAAAGTGGTATAAATAAAATAAATAAGGGGTGTCCTTTTCTAAGTGAGGAGAGGGGACTTCTTGGAATTTCTTAAATTATTAAATTAATAAAAATTATTTTTCATGTGAAAATGTATCCAAATTGATATAATTTTAATATAACATGATTATGGTTCTAAACCCTCTCATATAAAAAAATTTGGATAAGTTTTTTTTATGTTTTCTCCCTTATATTTTAGTTTTAACCCCCCATTAACCCTTTTGATAATTACTGCAATGTAAAAGTTTTCTATGCTTTAAGGGTAAATAATGTTACCATAAGAGGAAAAACAACCCATAAATGGACCATGGTTGATATTATAAACCATATAAATGGAACATGGTTGATATTTCACCTTCTTAATCCTATCATGGCACCATAGTTGATATTTTAAACCATGGTTGATATTTTAAACCATAAATGTAATGTTGGAATAACATTTTTGTCAGCTCTAAGCTACCCTTATATGTTGTGGAATGGATCTAACCTTTTTTACAATTCAAAAACATGATCAGGTCCTAATATATTTCTTTATCCAACTTCATCCTAACACGTTGTAGTTCTACACTTCCTTCCATATAGGGATTCGTAATGTGCCATCTGAATGTTGGAGTGAATTATATTATTATAATAAAATTATACCAAAGAAAGGTGTTGATCCTAACCACATTTTAAATCCATAGTATAGGATCTCAACATGTATTATAGAGTTTTAATGGTCCTCTCAGGATGACCATATGTTTTATTATAATAATCAATACTAAAACTCAATTTTATATCCAAATCCTATTTAAGGCTTCTCTAAAACATCAGGGTAAACCTAAAATCCTGATTAGATATAATTGATAACGTACTCTATGAAATCTCACACCTTCCTTAATTTATAACTGTGTAATATGATCAAGAGATAAATCTTCTCTAATATAAATAAAATTAATTGATTTCATAATGAAATCAAATGAAACCTAAATATTATTGTATCCTTTATATGTTTTGGGGATTCCAATGATGAAATTCATGGTAATATTTTTCCATTTTCATTTTGGTATTGGTAATGGGTGTAACATACCATTAAACTTATATCTATAAGCCTTAACTTACTGACACACCAGGTATCAGGATACATACTCAGAAATATACATTTTCATGTTATCCCACCAGAAATATTCTTGCTGATCTCTATATATATTTGTACTTCCAAGATAAATAGAGAATGATGAACTATGATCCTCATATAATAGCTTATTATTTAACTTTCGTATTGATGAGGCATAAACTAGGTTCATAAACCTTATCATTCCAGCATAATCATAGTTAAACTCAGAAACATTTATCACCTTCTTCTATAATTACACATATTCCTTATGCACCTTCTTAATCCTCTCATATATGGATGTTTGAAAATTCATCTAAGAAAGATAAGATATTTCCCATTTCCTCAATATTTCAATATCCAGCTTATAAAAATCTATAAATATTGGATCTCTTTAAATCCTAATCATGGAAAAACTAGCATGATCTTTCCAACTATTTCATCCTTGAATGCCACATGGGGATGGAATGGAGTTTTTTGGTGTTAGTGGTACAACCATTACATCAGACACATACACTTATGTCCTTTTTGGGAAATTTCCAATGGGTTTTATTCGTGGAACTGAAAACACCCAATGGTTCTTATATTCATGATGAATCATGTAACTTCTTTCTAAAGGCAGGTTCTCATTGGTAATCTTGTCCAATGATACTTAAGAACTCACATTGGTTGATAGGATGGGAGTTCGGGCTCATCACACCCTTTTGGGGGGAATTGTTTCCTACTCTGGGAATCTTTTATAGATTTAAGATATATTTGTGAATCCTCCATTAATTCCCAAGTATAACATAGGACACCCTTGAATTAATAATATATTATTAGAAAGCATGGAGATTAGAATCATATGTATATATCTGAGGTTATTCATTAAAGGATATGTGTGTGTGTGTTTCTGTGTGTATCTGAGGTTCTCCATCAGTGTTACCCTTCTATAAATAGATTAGAGATTATTTTGTTGTTTATTATCATGATGTTGGTTTTAAGACATGTAGTTGGGACCTATGGATTTTATCATTATTCAGGGGTTGGGAGTTGTTTTTATGTTAATATTGGACCCATGATATTTTATTCCTACGTATCCTTGTGAAAGGAATCAGAACCCAAATAGCGTGGTTCCACTTAATAGGACGCATCATGCATTTTAAGTTCACATTATAAGGACCAAACCATACATTTTAACGTCGTGTATCAAGGACATCTAGCCGAAAGGTGCCTAGTCAAATTTTGGTTCAAGACTTATGCTAAAGCGTCCTAGGGAACTTAGAATGGATATGGGGTCCTAGGTTGTATATGACCCTACTGGGAACATGGATCGGAGAGAATTGAGGTTGGTTTGGGATGTTGGGTTTGGATCTCATGGAGGCTTCCTACGCATGCCATTTGGATAAGAATCAAATCCCATGTAGTTCTGTTGTGAATACACACACCTATGGAGGACCTATTAAGGTTTTTATCACAGGTCATAAGGATTGTTGAGAGGATTTATTTATGGATTTGAGGACCCACTCTTATGGGGGACCTCTAAAGGAAGGCGATAGTATTATTCAGAAAAATATTCTATGTTGATACATGAATTTGACAGTGTAGATTTCAAGATCTTAGCTTACCTCTAAGCCCATGAGAGTCATGATCAAATGTGAAAAACAAGATGAAGAAGAAGATCTGGAAAACCACATCATCCTACTTATACTAGTGTAATAGGTCTGGGTAATGAGAGAAGAAGAAAGGGATTTGATGTGCCCATATCCTCCCATCATTGTACCATGGATAGTCATGTCTGACTACTCATATGGATACCTCCCATGGGCATGAAGAAGGAGGAAGGAATAAATTAGGATAAGTCCTGCAAGAAAGGATAGGGGCTTACTCTAGGAGGGATTACCTAGTGACCGTTTCTTGGTGAAGATAGGATAAAAAGACACTACACCTCAAAGGGAAAGGAAGCATGATTATCTCCTTCCCTACTAGGAATCGAAGGCCCTAGTTTTAGAGACAACTAGGGAAGGACATGTTCCTAAACCTAGTATATGAGGCCTGGATTTCCCTAACACTTCCCCTAAGGTTAGGGTCCTCATGACTGAGGGAATTCATATTATCATGCGCCCTGAGGACCCTACCCATCATATAGGAAAAGCGTAGGACACCTCTAACTGAAGAAATTCATGTTCTAATGGGAGACATTTCGGTGTGACTCTTACCATGGTATTTAAAGTCCATAGACTTTTTTTATGTTTCAATTTGTTCCCCCTCATACGATAGATCCAAAGGAATGGGATCCCTTCCATTGGAGGCTTGAAAGAGGGCTTTAAGGTGTCTCATGCAGGTCAAGGTTTGGCGAGCAGGTGGTGATTCACGTAGGACCTAGGAGGAGCTAGAAAAGCTTCACACAGGGGGGTAGGCATGTTCAATATGGATATGACTTGGTAAATGGACCACCTGGGAATCAACACTTTGGTGAGGCCTTAGCCTAGGTACCATGGGTCTCCTTAGGTGTACCTGGAAGGGTCTTGCGTAGGTCCCTGGTTAGAAAAGGGACATTTTTTATATATATTTTAAACTAGAGTTAAATTGTTCCTCACATAGGTGTCTTGTTTTTTAGAACCTGTAAGGACTGTAATCCCACTATCCCTCTTAATTCCCTCTTCTTTTGGGTTTTAGAGAGTTTCTTGAGGGATTTTGGAGGACTTGGGAGAAGGGATTTCATGAACAGAGCTTTAAGGATTCTTCTTATTTTCTCTTTGTGTAAATGAGGATCCCTAGGTTCCTATTTATATGGAAACAGGAGACCCTGGTCGAAGGAGTTACCTCACATAGGTCTATGGAGTAGGTACCTGGTGTATGTACTTATTGAAGGTGTGTTCGGTCATTTAGTGCCACACAGAGGGGTTGCCCGGACCTTTTGGTGCATAGAGGTGGTGTGTTCATGCTATATTAGGAAAGTTACTTTGACTATTCTTGGTTATATTTATATTTATAACATACTTGATGTACTCTTCATCATCTTTTCATCCCATGTGATAAAATGGAGTGTCGACAAAATCTCCCCCTCATGATTGTATTTGATCGAAAGAATAGGGTTTATTTCTAAGGTAAAGAGTGGAAAATATTATGAAGGTGTTGTAGGTATACCATGTAGGGTACCCATGAAGGTTAGTGGTGTAGGCCTATTGTGCAATTTTGGTGTGCACATCCATGGAATAGGTTTGATTTGAAGGCCAGAAGTCTCTATAAATACCACTAAACCCTTTGCTAATTTCTTCCTTTTGGACTCATGCCTCTTACTCTTTTCACACATATTATCTGACCAACCATTTCATGCTTATTTTTTGTGAAAGTCTCCCAAATAAATCCCTCATGTACATACATGGTACAACTTCTTGACCTAATATTCTACACAAAACATCCTTATTGAGGAGCCTATGCGGGATCACATGGTCGAGGGGCTTGTTCGGAGGACCTAGTAAAAGGGCCTGTGAAAAGGACATGATCAAGGAGCCTGTGTAAAGGATCTTCCTTCGCCAAAATTTTGAACTCTTATGAATCAAAATTTTAACTTATTGAAAAAACTTGATGTCTTCTTGCAGGTTTTCAATGGATATCCTAATTAATTCTCTCAAGCAAGCTATTGGACGTGCATCAGAGATGATCAAGGATGTTGGTCTAGATTACTACAACATGTGTGAATCCAATCTCTCATTTTTGGAGAAGAACTTGACACAGTATCAGTGAGAATATCCATAAAGAAACTACTTTCCCTTATATTATCATGGGATTTTAAGGGATTCTCTTATCCTGGAGGCTCAGAGTTATTTCCTGAAGTCTTAGTTTGTGAAGCATAGAAATTTTCCTACCACTAATGTCTCCTATAATGGATTCTACATTAATAAAGGAATGGTTTCTACCACCTATTTCATAAATCACAGCTGTTGTACCCCAAATCTGAATTTTCATACCCATGAGTCAACGCCTCACTATTATGAGTTAGCCTTTCGTGCTTTACAGATAGACCAGTCAAAAGTTTGGAAGGAGGACTATAAATTCTACTCTAGAGGGAGAGTTAGGCCTAAATGGATTTGGGAATACTGGGTGAGCCAAACTTTTGTAGAATTCAAGGAACTGCAAGACTTAAATATTTATGAGGATGTTTGGGTGGGCCAAACTTACATCTATAAGAACCCAAACATCATCTGTTGAGTCGATAGAGTCCTCGGACAAACTCTTCACATCTAATGCATGGAAAATTCATCATTAGATTATGGGACATCTACATGATTTCTAGATCTCCCATCCTTGGGGAGATATATGATGAGTTTATCCCACTAAAGACAATGTAGAAAGATACTAAGAGGACACCTCACTTGGATCACGATCTTTTTAAGATAGCTTAGAAATTAAAGAAAAAAATACCCTCACTCTAGGGGTTACATCCATCCTAGAATGTGGGTGAATTATTTCCTCAAGCTAAAAGGAGAAGATCCCGCATTCCAACACCCTATAGGATTCCCTAATCTAGAAAATAAGAGTGCTTCTTGAAGATTATAGTCAACACTAGAGAAGTTCCAGTATACCTATTGAGGTTATAAGGTTGATCTTGAAGTTTCTACAAAGACTCGTATCCTCACAATGTGGATGAGTATCTACTAGTTACAGGTCCATGAATCCAATGGTAACATAAGACCAATGACCATTTTTATAGAATCCAAATTAGCATAAGGGATCTATATAGGTTTGGTTTCCCCTATCCTAAAAAGGATCTACAGGTGTTTACTACACATGCACACTAGGAATTCCCCATTTAGAATTACAGGTCCATTTCAATTGATGCAAGGGTGGATTGCATCACACTTTAGTTCTTATGCTATGCGAACTAGGGTTATAGTCCCTAAAGGGTGGTTTCACCTGTTTGTTCAAGATTTCTCTAGGATTTAGCCTTTACATATGAAGACTAATGAAGTCCTAAGGATGATGAACATATCAGAAGATTTCAACTTCTTCCCATATGGTGATCCACTGACTAGGAATTTCACTAATGATGGAAAAGCTAACAATGAACTAAGGTCATACATGATAGCATTCAGAGATAGTGTATTGGTGTCTCACATTGATAGTAAGATCATCTATGAGGCCTACACTCCATATTTATTTACCTAACAGTTCAAATGTCTGAAATAGTAAAACATATTTCCCCCACACATGTTAGTCTTGAGAAACACCCAATGGTATCCCAACAGTTCTGGATTTTGATAGGCATGGAGGTGACTAAAATGTTAATCATGCTACATCCATTAGATGCATAAATTGGTTTAGATCATGGGTATGCCAGTTCATGGATCTCTTCATACCCTTAAGTATTAATAACAAAATCCATTCACCTAGTCGTTTCCTCAACAATTTATAGTCATAGAATGCATGGTAGAAAGGTTCGAACTGAAGGCGATGATGATGGGGCTCCAAAGTATTTAAATTGATCTTGGGAAAAGACCACCAAGCAGGAAAAGTTTGAGAAAACCATGTCTTATGATCCAAGGAAGACTAGTAATCATCACCAGGAGGAGACTTGGGTTCCATTCACCTAGTATTTTGTGAGATAAGAGAGGCTTGAAAATGATTCCAAGTCAATAAGTGTTGAGTCCTCCTCACAACCAGCCGCATTAGATCCAAATTACATGAAACCCCTATTGATCCAATATTGGAAGATAATATCTCATAAAATCAAATAATCATGGGTATTTCTCCAAGATGAAGTATGTATCCCAAAGATGGATGATATCCGATCACCCCCCCCCCCCACCTTCACCCTGACAAGGATTTAGCTGAGGTGGAACAATATGTCTTGGAGTTAGAGATGTTGATATACGTAAATGATGATTGTATCTTGGACAAAATGTGAGTATCTAGCATGTTGGATCAAGGAAAAATTGATGGGGTATCTAGTAACACTAAAGATGAATGGGATGGATTTATTGAACCTAATGATGTATATCTCTATTCTTCTTTATCTTTGTTTTCTCTTTCATCTACCATCATTAATTTTGAGGAGATTTATTTTTTAGTTTAGAGGAGAAGAATAATAATAAGAAGAAGAAGAAGAACCAGCAGGAAATGTGCTTGAGTCATTAAGGTATGGGCCCATTGGAACCACTATTGGGGTAGTTTATGAGTCTCTTAGATCCCTGAAACTATCTTTGGGTCAGAGGAAAATAGTAGAGGAAATGACAGGAAGGCCTTCTCAACCACCGCCTCAAGTGCCCATTACGAAGGGGACTGATATGGACCCCTCTCCATCTCTATAGAGGAATAAAGAGAGGGTGTAAAAGTTGGATTAGTGTATACACCTCATTAATTCTTTATGTTTTTATTTAATATCATGACTTTATTGACATACTCTTTTGATTGTTCTCGCCTTTTATAGAATTTTCATCACTTTCCTCCCTGAAGGGATATAGCATTGGTCAATCAAGGATCAAGGGGGACACCTCAGAGGAGGCACAGACCCATGTTGATAGATCCATCATCTTGATGTATGAAGCATCAATATATGCATCCACATCCTCCCCCATTCATGTAGAGAGGGGATAGGTCCATGGTAATGTCAGATTCACACCCTAAGGTGTCATGTGACATTTTTGAATTTTCTCTCCTTGTGATATTTAAGATCCATCACCTACACCAGAGGACCCTATAGCAGTCAATGTCGGTCCCATTATTTATCTATAAGTGGCTGATAGTGATCTTGGGTAGTCTGATGAAGGTGATAGTGTTGAACCTAACTCTGTAGGGTTTGGCAATGTTGATCTTGTTGAGGAGTTGGCAGAGAGAATCAACGACAGAGCCAATTTGGGTCCTGAGTCTCATTTCTTGAATACCCCTACTGGTGAGGATGCCGTTAAATTTAAGGGAATATATAATGAACTAATGGGTGAATTTATGGACCTTGAGGATTGTTTAAAAATCATTAATATCTCCGCCTCTCTGGAAGAATTTGATGAATTTAATATGTTATTTAATAGATGTGAGTTATCTATTTCTTTAATTATTTTTCTTAAATACAATCATCCTATCTTAATTTGATGTCTCGCATTAGAACTCAACCTGTACAGCTTTGTATGCAGAGAAAATGGAAAAGGAAATTCACAAAGAAGGCATCCAATTCTATCCTTCTCCAGTTGTTGAGGGAGTGGTGGATGAGAACCCTGAGGTAGGAGATTCCCAAGATCCCTTGATCTTAGTTTCCAAAAAACTTAGGGGTAATTCCTTCTCAATAAGTTCTTACCTAGAATGTTGATAATAAGAGAACGGGGGAGGTATTAATCCCAATATTTTAACCAACAACATTTGAGTGTGGTCGACTATTTTGGATCCTTTACTACCTTTATTTTCTATCAGCCTCCTGATGTTTGAAAGAAGTGTCACTTGATATTTAGTGTTTTCAACTTTAGTGGCCGAGTATGAAGTGGGAGCTTTTGTGCCATTTTTTTTTACACTAGTAGTCAAAAATGAGGCTATCTTAGAGGGATCAGAAAGAGGTGACTCATTGAGTGCACTAATCACAAAATACATCTCTCCCTCTAAGAGTGGCTCTAAGTCGGACGTGGAGATGCAAGATTTTCTTTACACCACACACCATATTGTCTAGAGGTATATCTATAAGATAGTCTATGGAATGCCTCTTTCCAATCTAGATTCATAAATTCACTGAATTCCACTCAATTTTTTCATGTTGGTATAAGGAATATTTGATTAATACACGATCCATCATGTGATGAAGTTAATAATTTGGCATTAGGAGGACAATAAAAGATCACAGAATTCCAAGGTGTAACTAGCAGGCCAGTTTAAGGATCTCATAGTTGTTGTATCCCAAGATCAGATCATCCATACCAAGGAGTTGGAGGAGTAAAAAATGGACTTAATGAGAAATATCTCCAAATGGTGCATATTCAAGAATAATTAAATGTCATTGAGGATGATATATCCTAACTCAAACAATCATTGGAAGAGTCCTTAGAACATAGAAGAGATTTTGTTACTGTAGAGTAGTAGATTATCCATAATTTTGAGGAGGCTACTAGTACACAATTGGTCAAGTTTTGAAAAACTACAGACAATTCTCAAGACGTAGTCCAACAACCCAAATCCTATATTGATTATAAGTTATAAAACATGGTAGAGAGACTCTGAGATGTGTAATATCCTATGTATTCAAGATCATAAATAAAAAGTAATTTTTTCAATTACTCTTCATGTAATCCTATCCTTATTGTAATCGTAATATAACATTGAAAATGACTCATTTGATTGAACATAATTATGTTATAATTTTTGGGTAAAAATCTCTCAAGGCAGCATTGAAGCATTTTTGAGGTGATTGTGTTTGTTGAGAAAGTGGACATCTGTGTTGTGATTGTTGACAAAGTAAACCATAACATAAAAATTTGTTAATAAAGGAGATTTCATGGTGGCATGTTGAGTTCAAGGGTTGTGGTTAACAATCTATGTTTAATTCAAGAATGTAAACAAAGGAATGGATGATCTGGAGGTGGTACAAAAAGAGCAGATACAAGGTGGTGTCGTTTTCCAGTGTTTGCCAAATTTTTGGGCCTGAAAATTGATAAATGAAGAAAAGTGGTTTTTGGAAAAGGTACTTTCATGCCGAATACTTGAAGGAGAGGAAAATTGTGTGCCATATGTTTTTCAAGATCAAAGAATCAAAATATGGAAAATGGATAAGGGTCGCGCAAGATTTGGAGTTGGTCGTGCAAGTGATTTGCGTGCCAGGAGACTTACGCGCCGAGACTTGTGCACCAAAGGGAGACTTTCACACCATCACGTAGGGTGTTCAAATGCTTATAAATATAGGTCGACCCCTCCTCATTTAGTGTAGATTTAAACACTTAGAAAAATCAGATCTCCCATCGCGTAGGTGTGGTGGTCGCACAAGTGGTGTGTGGTCGCGCAAGTAGAGGTTGTGCGCCAAGTGATAGTTTCGCATCCAAGGTTGTCTGGGCAAGGAAGGAAGAGAGTCACGCAGGTTCTGAGTTGAAGAAGGAAGTGTCATGCAAGTGGTTTTGTAACACTTGTGCGCCAAGTTTTGAAGAATCATGAAAGTTGTTGGTTGCATGCTAAAATTGGATTGGGTGTAAAAGGTTTTGCGTAGCGCAAGTTTGGAGTAGTAGAAGCTTGTTTCATGCAAGTGGTTGGTGTGGAATTGTGCTCTAGTTTGGACTTGTGCACTGAGACTTGCATACTATCTTAGATAAGGTTTCCATGTAATGTTGATTCCCAGCAGTGATTCAGGGCTGCGTGGAAGCTGGAAGATTTCCTAATATCTTCGGTGCAAAGTGAGATTCAACTACAGGTGAAAGTTGGACTTCAACAAAGCATCTACATACAATAGATGATGCATTAATTAGTGATAATGAAGAGACCTATAGGTCTATAAACTATGAGTGGATCCTTTCCAGAGCAATGAGAAAAGTAAGAGGAAGAAGGTGATCATCTCCACCGGCAATGATCCAGAGAGAGAGAGACAGGGAGTGACCCTTGGGAAAGCAGTGAGCTAACCCTAAACTTTGTAAAGGCAGTGATCCTGGGAATAGAAGTGATCTATCCTGAACCTTGTAAATATAAGTGTGCTTTTAGTGGATTTGGTACATTGGCACATTTCCGGTGTATGCTCCTTGGACATATCCTAGTGAGGGTGAACCAAGTAAAAATTATTGTGTCTTGTGCATGCTTTACTTTCTGTTTATATTGTGCAATGGGAAAAAGAGAGAAGAGTGTTTTTCTTAATATAAAAACAAGATCATAACGGAAATCAATTTTAAATTAGTCATACCTTGATTCACCCCCACTCTCAGGGTATTCAGCCTTGTGGAACTAACAATAATTATAACAGTAAAGGTGAGGGAGCACTATGATTTTTACATAATCCATGGGGACTAAAAAATGTAGTTAGACTATTACTAGTTTCATATAGAAAACCCTTCAAACTTTACATCTGTTGTTCCATCACACTAAATTTTTTTCCTAAGTCCAATATGAAGAAGACTTAGCAGGCGAGTCTTGTATTTTTATTAGTCCTCCCTTTGCGGGTTTTCATCCTAATAAGCTTTGTACCTTTTATCTTTTTACTAATTTATTATTTCTTAACCCTTTTCAGTTTTTCAACCTGGTTAGTATTGTATCTCTTTTTTTGGGTAGTTTAAAGTAATACAATATGGACTATAAAGACTGGTGTTTTAGTTTGAACAAGTTTGACTAATAGTTTTAGAATGACGACCCAAACAAGATGTATTAACCACGAATGTCCCAACATTATTTAGATGCTTTAAGGGGAATTTTGATTCATGATTTTGTGATTTATGGATCTAAAACATGATACAATACAAGTATGTGAAGAAATTTATGTGGTCTAGGTTTAAAAAGTTATTTCCAACACAATTTTTTTGAGGCTTATGGGAATAGAGGAGGTCTCTTCTGAGGATGAATATTTCACTGGTTGAAAAACCCTTTTTGTGGGTCAATTTATACAAATCCAACTAGGTAGTATTATAGCATAGTCAAACAATGAAATTCCTTGGTTGACAGGCCCATTTAGTGGGTGGATTTATGAAAAGCCAACTAAGGCATGTTATAGCATAGTTAAGACAGAGGAGTCCACAGGTATTTCGACATTATACTACCAATGGTTAGAAATTTGTTAAGATTCAAATTTCTCAAGACCAGGAAAGGTGGTTTTCCAATGAGAGGTATGAAGAGAGTATCTTTATTGGCATTGTACATGGATGGGAAACTTCTTATACACAAATTTGGATTGTGAGAATGTGGGTACATTCTGTTAAATGACTAATGTCAGGGGGAAGGCCCCTTGATAACAAGTATTAAGACATCATGTAGTTTAATGTCATGCAATCAAGACATGGACTATGTAGTTTAATGTATTATGGAAAGGAAGTTGTTGTATAGTTTAACATCTTATGACTAAGACTTTATACAATGTAGTTTAAATTCATATAGTGGGGACATTGGTGGATACAATTTAAGGTACTTTTTTCTTTGAATTCAAGACTAGTATTTATCCATTCCATGATGACCGAATGGATAATTTTTCACCATAATTAGGCATGAAGGGGGGAAAGTTGTAAGCTATAACCTGGGAGTTTCTGAATTCAAGAAGTGAGATGGGACAAGTATTCAGGAAATCAAAATGTCTTTGGTTTTACAGAGATAAAAAAAAAGGCTTATCTAGAATATGAATATGCCACTGGTTGAAAAACCCTTTTTATGGGAGACTTTATGAAAATACAAATGGGGTGAGTTATATCATAGACAAGCAATGACATCCTCTGGTTGATAGGCCTGTTAATGGGTGAATTTATGAAAATCCAACTGGGGTTTGTTACAACATAGTTAAGACAGAGGTGTCCTCGGGTATCAAACATTCTATCTTTGGTGACCCATGAAGGTTTATAGAGATCTCATTCTCCCTAGACAAAGAGATTGGTTTTTATAGAGAAAGTTCTTGAGTACGGAAAGTGCATTCCATACCAAAATCACTTAGGAATGGAGGGAAATGTTTCCTTATGTAGGTCTTACCCATACACAAGGAAGGGGGGTTTCTTATGATTGGGCCCAAGATCTAAGATTTGGTCATCACTACGTATCTCAATTGAATTATAATCAAGTCATGCGTAGTTCTTGTGAGATCATGTGGTTTTACATCATGTGGCAAGGAAAAATTGTGTAGTTTAACATCATGTAATAAGGATAACATGGCGCCTTTTAGTTTTGGGTATTATAACTAGGACCATAATATTATGGAAACGGTGAGTATTATTATGCATAGTCATCCAAATATGTTCCGACATACTTTTAATGTGAGAGAGAAAAAGGTAAACCAATATTGTGGGATTTCTCAGGTTAGGAGATGTGACATGGGAAAACAACATCATTAGGGATTATAGAGATAAAATAGGCTTCACCTGAAGATAAATATGTCATTGGTTGACAAACCCTTTTTATGGGAGACTTTATGAAAATCCAACTAGGGTGTGTTACATCATAGTCAAACAAAGACATCCTCTAGTTGAAGGTTCCATTAGTGGGTGGCTTTATGAAAATCCAAATGGGGCGTATTACAACATAGTCAATAAAAATGGATCCTCATGTATTATAAATTCTATTTATGATAGCTATATAAATATTATTAATATTTTAAATCATCCAAGATTAGTAGTATGATGTTTGGAAGGAATATGTCCAAGTACAACAGAAGCATTTGGAATGAGATTTTACATGAGGTGAAAATTCCCTTGCATAGATCTGACTTGTATGTAGGAGGATGAATTTTTGTTTCCTTTAAGGGCCCTTGGATGAGAAAACTCAAATTAGATACATAGGAGAGGGGGAATTTTTCATTACCCTATGGTTGGTCCCAATACATAAATCCTTATCATCAATAAATATCCTATTAAAATGAGAATAAATACACACACAATTCTAGAATGAAGGTGTGGTGGAAGACCAAAAACAAAGATATTGGTCCTCTTGATCGTGGTCTATAGTTATGTGCAGTTTTATGTCATGCAAGGGATAGAAACTGTGTAGTTTAATATGATTCAACAATGACCCATGGTGTTCCTTTTATGGTCTTGCATCTAGGACCATGATAACTTTTTCATACACTAATATTCCTTATTCATGGGGTATTCCCTTACCAAAACTTTTAATCTCATGTGATCTATGCTCAGTGTGAGAAACAAGGAATGGAAAATGTTCTTCTTACTATGAAAAGCCAATCAAGGAAAGGATAGGGGAACTTTGTATGGTGTGGTGGTTGTACCAAGATATAGGATCAAGGCATCCCTATGTATCTTATTAAATGAGAATCAAGGTGTATGCAGTTATAGAAAACTGTGTGGTTTAACGTCATGTGGTGAGAAAAAACATGACTTGACATGAAAGAGGTGGAATTTTGTGGCTTGTCCCAAGAATAAAAATATGGTTATCACTATGTATCTTATGATGGCAGGAATCATGCCACCTGTAGTTCTTCAAAAATGGTTCCCTACATAAATCAGGTTTTGATGTGGGGAGAAGGGGACTTTGTTATTTTCCATAATCATGTATGGGCCCAAGTCATAAGGTCTAAGTGTCACTACGTATCACATTTAGAATGAGAATCAAGCCACACGTAGTTCTAAAAGGTTCCATGTGTAGGTCTAACCCGTACACAAGGAGGGGTCATTTTATTTTTCTATGGCTAGACCCATGGTAAGAGATCTAGTTGTCACTATTTATCTCATTGGAATGAGAATCAAGCCACATGTAGTTCTTGAATAAAGGTTTGGTGGGTCACCAACACCGAAGATTATGATCCGCTCAAAAATAGATTGAAATGCTACACAGTTTTACATCGTGCAACATGGATGTGAACTATACAGTTTTATGTCATGCAACAATTAATTTTTCATATAGTTTAACATATTGTGACTAGGATGTTGGGATATGTAGTTTAAAGTATCATATCTTGGACTATGATTCCTTTTAGTTTTAGTTCATATGACTAGGACCATATAGTGTACCTTTTAAGTTCATGCATACAGGACCATGATGCTATGCAGTTTAATGTCATACAAAAAGGACATTGGTGTCATGTAGTTTAAAATCTTGTTACATGGAAAATATTCCATGCTTTTTAAGGTCATGAAACAAATACTAACTATGAAGTTTAATTTTGTGAAGTTGATATATATCATTCTTTTTTCACACAAAGTAATTTTTGAGAAACCTTGCATTGGATGGGGCCATAATGAGCTCTTCATCCATTGAGATCAAGGAATAAGGTTTTTTAGAATGGACCTTGTGTATGGAATAAGGTCCTTGCCACTTCAGCTCAAGCTTTGGAGTATATTTTCCCAGTATCATTGGAGTTCTAAGGACCAATATGATTTCTCCTTAGAGGAATGAGTAGAGGCGGAACTTCCTATTAAAAGCTCTCACTATCCTATTTTTATGGACCACCAAATGATGCAAGGTGTTAAATATTCTCTCATAAAGTCACTCCAATTCATCCATTAATTTCTTGGATTTCTCATCCATGGATAGTTGATCACATATGGAAATGAAGAGCGGTGGAAATTGGACCTCAATATGCAAGACTGTTTATACCTCGTACAAAAGTGAATAGGGGGTTTCCCTTGTGGCGGTATGAGTTATAGTTCAGTACTCCCCACAAGGCATGCAATAGATTATTAGTACAAGACTTTTTATCTTTACACACCATCTTCTAGAGTATATTTGAGAGGGTCTTGTTAAAGTCCTCTATCTTTCCATTATCAACTGTATGATAATGGGACGAGTGGTTGTCTTTGATATTATACTCCTAATACATCATTTCCAACTTAGCATAACAGAAATTGGTGTCATTTTCCATCAGTATTTTATGAAGTAAACCAAATCTAGTAATGGTGTTGGCCTCCATGAAGCTGAAGATTCTCTTATCCCTGACTTATTTGAGGGGTATTCCCTTAGACCATTTGGATAAGAAGTCATTAGCATTTATGATGTATTTGAATTGTTTGGTAGTGGAAGGAGGATATGGTCCTATGACATCCATTCCTCATATAGAAAAAGTCTAGGAGTATTTGGTTGTATGTAGCAACTCCAAAGGTTCATGGATGAAGTTATCATGCACCTAGAACAAATGAAATTTTTTGGTAAATTTTGTACAAGCTTGCATCATAGTGGGTCAATAATAATCCAGCCTCTGTATTTGATTGGAAAGATGATACCCTGACCAGTGGACACCACAGACTTCTACATGTACTTATTTCATGGTAGAAGTTGTCTCTTCTTTGTTGATTCATTTTAGAAGGATGCCCATATAACCTCATTTATAGAGTACTTTTTGGTGATTTTGGTCATCATAAAGAATAAATTTGGTTTCCAACTATCAAATTTTCTCCTTTACAACTCTATCTGATGGGATTATTCAATTTTTAAGGTAATATATGATTCGTATCATACACCCAGTGGTAGGACCATATGGTTTAGGAACAGGGTGGATTTCATTAATCTCTACCATTTGGTAATGTGAAATTCTTTTGACCATTTCATCCAAGTTTGGATCTACTAAAGTCATAGATACATTTTAAAATTCATCTTCCTAGTCATTATATGATTATGGGATGTGATTAAATGTTGGATCTGAGTGGAACTCTTCCATTAAACTTCAGACATAGTCAAGAAGGGGGATTATCTCTTCTTTCTTGATGGCATAATCCCTAATTATTTGTTTTATTTCCAAATCCAAATCTGCTTTAACCTCTAAGTGGCCCATTTATATTTAGAGCACTAGTTCTAGGCCTGCAATGAGGTTATGATATTCTACCTCATTGTTAGTACATCCTTATGAAAATAGGAAGGATTAAGGAAAAAATTCATTTACTGGGGAGATGAGTATGACTCTCAACCTAACTTTATTGAGCTTGGGGTCTTCCACTCTCTTCCCTGTTGGGATCTTGGATTCACCTTCAAAATAAATTTCCCATGTTTGGGGTCCTTCTTGAATGGAAAATATCTCTTCATTGGTAAATTCATAATTTAATGATGTCGTTTCTACAGATGGTTGTTTTGTAATAAAATATACCAAATCCTGGTCTTTTACTACTTTCTGAGTCACAAAATGTATATCAAACTGCTGAAGGATAGCTTCCCACCATGCCAAATGTCCTATCAACATATAACAGATGAGGATATATTTGAGAGGGTTATTATGAGGGACCAAATGGACCTTGGGTTTCTATAAGTAGTGACACAATTTCTAAACTATGAATATTAACACCCAACAGCTCCTCTTGATATCTAAATAATGAGTCTCATCATTGAGCATGGTTTGAATGAGATAATAAATGTTATTTTCATTACCAACATTGTTCTTTTGTGAAAGGAAAACACTTAGTGATCACTCTAGGTTCATCACATATAGAATGATCGGCTTTCCCTCAACAGATATCATTAGCACTTGTGGGATCAAGAGATATTTCTTAATATTATCAAATGATTCTTGACAGTCACTAGTCTATTAATATGTGACCCCCTTCTTCATCAACTTGGTGAAGGGAAAATACCTTCCTATGAGGTTGGTTATAAAGATCCAAATGTAGGCTAAGTGTCCTTGAATTCCTCTAAACTCTTTGAGGTTTTTAGGAGGTTACATGCTAAGGATAGCCTTTTTCATTCTAGGGTTGACTTTGATGTCGCGATGGCATAGAACAAAGCTGAGAAACTTTTCCAAGGTTACCCCAAAGGCACATTTCAAGGGTTTCATCTTCAAGCTATGTTGTTGTAATTTGTTAAATATAGTATCATGATCAGTTAGGTGGTCATAAATCTATCAGGATTTGACCATCAGTTCATCTACATAGCATTCAACATACTTTCCTAGGAAGGTTTTGAAGATATGATGCATAGAACATTGGTATGTTTCACTATGAATATTCAAGAAAAAGGGAATTAACAGATAGAAAAATACTCCCTAGGGGGTCCTAAAGGTAGTGGATTCCTTATCTTATAGGGCTATTAAATTTTTTTATACCCTAAATATTAATCCAAGAAGGATAAGACTTGATAACCAGTCATTTCATATGTCACAACCCATCCTCTGGAGCCCATGCTGTGACTACCCCAATCCCGCCTTCCATAGGCCAGGGGCTAGAGACTAACACCGGAAAGGCATATCCCTAAAACCAGGAAGGCATTGCCTCTATAACCTGTAAACTCACACAACCAAGCACATAGTAAGATTCGAGCACAAAGATAAATTGTATAGTAAAATGAGAGTGTACAGTAAGTAAAGGGGACAGAATACAAGCTCAACTAGAAAGTACAAGTAAAACTGAAAATAGCTCCTGTGAACACCCACCAAGGATCCTATCTGAAGGGTAGGTACAGATCTCTAATAGTAATCTATGTGGTATGCCTCGTCTAAGGTCCACCTCTGAGCAGCCTCCAGTCTTGGTACCCTCATCCTCGATCAACGTTGTCCATTGTCTGCACAAGACACAATAAGGTGCGGGCATAGCCCATGCAGGGGTGAGTATAACGACACTCAGTAGGGACCCCGAGACCCCCTAAGGTCTCTCAGAATCCAAAAAGGATAAACCAAAAAGCAATAAAACAATAGTAAAGCCTACTTAGGTATATTCCCATACATATACCTAAGTTATCAGTATACCCATCTCATTCCTGAGGAAACACAAGGCCCAACTCTTTAGCCAAAAGCACAACAGCTCTATGAAGGAAATATTACCACGAAGGTAACACCACAAAGGTATGTACCAAAAAGGTAATAACACATAGAAGAATAACACATAGGTATCACCATGAAGGTAAGTACCACAAAGGTAACGCCACACAAAAAATTACCACAAAGGTAAAGACTCAGCTCACACCAGGTATAACTTGAGTACGGAAGTATAGATGATTAGCTGTATTACTACATCATCTTACTTCATTGATAAACTCTGATGTTGACCCACACAGGATCAAATATGACCCACATAGGATATGAATATGACCCACACAGGATCTGGAGATGACCCACACACGATATGGAGATGACCCACACAGGATCGGTATGCGCTGACCCACACAAGATAGCTGAGCACTGACCCACACAGAATCACTATGCACTGACCCACATAGTATCTTTGAGAAATGACCCACACAGTATCTGAAGATGACCCACATAGGATATGAAGATTCTTCAAGTACAGCCAGTCGTAGGGTTCTCGCACTAAGAACGCTTGATTCCAGGAGGTTCCTCTCCTCAATCCATACGTCGATACTTCAACTTCCACACAATTCCCATGAAAAAACATACCAAATTTCCTTCATGTCAAAAGGAACCCAACTCGACTGACGACGCGTCAATCGGACGCTCGGTCTGTAAGTTATTAGCATTTCTGTTCTGAGGGCCCGGTTGGATTTGAGTTCTATCCAACCCAACCATAAACCAACTTTATCCAAAACTCAAGTGTATTATACTAAAATGACCTTCTCATTCTAAGGATCTCGGCACCATATATGGTTCATCAAACGGAAGCTCGGTTCTCGATATATGGCTAAAAAGGCGAAATTGGGTCTGGATGGGCTCGGGTCCGGTCTGACCCGGTCAGACCGACCCGGCCCGACCCAAACTGGTCTGACCTGACCCATCTCAGGACCAGCCCAATTGGGATGGGTCTTGGTGGACCCGGATCATTGGGCCATGGACCGGCTCAGCCCGTTGGGCGAGGCCCGCTGAGGTGTGGCCCGCTGGGCGCAGCCTGCTGCGGTGCGGCCCGCTGGGCGCGGCCCCCTGTGGTGCGGCCCACTAGGCGCGGCCTACTGTGGTGCAGTCTACTTGGCTGGGTGCAGTTCACCTGGCTGGGTGTGGTCCTCCCTAGCCGCCACCCGGGGGAAGCCCCCCCTGGATTCCCGAACGGTCCACCTGACCGTTCGGCCTACTGGCATGCGGGACCCACCAGAGTGGGTCCTGCTCGGTGCATCACGACTGGCCGGATTCCCAGCTGGTTCTCCTCCCAGTGGCGTGACAGCACTGTTGTCCTCCTATGGTCGGCCTGGTGTCGTCCACTCTCTGGGTGCGCCGCCAACTCAAGTCACGGCTGGCCAGGTGCTGGCTGCCCTCCGGTGCACCGCCTGCTCGAATCGCGACCGACCGGGTGTCGGCCGCCCTCGGGTGTGCTGTCGTGGCTTAACAGTTTCGGCCTCCTCCTCTACCAGCAACACGGATGCACACCGCCCTTCTTCCATGCATCATTACAGCTTCGTTCCAAGATTGAAAAATATGACGTCAACATATTCACGATCCTCGGGTCGAGATCTCCACGTCCATATGTCACACTCAATGAGACATTTTATTTTCATCACACTTAATTATTTGGTGTTGAAGAACGCGTGAAGAACTAAAGAAAAGGGTTGAGGTATAAGTGTGGAATTATGGCCATGTTTGTTGGGCCATCGTCATTGTGAATCAAGAATATGAAGAATCAAAAAATATATTTAATCATACTTCAAATTAAAACCCCTACCTCGATCGTCCGTTGGAGGTGTCGTGAGGAGGAAGATGATGATGGTCACATCGGTGTTCGTCGCTCCCACAAGACACTTCCGATCAGGGCTCGAGCGTCGTCCATGCCAGAGGTTCTTTATTCGTTGGAGGATTTCCTTACGAGTTCTCCAAAGCTCTCCCCTTTTCCAACGATCCCAACCAAAAGGGTGAGGATCTAACTTTAATTGAGTTAAGATTATTAATTCAATTAAATTTGGCACATTAATTAAATTAAATTTAGAACATTAACTGGTGGAATCCCAAGGGTTAACTCACATTAAAAAAAGAGGTTTCAAGATCGGGTGGTCCCCACCACTAAATTCAAATAGGAGGTTTTCAAATAAATAAAATAAAAGTTATTTATTTTATTTTATTATTTGTTTAAATCTCCCACAAAAATCGAAAAAACTAAATTCTGCCCTCGACCTACTGCATTCAAGGTGAAGGTCTTCTTAAGCAAATATCAGCATTGTGAATTCAACGGTGTCCTTGGATTTCAATTCTGAGCACCGGTTCAAAAGTTACAAAACACCGCTCACGCATTTACTGAACATTCCTAAAAAAAGATCATAAATTTATTTCAGGCACACTGGTCTCATAATCACGCGCCTTCAATTTTTGTGAACTTGTAATATTTCCATATAATTAAAAAAATACATGGAAAAATCTGGGTCTTTACATTCTCCCCACCTCAGGGCTTTACATCCCCGAAAGCCATAACAAAAACTAGGGAAACAAGTGGGGGTACTACGCACGAATTTGATCCTCCCATTCCCATGTGCTCTTCTGGAGGTTCTCATGCTGCCAATGAATACACACCAGAGGTATCGACCTCCCACGAAGGACCCACTTCTGTCAATCCTCAATCTCCAATGGAACCTCTGAAAACGTCGCCCCATCATCGATGTCCATCTCACCCCAGTCAATGATGTGCGAAGGATCATGTATGTATCTCCTTAGCTGGGATATGTGAAAAATGTCGTGCACCCGATGCAACTGAGGTGGAAGAGCTAAGTGGTAAGCCACCTCGCCAACTCTACTGAGGACCTGAAAGGTTCCGATGAACCTCGAAGATAACTTGTCGCCCCGGAAAAATCTTTGCAAACCTCATCGAGGTGTGACCCGTAGAAAGACATGGTCACCATCCTCGAACTCGAGAGGTCTCCGTATCCTGTTAGCATAAGACTTATGCATGCTCTATGCATTCTTCATCTGCTCTTGGATGATCTGCACCTTCTTCGTGGTAGCCCGTACCATCTCCGGTCCCATGAGTGTTGACTCCCCTGGGTCATTCCAGCACATAGGTGATATGCAATTTCAACCATACAATGCCTCTAATGGTGCCATACCGATAGTGGATTGATAATTGTTGTTGTATGCGAACTCCACCAAGGGAAAGTGATCCTCCCAACTGCGATTGAAATCAAGGATGCAAGCATGCAACATGTCCTCAAGGATCTGAATGGTCTGCTCTATCGGACCATCCATCTGAGGATGGAAGGCAGTGCTCAACTGAATCTGTGTCCCGAATGCCTCCTACAACCCCTTCTATAACTAGGAAGTAAAACATGCATCACAATCGGAGACAATTGTAGATGGAACCCCATGAATCCACACAATCTCCTATATGTAGATACGTCCCAAGATATCTACTTATCCCTACTCTCTAACAAGTAGGAAGTGGGATGACTTGGTGAGTCGGTCAACGATCACCCATATAGAATCAGGTCTATTATACGTGCATGGAAGTACTACCATGAAGTCTATGAAAATTCCATCTCACTTCCACTCCGGAACCTCTAGTGGCTAAACTAAGCCTACTGTAACCTAATTCTCTACCTTCACTTGCTGACAAGTGAGGCATCATGAGACAAACTCTTCTAGAACTTTCTTCATTCTCGGCCACCAGTGCTGAAGCCGAAGGTCTTGGTATATCTTTGACACTACTGGATGTACTACTAAAGGGTACGTATGGAACTCCCTCAACACTTCCTCAGCGCCACTGGTACCATAGTACGTCCTCTAAAGAGGATGACGTACTCCTCACCTTTAGGAAATCCATCAGGTGCATGTCCTGTGGATATATGAGCACATCAGGCCTTGTAGTCAGTGTCTCCAAGTTGCGCCTCCCTAACTTGTTGAAGGAGTAGGGAAGTGATTATCAGAGACTGAAGATAAGCTTCTCAATCTCGATCCACATAGGATATCAGCAAAGCAGCCAGCTGCTTTGTCGCCTCACTCAGCAACCATATACCAGATCTCTTGCTGAGTGCATCTTCTACTATGTTCCCCTTCCCAGGAGTATAGACTATATTGAAGTCATTGTCCTGGAGGAACTCAAGCCAACGTCATTGTCTCAGGTTCAGGTCCTTCTGGGAGAAGATATACCTAAGACTCTTGTGATCATATTAGACTGTAAAATGTTTTCCCATTAAGTAATGTTGCCACATCTTCAAGGAAAAGATCATTGCTGCTAACTCCAGTTCATGGGTATCATAATTCTGCTCATGTTGTCTCAACTGTCAAGAACCATATACGATCATTGCTCGCTCCTGCATCAGGACACATCTAATCACAGTCCCTAATGTGTCCTAGTAGACGACGTACCCAACACCCTCCTCCAGTAGCCTCAAGATGGGGGAACTCATCAGTCTCTGCCTCAGATCCTGGAAACTCTGATGGCATCTCTCCAACCACATGAAGGTTTTCCCCTTCTTTTTAAACACTGATAAGGGTTCCACAACTCTAGAAAATTCAGGCACAAACCTTGGTAGTAACCGACCAAACCCTACAAACTCCACACCTCTGTCACACTCTTAGGTGTCTCCCAAGTAAGCACATCCTCAATCTTCGCTAGATCCAATGCAAATTCAGCCTCTAAGATGACGTGTTTGAGGAAGTGAACCTCTCGGATCTAGAACTAGCACTTTGAGAGCTTACCATAAAGTCGGTTCTCTCGGAGTATGTCCAGAACTATCTGCAGATGATAGCCATGCTCCTCCTCTATAGTTGAGTATATCAAGATGTCATCAATGAAGACTACCACAAAGCGATCAAGATACGGAAGGAAGATCTTGTTCATGAGTCCCATGAACACTACTAGGGAATTGATCACTCCGAATGGCATAACCAAGAACTCATAATGTCCATACTGACATATTAAGTTCATATTCTGCACATCCTCATCTCGTACCCTGAGCTGGTGATAGCCTGACCTAAGGTCTATCTTTGAAAACCATCGTGCTCCCTTCATCTGATCAAAGAGATCATCAATCCTCAGGAGTGGGTACTTGTTCTTCACGGTCACCTGGTTCAGGAACCAATAGTCCACATAGAGTCTAAAACTCCCATCCTCATTATAGGTGAACAAAATTGGGGCTACCCAAGGAGAAACACTGGTCCTAATGATTTTAAGTCCTCTAGTTGTACTCAAAGCTCTCGTAGCTCTGCAGGATCCATCCGATATGCTGGTATAGATATCGGTGATGTCCTGGGGTACAAGTCGATATAAAATTCAATCTTTCTGTGATGAGGTAGACCCGAAACATCATCATGGAAAACATTAGCGTACTGGTCCACCACTACATGATAGCTCAGAATCTCAACATCAACTGCTCCGAGGGTAAGGCTAGCCAACTGATGTGTGATTGGTTTCACCCTCCTCTGGGTAAGTCCATCCTATGTTGTAAAGGTTCCCTTCTCGCTGGTGAAGGAAAACCTGGTCCCATCCTCACAGACACACAGTACTTTGTGCCTAATATAGTCTATCTGAGCATGGACTATGGATAACCAGTCAATACCCAAGATGATGTTGTAAGGCCTCGACGCTACTACTAAAAGATCCCAGCCGAAGCTCTCACCTCCTAGAGTAAGCTCACACTGCCGGAACCAGTGTGTAATCATCGAATTCGCTCCCGTAGGAGTCTCTAGCCGTAAGAATCGAGCCAACATATCCAACAGAATCTCTGAGCTCCGAACGAGGGTCGTAGCAATAAATGAGTAATTGGTACCTGTGTCTATAAGTACTATAACTAGGGTGGATTAGACACAGATCGTACCTCATATCATCTCTAGAGTGTCGTGGTAGTAGGCCTCAGTTTCCTGGAGCTGAGCTCGTCCCTGTCCACCTACTCCCTATGGTCGGGGTGGACCACCTAGAGGTGGTGGTAGTAGAACCTCGAATCGCTGCCCACCACCTGCTGCATGGCCAGCTCCTCTTCCACGTCCACCTCTTGCCTATGGACCTCCTCGATCAAATCTTCACTTCTTCCCAAGCGGTCCCTCGATCGTCTGCTGGTCGTCCGTACAGCGGTTCGGGTAGTCGCGAGCCATGTGACCCTGCTCGTCGAACGAGTAACACTGCTCGTTCCTCACCTGTACTACTCTATCTCGAGAGCCTCGCACCACCGACCCTATATCCAACGGTAATCCACCTATAGGTATGGTCCTCTTAGACCTCTGAATCATCTGTCTGCTGCCATCTGTTGATGACTCTGCTACATAACGTCTAGTGGTGGGTCTCGTTGCCGGTGACTACCCAGTAAGGAAGCTCTCCACTAAGAGTGCTCGCTCTAACACCCCCGCCTATGTCGAGATGCTGAGAGAAATCATAGAAGCTCTAATATACCACCTGATCCCTTTCTTGAAGGTCTGGGCCTTGAAGAAAGGGTCCCTCGCCATGTCAGTGGAGTAGCGCGAGAGGTCGGTGAACCTCACTGAATACTAAGCCATGGTCATGTTGCTCTGCTGAAAGTGGAGAATCTCATGTATATGCACTAAGTGTAAAGTCACTGGGATGAACTCTGCCCTGAAAAGGATCTTGAAGTCCACCCAGATGAGAGTGACCTTGTCGTGAACCTGGAGCATCAAGCTCCACCATCTTCCAGCTGCTGTCTAAAGAAGACCGGTGACAAGGATCACCATGAGATCAACTGGTGTCCCTACCATTCGAAAAACTCTAACCATGGCCTCCAGACAATCCTCAGCCACCTATGGATCTATCTCGCCCTAGAAACTCAGTGGCCTCTAGCACTAGAACTCATGAAACACACTCAAGTAGCGTTCACCCTCTGCTGCTAGGGATGCTGGTATCAGCTGCCCAACGGGTAGTGGTGCTGCTGGAACACCGCCCAATGGTACAACTGCTGTAAGGGGGCCCTACACCAAAACCTCATTGCTCGGTGGGCTGTTATCACGTACTCTACCTAGAACCCTGGCTGGCTATCTACATAGAGGAATTCTGAAAGAAATAGGTGTGCCACAGTTAATAAGTTATACCTGGTGAGCTGAATCAAAGACACCACAAAGAAAACTTTTCAAAAACACACATGTAATCTATGTTTTCATGCATTGAGTCGGAAATCATAAGTCAGGGTCCTGGTGTATGGATACGTTGGCCGTCGCACCTACAATGGATTCCCCAAATTGATAACCACACTCATAACACTTAACACTATTTCCGATTAAAAGATCAGATTCTGAGTTCTTCGGTAGAACCAACTCCTCTGATACCAATTTGTCATGACCCATCCCCCGGGGCCCATGTCGTGACTACCCCAAGCCCACCTTCCATAAGCCTAGGGCTAGAGACTAGCACCGGAAAGTCATATCCCTAAAACCGAGAAGGCATTGCCTCTATAACCTGTAAACTCACACAACCAAGCACACAACAAGATATGAGCACAAAGATAAAATGTATAGTAAAAATCGAGTGTATAGTAAATAAAGGGACCGGAATACAATCCCAACTAGAAAGTAAAAGTAAAACTGAAAACATATCCAGTGAACACCTGCCAAGGATCCTACCTGAAGGGTAGGTACAGCCCTCGAATGGTTTTCTTTGTGGTACGCCTCATCTAAGGCCCACCTTCGAGCAGACTCCAGTCCCGGTACCCTCGTCCTCAAACAACGTTGTTCATCATCTGCACAAGACACATCAAGGTGCGGGCATAGCCCATGTAGGGGTGAGTATAATGATACTCAGTAATGACCCCGAGACCCCCTAAGGTCTCTCAGAATCTATAAAGTATAAACCAAAAAGCATGAAAACAACAGTAAAACCTAATTAGGTATATGCCCATAAATATATCTAAGTTATCAAGTATACCCATCTCATTCCTAAGGAAACACAAGGACCAACTCTTCAACCAAAATCATAACAGCTCCATAAAGGAAAGATTACCACGAAGGTAACACCACAAATGTATGTACCACAAAGGTAATGGAACATAGAAGAATACCACACAGGTATCACCATGAAGGTAAGTACCACAAACGTAATGCCACACAGAAAATTACCACAAAGGTAAAGACTCAGATCACACCAGGTATAACTTAAGTACATAATTATAAATGATTAGTTGTATTTCAAGATCATCTTACTTCGTCAAGAAGCTCTGTTGCTAACCCACATAGGATCGAAGATGACCCACACAGGATCTGAAGATGGCCCACACAAAATATGGAGATGACCCACACAGGATCTGGAGATGACCCACACAGGATCAGTATGCCCTGACCCACACAGGATCACTGAGCACAGACCCAAACAGGATCTAAAGATGACCCACACAGGATCTGAAGATTCTTTAAGTACATCCAGCTGCAGGGTTCCCTCACTAAGCATGCTTGATTCCAGGAGGTTCCGCTCTTCAATCCATCGGTAGATACTTAAACTTCCACAAAGTCCCATGAAGAAGAATCTCAAATGTCTAACATGTCAAAAGGGACCCAACGTGGTTGATGGCTCATCAATCAGACGATCGGTCTGTAAGTTATTAGCATTTCCGTTCCGAGGGCCTAGTTGGATTCGAGTTTGATCCAACTCAGATGTACTCCAACTTTATCCAAAACTCAAGTGGATTATACCAAAAGGACTATCTCAATCCAAAGTATCTTGGTGTCTTAGATGGTTTGTCAAACGGACGCTCAGTTCTTAAGATATGGAAAAAAAGGAGAAACTGGGTCTGGATGGGCCCGGGTCTGGTCCGACCAGGTCGGATAGACCCGGCCTGGGATGACCTGACTCGGCCCGGTTTGGGTCAACCCAGACCATCACGGGTTCGGACCAGTTGGGCTAGGCATGGTGGGCCTGACCTTCTGGGTGAGGCCCACTGTAGTGCGGTCCGCCCGGCTTGGTGTGGTCCACCCTAGCCGCCACCTGAGGGAAGCCCCCCCCCCCCCCCCCCGGATTCCCGAACTGTCCAATGGACCATTCTTCCTGATGGAATGCGGAACCCGCCGGAGAGGGTCCTGCTCGGTGCATCACAGTCGGCCGGATTCTTGGCCGGTCCTCCTCCTAGTGGCGCAATGGTGCCTCTGTCCTCCTACGGCCGGCCGGGTGATGGCCGCTTTCTGGGTACGCCACCTGCTTAAGCCATGGCCAGCCGAGTTCTGGCCGCCCTCTGGTGTGCTTCCTGCTCGAATCGCGGTCGGTCAGGTGTCATCCACCCTCTGGTGCACCGTTGCGGCTCGACAGTCGCGGCCTCCTCCTCTACCGGGGGCAAGGACATGCGCCTCCATTCTTCCATGTGTCATTACAGCTTTTTTCCAAGCCCAAAAAATATGACATCTGCATATTCACGATCCTTGGGTCAAGATCTCCATGTCCATATGTCACTCTAAATGATACATTGTGTTTTCAGTGCGCTTAATTATTTGGTGTTGAAGAACACACAAAGAATGTGCGAAGAACGAAAGAAAAGGGTCAAGATATAAGTGCATAATGATGGCCATGTTTGTTTGGACATCGTCGTTGTGAATCAAGAATATGAAGAATCAACAAATAGATTTAATCATACTTCAAATTAAAACCCCTACTTCAATTGTCTGTTGGAGGTGTCGTGAGGAGGAAGATTATGATGGTGATGTCGGCGTTTGTCGCTCTCACAAGACTCTTCTGATCCGAGCTCGAGTGTCTTCCACGCCGAAGATTCGTTATTCATTGGAGGATGTCCTTCCTAGTTCTCTAATGCTCTCTCATTTTCCAACGATCACAACCAAAAGGGTGAGAAGCCAACTTTAATTGAGTTATGATTATTAATTCAATTAAAGTTGGCACATTAATTAAATTAAAGTTGGCACATTAATTAAATTAAAGTTGGCACATTAACTGGTGGAATCCCAAGGGTTAACTCACATTAAAAGAATAGGTTTCAAGCTCGGGTGGTCCCCACCACTAAATTCAAGTAAGAGGTTTTCAAATAAATAAAATAAAATTTATTTACTTTATTTTATTATTTGTTTAACTCTCCCACGAAAATCTGAAAAACTAACTTCCACCCTTGACCTACTACGGTCGAGGTTAAGGCCTCCTTAAGTGAATATCAGTGCTGCGAGTTCAACGGTGTCCTCGGATTTCAATTCCGAGCATAGATTCAAAAGTTACAAAACACCGCTAGCGCGTTTACTAAACGTACCTAAAAAAGGTTTAGAAATTCATTTTGAGAACACCGAGCCTCGAAATCATGCACCATCAATTTTCATAGACTAGTAATATTTCCATATAATTAAAAAAAATTACATGGAAAAATTCAGGTCTTTACAGCATTAATCAATAGTTCCATGATTGGTACTGGTAAATTATATTTCAGATAATGCCAGTTGTGATCTATAAAGTCGTTGTAGACCCTAATTTTCTCATTATTCTTATTTACCGGGATGATTTTGTCCAACCATTTCATATGCTAAACTTCCTAAATGAATTTTTCCTTAATACTCTTATCCACTTCAACCTCAATTTTGGAGCATGAGTAGGGTGTGTCCTTCTGGTTTCCTATTTCTATCCTTGGTGGTCTTCAGGCAAGACCAAGTGATGAGTGCCACCTTAGGATCATGGCCTGACATTTTTGTGTAATTACAGAAGTACACATCTCAATGTTTCTTGATAAATGAGGTATATACCTCTTATTATTCAGAATTCATGTCTGTACTAATCAAATTGGGTTTTGTAAATTCTGTTTTACCAACATTTATTTCTATAATTTTGTCAAAAATGGTAGAGAAACCTTCCTCAAATGATCGAGGGGGATCCCTGAGGCCTTCCTCCTCTTCTTCTTACTCCTTTTTTTCCTCTTCCACCTCTGACTTGATCTTAGGGGAAGTAGGTAATGAAGAAAATTTCTTAGAGTCTGAGGAGGATTCAATATTTTTACATTCATAGGGAAAAGAAACTACTTCTGACCTAGATGATGATATGTTGATTTGTTGAAACTCATGGGGTGGAATGAGGGCATTCTCACATGTGATTCCATCACTATATAGAGATTCAAAGGCCTCTCTATCACTTCCAAGTTTAGTTTTCATGACTAATATCATAGAAGTTTATGAACATGATCTTGAACTTAGACCCATCCCTTCAATTTGATTGATGGGCAGCACATACTATGCACTTAGCTGCTTGAAAGGATTATCTGATCTCATTTATAGACTTTTTTGGGCATTGATTAAAGAAACATTTTCAATCATGGGTTGTTTCCATTCCATATGATAGAACCCCACATCAATTTATTGTGATTCACGGGATTTAAATGGGGATTTTTCAACATGAAAATTATCAATTTGACCATTAATGAAATATTTAAGGCATTGGTGGTATGATGATGGAATATCTGCATGCTAATGTAACCAATTCCTTCCCAGAAAAACATTGAAGGTTGTATCTTACCAAAAAACTATGAATTATGAGTCAGATATGTGATCCCTAAACTGATTCCTAAGCATAATTTCACTAAAAATTTATAAAGAATCATTTGTACCAGAATGAGGTTCACACCTGATCCATTTTCATTGAATTCTCTTCAGATATTAGCATCATTTATCCATCCAGATACATACAAAGTTATGATGTGTCCTTGTATAATGACATCATTGTTGTGTTCTATGAAAGAGATGATTGTGTGTCATTCTATAGGATTTGTCTCTACAAGATATACTTCATCAGTAGAAACTTCATCCTCAAATTCTTGATATCTTGAAAAATCCTCTACGAGTGCTTCCTGAAGGTCTATTGATGGAATCAAAAAATCCAAGATTGAAAATTTGGATGTAACCATGGTTAAATACTTTAAAATTTCAAACTTCTGGTCCAAAGGACATCGCTTCCTTGAATAGGGACACTCTTCTCCAGGAACTTTAGGAATTGAATTACTTGATATAGGAAGGTTGTCCCTTGGAATATAAGTTTTGGGTACTTCTATCCTTGGTGGATTAGGTCGACTAAGACTACTTGTGCACCTAGGTTGATTGGGGGGTGGAACCTCTTCTAGAAGATATTCCAGAATGATCGATTCAGGGAAAAATCTATCCTATGTGGAGGAACTTTATTACACCTTCTGAGCTCACTAGAAGGATCTCCCATGAGTTTCAACTACATATATAGTCCGAACGGGGATGTGACCAAAGTACTGACTTCTAGAACAACCGCATTTTCTCCTGTATCCTCATCTCTGGCATCCACCTCCCCTAATTCCCCAATAATATGTAGGAAATTCGGTGTCATAGTCACACTCATCATCTGAGAAGGGATATTTTAATTGGATGACACTAATAGAAATGAATATCAACTCCTCATCTAATGTGGAATCCATATGGTGGGTTGATTCTTGTGGTACCTTTTGGTGGGGTGGTGCCCATATTTTTGGGACTAAATTCATGAATTCCAGTAGAGTTAAATCCAACTTAGGCCTTCATACTAGTTCATCTTTCCATGTTTACTTCTTTCTCTTCTAAGAATGTTGTTTTTTAGAAGATAGTCCTTCGAAGTATTAATCTTTAGATAGAGTCGGAGGTGTTATAGAAGAAGCGATCGGGGTCATATTTGGTTATTTCAACTATTCTCATAGGATAACATGAGTTCATTTTATCATCCTTCTAACCATATAATCAATGTACTTATGTGTACCCTTATTGTTAACTTTATTCCATTATTCTCCTCTTCTGAATCGGTAGTAGAAACACATGTTGTCTGTGTAGGTAGCTTTCCCAACTTCACCTACTTAGAGTCCAGTTTTTGCAAGATGTATTTGAAAATAAAACATTCATGGATGTTGTCCCCAAATTATCATTGGAATGGGAAATAGTTCTTGAGATATTCATCACAATATAGGTGGGGATTATTGGGATTTAAAAACTTGATCAAATTGTTTTCCAATGCCGAGATGAAGTAATCGGGGACTGTGTCATTTCGGAAATAATAAACCTTGTTCTTAATCTACTCAAACTATTTTTGCCTCAACTCCCCTTTCTCATCATGTCAAGGCAGACATTGTTGATGATTCTTAGGATGGGGAACATCATGATATGGTGAAGGATTTAGAGTTAAAGTGGGTGCAGGGGTTGGATTAAGTGTAACTATGGCAGCCTTTGCTTTCCACATTCTCTTTCCTTGATCTGATGGAATTACTCAGGACTTAGCCCTGGTTTATGCGATGTATTCTTTGATCTTTTGAGAAATTTTAGAAAGATATTGAAACCATATTATGTATTTAACAGGTATGATTGGTGTGGGAATCTCGTCTTTTATATTATCTATACATATGGACAATAATCTTCTTGGGGAAGCAATAGACCTAGGGATTATGTTAACCCTTTCCACCGAACAATGAAATCTGAGACCCTCTCATTCTCCCACTATTTCCAGTTCGATATTTTAAGGAATATTGTCTTCTATAGAATCTATATGAATTGGAATAGAAACTTTAAACATATATCTTATCATACTATAATTTACTAATCTAGAAAACTAGTGTACCATACAAAGGTTGGTCTCTACAGTGATTCGACGAAATACCTGAGTTTCACTGTCTCCTATTGTTTAAAGGTCCCCATCATGGGGTCACAGTGAGCGAAAAAATTCATCAAACACTGCTCTGAGCCTCCCAATCCATTGAAAATTGGAAATGTAGGGTTCCCAATGTTTAACAAGGTAAGAGTTGGATCAAACCATCCAGGGTAATTAAGGCTTCTTTTCTAGTTATACTAGCACATGTCATTCCTCCATAGCTTCCAATATATCCATTAGTGACTCAATAGTGTTGATGATCCCTTGAGAAATTTATAGATAAGTATGATATTGAACAGAGGTCGTAGTAGGTAGATCCAATTTTGGTGGCCCTACTAGTATATGTCATGTGTAACCTATAGGGGAAGGCCTGTAAGGATGTTCATGGCCTTGTTCTGGTTGAATACTCAATGGAGAGAACTCCTGGTCTACTATTGTGGGATCCAATTATATTGGTTTTTGGTACCCCACATTGAGCATATGTTCCGAATCTATTTTTATTGTCATTGTGAACCCCCTTTATTGAGTTATTCTGGTCAGGAGTGCGATATGAGGATCTATTTAGAGAAAATATTCAGGAGTAATTTTGCCTTAGAGTAGTTTTGCATTGAGTCTTATCAATTCCTTCTTCTATTCCTCTTTCTGAGAAAACCTTTCCTTAAGTGTAAGGGGTATAACCTTTTTATCAAGTAGGTGAGGTTCAATATTACCTTTTCCATTTTCTTTTTTGGGTGATCTTAATGAGGTAATGGTAGAGTGGTTATGGGAATGCCCATATTCAGGCCAATCCTCTGGTTCCAGGTACGCACACCTCCTTCAATCGCTTCAGTGTTTACTACATTATGAACTGAAACTTCCTCCTCCAACTCATCAGTGTTGGCATCATGTTTTGTAGGAATTATAGGGGTGGTGTTAAGGACATTAACCATTGTGTAATGCATTACAGGCACTTCATTAGTATCTTTGTGATTGCGCCTTTTTCTACACCCTCTCCATGGATTTTTCTTCTCTTTTACTAGTTCTCTTAGATTCTTTTGATGGATGGTGATCCTAAGGGACTCTCTAGACAATTCAATCATACGTATTCCTAAATATTACATTGAATCACATTATGGGGAAAACATGGAGGATTCATTCTCCCCCCCCCCCAATTGGGAGAATACTAACTTCTACTCGGGAAGAGGTTGTTGAGGTGAAAAAGTCTCTATCCCTATGGATTGGGAATATTCCCATATAGTTTCCATAACTCTTTGAGCTTGATTTTCTGACCTCTAAGGTTTTGTTAAAAAAACCATTATCCCTATGAGCTGGGGTTGCTACTAGATTTTCATGGATACTACTATCACAGCTACCTTCTTAATTTTATAAATTCATATTCGAACATGAGTTGGGTGAATCATTTATTTTTCACTAGAACCATCTTCTTTTGAATACCTTTTCACTATTTATGCCACTTTATCTATCTGAAGATTGAATTCCCTTAAGTGGAAGGCATGCTCGATATTTTTAGATTCCTGATTCAATAATATTTCAATGTATGTCTCTCTTCTATATCGACGTTGGTGGGAGTTGGTCGGGGACTGTTTTTTTAGCATATCATCGGTTGTAAAAAGGGTTCATTCTTTGAAGTCATCCGGAAGATATGACATTGCACAGTTCCATCTTTATCGGGATTTTATGATTGGGGAGCATAGTGAAATGAAATTCTCCATGTTCTCCCCATCCCCTGATATGAACATTGGATGGGGTATTTGTGATTAGTTGATTCAATTATTTTAATGCATTGAGGCATGTGTGTTTAAGGGGCCCTTTTTGTTTCCCTAATTTTGGATGTCATGTAGCTAGGAGAGTTGTCAAGTCAATTTGGAATTGAATCTCTTATATTACCTTAAAATGATTTTGATATTCATCATAGGTTAATACTTTTGATCTCAAGTGAAAACGATTATTCCATATATTTAGGTGGATTTTATGCACACAATCTTCCAACAACACCTATGGAATGATGAATTAAGGAGTGTCTAATGACCATAACATAATTGGAACATCATCTTTAGACAATTATTTTCTCATGTTCAATGTGACTTCTTCATCTTTCACCAGAGGCTCCTCGACCTGGTCCGACCAAAGTATACACTTCTTAGTGGCCTTCTCATAAGTAGTGAAATTGGTGGGGACTTCCTCTATTACGTTGGAAGACAGGTGATCCATGGGTGGTTTGTAGAGTGAATTTCACATTGGGATGTCTTTCATATGAGAAAGGATTTCACTTATCGATTAAAAGGCATTAGACAAGATTGACCACATTTTCCAAAGTTCCTTATGGTAGGAGGGATTTCTCATTATTAAATTTACAAGGGAAGGACCTTCTTGATGAAGTGAAACGCTACTATAGAGATAAATTTCATATAGAATGTCATAATGGGGAGTAATAACATTATGGATCGATGTTTGAATGCAAGGATAATCCCTAAAACATATACCATGGGGAGTACCTTCAAGGTGTACGACAGCAAGGTGAAGACCCTCTCATTGTTTGATCTTATGGCCACATGGAGGGATGACGTGACTCTCATTAGGATACGGGCTCTTGAGATTGATCAGATTATAAACATGAATCAAGACTTCATGTTGAAACATTCAAGGAGGACCTTTTTAATTACTACTACATCCCTCGTGATTTGTTAATGGGAGAGTAGGATCTTGAGCTGCCACAGATAAACATTTGAGGGATTCAAGAAATACAATATTAATTAGAGCGGTATCATATATTGAATCTTAATTTTCCAACCATCTCTAGTGAGGCTTATTTATGGATGTCTTCTTGCAAGAAACTGGGGCCACCTTCTAGGAAAATTGATTTTTAAGTATGGAATATTGTTTGACTAGATCCTATATTACTACTAGAATTTTTTGGCAGGATTTTAGAATTTTGGAAGGGGTTTGTACCTGCCTTGGAGTGGTCATTGGAATGGGATTATTACCTCTAGTTGGAATGAGGGTATGGACCTGATCCTGATGTCTGTATATCATGGGGAATTTTTCACCACGACCCTTCTGGATGGGATCAGAGGTGTGTATCTTCTCTGGAGTGACCTGTTATTGAGTCACCCCATTTATAGGGATAGAGTTTTGTATCTTCCCATATGCCACTATTTTCACCATTATGATATCTTGTAAGGTTTGTAGGATGTGGGTAGGGATTTTCACCTACCCTTTCACAATTGTCAGGATGTTCTTGGTGACCTCAGTGGATGGAAAGGGGATATATTCCCCTTCCATAATTGGAGAAAATGTGTGTTCCCACTCCTGACCTCCATTTCCTACCACTAGATACTAGAAATACTTAGTTATGGAGATAAAGATTTGATTTTTCCCCCTTTTTGTTTCTAGGAATTTTTGGATGACTTCTCTAAGTGCTTCTAGACAAGACTACTATCAAGATTGATAAATACGGGTAGGTGCATGCACATGTTCACAATTTTCCACTAGATTTGGATGATGGTCTTATTCAGATGTTTTTAGATGATTCTTATTACAGGCTTGGTTAATGTGGGCGGGTGTCTATTCATGCTCATGGATTGTCACCGAATTTGACTGGAGGACTTTTTTAGGTGCGGGAATGTGTTTGTTTATGCTCCCTGTGTGACACTGTATTTGGTTGGTGGGCTTTACTGGATTCTTCCAGATGAGTCTATTGGCAGGATTGATTAGCATAGTCAGGTTTATGTTCATTCTCTTTGTTTTTTTCTAAATTTGATTAGTGGGTTTCTCCAAAGGGGGTATAGGTGTGGATTTTCTCCTTGTTGACCAATTTTTCCCCCATTGGTCCATCTTGTATGGCCAGGTCTGAATGACCTGGGTTAGACTGCTAAGGATAACACCCTCATCATGTTGATGGTTTACTACTGTGTGATGTTAGAGGAATAAATTGTTGGAAGGATCCATTTATAAGGAACCCTCTATCTTTTGGGTGAGGTCTTCAGTGGCTTCTTGGTCTGCCTCCCAAAGATAATGGAGGAGTTGATTATTGGGTTCTAGAGATAATCTCCCAAAATGGTTTGATACTGTGATCGTTTTTTCTACTTCTAGATAGTTAGTCATCGTTGATTGGTTAAATGGAAGGGCTCTATGATCTGGAGGGACTTTCAGGTAGCCTATAGGGTCAAGATAGTACCATTCTAGTGATACTCTCGAACTAGTGCATTTGAGACCCAGTGTTGGACACTGGATTGGTGACGGTGTCCTCTACTTGGATAAGGACACAGCATGAACAGTAGCTATGGAATACATATTTTAAGTCTGGTGTGATGTCATTTGAATTTAAGGGAGATATTATTAGATGTTATTAAAATATATGTGACAAAAATAATAATAAAACCCTATCAAAGCAGCATCTCAATAAATGAACACGTGTAAAATTTATTATCTTGTCTGGACCTCTTCCATTTTGATATAGAAAGGGGGATGAAAGGTGGGTCACTCCATTGTCTTGTTTAATTATTCATGTCGAGTTCACCATTTTTTTGTTTCTAATGAAAAATTTTCATGGTCAAGGTGTTGACATGATTGATTATGGGGGGTTTGAATACTTTACAATCATTCACATCAGCTTCACCATTTTTGTTTCATCCCCTAATGTCGCGTGGGGTTGGAATAGAGTTTTATGGTGTTGGTGGTATAGCCTTTACATCAAACACATACACATATGTTATTTTTGGGTGGTTTCTAATGGGTTTTATTCATGGAATCGAAAACACCCAACAGTTCTTATATCATTGATGAAACATGGACCTTCTTTCCAAAGGTAGGTTCTCATTGGGAAGCTTGTCCAATGATACTTAATAACTCACATTGGTTGATAGGATGGGAGGTCGGGATCATTGCACCATTTTGGGGGGAATTTTTTCCTACTCCAGGAATCTCTTATATATTTAAGATATGTTTGTGAATACTTCATTCATTCCTAAGTATAACTTAGACCACCCTTTAATTAACAATCAATTATTATCATGCATGGATATTAGAATCATCTATATGTATCTAAGGTTCTTCATAAATGGATATATTTATATGTATATGAGGTTCTCCATCAATGTTACCCTTTTATAAATAGATTAGAGATTATTTTTTCTTTTATTATCATGATATTGGTTTTAAACCACGCAGTGGGGCACTTTGGAGTTTATCATCATCTAGGGGTGGTATTTATTTTTATATCAAGATCAGACTCATGAGATGGGATTCCTATGTATCCTTATGAAAGGAATTATAACCCACATAGTTTGGTTCCACTTAATAGGACACATCATACCTTTTAAGTTCATGTGATAATGACCAAACCGTGTAGTTTAATGTCATGTGGTCAGGATGTCTAGGTGAAAGGTGCCTAGTAAAAGTTTAGTGTGGGACTTATACCAAGGTGGACTAGGGAAACTAGAAGGGATATGGGATCTCAGGTTGGATAATACCCTACTGGTAACATTGGATAGAGATAATTCATGTTTTTTTGGGATTTTGGGTTTGGACCTCATAGAGGCTTCCTACATATCCCATTTGGACAAAAATCAAAGCCCACATAGTTTATTTGTGAGGAACCACGCCTATAGAGGCCCTATAAAGGTTTTTATTTCATGTAATGATTCATGTTGAGAGGATTTATTTGGGTATTAAACTGTATAGTATGATGTCCTTTGGTTGGATGTGTGGCTTTAAAGACCTGCACCTATGGAGCTGAAGGAAGGTGAGAGAAAGATCCATAAAAATATTCTCTATCAAGACATGCATCTAACTATTTGGGTGATGGGATTATATCTAACCTATAATCCCACATGATTCATGCTCGAATGTGAGAAACAAGAGAAATAGGAAGATCTGAAAAACCACACGATCCTCCTTCCGCTGGTGGAAGAGGTCAGTCGATAGGAGAAGAAGAAAGGGCTTTGATGTGCATGTCTCCTCCCATCATTATACCCAAGATAGTCATTTATGAATACCCATATGGATACCTCCCATGGGAATGGATAATGATGAAGAGATAAAGTAATATAGTCCCTAAAATAAAGGTTAGGGGCTTACTCTAGGTGGTATTCCCTAGTGAATAGCTCCTAGGGAAGAGTGGAGAATAATACACTATGCCTCAAAGGGAAAATAAAGAATGATTCTATCACTCCCTACTTGGAACTGGGGATCCATATCTTAGTGAAAACTAAATAAGTACATGGTCCTAACCCTAGTATATGAGACAAGTAGTTCCATAACACTGCCTACAGTGTCAGGGTCCTCATAACCAAGGGAAATTATATTTACATGCACCCTGAGGGCCCTACCCATAATATAGGACAAGTGAGGGATACCTTTGACCGAAGGAATGCATATTTAAATGAGATACATGTTAGTATTCCTCTTACCATGGTCTATCAAGTCTGTAGGATTTGGTGGAGGTTTTAATTTGGTCTCTATCAAATGAGGGATCTAAAGGAATGGGAGCCCTACCATTGGAGGATTAAAAGAGGGATTAAAGGTGTATTGCACAGGTTAAGGATTGGAAATCAAGAGGTGATTTTCACAGGACCTGGGAGGATCTGAAAATGATTTGTGTGGGGGGGGTAATCCTACACAATATGGAGATTCCTTGGAAAATAGACCACTTGGGAAACAACACTTGTGTTAGGCCTTAGCCTAGGCACCACGTGTCTCCTCAGGTATCCCTATAAGGGTCTTGCATAGGTCACTGGTTAGGGAAGGTACCTTCACGCTACTAGTTTTAAAATAGAGGGGAAGGGTCCTCATGTAGGTGTATTGTGTTTAAGACCCTGGAAGTATTTCAATCCCATTATCCCCCTTACTTACCTCTTCTCTCAGGTTTTAAAGAGATGCCTGAGGGGTTTTGGAGGACCTAGGCGAAGGGGTTGCATGACCAGAGCGTTGGGGCTTCTTCCAATTTTCCTATTGTTCAAATGAGGATCCATAGGGTCCTATTTATAGTCAAATATGAAACTATGGTTTAATGAGATACCCCATTCATATCTATGGTGTAGGTACCAAGTGAAGGTACCCGGTGTAGGAGTGGTCAGTCGTTCAGTGCCATGCAGGGGGGTTGTGCGGACCATCTGGTGTATAGAGGTGGTGTGCACTGGCTAGCTTAGGCAAGTTCCTTTGACTCTTCTTGGGGATATTAATATTTCTAACATAATTTAGGTACTCTTCATAATATATTCATCCCACGTGACAAAACAGAGTGTCAACACCAACTAGGAGAATCATCCACCTTGTTCACCATCTGAGGGTGGTAATGCATTGAGTAGTCATGATATTTTATCAAATCCAACTATCTTCTCTAGTTCATATTCAACTATTTCTATGTAAATATATACTAAAAGATTTTATGATCAGTATATATATCACACCTTTCACCATATAGATCATGGATCCATATATTCAATGTAAAAATTACGATTGTCATTTCCAAATCATGAGTTGGGTAATTCTACTTGTGAATTTTCAATTGGTGAGAGGCATAAGCTATCAACACATCATTCTATATGAGGGTGCATCCCACTCCCTTCTTTACTACATCACTATATATCAAAATCTCTTCTCTATTGTAGGGTAGTGTAATAACAGGTGCGATGACCATCCTTCACTTCAGCTCCTTGAAATTATCCTCACATTCATCAATCCACATTAACTTAACCCCCTTCTGAGTCAACTTAGTGAGTGGATTAGATAGTCATGAAAAATCTCTCACAAAGCATCAGTAGTATCCATCCAACCCAAGAAAACTATGGATTTTGGTTACCATAGTTGATCTAGGACATTTATCAATAACTTATTCCTTTTAAGGATCCACCAATATACCCTCACATAAAATTATATGACCCAAGAATGAGAATTTTTTTAGAAAAAATTAACACTTGGTAAATTTTTCATATAAATTATACTTCCTCAGGGTCTTCAGAACAATTCCCAAATGTTCTTCATGTTATTCCTTGCTCTTTGAATATATAATAATATCATCAATAAATACTGACAAAAAATTATCAAGGAATTATCTAAATACTATTCATTGAAGCTATTAAGATATTAGGATCATTGGTAAGTTTAAATGAAATTATTATAAATTCATAATACCCATACCTCATACAAAAGGTTTTCTTGGGTATATCCTCCTTCTTGACTCTTATCTAACAATATCTAGATCAAAGATCAATCTTAGAAAAATATTGAGATTATTTTAATTGATCAAAAATCTAATTGATATAAGGTATAGGATACTTATTCTTAATATTGATTTTGTTAAGTTCTTGATAATTAATTCAAAGATGCATTAAACCATATTTATTTATAAAAAAAATAACAAGTTCACCCCATGGAGATGCACTGGGTCGAATTAATCCCTTATCTATATTCTCCTAGAGTTGTTTCTTTAATTTCTATAACTCAATTGAGTTCATTCTATATATAGTATTTAGAATAGGTATAGCACCAGGTATGAGTTCTATTTAAAACTCAACTTCACAATTCGGGGAAGACTGGGAAACTCTTCTAGAAAGGCATCAATAAACTCCGGTATAATAGGAATATCCTCAATTTTTAGATTCTCCCCAACCATATGAGATAAATATCCCTCATGAATAGGTATTAAAACACATATTATGGAAGTAATTTCCATTGGGAGTTTAGGTTCATCCTTATAGTGACAGACTATCATAGTTTGATTTGGAATATCAAATTTAACTTCCCAAATACAAGAATATATTTTTGAGGGAATTAATCCATTTTCCAACTACCAATGGATTATTAGTTCTATTAAAAGATGGAGGCTTCTATCACATGAATAAATCCAACATAGGATAATCACATTGTGGAACAGCATGTTTCTATATTCAAGCAAGGTTATTCATCATACCCTAAGTAAGTTTCCTTAATATGTCCATGGTCTTTTTAGTTCAAATACCAGATGTATTGGCTTACTCAATAAGGAAATCTCTACATTTTCAATTGTAATTTATTTCCTTTATTCTATTAGGCGCCATCACTGACTAATTACACACACTTATTTAGCTCATAATCATCATGAATATTGATCCTTAAAATAAAAATCCCTCTATTGGTAAAATTTCTCAAATACTATAAGGTATTATCATAAATATCATGTTATTTATGTTCATATAAAATCTAGTTCCCAAGGTTTCAATTAAACTTCCTTTGATACCAACTGTAGGAAACCCAACTCTAGTAACCCAGAACTAGTGTCGAATTTATTACATTGGTATAAGATACAAAGTATATCATCCCAAATTAATGATCGTTTTAGTAGTCTTGAAGAACTATATACATACATGATTCTTATATTACATTGTAAATATAAAATACAAAGCATAAAACATTATTTAATCCTTGACATTATTTATAATATCCTTCTTTATATCCTAGGAAAAATAAAAAAAATAAAGGTTGAGATCATATGCTCAGTAAGAGTTATGTACAACAAAATATATCATTATTAAATAAGGCATAATCAAGATAGAAAGGTAAATAACTGAGTCACATGTCATTTAATCAATAACTTGATTAGGAAATTAATCTATGGATAATATCATTGTAGTAATTTCATGGATAATAATAACTAAATTCTCAATGAAGGAGATGCTTAATATTGGAAATAATGATCTCATAAATCATGATATTTATACCATCAAAACTTTATGCTAAGATAGTTTAATAAATGGGTAGGTATGCACCATAAACCCATTTAATTTGGCCAATTTATTTTTCTCATGAGACCTTTCAATGAATCGAGGGTCTATCTATAACTAGGCCCCACCCATATCGGCATATATAATGCATTCCTCATATATTGAGATGATAAATTTAATTCATAAACAATATGACTTATCAAAAAAAAATTGTATTGAGTAAAGAATATGGATTTATCAATACCTTACTCATTTGATCAAATAACTTTCATAGTAAAACACCATATATAGAAATGATATAACATTTAAGAAATAATCATATCCATGATGAAAATTTAAGAGAAATATAATATCCAATGAAAAATGATCACAAGTAAATGAATGTTTCAAGAGAATGTTAATGATCAAAAAATTAATAAGAGATAAAATATTACCTTCAATTCATTATAAATATTGGTTTTGAAATAAATTCATGTCTTTTGGAGAATAAAATAAAATGGACGAGACACATTAAAATATTCTTTCTTGATATTTTTCTTCGTAACACCTTGGAAAACTTATAGAATAATTTAAATAAAATAAAAAAGTTTTGGCGGTGGGGAAATTTTTTAATGAATAATATGTTAAAAACATTCCTTTTGACTTTTTGTAAAAAAATTAAAAATAAAACCTTTCAAAAAACATTAGAAATAATCCTTTCAAACATTTTAAAAAATCAATGATAACTTAAAATGTCATTTGAGTAAATAAAATGGAATTTTTTTTAAATAATTTTTAAATAATATGTATGTAGAAGAATAATATACTTGATCAAAAGATAAATAATTTCATATTTTCTTTTAAACATTTCTTTGCTTAATCCAAGTTCCAAAGAGAGGAAAAGTTGGAAGAAAATATGAAAACTCCTTAAAAAGGTAAACATGATTTCAATATTTAATCATCATGAATAAATATATATTCATGTTAAATACATCAAAGGGGTATTTTATACACCTTATAAAATTAAATGGGTTCATAATACCAAATATGTCTCAATAAAATGGAAATTGAGAGGAATTCCCTTACCTAAAGTTTGAAATTCCTCTTAGGTTCTCTAAAATCCTATATAATAAATTTTAATTTATTATAATTATATTATAGAACCATATATTTATATATAATATCATATATTATCTATTTATAATATTGTATCACCCATTATTTAATAATCATTTATTATTATCATTATTTTGGGTGCTAACTGCTTCATTTTTCATGTATTTTTTCAATCGGTAGTCTTAGTCCTTGCATATTGATCAAGTTTAAATCATCTCTAGAGTTTTATTCAAGATATAAATATCATATATATTCAATATATATATTTTAATCATCTATAAGATATAGATATAGAAAAATTAGTTACACCATTCATGGAGACGGTAGGTCATATGTAAGCATGAACGTTGTTTTCACTTTTTGACGGTTGGAATGAAAGAAAGGTAAATAATAATTAAACTTTATAGAATAATTATTATATTATATATATCATATATATTCAATAAATATATCCTTATTACCATCCATGTAAATCAGAAATGAAAAACAAATCACATCGCTTCGCAGAGGTGGTAGTCCACAAGTACCTACGAGCGACGTTATCATTTTCCAATGGATTGGAAGGTAAGGAGGTATAAATGATACTATAATTTAATAAGAATAATTATATAAAATATATTCATTAGTTACATATTTATAACCATCCAAGTGAAGTGGTGATGAAAAAAATTACACCGCTATGTGGAGACGGTAAGTCATACGTACGCACGATCGATGTTTTCACTTTTAATGGGATGAAAAAGAGATGAAATGTGGTTTTACAATAACAATAATAACATATCATCATATTCATGATACATTATTTATTATTTTAGGATAGTTACAACACATTAATAGGAAGTAGAAGAAGAAATAAACATGAAAGAGTCTGTAAAGACGATCACCTCTTCTTCGGTGGACTTCCTTTAGATATCCTCTTATGAGACTTAGGGTTGGTCTTTTGGGAAGAAAAACACCTCTAGAAGTTGGATAAGGATATTTAGAATATAAATGGACATGATTTTTTGATCTATTATTCTAAAATTGGTGTAAATAAAAGAGAGAAGTGGTTTCCTTTTATAAGTGAGGGGAGGGGAATTCTTGGAATTTCTTAAAGTATTAAATTAATATAAATTATTTTTCATGTCCAAATTGATCAAAATTTATATAATTAGAATATAATATGAGTATGAGTATAAATAATCACATACAATAAAATATGAATAATTTTTTATTATTTTTTCACCCTTATCTTTTAGTGTTAAACCCCCATTAATGCTTTTGACAATTACCGCAATATAAAAGTTCGCTACCCTTTAAAGGTCAATAATGTTACCATAAGAGGAAAAAAGTACCATAAATGGAAAATGGAAAAAAAAATTAAATCATATACCATTAAATTTATAAACTTTAAAGCATTTAATAAAATATTATTTATTATAAAATATCATTAATGTCATTTTTGACACTATTCAATTAATTTGACTAAAAATATGTAATTATAATATAATACATTAACACATACCTAACATGTCATATGTATCTATAAAATTAATGTAACACTATAATTAATCCAATTTATATTACTTTTAGTATTTTTAAAATCATTTGTTTTATTTTTCTATTAATTGAATAAATATTATATCAATGTTGCATAAGAATTTATGGTAATTATTCAATCACTAAAAATTTTAAAAAAATACCATGATAAAGATAATTAATTTATAATTAAAATGAAAATTTAAAACTAAACATAAACTCTTTTATACTTATGGTAAATATTAGAGATATTAAAGTTAAGAGTGTGACATTTTATTTTTATTCTTTTCTTACAATAATATAAAGGTCAGTGTCAAAGAAAAATGGAACCAAGTGGCCATATTTTTTAGAATTGGATGGAAATTGATTAAATCCATTCATCCAATAGGATAAGGGAAAGTATTATAAAATTTTATATCCTTATCACATTAGTTTTTAACCATAATTACCCGATTTACCCTTTACCGAGGTGATAAATTTTACCACTGTTACTATTTATAATGAAAAATAATAAAAGGGAAATATTTACCAAATTTTACCATCATTATTAAAAATTTATAATATATTTTATTAAATTCAACTCAAAAAATTATATTAAATTAATTTAAAAATAAACCCATGAAATTTAATGAAAAACGGTTTTCTGAAAAATGCCTTTTTAAGTCCAAAAATGAACTTACGCTAAAATAAAGTATTATAATTATTAAAATGTAATTAGTTAGATTATTTATAACTAAATTAGGGTTATTTTAATTTAGGATTTAATTCAAATAATTATGGGTCTTTTTCAATTAAAATAAATGCAGTTTCACAAAAAATCAGTATTTATCACTATTTGCTAAAAAATTAATCTTTTCGAAAAAATCCAAAAAATTAAACCTAATATAATATTGAAATTATTAATTCAAAAATAATATAATTTTTACATAATAATATTTTAATATCTTTTTGTGGTTCTTTTAAACTTTGTGTTGTGTACAAATAAAGATATCAAATCAATTTATTTAAAGAGAAATATATCATAAAATCTCAGATTGTTGCACATATTATGGGTCACATACTTTTATGTATTGAGGAAAACTAAAATTAAATATGCTAACAAAAATTTAGGATATTTTGGGTGCACCATGAGTAATATTACATTAATAAATAATGTGAGAAATGATTTTTTCCCTTGTGATCTTTAATAGATATTGATATCCTAGGCCCTTTGATAGATATGGAACTGCCTTATTAATTACATATCCATCGAATTATGTTGGAACGTTAATTTTCAAAATTTCAAATAAAGATACTTCGATCACATGGGTATATGACACCAGCATAAAATCCATATTGATTAAAGATATCTAGATAAAGGGATTATATTACATAGTGAGTATTTGTATGAGGTTGTATGTCATTGATACATTAACTTCTTTCTCTATGGGTGTCTCATTTTGTTAGACACTAACCTTGGAATTTATGTGGTTGCTTCTACTGTCATTGAGAAAGGGGCCTAAAGGTTCACACACTAAGTGTATCCAGAACCTTAGTTAAATTATATATAAATTTAACATGTTGGATAAATATTATTCTTAAACATAGTTTAATAATTATTCATGTTTGTTTAATCATATGTATCCATTCACCAGTTATTTGAAAGAACATTTATAATTTGAATATTTAATAAATATTTATTCACTATTTTAGTGAATATAATATTTATTTATGTATAGGTGAATAATATAGTGATATTTATTTATTAAATAAATAGTCATTATTCAAATCCTAATAAATATTAACAAGGATTATCAGACCGAGTTTAATTTTCTGGAGAGAAATTTCATATTAAATATTATTGAAACAAATATTAATTTATTTATTAAATTAAATAATATTTATTTTATATGTGAGTTTAGTGAATTTCTAGTAAATAATAATAATAATATATTATTATTATTATTATTATTTAGACATGGGGTTTTCTATGGATTAAAAAAATCATATGGTCCTATGTGCAACTATCATTCTCTAATCACAACTCTATTTAAACTCTGTTATGATGAGACCTAGAGATTCTATCATTATGCACAGTGAATTTTAGAGAATCTCTCAAGCCCTAAAGAGATCCTCTTATGGAATTATCTCAATGACAGAGAGTGATCCTCCTCTACCCCCTCCCCCTGATTCTAGAGAGAATAAGGAGATTCCTTCCACCTAAAGTGATTCTCATGGTGATAAACGATGAACAACACAAGCTTTTGGATCATTTGTACTAGAACCTGGAGGTTTCTATGGAAACATTCATAGGTTAGTGGTGAATGTGTGAATCACTTCTATAGTTAATCTACCCTTGATTCTTGTGATGAAAAAATGGTATAACATAAATACATCATTAGATTTTTCAATAAAGAAATAATTTCAAAACAATTTAATTATTTATATAAATTAATTAATTATAAATTATATGTGATGATCATGCCTTCTTGGTTCTAGCATAATAGTAAATTAATCTTTGATTTAATTTTGTTGGTCATGATATTCATCATCATGTAAAACTATAATTATTTGTTGATTATGACAAAAATCTAAGTTGTATACTACCTAATAGGTGCTTATGTTATACCCAAAATCATCATGAACTTATTAAACATGTCTTATTCAGCTATACATTCATCACAATAACAAATGTAGAAAATAAAACACTACACAAAATTTTTTACTTAGTCTGTCATTAAGGGATAGTCCAAGGAGTATGCATCAATGATATGTCGACCATACCAGAATCCACTAATATTCACTAGTTTGATAAATTGAAATTTTATGGATATAGTTACTCCATGTTAGGCTCACTGCCTTTACATTTTGGTTCAAGGAATAGTGCACCACCTCCCTTGGATCACTTTCATCAACTCTTCCTTTGTGCACTACTTTGGATGGATGTCTACTCATTTTATTGCAATATAGATCATATTCATGTTGTTAATAAAATTTTATTTTATTTTCATCATGATTGTTAGAATATTATACTCTAATGTACTCCACAGTCTTTGGAATACCCACTAGAAAATGTCATGTAAAAATTCCTACTCAAAACTACCTTGCGCATAAGTTCTACATGGAACACTATTCACTATATGATTACCTCAAAAACCACCTTTTTCCTTTTGTGAAATTATTTTTAAAACTATGATTCATGAACTATATTTTTGATAATGCCTCTGTGTATTGATTTGTTAACTGCTTCATAATAATTCCCCTTTGTGAACTTCTTCACAAAAATCTACTTCATAAATGATTTCATGGAAATATGCTTCATGAACAGCTTCATGGAATTCTGATTCAGGTATTTCACTTCATAAACTAACTTTGTAAAACCTCATTCATGTACTACCTTCATGGAACCCTTTTCTTTGTGAATTTATCATCTTTGTGAACTGAAATTACTATGTGAAATTCTTGAATTCTCCATTTTTTATTAATATTTGGATCTTATTTAACTTCTCATCAATGATAAATAAATGGATCAGTGAGGTATTTAAAGGAAAATACCTCTAAAAAACTTTTTAATAACTAATATTACATTAATACCCTTCATGTGGCTTCATGAACTATTCACCAAGAGCTTCCTTCACAAACCATTCCTAGCACACATTTTACATAGTACATAAAAAATCTTTTCCTCTTCATTGGAAACGACCCTAAACTTCACAACTTATTATACAAATAATAAATATTCTATGTGGTTTCACAAATCCATTGTAAGACTTCTTCCATGTACAAAACTTCTAAAACTTCCTTCACAGACATCCTTTCACATATTTCTTTCATGTTTCGCATAAATTTTACATGAAAAACCTTCCTTATCTCATAATTTTTCACACCTAAAATTTTGGAAAAAACCAGGGAATATTACCATTTTATCCAATATTCTTAAAGACCTATTCTAATATTACACTCTTAGAAACCATCTCACCTATAATTCTAAATCATTAATCATCCTGTAAATGGATTAACAACAAACACAACACAATATTAATATCCAACTCAGATCCCCTTAGTTCCAAAATCTGGGTTACCTTGGTTATAATAGATTTCTTTAACATTGATACCTAACATGGACATTACATGGAGTTTCCATAAACCCATTCAAGTATCCTGAATAATTCCATCATATAGAAACAATATTCTTCCTTCCTAGAATTACCTTTAGGTTTCTATGACTTAGGCTGACTATTTGAAGAAATATTAATAGACTCTCGAACTGATGTTTCTTCTTCCAATTTAAAATTTTACCCACTTGTACTATCGATATAGAATCAGAACCAAGAAATATCATTCTTGGTTCATCTATCATAAATACTTTGAGAAAATAGGGTAAAAATTTATTGAATTCATTCACATTGTCAGAACACTTCCAATAAGGATTCCAATATTAATTCAATAGTTAGAACATGCCTTATAAGAAAACTCTAGTCTCTCTAAGTTATTATCATATTCAGTCATATTGAATATATTAGTAGAGATTAAATATACTTAGGTCAACATGCATCCAATTATTTTAAAACCCTGTGTGAATCCTTATATGCTTCTCATATGCATCTAGATCCACTTTTTGAAAAAATTAAATAATTAATTACTCAGGAAGGTGTTTCACTAATACATATAATTTTCCATATTTCTTAAAAAAATCGTAAGTTTTAAATAAGTCTCAGAAGTTGAATACATTAAGATTCTCCTTTTTAAGGATTAGTCCCAAAGATATGTTTAATTGTGATGATGTCATCTATCTATAATAAAATATTTTATCATATGAGTAACATGTTTTATATTCTTTTAATAACGGATTTTATTAAATGTCCTCCCACTAAAGATATGACCCCTTTTAAACTCGTCATATTTATCAATGGTTAATGATCCATATTTCACTAAAAAAATGACCCCGATGTGGAATAAACCACACCTATTAGCTATTTAGGCAGTTCATTATGATGATTATATCATATATGACTCTTGGACGTTCAAGAAAACAACTCTTTTTCTAATCCATCATATAGATAAACTCAATATCATTCCACTATAATCCTAAATCTTAGGGTTTCCCAGCTAAGTGTAGCTCAAATAAAATTCCAAAAATGAGGCACATAACTCTTAGGTTCACCTTATTACTTTCTTTCCTTAAAAATATAATCCATGGGTACCCCTATTTGGTGTGAAACTACTCATTTATATGACTAAGGTCTTGATAAGTGTTCATTTTAAAAGTAATCCAACACTTGGTATTTTTAAAGAGGAATTAATCTCACCATCTTATCACATGTTATTCTCTTTACTTTTATGCATTACTATAATGATTTGATTTGGAATCCTATTATTCCTACCAAATCAATATGTACAAAACTATATTGATGTGCTATTGTTTACACAACCCATAGCTTGTGTTACTAGCCCAAATTAAAATCTAGCTATATTCATACATATCCAAATGAATATCATGTATAAGGTACATGAAATGTTTTCATTTACAGGCTTAGAATCATATGAAATCAACAAACTTATAAGAGTAAGCTTGGAATTATAGGTAGCCGACCCCCACTTTTCTAGAAAAAGTATAAGCCTGCAGGTCGGTGAGTAGTTCGATCCAAAATCCCTCTACCCAAGGATACTTTACTCAAGAGAGGTTTCAATTTAATTATAGTTATAACACCTAAAATGAATAAAATTGATCAAATTTTCAATTAAAACTCATAACCTAGTATAAGTTAAATTCAAGGTAGAATAGAAAACTAAATCCATTATCATACCTAGCATGTAACTCCTTTGATTCCTGCATGACAATTTATATAAGTAGTTTAACTCTTTAAAATAAAGGATAGATATATTCATAATATAAATAGTTTATATCTATGATTAAATTAAATAACCAATTCATATATTTAATCATGATATGAACATTTCATAAATAAATTATAAACACTTTTTAATTTCGGCATGGATAAACTTGAACAAATCACTTTTATCTAATATGAATATTTCATATTATAATTTAAAAGGATTTAATATGAACTCCTTTATATTCAAATTATGAGATATTTTATAAACATTTTTATTATAGAATAAAAAAAATTCCATATTTATGTAAATAAATTACATAAATTAAATACCTCACATTTGATTTTATTTAAACCATTGATAAAATCAATTTCCAAAACACCATTTGAAATTGTTCAAATAAATTTCCCAAATAAGGCATTAATATAAACACTTCATATTTTCATTTATTAACCATTAATAATATTAACACTTTTATATTTTACCTTATTTAAAATTTATAAACACTTTATAAATTATACAACCATATAAATCCAATTTAAACCTATATCAAATATACTAAACATTTTTGGTATGGTTTAAAGACCTCCTTAAAAGGCCCACATCGGTGAAGGATTTTTGATAATTTTAACAAAAAAAATATTTAAAATTCTTTCAAAAATAGATTACATCATGGTATAGTGAAAGATGTTTTGGTCCTCTGAAATTTCATACATCATGGCTATTTTTGTGATTGTTTTGAGTCATTTTCATAAAATGATAGTGGGTGTTTTGATCTGGTCATTTTAGCCCTTTGAGACATTTTGATTCTGTGGTCGAACCATGGAAGCAACTTGAACTATGTCATGGTGGTCCTCATGGTGAAGCTCGACCATGGCATAGAAACCTCTAGACTACTATGTAGAGCATCAACCCACAATGTTCTATTTTTCATGACATTTTGGTGATTCCCACAATGCCTATTTTCCTTGGACTATGTCACGATCATACTGAATAAAGAATGAAAATTCATGTTTCACATAAGGATTAAATCATGGTCTTTAAAAAAGAATAACTAAAATGAGATTCTTTCTTTGATCCATATTTTGATACTTGTAAAACTCATTTTTTCGATTTCTTTTTTCATTCAAAATTCAAACAAAAAATGGATATATTTTCTATGATACCACTAAAGGGTTTCATAGGGTTGTCTAACATCTAAATGCAGTGGAAGAACAACTTGAAAACACGGTTAAATCCAGAATCTATCTATGTGTTTTTGGAATTAATAAAATGAATAATGATAATAACGATTTACCTTACACCAATTGATCTAGTCTGTCGAAATTGTTCATAAGTATTTGATCAGGATCGCTGAGTCGTAACTAAAAGACTACTTCCCTAGAGGTATCCATGGATTATGAGAATCACCCAATGCTAATTTAATACTTATCCCTTATCCATATTATACTATAACCTTTTGTTAAAGAATATATATAATTTAGATTTGGGGGATTTTAGCTTTGAGGAGTTCTAATCGGCACTTTGACACACTAAAATCCCATAACTTGCATGAGAAATAGTAAATTTATATAGGACTTAAAGAACTCAACGTTCATCCAATATTGATTTGAATGTTTCATAAATGTTCCATAAATTTCAAAACTTTTAAATGCTCAATTAAACTTCTCATTGATTGTTTAATGTTTAAACAATAATGAAAAAAAATCAAACTCCTTGTAATCATCATCAAATGAATAACTACTATTGATAACAAAAGGAGATGAATTGGATAGATTCTTGCACATTATTGTATGACATAATAATACCCAGAAAGAACCACCATGGAATAGCATATGTAATATCTGGAGATTTTTTTTAAAATAAGACTATGTAATATAGTGTACAAAATACGCAACACCAAGCATAAATGAACCGTGAAATATTATTATTTAAATGTCATCGTTATAAATCATCCATTAAATTGAAGAGTATGAATAGGATTAAATAAATTTTTAAACACATGTAAAGGTTCTAATCAATGAAAATTTATTGATTAATGCTTAAGAAATAGGTACTCTATTTTTAGTAAAGTCATTTTATTCTTCAAAAATATTTTTTCTTCAAAAATGTTTTTATTGCTCTTTATGAAAAAATATTATACTTAATTTTTTAAACATTTAGAAAAATTATTTGATAAAATAAATTTCATTTTTGAAATCATCATATCAAAATTAGTTTAAGGTGAAAATTGAGAATTTTCAAAAAATATTGATTTTTCAATGAATGTTGAAAAATGCAGATTTTAATTGAAAATTGTATTTTCTTTTCGATTATTTATTAATTAAAATTATATTTTTGGATTAGTTTTAAAATTTTATTAGTTTATTTTTATTAAAAATAATCCAATTATAGGTTTTTAAATGAAATTTATATTTGAATTTAGTATAAAAACATTTTATATTTAAAATAGCCATTTTTCTAAAAAACTCTTTCTTGTCATATTTTTTCAATTTAATTTTAAATTAAATTATTCCAATTATTTGTATTGAATTTTAAAAAATATTTTACATATTAGTAATCATTGGGTCCAAATTTTTTAAATAGGCACCTTTTTTTAGTCAATATGAATAGTAACCATAGTAATTATTGTTACCACGGTAAAGGGTAAATCAGGTAATTAAGGTGTAAAAATAATATGATAAGAACTATAAAATGACCCTAACACTTTCCTTGACTTTATTTTATGGTTCCATATTTTCTATACTCTTCCAATATTTGGTAATATGGCCTTTTATTTCTATTTGGTTTTGATTATGACCTTTATAATATTTTATGTAAAGAAAAGTAAAAAATGTCACACTTGTTTTTAATAACTATAATATTTTTAAAATGGGGATAAACAGAAGATATGTTCATTTATAAATATTAATTTTAAATCTAAATTTTTTATATTAATCATAATAATTTATTTTTAATTTTTAGTGAATAAATAATTGCCTTAAATTCGTACACAAAGCTCACATGGTAATTATTCAATTAAGGGAAAAAATAAATTAATGATATTAAAAATATTAAAAGTAATATAATTTGAGATAATTAATTTGATACATGAATTTTATATATTAATATAATAGTTTAGGGATGTAATAAAATATTTTTTTAAAATTTCATTTATTTTATTGATGTTATTAAACTCAAAGTAATGAATAGTTCTAAAAATTGACATTAATGATATTTTATAATAAATAATATTATATTAAATGATATAAAATTAAAAAAAATATTATAATCATCCAATTTATTATTATATTGTTTACAATATCAACCATGGTCCATTTATAGTAACTATCTTGACCCTTAAAGAGTAAAAATCTGTGTTGACATGATAAGTGTGAAAGGGGTTAACAAGGGGTTAAAATCAAAATATAAGGGTAAAAACACATAAAAAACCTGTATAATTTTTATTTTTTGAGATTATTTTGACTCATACTCGTACTATATTCAAAATAAATCATTTTGGTGCCATTTAGAGTTGAAAATTAATTTAATATTTTGAGAAATTCCAAGAGTGTCCCTCCCCTCTCTAATAAAAGGGAATCTCTTCTTATCTTTACTTCATGCTAAAAAAACCCTTTTTCAGACAATATCTGCCCAAATACCTTACTAACATACCTCCCCATACTCTATAGTCCTTATTTTGTAAAAATATCAATCTTAGAGGTCTTAAGGTTTTAAGCAAAGGAGATTTTCCAAATAAGGGGTATAGTTTTTAACCACATGTTTTAGTTTTATTTATTCTTCCACTTAATATATTATTCAACAATGATAAAATAATAACACCAATATCATAAATATAATGATATTATATTATGTTAATGTAATAACCTATATCCATCTCATCTTCTATAAAATGGAAAACGAAACCATCATTCGTGTGTACGGTGGACTATCGCCTCGCGAACCGATGTAATTCATTTTCCATCACCGTCTCTCATGAATGGATTATAATTATGTAATTCATGTTTATATATTATATTCATGAAATATTTATCATTATAAAAATATAATATATCATTTACCTTCTTATTTTTTCATTCACTGAAAAATGATAACGTCATTCATGCATACGTGTGGACTATCACCTCCATGAAGTGATGTGATTCATTTTTCATCACCACATCACATGGATTATATATATAAGTATATTTAAAGAATAAATATTATATTTATGATATTATTATCATTATATAAAGATAAAATAATATTTACCTTCTTTCCATAACGATCATTGAAAAATGGAAATGTTACTCATGCGCATGTACGGCCTACCATCTCCATGATTATAACATATTCATTTTTTATAAACATATTTAATGGTTGGATAATTGATGTATAAAAATGATAATTATTTCATTATTATTATTCTATTTATGATATAATAATGAACTCTTTGACCATATTCAACCTACTAAAGTCATTTTGGACATATGAGTCGAATATCACCAAAATACCCGATGTGAACTGAATTGATTAAGTAATTGTATATAACATGGTAGTAAGTTAAATAAAAGGAATAATAAATCTGAAAAGGTTATAAATAAAGTAAATAGTTAACATAAGTTTATTATTCAAGAATATAAATAAAATATGTGATGATTTGAACTCGAGGTAAGGGACATTGTACTTTAAAAATCTCATGTTAAATGTTTTCAAGATTTATTTTCTAAAAATTTCTATTACATTTCCATGTACTTATAAATTTTTTAATAATAAATTATTATTTATACTTAAAGGGTTTAAAAAATTAATTTTTTACCATATTTAATTTCTTCACAATGTTTTTAAAAGAAATAATCTTTTTAAGATTTTATGTAATTGGCTTTCTTTTTAAAAATCTTCTTTTAAAGTTTCCCTTAAAACTATCTTTTTCTTTCATATCCATATTTTTAAAATTATTTATTGGTTTACTTATATGTAAATAATTTAATTATAAATTAAAATTTATGTTTCATTTTACTTTATTTCAAAAAAATTCTAAAAGGAAACATTTTATGAAATGTTTTGATTTTCTTTACAAAAAACAATAGGAATGTTGTATTTTAATGTATATGGTGAAAATGAATTTTCCCACCATCATATCCATTATTTTATCTTTGTATTACTTTATAATATTTCATGTTTTCTTCGAAGAAAAACCCTCTTTATCTTTATTATAGGAATTTTAGTTTTGAAATTTGGGTCTAAAGAAAAGAGATATATCAATATCCAAAAATACTTTCTTATGGGTGCAAATAATGTTTTTATGGTGCAAGATTTTATGTGTTATGATTATGTTATGGTTTTTCAACATTTTTTATGTTGATGGTTGGTTTCTTTATAAATCAAGGATGGTTGGTTCCATTATTAATCGAGGATGGGTGGTTCCATGATAAACCAAGGTTGGGTGAGCCCGTTATAGCTCTCCAATGTATTGGGTAAAGGGATGAAGTTAGCTGATTAGGTTTCTCCTAAGTTCATATGGGAATATAATATGATGGTTATTTCAAATATTGGATGGATTTAATCAATTAGGTTTCTCCTAAGTGATTATGGGAATATATAGTGATGGTTATTCAAAGTATAATCATAATGGTTATTCCATGTGTAACCATGAGGTTACTCCATATGTAAGACTGATATGAAAATGATTCTCAAGTAACCTACATTCTTTATCTATGCTTGATATGGGTTTTTATGGGAATGTTATTATTTATCAAGGTAAAATAATGATCTACTGCATTTTAAGGGTGAACATTATAACTTTGTGAAAAAATTATTATGATTTTTTCATGATTTCAAAGAAACCTTTAAGAGTTTTATTTTTCCTTTAAAATTTCTTATGAAATTTTTAGGCAAATAAGGTGATTTCTTGGGTAAGAAATGTTTACTTTGAGCTTAAAGTTTACTTTTAAAAAGGAAAAAAATTATAAGTATTCATGGACTAATAGTTTATTTCTTTCTTTATTTGCATGTCCCTTACTGGTCTTTTTATGCTCATCCCGTATTTTTAAAATGTTTTTCATAGGATGATTAGGGACAAGGAAGATGTGAAGATGAAAATTGTAAAGATGTTCCATGAAAATAAAACATGTTTCTTTTTTTTAAAGTTTTTTTGGTGAAAAATGGATACTGAATAGAAGCTTCCACTTTATAATATGTGGGTTTGTTTTCTAAGAGTTATTAACTAACTCTCTAAAACTCTAAACCTAAAATATCTTTAGGAATGTAAGAAAGTGAATTATAGTTAAAGTCACTAGAATACATAATGTTTAAGTTTGGGTTCTTATAGTTGGTATCATAGTAGGGTTTAGACAACTTTGGAGATTATGATGTTTTCATGTGAGTTTTTCTTAAGAGTTATGGATACCATTATGAATTTACAAGTTTAAGTTTGATTATAAGTTCAAAGTATTATACACCCCTTTTTTGGTTTTATGTGATATATTTTGAGGTGATTAACAATATTTTTTGTGATTGGATTTAGAAGTCTAATCGACTTAGGTATAAAGGATTTGAAAGTTGAAGTATTATGGAATATCTAAGGGTATTATCTTTGCACATGAGCCTCAGCCCAGTTGGTGAGGACTCCTTAAGTACATCCAGGAGACCTGAGATCAAATCCACATGGAGGCATATTTTTCCGGGGTACTGTAGCAGTATTTTTTATAGTAGATATTGTAGCGAGACTATAGCAGTTTTTTTGTAGTAGGTATTGTAGCGGGAATTGTAGCAGGTACTATAGCGGGAACTGTAGCAGGTACTGTTTGTCACTGTAGCAGTTGGAACTATTCACCCATTTGGGACTTAGGGCCACCGAATTGATCCCCAAGTCCTTTAAGGCCTTTGGTCCACCCAGGCCTTCGATTCAGTAAGGCCTTTGGGCCACCTCAAGGCTTTCGGGCCACCTTAAGTGCAAATGCAAACTAGAAAACCTATAAGGAACAAGCTCTAAAAGGAGGATGATCAAGGAGATTTCACCATAGCAGAAGCTAAACATATTGCAAGAATGAGAGGGTATGGAACCTACCATTAGGACAAGCCTGTACATGCATGGGAAAGCCTAGCCAAACAACCATGCGAAGGTCGAGAGCTGATTACACAATGAAGATGCTGGGGAGGAGCAGTTCCAAGTAATTAGTCTGGGTTGTATGTAATGTTTGAAGCCTATGGTCAATGAATTCCTCTAAGGCCTACGGTCCATGTAATACTTTCACCTACGGACCTTGTAAGGGTTCCACCTCACCCCTTGAAAGGTGGATTATCAAAAATCAATAAAAAATGAAGGCCTTCGGGCCATTGGAGGAGGAAGGGTATTATCTTTACAAAGACCATTTTTATTTTAACATGCAATAATTCATTTCATGTTTTAATGGTGTTCCTTTATAAAAATTAAGGATCATTTATCAATATGTAAGGAGATATATCTTTTGGAACCTTTTTATCCCTTCCATATGATTTGATTATCATTATTATTATAAAATCCTATTCAAATGATTTTGACAGCTTCTTGATTATTCAAATCACCTGTAAGAAACTATTTGATCTATCCAATACCTTTTCATTTCTCCAAAATTTCTAGGGATCATGGTGTCTCTTCTATCTGATTTTAATATCTTAATTTATCCATCTCATTTGGAAAGGGAAATACCATCGATGACTTGACTATTTATTTTCTGTAGATATAGACTTCATACTGGAATAGAAATGGGATATCAATAGAATAAAAGAAGACCCTGATGTTTGGATTTAATATATAAATTATTTTCTTATGTTCTAAGTATAAAACATTATTGAGTTTATATTGTAAAATCATAAGGACACATTTCATAAATTGTTTTATAGGAATAAATTATTAAGGAATAAGATAAAGAAACATTTTTAATGGTTTAAGGATGTGTTTATGTATATATTTTTCAGAATTATGATATTGTGGTGTCTTATCAATATTATGAGAATCATGAAACACCTAAAAATTATTATATCGTAGGTTTTTTTTCAAATTTTTGAAAAATATTTTAGATGGAATCAATACCTTTAAAAGATGGCGTAGTAAAAAGGTGATAATTTTAGGAGACATTTATTGAGTTTTTATAAATGTTTGAGGTATATTTAGCCTTTAAATTTAGCATGCGAAAAAAATTTATTTGTGGAAGAATGCATTTACTTTTGGTGGACATAAGTTTAAAGGTATTGGTAGCCTTTAGGGTTTATATGATCTCAAATTTTGAGGTAATTATAGGTTATTACAATTTGGTAATATATGTTTTATTGTATAAATAACCATGGGATTGTAAATTGATTTTGGTGATTAAGTGATTAATGTTATTTCAGAATAATACCACTATAATTTTGGGAACCTTATATGATTAAGGTAAATAGAATATTATGGGATTTTATTTGAGGAATAAAGGTTGAATTATCTTTTGGAAAATATATGATTTTAATGTGGCTTTATGGTGATTTAGGTTATTTATGGAAATGATTAGGATATTTTAGTGATTATATGATTAAGGAATGTACATTTCTAGGTATATAACTTTATGTTTATTCGAGATAAATGCTACATTAATCTTGGAAAAATATGTAATCAATTTTTGGATTTAAATCTTAGTTCGGAATATTTTGTGGAATTTTAAGGACAATTCTTTATCGAATGATCTAAGTTGAAATTTGGGTGTTACTGTTGAATTTTAGAGATTAAAGTAGTTTTTCTTTGTTTGGAGCTTTTTCATTTTGTGAATTATCTTATCTTATGCTAATAATTTTGGTTTTGGTTAAAATATATGGATATGAGGAATAGCTTGTTTTTCTCTTATGGATTATGTGATTTGTTAGGATTTTATTTTAGTGTTTTAGGCATGAAAAATCCATTTTGAATACTCATCATTTGGATCAAAAGATGATTTTGTGGTGGAAGTTGATTAAAGGATCATATTTTACTTTTCAAGTAAGTATATTTCCATAAGTTCTTAGTCAATATGATAAATAAATTCATTAAATTTATAAAAAGTATCTTGAACCAAAAATGTAATATTGTTACCTTCTTTTATAATGAATGAATTGTCTTTTTAACACCTCATCGGGTTATAGTTTTTTGGTAGCATTGTCTTGTGATCAATGATCTATGTCTCTCTCCATGATTATTTTGAAAATATGTTTTTCTTCCATGTCCATATTTTCACTTCCCACTAATTTTTTCCTATTTTTAAACCTAGTACATATTATCCCAGATGATCTTTGTACTTCTCATTCTCTCTTTTCAAGAGGAAGTTTTATTTACCTTTTTTAGGAGGTGGGATTTCAAAAAAAAGGTATTTTAAAATGTCAGCCTTTGATTACTGAGATAGAGTCAAAATTTTGAGGAGAAAATTTCTTAAATTAATGAAAATATAATATACTAATGATTTTTTAAAAGAATACTATCTTCGATAGCATACAAAATATGCAACACCGAGCATAAACGAACTGCAAGATATTATTATTTAAATGTGACCGTTATAACCTAACCGTTAAATTGAAGGATATGAATAGGATTAAATAATTTTTAAAACATATATAAAGGTTCTAATTAATATAAATTTATTGATTGATGATTTATAAATAAGAATGCAATTTTTAGCAAAGTCATTTTATTCTTCAAAAATATGTTTTCTTCAAAAATGATTTTTATTATTTTTTATGATAAAGCATTATTTATTTTTTGAAACATTTAGAAAATGTGTTTGATAAAATTAAATTCATTTTTGAAATCATCATATCAAAATTATCTTAAGATGAAATTTTGATAATTTTCTAAAAAGATTGATTTTTCAATGAATAATGAAAAATACTAATTTTTATTGAAAATTTCATTTTCGTTTCAATTATTTACATAGTAAAATTCTATTTTTGAATAGTTTTAAATTTTCATTAGTTAATTTTTATTTAAAATAATTAAATTATGGTTTTTTAGATGAACTTTATACTTGAATTTAGTATAACAACATTTTATACTTAAAATATACATTTTTCTGAAAAAACTATTTTTTACCGCATTTTTTCAGTTTAATTTTAAATTAAACTTTTCCACTTATATGTTTTGAATTTTGAAAAATGTATTCTATATTTGGAATCAGTGGGTTAAAATTTGGTATATAATCCCCTTTTATTTTTAGTCAAGATGAATAGTAACCATAGTAATTTTTGTTACCACGATAAACAGTAAATTGAGTAATTAAAAGTTAAAAATAATACGATAAGGACTGTAAAATGGCCCTAAAACTTTCTGTAATTTTATTTTGTGATTATGTATCATCCATACTCTTCCAGGATTCAATTATATGGCATTTTGTTTCCATTTGGGTGTGATTATGACCTTTATTATATTTTATGTAAAGAAAAGTAAAAAATGCCACACTCTTGTTTTTAATAACTATAATATTTTTAATATGAGGATAAACAAAATATATATTTTGTTATAAATATTCATTTGAAATAAAAATTATTTATCTTCATCATGATAAAAAAATTAATTTCTACTAAATAAATAATTACATTAAATGCTTACACAAAACTGACGCAGTAATCAATTAATGGAAAAATCGAATAAATGATATTAAAAATATTAAAAGTAATATAATTTGAGATAATTAATGTGATCCATGAATTTTATAGATGAATATAACTGGTTATGGATGTAATTAAATATATATATTTTTAATTTCATTTTTTTTCTTGATATTATTAAAGTTAAAGTAATGAATAGTTCTAAAAATTGACATTAATGATATTATATAATAAATAATATTTTATTAAATGGTATAAAATTACTAAAAATATTAGATTCGGACAAGTGATTTGGACATGGTTGATAATATTAATCATGGTCCATTTATAGGCCCTTTTTCCATTTATAGTAACTATATTGACCCTCAAAAAGTAAAAATCCTTATTGTCATGATAAGTGTGAAAGGGGTTAATGAGGGGTTAAAACCAAGAGATAAGGGTAAAAATATAATCAAAACTTGTCTAATTTTTATTGGATTACGTGATTTTGAACCATCCTCATCCTATCTTCTAAATAAATCAATTTTGGATCCATTTATAATTGAAAATTAATTTATATTAATCTAATATTTTGAGAAATTTCAAGAGTTCCCCTCCCTCTCTTATAAAAGAGAATCTCTTATTCTCTTTACTTCACACTTCAAAACATATTTGGTTCATCGAATATCTACCCAAATAACTTCCTAAAATCCCTCCCCATGTTTTAGAGGCCTTATTTTGGAAGAATACCAATCTTAGAGGTCTTAAGGTATTAAGAAAATGAGATTTTCCAAAGAAGATGTTTAGTTTTTAACCACATGCTTTAGTTTTATTTCTTCTTCTACTTCCTTCAAATATTATTCAACCATGCTAAAATAATAACATAATTATCCTCCATATACTGAGATGATATTATGTTAATTTAATATCCTATATTTATCTCTTCTTCTATCAAATGGGAAATGAAACCATTGTTCGTGTGTATTGCGGACTACTGCCACGCGAACTGATGTAATTTGTTTTACATCACTGTCTCTTGTGGATAGACTATAATGATGGAATTGATGTTTATATATAATATTCATGACATATTTATCATTCTGAAAAAATAATATATCATTTACCTTCTTACCTTTCCATTCACCAAAAAATTATAATGTCGTTTGTGAATATGTGTGGACTACCACCTCCACAAATCGATGTGATTCATTTTTCGTCACCACATCACATGCATGATATATATATATAAGTATATTTAAATAATTAATATGATATTTATGATATTATTATCATTTTTAAAAGATAAAATAATATTTATCTTCTTTCCATAATGATCGTTGAAAAATGGAAACGTTACTCATGCGTACATACAGCATACCGTCTCCATGATTGTAACGTAGTTCATTTTGCATAACCATACTTAATGTTTGTATTTAAAAGTATAATTGATGTATAAAAATGATAATTATATTGGTATTATTATTCTATAGATGATGGAATAATGAATTCTTTGATCATGGTCAACCTACCAAAGTCATTTTGGACATATGAGAAGAATATCATCAAAACACCCAACCTAAACTTACTTGAGTAAGTAATTGTATATAACATGGTAGTAAGTGAAATAAAAAATAAATAATAAACTTGAAAAAAGGTTCTCAAAAAAGTAAATAATTTACATAATTTTATTATTCAGGAAGATAAAGAGCATATGTTATGAGTCAGACTCAAGGTAAAGAACACTTTACTTTAAAAACCTCGATTTAAATGTTTTTAAGATTTATTTTCTAAATATTTCTCTTCAATGTCCACGTCCTTCTAATTTTTTTAAAAATAAATTCTTATTTATACTTATAAAGGGTTTATAAATTTCATTTTTTCCATATTTTACTTCTTTACAATGTTTCTAAAAGAAAGAATCTTTTTAAGATTTTATGTAATGGACTTTCTTTTTAAAAATTCTTTTTTAAAGTTTCCCTTAAAACTCTCTTTTCTTCTATATTCGAATTTGTAAAATTATTTTATGGATGTATTTATATGGACAAAAGTGAATTATAAAGGACACTTTATGTTTCTTTTGAATTTGTTTCAAAGGTTTTGAAAATTAATCTTCTTACGAAATGTTTGGGTTTTCCTTACAAAAGACAAAAAGAATGTTTAATTTTAACATATATGGAGACGAATTTTCCCACTGCTATAACTATTATTTTAGGTTTGTATTCCTATATAATATTCCATGTTTTCTTAAAATAAAAACCCTCTTTCCTTTATAATCTTCCATGTTTTCTTAAAATAAAAACCCTATTTCAAGTGTTTATGTGTATAATTATGATTATTCCATGTGTAACTGTGAGGTTTACTTTATATGTAAGAGTGATGTGAAAAGGATTTCCTGTAAGAACCCGGTTTTTGTTGTGAAAGACTTTGGAATATTCTTGATGATATTCCAGTGCAGCTCCCTCAGACGGCGTGCGATTCCGAGCCCCGGAGTGGCCTGAATTAAATTTTCAGTGCGTTCACACTGGAACCGCCAAATAAATGGGATAACTCCTGAACAGTGATCCGAATCAGAGATCCGATTGTACGGATGGGTCCGTAATGGGGTTTTTACCCTAGGAACTACATAAGGTATGTCGGCGCGGGACGTTTGGACCCCTCGCTCGCTTTCGGAACGTTAAACAGATAAATTAATTAATTAATTTATTCGTTTAATGGTGAAACGCTAGTATCTCTTAAACGGTGGCTCAAATTGGAAAACCGAGGGCATCGTTGAGTTCAGAGCGTACCGTTTACCCTAGGAGTGGTATAATTTTCGCGGGTGTGGGCCGTCTGTGAAAAATGGCACCGGGGGCGTTTTTGTAATTTGGAGGCCTCGGGCGCTAAGTTTAATAACTTTCGAATGGGGTCTCGGATTAAAATTATGAGACTTCCTTTGTGCTCGGGAGGTGGTGTTTACCCTAGGGGAGGCTTAATCCTGACCCCGTCGGGAGTTCGGGTTCAGGCCGACGGACGGGTGGTTAAGTGTTTTCTATTTAAACACTTAACCCACCCCTCTCCTCTCCCCCTTCTCCCCTGGCGCCAGCAGCTCCCAACAACGAAGGAGGAAGTTCTCCTCCAACACCTCCTCCTCTCCAGCGAGGCGCGGCTCCGACGGATCGCGGCGAAGCTTCGGGCGAAGCCCATCGAGGTAGGGTTTTGTTGCGTTTTTCATTCCCGAACCTCCTTTGAACCTAAATTATATGCTCGAATTGTTGTTGGATTTTCAAACGAACCACATGAATGCGTAGTAGAGTTTTTGTTCTTTCCATCGCTTCTTTCGGAATTGAAATCGGAGTTCAGAGGAGGCCGCAACAGCTCGTCGAAGTTTGCGGGTTTGGGGGTGTTTTTCCGGCAGTCCGGCGAGGTTCCACCGCGGCGGACCGAAGTGGCGCGGTGGCTTCTCCGTGCGGGCGAGCGGCGGCATCGGCTGAGGGGGGGAAGCCGCGAGCGAGGGGGGCATGAGGCGCCGTCGGCGCTGGCTGGCGCGACGGCGAGGCGGGGTCACGGCGTGCGACCCCTGTGCGGTGACAGAGACCCGCCGATGGCGGGTCTCCACGTGGACGCAACCGGCCAACTGGCCGGTCGGTGGAGCGACCCGCGCGCAGCGCGGGTCTCGCGGGAGAAGGCGGGCTGCGGTGCGGCGGCCCGCGGGTCTGGTTGGATCGGGCCCAGCGGTAGGGCCGCGGTTCAGCGGGCCGGCCGGAGCGGGCCGGTCCGGCCCAGGGGTAAACCCCCCCCCCCCCCTTAAAATGTTTGGATGCCCGTATTTTGAGCTACGGGCGTCCGTTTTGAGCACCGTCTGCGGCAGCGCGGACCTAACAGCGAGGTAGTCTTTTTGATATGGTTTTGGGAATTTTTGATTCACAAAACGAGGTGCCTCGGAGGCGCGACACGTCCTTAAGTGAAGTGACGTTTTCTTCGGGGGGTTTTGTTTTGGACGGCGCGAACGCGTCCGACATCCGTTTTAAGCGCCGTCAGTGGCGTTGGGACCCTGGCACCGAGACAGATCTTTCCAGAGTGGTTTCAGGCGTTGAGGCCGAAGTTGAGGCGCAGGCCCCACGAACCGTCTTTCGAGCTGTGTGCACCATTTCACGACTTTCTCACCGGGCGTCCGTTCGGGGCATGCGAGCAGTCAATTCTGGATGCTTTTCTGAGAGGATTGCAATGATGCAATCCGCCCGCTCTAATTCGGCACGATGGTGCAGGCCCCACGAGGGTCGTTTGGGCGTTGACGGTGATTTTCCATCTCCATCATCGGGCGACCGTTTTGGACAAGTGAATAGTTCAACTTGTGTACTTTTTCGAGAGGATCACAACGGTGCGATCCGTTCTTTGTGTTTCGGGACCGGGATGCGGGTCCCGCATAGCACCGCTCGGGTGCGGTGCGCCGAAATACATCTTTTTCTCCGGTTATTTGTTGCGCTCAAGTGAGCAGTCTTTTTGACCTGTTTTCCCGAGGGGATCGCAATGGCGTGATGCGCCCGACTGTTTTCGGGGCCGAGGCTCAGGATCACGGGACGCCGTTCGGGCGTGAGGCGGTGTTGGTGACTTTTCCGTCGGATATCCGTTGGAGGCGAGTAAGTAGTCGATCTCGCGTGTTTTTCCGTGAGGATTACAACGATGCGATCCATTTGGTTGTGTGGAGCCTCTTGCGCGATCTTGTTAAATGTGGAATAAAAGGTGCTCCGGTGGTGGTTCATCCTACCATGTTTGTAGCGGACCCTTGGAGTGTGATCGCGCACTCTTGGGAGATTGATATAAATGATTCACAATATTTGGTTGGTCGTGCCTGGGCCTTTGAGGTGGAGTTGTTATGTTCACGCCTTCGCATTGACGTTGGGTGCTGGGTCCACGTTAGCCTTTGGGTTGGAGACGAGGTATACTCTGGGAGTATACGGGAGTGCTTGGAGGTACGTGTGGTTGTACCTGAGAACGTTTATGCGCTCGGTTTGGGTTGACTTGGGGCCACACGTCGTGTGGGCCCCATGTGTGTGTTGTGCTCTGCTTTACGTACTTTTGACCTCTCGCGACGTGGAGGGTTCCTTTGTTCTCATTTGTTGACCAGTAGGGTTGAGTTTTCTCCTGGTCCTCTTCCCGATGGTTTTGACCAGTTGGGTTGAGTGGTCTCCCCCTAGTTTCGTTCTCGATGGTTTGGCCAGCAGAGATGGTTTGTTCCTTTGTTTCTTCAGCTGTGAGGGGTTCCAGTACCATGCCCTTTCACCAGACTACGGCACCGTTTGTGACTATGGGCGTTCGTACAGTGTGGGTGTTTTCCCCACTTTTTGGGATGAGTTGTCTCGGTCCGCTTCGACAGTGACTCAAAGGATTGGAGCGTGATCGCCTTGAGAGGCCTGGGGAGTTTCTCCCGTTGCTTTGCGTCCCCTGGTAGAGTTCCTGTGGATTCGGTGTGACCAACACTTTACGCGGGCACCAATCCTCTACCCAGGAGGTTGTCACCAGCAGGGCTGAGGTTGTTTCCAGCAGGGCTGAGGTTGTTTCCAGTAGGGCTGAGGTTGTTTCCAGTAGGGTTGAGGTTGTTTCGAGCAGGGCTCGCCAGTGGGTTACCATCCAGCAGGGATGGCCAGAGCAGTTCCGGGTTTACCTCCAGCGGGGCTGGGCAGTGGTCCTCGATGTCGGGCTTACCTCCAGCAGGGCTGGGCAGTGGTCCCCGATGTCGGGCTTACCTCCAGCTAGGTTGGGCAGTGGTCCCCGATGTCGGGCTTACCTCCAGCTGGGCTGGGCAGTGGTCCCCGATGCCGGGCTACCTCCAGCTGGGCTGGGCAGTGGTCTTATCGCCGACTTTAGTCGGGTTTCCCTCCAGTGGATTACCCTGTTATAGGACTGGGCAGTGTGGCACCCGTCGACTTTCCAGGTCTCCCTGTAGTGGGAACCCGTCAACTTCCAGGGACCCTCCAGCGGGGCTGGGCAGGGGGTCGCCTGTCGACTTTGAGCAGACCTCTCGACTGCGGGGCAGTGATGAGTTGTGGTTTGACATTCCCCCAAGACTCTCAAGTACGAGGAGTACTTTCCCCCACCGAGACGCGTCCTTGTGACGCGACCTAAAACCGTGCGGGCGAGTCAGTGCCGCCCAAAGTGGATAGTGTTGAGGTGTGGTGGTTTGAGCTCTTTGACTTGTAGTTCAGGGCAGACATGCGGGATGCTGGGCATCGATGGTGTTACTTCTGGGACTGTTGGTGACTCACTTTTCTTGGGTTGAGCTATGGGATAGAGATCCCCTTACGATCTTATTCAGGCTTCTTGATTGAGCATATGGTTATGTATATACCTTGTTCTGGTACCCACTTCTTGGTCTTGGTTACTCTCCTTCCAGGAGAGGCGAAGATGTGTGGGGTATGCCACGTGCTTTCCGTGTCTAGATTCTCATGGTCGGACGAGTCTACTCTCCTGCTATAGGTAGCGAAGACTCGACGGGAAGTTCACCTTCTCACCGTTTCAAGCTCCTTGTGTCTGGACGAGTCTACCTTCTTTCTTCTTGTTGGGTTGAGCTGGACTCTTTACTGTACTCTTTACTGCACTCTCATTTGTACCTTTCTACTTTCCATGTTCGATCTACTATTCACCCTTTGGTACCTCCTTTGTTTCTCCCTCGAGCCTTCGGGGTATCCTACTGAGTATTTTTATACTCACCCCTGCTTGGGCTTTGCCCGCACTTGGTGTTCCCTTGCAGACGACGGACAGGTTGGTCGTGACGTCAGAGGAGCTTAGGAGCTTGGGATCTTGGACCGCGTGCGGTGGTCGGAGTCGGGTTCCAGGTGGGGGACCCTTCCAGCTGTTTTCTTTTGTTTACCTGTTGCCAGGTTGTGGTACTTTTCTGGTTGGGCGTGTGTTTTTTCCCTTTTCTTTTTAGCTTTTACTTTGTACTATTTAGAGGTCGATGCACATCTGTGGTTTATTTATAGCAGTTTCCCTTTACCTTAATTTGCTTTTCTTTTTACTCTGCACTATTGCATTGAGTGTGATGTGTGTGTGTACAGGTTCTTAGGCAAAGGCCTCCCCGAGTTATTGTGTCTTCGGCGCTGGTCGTCAGCCCCTGGCCTATGGAGGCGGGCTTGGGGTAGTTGCGGCTCGAGCCCAGATAGGGTTGGATCGTGACAAAGTGGTATCAGAGGTGGTTTGTTCCTTGGGACGATGTTCGGACATCCCTAAAATAAAAGGAATTGGTTGGGATATAATGCAACAATGTTAATGTGTCTTGAGAGCGGCTCTCAGGCCAGGGAGTCCAGTGATGGTGCAGCGGCCGATGTATCCATTCATCAGGACCTTGATAACCCGCTTGTCGACTCGGCATGCTGAGACACTCGTTGTAGGGAAAAATTGTTTTGTGCATCACATAGGATTGATTCTTTGACTATCCTTCTTGAGTCAACTCTCCATCGTCGTTGTTGTTGGTATATACGTAAATGCTCATCTGACCGCGGCACTCCTTAATAATATTCAGGATGTCTCCGCGAAGACAGCCATCCAAGATACCAGCTTTGGTGCGTGACAATGACCCTGTGAGCTACAAGGCCATAGTCTAGGACCCATCATGTGAGCCCCTTTCTCCGAGTGGGCCGGTAGCAGCACCCCCACCTGTTGAGCAACATACAGCTTCAGTAGAGTTGGCTGAGCTTGAGCGCAGGTTGAGCGCGCTCCGTGAGTTCCAGCGGTAGAGAGCGTTGAGGTTCAGTGGTGAGTCAGACCCTCGGGCAGTAGAGGTTTGGCTAGAGACAGTGGTTCGCCTTTTTAGGCTTGTGCGGATGCCGACAGATCAGAGAGTGGCTTTGGCAGCCAGCCTTTTCCGTGGATCAGCTTGGCGTTGGTGGAGTCTAGTAACGCAGTTTCTAGACGAGTCATCGCTTTCGTGGGGCGACTTTTAGTTATTGTTATGTGAGGAGTTTTGCCCCTCCTGCTTGCGCTCCATTCGGATTCAGAAGCTCCTGCAGTTTCAGCAGGGAGGGATGACGGTGGCCGAGTACGCGGCTAGTTTTGCAGACCGTGCACGCTTTTACCCGGACTTGGTCCATGACGACAACTTCCGAGCGCGAAAGTTTGAGCAAGGTCTCCGCCGAGAGATTTGTGTTGTCATAGCACCCTTGGGCATTTCCACATATGTCGGGGTGCTAGAGCAGGCACTGGTGACAGAGAGCTTCCTGTCACGTTCTGGAGTTGGTGGTGGAAGCAGGCACGTTGAAGCCGAGACGTATGCCGCAGCTAGTGGGCGTCGGCAAGCAGAACCTCGACGCAGGTGGATTTCTAACAACCGGACTTAGGGGCGTGGTCGTACACCATAGTGGTGCTGGAGGGCATCAGTGCATCCCAGAGAGTGTTAGTGCTATGCTTGAGATGGGCGAGGTCACCTGGAACAGGACTGCCCGACCAGGCATGCAGAGAGCTTCGGACAGGCAGCAGGTGCACCACCACGACGGAGGCAGCGCCGTGATCGGATTAGTACCCAGAGAGGTGGTGCTAGAAGAGGAGCAGGACGAGCTGGTGGTGGGGGACGGCTTTACGAGATCTTCCCATCACCACTAGGCGGTCCACGTCAGGCTCCGGGAGCTGACAGTTGGGACCGCGGACAGCCGCGAGCTTTGGATGTCTACGATCCTGCAGAGCATGAGGTGATAAGAGGTACGCTCAACAGCACTTCTACTTCTTGCCGTAGAATTGATAGACTCTGTGTGTGGAATGCTTTCCTCTCTGCTCCTTGCTTGAGGTGTTACCAGGGTGGCGCGAGGCATCGGTGTAACCCTGTGTTGGTATGATAAAAGGCGTGGGACCTTTTCCTTTAGTCGATGGTGTTGACTCCTTCGCTTCCGAGCGTGTAAGAGGGCCTTGGTTGTGAGACATCGACTGTGGAATCTTGTGTGACCAGATATCCTTGGGTGTTTCACCATATGGGTATTCTGAAGGAGGGAATCATCGGGCCTTGTTCCAGGTGCGGGCGGTGATTCCAGTCATGGTGTGCGACGTAAGGGTTCGGTTGGGGAGGTGAGTTACCCCTGAGAGCCTTCGGGTCGTTTGAAACCGTGCAAAGGGATGGTGGGGTTGTCTACCGCCTTTCCCTAACCCCAAAGTCTTGAGTGGGTGCACGACATCTCCCACGTGACTCACCCGAGAAGAAGTGTGTGTGATCCTATGCACGACATCGGCAAGGGACGACCTCGCGTGAACAGATCAAATCCTTTGGTCTGTGTGTGGTGATGCAAAGCTGTGTGTGAGTTCTTCTGGGTATGGGAGAGCCAGGTGTGGGCTTAGTACCCTGAGTTGTTCCCTGGTTTTCCTTTTCAGGGACGAAAATCTTGAAGGAGGGAATGATGTAAGAACTCTGTTTTTGCTGTGAAAGACTTTGGAATATTCTTGATGATATTCCAGTGCAGTGCCCTCAAACGGCGTGCGATTCCGAGCCCCGGAGTGGCTGGAATTAAATTTTCAGTGCGTTCACACTGGAACCGCCAAATAAATGGGATAACTCTTGAAGGGTGATCCGGATCATAGATCTGAGTGTACGTATGGGTCTGGAATGGGGTGTTTACCCTAGGAACGACATAAGGTATGTTAGCGCAAGACGTTTGGACCCCTTGCTCGCTTTCGGAACGTTAAACGGATAAATTAATTAATTAATTAATTCGTTTAATGGTGAAACGCTAGTATATCTTAAACGGTGGCTCGGATTGGAAAACTGAGGGCACTGTTGAGTTCAGAGCATACCTTTTACCCTAGGAGGGGTATAAGTTTCGCGGGCGCGGGCCGTCTGTGAAAAATGGCCCCGGGGGCGTTTTCGTAATTTGGCGGCCTCGGGCACTAAGTTTAATAACTTCTGAAAGGGGTCTTGGATTAAAATTCAGAGACCTCCATTGTGCTCAGGAGGTGGTTTTTACCCTAGGGGAGGCTTAATCCTGACCCTGTTGGGAGTTCGGGTTCGGGCCGACGGACGGGTGGTTAAGTGTTTTCTATTTAAACACTTAACACACCCCTCTCCTCTCTGCCTTCTCCCCTGGTGCCAGCAGCTCCCAACAACGAAGGAGGAAGTTCTCCTCCAACACCTCCTCCTCTCCGGCGAGGCGCGGCTCCGACGGATCGCGGCGAAGCTTCGGGCGAAGCCCATCGAGGTAGGGTTTTGTTGCGTTTTTCTTTCCCGCACCTCCTTTGAACCAAAATTATATGCTCGAATTGTTGTTGGATTTTTGAACGAACCAAATGAATACGTAGTAGAGTTTTTGTTCTTTCCATCGCTTCTTTCGAAATTGAAATCAGAGTTCGGAGGAGGCCGCAACAGCTCGTCGAAGTTTGCGGGTTTGGGGGTGTTTTTTCGGCGGTTCGGCGAGGTTCCAAGGCGGCGCAGCGGTGGACCGAGGCGGCGCGGCGGCTTCTCCGTGCGGGCGAGCGGCGGCGTCGGCTGAGGCGGGGAGGCCGTGGGTGAGGGGGGCGCGAGGCGCCGTCGGCGCTGGCCGGCGCGACGGCGAGGCAGGGTCGCGGCACGCGACCCCTGTGCGGCGACAGAGACCCGCCGATGGCGGGTCTCCGTGTGGACGCGACCGGCCAACTGGAAGGTCGGTGGAGCGACCCGCGCGCAGTGCGGGTCTCGCGGGAAAAGGCGGGCCGCGGTTCAGTGGGCCGGCCGGAGCGGGCCAGCCGGTCCGGCCCAGGGGTAACCCCCCCCCCCTTTTTAAAATGTTTGGACGCCCGTATTTCGAGCTACGGGCGTCCGTTTTGAGCACCGTCTGCGGCAGCGCGGACCTAACAGCGAGGCGGTCTTTTTGAGATGGTTTTGGGAATTTTTAATTCCCGAAACGAGGGGCCTCGAAGGTGTGACGCGTCCTTAAGTGAAGTGACGTTTTCTTCGGGGGTTTTTGTTTTGGACGGCGCGGACGCGTTCGACGTCCGTTTTAAGCGCCGTCAGTGGCGTTGGGACCCTGGCACCGAAGCGGAGCTTTCCAGAGTGGTTTCAGGCGTTGAGGCCAAAGTTGAGGCATGGGCCCCACGACCCATCTTTCGAGCTGCGTGCAGCATTTCACGACTTTCTCACCGGGCGTCCGTTCGGGATGTGCGAGCAGTCGATTCTTGATGCTTTTCCGAGAGGATTGCAATGGTGCAATCCACCCGCTCTAATTCGGCACGATGGTGCGGGTCCCACGAGGGCCGTTTGGGCGTTGACGGTGATTTTCCATCTCCATCACCGGGCGACCGTTTTGGACAAGTGAATAGTCCAACTTGTGTACTTTTTCGAGAGGATCGCAACGGTACGATCCGTTCTTTGTGTTTCGGGACAGGGATGCGGGTCCCGCGTAGCACCGCTCGGGTGCGGTGCGCCGAAATACATCTTTTTCTCCGGATATTCGTTGTGCTCAAGTGAGCAGTCTTTTTGACGTGTTTTCCCGAGGGGATCGCAATGGCGCGATGCGCCCGACTGTTTTCGGGGCCGAGGCTCCGGATCACGGGACGTCATTCGGGCATGAGGCGGTGTTGGTGACTTTTCCGTCGGATATCCGTTGGAGGCGAGTAAGTAGTCGACCTCGCATGTTTTTTCGCGAGGATTACAACGGTGTGATCCATTTGGTTGTGTGGATCCTCTTGCGCGATCTTGTTAAATGTGGAATAAAAGGTGCTCCGATGGTGGTTCGTCCTACCATGTTTGTAGCGGACCCTTGGCGTGTGATCGCGCACTCTTGGGAGAGTGATATAAATGATTCACAAGATGCGGTTGGTCGTGTCTGGGCCTTTGAGGTGGAGTTGTTATGTTCATGCCTTCGCGTTGACATTGGATGTCGGGTGCACGTTAGCCTTTGGGATGGAGACGAGGTATACTCTGGGAGTATACGGGAGCGCTTGGAGGTACGTGTGGTTGTACCTGAGAACGTTTGTGCGCTCGGTTTGGGTTGACTTCGGGCCACACGTTGTGTGGGCCCCATGTGCATGTCGTGCTCTGCTTTACATACTTTTGACCTCTCGCGACGTAGAGGGTCCCTTTGTTCTCATTTGTTGACCAGCAGGGTTGAGTTTTCCCCTGGTCCTCTTCCCGATGGTTTTGACCAGCAGGGTTGAGTGGTCTCCCCCTGGTTTCGTTCTCGATGGTTTGGCCGGCAGAGATGGTTTGTTCCTCTATTTCTTCAGCTGTGAGGGGTTCCAGTACCGTGCCCTTTCACCGGACTGCGACACCGTTTGTGACTACGGGCGTTCGTACAGTGTGGGTGTTTTCCCTACTTTCTGGGATGAGTTGTCTCGGTTCGCTTCGACAGTGACTCAGCGGATTGGAGCGTAATCGCCTTGAGAGGCCTGGGGAGTTTCTCTCGTTGCTTTGTGTCCCCTGGTAGAGTTCCTGTGGATTCGGTGTGACCAACACTTTACGCGGGCACCGATCCTCTTCCCAGGAGGTTGTTACCAGTAGGGCTGAGGTTATTTCCAGCAGGGATGAGGTTGTTACCAGCAGGGCTGAGGTTGTTTCCAGCAGGGCTGAGGTTGTTTCCAGCAGGGCTGAGGTTGTTTCGAGCAGGGCTCGCCAGTGGGTTACCATCCAGCAGGGATGGCCAGTACAGCGGTGTTCACCGAGCAGTACCATCCAGCAGGGATGGCCAGAGCAGTTCCGGGTTTACCTCCAGCGAGGCTGGGCAGTGGTCCCCGATGTCGGGCTTACCTCCAGGAGGGCTGGGCAGTGGTCCCCGATGGTGGGCTTACCTCCAGCTAGGCTGGGCAATGATCCCCGATGTCGGGCTTACCTCTAGATGGGCTGGGCAGTGGTCCCCGATGCAGGGTTACCTCCAGCTGGGTTGGGCAGTGGTCCCGTCGCCGACTTTAGCCGGGTCACCCTCCAGTGGATTACCCTATTACGGGACTGGGCAGTGTGGCACCCGTCGACTTTCCGGGTCTCCCTGTAGTGGGAACCCATCGACTTTCAGGGACCCTCCAGCGGGGCTGGGCAGGGGGTCGCCTGTCGACTTTGAGCAGACCTCTCGACTACGGGGCAGTGACGAGTTATGGTTTGACGTTCCCCCAAGACTCTTAAGTACGAGGAGCGCTTTCCCCCACCGAGACGCATCCTTGTGACGCGACCTAAAACCGTGTGAGCGAGTCAGTGCCGCCCAAAGCGGATAGTGTCGAGGTGTGGTGGTTTGAGCCCCTTGACCTGTAGTTCGGGGCAGACGTGCGGGATACTGGGCATCGATGGTGTTACTTCTGGGACTGTTGGCGACTCACTTTTCTTGGGCTGAGCTACGGGATAGAGATCCCCTTACGATCTTGTTCGGGCTTCTTGATTGAGCATATGGTTATGTATATACCTTGTTCTGGTACCCACTTCTTGGGCTTGGTTACTCTCCTTCCAAGAGAGGCGAAGACGCGCGGGGTATGTCACGTGCTTTCTGTGTCTAGCTTCTCATGGTCGGACGAGTCTACTCGCCTGCTATAGGTAGCGAAGACTGGATGGGAAATTCACCTTCTCACCGTTTCCAGCTCCTTGTGTTTGGACGAGTCTACCTTTTTTCCTCTTGTTGGGTTGAGCTGGACTCTTTACTGTACTCTTTACTGCACTCTCAGTTGTACCTTTCTACTTTCCCTGTTCGATCTACTGATCACCCTTCGGTACCTCCTTTGTTGCTCCCTCGAGGGGTATCCTACTGAGTATTTTTATACTCACCCCTTCTTGGGCTTTTCCCGCACTTGGTGTGCCCTTGCAGACGACGGACAGGTTGGTCATGACGTCAGAGGATCTTAGGAGCTTGGGAGCTTGGACCGCGTGCAGTGGTCGGAGTCGGGTTCCAGGTGGGGGACCCTTCCAGTTGTTTTCTTTTGTTTACCTGTTGCCGGGTTGTGGCACTTTTCTGGTTGGGCGTGTGTTTTTTCCCTTTTCTTTTCAGCTTTTACTTTGTACTATTTAGAGGTCGATGCACATTTGTGGTTTATTTATAGCAGTTTCCCTTTACTTTACTTGGCTTTTCTTTTTACTCTGCACTATTGCATTGAGTGTGTTGCGTGTGTGTGTACAGGTTCTTAGGCAAAGGCCTCCTCGAGTTATTGTGCCTTCGGCGCTGGTCGCCAGCCCCTGGCCTATGGAGGCGGGCTTGGGGTAGTTGCGGCTCGAGCCCGGGTAGGGTCGGGTTGTGACATTTCCAAGTAAACTATATGTTTTATCTATGATTACTATGGGTTTTTATGGGAATCTTTGATTTCTCAAGGTGAGATAATGATCTACTACTTTTTAAGGGTGAAAAGTATAACTTTGTGAAAAAGTTATTATGAGTTTTTCATGATTTCAAAAAAACCTTTGAGTTTTATTTTTCCTTTAAATTTTTTATGAACTGTTTTATGAAAATATTTGGACATAGAAGGTGATTTATTGGGTAAGAAAATGTTTATTTTGAGCTTGAAGTTTGTTTTGAAAAAGGGAAAAAAACTTATAAGTATTCACGAACTAACTATTTCTTTTTTTTGTTTGTATGTTTCTTACTAAGCTTTTTGTACTCATCCTACATTTTTAAAATGTTTTTCACAGGATGAGTAGGGACAAGGATGAAGTCAAGATGAAAATTGTGAAGACGTGTTATGAAAAAAAATGTTTCTTTTTTTAAAAGTTTTTTTTTGTGAAGAAATGGATGTTAAATAGAAGTATCCACTTTGTAATATATGGGTTTGTTATGTAACAACTATAACCTAACTCTCTAAAACTCTAAACCTAAAATATCTTTGAGAATGTAAGAAATTGAATTCTAGTTAAATTCAATAGAATATGTAACGTTTAAGGTCAAGTTCTTATAGTGTCTCGCATAATGTCGTGGTATACATAAGGATGGATCATGATGTGGTTTAAACCACAACGTCATGGTGGTTCCATTAGTGCACAACTCCATCAAAATATACCATAAATAAATTTTGATTTTTCAATATAATGAAACATGATGAATATATGCAATGATTAGTTGAATTAAGTCATTAAACCACATTGAAATTTCCCCCTATCATTATAAAACCCTTTTAAATTTTTTCCATGTTGATGGCTTGGTTATTTATCAAACTATTTCCTTTTAATGTTGAATTAGTTATTTTTCAGAGATATTATCTCTTTGTTGTTTCTTTTATGGTGATCTTTGCTTTATCTTTGAACCCTTGGTTATGAATGTTTTGGGGTTTGTCCTTTTTTTTCTAAGCCAATTTTGCATCATGTAATTTTTTTCCCAAGCTTTCTTAACTAATCTAAACCAATTTTAGTCAAGATAAACCGAAAGGTTCGGTTTACATTGGTTCTGGACTAATCATCAGTCGATTTCAATTTTCACTTAAAATAAATTTCTTTCAATTGGTCGGTTGAAACCAGCTTCCTTAACTAATTTCAACCAATAGTGCACACCCCCTATTTATATGAAAATTCAAGAAGGATTCAAAATGCCAACAACATGTTCTAGATCTCGAGATATTTGTTCTGTTAAGTTAAATAAATCATTATATGGATTAAAGCATTTGGAGTGTATGTGGTATGACCATCTGACTGAATATTTGATAGAGGGTTGTAAAAATGATCCAATTTTTCCATGTATCTTTATTAAGAGGAGTGGATTTTAATTTTTCATTACTATAGTATATGTTCATGATTTGAATATCATTGAGACTCATGTTGAACTTTCAAAAGCAATAAAATGTTTAAAGAATTTGAAATGAAAGATTTTGGAATAATGAAGTTCTACATTGGATTACAAATTGAACATCTTGAAGATAGAATTTGTGTTCAACAATCTCAATATAATGCAAAAGGCCTACAAAGATTTTATATGGAAAAATCACATCCATCAAGTACATCAATGGTTGTACAATCTCTTGATCGAGATAAAGATCTTTTTAGATCACAAAAGGATAATGAAGAACTTGTCAGTCCTGAAGTATATTGAAGTCTTAAGCACTAATGTACCTTGCAAAATATACAAGGCCAAATATATCATTTTCTGAGAATTTATTGGTCAGATATAGTTCTTCTCCTACTCATCAACATTGGAATAACATCAAACATATATTAAGACGTCTTCAAAGGTCTATTGATAAAGGAATGTTTTATTCTAAGTCTAATAGCTAAAATTGATTGGTTATGTCGATGTTAGATATTTGTCTAATCCACATAAAGTTAGATCTAAAACTTGATATTTGTTCACATATGGTGAAACTATCACTTAATGGTGTTCTACAGAACAAGCCATTTCTCTGACTTCCTCCAATCATGTTGAGTTGATTGTGATTTCATGAAACAAGTCGTGAATGTGTTTGGATGAAATCAATTATTCATCATATTAAAAATTGTGAATTAGATATAAGTAAAGATAATCACACTATATAATATGAAGAAAATGTTGATTATATAGCACAATTAAAGGTGATAACAAAACATCTCACCGAAATTCTTTTCACTCATGAAATTTAATAAAATGTTGAGATTGATATCCAATAAATAAAGTCAGCGTGTTATCAACTGTAACTTTCAAGATTAATACAAATAGGGTACAAAGATTTAAAAGGCTATTGTGATTTTCTGAGGGGATGGGAGCGTTGCATTTTTTTCCCTTCATCGAGTTTTTTCCCATCAGGTTCTCTGAATAAGGTTTTGAATAAGGTAGCATGACATAGAATTCAGTTATTTGGGATTCACTTCTTTTTTCCCACCGGATTTTTTTAAAATGAATATTATATGTTAGATTCCAATAAATTATGATATCCAAGAGTTATAAATTATTATTATTGTATGGATGTCATAAATCAAATATTAAGATAAATTTTCATTTCCCAACAAAACCCTTCATATGGTCAACTATTCATTTTTTAACATAGAGATAGGGATTGATCTTAACAATTGATTACAACCTCATGTACCCTATATGCATGACAATATGTTAATGGAATGATGAACTTTTGACTATTTTCTCTCAAATTCTTATTTACCTTCTTTTACATTACCGCATGTCTTATGTCACTGACATTACAAAGATTTGACTTCACGCTTCGCTTTGGTTACAATTGATCACACATTTCCAATTTCCAAATTTCATGTGGTTTCAATCGGCGTTCAATCAGTTTAACATATATATTTTTTAATATTTTGAAGAAAATAGAAAATCTCAGAGCAAACTCATGATTTCTATTTTATTTAAATTTCCAAAACACATCCAAAACATGCCACTGGAAAATAAAAGAAATCTAAGGCTTGTTTTCTTTTTCCATTTTTCAAATGAACTGCTAGTTTCACTTGAATTGATAGAGAAAATAAAATGATTAAATTTCTGAGATAAAAAATAATTATTATGACAATGGTTACTAAAAAGAATTACTTAGAAATTATGATTATATTTAATTAATAATTATTGTAAAAATTAATTATCTTATGCAGCAAGTTTTGTAAACATTTTTCAACGTGTTGTCAGACACAACCTTGAAAATGAACACCAAATCAAAATGCAAGAGAAGGTTTCGCACCTAATCCAAAATCAACAAGTTATTTTTCATTTCCCCCTCGCCGACAGTCGGGAATTCGGGTGACAATCGCCACGCGCCGTCCACCAAGAACTTGATTTCATACCTTTGAAACATAAAAACAAGAGTCAAAAACAGAGACCAACAATATAAGGCAGAAAGGCAGCAAGGCGAAACATCAACAAGCATCGTCATCTAAATCCTCTGCACTTCTCTAGGGAGATGCATAACCTATGAAACTGTTAAATAATTTGATTTTTTTTTAAAAAAGAAAATACAACCTATCACATTATATAAGCATTTTTTTCAAAGTTAGGATTCACGGGGCACTAGTGTACCTCCCCGGCCTCAACAACAATGTTGCCGAGAACTCGGTGTGCGAACCGGTGTACTCTGGTGACATATGCTCCCCTTGGTTCCACCCGTCAAAGCTCCCCATCACTTGCACGCTCTGCAATGCAAAATTTGGAAACATTTCATCAGTGTACCCGTCCAGCTCAAGAATCCTGACCCGTAAAATTTTAATAAACAGACCTAATTTTTCAGGCCCGAATAAATAAATAAGCCAAATTTTTTAACTCATTTAACACATGAGTCGGGCTCGGGTTACACAATGTAGATATGTGGAAGTCAATTTTATATATTTACATCACAACACAGGGAATAAAATCGCAGTAAACATGCAAACCCGAGGACTTCCCCACGACCCCACCCAGAACATACCTCAGCCATTCCATACCAGAATACAGCCACTTCCTTGTATTGTGCAACTTCAACATTCTTGGTCAGAACTTTCATTCTATCGTTTACAGCTTTAGCAAGGTTCACAGGAAACAAGAGCATTAAATACTAGCATTTCACTTCAATGAACTAGAAATTTGAATGCTATGCCCCTTATATAGTTCAGCTTTAATTAACACAGAGAAATTAAGATACCTTCCAACCTGGAAAGCAGGTGAGATTGAATGTATTTCCCATTTATTTTCCTTGAACCATCTGGGATGCCTGTTCTGGATATTTCGTCAGCAAGTTTCACCAAAGCCTGCAACACAATATATATATATATATATATATATATATTTAAAAAAAACTGCACAGAACATTTGGCTGAAATTGAGCAAAACGAAAAGGAGATCGTTTGGTTGGGAAATTGGAAGGGTTTGTTTTCATGAAAGTTCCAGTTTTCCCTCCAGAGGATATTCGTTCAACTACTGATTATTTGAAATCTCCAAAAAACTGAAACACAGATCCCAAACGGTCTATCAGTTTAGGGTTAAGGTTAAATTTGCAATTTTGCAAAAGTTGAAGCCTCAAAACAAAAGTTGTTGTAGCCAACAGATTTCAGAAGAAAAATATCTTAGTTTTATTAATTTTTTTATCATTTTAAAATTCTAATGAAATCATAAGATGGTAATCACTGAGAACATTGTGGTGCAGGAAACCTAGCCATCTTCGATACCTCCATCAAGTACTGGGAAACCTGAGGTTACGTTTGGCTTTGAAAATCATTTTCAGTTTTTACATTCAAATATGTATTAGAAAATATGTTAGAAAATGATTTGAAAAGTAGAGAGAGAACTATCGACATGCCTATAAAAGCATTTTCACTTTCCTGAAAATAAGAAAAAATGTTTTTTTCAAAAGTACCATTTCCGTTTTCATTTTCTAAAAAAATGTCTCCTGTTTCCATAATCCAATACACATTTTCTAATGCATTTTTGAAAAATGTTTACCAAAACCAAACGCAACCCAAGGCCCCCTGATTTCTAAAATTAGTAATTTTTAAAAGCCTAGGACCACTAAGAAGTCCTTTCTCTGCAACAATCACTAACCCCTCTCTTTGAAGGGCCATGGGCCCAAAACACGACATTGTGGTGAGAGGAAAATAGAGACAGTTGGAGAGTGGTTTTGGTATATTTTTTTATTTATTGTCCCATCTCTCGAGTTCAAAAAGGAAGATGCCCAAAACTTCTAAAGTCACATTTCATGCATATAAAAAGTGATCATGGTCTCGTTTGTTTAAGATTTTTTGGCCAAAAACGTTTTTTTAATCAGCTCTCTGAAGCATAGACCATGTCTTTAAAAACTTTTCAAAAAGAAAAATATAAAAAAAAACAATTATCGATTCCATTTTTTTAACCTTCTGATTCATTTTTTTACCTAATTTTGCATTCAAATATAAAAAGCAATTTTTTAATTATAATATAAGGTGATTACATCCGCCACTGCGGAACACAACGCAATGAAATAAAACTTCAGTAAACATGCGGGCCCAGGAAACAAAAGGGGGGAGGTGGACCTGAGTTTCTAGTCCTAAGATGGCAAGTTCACTCCTGAAGTTGGCCAATGCATTTTCCTTTGCATGCAACTGCATACAACAAAGATTAAGAAGTTTGTTAGTTGAATGTGTTTTTTTTTTTATGAAAGGGGAAAATCTAGTAGAACTTTACTCAATAAGACAATCCTAAGGTCAAAAACAAAAAACAAAAAAAAAACGAAAAACGAAAAAAACTGCAAAGCACAGAAACTTAGGCAGTGCTTGCTTTTAAAAAACATTTTCTTTTTTATTTTTCAATAATGTATTAGAAAGTGTGTTAGAAAATGTTAAGAAAAATGATGAGAAAGCAAGAATGTATGCAAGTTTTCTTTCCATGTGTTTTCATTTTTTAAGAAACATGAAAAATTATTTTCCAAAAATCTCCCATTTCCATTTTCTAATAAAATAATTTCAACTTACATATGCAGATTTCACAAAAATTCCCACATGTCGATAAAAACTGTAAACACAAAAAAAAAACATCCCTATGGACATTACACTTCCAATTCTCACGTGAATGGCTGGCCAATAATGAACTGGCACAAACCTCGCGTTTAAGAAAGCGGTTCTGCTTATTAGCTTCGCTGAGTTTCCTAATAAGCTTTGCTCGTTCAGAATCAGCCAGCAGCGACATCAGCTGTAAATAGATTACAGGCGAACAAACATGTCAGACATGCTAGAATAATCAGGATCTAAGTGGTAATTAAATTCTAACTGACCAGATTTTTTTTATTTGTTTTTTTTTTTTAACTGACGGAATATATTATTAAGCATTAATGGTATTTTAGTTGTCATGAATAGACAAGGATGTCTACCTATATAAGTGCTTGAAATTTATTAGGTCAATAATAATTCATGCATTTCTATCATTTCCTCAAAGATATGGTTCAAGAGAAAATCTTATGCAAAACAGTTTTCGTTTTCGTTTTTCAAATATGTATTGGAAAATATGTTGGAAAATGTTTTGAAAAGTTTAGCGAAAACAAGAAAGTATTTACAGGTTCTTTAAAATATGTAAACAAGGTTGTGCTTGGTTTAGAAAACACTGTTTTCATTTTTCAAATCTATATCAGAAAACATGCTAGAAAATGTTTTAAAGGGTGAGGAAAAAATAAGAAAGATTTTCATTTATATAATCCAATACATTTTCTAATACATTTTTGGAAATTCAAATAGAAAATATCTTTCAAAACCAAACACAGCACTAGGATTTCTTTATTGCTTTCTTCACTTCATCCTTTGTTAATTCATTAATTTTCCAAAAAAAAATGTTGTTCAGTTACATTATCCAATACATCTTTTGATAATGAAAACAAAAAATATTTTACAATATCAAACACAGCCCAGGTTTTTCTTTCCAAAAATATACCACTTCCATTTTTATTTTCTAAAAAATGTTTTCCATAAACATAATTTGTAAAAGGAATAGACCCAGAAACTGTCGCTCTTGAATGAGGACAAAACTCTCTATTTATAGAGATGGATAACGAGATACAAAACTCGAGATAGATAGAAATTAAAAAATTCAAACTAGAGAAAAAAGGGCATGATAGATCTATTCAAACAGACTGATCCTAGATAGACTCGTATCCAAATTATTTATATACTACACTATCTCAAGTTGAAGCATACTCCAACTTGCTACACAAATTCAAAAAACATTGAAACTGGCAAAGATGTTCCTTTGAAGATGCTGGAACTGACATGGAAGGTGGTTTTCTATGAATCTGATGGAGCCATTGTTGTCAAAGGCGCGCGGCGCAATAAGGCGCAAAGGCCGTTTGGGGATGTGGCGCGAGGCGCGGCGTGAGGCGCAACTAAGACGCATGCGCACATAATTAATTATATACAGTTTTCAATAATATTTTAAATTTTAAAAAACTTAAATTCAATAAAAAAAATACAAATTAAAATACATACCGATATTTTTTAAGAGGTGATGCTATGAGTGATGTTACAACAATGTTTTTATAATCTGTTGTGTTTTGCCTTGCAAAAAAAAAGTCTGCTGTGTTTTTTTATTAATATATTAAATATTCTATTTAATTGAAATTAGGACTTCCCGATTTCCATCGTTGTGCACTGCGATTTCCGCCTCCTACCCCGATCTCCGCCTTTCCGCCTCCTAACCCGATCTACGCTACAACGATTTATCTGTCGCGCACTCAAAACCTCTGCCGCCGCCAACATCCGCTTCTCCGCCTGCTAGCGTTGTCGCCTCCCAACAAGGACGATGAGGGTGAGGTGCGCCTTTACTGCGCCTGGCGCCTGAGCGCCTTAAGGAATGGCGGGTGAGGCGTGCGCCTTTGGCGCGCCTCAGCGAAGTCGCCTCGCCTTGTTGGTGGCGAGGCGCTCCGGCCTTGCCTCGCCGCGCCCCTTGCCAAGGCGCGCGCCTCAGCGCGCCTTTGACAACAATGGATGGAGGTTGTGATCTCCTCAGTCATCGGAGGTGCTGGAACTGGCATGTAGAAAAGGTCATCAATAAGAGGATGCCTGGAAAAGGTCATCTATAAGAGGATGCCTCGAAAAGGTCGTCTATAAGAGGACGCCTTGAAAAGGTCGTCTATAAGAGGACGCCTCGAAAAGGTCGTCTATAAGAGGACGCCTGGAAAAGGTCATCTATAAGACAATGCCTGGAAAAGGTCAACCTCTTCAAAGACATTGCGAGGAAACTGCGCACAGAGAGGCCCAAAATAAGGAGTTTGAGTAGTGGTGACCGCAGAGGGGTGTGCCACAGAAAAGCCCGGTAGAGAGCATTTGGGCAGTGACAAAGAGGCCCAACAGAGGTGCCTGGACAATGACAACAGAAAAAGCCTGACCAGCAGAATGCAGGGGGCAGATACTGTTGAATTGGTGTTGCCCGATCCGACACCGACATGCACTGTAGCGGAGCTGACCGACCGACACCGACATGCACTGTAGCGGAGCTGACCGACCGACACCGACATGCACTGTAGCGGTGCGGACTTCGGGGTCAACAGTACTGTAGCGCTTTTGACTTCCAGCCGACAGACACTGTAGCACTTTTGACAAAGTGAGCCGCCGATCACTGTAGCAACGCGGACTACTATTCAGAACAGTAGACCGTCTTCTTCATATGTAGCCCATTTCGGGCTAGGGTTTGTAATGTTGGAAAATCCTCTGTAATTGCTCCCGAATCATAGTGAAAATCTGCCTCTCCCGTGGACGTAGGGATTTTTCCCGAACCACGTAAATCGCCGTGTTCCTTGTTGCTTTTCTTTCTTTCGTTTTCTCGTTTTCTGTCGTTATGTCTCCCGGTGATTCCGTAACAACTGGTATCAGAGGGTGAGTTCGGAATTCTCCAACGATGGCTCTGGATGAAGGCAAAGTGAAGATCGATCGCTTCGATGGAACTGATTTCAGTTTCTGGAGGATGCAGATCGAGGATTATCTTTATCAGAAAAAGATGCACTTGCCGCTTCTGGGTGTGAAGCCAGCGGAAATGGAGAAGTCAGAATGGGAGCTACTGGATCGACAGGTTCTGGGTGTTGTGCGCCTGACGTTGGCCAAAAACGTGGCGTTCAACATCAGAGAGGAGAAGACGACGGTGGACCTGATGAAAGCCCTCACAAATATGTACGAGAAGCCATCTGCGGCTAACAAGGTGCATTTGATACGACGATTGTTCAACCTGAAAATGGTTGAAGGGAGAGCTGTTGCAGATCATATCAACGAGTTCAATACCATCATAAGTCAGTTGTCATCGGTGGACATTGACCTTGGTGATGAGGTATGTGCTCTGGTTTTATTATCTTCGTTACCTGAAAGTTGGGAAGCAACTGTAACAGCTGTGAGCAGCACTTCGGGGAATACGAAGATGGCTCTAAAGGATATAAGGGACCTAATCCTTAGTGAGGATGTTCGAAGAAGAGAATCAGGCAGATTCTCTGGTTCTGCTTTGAACATTGAAGGAAGAGGAAGGTACCCACAGCGGGACAATCGCAGAGGACGATCGAAGTCGAGAGGAAAGAGCAGAGACAAGGCAAAGGGGCCTGGTCCTACCTGCTGGACATGCGGGAAGAAAGGACATGTCAAGAAGGAGTGCAGAGAAAACCGGAAGGGACCTGAAACCAGTGGAGCAAACGCAGTAGCTGAAGGAACTGACGACGTGCTACTGCTGAGCGTAGACAGCCCGATGGAGTCTTGGATTTTAGACTCTGGGGCGTCTTTCCATTCTACATCGGAGAAGGGTTTCCTGAACAATTTTGTTTCAGGAAATTTTGGCAAGGTACATCTTGCTGATGACGAGCCCTTGCAGATTGTGGGGAAAGGAGATGCACGGATCAAGACCAACAGTGGGAGTTTGCTGGTTCTGGAAAACGTGAGGTACATCCCTGGTTTAAGAAGAAATCTCATTTCTGTGGGACAGCTTGATGATGCAGGGTTGAGTACCACATTCACTGGTGGTGCATGGAAGATCACCAAAGGAGCTATGGTCATAGCTCGGGGAGCAAAGAATGGCACCCTGTACAACATGACAGAAACGTGCATGGACATGGCTGCATCACTCGAAGCTGTCGGAGGTTCTCAACTGTGGCACTACAGACTCGGCCACATGAGTGAAAAGGGGATGAAGGTGCTGGCAACAAAAGGATTGCTACCAGAGCTGAAGTCGGTGGAAGTAGGCTTTTGTGAAGATTGCATCTTTGGAAAACAGAAGAAGGTGTCCTTTGCAAAAGGAGGCAGAACACCGAAGGCCAGAAAGCTGGACCTGGTGCATACAGATGTTTGGGGGCCTGCACCAGTACCATCCCTCGGAGGGTCACAATATTATGTGACATTCATTGATGACTCAACGAGGAAGGTATGGGTTTACTTTCTGAAGAACAAATCTGATGTGTTTAAGATATTTCAGAAGTGGAAAGTCATGGTGGAGAACGAGTCAGGAGCAAAGCTGAAATGTTTGAGGTCTGACAATGGTGGAGAATATGGCAGTCAAGAGTTCAGAGAATTCTGTTCTGAAAATGGAATTCGGTGGGAGAAGACAATCCCAGGAACACCACAACAGAACGGTGTGGCAGAAAGGATGAATAGGACACTGAATGAACGTGCCAGGAGCATGAGGCTGCATTCGGGGTTACCCAAGACCTTTTGGGCTGATGCAGTAAATATGGCAGCATATCTCATAAACAGGAGTCCCTCTGTGCCAATGGGGGAATGTCTACCCGAGGAACTCTGGTCTGGTAAGGTGGTAAGACTCTCACATTTACGAGTCTTTGGCAGTTTAGCATATGTTCATGTTGATGCTAATGCAAGGGACAAGCTTGATGCCAAGTCCAAAAAATGTTTCTTTATTGGCTATGGTGGCGAGGAGTTTGGGTATCGCTTTTGGGATGATCTCAACAGGATGGTCATCAGGAGCCAAAATGTGGTATTCAATGAAGGTGTCATGTACAAAGATCGCCATGCAGTTGAAGATGAAAATGGGAACATTGAATCAGAATGCAAAAAGCAAGTGGAGCTTGAAGGTGTGTCTGAGCTTGAGAAGTCCGAACCAGTGGAACCTACTACTCCAGTGGAGTTGAGGAGATCATCAAGGGTGAGAAGGCCCGTGCAGAGGTATTCACCATCATTGCATTACCTTTTATTGACTGACGGTGGAGAACCAGAATGCTTTGAAGAAGCAATGCAGCTGAAGGAGTCGAGCAAGTGGGAGCTGGCTATGAAGGAGGAGATTTCCTCATTGCATGAGAACAACACTTGGGAGCTGACACCTCTGCCAAGAGGAAAGAAAGCATTGCAGAATAAGTGGGTCTACCGGGTCAAGGAAGAACATGATGGAAAGAGGAGGTTCAAGGCAAGGCTGGTGGTGAAAGGCTTTCAACAGAAGGAGGGAGTAGATTTCACTGAAATCTTCTCACCAGTAGTAAAGCTTACCACCATCCGGGTGGTTCTCAGCATTGTGGCGTCAGAGGATTTGCACCTTGAGCAGCTTGATGTCAAGACTGCTTTTCTTCATGGAGATTTGGAGGAAGATATCTACATGCAGCAGCCAGAGGGATATGTAGAGTCTGGAAAGGAAGACTTGGTGTGCAAACTCCAGAAGAGCTTATATGGACTGAAGCAGGCACCGAGACAGTGGAACAAGAAGTTTGATTCATTTATGTCTAAAAATGAATATAAACGATGTGGCATGGATCAGTGTTGCTACATCAAGTCCTTCGGTGATGAATATATTATATTGCTTCTGTATGTGGATGACATGCTCATTGCAGGATCATGTATGCAGAGGATTAATGAGCTGAAAGGGCAATTGGCTGAGGAGTTTGAAATGAAGGATCTTGGAGAAGCTGGCAAGATTCTGGGAATGAAGATCAAGAGAGACCGCACAGCTGGAACTTTAATGTTGTCACAGGCTGATTACATTGGGAAGGTTCTGAGAAGATTCAGCATGCTGGAAGCAAAGGCAGTCTCTATTCCCCTGGCGAGCCACTTCAAACTATCAAAGGAGCAATCACCGAAGATGGCAGAAGAGGTGGAGTACATGGCAAAAGTTCCATACGCATCAGCTGTGGGAAGCCTGATGTATGCCATGGTCTGTACTCGACCTGACATTGCTCATGCAGTGGGAGTTGTGAGCAGGTATATGGCTAACCCTGGAAAACAACATTGGGAAGCTGTGAAGTGGATACTGAGGTATTTGAAGGGCAGCAAGGAGGTATCTCTGTGCTTTGGGAAAGGAACTTCATTGCAGGGGTATGTGGATGCTGACCTTGGAGGCGATGTCGACAGCAGGAGGAGTACCACGGGTTATGTTTTTACCTGTGGAGGGACTGCGGTAAGTTGGATATCACAATTGCAGAAGGTGGTGGCTTTATCCACCACAGAGGCAGAATACATTGCTGTAACAGAAGCTGGGAAAGAGATGGTTTGGCTGAAGAACTTCTTGGATGAATTGGGAAGAAAGCGAGAGGAGAATGTATTGCACTGTGATAGTCAGAGTGCCATACATCTTGCCAAGAACCCAGTGTTTCATGCCCGGACGAAGCACATTCAGTTGAAGTACCATTTCATCAGAGGTTTGATACAGGATGGGTTGCTGACTTTGCAGAAGATATGTGGAACCAACAATCCGGCAGACATGTTGACAAAGCCTATGGTGATACAGAAGTTGAGGCACTGCTGTGCCTCTGTTGGTCTCCACTGATGAACGGAGGATGAGAGGCAGAATGATGGAGGACTTGATGGGAGCAGAAGAGGAAAACAGTTTGTATTTCATGAATCTGTGAAAGCATGGCACTGGTGAGTGAAGAAGAGGAAGAACTTAGATTAAGTAAGTTGTCTTCATCAGTTGCATCGAAGAATAGCAGTGCAGCGGATCAGGCTACAAGTGGGAGATTGTTGAATTGGTGTTGCCCGATCCGGTTGGGCCGAATGCTTGTGGCCCGCAACATGCACTGTAGCGGTGCGGACTTCGGGGTCAACAGTACTGTAGCGCTTTTGACTTCCAGCCGACAGACACTGTAGCACTTTTGACAAAGTGAGCCGCCGATCACTGTAGCAACGCGGACTACTATTCAGAACAGTAGACCGTCTTCTTCATATGTAGCCCATTTCGGGCTAGGGTTTGTAATGTTGGAAAATCCTCTGTAATTGCTCCCGAATCATAGTGAAAATCTGCCTCTCCCGTGGACGTAGGGATTTTTCCCGAACCACGTAAATCGCCGTGTTCCTTGTTGCTTTTCTTTCTTTCGTTTTCTCGTTTTCTGTCGTTCTGTCTCCCGGTGATTCCGTAACAGATACTCCTGGTGCAGATGTACCTAGGGCATTGCCTGCTATTGAGCGCTGAAGGACCTCTGGGAAAACAGCTGAGAGGTGCACATCTTTGACTAGCTGCGTGTGCAGGAGGCGAGTCTGGAGCAGAGACACAAATCTGGAGCAGAATGTCTGGGCATCAGCCAGCATTTTGTAGGCAGGAGGTGTGGGAGTGACTCAGGAGTGTGTGTCCCGGGGAAACAGCAGAGGACTCGTGTTATGAGACACAAGACACAGAGAAGTCCTTTTTGTAAAACGAAAAATCAGTATGGGAAGTACAGCCCAGAGGAGGAGAAAAAAAAGAGAGAATACTGGAGGAGTCTTCTTCTCTCCCGCCCAAGCCGCCTGGCCATTGCCCAGATTCTTCTCTAATTCCCTTCTTTCCCACTCCCCTCCCCTTATAACCACCTCTTCCCCCCTCATTCCTCACGTGAGATTCCTAACAAATAGCAGTGAGGACCACAACAAACTGCTCAGTTTCTCACCAGATGCTTCAGATTCTTCTGTGGGGACCCTTTTACCCCTTCTGAAATATACTTTCCAGATTCCAGTAGTATCACGTGCCCTGTTACTTGCCTCTCCTTGAAAATCAGTCCTGTCCTCAAGATTGAAGGAAACTGGTTGCGGAAAAAGAATTAAATTTCCCGTGTCACTTTTTCTGGGCGTCCCTTCCATTTGATCAACCACTGAGGGACTGTGACATTATTTTGCGGAATGTCTTTCTATGACGGCACTTCCTCAGGCTTGGCCCCTTCTGTAGAGTCACTTCTAAACCCATGGGTAAACCTGAATGCAAAGGCTGATTCCCAATAGCACTCTTAAGCAGCAACACATGAAAAACCAGATGTATTCGAGCTTCTGAGAGTAAATCCAGCTGATAAGCCACAGGACCAATCCTTTTAAGCACTACAAAGGGACCATAAAACCGGGCAGACAGCTTCTAATTAATTCGCTGAGCTATAGACTGCTGCCTATGGGGGCTTGGTTTCAAGTAAACCCGATCCACCGTTTGGAAAGAAGCATTCCATCTATGTTGGTCCACTTGCTGCTTCATAGTTTTGTGCACGAGACAAATAAGTCTTGAGTTGGTTGAGAGCCTCATCACGCCGCCAACCCATTTGCTACCGTCTCCACCTTTACCTCGTTGGGTTGGAAACTGAAAACAGTTTGGGGTTTTCTCTCATACACCACTTCAAAGGGAGTGGTGTTAATAGAGGCATGTCAAGTAGTGTTGTAACACAACTCCGCCCACGGTAATCAAAATAACCACTCTTTTGGCTGCTTACGCAAAACACCGTAAATCTCTAAGCATCAATTAAACACTTTTGTTTGCCCATCTGTTTGCGAATGATAAGAGGAACTCAGCTTCAATTTCATTCCATGTAACTTGAATACATCAGGGTGACACTCTACCACTGAGTTATATCCCTTCTCTGCCCCATCGATAAATAGAACTGACTCATCCTATTGATGAAAGGGTCGATCAAATGTCACTCAAACGGGCCTTCTTTTCGTTTTCGTAAAAGTGCGAGAACGAAAAGAATGAGAAAAGAATATAATATAGGATTCAATTGTCAACTGTTGGAACCCATTTAAGTGTAAATGGGTGAGTCCCACATCGGACTTACCCATCCTGTACATTTGTTTCCTAATCTATAAAAGGATGTCCTCACCTCACATTGAGGTAAGGGGAATTCACCCAACTACATGGTATCAGAGGGATTTTTATCCCACATCCTCCCTCCCTTGCGGATTCCCGGCACTCTCCCGGCCCCGCCTCTCTCCCTCCTGCCCTAGTTTTCCCGGCAGGCCCTCCCCTCCGGCGCACCTCTCCTCTCCGGCCCTCCCTCCCGGCGCTCCTCTGATCCCGGCAGGCCCTCCCTCCCGGCAGGCCCTCCCTCCCCAGCGCCCCCGCACCCTCGCCTGCGCGGCTCCCTCGCCCTCAACCGACGGCCCTCTCTCCCCCCGACGCTGCCTGCGCCGGCTCCTTCCTGCGGAGCTCCTCCCCGACGCCGCACCCTCCCCGCGGCTCCCCGCGGCTCCCGGCCCTCCCGACGAACCTCCCTCCTCTCGCGCGGCTCCAGCTCGCCTCCCGGCCCTCCGGTCCGCCGCGGTTCCCACCGCGCCTCCCTCTCGCCGTCGCAGCCCATCCCGTCGCCGGACCTCCCCTGCCCGCGCCGGCCCTCCCGACGGATCTCCTCCCTCCGGCGCCTCCCGCTGCTCCAGCGCTCTCGCCGGCCTCCCGCTACTCCCAGCGGCCTCCCGCTGCTCCCGACGCCATCACCCGCGCGCCCCGCCAGCGGCCTCCCGCTGCTCCCCCGCCGGCGCCTCCCGCTGCTCCCCGCGCCTCCCGCGCCTCCCTCTGCTCCAGCAGCCTCTCCCGGCTCCCGGCGGCTTCTCCTGACTCCCGGCTCCCGGCGGCTTCTCCTGACTCCCGGCTCCCGGCTCCCCGGCTCCCGGCTCCCGGCTCGCCCCGCCATCCCGGCGCACCGCCTCCCGGCGTCTCGCCCTCGGCCTCGCCCCGGCGCTGCACCCTCGCCCCCCCAGCAGCTCCCTACCCGCTGCCCGTTCCCGGCGTTGCTCCCGGTTCGGCCTTCCGGCGCCCGGCGCGCCCCGGTCCAGCCTTGCTCTCGGCCCTGCGGCGCTCCTGCCCCAGCCCTCGCGCCGCCCCTGCTCGGCCGCACCATCCTGAGCGCGACCACCTGTCGCTGCTCCCTCCGGCCGCATCTCCGGGCTGCTTCCCTTCCTCCACCCGCCTCCCGGCGCACGGGTCCAGCGCCCGCCCTCCATGGACGCCTCCTCCGTTCTTCCGTCCCTCATCACGGCCTCCTCCCGGCTTGTCGATGACCGGCTGGATGCCACTAATTTTTCTGTCTGGCGGAAGACGGTCTTGATGTCCCTCCGCGGCATGGGGCTTCATTCTCATCTTGAGAAACCCCCACCTGAACTCAATGATCCTAAGTTCGACTCTTGGCAGCTGGCAGACAGCAAAATATTCGCCCTACTGGTCAACTCCATGGACCGCTCCGTGAAGGATGTCACCCGGACTGCCAACACCGTCAAGGAGCTCTGGGACTCCTTGATTGTCATGTTCTCCGAGACCAATAACTTGGCCCGGGTCTCTGACGTTCTACAGCGTCTCTCGCATATCCGCCAGCAGGATCGGACCTTCCCCACCTACTTCATGGAATGGAAGGGTCTCCGCGATGAACTCCAGGAACTTTGGCCGATTCCTCAAACTCCGGCCGAAGCGCAGACTCAGCGGGACCAGCTCTGCCTCTTCAACCTCCTGAATGGCCTCGCACCGGACTATGCCACGACGGCCACCGAGATGCTTGCTAGCCCATCTACACTGGATATCCCGCAGGTCTATCATCGCCTGCAGAAGGCACATCGGGCCCTTGCACCACCCGTCCCCCTTCCTGATCACACTGCGCTCCTCGGACGTGGCGGTGGTCGCCCTCCCAGCCCTCGTGGGCGCGGCCGTGGGGACGGCCGACCTCGCCCCCTCTGCCAGCATTGCGGCAAGCTCGGCCATCTGGTGGACCGTTGCTGGGTCCTGCATGGTCGTCCTGAGTCGCACCCCCGCCGGGGCCAGACTGCGCTCCGTGAAGCGCCCTCCCCTGCTGCTTCTCTTCCCTCGTCCTTGGATCTCTCCCTGGCTGAGCTCCAGCTGATTCACGATTACCGGTCCACCTCCATCGCGGGCTCTTCGTCGGCTTCTCTTGCCCATTCCGGTGGTCACACTGCCCTTGTCAGTCATCGTTCTCCGGCTTGGATGCTTGACTCTGGTGCGTCCGACCACCTCACCGGGGATGCAGGTATGCTCTCCCACTACCGTCCCTATAGTGGATCCTCTGCCATCACTGTTGCTGATGGGTCCACTCTCCCCATAGCCGGCTTTGGCTCCTGTTCCCTCACCTCCTCCCTTCACCTCTCCTCGGTGGCTCATGTACCCCGGAGTCCTTTTAACCTGCTTTCCATCAGCAAACTGACCAAGGATCTCAATTGCACTGCTCTCTTTTCCTCGTCTTCTGTTTTGTTTCAGGAGCGGACGACGAACCGGGAACTTGGTAGAGGCCAGCTTCGGGATGGAGTGTACATGTTCGGTGGCCCGTCTTCCATCGCCTGCGCGTCTCTCCCTGCTCATGCCGTTGACCTCCATTCCCGGTTGGGCCACCCTTCCGCCTCTGCACTTCATCGGCTCTACCCCGATATTAGTCCCCGTTTTTCCTTTCCTTGTGAGTCGTGTCGCTTTGCGAAACATCATCGCACCTCATATCCTCCTCGAGTTGACACACGGGCCGCCAAACCCTTTGATTTGGTTCATTCTGATGTATGGGGTCCCTGTGCTACCTCGAGTCAATCTGGGTATAAATATTACATTTCCTTCATTGATGATTATTCCCGGATGACATGGCTTTATCTTCTTCGGGATCGGACAGAGGTTTTCTCTACCTTCCAGACATTTTTTCTTGAGATCCAAACACAGTTTTCTATCCCTGTCAAATGTCTTCGATCTGACAATGGGCGGGAGTACTTATCCACTCACTTTCAGCAGTTTCTCCGCGCCCACGGCATCATCCACCAGACCTCTTGTCCTGATACCCCTCAGCAGAATGGGGTGGCCGAGCGGAAACACCGGCATATTTTGGAAACCGCTCGTGCCCTCCTCTTCCACCGCCAGGTCCCTCTTCTCTTCTGGGGGGATGCCATCCTCACTGCTACTTACCTTCTGAATCGTCTTCCCTCCTCCTTACTTCAGGGGGAGACTCCTTTCCATACCCTGTTTCCCTCTGTTCCTCCTCACTCTCTTCCACTCCGCGTCTTCGGATGTCTATGTTATGTCCGGGACACTCGCCCCAATCTCTCCAAACTTTCTCCCAAATCTCTTCGCTGTATTTTTCTTGGATATTCCCGCACTCAGCGCGGGTACCGCTGCTTCTCTCCAGACCTCCGCCGGTATATCACCTCTGCCGACGTATCGTTTGTCGAGACTTCTTCGTTCACTCTCCCCTCTCCTTCTCCTGACTCTACCATCGATGACTGTCTTCCGCTCTTCGTTCACCCACCTCTCATATCTCCCCCTCCCGGTCATCTCTTTGGCCGGACCTACTCCCGTCGTCCATCGGTTGTACCTCCCATCCCGGCCGAGGACCACCTTGTTCCTGCTTCGTCTGCTGCTCCTGTCCCCGCTCCCGCGGACGAGCCGATTGCGCTTCGGAAAGGTACTCGCTCCTGTCAGACTACTCCTCTCTTTGTATCTTCCTACAGGGGTCTGTCAGCCTTGGAGACCGTATCGCTTCCTCGGACGGTCGGTGAAGCAAAATCTCACCCCGGGTGGCTTGCCGCCATGAGGGATGAATTGCAGGCTCTGGATGCCAACCATACATGGGATCTTGTTCCACTTCCGGTGGGCAAACAGGCGGTCGGTTGTAAATGGATTTTCACTATCCGTCTCAATCCCGATGGCTCTCTTTGCCGCCTCAAAGCCCGGCTTGTCGCCAAGGGCTTTGCTCAGACGTATGGCATCGACTACTTTGAGACCTTCTCTCCAGTCGCCAAGATGGCCTCGGTCCGCCTTTTCCTTTCGCTAGCTGCTCATCATCATTGGCCGCTTCATCAACTGGATGTTAAAAATGCTTTTCTCCATGGCTTTCTTGATGAAGAGGTCTACCTCCAGCAGCCTCCTGGTTTTTCGGCCTCTGGTGCCGACCGCCATGTCTGCCGTCTCCGCCGCTCCCTCTACGGCCTCAAGCAGTCTCCTCGGGCTTGGTTTGGCCGCTTCAGCACGGTCGTCACAGCCTTTGGCCTATCTCGCAGTATGAAGGATCACACCGTCTTCTTCCGTACGACGGCGCATGGCTGTATCTTGCTTGTGGTTTATGTGGATGACATCATCATCACAGGGAGCGACTCCAGAGGCATCGCCAGTCTTAAGGCGCATCTTCACCAGCATTTTCACACCAAGGATCTTGGTCCCCTCACTTACTTCCTTGGCATCGAGGTCTCCCGGACTGCGGACACTATTTCTCTCTGTCAGCGCAAGTATGCTCTTGATATCTTGCAGGATGCCGGGTTGAGCACCGCCACTGCAGTGGACACTCCCCTTGAGCCTGGGGAACGCTCCCTTCATTCTGACTCGGAACCCTTTCCTCATCCCGAGAGCTATCGCCGCCTGGTCGGGAAACTCAACTACCTCACCATGACACGTCCTGACATTGCATGTGCCGTTGGCAAAGTCAGCCAGTTCATGGAACATCCCACCCGCTCTCAGTGGGATGATGTCCTTCGCATTGCCAAATACATCAAGAAAGACCCTGCCCGTGGCCTTCAGTACTCCCATCAGGCTCACATGGATGTTGAGGCCTTCTGTGATGCGGACTATGCCGGCTGCCTCGCTACCCGCAGGTCTACTTCGGGTTTCGCCGTGTTCTTTGCCGGCAATCTCATCTCTTGGCGCAGCAAGAAGCAGACTGTCGTCTCCCGGTCGAGTGCCGAGGCCGAGTATCGGGCCATGGCCACCGTCACTACTGAGATCCTCTGGCTTCGTCATCTCCTCCATGAGCTCGGTTTCCCCGCATCGACTCCTGCTCATATCTGGTGTGACAATCAGGCCGCCACGAAGATTGCATCGAATCCCGTCTTCCATGAACGGACGAAGCATATCGAGGTGGACTGTCACTTTCTCCGCCACCATCTGGAGCAGCACCATATCGGCTTCGGCCATATTCCGACGGCCGATCAGCTTGCCGATCTCTTCACCAAGGGTCTTCCCGGAGCTCGCCTTGAGTCTCTCACTACCCGGCTGGGTATTCACAGCCTCCCAGGCCCAGCTTGAGGGGGAGTCTGAGATGGTCCTGTGTCTTTGTTGTCTTTTTCTATTTGTGGGACTCTATCCAATCTGGGCATGTCCAGCTTGAGGGGGAGTGTTGGAACCCATTTAAGTGTAAATGGGTGAGTCCCACATCGGACTTACCCATCCTGTACATTTGTTTCCTAATCTATAAAAGGATGTCCTCACCTCACATTGAGGTAAGGGGAATTCACCCAACTACATCAACGTTTACTATCTTATCTCAATCAAATTGGATTGACTACGAATTCGAACCATAGCCATAGTTTTCAATCTCGGATCGCGGCGCGACGCGGCGGGGTCCCATAGCAGGATCGCGGCAACGCGGATCGCGTCGCGGCCGCTTTTTTTATCCAATCGCGAGGCAGTTAAATTATAGAATTTTACAAACATATATGTTGAAAAATTAAACACAAAACATAAAAAGTAAAAACTCATTCAAATTCATAATTAAAAACATTCATAAATTCAGCATAATACATCAAACACATGTCTCATCCAATTATTCATAAACAACAACCATGAGAACATCCAAAGTTCAATTCAATCATCCTCTTCATTTTCAAGATCTTCCATTTCTTCTTCACCTTCACTTTCACTATCATCACTTTTATAAATCTCCTCTTCATTTGTTTCCCCATCATCATCATCATATGATTCATGTTCATCGTCTTCTTCCTCTTCAATAACCATCCTTGCTTTTCCTTTAGAGCTTGAACTTGAAGCATGGGTAGTTCCTCCTTTTGTTTTCCTTCTTGTATAATGAGAAGGTTCACCGGCCCCGGTAGCTTCCTCAACTAATCTCCAAGTCATGGTGTTGTCATCCTCAAACACCAATTCATCTTCAGCGCCATCTTCATCACCATTCATTAGCCCTAAAAACCACTCACTACTGTCATCATCAACATTCTTTAGGACAATGGGATCAGTGACATCTCTGGAATCAAATCGGTCCTTCAAAGTTTGGTTGTATTTGATGAACATCAAGTCTTGCAACCTTTGATGCTCTAGCTGACTTCTCTTTTTAGAATGAACCTGTTTTATAAAAATTAAAAAAACATTGGTATCACTAATGAAGTTTAAGCATAAATGAATGAAAGCGAGTTGAGTATTGATACTAAGTTACTTACATGTTCAAAGGCACTCCAATTCCTCTCGCATCCCGACGAGCTACAGGTCAAGCTCAAAACTTTGATGGCAATTGTCATCAAAGATGGTGTTTCTCCTCCATAATTCTTCCACCATTCAGCTGCAATTATTATTTATTAGCATTGTTTTGTAATGATCTAAAATTAAGAATCATGTAATTAAATAATCAAGACAAAAATAAACTCTTACCAGGAGCTATTGTACTCCGTTGTCGCATGCAACCTTTCCCACCAAAGAGGCCTTGTGTGCTTCTATATGTTGCCAATTCTAAACAAGCCTTGTCTTCCTCCTCAGGGCTAGGAGACAATCTCTCTATACAATTATATAAGCCTTTCATCACCTCTCCATCTCTTTCAATACTTGGATTTCCATAAAAGAATTGAGGATTCAAATAATAACCCGCTGCATGCAATGGATGATGCAACTGAGAATTTCATCTTTTATCAATTATCTCAAATATATCCTTATACTTGGTTTCATCGTTCTTGAAAAGCTTCTGAATGGTCTCTTTTGCCCTATCCATAGCCTCATAAATGAAACTCATTGCGGGTTTCTTCTCATTATCAACCAATCTAAGAACTTCTACAAGAGGTCCCATAGCCTTGAGGCTATAAACAACATCATTCCAAAATGATGACATCAACACGGTGTCGGCAGCACGCTTTCCCTTTGTTTCTTTTGCATTTTTGGATCTCAACCACTCTTCAGAAGTGAACATCTTTCTGAGATTATTTTTTTGCAAATACAATCTTTGTAAAGTTAAAAAGGTTGTAGCAAACCGAGTAACTCCATATCTCACCAAACTCAGTTTTGTTGGTGAACCTCCTCATAATGTTCAATGTCAATGAGTGGTTATAGATGAAAGCCACAAGCTTAATGCCTCTTTCTATAACCCTCTTCACCCTACTAAGTTTGTCAATGTTTTCCAAGATCAAATCAAGACATTGTGCAGCACATGGAGTCCAAAATAAGTGTTGCCTCTTAGCCATCAACAACTTGCCTAAAATCATGCAAAATCAATAACAAACAATTAAAATCTTAAGTTGTTAACTGAATTGATAATATTAAAATGAAATGAAAGTACTTTTAAAAATTAAAACAAAAGTTTTTTTATTACCGACTAACTTGAAATTGCTTCCGTTGTCGGTAACTACTTGCACAACTTTTGATTCTCCAATCTCTTCAACAAAATCATCCAATAACTTATAAACAGTTTCTCCCGTTTTCACATAACTTGATGCGTCAACACTTTTTACAAACATTGAACCGGTTGGCCAATTTACCAAGAAATTGATCAAGGTTCTTCCTTTCTTGTCCGTCCAACCATCAGACATGATTGAGCAACCATAGTTTTCTCGTTCAATTTCATGCCCCTTCAACAATTCCTTTGTGTACTCTAACTCTTTTTTTAGAAGAGGAACCCTGCACTCATGATAGCTTGGAACTTTCAAGTGTGGTCCATATTGTCCAATCGCTTCCACCATCATCTTAAAGCTTCTCGATCGAACAACATTAAAAGCAATTCCATTTGTGCAAAGGAATCGCTCTATGTATTGCACCGTTCGATCTCTTAACTGCTTGCTACAAGCATCTTTAATGCTTGTTTGTCTTGCATCCTTAACTACTTTTGCCGGATCTTCCATGAACATTGCATCAAGTGGCCCTTTCACATTTCTCACTTTGTTGCCACTTAAAGGACATGATGAAGCACTTGATGCATAACTTCTTTTTTTCCCACTCTCAACGGCATGAATTTCTTCAAGCTCTTCCTCCATATCCTCATCAATATCATGAATATCATTCATATATGATGATTTGTCAGCTTTTTTCTTTGTTTGAGCTGCAATAAGCTTGTCTTTCACTTCTTGAGGAGTCTTCCTACACTTCTGAACATTTCCCGGTAATCCCATTTGATGTTCTTTGGCTCGGGTAATACCACCATTGGTCACCATCATGCAAAAGTCACATGTGACTTTCTTTTTATTGTTGATGTCCCTTAAAGAATTCCACTGCCAAGCAATGTCTATATTTTTTCCTTGAGGCTTCACCAATGGTGGAAAAGACTGTACGGTCGTAGCATCGGTTGGTGCAATAGATAGCTGAGAAGAAAATGAAGTCATAGCTGGGCAGAAATAATAGAAAGAAATGTTGGACTTGTTTGACACAAATAACAAACAAAAAACAGATGTTTGAATGACCCAAAAAAAATAAAAATACCAATGGAAGGTTGCTGGATGGAAATAGGACTGCGCCTGGAGAGAAAAATGGGAGATGCAGCTGCGGCGCTTGGAGAGAAAAAAAGGGAGCCAAAGGGAGCCGTGCCTGGAGAGAGGGAGCCGCGCCTGCGCCTGGAGAGAAACCGGAGCCGCGCCTGGAGAGAAACGGGAGCCGCGCCTGGAGAGAAACGGGAGCCGCGCAGGAGGAAATCGAAGCTGCGACTCAGAAAATATGAGCCGCGCAAGAGGATGAAGGAGTCGCGCACGCAGAAGGGTGTACAGGGGAGCCGAGTCGCTGCACCAGGAGGAGGAAAAAAGAAGAGTTACGGGAGGAAAAAAAAACCCGATAGTTTTGGCGCCAGAACACGGCACGGCCGCGTCGCCCGAGATCGCGGCGGAACCGCAACGGCCGCGATAGCGGGTGTCGCGGCGCGATCGCGTTCCGCCCGCGATGAGGCCGCCTGAAGCGGCTGGGTGCAGCTTCGCGTCGCGACGACGCGATCCCGGCCGCGACAGCGCTATTTGACAACTTTGACCATAGCACATGGATGGTTTACCGTATGATTTTTCTGATCTAAATTTTGTCCAGAAATGACTCAGAAAGAGTGGATCCCGATTACTAACTATAATGCCCCATAGCCATGCGGGCATGAAAATTCCAAAGGGATTTTGAGTTTTTCGTTTCGGTGGACAGTTTGTTTGGAGAACCGAGACTTGGAATGAGGTTCCGAGAGTTTAGACGTCTTGAAATGATGTTTTCTAACAGGGTTCAAGTCTCGGATGACGGCCCGAGGATTCGGGAGGCCGCTAGAGGGGTGCTCGAGGGCCCAGGATGCTGAAAACTTTTGTTGTAGCCCTTTCGCGTCGTGAAAGGGGTATTCACGACGTGAAAAAGGTTCGTGAGGTGTTACAGGCGGTGAACGGGGGGAAAGGGCCAAACCGAAGCGCTGGCCTGAAAAAGCACACATGACCTCCTGGTTCACCCCATGAATCTGGCTGGCCAGGTTTTTTTTTTTTGATACGGAGTGGTTTCAAAATTAGAAACCCCCACAGGTTTCTTGGTTCGGAGGCCGCGCACACAGGGGGATGTTGAACCTCCCCCCTTTCCTTCCATCCATTTCGATCCGGGTCAATTCTTGGTGGTTTGTCGCGCCAAATCAAGGTAGGAACTTCTCACTTCCTGTTGTTCTTCCTCCTTCTGCTAATTGATTTTGGATGTGTGGGGTTTCTGCACATGAGCCTTAACCCGGTTGGTAAGGACTCCGTAAGTGCATCCAAGCGACCAGGGATCAAATCTAGGCAGAGGCAGAATTTCCGGGTACTGTAGCAGTACTGTGGCAGGTACTGTAGTGGGACTGTGCAGTACTGTAGCGGACTGTGCAGTACTGTAGCAGGTACTGTAGCGGGAACTGTAGCAGGCACTGTTTGGCACTATAGCAGCTGGGAATATGCCCCCGTTTGGGCCTTCAGGGCCACCGATTTGGTCCCTGAGTCTTGTAAGGCCTTCGGGCCACCAATGACTTCGGGTCAGTAAGGCCTTTGGGCCACCTCAAGGCCTTCGGGCCACCTAAAGTGCAGATGAAAACCAGACAACCTACAAGAAACAAGCTCTACAGGAGGATGAGTAAGCAGCTTCCACCACAACAGAAGCTAAACGGATTGCAAGAATGAGAGAGTATGACACCTGCCATCGGGACAAGCCTGTGCATGCACGGGCAAATGAATTCCTCTAAGGCCAACGTGCCATGTAATGCTTACGCCTACGGGCCTTGTAAAGGGTTTCAACTCACCCCTTGAAAGGTGGATTATCAAAAATCAATAAAAAATGAAGGTCTTCGAGCCATTGGAGGATGTGTGGGGTTTCTGACGAACGATTTCGCCGGAGCATGGCGAAATCGTTGCGCCTAAAGGGGGTTTCGTAGGCGGCTCGTAGAGGACGTCCCAAGAGGCCGTAAACAAGTCAGCGTTCTTCATTTGACGCAAGGTATGTCGTTGCGCGGGTTTATTTAGGTTTTCCAACGATTTTGGATGAAATTGGTCGTCGATTCGAGTTTACAATTTGGGGCTTCTGTTTTGCCTAGGATCGGGGGTGCATCAAGAGTAGAACACACCCGGTTGCTCGCGAATCCGACGTCATTGGGTTGCCCGGTGAGTTTAGCACCGGTTATGCCATTTTGGGAAATTGTTTTAAATTAATAAATTAATTAATTTAATGACGTTTATTGTTGAGACAGGGACTCGTAGGAGCTCGGGTGGCAGCACGGGCTCGGACGAGGCTTGGGCGGCCTTGGCAGGCCTTGGCAAAGCTGCCAGCCTTTGAGTTAAATTGGAAAGCTTCATGGATGAGGTAGGTGGTCCTTAAAACCTAACACATAGTCTTTCCGTTTTTTTCCATGTGTATGCATGATGCGATCAAGCCAGCCATGTCGTGCCTTGACCCCAGGTTAAATTAAATGTTTTAAATTGTGTTCGGTTTAGTTAAATGCCCTTTCTAATATGCCTTGAACCATAGAAAAATGATAGTTCCAGGAGAGATGGCCATAATTGAGTTTTGACCATGTTGGGATTTGGGGTGAGCAATGGTTAATTAAATTTAAAGGTTATATGAGAAGTTATCATTCGAACGATGGGGTGGACCTTTGAAATGGGACCTTTCGATTGTGCGCGTTGAATTGTAAAATGGTTTTGGCCCTTGAGATGAGACTAATGTTAGGTTCCGTAGGAGACTAATAACAGTTATTAAACATAGCAGAAGCAAATAGAAACCTTTTCTGAGGATTTCTCATGCATGATATATGAAACCTGTGATAAAACCAGAAATGAAGAACATTATAAAATCGAGCGTGCCGTTCACCGAAGAGCCACTGCAACCTTTGATCTGCGTCTTCATATGCGTTTGATAAAAATCATATGAGTGGCAAACATAAGTATCCCACCTCCACGGTGTATCCACGAGCCAATTGAATCACATGTTGTACATGCAGGACTCCTTATCCTCCACAATGTGCTAGCATCTCATGATGCAAAGGAGGTAAGAGAGAGAGAACTTTGGGTCAAGGAGTATCGGCTCCGTATGAAACAACCACACACACAACACTGTCATCGCATGATAGTCTTTATATAAGCCACAAGGAAAACCCTCGGGGTGTAGCATTTACTAACGCTTGAATAAATGGTTCTGCCAACTCATGCAACTCTTGCATGAATAAACCCTCATATGTTACATCTTATGTAACAATATAATAAATGATAGCTTTAAATGAGTTTGAATCAATCAAATATTATCACACTTAATATCAATTTACTCATTTGATTAAAGGTTGTGGCATGCATGAAATCTTATTTCATGCATGCATCTTGATATACCATACACTTGATATAGTCATGCATCATATACTGGCTATAGTTTTAGGGCATATCTCATTTAGGGCATATCTCCTTCAATCTCCCACTTTCACTAAATCTTAAAAAACTTTGTGTCATTTCACCTTATATTGTATCATATACAAAACTTGTGAAACAATATCTAAAATTCCTTTTGAATATCTTCCAAAACACTTTTGGAAACATATCATCAACTTCGCCTTGTATCGCATCATATGTGTAGAATGATAGAGTGAGCCCAATACCCAAGATACCTCTAAAGAGAGGCCTTAAAGTTTATTTATAGGGAAATATAAAGATGACAAAAGACTCACGTCTGATGTGGGAAACAAACTCCAACACTCCCCCTCAAACTAGGTCTACCTAGCTTGGATACATAATAAAAGAAAACAAAGCAAAAAAGAAAACAAAAAACACCGTAAACACTCCCCCTCAAGCTGGACATACCCAGCTTGATTACAAAACAAGACGAAACAAAGAGAAATCATTCGCGATCGTAGCTCCCCCTCGAGATGAAAATGATGGATGATGGAATATGTCACTAAAAAAGATGTGCCAATGAGGCACCGGGAAAGCCACACAGGTGGGGCCAATCGACGAGGCGCCGAGAAAGTCGCACAGGCAGGCCCGGTCGACGAGGCGCCGAGAAAGCCGCACAAGCGGGGCCGGTCGATGCAGTACCGGAAAGGGAATGCCAAGTGCGCCCGACCAAATCCGGTCGGACGGGAGGGAGCAGCGGATGGCGGAGCAGGGTTACCGGAGGTCGTCCAACGATGGAGACCCACGCGAGACGGTAGTGGCTGGCCGGGATCTGGCCCATAGCAAAGGGAAGGTCGGCGCGGGGGGAGGCGAGTCGTGCGGGAGGGACATCGCACGAGAAGAGGAGGGTGGTTGCACTTGAGGTGCGTCGTCTGGGAGGATTTTCCTGGTAGGAGAGGCAATTGACTCTGGATCTGGCCGGCGCTGCAGGAGAAGGGTCTGCAGGGGGCGTTGCGCACACAGGAGGGACCGCAGGGGACTGACGCGGGGCGGCCGTGTGGTAGGGTCGGCATCGGGGTGAGCGCGGGGCTGCCTCGCTGGAGGCGCGGGAGGCGGGGATTCCGCAAGAGGAGGCCGGCGTGGAGGCGGGGCGTCCGCGGGAGGAGGTCGGCGACGAAGGTGGGGACTCCGCAAGAGGAGGCTGACGACGGAGGCGGGGCGTCCACGAGAGGAGAGGTCGACAACGAAGGTGAGGCGGACAGCCGACGTCGAGCACACCAGGGCCACGCGTAGGAGGCAAAGGCAGGGGCGACGACAGGACTTATGGCTCCCTGACCATGGAGGTCGCCGCCCCCCCTTAGGGGAAAATCATAGGTTTACCCCCTAGAGAATAGAAATAGGGGAGGGTTGGCTAGGGTTACAGAACCCGTTTTGATACCATGAAAAATGATAGAGGGGTGAGCCCAATACCCAAGATACCTCTAAAGAGAGGTCTTGGAGTTTATTTATAGGGAAATATAAAGATGACAAAAGACTCACGTCTGAAGACTCCAACAATATGCAAACATTGTGAATACCTATCCAAAACACTTTCGAATTAACTCTAAAAACAATTTTAGAGTAGCTCTCTGAGTTAAAACTCAATCCTCATTCAGTCAACCACAAAGTGTGACCTCATGGACCTTTACAGCGTTACAACGAATATGAATCTCCAGAGCCATATATGTAAGCAGAGAGCAGTCTCTAGCAAAGCATTAGTGCTACTCAAGCTATAAAGGGATCTGACGTGATCTCCATCAAACACATCCATCCTTAGACCTGTGTCCACCAGTCTGCATCACATGAAAACGTGCATTCTCATATTTTCCCTTTGTCCAAGACATCGAGTGACATGGGGCATGGGATATGTCAATCCCAAATAGTCAACTCATCTGTTCTCGATTCTCAGAGTATAGACTGAACAAATCAATGAATACATCACATGTCATTCATCCTTTTGGATAAGCACATCACATGTCCCTTATCCTGATAGATATACAATATCTAGACGCGGCCACACACTCTCATAGTTTATCTCAATCGAGGGCTTGGATGTCATACTCATCATACGAGAGGACAAATTTCATCTTGTTTAAGCTCCAACCGATGACATAATCAGAGACATACCCAACCACCCCCTGATTAGCTAAGTTCATATGTTAAGTTGCGTAAACAAGGTATCAAAGTATGAAGGTTCTCATGCTAGGTATCTCGCTAACCTCAGGTAGTGGGGATTCAAATATGATCCATGCACCCCCAATATATCAAAGATATTTGGGTATGACACTCCATGTGGTGTACATAGTAGTTCATCCATCACACAAAGAATATCTTATTCTTTCTTTTGTGCCTCATGAGCATATTTTGTATCTCTATACAAGAACCCTACTCACGTTAACCTTAACATTTCATCATAACCTATAACACTCCATGACGAACATCAGTTAAGGATAAACTCAAAGTCGTACTTTGAGAGATCAATTATCATACACTTCATGAAATGTATATACATTTATATAGCCAATGTGAAAGAATGATAAAATGAAGGTTGTCTCCAATATGGTATATTTTAATAATCTTAAACTCTTTAAGAATATAAATATGATACATTTAACATTCTTAAAATCTTTTTTGGAATATTTAACAAAAACAAACATAAGTACCAGTTTGTCATATCATATATGATAAACTGCCAAATCAGCCTTATGTTTTCTATACTTTCTCGGTTTTGTTAACACATTACATCATAGGTAATCCTTATCACATCTCTATGTGACCATCTGATAAAACCCTCTCACTAAACTCTTTAGTGAGAAACATCTATAAAGTAAGCCAGTTTGAATAATGGTGAGATTTAGAAATCAAATTCCTAACTGTTCAATTTCTTGAACATATTCAAACTCCTTAACTTCACAACATCAAATGTTACGATGTCAAATTTCGCTGTCTACTTAAAACTCTTTCTAAGTTCATTATCATCATTCTTGGAACTCTATTCCATCAAACTTTTTCCTTGAAATAACTTAACTACTTACATTATTGTTTACCGGTCCTTCTAAACTCTTTTAAGATAAAGTGACAATCACCATGTTACAGTAACTAATGTAACTCTTTACATTTCTCTTTACCGTCATACCCTAAACTCTTTTAGGATATCGATTGTAATTCACTTTTCATTTTGACTGGTACAATCCTTTAAGAAGTATTATCTTTCACTTTTACGATAACTAAATGTAACTCTCTACATTATTCTTTATCATCACATATCATAAACTCATTTAAGAAATTGAGTGAAAAAACATTCTAAAGCTTCCGACATATGATAAGGGGAGGACCTGAATCCTAATCAAAACGTGTTATACTATGACCCGATTAAAACTGTGCAGGCGGGTCAGTGCCGCCCAAAACAGATAATATCTTGACATGGAAGATGGAATTATCTGATTTGTGTGCTCGGGGCAATGTAGTGTGTTGGTTGTGGCAGTGGTTGGTTTGGGCTGTGTGGAGGTTGAAATGGTTGTGCGGTGATGTGGCTGTATGGAAAGGAGGTGGCTGTGTCTGGTACCGGATGTGTAGTATTGTGCCCGGAGGGAGGTTGTGATGTGATTGTGTGGTAATGTGGTTGTCTAGGATGTTTTGTGGGTGCCTCAATTGAGTGTGTTTGGTTGATGGTAGTGTTGAGGTGTAACGAGAACCTTAAGAGGTACATCGCGGGGTGGTTGTTCGGACCTCTTTCCTTCTTCGGGTTTGGTTTTGATTCTCGACAGTGAGAATCGTTTGAGAGGTATCTAATGTAACGGTTTGTGCCTTCACAAACAATTACTTTGCCAGTTTGGGGCAGTCGAAGGGGTTCAAAGAAGAGTAGAGGAGGTTCGGTGGAGTTGGAGTTGCAGCAGAACTGCAGTAGGCCTTTTACACTGTAAAAGAGGGGTTTATGGTGTGAGTTTGTGTTTTAAGACTTGTGTGCGGCAAGAGAATACCACGTGAGATGGGTATACGTTGTAAAAGTGGACCTTACGGCGCAAGTTAATTAAGCCCTATACGGCATCTTTTTCAACATAAGTTGAGGGTTTGAGGGTTTTATAGCCTAAAAAGTGGTTTTACAACGTAAGTTATATGGGCCAGAGGAATTTACGACGTAAACTTGTAATTTACGCCGTAAAGGGGGTGAGTTGCGGGTTGTTTCTAAGTCTTGTTCGGCCGAATTTCCTTCCATTTGGCTGCTCATCTTCTCCCTCGGTTGTGGGAAAAACCCTAAGCGATTTGGGAGATCTCCCCGCCCATCTTCCCTCGCCTTGATCCTTGGATTCCGGTTGTTGCTCGTTGGTGATCCGCGGTGAGTTGTTCTCTCTTTCCCGTGGTTTTCTTTACGTTCTCAGAATTTCGCCGCGGTGGTGTTGTTGTGATCCGGGTATGTGTTGGGTTGCGTTTTGATGATCCCTTGATGCGGTGCAGGTTGATACGTGGTTTTCCTCGGGTGGTTGTGAGTTGCGGGTTGATTCTTCTTCGTCCTACGATGTGCGCCGAGATTAGAAAGCTTCTTTGAGGTAGGGGATCCTCATTCTCTCCTTTTTATGTGCTATGTGTGGGGATTGCATGATTTTTCTTTCAATTGGGTGGATAGTAAGGGTTGGCATAATAAGATAATAAATTGGCAAGTTTGAAATTGATGAGTATTGGAAGATATCGCATGCTTTACTTCTTTGATATATGTAGTTGCTGATGATATTATGTCATGTTGTTGCCTTGCTAAAAATTACGGTTGTTGGGAGCCTTGTTTGGACTGTATATGATGTGATGTGATGACCCCTGTTGTGTTGTTGTGTGATCGCACCCTAAATAAAAGTTTAAAGAACGTATATTTGGCTAATAAAATGATTCTCATGGAAATCTGGTTTGTGTAATAATACTCATGCTAAATAAAGAGGTAATGTGATAAAAGCCCCCGAATAAATGTGGAAGTCGGGATGAGCGTGTTGTTGTGTGTGCTTGTATTTGTTGTGTTGCCCTACGTGGTTTGGGCTATTGTGCGATGATAGAGGTGACCATCTAGGCTGTGTGATGTGTGGGGCTGTGATGCGGTGGTTGGTTGGCATGGATGTGATGTGGGCAGTTGTACGATGTGGTGCGCAATGGTTGTGATGTGAGGTTGTGGTGTGTTGTGGTTATGGTGCGCAGTGGTGACGATGTGTGGTGGTGATGTGTAGCGGTTGTGTGTGGCGCTTGTTTTGTGAGATGTGGTTGGGATGTGCGATGTGTGGTTGTTGTGGCAAGATGACTTGGTTAATGTGGTGCCTTGGTTGATGTGGTGCGACAACAATGGTGAATGCATGGTGTTGTGGTGATGGTTATGTGAGTTGAGTCAGTTGTTGTATGGCGTGGCTGTGATAGTTGTCCGATTAGACATGAAATAAATGATGATGCTGAATGAAATGAATAAATGAATGGGGTGAAAATGGATGTGAAAAATGGCTTAAGTGAATTGAATGAAAAAATGGGTTTTGTAATGTGAAATAAAAAGGCTAAATGAATAAAAGTGGTGGAACCTGTAACTGAAAATGGGAAATGTTGTGTGGCGGTTGTGTGATGTGTTGCATATAATGGTGACAGCGGTGGTGACGGTTGATGTGTGGTACGGTGGTGGTGATGTGGTGTGCGCTAATGCAGTTGTTGTGAACTTATAAGTTAGGTATGATATGTTATCTATATATCATGTATGTTTATGCTATTTTTATACGCACCCCACCCGAGTTGGATAATCTTACCAACGCTCAGAGGTTCTGGGTTCGGGTGTTTTCCCCAACATCTAGGATGGTGGTGATATGGATAGTTGGCTACCCCCTCTTCCCTACTCTTCAGCAAAGATAACTCAGGTGCCTTCAGGCGAGATGTGCAATGATGGCCCAAGTGTTTTCGAGTGAGATGTGATATGATGAGGTTGTGATGAGATGTGATTTGTGGTGGGGGTCATGCATGGTAGGAGGGCACGAGGTTGATATCATTCACGTTCATGATACCCTACTGCTCTGATTATGTGATGAGATGTGTGGTGACGGCCCAAGTGTCTTTGGACGAGATGAGATGTGATGGACCAGGTGTCTTCGGACGAGACGTTGTGTGATGATGCATGATGCTAGCACGAGATGCTAGGCCTTGCGAGAGTGAGGTAGGTAAGGATGCGTCCCGACCCACATCAGAGATGGCTCAGGTGTCTTCGAGAGAGATGTGATTTGATGTGATGTGATGTGTATGGAAGGGATGAAAGCACAAGACGCATAGTTTTCAATTTCGGATCGCGGCGCGACGCGGCGGAGTCCCATAGCGGGATCGCGGCAACGCGGATCGCGTCGCGGCCGCTTTTTTATCCAATCGCGAGGCAGTTAAATTATAGAATTTTACAAACATATATGTTGAAAAATTAAACACAAAACATAAAAAGTAAAAACCCATTCAAATTCATAATTAAAAACATTCATAAATTCAGCATAATACATCTAACACATGTCTCATCCAATTATTCATAAACAACAACCATGAGAACATCCAAAGTTCAATTCAATCATCCTCTTCATTTTCAAGATCTTCCATTTCTTCTTCACCTTCACTTTCACTATCATCACTTTTATAAATCTCCTCTTCATTTGTTTCTCCATCATCATCATCATATGATTCATGTTCATCGTCTTCTTCTTCTTCAATAACCATCCTTGCTTTTCCTTTAGAGCTTGAACTTGAAGCATGGGTAGTTCCTCCTCCTTTTGTTTTCCTTCTTGTATAATGAAAAGGTTCACCGGCCCCGGTAGCTTCCTCAACTAATCTCCAAGTCATGGTGTTGTCATCCTCAAACACCAATTCATCTTCAGCGCCATCTTCATCACCATTCATTAGCCCTAAAAACCACTCACTACTGTCATCATCAACATTCTTTAGGACAATGGGATCAGTGACATCTCTGGAATCAAATCGGTCCTTCAAAGTTTGGTTGTATTTGATGAACACCAAGTCTTGCAACCTTTGATGCTCTAGCCGACTTCACTTTTTAGAATGAACCTGTTTTATAAAAATTAAAAAAACATTGGTATCACTAATGAAGTTTAAGCATAAATGAATGAAAGCGAGTTGAGTATTGATACTAAGTTACTTACATGTTCAAAGGCACTCCAATTCCTCTCGCATCCCGACGAGCTACAGGTCAAGCTCAAAACTTTGATGGCAATTGTCATCAAAGATGGTGTTTCTCCTCCATAATTCTTCCACCATTCAGCTGCAATTATTATTTATTAGCATTGTTTTGTAATGATCTAAAATTAAGAATCATGTAATTAAATAATCAAGACAAAAATAAACTCTTACCAGGAGCTATTGTACTCCGTTGTCGCATGCAACCTTTCCCACCAAAGAGGCCTTGTGTGCTTCTATATGTTGCCAATTCTAAACAAGCCTTGTCTTCCTCCTCAGGGCTAGGAGACAATCTCTCTATACAATCATATAAGTCTTTCATCACCTCTGCATCTCTTTCAATACTTGGATTTCCATAAAAAAATTGAGGATTCAAATAATAACCCGCCGCATGCAATGGATGATGCAACTGAGAATTTCATCTTTCATCAATTCTCTCAAATATATCCTTATACTTGGTTTCATCGTTCTTGAAAAGCTTCTGAATGGTCTCTTTTGCCCTGTCCATAGCCTCATAAATGAAACCCATTGCGAGTTTCTTCTCATTATCAACCAATCTAAGAACTTCTACAAGAGGTCCCATAGCCTTGAGGCTATAAACAACATCATTCCAAAATGATGGCATCAACACGGTGTCGGCACCACGCTTTCCCTTTGTTTCTTTTGCATTTTTGGATCTCAACCACTCTTCAGAAGTGAACATCTTTCTGAGATTATTTTTTTGCAAATACAATCTTTGTAAAGTTAAAAAGGTTGTAGCAAACCGAGTAACTCCATATCTCACCAACTCAGTTTTGTTGGTGAATCTCCTCATAATGTTCAATGTCAATGAGTGGTTATAGATGAAAGTCACAAGCTTAATGCCTCTTTTTATAACCCTCTTCACCCTACTAAGTTTGCCAATGTTTTCCAAGATCAAATCAAGACAATGTGCGGCACATGGAGTCCAAAATAAGTGTTGTCTCTTAACCATCAACAACTTGCCTAAAATCATGCAAAATCAATAATAAACAATTAAAATCTTAAGTTGTTAACTGAATTGATAATATTAAAATGGAATGAAAGTACTTTTAAAAATTAAAACAAAAGTTTTTTTATTACCGGCTAACTTGAAATTGCTTCCGTTGTCGGTAACTATTTGCACAACTTTTGATTCTCCAATCTCTTCAACAAAATCATCCAATAACTTATAAACAGTTTCTCCCGTTTTCACATAGCTTGATGCGTCAACACTTTTTACAAACATTGAACCGGTTGGACAATTTACCAAGAAATTGATCAAGGTTCTTCCTTTCTTGTCCGTCCAACCATCACACATGATTGAGCAACCATAGTTTTCTCGTTCAATTTCATGCCCCTTCAACAATTCCTTTGTGTACTCTTAACTCTTTTTTTAGAAGAGGAACCCTGTACTCATGATAGCTTGGAACTTTCAAGTGTGGTCTATATTGTCCAATCGCTTCCACCATCATCTTAAAGCTTCTCGATCGAACAACATTAAAAGCAATTGCATTTGTGCAAAGGAATCGCTCTATGTATTGCACCGTTCGATCTCTTAACTGCTTGCTACAAGCATCTTTAATGCTTGTTTGTCTTGCATCCTTGACTACTTTTGCCGGATCTTCCATGAACATTGCATTAAGTGGCCCTTTCACATTTCTCACTTTGTTGCCACTTAAAGGACATGATGAAGCACTTGATGCATAACTTCTTTTTTTCCCACTCTCAACGGCATGAATTTCTTCAAGCCCTTCCTCCATATCCTCATCAATATCATGAATATCATTCATATATGATGATTTGTCAGCTTTTTTCTTTGTTTGAGCTGCAATAAGCTTGTCTTTCACTTCTTGAGGAGTCTTCCTACACTTCTGAACATTTCTCGGTAATCCCATTTGATGTTCTTTGGCTCGGGTAATACCACCAGTGGTCACCATCATGCAAAAGTCACATGTGACTTTCTTTTTATTGTTGATGTCTCTTAAAGAATTCCACTGCCAAGCAATGTCTATATTTTTTCCTTGAGGCTTCACCAATGGTGGAAAAGACTGTACGGTCGTAGCATCGGTTGGTGCAATAGATGGCTGAGAAGAAAATGAAGCCATAACTGGGCAGAAATAATAGAAAGAAATGTTGGACTTGTTTGACACAAATAACAAACAAAAAACTGATGTTTGAATGACCCAAAAAAAATAAAAATACCAATGAAAGGCTGCTGGATGGAAATAGGACTGCACCTGGAGAGAAAAATGGGAGCTGCAGCTGCGGCGCTTGGAGAGAAAAAAAGGGAGCCGAAGGGAGCCGCGCCTGGAGAGAGGGAGTCGCGCCACGCCTGGAGAGAGGGAGCCGCGCCTGCGCCTGGAGAGAAACCGGAGCCGCGCCTGGAGAGAAACGGGAGCCGCGCAGGAGGAAATCAAAGTCACGACTCAGAAAATATGGGGAGCCGCGCAAGAGGATGAAGGAGTCGTGCGCGCAGAAGGGTGTACAGGGGAGCCGAGTCGCTGCACCAGGAGGAAGAAAAAAGAAGAGTTACGGGAGGAAAAAAAAAAACGATAGTTTTGGCGCCAGAACACGGCGCGGCCGCGTCGCCCGAGATCGCGGCAAAACCGCGACGACCGCGATAGCGGGTGTCGCGGCGCGATCGCGTTCCGCCCGCGATGAGGCCGCCTGAAGCGGCTGGGTGCCGCTCCGCGCCGCGACGGCGCGATCCCGGCCGCGACAGCGCTATTTGACAACTTTGACAAGAATTTCGACGTAGGGAGGTGAGAGTGACAAATCCGCGGGGAAGCGGCAGCGTGGCGCCTTGCTTCGTTATAATCTCGATGTTATATTATTATATTGGATGCGTGATTTGGTGAGTGAGTCATGGTGAGGTTAGGTTCTGGTTAGTTGACCTGTATAGGTGTTGTTGGTTATGTTGTTTATCCCCTGGCGCATTAGCATGTTGTTTTCACATGTGCACTTGAGACCTTGGTTATGTCCCTAAATATACTTGTTATGCTCACCCTACGTATATAAACTGTTTTTCAGGTTTTCAGAAGGACTTTGGGGCGTGCCCAACACTGTTTTTCATCATGGTCGATGATCAATCCGAGAGTTCACAGCGATAAACATCATGATCAACATATTTGAATCAAAAAATACAGACAATGGATAAATGTCGGCACCACGCACGTGATCGTCACATGTTATTTATAATTAATTTAATAAATTAAAGAATTACCTTACAAGAATTCTTTCTTCGTTGATGGATCTGACAATGGATCTTTATCGTATTGTCGTTACGTTGTAGGAATTAATGGCAGATTCCCTCTAGCGGTGATTCACACATGTTCCACAAATCTTCGAACGTCGCCGTAGGAATCTCCGGGTGCTAACACGGCAAATCCTAGCACTTGCGACGTTCGCCTTTGATCGCCTCGAGAATCGCTTTCAAATGATTTTTCTTGATCTCTCTAGACTCGAGAGTGGAGGGTGAAGGAAGATCGTTCTCCGTTATTGAGAGCGTTCTTGGAGAAAGGAGCTCTCTAGGGTTTCAAGAGGATTTTCCGGATTCGTTGTGAACAACAAAACAAATGAATTGGCTCTCTTGAAAAATAATATAATTGGGTTTATTATTTCTCAACATGCGCTAAACTCGCGAATTAAAATCAAATATTATTCAATCAAATAATATTCAATATATATTATTTCTCATCGAACCATTAAACTCGGTCCGTCATTCCTCCATAATATTTATCGAGCCTTGAATAATGATTATTTATTTAATAAATAAATATCAATGCATTATTCGCCAATAAATAAATAAATATCATATTCACTAAATAGCAAATAAATATTTATTAAATATTTCGCTCACAAAATATTCTCTCAAATAACTGGTGACGGAATATACGCGATCAAACAAACATGAATAATTATTAAACCACGTGCGTGAATAATATTTATTCAACTTATTAAATAATAAATGATAATATATTATTTAACTGAGATTCTAGATACACTTAGTGTATGACCCTCTAGACCTCTTTTTCAGTAGCATTAGGCTAAGCAGCCTAAAGTCCAAAGTTGACGTTTAGAAACACGTCAAGACACCCATATAGAAATAAGTTAATGTCACAATGATATAATATCGCTTACGGACACTCATTGTGTAATATAATCTCTTTATCACGATATCTCTAATCAAGCAGGTTGTATGCTGGTGTCATTAACCTATGTGCTCTATATCCCTTTGAGTTTCTGGAAATCGAACTTGCCTATAGAACACCATGGTCATGGATTTATTTAAGCTATATCATTTTCATCAAAAGCTCTGAGATATCAACTTCTGTTAAAGAACAGAAAGGACAAATTCTTTATCGCATTATTCATTAATGCAATATTACTCGTGATGCACTCAACGTATCCTACCTCGCCGTGAACATATATCGTCACGGTTTTCGTCAATACATCAAAGTACGCTACTTATAATACACATTAATAATAATTTTAAAGTCTAAGGATCAAAACACATGTCCGTAGATATGAACATCCAATGACATATAAATGTGGATTTCCTACTGACGGGTCTCGTTCTCATAATATCCTACACTCGATATTACCAAGGGCGTGCACCATGAGAAAAGGTCTCAAAGTCCTACGAGTCTCCACCCTCGATAGTCTGAATCATTTGGGTCTCTTAAATGATTTCATCTGGCTATAGAACATATATTTAAGAATACTGTCGTGACACTTCTGGATTCTCATCATAGCAGGGAACTGCTGACCTTTTAGTGCGACAATTACTCTTAGAACATTATCACATACTATGTTACGTAAAAGAACAGTCATGATGTGATAAGGAGTTTATTAATATTCAAAAAGTATACAGAAGTTGGTTCTAAGGCACCAACTCCAACAGGCTCTTCACAATAAGATAGATTAGGTTCAAAATTCTATTTCTTTAGAGATAAGTAAATGCGTTGAGTCTGACATGTACTTCCTTAACAATGATATATGAAACGCATCATGAACTTTAGAGAGGCTCGGTGACATTGTCAAACGATAAGTCACAGCTCCAATTCTTTCCAAAATTTCAAAAGGTCTGATATGCTTGAGGCTCAATTTCCCTTTCTTAAAAAACCTTAGAACACCCTTCCAAGGATATACTTTCAAGAAAACGTGATCTTCCACTTGAAATTCCAAATATTTCTATGGTTGTCAGCATAACTCTTTTGCCTGCTTTAAGCTACTTTTAAAATGAGTTTGAATAGTCCTTACCTTTCTCGTTGTCTCCTCAACAAGTTCTGAGCCTACAAGCTTTTTTTTACCAACTTCATCCAAACAAGTTGGAGTATGACATCCCTTGTCATATAATGTTTCGTACGGCGTCATTTGAATACTTAAAACCTTAGAACACCCTTCCAAGGATATACTTTCAAGAAAACGTGATCTTCCACTTGAAATTCCAAATATTTCTATGGTTGTCAGCATAACTCTTTTGCCTGCTTTAAGCTACTTTTAAAATGAGTTTGAATAGTCCTTACCTTTCTCGTTGTCTCCTCAACAAGTTCTGAGCCTACAAGCTTTTTTTTACCAACTTCATCCAAACAAGTTGGAGTATGACATCCCTTGTCATATAATGTTTCGTACGGCGTCATTTGAATACTTGAATGAAAGCTACCAAAGGTAAATACCGATCCCACATACCTTGAAAGTCAAGTGAGCACGACCTCAACATGTCTTCTAATGTTTGAATAGTTCTTTAGGACAGTCCATCAGTCTGAGTATGATATGCGATGCTCAAATGAAGCTCAGCATCAAGAGCCTTCTGAAGACTTTTCCAGAATTTCGATGTAAATCAAGGATCACGATCAAACGCAATTGAAAGAGGTGCCCCATGAAGTCTTACAACTTCCTTAATGTAGAGTCGTGCAAGGCACTTAAGAGATAAATCTTCTCCTATAGCGAAAAAATGTGTAGATTTGGTAAGGCGGTCAACAATAACCCATATTGCATCATTCTTTCTAAGAGTCTTTGATAATCCAGGGACAAAGTTCATATTAATGTCATCCAATTTCAACATAGGAATAGGTAGAGGTTGCATAACTCCTCTAGGATGTTGTCTCTCAGCCTCCACTTGTTGACAAACCAAACATCTTGATACATAATTAGCAATTTCTCATTTCATATTATCCCACCAAAAATGTTCCCTCAAACCCCTATACATCTTGGTGCTACCAGGGTGTATAGAGAAATTCAAGCTATGACCATCATCCAATAATTCCCTTTTCAGCACAGGTATAGATGGAACACATAGTGTCTTTCCAAATTTCAGAATGTCATCTTCACAAACGAAGTCGGACAATTTTCTATCATTCGCAGCTTTAATTTTCTTTTGAAAATTCTCATCATCAGGTTGACAACTTTTTATTTTTTCTAATAAAGATGTTTTGGCAATCATTTGAAAAATGAGTGGTGTATCCCCTTAATAATTCTCATATTCATCTATACTAGATCCATGTACATAGGATCCCTGTTAATCGTCATTTTTTTCAAAACTCCATGATCTTTTATGTTCAATGCATTCTCTGCCTTATTTGCCTTCCTTGGGTGGCACTGTATTGAGCAATCACAATCCTTGAATAGTTCGAGTCATCACATTGGTCTCATGTTGAGCTATTTCTGTGAAAATATGTATTTTAGACTCTTATGGTCTGTGTATATCTCACAACTTTCATCGTAGAGATAATGTCATCATATTTTCAAAGCAAAGATTACGGTTGTCAACTCAGGATAGTTCCGTTCATGAGTCTTTAATTGTCTTGATGCATATGCAATAACTTTATCATTCTGCATAAGGACACAACTAAATCCCTTCTTTGATGCATCACTATATATCACAAATCAATCATTTCCTGATGGTAGAGTTAAAATCGGAGCATTGACCAATCTCCTCTTCAAGTCTTCAAAACATTTTTCGCATTCCTTTATCCATACGAACTTAACCCATTTACATGTCAACTTGGTTAACGAGTTAGCCAATCAGGCGAAATTTTGAACAAATCGCCGATAATAACTTGTCAAACCAATGAAACCATATACCTCGGTTATGTTCATTGGTGTAGGTCATTCTTTGACTACCTTTGTCTTCGTAGGATCAACTGAGATTTCATATTTAGAGACAATATGGCCAAGAAAAGAAACTTCATGAAGCCAAAATTCACACTTGCTAAATTTCTCATATAACTATTTTCTTCTAAGAGTATCAATAATGATCCGTAATTGATTTTCATGATCCTCGTAGCTTTTAGAATACGCCAAGAAATCATCAATAAATACCACAACAAAATCATCAAGATATTGCTTGAATACTCTGTTCATTAGATCCATAAAAACAAATGATGCATTAGTCAATCCAAATCACATTACTGTAAACCGGTAATGTCCATATCTCATTCCAAATGCTAACTTTGGAATATCTTCCTTCTTTACTCACAATTGATGATACTCATAACGAAAGTCAACTTTGAAAAATATTGAGCTCCGTAAAGTTGATCGAATGAGTCATCAATGCGAGGTAGATGATACTTGTTCTTTATCATAATAACATTGATTTTCTTATAATCAATGCACAACCTTATCGATCCATCATTCTTCTTAACGAAAAGAACGGAAACTCTCCAATGTGAAACACTAGGGCGTATAAATCCCTTATTACACAACTCCTCTAGTTGTTTATTCAATTCCACTAATCACACAGTGGTCATTCTATAGAGTCTTTAATATTGATCTTGCATCAAAGATTAAATCAATCGAAAACTCAACTTCACACTTTGGTGGATGCCTAGGTAATTCCTCGGGAAATGCATCAACGTACTCCGTTCAATAAGTATATCCTCAATTTGAAGATTACATTTTCTATTTGTAGGTTACGTCTGCTCATCTTCCCCAAGAATCTCATTCAGAAGAGCTACTGGGGGTGGATCTAAACATGGTTCGGATGATGAAGTCACCCCTCTAAAGATAAGAAATTTCACATCTTCATTACGAATCGTAATTTCCTTCTCTTCATATTTTGAAAGTTAGTCCATACCAAGAATTATATCAAAGTCAACTATAGGTATAATAATAAAGTCAGCAAATAAAACATGTTTATATGCCATAATGGGGATCGTCTGACAAATCCTTGTTGCAATGAAACTTTCATTAGGTGTTTTGACTGATAACTCTCTTCTTAAAGTGCTAAGGAAATATCTAATTTTCTTGACAAACATAGAAGATATAAAAGAGTGCGATGATCCAGAATCAAATAAAGTATCAACTAAATTTGAGGCAATGATTAAAGTATTTGTCACCACATCTTTGGGAACTTCAACCACAGCTGTAGTGATCGCATAAGATTGGTCTTCTCCCCTCGGCCGCTTCTGTGGTAAATTCTCTTGGCGCTTGGGACATTGGTTGAATAATACCTCATTTCATTACAAGTAAAGCACTAGATAGAAGTGATCTCTTTCTTTCCCTTACATTCATTAGCCAGATAACCCTTATCTTCATACGTAACAAACTCTTATGTCCTTCAATCATTTTCCAGGATGTTTCTTTCCGCAATTTTCACATGATGGAAATTGCTTTATCTTCTTTCTTTTTTTTGATGTGTTCCCTTTTCCTTGGTGTTCGGGCAATCTCTTGTTCTCTTGATTTCCCTTGAATATATAGAATCCAGAAAATTCATTCTCTGTTTTGATGGCACATGATAATATTTCATCATATAATGAAAAGGTTTGAGAAACCAGTGCCCTTCGGAGACTTGGCTTAAGCGCTTCGAAGAAATGATCAATCTTGTTTTCTGAATTACGTATGTAATCCGTAGCATATTTGGCTAATCTTGTAAAGGTGGTCTCATACTCCCCAACACTTTCTTCTTTCTTTTGCTTTAAGCTGAGGAACTTTTTCTTCATTTAAGTTCGTTGCTCACAAGGGAAATACTTGTCGAAGAATGTTTCTTTAAAAGATTTTCATCCCATGTGTTCAATTTCTTCTTACTCCCTATTAGTTTGGATCAACGACCAATATTGATCAGCATCTCCTTTGAGACAATATAGTACAAGTATAACCTTTTCTCTTTCATCGCATCCCAAGGCCAGAAATATCTTTTCAAAAACGCAATTCATTGCTCAGCTACCACTGGATTAGTGGTTCCACTAAATGATAGGGGCTTCTATCGCATGAAGCGAACCAACATAGGAGAATCACGTTGTGAAACACTAGTTTGCTCCATTCGGGCAAGGTTATTTGTCATAACTTGAGTAAGTCACCCTAATATGACCATGATTTGCTCAGCTCCAACACTAATCGTATTGGCTTGCTCAGCAGGGAAATTTCTACATTTGCCACGAGTATTGATGCCATTCTTTCTGTCAAGCGTCATTTCTAAACAATAACATATACTGAATTAGTTCATAACATTATGAATTTTAAATCATAATCTATAATTCTAAATATGGTGTAACAACATAGATTTTCAATTTATGCATTGTTAATCTCGAAATCATAAACTTGGTTTCTTTGGAAACATCTTTAAATCATAAAATTATTTTCAAATCCTTCATTTGTAAAGAAAATATGAATTAACCAAAGCATATCCCCCAAAAGTGTCAAACCAGGTGCACAATAAGGGCACACTCACCATGCACCAGAATGATGGTCGAGATATACTCACCAACTCTTTTCAATGTTATTACCTCTACATACATCTGTGTCAAAATTACGTCAACTTGTAGTATCTAGACATGAATATATTGCTAGAAAAACCACATAATCTCTATATTACCAAAACTTTAGGATTGTTATTTTATACTTAAACTTATCTTCAAAGTCGGTCATAAGGTTATGTTCCCTAATCTGTGTTTTCTTAAATCTAATTTTCAGGATATTTACTAAACTTCTTTTGATGACAACTATAACAACCCCGACTCCAGTGATCAGAGCCGATGTCTACTTTATTTCATTGGTATAGATACAAGGGATCTAATTCCGAAGGACTGATCAGTTTAGTAGTCTAAGAGAATCAGATACATACATGATACTCATTTTACATTGGAAATAGAACATAAAACATAACAAAAGTCAATGCTTGGCATCCTTGAAAGTCATTCAAAGAATTCATCTTCATATCCTCAGGAAAGGAAACAAAATAAGAATGAGCTTAAATGCTCAATAAGGGTAACATACAGCGGAAGCTATCATGATTAATAAAGCATAATCAATATGACAAGGTAAATAAATGAAAACACGTCATTTAATTAATAACTTGAGCACGAAATGAATCCATGAATAATATCAATACAATAATCTCATGGATAATAACTGAACTCTCAATGAAGGAAGTGCTTAATATTGGACGTCATCTCAAACATCATGATATTTATACCGTCAAGACCTTGCACCAAGACTGTTTAATCGATGGGTAGGTAATACAGCAAAAACCCATTTAATTTGGCCAACTGATTCGTCTCATTAGACTATTGATACATCGAGAGGCTATTTATAACTGAGTTTCACCTGTCACTGCATGTCCAATGCATTCTTCATATATTGAATGATCAGTTCAATTTATAAACAATATGATTTAGAAATAAATATTTGTATTGAGTAAAGAATACGGATTTATCAAAATTTTCCCTAGTCAATCAAATAACTTTCATAGTAAAACACCGTATGTAAAAATGACACACAATTTAGGCAATAATCATATCAATGATACAAAGAATATGGATATTTAAAAGAAATGTAATGTTCAATGATCACAAGTGAATGTTTCCAAAGTTAACGACCAAAGAATTAATAAGAGATAAAGAGATGATCATCGGTTCATCGGGAATATAGGTTTTGTTATAAAATCATGTCCTTTGAAAAAATAAAGGAAATGGAAGTGAAATATTAAAATAAACTTTCATTAAAGAGTTTTCTTTGTAAAACCATTGAAAATGTGTAGAAGAAGTTAAATATCATAAAACGGTTACGGCGGCGAGGAAGTTTGTAAGTGTCGTATACGTTAAAAACATTCTTATTGCCTTTTTATAGAGAGTCGAAAACGACCCTATCGGAAAACATTAGAAATATTCCTTTCAAACTTTTTAAAAGACAAAGATAGCATAAAATGTTTTTGATAAATCATTTGAGTAAATAAAAGGACTTTTATAAAACAATTTTGAAAAATATGGACATGAAAGAAAAATACAACCGATCAAAAATGAAATAAGATCAACTTTTCTTTAAAACGTTTTTTTACGTGATTCAAGTGTCAAAGAGGGGAAAAGTTGGAAGAAAATATGGAAACACCTTAAATATCCAAAGGATAAGAAAATAGATGGATTTTATGAATGATGGATTATAAGATTCCCTCGATGAAAATTAAGACAATCCCAAAAAAATGAGATTGTGAAATAAATCCTCAACACTTTGGTAACTTTTAAATTGTAACCCCCTGAAATAATAAACTTGAATTGAAACATTAATCGTTATGAATAAATAGGTATTCATGTTAAATAAATCAAAGGGGCGGTATATACATCACATAAAAGTAAATAGGTACACAATATCAAATATGTCTCAATGAAATGAAAATTGAGACAAAATCTCTTACCTCACGCTTCTCTTTAATTGAACGTGTTCTAACCTCCTCTATAATGTTTTTAAACATGTTATTAATTTATATCAGAACCATATTTATATTTATAATATCATATATGATCCTCTTATAACATCTTATCACTCGTTCGCTAATAATATTTCATTATTTCCATTGTTTAGAGTGTTAACCATTTTGTTTTCTTACGCATGTTTTGTCGCAGAAGTTACAGTTCAGGTGCATAGGATATAATTTCATCACCTCTAAAATGATATTAACGTTATAAATATCATTCATTAGATACCTTTTTAGAATCACTCTTGAAATTTGGACGTGGAAGATGAATCACAGCGCTTCGCGGAAACGGTAGGTCATACGTACGAACGAGCGACGTTATCATTTCTTTAATAGATGAAAGGGTAAGAAAGTGGATGATATATTAATTTTTCAGAATCAATATTATGTCATAAGTATTGTAGATTGGGAAAACCCCCTTACCTTCAAGATGAGGCGGAGGCCTTCTTTTATAGATTGAGATAGAGGAATACACAAGTGAGTATTCCGATGTGGGACTCGGAAATACCCATAATAATAAAAAGAATAACAAAAAAGGGTTTAACACTCCCCCTCAAGCTGGACATGCCCAGCTTGGACAAGGAGTCCCACAAAAAATGACAGCAAACAAGATCAGACACACTCCCCCTCAAGCTGGGCTGCAGATGCTGTGGATGCTCAACTTGGAACTGAGCGAGGTCAGGCGAGCCCCTGGGAGACCTTTGGTGAAGAGGTCAGCAAGCTGGTCCGCCGTTGGAATGTGGCTAAAGCTGACAAGATTGTGCTCCAGGTGGTGTCGAAGAAAGTGGCAGTCCACCTCAATATGCTTCGTGCGTTCATGGAAGACGGGATTCGAAGCAATCTTGGTGGCTGCCTGATTGTCTCACCAGATGTGAGCAGAAGTCTGCTGAGGAAAGCCAAACTCCTGGAGGAGTTGGCGAAGCCAGAGGATCTCCGTAGTGACGGTGGTCATGGCACGGTACTCAGACTCCGCACTGGATCGGGAGACGACAATCTGTTTCTTGCTGCGCCAAGAGATGAGGTTGTCTGCCAAGAATATGGCAAACCCAGAAGTAGATCACCGAGTAGCAAGACAACCAGTATAATCAGCATCACAAAAGGCCTCAATATGTAGATGAGGATGCTGGGAGTAGTGGAGACCACGGGCAGAATCTCGCTTGATGTATTTGGCGATGCGGATGACAGCATCCCAATGTGACGTGATCAGATGCTCCATAAATTGACTTACTTTGCCAACAGCACAGGCAATGTCGGGACGAGTCATGGTAAGATAATTGAGTTTACCCATGAGTCGACGATACCGCTCTGGATGTGGATACAGTGCTGAAGAGGCATAAAGAGACCGTTCGCCAGGCTCCAGAGGCGTGCCGACAGCAGTGGTCTGTGTCAGCCCAGCATCCTGCAGAATATCCAACGCATATTTCTGTTGGCAGAGAGAGATGGTGTCCAAAGAATAAGAGACCTCGATGCCAAGGAAGTATGTGAGACGACTGAGATCCTTTGTGTGGAAGTGCTGGTGAAGGTGCCTCTTGAGATGGATGATACCTGCAGAGTCGCTGCCAGTGATGATGATATCATCCACATAAACGACCAATAAGATGCAGCCAGCGGAGGTCATTCTGTAGAACACAGTGTGGTCCTTCGTGCTGCGAGAGAGCCCAAAGTCGGTGACGACCGTGCTAAAGCGGCTGAACCAAGCATGGGGAGACTGCTTGAGGTCGTAAAGAGAGCGGCGGAGTCGACAGACTTGAGACTCGACGCCGGAGGCACAAAATCCGGGGGGCTGCTGCAGATAAACCTCTTCCTCAAGGAAGCCATGTAGGAATTCATTCTTGACATCCAGTTGATGAAGAGGCCAATGATGATGGGCGGCCAGAGAGATGAATAGTCGAACGGAGGTCATCTTGGCAACTGGGGAGAAGGTATCAAAGTAGTCAATACCGTAAGTCTGCGCGAAGTTCTTGGCCACCAGGCGGGCTTTGAGGCGATGAAGAGTGTCATCGGGATTCAGCCTGACTATGTAAATCCATTTGCTATCGACCGTCTGCTTCCCTGCGGGAAGGGTGACAAGATCCCAAGTATCCAGAGCCTGCAATTCATCCCGCATTGCTGCTAGCCACCCAGGGTGAGATTTGGCATCACCAACTGTGCGAGGAATAGACACTGTCTCCAGAGCGAACAGACCCCTGTATGAAAAAACAAATAGAGGAGTACTCTGGCAGGAGCGAGTACATTTCCGTAAGGCAATGGGCAAGTCCTCGGGTGGCGGGGCAGGAGCATCGGACAAAGCGGGGATGACGGTGTCATTGGCCGAGACGGGGGACACAGTTGATGGACGACGGGAGTAGACCTGACCAAAATGGGTGTCAACAAGGGTTGACACCGATGGAGGATGGATGATGAGAGGAAGACAATCATCAATGGCAGGGTCAGGATGAGGAGAGGGAAGGGAGTACGGAGAGCTCTCAACAAATGCGACGTCGGCCGAGATGACATACCGTCGTAGGTCGGATGAGAAGCAGCGATATCCGCGCTGAGTGTGGGAGTAGCCAAGAAAAATGCACCGAAGGGATTTGGGAGAGAGTTTGGAGAGGCCAGGACATGTGTCGCGAACGTAACAGAGGCATCCAAACACTCGAATGGGAAGGGAGTGAAGAGGGAGTGAGGAGAACAACGCCCGAAAAAAAGTCTCCCCCTGAAGGATGGAGGAAGGAATACGGTTTATAAGGTAGGTGGCGGTGAGAATTGCATCTCCCCAAAAATGCAGAGGCACCTGTCGGTGGAAGAGGAGGGCACGAGCAGTCTCCAGAATGTGTCGGTGTTTCCGCTCGGCCATACCATTCTGCTGGGGTGTATCAGGACAGGAGGTCTGATGAAGGATGCCTTTTGTCTGAAGAAACTGCCGAAAGGGAGTGGAGAGATACTCACGACCATTATCCGAGCGGAGACATTTTACAGAGATGGAAAATTGGTTTTGAATCTCATTGTAAAATGTCTGGAATGTAGAAAACACTTCGGAGCGTTCTCGAAGGAGATAAAGCCAAGTCATTCGTGAAAAATCATCAATGAAAGATATATAATATTTATATCCCGAATGACTCGAAATGGTACAAGGACCCCAGACGTCTGAATGAACCAAATCAAAAGGGTTTGAGGCCCTTGTATCCACACGAGAAATGTATGTAGTGCGATGATGTTTCGCAAATGTACATAACTCACAATGAAACGAATTATGCCGACTAAAGTCTGGAAAAAGCTGATGAATGGTGGCGGCAGGCGGGTGTCTCAACCGGAAATGAAGATCTGATGCTCGAGCAGAGGTAGACGTGCAAGTGATAGGTGCCGGTCCATCGAACATGTAGAGCCCGTCCTGAAGCTGGCCTCTACCAAGTTCCCGGTTCGTAGTCCGCTCCTGAAATATAACACCAGAGGAGGTAAAAATGGCAGCACAGTTATAATCTCTTGTCAGCTTACTGATGGAAAGAAGATTAAATGGACTGCGGGGCACATGTGTCACACATGGTAGGTGAAGCGATGACGTCAGGGAGCATGCGCCGAAGCCTGCAATGGGGATAGTGGAGCCATCGGCGACGGTGATGGTCGATGAACCGGTATAAGGGCAGTAAGAGGTTAACATACCAGCATCACCGATGAAGTGGTCGGAGGCACCTGAATCGAGCATCCATGCAGGGGAGCGACGACCGACAAAGGCAGCGGAGTGAACAGAATGGGCCAGAGAAGCCGAGGATGGACCGGGTCCTGCGGGGTCCCGAGGATCATGAGTCAGTCGGATGTCGGCCATAGACAGGTCCAGAGATGGTGGAAGAGTGGCGACTGTCGAGGAAGTCTCCTGGACCGCGGTATGTCCCTGCCTCGGGCGCTGAGATGGACGCCCATGTAGAACCCAACACCGGTCGATCAGGTGGTCAAGCTTGCCACAATGTTGACAGAGGGGACATGGACGACCTTCCACACGGCCACGTCCATGAGGGCCTGAGGAGCGTCTACCACCATGTCCGACGAGAGCTGAGTGGTCGATGATTGGGGCGGGAGGGGGAAGAGCCCGTTGGGCCTTGCTCAGCCGATGATAAACCTGTGGGATCACCAACGACGAAGGGCTGGCGAGCAGCTCAGTTGCCATGATGGCAAATTCCGGAGCGAGGCCGCTGAGAAGAGTGAAGATGCAGAGTTGGTCCCGCTGGGTCTGAGCCTCTGCCGGTGTCTGGGGAACGGGCCACAACTCCTGGAATTCATCACGAAACCCTTTCCATTCCAGGAAATATGCAGTGAAGGACTTGTCCTGCTGTCGAATATGGGACAGGCGCTGGAGGATATCGGACACCCGAGCCAGGTAGTTGGTCTCGGAATACATAATGTTCAAGGAGTCCCATAGCTCCTTGACTATATTTGTTGTGCGGGTGACATCCTTGACCGATCGATCCATTGAATTGACCAGCAGAGTGAAGATCTTGCTATCGGCAAGCTTCCATTTACGGTATTTGGGGTCAGTCGAAGCCGGGGGAGGATCCTCAAGGTGATGATCAAGTTCCATCCCGGTCAGGGACATCACCACAATCTTCCGCCAGATGGAGAAATTTGTGGAGTCCAACCGGTCATCGACGAGGCGAGTGGAAGCGGTTATCATTTGAGGCAGAGGGAAGGGGTCTGCCATGGAAGTGGCGGGTAGCGGTTGAAGACGCTGCTGTGGGCAGCGCCGGAATCAGCGGGCGTGTCGGGCGTGCCGAGAACCCATGAGAAGCAGCGGACAGCAGGAGGGCGTCGGGAGGGCGCCGGGAGGAGCCGGTTTGCCTTGAGGAAGCCGGGTCGCCTGGAGAGAGAGGCCTGGACCGGTTCGCTTGGAGGGAGTCGCGGCTGGAGAGGGGGGGAAATATGGGATGCCTACGCCGGGAGGGTTCATCGGCGGAAAGGGAGGAAGGCCGGCGTGGACGGCGGGAGGGATCCACCGGGGAATCCGCGGGAGGGATGCCGGGTGAGCCGCGGGTGATCCGCGAGAGCCGCCGCTCGCAAAGGAGGAGGGCCGCCGGGGGATTCGCGGGAGGCGGCGCGCACACAGGAGGACCGCCGGGGGAGGGCCGCAGGAGACGCCGCTCGCAAAGGAGGAGGGCCGCCGGGGGGGGAGCCTTCGGGGGATACGTGGGAGGCAGCGCGCGCATAGGATGACCGCCAGGGGAAGGCCGCGGGAGGATCTGCGGGAGGCGCCACGCGCACAGGAGGATCGCCAGGGAGGGCCGCAGGAGGCCGGGCCCGGACGGTGCAGGGAGGCGCAGGGTGCCAGGGAAGGGCGCCGCTGGAGGGCAGACCAAGGAGGGAGGAGGGGGGGCCGCGTAGGGCAAACCTAGGAGGGAAGGGTGCCACTTAGGGCAGAGTGGGGAGGGTTCAGGAATAAGGTTCCCTTTGATACCATGTAGATTGGAAAAACCCCCTTACCTCCAAGGTGAGGCGGAGGCCTTTTATAGATTGAGATAGAGGAATACACAAGTGAGTATTCCGATGTGGGACTCGGAAATACCCATAATAATAAAAAGAATAACAAAAGAGGGTTTAACAAGTATCATATATATTCATGAGTTCCATCATTATGATTATTCATGTGAGTCAGTGATGGAAAACAAATTGCATCGGTTCACGAGGCGATAGTCCGACGTACATACGAGCGATGGTTTTGTTTTCCATTTGATGGAAAAGGAGAGAGATAAATATTATGCCATAAACATAATAACATCTCATTATATGAGAGATAATGGTGTTATTTTATTGGAATTGTTAAGACATAATTAAAGGTGGTAAAAGAAGAAGTAAAAAAGAAATAGCATGGTGAAGACGAATACCTTCGCTTAGAAAAACCTACTTTGGATCTCTTATTAAGAACCCTAGGATTGGTCTTTTGAGAGGACCATCGCCTCTAGAATGTGGCTAAGGATGTTGGGGAGAGATTTTTGCAGGAGTTGGTCGAATAAAAGGCTTGAGAGGTGTAAAGAAGTGAGGGAATGAGGTGCGCTTTTATAATTGAGATGAGTGACACTTGTAATTTTTCAATGTTTTATAATTGTTAAAGTAAAAGAGTGAAGACCCAATCCCCAAGGTCCTCTCTAAAGGAGGCCTTGAGGTTCTTTTATAAGGAATAATAAAGACCACATCGGACCACAAGTCCGATGTGGGATGCAGACTCCAACACTCCCCCTCAAGCTAGGTGTACCTAGCTTGAACACATAAAGAAAAACAAAGCAATCAACAGACGCTGCAAACACTCCCCCTCAAGCTGGACATACCCAGCTTGATTACAAAACAAGACAAAACAATGAAAAGATAAACCGCCATGGCTGTTGTTCCCCCTCAAGAAGGTTATGGATAATGGAAGAAAAAGGCTATGCCAACAAGGCACTGGGAAAGCCGCATAGGCGGGGCCGGACGACAGAGTGTCGGGAAATCCGCATTGGCGGGCCGATCGTTAGAGCGCCAGGAAAGCCGCACGAGCGGGCCGGTCGTTAGAGCGCCAGGAAAGCCGCACGAGCGGGCCAGTCGTCGGAGCGCCGGGAAATCTGAACTGGCGAGCCGATCGTTGGGAAGCGGGGATTCCGCAGGAGGAGGCTGGCATGGAGGCGGGGGCTGCCTCAGGAGGCCGGGGTGGAGGGAGCAGCAGTGGACAGGGAGAGAGACAGTGGAGGATCATCGCGCCGAGAGGGCCTGTGCAGAAGGCCAAAGCTTAAGAAGAGGCGCCACGCAGAGGTGGAGGAGGTGTGGAAGCAGAAGAAGCAGCGCGGTTTGGTCACGATGTGCACACAAGAGGGGAGGAGCCATCGGGAGGGAAGAGCGGCCTGTCGCGGAAGGGGAGAAACAAAAAAAAATCGGCACGCAAGAATAGCACAGGTCGGCGGACGAAGGGGTCGTGGTGGAGCCGTCAAGGCTGATCTGGAGGAGGTGGGCCGTCGGGCGTCATCGGATGGATGGGCGGTGCACGGGAGTCGCCGACGTGGGAGTCCGATGGGAGGGAGCCGCCGGGAGGGAGGAACCGCTGAGGTTCGTCACAAACAGAAGAAGACCGCATGGGAGGGAGTTGTTGTCGAGCGCACTAGGGCAGCGCAGATGGGCCGTCGCACAGGAGAGCGTTGGGAGGAGGAGGACGCCGAGCAGGGGAGACATCGCGCAGGGAAGCGTCGTCACACGAGAGAAAGACGGGAGGAGTCGGTCGTCCGCGTCGGAGGCGAGGAAACGTCGGAGGCAAGGCCTGGAGTCGCCAGGAGGGCGCGACGGAGGCGGGGGTTGGCGACCGCGACGGGAGGAGAAGTGCGCAGCAGTGGAGTCGGGATGCGCCGCGGGAGGGCGGGCCGGGATGCGCCGCGCTAATCAGGAGGCAGAAGGAAGGGCGGGGCCGAACAACGCTGGGAGTCCGCAGGGAGGGCGGGGCCGGACAGAACCGGGAGTCCGCAGGGGGCGGCGCTTATGGAGGCCAAAGGGCTTGGGGCCACTGCCCCCCACTGGGGGGAGAATCCTAGAAATACCTAGGGCTTGAAAAAAAAATTGAGTGAGTCTCGGGTTGGATTAAACCTCCTCTGATACCATGTTAAAGTAAAAGAGTGAAGACTCAATCCCCAAGATCCTCTCTAAAGGAGGCCTTGAGATTCTTTTATAAGGAATAATAAAAACCACATCGGACCACAAGTCCGATGTGGGATGCAGACTCCAACAATAATAATTTCAAGTCACTTGCTTGGACATATGGCTCCAAAATGGCTCATATTCGAAGGTGATAAGGGTAAAGGTCGAAATCCAACAAACCAATAGGGTTTCAGCAAGTATCTAGTTCATTTTAACCCTTATCCTTTTAGGTTAACCCCACAGTAAACCCGTTTTCACCTTAACCGTGATAATTAATTTTTACTGTTTTTACTATTCATTATGACCAAAAATTAAGTTGACATTATTACCTAATATTAATTATAGTGATTCCAAATATGAAATCCATTTTATCAAATTCAATTCACAGAGGTGAAAATTTTTAATTTAAAAATAAACCGGCAAAACGTGTCAAAAAACGATTTTTCAATAAATGCGTTTTTCAAGCATAAAATGATCTTACATTAACTATATGACTAGTAATCATCATTATATGAATTTAAATTCATATAGTTAGATATATAATTTATACATTTCATTTAAATCATTCATCATTAAAATTATTTTAATTAATTAAAATGGAAAGACATTATGCGCCTTTTAAAAAAACAGTTTTCTGAAAAATATCCATTTTTACCACCAAATGATCTTATCTTTATTTCGATCAAATTGATAGTCAATAAATTGTTAGTTCTACATATTATAACACGTTATTATAAATAAAAGGAAGAATAGTCAAGTACTACATTTTCAATTATTTATAAAATCTTATTTCTAAGGAAAAATTTCAAAATTTCATTTTAGACTTATTTTGACCAAGTTCAAAATCAATATTCATCCTATCAAATTAGAATTTTCGTGACACGAAATATTAAAATATGCATTGTATTGTAGTTCTATTAAAATAAAATGTTCACTTGCTATAATTGAAGCTCGGGTGTTACATATTCTAACACATTACATCCTGCCTCCTCTGATAACTCCCCCCTCCTGTTCGACTTCCTTTGTCGTTGTTGATTCTCCTATTCATACCCCTCTCCCTCCTTGTGCTACTTGCTTTGGTGCCTCCTAACCAGCCCCTCCTGGAGCACTTTACAATCGTCTATCTTGTCAAAACGAAGTCCAATTTTGCTGCTATGAACCAGGACATAGAATTTGTTGCCATTCACTCACTTCACGTCCATTTAATGTGTGCAGGCCTCCGCGAAATTGAAGACCCACTCCTTTTCTTGTTATTAGATCGACATGCCAAGCCAGGTGCATTGTCTGTAACCGCGTTTCGAGATTATGTAATTGAACCCAACTGTGAATCTCCTCTTGCAAACTATAAAGGAAGTATCCTGCATATTGTTTCTTTGGTTGGCGCGGCATCAACGAAGCCAGGTATTCAAACTGCAAAATATAATCCTAGACCGTTCCCTTTTGTTGTAGTGTTGTCATCACCTCGTATGGATTTTGAATTTCCAGGCCACAAAATCGCTCCATCGATACTTTTTTAAACACTAGTCAAGTCACTTCAGGGAGGACTTCCCCTAAGATGGTGAATCAGTGGATCGCAACAACTTTCATGCTTACTTGCGCAAGTGGTACTTTCATCTCTTCCGATGCCTGATTGATCTGAAAATATAGTTCAACTTGCGTTATCCATCCTCTCGGATCTCTCTCATCAAACACGGGTAGCTCAACCCACCTCACAACAGAGGATTGATCATTTCCAGTGCCGGTTGTGTTTGCTGCCAGAACCACATCCTGCCTCTACTTTCTCATTCCACCAGTCTCCTCCGAATGTGACTCGTTCATATCTGTCACCGTCAAGACCGCCGCTCTTCTTGTTGTGGCATCTTCTCCAAGTGATGCATCAGGTTTGCGATGTATTTGCAGAATTCAATCTGTTCCCCCCTCTCAACCATTCCCGTTCACTGCTCCATTCCTTCTAAACGTGTCTGGTATCGTGTCTCCATCTTCCTCCTCCAGTAGGGGTGAGTATCCGACAGATTGGACCAATTGATAAGACACACAACCCAAAGAAATCCTTTATGTATTACAAATAAGCAGTATGAGAAGTACAGTATAGAGTAGAAGAGAAAAACCATAAAAGAAAATACAGGAGGCTTCTTCTCTCCCACCCAAGCCACCTGGTCATCGCCCAAATTCTTCTCTAATTCCCTTCTCTCCCAGTCCACTCCCCTTATAACCACCGTCCCCCACCACCCCATGAGATCCCTAACAAACAGCAGTGGAGACCATAACAAACTGCTTAGTTTGTTAGACTAACCAGATGCTCCAGATTCTTCTGTGAGGACCCTTTTACCCCTTCTGGAATATACTTTCCAGACTCTGGTAGTATCCCGTGCCCTATTATGGAGCGCCTGGATTGCAGCAGCAGAGGGCTGGCATGCCTGGATTGAAGGGTGCTGAACTGCTAGCATGACCTGCTTGAGGTGCGGCTGGAAGGAAACACACAAAAGGAGAAGGCAAGGGAGCAGACTTGGAGTAAGGTGCACGACTAGGTTAGATGCAAAGGCGCCTGGTGTGACAGACGCAGGCATCTTGGCTGGCACGTGTGCAAAGGGGCTCAGCACCGGTGCATGCATGCCAAGAGGAGGGGCACCAGGAGGTGCCTCGCTTGGAGAGCTCGCGCAGAAGATACACTGCAGTGGCATGTGTCTTGGCTGGCACGCATCTAGCAGGAGATCTGTGGTGCGAGGCAGAAGGGCACAAGCCATGAGGAAGGAGGGGGCATGCCTGGAGAGGGCATGCCTGGAGGGTGCACACCTAGAGGAAACACACCTGGGGCACAAGAGAGTGCCTGGAGAAAGCACCACCAAGAGAGGGGGGGCATGTCAGAGAGAGACGTGCCTAGATATGCCTGGAGCCAGGCACCCAAGCGCCTGCGTCTAGGGGAAGGATAGGAGAGGAGAGAAACCTAGGTTTTACCGGGCCGTTAGAAAGAACAGACCAAGAAAACTGTCCCTAATGAGAACGAAACTCTTTATTTATAGAGATGAATCACGAGATACGGAATAAATAGAAAATACAACATTCAAATTAGAGAAAAAAGAGAGAGGATAAATATATTGATCCTAAACAGACCCATGTCCTAATTATTTAAATACTCTATCATAATCTAAAACATTTTTGAAAAATGAAAATAGAAAGGTTCTCCAAAACCAAACACAACCCAAGGATTTCCTTTTTTTCTTTCTTCACAACCCTAGGATTTCTTCAATGGATGTGTGACTTGCCAACAATCAATGGAAGATTTTACAAAAGATATGGCACTGGTAGCATTAATGACTACATAAAAGATCACAGTTCTATTCTTTAATCAAAGAAAGTCTATATAAAACTAAATGACAAATAACCTCACCTCACTACTTTTCAGCAGCTCCTGGGATGAATCCATAGACTCCTCGCCAAGACTAGAACAATTTTCTGGCTTAAGTGGTAAGATTCCCTCATTCAACTTATCAGGCAATGAAAAAGCTACATAGGACATACGTTGTGGGCAATGCTTCCTGGTAGCTGCACTATACAAAGATCTCTGAGTGCTTTTGGTCTGTAAATTCTTCAACTTCCATGAACACCAAGATGCTTGTTTGTCAAGACAGCTCCTATTAAAATCAATACAAAAATGAGTAAAGTCTAGGAATTCAGCAAACAAAACATAAAGAAGGAAGTCTGGCAGCCATATTTCGGGAACATAAACATCAAATTTAACAATAATTGTTTCCATGCAATTTTAAAAGCAAAAAACAATTTATGTTTTATAAAAAATAAAATAATCAAGTCAACTAAAATACACTTAAAACATGAAATAAAATCATGAATAACATAGCCACAAATAATGCTTTTAGAAAATAGACTAACAAATCCAAAATTTTGATTTTTTGGCAATGGAAAGACCATAAAATCCTTTTAAATTAAATAAAGAAATGAAAAATGTGAAGGGAAAGAGAACTTTTTGAGTCAGAAAAAATAATCAGAAACAGAATGCTTGATAGAGTAATAAAAAGGCCAAAAACAAATTGGCAAACAGATCCATCTCAAAATAAGAGGGAAAAGACAAAGTGGCAAAGCAGATGCAGTAAAAAGCAATCATTTATCCGCAACCATTTTCAGCATATCCACAAACTCCAAAAATCGCAAGAAAAAATGACAATGATATATCACAAAAAAAGGGTAAACAAAAAGCAGATTTCAGTCCATATAAATAAAATTTATACTTCCAATTGGAAAAGTACAATAAATTTAAGAGGGAAGCAATGAAACTTTGAGTTCTTATTAAGCCCAAATGATGACTTTAAATAATTTAAAACTGATGATGCATGTAAGCATGTTGAAAAATTTTATTCAACGGATTTTTATGTACAAGCGATGTAATATTTATTTGAGATGTCAACTACAATACTATGAATTTGATATATCTTATGAGGAACACTTTCAGAATATGTCTAACATAATGTAAAGCGTTAGTAAAAACAAAAAAAAAGTTGAATAACTATTATTAAAAAAAGCCAAGGCCTCCAGGTCAATCTCTCAAATGTAAGTCCTCAAATTATCCCTCAAAAGTAATAGTCTTCGCATCACACTCACAAATTCAAGGTCTTCAAGTCACCCTTAAATGTAACATCTTCAGACCACCCTTCATGTTTAAAGGCATTCAGGAGCCCTGAAGTAATGGTCTTCGCATCACACTCGCAAATTCAAGGTCTTCAAGTCACCCTTAAATGTAACATCTTCAGACCACCCTTCATGTTTAAAGGCATTCAGGAGCCCTGAAAGCCTTCGGGTCAAATTTGAAAGAAAAAAAATTACAAGTCAATCTATCTTATCTTGAATCATTCTATTTCTACAACTGTTACACAAACATTTTCAGTTATGAAAATCCTCATTTCACAATTGGATGACACAAAAAAAAAATAAGGATTTCATGGTTGATCATATAAAAAAAACTAGCTTTTTAGATTCAACTATATATAAATGATGGATATTTTTTAATTATTTTAAGCCACAATTTTAATCACTGTTATTCCGTTTTCTTGTGCATGCATTTTGATAAAGTCAACTTGCATCTATTGGCCCAAACCTTCCTATCAATGTGAATTGACAAAGTCTAGATGCATTCATCGGTCCCCTCTTTCCCATTAATATGAACTAATCAAAGCCAACTGCATTTGTTGGTCAGCACCTTCCTATTAATTGAACAGTGACTGGCCAAAGATGAAAAACATTTATGTTGAGTCCACTGCTCAAAGATATGTGTTTGCTGGCACTGATGGTTGGAATGGATAACATTTAGGTTGAGCCCAATACTCGACATTATGTGTTTGTTGTTGACACTGGTGACTAAGTTGGCTTCAATGATGAATTTGAAGTGTTTTCAAAGTTGAGGTCTGTTGTTGAATAGTTGTTATATTAGCTTTGAGTAGAGGAAGCTGGATTTGGCAAAGCGTTAAAACAATATGAGAGGCCGTTCATAACAGTGAGTACTGATGAACATGGTTGTTGGTACGTAGGTGAAGTCTTCAAATATCAGGAAATTTTTGTTTCAAATAATAGCAGATATCTCGGAGTGCATATGTGAAAACTTACAAACTTCGGTCTACAAAAGACCTTGAGATCATCTGAATGAAAGGGCGTTTGCAAAAGACTTTAAAGTCATCCGTATGGGCATAAAATTGTCCGTGCAAAAAAAGAAAGTTTGTAAAGGACCTAGAAGGCCATCCATATCAAGTATTGTAGGCATGCATTGCTTGACAGGTGAAACTCAAGGTGGAAGCAGATAGTTTGATTTTTGATGGGAATGAAAATGTAAGGATCGCACTCGCACTTGCTCGGCTGCTAGGTTTCATGACCTAGCGGTGATGGCCACCCCTCCGGCCCCTGCCCCTTCCCCTCCATGGGGGGGAGGGGGGGGCATTGGCGGTTCTTTCCTCAGCTCGCCCTAGGGAGTTCATCCCCTTCACGGTCCCGATTCCCTTCCAACTTTTCCTAGCATCACTATGAGTCCAAAGGTTCCTTGGCTTGACAATGAAGTTCCGAAACTGGCGTTATCTTCTCTGGAATTCACGGAAGCTTCTCTAGTGGCCTGATTCGACCGGTGGCGGGTGGCAGGTGGCGGTTGATTTCTTCGACAGATTCCTCAACATTGTTTGGGGTTTGCAGGAACGTGCGATTGTAGGGTTATTGGATTTGAGGCACATTTTGATTCAATTCACGAACGAGGAAGAAGATCTCGCTTTCGCCAGGTCTAAAGTCAAACGACTTATCCATAGGTCGGAGCGGGATGGCAAGAGGGGAGTGAATTGCCTTTCAAAAATAAAAACACTAAAAGCAAAGAGCATTCACAAAATAAATTTATAACAAGAATAAAGAGGTGTATAAGTAGGGGAATATGAAATATTAATTTAATCGAAGCAATCTTAATCAATCGAATTAGGAAATATCAAGATTTGATCAAGTAAGCACAACGAAATAAAGTTATGGGTATCGCAATTTGATTAATTAAGTGAATCGAATATAAAAACGACTATATCAAATTAATCGATAACTTTGATTGCGTAAGCGTGACGATAAAATAATGGTGTATCGATGTAATTTGATTGAAGCGTTGCAAATATAAAAAGCGATATGGAAATAAAAAGAGGAGACAAGATTTGATAAAGGAATTCGGCAATAGCTCGGTGTGAGCCCCTATGTCTCATCTGCTTGGGTTGAAAGGTTTTTGTATTTCTCTCTTGACTTTAATGGAGATCAAGTAACCAAATCATCTCTTGCTTTTTGGCAGTTGTAACAAGAAATTCATCTCCCTTTAACGGTAGTAAGCACCCGTTGATGAAGATCTCTCCCTTTGTGATTGTGAGCACCCGTCCCTCTTGGTTTTCAAAGGTTGTAGTAAGAAACCAGTTGTAGAAGAAAATGAGGAGATTTGTTTGGCGCAAATCCGTTACAAAGTTGCTCTCTTATCTCTCAAGAGGATAGAACAATTTGAGAGGAGAGATAGAGAGGTAATGTAGATGAAAGCCTAGAAGATTGAAAATTGAAATTGACAATTGAAGGAAGGCTTTGAGATTGATGTAGATGGTCGCTTTGATTCGTCGTTGGCACGCTCAAATCCATTTTTAATTCCACCTGCAAAACCGTACTCCTTACCTTAATGAAAGGTGAAGCCCTTTATTTATAGATAGAGGAATACTAATACATGTAAGAGAAAATCAATGCGGGACTCTAAAATACAAGTAAACGGATCCAACACTCTCCATCAAGCTAGAACAGGTATAGCTTGGAATAAAAGTCTCACAAACAAAAAACAAAGAGAGAAAACATCAAAAAGACCGAACACACACCCTCAAGCTGGATTGTTGATGTTGTGTATGCCCAGCTTGGTGCATAGAGAATCCAGTCGAGCTCCCGGTAAGTCTTTGGTGAAAATGTCGACAAGCTGATGAACAATTGGAATGTAGTTAAAGGTTATATGTTTTTGCTCAAGGTGATGACGAAGGAAGTGACAGTCAATTTCAATGTGATTCGTGTGTTCATGGAAGACTGAATTAGAAGCAATCTTTGTCGCTGTCTGATTATCACACCAAATATGAGCAGGAGTCCGTATAGGGAAACCAATTTCATGAAAAATGTGACGAAACCAAAGAATTTCGGTAGTGAATGTGGTCATCGCGGGATATTCATATTCAGCACTGGATCTGAAGATGACAGTTTGTTTCTTGCTTCGTCAGGAGATTAGGTTACCGGCCAGAAAAACCACAAACCTAGAAGTAGAGTTTCAAGTAGATAAGCATTCAGCGTAGTCGGCATCACAGAAGGTCTCAATGTTCAGATAATCATGATGTGAATACCAAAGACCACAGGCAGGGTCTTTCTTAATCTATTTGACAATGCGAAGGACAGTGTCTCATTGGAATTTCGTCGGATGTTCCATGAATTGAATGACCTTGCTGACAGCGCAGGCAATATCTAGACGAGTCATTGTGAGATAATTGAGTTTTCTCACAAGACGACGATACATATCTGGATGAAAATATGGGTTAATGGGATCATGAAGGGATCATTCCCCTGGTTCAAGAGGAGTGTCGATGGCAGTTGCCTGCGACAAACCAGTATCTTGTAAGATATCCAATACATATTTTTGTTGTGAAAGAAAGAAGTCAGTTGAAGAGCGAGAGACTTCAATGTCAAGAAAATATTTCAAAGGACCCAAGTCTTTGGTATGAAACTGTTGTTGAAGATAAACCTTGAGCTAGACAATGTCATGCGAGTCGCTACCAATAATAATGATATCATCAATGTACACAACCAACGGGATGCAGGCAAAGGGCATTTGTTGATAAAAAACAGTGTAATCCTTCATACTCTAAGATAGACCAAATGTAATGATGACAATACGAAATCTGTCAACCGACGCACAAGGAGACTGCTTGAGTCCATAAAGAGACCGACGAAGCCGACAAACATGAGAACCGACCCCTGGGGCAATGAAGCCAGGAGGTTATTGCAAATAGACTTTCCCGTCAAGAAAACCATATATGAACGCATTTTTGACATCAAGTTGGTGAAGAAATCAATGATAAGCAGCTGCAAGAGAGATGGATAATCAAACAGATGTCATTTTAGCAACCGGAGAGAAAGTGTCGAAATAATCAACATCATATGTCTGAAAAAAGGTTTTGGCCACAACGCGTGCATTAAGGCGATAAAGAGTACCATCAACATTTAGACAGAAGGTATAAATCCATTTGCTGCCAAAAACCTATTTACTTGCCAAAATGGGGACCAGATCCCAGGTGTGATTGTCGTCCAATGCCTATAATTTATCCTACATTGCTTGAAGCCAACTAGGGTGAGATTTAGACTCGGCAACCATACGAGGAATAGAAATCGTCTCCAAAACAGAGAAGTCATTGTAGGAAGTTGTGTATATAGGATCATTCTGGCAAGAACGGGTATCTTTCTGCAGTGTAATAGGCAAGTCATCTGTGCCCGGAGTAAGAGAAACTGAAGAAGTCGAGGAAATGGCTTCCTCGGTCTGGGCAGGAGGCATATTCGATGGAAGGTGAGAGTGAACAGAACCAAAGCGACGATCATCAAAGCGAGACAACGGAGGCAAGGGTGGGTGGATGGTGAGAGGCAGGACAGTCATCAATTGTGGTATTGAGGTGGGGAGAGGGTGGAAAGGATGAGAATTGAGAGTTCTCAATAAAGGAGACACCAACGGAGATGATATAACGTCGTAAGTCAGGAGAGAAGCAACGATACCCGCACTGGGTGCGAGAGTAACCCAAAAAGATGCAACGGATGGCTTTTGGAGAAAATTTGATGAAATGGAGACGAGTGTCACGAACATAACAGAGACTCAAACACACGAAGTGGAAGAGTGGGGAGGGAGAGGGGAAAAGACCCCGAAATGGGTTCTCCCCCAGAAGGATGGAAGAAAGAAGGCGATTTATAAGATAGGTGGCAGTAAGAATAACATCCCCAAAAATGAAGAGACACCTGCATGTGAAATAATAGGGCACAAGCAGTTTCAAAAATATGACGATGTTTACGCTCGGCCACATCATTCTGCTGAGGTGTATCAGGGCAGGATGTTTCACGGACACCATAATCCTTGAGAAAGTGCTGGAGTGAAGAAGATAAATATTCTCGTCCATTGCCCGAGTGAAGACATTTAATAGGCGTGGAGAACTGAGTGTGATTCAATTTAGGATAATCGATACAAAGTCGAAGAGTAATATTCGTCTTCTTTACAAATAAAATCGAGGCGGCCCAAGGCGATGTACTTGGTCTAATAAAGCATTTACCTTCGAATTTTTCCAATTGGACCTTTAGTTCACGCAATTCTATTAGTGTCATTCTATATGATGGAAGCAAAATGGGACTTGTTCCTGGGGGTGGGTTGATAGAAAATTTCACTTCCCTTTCGGGTGGCAGTCCCGGAAAATTATCTGGAAGACATTAGGGTATCGATCTACTATATCAGGAAAATCCCTACTTTTGATTGCATCACTAGCCCCAAGGTTATTGTTGCCAACTGATTCGAGATGGTTCCAACCACTATCACTAAAGGCTCTGCTCTATCACTATTCATGTCTCATTCCCCTTTGAAAAGATGAACAGCTCCATCAGGAGATGGGAAAGTAGCTCGACGAGGGTAGCATTCAATATGGGCCTTGAATGCTACCAACCAATTCATTCCCAAAATTTGATCAAAGATATCGATCACCAACGCAATGAAGTCCCGCAAAAACTGGGCTACGTCAATGGTAATTGAACATGTCGAACACTTATCCTCTGCACTCTCATTGTCTGAGGGGTGTCCTGATGCTCAAGACATAAGCTCATTTGATTTATCACGCGAGAAGCGGGCTCATTTGATTTACCATGTGAGAAGCAATAAAAAAGTGGAACGCACCGGTGTAAAACAAAACATGCATTAAAGTTGAATCAATAAGAATAGTACCTCGCACCGTCGAGGGACCTGGTTCTTCATTTGCCACAGCCTGCTCGGCCCCACAAAGTTGTCGGTCAACCCCTCTAGAACAGTTCTTGCCCTCGTGTTGAGATAGTGTCTGCTGGGATGTCGTGGTGTCCCTGGAATCACCCTAACTAAATCGATTCTGGGGACGAGAACCACTCTGGCGAGATCGCCCTGTTTGAGCATGAGAGGCTTGAGTCATGTTAGAACCATCAACACTTTTCTGACTTCGGAGGATGAGAGCAGAAACGTTTGATATATCCCATTCGGCCACAGTTGCGACACTCACGAAGTGATGTCGCGCATTCCCTCTTAAAGTGGTCCAAAGAGCCACATCGAAAGCAACCTTCTCGGTTATTACCGTGTGGAGGAAAAGAAACGGACCTTGTAGATTGGTTATCTGGTGCTCAGTCACCCTCGGAGTAATTTTCCCTTCTACGCTTATTTTCGCTGCTGGAGTTTCCACTTTTACCCGGGTGGACAAAGGTGTTCCCTCCGTTATAATTTCCCACTAGTCCTTTTCCACCACCATCGCCTTGTTCACCAACTCAATGTGATTATCGATGCAAAACACCACCACTTTAGAGCGAATGTCAAGTCATAAATATAGCAACTCAAACCTCTTACACATATTATTACATGATTTTTAACATAAATATCTAATAAACACAGCTCAAGGATCCAGAGACCTAGTGTCTTCGGAAGACTTGGTTCATAAAACATCAACATGAATCTAAATTACAACATCTTTATTTTAAACTTCATAATGTGCTCCTAGATCTCTTTGAATTTCTAAAAGAGCATAGGATAATCTGGGAAATACATAAACAAAAGGGGTAAGTTATAAAGCTCAGTAAGGGAATAAGCATGATCGCGAAGCATAGCATATGAGTCATATGGCATAACATGATAACAAAAAATACAAAGCTCGTGAATAATCATATGGAAACATGACATAAAGAATATGGCATCATGAGATCAAGGCATCGTAGGAATGTAGTAGCAACATAAAACATGGCATAAGTGTAAGTCAAGACTAACCGCCAAGACAACATATCATAGTGGACAAAGTCTCATGGTGGATTAGGTTTACTCCCCGATCCCATACATATCGGCTAATGAACTGTAAACATTACCAAATGCATTGAAGGGCTATTAGAACGCACTCTTCATAAAATGTACATGCATATTTGTGACACATAAGGAAATCAAACATAAGACATGAGCATCGAAAAAACCTAAGAAAAGAAAATGGGTTACATAATCATGTCTTATAGCATAACCAAATGACATATCATAATGGTTTCCATGAAAGAAGGAATCAAAGCATTCTTGGACATTCATAGATGAAAAATAAGCATAAGCCAAGAAAAATGACGTCCAAGTGAAATGAAGGCATGAAAAGGAGTGGAGAACTTTAGAAATGTAACACTTAAGCGGAGTTTTAGGGAAAAGGGTAAAGAATCATTAAAGAGGGTAAGAGCATAATAATTTCCATAAAACCATAAATGGGGTAGTACATGAAATGTGGTAAGAAAAAGAGAAGTTCCCTTTAATCAGGTCATCTAGAATGAAATTGAGAAGATTACCTTAATTTTGTGTATATCCCCAATGTGTATATACAGAATATTAAAGCAATGCATGAGAATAATAGTGTGATGAAGTGAGTTTTGGAGGGAAAAGGCATGACCCAAAATAAAGGAGGGTGGTTCAGAAGTTCCCTTACCTCAAGTCCTGATCCGCTCGATACAGTCGTCTAACTTCCTGAATAATAAAATTAAATTTATTAAATATTTCTTTTTCAGATATATTTCACTTATTATTTCTTTTATCTTTGTTTATGATCATTTTATCATGATATTATGATTGTGTACATTTTCCCACGAACTTTCATTGCACGGTTCGAAGGTCGCATTAGTTTGTAGGTAATTATAAGAGTTTTTAGGGTATGGTTCCATAACTCCAGAAATGTGATGACATGTTGTTCTTATCATTCCTAGAGTTTTAAATGGTTGTAAATGCCAAATAGTATTAAAATACACACGGTTCATAGAGTACAAATATTATCGTTTTACGGTTAATTCACTTGGGCGGTTTTTCCGACCACGGTGAACTTTGTTTTATTTAACCATAGGACCATTTATCCATTCCAGAATACGAAACAATATAAAATATACTGATTTAGATAATTTTTCACCATAATGAATGTATTAAAACCAGCCTTGAAGGTAGTGGTGAAAAATGAAGCATGGTATTCATGGAGGTGGTGAGCCGACCATAATGTGAATAGCGTTTTTGTTTTAGAATGAGAAAAAGAGGTTGAATAAAGGATATTTCATTAACACAGTAACATTCCAGTATATTTATTATACTGAAGTTATTATGTCATGTTGGATGGGGGAGGGAGGAGTTAAAAGAAGAAAAGAATTTAAAAGAGATGGATTGAGAATATTACCTCTTTGAATGTCGTCTCTTGAAATGCACCTTAAGACGCCTTGGTTTTGCCTTTTGGTGAGGCCAGCGCTATGAGGACATGAGAGAGGGTTGGGAAGAGAATTGGGTGGAAATTTAGCAAACTCCAAACCTTAGAAGGTGTGAGGAGAATGGGTGGTAAGTAGTGGTATTTATAAAGAAAAATGTGTTTTTAATATAATATTTATTAGTTTATTATTTTGGCTTAAGATATCAATAGTAATGATTCTTGTGACTAAATACATTAATTAATGCATGTGAGACCAAGCCAATGGCTGTTTATATCATCCATGACTCACTAATTCATGTATTTAGCTTATAATGTCTGTATTTTGTCGTATTTCATTGTTTATCAAAAATTCAACTATTTTAGAAAAATACCAAAAATTCAACTTAACCATTTTTCGATGTATAGATTCCAAAAATAAAATTCATTTTATAAAAAAAATCTAAATATGATAAATTTAATTTTAAAATAAAATCATAATTTATTTGAATAGTACTATTTTTATATATGATCAACAATCTAACCCATTAAAAAAATTACTTGTGGTCTTGTGAAATTATATCATCGTCATAATACAACTTAATATCATTTTATAAAACGATTTTATGAAGAAAAAAAATATTTCAAAAATGTATATTTATTATAAAAATATAAATAAAACAAATAAGTTTTACAAAAATACAAACACTTATTTTATCATTTTTAAGCGTTTATTTATCTGCAAGGTGATATAAATTTGTTATATTTTCATTTTATAAGATACCTAAATATCATTTTACTATCTCATGGGTGAGGTTACTATTCTAACGGTCAAGTTACTATTCTAACGGTCAAGTTACTATTCTTAAAAGTCGGATTACTATTCATAATGGTTAGATTTGTAACGGTCATATGGGTTTACAACATTCTATAAATACATCGTATTTCATTCATTCTTCATTCATTTCTATTCTCTCAAGGTTATATATTTTCATTTTCAAAATGGATGTTGCATTTCTAATATTTTGCTCATTTCTATAGTGTTGTCCGTGAGTGCGATCATTCTAAGGGATTAAGCATATCCAAATTTTCATATTATAGTTATCTTATTTTCTACTTTTTGTCTCATTGTAATGTTCGGTATTTTATTGAGTATATTTATACTCTAAATGTAATGTTCGAGTCAATATAATAAAATGTTGATGGTTTTATCATGTGGTGCATATGATTTATATAATACTACATTACTAAATATGAAACGCGTGTAAATTCAAAAGGGAAATTCCATTGATAAGATTTTGGGTCGTTACAGTAAACCTGACTCGAACACGAGTGCTTTGAGAGATTCACTAGCTGACACTTCTGGTGCAAAGCAGGCAAGGAAAGTAAACCGAGCTCCATATTCCAAAACTGAGAGGTCTTATTGCTTAAGATCGAAGAAATTCGATGTCCTTGATACTCGGGAGGTATGCAGATAGAATTGTTTGTTAAACAATTCTTCAAATACCTCCCAAGTAAGCCTTTGATCAACCTTAGCTTGGACAACTAAATCTCACCATTGGCGTGTCAAGTCCTCGAGCATGTACACCGCTGATTTCACTTTAATGTCAATTGGAGTACAAAGGAAATTAAAGATTCGATTCATCCTACCAAGCCATGCCTCAGCCTGTTCGGGTCCCGAGTCGCCCCGAAAGATCGGTGGGTTTTGCCTTTTAAAATTACAATGATCGATCCACATAGCGCAGTTCCTCAGTCAGATTTTCCTTTTCCACAACCTGAAAAGCTTCCACAATGCTTCTTACAAGTTGTTGATTTACTTGTAGTTCGGGTGGAACCACATTCTCAGCGGCACCCTCTTGCTAATTTCTAGTTCTCCTGATTGAGGGCATTTTCCTATAACCATAGAAAAAGCCACCACTCAATCACCACACAACACCAAGCAAGATCATAATAGCAAAATTCCAAAATCATGAGCCATGAAATATCATATAAATGATAAAGTCATAGTGGGAAGCTTCTTTATTAATACATGATACCCAACTCTCTTCAGTTAAACCCGCGACGATGGGGTGACGACATGCTTAGAAGTGATTGACAACACTACCTAATAATTTGAAGTTCAATATAAAGAGGCTAGGGACGCCTTTTTATGCCCTATATTTCAAATCCCGACACATTCTATCTCCACACCTACCATCCTAACTAAAAGACCATACCAAACTGATACCATTTGTAGATCCCTACTCAGACCCATCGCTCGGATAAGATCAGAACACTCCAAACCCTAAGTGCATCCACAAAAAACATTTGCATATGCACCAAGATGTATATACTGGGGGTGAGTATACAACCCAGTAGACAATCCCCCAAAGACTTCTCACTCACACCACTAAGCTAAGAACAAGTTAGCTCACATTTTATATAAAAAGGAAAGAACATGAAAGCAGGTAAACAAGATAATAAATTGGCCAGTGTAAAATAACTCACGCCACAACACACAACACATCATGAACCCAAGTACCCATGCAATGCACCAAACTCTCTCCTCTGGGATCCATGTCACCACCCAATGCATCCCTCGCCAAACAGAACTACCCAAATGGACCAAACTCGCGAGCGGAACCCGATCTCCCTAACCTAAGTCGTCACTTGGCAGTGCAATCCTACATGCCCCCAAATTCGATATCGGCGGTCAAGTTTTGTTAAACCCTGTTTTTATTATTTTGGGTATTTCTGAGTCCCACATCAGGATACTCCTCTATGTATTCCGTTTTCTCAATCTATAAAAGAAGGTATCTGTCTTACCTTGAGGTATGGAGATTTCATCTTCTACATGGTATCAAAGGGAAACCTAATCCTGAACCCTCCCTCCCTCTCTTTTCTCTCTCCAGTCTAGGGTTGCGAGAAAAACCCCTGCGGATTCCTAGTTTTGTCCGACCCCGCCTCTTCCCTCCTCCCGGTTCTGTCCGACAGTTCTCCCCGGCGCTCTGTGCGCCTGAACGACCGGCGCCCTCCTGCGATCCCGACGACCAGTCGCGGCTCGTTCTCCTCCCAGTGCGCCTCCTCCCGACGGCTCTCGTCCACCGGCGTCCCCTCCCTCTCGCGGCGTAGCTCTCCCCGCAGCCGCCTCTCTTGCGGCTTCCCGGTGAAGCCCGACACCGCCTCCCTCCCTGTCCATCACAGATCCCTGCCTCCATCGCAGCTTCCTGGCGACGACCGGCCCCGCCTCCTCCTCTGTGCGCTCCTACCTGCGCACCTTCGGCCCAACCCTTGGCGACGACCGGCCCGACCTCCAGTCGCGACTCCCGACTCGCCTCCAACGGCTCCCGCCCTACCCGCCGCCCTTCCCGGCTCCCGCACCTGTCGGCTCCCGCATCTCCAGGCAACCACCCCTCTCGTCCTCCCCTTCCAGGTCGACCGCCCTTCCCAGCGTCTCCCTCCCTGCATCCTGCCACCCTTATCGGCGGCTCCCTCCTGCATCTTCCCGACGGCACCCTCCGCCCTACGCGGATTCCCGGCGCCCTCCTCGTCCAGGCGCGATCGGCCCGCCGCCCGCCTCTTCGCGTTGCTCCCTACGCACGCCTCCAGCCGTTGCGACTCCCTCCCGGATCCCCGACGGCCTCTCTCCATGCCAGCCTCCTCGCACGGCAACCTAGCAGACTTCTATCCCGACGCGGATCTTCTCCCAACTCCGACTACCGTTGCGGCTCCCTCTCGGTTCCCTGGCGGTGCTCCCGGCTCCCGCGCGAAGCCGCTTCCCCTGCACATCCCAACGGACCCGCTTCCAAAAGCGGCTCTCGGCACCCGCGGCACATCCCGGTGCATCCCGCCCCGCCTCCTCTTGGCGACTCTCGGCCACGACTACTCCCGACATCCCGGCTCGCGGCATTCCGGATCCGCCACTGGCCCCAGCCTCCGGCGATGCATCTCGGACCTTCCTTATTAGGCACTCCCGTCCCGCCTCCCGCGGTTTCCCGGATCCCGCCTTCCTCGTGGTTTCCCAACCCGCCTCCTACGACGACGTCCTGACCCCCGCCCTACTCGGCGTTTTCCCAGACCACCGACTCTTCACTGTGTTGGTCTTTCCAACCAGCAGCACCACGCTTCATCCGTGCATCTGCACGCCCACCTGAGACGCCATCCCCTGATCTATCATCAGCTCTGCCGCACAGCAGTTCCCCTTCCTCCAGCAACCGTTACAGAACAGCACTCTCGACAGCAGAAATTGCCTGGATACAATCTTTTTGGGCGACTGTACCACCGCCCTCTTCTCCAGCCCCCATTGCTCAAACTGACGGCTCTACCGCCTGTGTATCTCAACAATCTAAAGCATGGATGCTCGACTTTGGTGCCTCGGAACATCTCACAGGAGATTCTGGTATGTTCACTACCTATCATCCGTACATTGGTGCCTCTACAATTACTATTGCAAATGGATCAACAATCTCCATCGTCAGCTTTGGCACATGCCACTTAACCAGTGTTGTCAAAGGCGTGCGGCGCAATAAGGCGCAAAGGCCGCTTGGGGATGCGGCGCGAGGCGCAATTAAAGCGCATGCGCACATAATTAATTATATTCGGTTTTCAATCATATTTTAAATTTAAAAAAACTTAAATTCAATAAAAAATACAAATTAAAATATGTACTTAGTGTATTATGTTATGTTTTTTTATTAATATATTAAAAGTGTTAATTTAGTAGAATAATTATTCCCACGTTCGAGTCCCTTCCCCGATTTCGAGACGCGTTCGGGTCCCTTCTGTGATCTTCACCACCCACCGCGTCCCTTCCCCTATTTCGAGCGGCGGCGTCCCTTCCTTCCCCGATTTCAAGGTGCGTCCCTTCCCCGATCTCAGCCGATCGCCCTCACCCACCCCCGATCTCCTTCCCTGATCTTGGCCGATCGCCCTCCTCACCCACCCACTCACCCCCGATCTCGGCCGCCACCCACTATATCGTCGCTCGCCCCGATCTCTGTTGCTACCCCTGTCTGTTGTCGCCCTCGATCTCATCGGTCGTGGGTGCACCTTACTGCGCCCGGCGCTTTTAGCGCCCCTTGGTTTAGCACGCCTCAGTGAGGCCGCACCGCCTCACCACTACTGAGGCGCAGCAGGTGCGCCTAGCCTCGCCTCGCGCCAAGGCGGGGTGAGGCAAGCGCCTTTAACAACACTGCACTTAACCCCGTCTATTCGCCTGGATTCGGTTGTTCATATTCCTCAAAGTCCATTTAATCTTTTCTCCATCAGCAAACTAACCAAAGATTTAAATTATGTTGCTACTTTTACTTCTTTTGGTGTTGTTTTTCAGAAGCAGACGGCGAATCGGGAGCTTGGTCGAGGTCATCTACGGAATGGGGTGTACATGTTCGATACCCCACCATATCTCGCTTCTCATCCACCTCGGCCCGTGCTCTTGACCTACATTCCCGTCTTGGTCATTCACCGGTTTCCATCCTACATAAAATGTGCCCCCAATTCAATTCTCACTTATCCTTCCATTGTGAATCATGCAAGTTTGCTAAACATCATCGGGTGACATATGCTCCTTGACAGGAACCACGTGTAGTGAATCCTTTCGATCTTGTTCATTCCAATGTATGGGGTCCTTGCAGGGTTCCTAGCCCGTCCGAGTACCGCTATTATATCACCTTTATTGATGACTACACTCACATGACATGGATTTACATGCTTCGTGATCGGTCTGAAGTATTTCCTACCTTTCAGACCTTTTACAATGAAATTCATACTCAATTCTCCACATCCATCAAATGTCTCCGCTCCGACAATGGACGAGAATATTTATCTACTTCCTTTCAACAGTTTCTCAAAGATCACGGCATCATTCATCAGACATCCTATCCTAATACACCTCAGCAGAATGGAGTGGCAGAGCGGAAACATCGCCACATTCTAGACTGCTCGTGCCCTCCTATTCCACATGCAGGTGCCCCTCCTCTTTTGGACCGATGCCATCTTGACTGCCACCTACCTTCTAAACCGACTACCTTCTATCCTTCAGGAGGAGACTCCTTTTCAGACTTTGTTCTTCTCTCTCCCTCCTCACTCATTTTCACTTCGTGTGTTTGGATGTCTTTGTTATGTCCGTGACACTCGTCCTGGCTTATCCAAACTCTCTCCCAAATCCCTCCGCTGCATATTCCTCGGATATTCACACACTCAACGCAGATATCGGTGCTTCTCTCTGATCCTACAACGTTATATCACCTCTGCTGGCGTCTCATTTGTTGAGAGTTCTCTATTCTCACTTCCCTCTCCTCATCCAGATACTGACATTGATGATTGTCTTCCACTCATCATCCATCCTCCTCCGGTGTTGCCCCCTGCTGATCACCGGTTTGGTACGGTCTACTCCCGTCGTCCATCGAATGAGCCCCCCGTCCAAGCCGAGGAAACCATTGTCCCAGCTTCGTCTGATGCTCTTGCACCGCCACCAGATGACCCATCCATTGCACTGCAGAAAGGTACTCGTTCTTGCCAAAACACTCCTCTATTTACATCTTCATACAGAGGTCTATCAGCTCTGGAGACGGTATCTATTCCCCGCACAGTTGGCGATGCCAAATCTTATCCGGGGTGGTTGCAAGCGATGCGAGATGAATTGTAGGCTCTGGAAGACAACCATACTTGGGATCCGGTCCCCCTCCCTACAGGTAAACAGGTAGTCGGCAGCAAATGGATTTACACGGTCCGTCTGAACGTTGATGGCACTCTCCATCGACTCAAAGCCCGCCTTGTGGCCAAGGGCTTTGCTCAGACATATGGTGTCGACTATTTTGATACTTTCTCTCCAGTTTCCAAGATGACATCTGTTCGATTATCCATCTCTTTAGTCGCTCATCATCACTAGTTGCTTCGTCAACTGGACGTTAAGAATGTCTTCCTCCATGGATTTCTTGAGGAAGAGGTTTATCTGCAGCAGCCCCTCGGATTTTGTGCATCCGGCACCGAGTCCCAAGTCTGTCAACTACGTCGCTCTCTATATGGTCTCAAACAGTCTCCTCGTGCTTGGTTTGGCCGATTCAGTATCGTCGTCACCGGCTTTAGGCTCTCTCGCAGCATGAAGGACCACACCATGTTCTACAGGACGGCATTCACCGGCTGCATCCTATTGGTCGTATATGTGGATGATATCATCATCACCAAAAGCGACTTTGCTGGAATCGCCCACCTCAAGAGGCATCTTCGCCATCACTTTCACACTAAAGATCTCGGTCCTCTCACATACTTCCTTAGCATCAAGGTCTCCCGTTCTTCGGACACCATCTTCATCTGCCAACGAAAATATGCGTTGGATATTCTGCATGATGCTGGGCTAACCCAAGCCACCGCTGCTGACACTCCTCTTGAGTTTGCGGAACGGTCTCTCTATGACTCCTAGGAACCATATTCACACCCAAAGTGGTACCGTCGGTTGGTGGGCAAACTCAATTATCTCACCATGACTCATCCCGACATAGCCTGTGTTGTTGGCAAAGTGAGCCAATTCATGGAGCATTCGACCACCTCTCAGTGGGATTGTTGTCCTCCGCATCGCCAAATACATCAAGAGAGGTCATGTCCGTGGTCTTCGCTACTCCCACCACGCTCATCTAAATATTGAGGTCTTCTGTGATGCTGACTATGCTGGTTGTCTTGCTACCCAAAAATCTACTTCTGGCTTTGTTGTGTTCTTGGCAGGCAACCTCATCTCTTGGCGCAGCAAGAAACAGATTGTCGTCTTCCGATCCAGTGTGGAGTCTAAGTACCGTGTCATGGTCACCATCACTACGGAGATCTTTTGGCTTCAACATCTCCTCTAGAAGCTTGGCTTTTCTCCACAGACATCTGCTCATATCTGGCGTGACAATCAGGCAGCCACCAAGATTGCTTCGAATCCCGTTTTGCATGAACGCACGAAGCATATCGAGGTGGACTGTCACTTCCTTCGCCACCACTTGGAACACAATCATGTCGGCTTTAGCCACATCCAGACGACGGACCAGCTTGCTGACATCTTCACCAAGGGTCTCCCAGAAGCTCGTCTGGCCTCGCTCAGTTCCAAACTGGGCATCCACAGCATCTGCGACCCAGCTTGAGAGAGAGTTTGTTTGGTCTTGTCTAATGTCATCTTTCTTTTGTGGGACTCGTGATCCAAGTTGGGCATGTCCGACTTGAGGGGAAGTGTTAAATCCTGTTTTTATTATTCTGAGTATTTCCGAGTCCCACATCGGGATACTCCTCTATGTATTCCGTTTTCTCAATCTATAAAAGAAGGCCTTTGTAAAGACCCATAAATTCCAAGGAAATTTTTTTCTTAATTTTCTTTGGAATTTTACAAGAATGCAGTTTCTGACGGCGCCTGATTCCGAGGCCCGAAGTGCCCAGAATCAATTTCCGAAGTTTGGCTCGGGTACATTCAGTGAACGGACGAGCGGGTTTTTCTAACTTTTGAACCGGTGCTCGGAATCGAATTCTGAGGGCACCGATGGAATCGCGGCGCCGATAATTTATTAGAAACGCCTCTTCCGGAGTTGCGTTTGCTCAGGTGTGGTTTTTAATTTTTGGGCTTAAAGTTAAGAAATAAAATAAATTGTGCGACAAACTTTATTTTATTTCACTTAAGCCGCTTGGAAGCCACTTGAAGCCACTTAAAGAAGCTTAAGCTGAGTTGTTGCGGATAGGGTGCTATCCAAAAATATCCTACCCTCTTGGTAGGATATTTGTGAGGTGGGACCCGCACGAGCCCCACCGTTTCTTTTCTGCTAAGTAACGCACCCGCGAAAACCCGTCTTTATGGAAGTCAACTGACGCGTTTTCTTAATTTCTTAACGCACCAATTAATTGGGCGGTTTTCTTCGTTGAATTAATTGGGCAGTTTATTTCGTTGAATTAATTCTGCGAATTAATGGGTCGTTTCTTATCTTTTGTTTTTCAAATCTTAAGTTGATAATAAAATAAGTTGAGGACTTATTTTATTTTGGTTGAGGGGGTTTGTGTTGTGTTAAAACTTCGGGAGAGCAGAGAGAGAATTCTTCGTTCTTCGACGAAGAACGCGAAGAACGTGAAGAACGCGAAGAACGCTCCGACCTCCGACGAAAAACGCCGAAACCGCAGAAATCGACGATGCGACGCCGTGTGCCGCGACGCCGACGTTTCCTCTTCTGCGACGTTCCTCCCTCCGCAACAAAATCTTCAATCATCTGTTGGAGGTAAGAGATTTCGGTTTCCTTTTAGAACTCCCTTGTGGTTTTTTTTATCAACGCACGGATTTAATTTTCATTAATTAAATCTTTTTATTCTTGGACCTCGGAGTTCGACGAACAAGCTCGGAAGCGGAATCGGGTAGCAAGCGACGACGGCTTCGCCTTCCCTCGAGTCGGACGAACGCCCACGTCCCCCTTCGACGTCGTCATCCTCGCGACGCCATACCGCGACGAACCTCGAACGACGACGCCTCCTTCCGATCGGCTTATACCCAAGGTAGGGGTTGTTGTGAATAATTCCTTTTTCCCGTGATCGTTTCATTTAAAAGTGAAGAACCAGACAATAAGAACAATTTTAATCCATTAAAATTGTTGATTCATGTGTTGAATATATTTCTCCCGTTTATCTCTAACGCGGTGGGTGCGGGCCAAACGAACACGGCCCGACAACCTTCCGCCGTTCTTCGTTGTTGTGCGGATTTGACGGGCGACGACGGAACGTGCCGCAACGGAAGTTTGATGGTTCCGCAGTGAAGAACGAGTCCCGGGAGGAGCAGCGGCGCAGACGGGAACGGAATCGGACCACCGGAGCAACTCCGGGGGCCCGCGGAAGCCGGCGGCGGCGCCGGCTGCCGGAGGCGGCGGCGCCCCGGCGCGCCGCCGGAAGAACCGCCGCGGCTTCGGCCGGAGGCGGCGGCGCCAGCTGAACCGCGGCCGCGCGGGTCCGGCGCGCGCGGGACGCGGCTGAAGCCGCGTCCGATTGTCCAGGGCGACACCCCGCGGGTGCCGCGGGGTTGTCACGCGGGGGAGGCGGATCCCCCCCCGCGTCGCTCGGGTCGTCCAGGGCGACACCCCGCGGGTGCCACGGGAGTGTCACGCGGGGGCGGCGCCCCCCCCACCCCGCGTCGCTCGGCCGCTCGACCGAGCCGGGCCGGGCTGGCCGAGCCAGGCCGGTCCGACCGGCCGGGCCGGACCGGGTCCGGCCGGGTCGGGTCGACCCGGTTCGGCCAACCCAGGGGGGGTCGGGCCGGGTCGGCCCGGGCCCGGACCCCCCGTCTTCGGACCTTTTTCGGTCAAATGCTCGTATCTTGAGCTACGGGCCTCCGAACGATGCGCCGTCAGCGGCAACGCGATCCTTGGATCGAGACGGTCGTTTCGGTATATCGCACTCAAGGTTTCAGAATACTTTGGGTTCGGCCGGGTTGGTTCGTACATGAAACCAACCGGGCCCTCGGAGCGGAAACGCTCATATCTTGAGCTACGGACGTCCGATTGACGTGTCGTCAGCTTTGTTGAATTCTCTAAGTGAGACGGATCTTTTGGCTCACTCCGCCCGAGGTTTGGACGCAGGTGGAGTACGGTCGGGTTGGTTTTGCCTAAAAAACCAACCGGGCCCCTGGGACGAAAAAGCCAATAACTCACAGACCGGGCGTCCGATTGACGCACTGTCTGTCTCGTTGTTTTCCTCTTGTTGAGACGGAACTTTTGGCATCCTCCGCCCGAGTTTTGGATGCAGTTGGATAGTGGTCGGGTTAGATCGCACCGAAATCCAACTGGGCCCCTGGAACGGAAAAGCTGATACCTTTCTGACAGAACGTCCGTTTGACGAACCGTCAGCGGCGTTGGTGATCTCGTTGAGAAACGGTCCCTATGAGTATACCCTATGAGTGTTCGGGGTATAGTTGAGTTACGGCCGGATTGGTTCGCACACGAAACCAACCGGGCCCCTAGGACGAAAAGGCTAGCAACTCACAGACCGGGCGTCCGATTGACGCGCCGTCTGTTGCGTTGAGACCCCTATGACGAGGCGGTCCTTTGAGATACTTCTTCGTGGGACTTTGAGATACTTGGAGTATCGACTTGTAGCTCGTGGAGCGGACCCTCCCGGAGACGAGCGTACGGAGTAGGAGACCGTGTAGCCGGCAGAGACCTGAAGACTGCTTGTCCGATTCGATTCGGAGTGACTTACGTAGCCCAGTGGGGAGCACTACTTTGTGAGGTGGCAGACCCACAGCGGAGGAGCACTACTATGTGAGGTGGCAGACTCGCGGTACTTGACAGGAGGAGTACCTCTGTAGGCTATGAGGGGGGAGCACTACTGTGTTTGAGTGGCAGACCCCGGCGGGAAGCACTACTGTGTGAGGTGACAGGCCCGCGGTACTCGACAGGAGGAGTACCTCAGCAGTCTTAGGTTAGTGAGCAGTACCTCGGAGTCGTGACAGGACCACTGTACACTCCAGAGACGGAGCTCTCCAGCAGTTACGGTTTCGATAATGAAAATCCTGGTTTGAGCTGAGACTTTTGACCTTTGTGTTTACCTCATGATTGAGATGGGTCACTTGATAACTTAGGTATATGTATGGGCATATACCTGGGTAGTGGTTATCCGTTGATTTCACAATCCTTGTGTTTCCTCATGATTGAGATGGGTTACTTGATAACTTAGGTATATGTATGGGCATATATCTAAGTAGGGGTTATCTGTTGAGATCTTCTTGTGGTTATCATTGTTGGTTTAGTGAGACCTTGAGGGTCTCGGGGTCCCTACTGAGTATCGTTATAATCATCCCTGCACGGGTTATGCCCGCACCTCGTTGTGTTGTTTGCAGACGACGGGCAGTGCTGACGGAGGCCGAGTGTTCGAGGACTGGACGGTACCCGGAGGTGGACTACACGACGAGTCAGTACCCGGAGGTGGACTACACGACGAGTCAGTACCCGGAGGTGGACTACACGACGTGACGATTCACAGAGGAGGTTGACGGACGAGAGCGTGGAGGAGGCTATCTGTACCTACCCTTCAGACAGGATCCGTGGTGGACGACCAGGAGCTGCGCCATCTGTACCTACCCTTCAGGTAGGATCCGAGGAGGACGACCCAGGAGCTGCTTCCTACTTCCAGCTGTTTGTCTTTTTGCTGTTGTACCTTGTTCAGTTGTAGTCGTACTTTCTTTTGGGTTTGTATTCTGGCCCATTTACTTTTCAGCTTTTCTTTTGTACTTAGTGTTTTGCTTCCACTTGTACTCTGTGGTGCTTGTTTTCTTTTATAAAGGCAATGTCTTCCCAGTTATTGGGATTTTACGCCTTTGGTGCTAGTCGTCAGCCTCTGGCCTATGGAAGGCAGGCTTGGGGTAGTCACGGCACGGGCCCCGAGGACGGGTCGTGACAAATTGGTATCAAAGGAGTTCGGTTCTACCGCAGAACTTATAACTCTGATGTTTCTTTCTGTGAAGCAATAGTGTTAAGAGTACCGAGTGTGGTTTTCAGTTCAGGGAGTCCAGTGTTGGTGCGGGCGGCCGACGTATCCATACACCGGGACCCTGACAACTGATTTCCGACTTTGTGCACAAAAACACTGATTGCGTGTGTGTTTTCCAGAAGATTTATTTAAATGTCAACTCAAACCAGGTCAGCTCACCAGGTATAATCTTTTGACTGTGTCACGTTGTTTCTTTCAGGATGCCTCCCCGTGGACGACCAGCTAGAGCCCCGAGAGTGGTGCGTACAGACAGCCCGCCGAGCGACGAGGCCTCAGTACACGGCCCTATCCCAGTTGAGGCACCAGCGGAGGCACCAGCGGTACTACTACCCGTTGGGCCACCGATGCCACCAGCCCCAGCAGCAGAGGATGCACGTCGCTTGAGCGCACTGCATGAGTTCCAGCGCCAGAGGCCACCCAGGTTTCAGGGAGGGACGGACCCGCAGGCGGCTGAGGATTGGCTGGAGGCTGTGGTGAGAGTCTTCAGGCTAGTGGGGACGCCGACAGATTTCATGGTGATCCTTGCTGCCAGCCTTCTTCAGGCAGCAGCAGGCAGATGGTGGAGCCTGATGCTTCAGATGCATGACGAGGCGACACTTCTATGGGCAGACTTCGAGAGCCTGTTCCGGGCAGAGTTTGTACCAGCCACCCTTCGAGCGGTGCGTATACAGGAGTTGCTTCAGCTGCGACAGGGCAGCATGTCAGTGGCGCAGTACTCAGCGAGATTCACGGACCTCTCGCGCTACTCCACAGATATGGTACGGAACCCGTTCTTCAGGGCCCGAACCTTCGAGCAGGGGCTCAGGCGGGAGATCAGAGCTTCGGTTGTATCGCACAACATTCCGACGCAGACAAGAGTGTTGGAGCGAGCCCTCTTAGTGGAGAGTTTCCTTGCTGAGCAGTCTCCAGCAGCAGGGCCCACCACTAGCCGGCATGCGGCAGAGTCTTCTGTAGCGGGCAGTAGACAGATGACGCAGGGGTCCAAGAGGACCAGATCTACGGGTGGTCGACCGCGTGACTCAGGGTCGGTAGTGCGAGGCACCAAGGGAAGTGATAGAGCCAGACCTGCCATGAAGTGTTACTCCTGCGGCGGAATTGGTCACATAACACATGACTGTCCGACCCACCATGCAGATGACCAGCAGTTAAATGAAGAACCTCCGAGGCAGAGGCAGAGGTTCGATCAGGGCGGACTGCAAGGAGCAGGCGGCCATGGCAGAGGAGCTGGCCGTGCAGCTGGAGGTGGACGACGCTTCGGGATGTTGCCACCACCACCACCAGGAGGCCCACCCCGACCGCAGGGGACAGGAGGACATGGAAGAGCTCAACTTCAGGCAGCTGAGGCCTATGGTCTTGGAGCTCCGGAAGCAGATGGACAGGAGCGGGACTAGCTTCCGACCTGGAGGCTATTGATCCTGTTGCTTCTGGTTTTGTTGATGTTTGTCTGTAGTTGCTTTGTGTCCTGTACTATGAGCTGCAATAATAAAAAGACACTTATCTTTGTTTGCTTTCCTGTCCTTTTGTTTGGTTGATACTGAGTGGTCCCGGTTAAGACTGTTGACTTGACCCTCACTTTCGAGTTTTCTACTGAAGCAGACCTAGTGACCACACACTGATGCCGACAGTGTGACTCGACCCTTGGAGGTGAGAGTGACAGTTGGATATCTTGGTAGTTACGTCGAGGCCTTACGACGTCATCCATGGCATGAATGCATCATTCATGTCAGGATTGACTGTATTAGGCAACGAATGTGGTTCATCCAGGGGATGAGACCGAATTTCTCTTATCGGCAAAGAAGAAATCATAGCAGCTCTTCTGAGACTAGAGAAGGTCCAGGTCATCCAAGAGCGGATGAGGACGGCAAAGGGCCGACAGAAGCCTTATGCTGACAGGGCTTGGAGGCCTCTAGAGTTCGAGGATGACCATCACGTCCTTATACAAGTCTCACCTCGACGAGGTTTACGGAGATGTGTCCAGGGAGGCAAGTTATCTCCGAGGTTCAACGGACCTTTCTAGGTCCTCAGCTGGGTAGGCGAGGTGGTTTACCGCTTGACCCATCCACTTCAGTTGCACTAGGTGCACGACGTTTTCCACGTATCCCAACTGAGGAGATACGTGCTCGACCCTCCACATATCATCGACCATGGGGAGCAGGACAGTGGCGATGAGGTGACTTCTACGGAGGTTCCGGTGGGGATCGAGGATCGACAGGAGCGGATCCTAGGACGACGGTCGATTCCTCTTGTGCACTTTGTTTGGCAGCACGGGAACCTCCAGGTGAGCACATGGGAGCGGAAAGCTCAGATGCGTGCTCAGTACCGCCTTTGTTTCCCTAAGTTTGTGGTGAAGCTTTACGGGGACGTAAAGCCCTGTGGTGGGAGTAATGTAAAGACCCATAAATTCCAAGGAAATTTTTTTTTTAATTTTCTTTGAATTTTACAAGAATTCAGTTTCTGACGGCGCCTGATTCTGAGGCCCGAAGTGCCCAGAATCAATTTCCGAAGTTTGGCTCGGGTACGTTCAGTGAACGGACGAGCGGATTTTTCTAACTTTTGAACCGGTGCTCGGAATCGAATTCTGAGGGCACCGATGGAATCGCGGCGCCGATAATTTCTTAGAAACGCCTCTTCCGGAGTTGCGTTTGCTCAGGTGTGGTTTTTAATTTTTGGGCTTAAAGTTAAGAAATAAAATAAATTGTGCGACAAACTTTATTTTATTTCACTTAAGCCGCTTGGAAGCCACTTAAAGCAGCTTAAGCTGAGTTGTTGCGGATAGGGTGCTATCCAAAAATATCCTACCCTCTTGGTAGGATATTTGTGAGGTGGGACCCGCATGAGCCCCACCGTTTCTTTTCCGCTAAGTAACGCACCCGCGAAAACCCGTCTTTATGGAAGTCAACTGACGCGTTTTCTTAATTTCTTAACGCACCAATTAATTGGGCGGTTTTCTTCGTTGAATTAATTGGGCAGTTTATTTCGTTGAATTAATTCTGCGAATTAATGGGTCGTTTCTTATCTTTTGTTTTTCAAATCTTAAGTTGATAATAAAATAAGTTGAGGACTTATTTTATTTTGGTTGAGGGGGTTTGTGTTGTGTTAAAACTTCGAGAGAGCAGAGAGAGAATTCTTCGTTCTTCGACGAAGAACGCGAAGAACGCTCCGACCTCCGACGAAGAACGCCGAAACCGCAGAAATCGACGATGCGACGCCGTGTGCCGCGACGCCGACGTTTCCTCTTCTGCGACGTTCCTCCCTCCGCAACAAAATCTTCAATCATCTGTTGGAGGTAAGAGATTTCGGGTTCCTTTTAGAACTCCCTTGTGGTTTTTTTTATCAACGCACGGATTTAATTTTCATTAATTAAATCTTTTTATTCTTGGACCTCGGAGTTCGACGAACAAGCTCGGCAGCGGAATCGGGTAGCAAGCGACGACGGCTTCGCCTTCCCTCGAGTCGGAAGAACGCCGACGTCCCCCTTCGACGTCGTCATCCTCGCGACGCCATACCGCGACGAACCTCGAACGACGACGCCTCCTTCCGATCGGCTTATACCCAAGGTAGGGGTTGTTGTGAATAATTCCTTTTTCCCGTGATCGTTTCTTTTAAAAATGAAGAACCGGACAATAAGAACAATTTTAATCCATTAAAATTGTTGATTCATGTGTTGAATATATTTCTCCCGTTGTTTATCTCTAACGCGGAGGGTGCGGGCCAAACGAACACGGCCCGACAACCTTCCGCCGTTCTTCGTTGTTGTGCAGATTTGACGGGCGACGACGGAACGTGCCGCAACGGAAGTTTGATGGTTCCGCAGTGAAGAACGAGTCCCGGGAGGAGCAGCGGCGCAGACGGGAACGGAATCGGACCACCGGAGCGACTCCGGTGGCCCGCGGAAACCGGCGACGGCGCCGGCTGCCGGAGGCGGCGGCGCCCCGACGCGCCGCCGGAAGAACCGCCGCGGCTTCGGCCGGAGGCGGCGGCGCCTGCTGAACCGCGGCCGCGCGGGTCCGGCGCGCGCGGGACGCGGCTGAAGCCGCGTCCGGCTGTTTAGGGCGACACCCCGCGGGTGCCGCGGGGTTGTCACGCGGGGGCGGCGGCTCCCCCCCCGCGTCGCTCGGGTCGTCCAGGGCGACACCCTGCGGGTGCCGCGGGGGTGTCACGCGGGGGCGGCGGCTCCCCCCCCGCGTCGCTCGGCCGCTCGACCGAGCCGGGTCGGGCTGGTCGAGCCAGGCCGGTCCGACCGGCCGGGCCGCGCCCTGGCCGGGTCGGACCGGGTCGGGTTGACCCGGTTCGGCCGACCCAGGGGGGGTCGGCCCGGGTCGGCCCGGGCCCGGACCCCTTCGGACCTTTTTCGGTCAAATGCTCGTATCTTGAGCTACGAGCCTCCGAACGACGCGTCATTAGCGGCAACGCGATCCTTGGATCGAGACGGTCGTTTCGGTATATCGCACTCAAGGTTTCAGAATACTTTGGGTTCAGCCGGGTTGGTTCGTACACGAAACCAACCGGGCCCTCGGAGCGGAAACGCTCATATCTTGAGCTACGGACGTCCGATTGACGTGTCGTCAGCTTTGTTGAATTCTCTAAGTGAGACGGATCTTTTGGCTCACTCCGCCCGAGGTTTGGACGCAGGTGGAGTAGGGTCGGGTTGGTTTTGCCTTAAAAACCAACCGGGCCCCTGGGACGAAAAAGCCAATAACTCACAGACCGGGCGTCCGATTGACGCACCGTCTGTCTCGTTGTTTTCCTCTTGTTGAGACGGAACTTTTGGCATCCTCCGCCCGAGTTTTGGATGCAGTTGGATAGTGGCCGAGTTGGATCGCACCGAAATCCAACCGGGCCCCTGGAACGGAAAAGCTGATACCTTTCTGACAGAACGTCCGTTTGACGAACCGTCAGCGGCGTTGGTGATCTCGTTGAGAAACGGTCCCTATGAGTATACCCTATGAGTGTTCGGGGTATAGTTGAGTTACGGCCGGATTGGTTCGCACACGAAACCAACCGGGTCCCTGGGACGAAAAGGCTAGCAACTCACAGACCGGGCGTCCGATTGACGCGCCGTCTGTTGCGTTGAGACCCCTATGACGAGACGGTCCTTTGAGATACTTCTTCGTGGGACTTTGAGATACTTGGAGTATCGACTTGTAGCTCGTGGAGCGGACCCTCCTGGAGACGAGCGTACGGAGTAGGAGACCGTGTAGCCGGCAGAGACCTGAAGACTGCTTGTCCGATTCGATTCGGAGTGACTTACGTAGCCCAGTGGGGAGCACTACTTTGTGAGGTGGCAGACCCACAGCGGAGGAGCACTACTATGTGAGGTGGCAGACCCGCGGTACTTGACAGGAGGAGTACCTCTGTAGGCTATGAGGGGGGAGCACTACTCTGTTTGAGTGGCAGACCCCGGCGGGAAGCACTACTGTGTGAGGTGGCAGGCCCGCGGTACTCGACAGGAGGAGTACCTCAGCAGTCTTAGGTTAGTGAGCAGTACCTCGGAGTCGTGACAGGACCACTGTACACTCCAGAGACGGAGCTCTCCAGCAGTTACGGTTTCAATAATGAAAATCCTGGTTTGAGCTGAGACTTTTGACCTTTGTGTTTACCTCATGATTGAGATGGGTCACTTGATAACTTAGGTATATGTATGGGCATATACCTGGGTAGTGGTTATCCGTTGATTTCACAATCCTTGTGTTTCCTCATGATTGAGATGGGTTACTTGATAACTTAGGTATATGTATGGACATATATCTAAGTAGGGGTTATCTGTTGAGATCTTCTTGTGGTTATCCTTGTTGGTTTAGTGAGACCTTGAGGGTCTCGGGGTCCCTACTGAGTATCGTTATACTCACCCCTGCACGGGCTATGCCCGCACCTCGTTGTGTTGGTTGCAGACGACGGGCAGTGCTGACGGAGGCCGAGTGTTCGAGGACTGGACGGTACCCGAAGGTGGACTACACGACGAGTCAGTACCCGGAGGTGGACTACACGACGAGTCAGTACCCGGAGGTGGACTACACGACGTAACGATTCACAGAGGAAGTTGGCGGACGAGAGCGTGGAGGAGGCTATCTGTACCTACCCTTCAGGCAGGATCCGTGGTGGACGACCAGGAGCTGCGCCATCTGTACCTACCCTTCAGGTAGGATCCGAGGACGACCCAGGAGCTGCTTCCTACTTCCAGCTGTTTGTCTTTTTGCTGTTGTACCTTGTTCAGTTGTAGTCGTACTTTCTTTTGGGTTTGTATTCTGGCCCATTTACTTTTCAGCTTTTCTTTTGTACTTAGTGTTTTGCTTCCGCTTGTACTCTGTGGTGCTTGTTTTCTTTTATAAAGGCAATGTCTTCCCAGTTATTGGGATTTTACGCCTTTGGTGCTAGTCGCCAGCCCCTGGCCTATGGAAGGCGGGCTTGGGGTAGTCACGGCACGGGCCCCGAGGACGTGTCGTGACAGCCTTCGCCTTACCTTGAGGTAAGGAGATTACATCTTCTACAAGTTTGAACTAACAAAGCCTGGTACATATGTATCATGAACGCACACCCCCATGCCAATGTCAAGTTCACGTTCCTTTTTAAACCAAAACACCACTTTTGCATTTTACCAAACACATTGTGGGCGTTGCCCACAACCTTTACTTCCCAAACCCACACCACAACAAGATAATACATCAAATAGGTTGTACCAAAAAATTTCGTCAATAAACACAAGCATTCAACTTTAAAAACCAAAAGCCTCCAAGTTCTTAGTAGGATTAGAGTAAGAGAGAAGTCACCTACCTCAAAGGAGCTTGTCCCAAAGAACCGTACCACAACCTTGTAGATTCGGGTTCTCCTAACTCTCCTACGACGAATTACAACCAAAGCCACGTCAAAATATACACTAGCCACAAGATTTGGGCATGGTAGCCCCAAGCTAGGGTTTCTCCCAAGAGAAAACGAGAAGTGAAGAGGGGAGAAAGAGTTTTGGGAGTCTTACCTTCAATCTCTAGGCCAAATGCGCCAAAAATCCGAGGGAGCTTTGGAAGGAAGAGAATCACCAAAATCACCCAAGGGAACTCTGTAGCTTGAAAGCCCCGACAAGGAGGGAAGAAATGAGTGTTTCGGGGAGGGGGGAGAGAAGTTCAGGTTAAAAATCTAATTTGCAGGTCACTTTAAAATCGTGCATGGTTGGGCTGCACAGTTTGGTAAACCGTGCGAATGTCATTGTTCAAAAAATTTCAGGGCCGCATAGTTTACCAAACTGTACACCCCAGACTCTCATTTCATCTCATACGGTGTAACACTGTTATTTTCCTTAAAGTACACCTTGTCTTTTGTTTTTTGTTTCCCTTTTTGTTTGGGTGCACAGCGAGCTTCTCGGGAATAGAAAGTCTTTGCCGGGAAAAATGACCTAAAGTTCGGGGATGTATGTTTGTTTAAATTAATGGAGTACGGGTATAAATGTGTCACAGGCCTTACAAGGTTCTCCCCTAGTACGGAGAATGTCAAAGGTGGTTTTGGGCTTTTGTGCAGAACTAGCATGTTTGTTATTTGCTCAGCGATTACACGCCGTGTAAAGGGATTACACACCGTGTAACGGTCGTCGGACAGATGTCGTGAATCTGGATCAGGGCATGAAAGGATTACACACCATGAAAAGAGTTCACGTCATGTAATGGCTAAAACTGGGTTTTTAAAAAAAAAGCGACGCGTTTATCGGTGTTTTCGGCCTTCATGGAATTCACGTCGTGTAATGGGATTACTCGACGTGTAATTCTCACAAGTTGTGGTTTTAGGGTGTCGTACGAGTGATTAACGTTTCATTTGACCGTGCAGCCTCCCTCTCGCGACCCAGAGCTCACCCCAGGCGATTTTGGAGATCTTCGCCCCTTCCGAATCACTCGCGATCGATCATCAGGGTTGTTGCGGTGTGCCTCTCCGGGTAAGCATTCCTTCTTTTTCCTTTATTGTCATTGGTCGCGGCAGCGGCGTTTGTTGCGGTTATGTTTCAGATTCATGATCGGATAGTGTTTTATATCGATCCTTTGCAGACATGTCTTGTCTTTCGAAGGCCGATCTCTTGGTTTCCAATCACCGTTGTCGAAGGCGGCTAGGTTTATACCGTTTTGAGGTAGGTGTTTCTATACAATGGGTTAATTCTATAAATTGCTTATCATTCTTGTAAATTTCCTTTGGGTTGTTCATTTAATTGAAGTGATTCGTAGATTCAAGGGATTTCTTGGAAAGATAAATGTTTTTAAAGGGTTTTGCTTTAAAAACTGGTTTTTGCGCACCGAGTGTTGGATTAAAGGCTTCGGTGGTGGTTTTGATTCGAAAATGGGTTTTCAAACACCAGAGCAAATTGGCTTGGCTTTGAAAATGTTTTCTAAAATTGTGAGCATTGTTTTGAAATGGATTTTGATAAACTTGGCATATTGTGAACCTTGGGTGCGTCGGGAAATAAACATGGATAACCTTAGTGAGTGTGGCACAACTAAGGGTTACTTTTGGGATATCGATGGATTGTGACGGGACTCGATATTGGTTAGTACCAACGTATGTTTGTTTAGGCTCTTTCATGTCTAGTACGTAGTCCCATGGGCTAGAGCCCAAATGATAGTGTGCTTTGTTATTTACAGATTTTTATCACATGATGGTTTTTATCATGGATTGTTGCTCACGGGTTTTTATATGAGGTTGTAGCACATGACTTCGCATGATAGGTTATTTCATGGATATGTGTTTACTGACTTGCTTTTTAGTGTATGGATATAGTTTCTTGTTTTATCACTTATACTTGTCATGTTTCTGGCTTTGTAATATGAAAGGCTTTTATAAAAACCAAAGGAAAATGACTTAAAAATGGATTGGATTTATGAAAAAGATTTGTATAACTGTTTTTGTTTTAAAAGCTAGATTTGTTGCATTCTTATTATTAGACCTTGTATAGGCTCTGTGGCGGTATCCTACTGGGCTTTGTGCTCACACCCTACTTTTGTCTTTGAGCGGTTGTAGATGTTGTATTGCAGGATACAGGTAAAGGGAAGGGCATCTTGTAGCATATTGGCTTCTCTTGTTGTCGTTGTCTTCGGTACGTGATGGTTTGGAGGTGACGGTTGGTCACATGGAGACTTGTTAGTCTTGTTTTATTCATACTTTCTGGTTTAGCTGGTTTGGCTGAGATTGTATAGATCTGGTTGTATCTTTTCCTTCCTCTTGTGTTTTGGTTGCATGTCTTGTTTTGATTATATTCAAGACTTGTTCTGTTATCTTTGTTGTACTTCACTGTGACGGACCGGCTCGGGTGGCTTGTCTAGTTGACCCGGGTTGGTCTGTTACCTACGGTTTCCCCTAACCCTGCGCAAACTATGCGTCCTTTAGAAACTCTCCAAAACCATTTGGAACCTCCCTGGACCAACTCTAACCACCTCATTACTTAAAAATACATAACAAAATAGTAAAATACCTCAAATCGGAGGAGTTACAACACTCGGTCGTAGCTTAAGATATCACATATCATAAAATGATCCTATCGAGGACTACAACATCCTATGTCGTAAAGCTAGTCACAATTCAATTTCTACATCGTATTTGACGATATCCAATATGATATCTAAATTTCTTCATTTTGAAACATGATTTCAAGAATCTAGGTGTGGCAGAGCTCTGGTACCATTGTAGGGTTTTTAGGGATCGAACGACGATTGTTCAACGCAGCAGAAGACAATAGAAACCACAAATCTCAAGATCACCATGCATGAAACCGAAACCATATACAAACTTTAAATGAATAATATTGTGCACCTTACACCGTAGATGGCTACCGTTGTTGTCTTCATTCATATGCTTGATGGAGATCCCTGGGAGACGGCCAACGAACTCCCTCCTCCATGATGTATCCACGGGATGGATCTGAATCACCCAACGCTCAAACAAAATTCTTCACAAATCCCATGGTATGCTAGTATCACTTGGTGGAAAAGGGAGGAGGAGAAAGAGTGCTTCAGGATGAGGTGAGAATCAGCAAGAATCAAAGATAGGCTCGGACGAACACCATGTCATGGTGACAGCCTCCATGTATAGGTCCCGAGGACACTCCCTGAGCCTCTATGCATTTACTCGTACGTTGTATTACGTACGAGTAAATGGATTCAATTGCAACTTTTGTAACCTTCGGCCAAATGAATTCTTCCCAATACGTATCGTCATATGAAAGGTTATCCATCAATGATAACTGTAGAAGGTTCTTGAACACTAACATTCAACGTATGAATGTCTTAATCAATAGTACGGGTGAATTGTACAATTCGATTTAACACATTACACAACCTTACCATATAGCCTATGTCGTACACTATGACTGGCCTAGGCAGCCTCAATACAATATCATCATATCGTAAATCGCACCATCACTTAGAAAAGTTCATTTCATCTTACAACAACCAACATTATCCATTAGACATCCAGGAGAGAAAGTCTGGAGAGGTCCATGAGTGAATTGAGTAATGTAAAGATAAGTTTTTTGCAAAGCTCGTATTCTTGGGAAATATAGTTTATTTGTTTAAATTATTTTGTTGAGTGGTCAAGTAATCACAATATAATTACATCATGTAAAACTGATTATTTCAATTGTATTTTTAATATTGGTATTTAAAATTAATTGTAAAGACATTTAATTGGTTGCAAAAAATTAACTATTTGTTACATCCAATTTTGAGCTAGGGTGGACATTCCGGGCTGGCTCCGCCGTCACAGTCATGGGGTTCTAATAAATCTCAGCATCAGATGGCGGCCACGTATGAAATCAAATTCCAGGGATCGCATGAAGCATGTATATGCAATGCAGGGTATGGAGACACCTAGCGTTTGACCACGATAGCTCTGAAATGAGCAATTTTGGAGGCGCAACGAGAGATTCATCAGCCTGTTATGAGATTCTTCCATGCGACGACCATGAAATTGAATTTCCTCCAACCAATGGGAAACTGTTGAATATGTCTGCATGCATTCTGTTGCAATGAAATTAATTCATTTGTTCCATTTATATATTATATTTTCGTTTTGCATGGCATTACTGCTTGGGGTTCTGTTTGCATGTTTACGGTTCGGCCTTGTTTCCCGGTTCACTGTGTTTGGACCCGGTTTATTTGTTTTTCCTTACTGTTAGCGTGGACCTGCTGTGGCCGTTGATTATTGTCCATCCGATAGCTTGGATTTGCGCCCGTTGTGTTTCTTCTAGCTGGCCTTAATCCGCTTTGCGATGTGCCTCTCCAGTCGGTTGGTGCCACGTGCCCCATGCGCTGGCCTCGCCTCGGATACTCAAACCGTCCTGATGATCTCCGCCGTACACGCGGCTTCGATCCGGTTGATCCGCTGCAACTGTCTGACGCCCGTCTGATGTGCATTCATTTGCCTTGATCCTCGCGGTTTTGATAGTGCGACTCTCTCGGGGTTTTCATCCTCTGGGTTCTGTGAGCTCTTCCCGGCGAAGCGTGTTTCTGTTTCGACTCAGTGAGGAAGGAGAATCAAGATGTCCAGGAGTTGTTCGGCACCCGCACTCCCCACTACCGCAGCACGAACCGCCTCCTGTAACCAGATTTCTCTTCCGGTGGAGATTCAGTGGTGATCATCCCGGTATCTGGGTTCTTCGACGGCTACGCTTCAAGGGGGTAACAGCATTTACATTCCTTACAACCGTATCCACGATCTGGTTTGTAGATATTGGCTATGTCGCGGTTTATTCCTTCTTTGATATGTATGCTACTGTATCCTTCTTGCGTGCGTGCGTGAGTCCGTCCAGGAGTGGACGGGGTTGACTCTTCGTGACATACTTAATCACTGCCACCTAGTTCAGCAAGCCCGGCCTCCTCGGATAGTTCTCCGGTCCTTTATTTTTGCATTCGAGTATGTATTGTGTGTCTGTGTTCTTTCTTGCTTTCTTAATAAAATAGTTGCCCTGAGTGGTGTTCTCGCCGTGCACGTAGGTCCCCTTGGGACTGAAGCACGTTATATTTGTTGCTCTTTAAATTCTTGCACCGGTTTGTTTATCTTCATCTCGGCGGAAGTTATCATTCTGAACATATTACGGCTAAAACTAATCAGTCGATAATCTTTACTCAATCTGTTCTCCATTTTATAAATCAGTGGATCTTGGCTTCATTAGGGTTAGTATAATTAACCCCAACAAGTGGTATCAGAGCCTTCTGTTTTATTATTATGGGTTCGACGAAATTTGATATTGATAAGTTCGATGGAGAAAACGATTTTAATCTCTGGAGAATTAAGATGACAGCCTTGTTAGATCACAACGACCTTATCGATGCCCTTGCTGGCACTAGGAAGAAAATCACCACTACTGCCCCTGATGGGCAGGCTACCACCTCATTTGTAGATGTCCCCGAGGAAACCTTGAGGAAAGCCCGTAGTTTAATCCTCTTGTCTTTAGGAGACAAGGTCTTAAGAGAAGTTGCATATGAGTCCTTTGCCGCTGGTATTTGGTCTAAATTGGAATCCCTTTATATGAAAAAATCCTTTGTTGGTAGACTATAAGAAAATGAGATTGTATACATTTAAAATGCGCCCTGGAACTGCAGTCAGGATACACATTGATGAATTCAATAAAATCTTATTAGACCTAGCCAACATTGATATTAAGTTGGATGATGAGGACCAAGCCATCATATTGTTAACATCATTAGATGATTCGTTTAACTCTGTTAAAGACTCTATGATGTATGGTAAAGACACATTGACTCTTGAGGAAGTTAAATCTGTCTTGCTCTCTAAAGATTTGCAAAGAAAGGGTATTGTAAAAACTGGGGCTGAGGGTTTAAATGTTAGGGACAGAAGTGAGTCAAGAGACCGAAGTGAGTCAAGGGGTAGAAGCAAAGATAGGGGTCGGTTTAAGAAACATAAGAGCAAGTCTAAAGGCAAGGTAATCAAGTGTTTCCAATGTAAACAACCTGGGCACATTAAGAGGAACTGTCCTAATAGGAAGGGTGACTATAAAGAAAGTAATAATGACCATTCCTTGTTAGTTGAACAAGACTTTGACACTACTGATGTGTTAAATGTCTCTGATACAGCCGTTACAGATGAGTGGATTCTAGATTTAGGATGTTCATTCCACATGTGTCCTAAGAAGGAGTTCTTTACTGAGTTAAGGGAAGTCAAGTCCGGTGAGGTTTTTCTAGGGAATAACAAGAGCTGCCACATTATGGGAATAGGCTCAATATCTCTTGAGCTTCATGATGAGTCTGTCAAGTCTCTAGAGGAAGTTAGGTGGGTACCCAAACTAAAAAGAAACCTAATATCCCTAGGAATACTTGACCAGAAAGGGTACAGCTTCAAGTCTGGATCTAGAGGCCTTAGAATAGCCTAAAGATCCCTCACAGTAATGAAAGGAACCCTTCGCAATGGCCTGTATGTGTTAGATGGTAAGGTGCATAGAGATCAGTTGAATGCCTCTTCTGGCTCAGGAATCGATTCCACTGTTTTGTGGCATAGGAGACTAGGGCATGTTAGTGCCAAGGGTCTTAGTGAGCTCCAAAAACAGGGTCTGTTAAGCAATATTACTCCAAACAGTCTTCCCTTTTGTGAAGACTGTGTGTATGGGAAGTCTAGGAGGGTAAGTTTCAGTAGGTCTTTGTATAAGGCTAAAGAGCCTCTCGAATGTGTACATTTTGATTTGTGGGGTCCTTCTAGAGTTACCTCCCATGGTGGAGGCTTATACTTTGTTACCTTCATTGATGATTTCTCTAGGAGAGTATGGATTTATATACTCAAACACAAGTCTGATACCTTTCAAACTTTTAAGAAATGGAAAGCTTCTCTAGAGAGTGAAAGCAACAAGAAACTTAAAGCCCTTAGGACCGATAATGGTTTAGAATATCTATCCAATGAGTTCATTGAATATTGTGAATCAGAAGGAATTAAAAGATACCGAACTGTTGTGGAAACTCCACAACAGAATGGGCTAGCAGAGAGAATGAATAGGACTGTCCTTGAGAGGGTGAGGTGTATGTTGTCCCACTCAAAACTCCCCAGGTCCTTTTGGGCTGAGGCTGCTTCCACAGCAGTGTATCTCATAAATCGTTGCCCATCTTCTGCCAACTCCTTTAAGACACTAGAAGAACTCTGGAAGGGCATTCCCCCGAATCTTAGTCACCTTAGGATTTTTGGATCCATAGCTTATGCACATTCACGGAATGATAAGCTTGCTCCTAGGGCTGTTAAGTGTATATTCGTGGGATATCCAGAAGGTGTTAAAGGGTACCGTTTATGGGTAGATAAACCTGGTTACCAGAAATGCATCATCAGTCGGGATGTTGTTTTCCATGAATCTGGTATGTCCAAAGATAAGGAGCTTGAACCTGCTGGACCCTCCGAACAAGATACTGAACCCTCACGGGACGTAACCCCTCTAGGTGTTGAAGTCCCTTTAAGATCCAGTGACTAGCCACGGTCCAGTACTGACCCTGCTCCCATGGTCACCCAATCCCAACCTGAATCAGATTCCAGTTCGGAATTAGAACCTGAGGGCCCAGAATCAGATGACCTGAGCAACTATCAGCTTACCCGAGATAGAGAGAGAAGGGTTATTAGACCCCCAGCCCGTTTCAACCAAGCAGACATTACTGCCGATGCTTTTAACGTAGCTCAGGATCTGTTCAATGATGATCCTCAAACTTATAAGCAAGCCGTTAAGTCCAAAGAAGCCAATAGTTGGCTGAGAGCAATGCAAGAGGAGATGAATTCCCTTCTTAAGAACAACACTTGGGTTGTTGTCCCTCGACCCAATAACCAGAAAGTTATAGGTTGTAGATGGATCTATAAGAAAAAGGAGAACAATGTAGGAGAAACTAAAATCAAATTTAAAGCCCGTATGGTAGCAAAAGGTTTTCTACAGCGTGAAGGCATTGATTATAGTGAAATTTTCTCCCCTGTTGTTAAGCATTCATTCATTCGAATCCTGCTTGCATTTGGTGCCAAATTTGATATGCATGTTGAACAACTCGATGTTAAAACTACTTTTTTACACGGTAACCTAGATGAGACTATTTATATGACACCTCCTGAAGGATTTTCAAATTTGTTCAAACCTAATCATGTTTGTCTTTTACAGAAGTCCTTGTATGGACTTAAGCAATCTTCGAGACAATGGTATAAAATGTTTGATTCTTTTATGATTGAAAATCAGTTTTCTAGAAGCAGATTTGATGCATGTGTATACTTTAAGACTGTTAAACATGAGCATGTTTATCTTTTATTATACGTTGATGACATGTTGTTAATCTACAAAAACATGAGGATTATAAATGTTGTAAAGCACCAGTTGAATTGTGCTTTTGAAATGAAAGACTTAGGCCATGCAAATCAAATTCTTGGTATGGATATAATTCGGGATAGGAAGGCTAGAACCTTGTACTTATCCCAGTATGCCTATATTAGGAAGGTATTAAAAAGATACCTGTTTGAACATGTTAAACCTATTAATATTCCCTTAGGTCAGCACCTTAAATTGTCCTTAAATCAATCACCTAGGAATGAAGATGAGATTGCCTTTATGAATAAGATTCCATATGCAAATATTGTAGGAAGTCTTATGTATGTCATGGTCTGTTCGAGACTAGATTTAGCCTTTGCTGTTTGTACTTTGAGTAGGTTTATGGGGAAACCTGGTAAAGCACATTGGCATGCTTTAAAATGGTTATTAAGGTATGTTTCCATGTCTGATAAATTGTGCATTCGATATGGCTTGAATACTAATTTTAATAATGACATTGTTGGTTTTGTTGATTCTGACTATGCTGCTAATATTGACACCCGAAAGTCTATCACTGGTTTTGTTTTTCTTGCATATGGAGGACCGGTCTCCTGGAAATGCAACATGCAATCAGTGGTTGCACTTTCTACTACTGAGACAGAGTATATTGCCTTGACAGAAGCTATTAAGGAAGCCATATGGCTTAGAGGTTTGCTTTCTGACTTGTCATTATCTGCTGATAGTATAGTAGTTCAATGTGATAGTCAATCTGTTTTGCATCTGTCTAAAAATTATGTCTGTCATGATAGGTCGAAGCACATAGACATTAGGTTGCATTTTGTTAGGGATATTATAGAATCAGGGAAAGTGAGTGTCACAAAGATACCCACTGGCGATAACTCGGCCGATAGTTAGACTAAGGCTGTTCCGTTATCCAAATTCATGCATTGTCTCTGGCTTATGAATTTAGTCCCTATTCTGTAATGTAGGTTGCGAGAACATCATCCTTGAATCCCTGAATTGTATTTGATTGCAAGGTGGAGATTTGTTGAATATGTCTGCATGCATTCTGTTGCAATTAAATTAATTCATTCGTTCCATTTATATATTATATTTTCGTTTTGCATGGCATTACTGCATGGGGTTCTGTTTGCATGTTTACGGTTTGGCCTTGTTTCCCAGTTCACTGTGTTTGGACCCGGTTTATTTGTTTTTCCTTACTGTTAGCGTGGACCTGTTGTGGCCGTTGATTATCGTCCATCCGACGGCTTGGATTTGCGCTCGTTGTGTTTCTTCTGGCTGGCCTTAATCCGCTTTGCGATGTGCCTCTCCAGTCGGTCGATGCCACGTGCCCCATGCGCTGACCTCACCTCGGATACTCGAACCGTCCTGATGATCTCCGCCGTACACGCGGCTTCGATCCGGTTGATCCGCCGCAACTGTTTGACGCCCGTCTGATGTGCATTCATTTGCCTTGATCCTCGCGGTTTTGACAGTGCGACTCTCTCGGGGTTTTCATCCTCTGGGTTCTGTGAGCTCTTCCCGGCGAAGCGTGTTTCTGTTTCGACTCAGTGAGGAAGGAGAATCAAGATGTCCAGGAGCTGTCCGGCACCCGCACTCCCCACTATCGCAGCACGAACTGCCTCCTGTAACCGGATTTCTCTTCCGGTGGAGATTCAGTAATGATCGTCCCAGTATCTGGGTTCTTCGACGGCTACGCTTCAAGGGGGTAACAGCATTTACATTCCTTACAACCGTATCCACGATCTGGTTTGTAGATCTTGGCTCTGTCGCGGTTTATTCCTTCTTTGATATGTATGCTACTGTATCCTTCTTACGTGCGTGCGTGAGTCTGTCCAGGAGTGGACGGGGCTGACTCTTCGTGACAGACTTAATCACTGCCACCTAGTTCAGCAAGCCCGGCCTCCTCGGATAGTTTCTCTGGACCTTTATTTTTGCATTCGAGTCTGTATTGTGTGTCTGTGTTCTTTCTTGCTTTCTTAATAAAATAGTTGCCCTGGGTGGTGTTCTCGCCGTGCACGTAGGTCCCCTTGGGACTGAAGCACGTTGTTGTTCTTTAAATTCTTGCACCGGTTTGTTTATCTTCATCTCGGCAGAAGTTATCATTCTGAACATATTACAGCTAAAACTAATCAGTCGATAATCTTTACTCAATCTGTTCTCCATTTTATAAATCAGTGGATCTTGGCTTCATTAGGGTTAGTATAATTAACCCCAACAGAAACCAATGTCCAATCACACCCCGGACGGAAAAAAGGAACGTCCACGCCACCCATTCATCGGAGAAGACAGCTTCACGTGGAATAGTTCAGAGAATGCAAAAGAAACTAGCGTTATTCATTGGAAACACCATTCAACGAAACAATGACACTCTTGTGGAGAAAAACACGAAAAAAAAAAGTACTCGAGGAGAAAAAGTAAGCATCGAAACTTGCTCGGACTAAGGGGCGTTACCTTGCAGGATTAAGCGTGCAGCAGTCCATGGCAACAGTTGACACGACTAAATTGAGATCATCGGAAGGACCGGTTCGAGCTCCGCAGCTCCTGCCGGCGGGGTTACGGAGAGGGAGGCAGCTCGAGAGGAGTAAAAGGCGACGACGGGGAGGGGTTAAAGGCGGGGGAGAAACCAGAAATGCGAGGGCGGGGAGTAGGTTGGTTGGTTGGAGCAGGAAAGTAGAAAAATATTGGTGATCACGTTTTGTCGTTTAGTTTAATTAAGCGATTATTAAATACATAAAACCTTGCTTTCTTTAAATGTGGAAAACATGGGAAATTTCCTAAAAAGTTTGAATAAAAAATAAAAATATTTTTTTATTCATTTATTACTCCTGTAATATTATAATAATATTTATTATATGCTTTTATTAATTTTAATCCTTTTGATTATTATAACATTATTTTGATTATATTAATTTGTCTTTCTTTCGATTACTAATCATACACCTTTTAATCTTTCTTTTTTTCTCTTTAAATTTTATCAATTGAACATGGTCAATGATCTAAATATGTTTTCTAATATTTTTGAACCGCGAGCAACTTTGGTTTTTTGGGATTGGCGATAAGGTCATGGTCATAATGGTTGTACCTTGAAAGGAGGTGAGTCGTAACAAAAACTCCTTTTCAAGTTTCTTTGGTGCTTTAAAACAAGCATCACTCTCATGGATCTTGTCTCTTGGTGAGTAGAGATGTTTTTCTTATGATTTTCAAAATCAAATACCAAAAGAGAAAAACAGGCTAACTGAACATCGGTGTCTACTTGGTTAACATTCACGATGAAGGCTAGTTGGGGGAGCATGCAAATCACTGTTACATACTCAAGTCACTGTGGATGATCATTGTTGACGCTTTACAAGAGCTAAGGCTCAATGTGTTGAGTTTTAGTGGGGCAACACTTGTTTGTATGCAGTATAGATAAACACTAAAGCATGTTGACATGGGTTCTAATCACAATCACCTGAATTGCATAAAAGAAATAACGAAGTATGTGCAGACATTGAAGACTTGGTGATGTGAGGTGCACATGGTGTTGCAGAATCGTCGAGAGTCGCAACAACAGAAACGAGAAACAAGATAAATGCAGAAGAAAAGAAAACACAAGGAACACAACGATTTACGTGGTTCAGGAATAATCTCTATGTCCACGGAGCGGCAAAATTCTCAATGTAAAACAGGAGCACAAATTACAGAGTTTTGCAGTAGTAACCCTAGCCTGAAAATGGACTATAAAATGGAGAAGATGATCCACTGTTTGCAGAGGAAGTCCGCATCGTTACAGTGAAAGGCGGCCAACTTTGTCAAAAGTGCTACAATACAGTTGACTCCAAAGTCAGCATTGTTACAATGTATGTCAGTGTCGGTCGGGCAGCTCTGCTACAGTGGTCAGAGATGCTACAGTCCGAAAAAATTGGGTCGGGGTCCTTCAGCCCCCGGACCCCCGAAGCAGGGGCGCGTTGCCCCCTGCAACCCCCAACAAGCTCACCGTGGAGCTCGACCCGCGACAATTGCAGGCCACAAAGCATTCGGCCCAACCGGATTGGGCTACGCCAATCCAACAAGTGGAGGCACTAATGAAGAATTATAAAGAGATGCCTCCATATCTCAATATATCAACGCCATGGATTTGGAAATGAAATTTAGTGGTATGAAGAAGGATGAGGTTGAAATGAGAAGGATGGATATGTATTTTGACAATCCCGGAAGTAGTAGGTACACACCATGTCGTGGTGATACTAGCCACGTCATGAGTGGGGGTCTGGCTTGGAAAATATGGAAAAGTGTTGTACATGTAAAAATAGCAATGTTGTGGCGATGCTTGCCACGTCATGAGTGGAGGTTTAGGTTAGAAAATATAGCAAAGTGTTAGTACATGTAAAAGTATAAATTTGGAGTACACCAAAAATGAACAAAGGAAGAACACTCTCCTTGTTAAGTAAAAGTAAAATTCTGAAAGCAATGGCAAAATTTGACAATGGCATTGCATGCGTACAGGTGACTTAACCTAAACACAAGAGTCGTCCCATGGAGATGAGGAATTTGACAGTCTTGTTATTATCATTGTATGCACAAGAGTAAAATTACGAATGAAGTAGAAATGTCGCAAAGGCCGAAATATGTAAGAGTAAATCTTAGAGATTATAACAAAATGTGGTGAAGTTTTGGATCGGTTCCCCTGTATACATAAGAGTCATTCAAACTCGCACATAAGAGTAATTTCAATGTAGAGTATGGAAATGGGGATAAGGCATGTGATGTGTAGTATTATGTCTCTATAAATAAGGATTTTAGTTGTTACATATGGTTTTATAATTCACTATTTTGAGGGGAAGTGAAAACCACACCGCAATATATTAGTCGCACTACGAAGAAGACTCAGGGTGATTTTAATGGTTCTATAAATTAAAAGAGTCTCATGCCATAGTAAACCTAGACTAGTTGTGGTTACTCTGAAATGAGGAGAAGATTAGCACCACAATGTGGTACATGTTGTTTTTAGATTGCAAAGCACCTATGAAAAACGGGGAAGCTTACTATGAGCATTTCGGTCGCAGTAAAGGAAGACATGCCGAGTTTTGGGTTTCTAGAGCTAAAGAGGAGTTAGGTGAGTGAGCATGGTGCTAGTTATTTCGAAGGTAATTTCACATTAAAAAGAGATATGTCGTGGTAATTAAAGGAACATGTCGTGGTCAGTCTATTACAATGCATGAAGGATCGCACTGGGATAACAAGGAGAATAAAAAAGAAGATATTTGGCGAATTTAGTGGGAGTCAATAAGTCCATTCCTTGAGGAATTTTGTTACGCTATGAATGGTTTATTTCCAAAGTATCAAGTAGTTTCAATTGGAATTTAAAATGAGGAATATCTGCTCGAAATTTTAGGAGTCGACTTGGATTTTAATGCATATTAATAACTGCAGGTTACAAGCATAGTGGAAGCGTGCGATGGGTCATGCCCAACTTTGCGTCATGCCCATCTTTATTTTTTGTCACGATCGATGATCAATCCTAGATCTACACGACAATAAATACCGTGATTTCCAGAATTAAATCAAAGAAAACAAACAATAGATAAAACACCAAAAACAAAGAGAGAATCATCACATATTATTTATAATTAATTTAATCAATTAAAAAAAATTACCCTGAGAGAATTCTTTCTTTGTTGATGGATCTGATGATAGATCTATGTTGTACCATCGTCGCATTGTAGGAATCAAGAAAAGATTCCCTCTAGCGGTGAGTCACACATGTTCCACAAATCTCTGAATGTCATCATAGGAATCTCTGGGCGCTAGCACGATAGATCCTATCGCTTGCATCGTTCGCCTTTGATCGCCACAAGAATCATTTCCAAAGCATTCTCTTTGATCTCTCTTGACTTGAGAGTGTGAGGTGGAGGAAGATCAATCTCCGTTCTTGGAATCATTCTCGAATAAGAGAGATCTCGAGTGCTTTGAGAGGACTCTCTGGATTCGTTGTTCACAACCAAAAAAATGAATTGGATCTCTTTGAAAATAATATAATTGAGTTTATATATCACTAGGGATAAAAATAATAATTGCACAAATACCCTTTATTCTTTATTTAATCCCTTACAGAGCCTCATGTCTATAATAATAATAATATTATTATTTCTCGACATGCGCTTAAATTGAAAATTAAAATTAAATATTATTTATTCAAATAATATTCAATATATATTATTTATCACCAGACCATTAAACTCAATCTGTCATTCCTCCACAATATTTATCAGACCTTGAATAATGTCTATCTATTTATTAAATAAATATCACTGAATTATTTGACAATAAATAAATAAATATTATACTCACTAAATAGAAAATAAACATTTATTAAATATTCTACTCACAAAATATTCTCTCGAATAACTGATGACGGAATATATGCGATCAAGAAAACATGAATAATTATTAAACCATGTCTGAGAATGATATTTATTCAACTTGTTAAATAATAAATAATAATGTATTATTTAACTAAGATTCTGGATACACTTAGTGTGCGACCCTCTAGGACTCTTTCTCAGTGACATTAGACGAAACAACCTAAAGTCCAGGGTTAGCGTCTAGTAGCATGCCAAGGCACCCATAGAGAAAGAATTTAATGTTGTAGTGACATAATACCTCATATGGATGCTCACTTTGTAATATAATCTTTATCATGATATCTCTAATCAAGCAGGTTTCGCGCTGGTGCCATTAACCTATGTGCTCAATGTATCTTACTTTGACTTTCTAGAAATCAAACTTGTCTATATAACATCATGACCATGGATTTATTTAGGATATATCATTTTCATCAAAGGTTTTGAGATATCAACTTCTATTAAAGAATGGAAGGGAAAAATCCTTTCTCGCATTATTCATTAATGCAATATTACTCATGATGCGCTCAACGTATCCTACTTCATCGTGAGTATATGTCATCACAGTTTTCATCAATACATCAAAGTATGCAACTCATAATACTCATTAATAATAATATTAAAGTCTAAGGATCAATACAAACATTTGCAGATAGGAACATCTAATGACACATATAAATGTGGACTTCCCACGGGAAGGTCTCATTCTCATAATATCCTACACTAGATATTACTAAGGGCGTATAACATGAGAAGGCTCCTCAAAGTCCTATGAGTCTCTACCCCTGATATCCTATATCATTTAAATCACTCAAATTATATCAACTAACAATATAACATATATTTAAGAATATTGTCATGATAGTTTTGGGTTCTCATCATAGTGAAGACTGCTATAACCTTTCAGCGTGAAGCTACTCTTAAGAAATTATCACATACTATGTTATTCAGAATAATAATCAATATGTGACAAGAAGTTTATTAACATTCAAAACTATGAATACAATTTATCATAAAGTACACAAAAGTTGGTTTTAGGGCACCGACTCCAATAATAACCACATTAATATCATGTGGTACATCTAGAAATATCTTCAAAGAATATAGGAAAATATTAAATATCAGTTTGTCGTGGGAGAAAGAAGAGAGGGTCTGGGCATATTGACACATCTGAATTATGAGAAGAAGAAAAACAATATTTACTACCATATCTGGTTCTTGGAGAGAAGAAGGAATGAAGGATAATCACACTACTATATCTGGTTACTGATGAAGGAAAGAAATATAACAATTCCAGTATGGAATTATCTTTACCTAGAAGAGGAGTTTTTTGACGCTCTATGTTTGTGGAATACATAGACTTAGGCCCCAATCGAGGAGTTGATCTCATCTATCATTGAAGAAGGAGAGCACAATATAGAAAATTTTAATAGATTATTAAATTTGGATTTATGATGCAAGTGAACTCTTAAGTTGAATAGAGATAGACCATCACGTCCTTAAATTTTTGAAGAGACCCTCATGTATATAAACTGATCAATCAATCACTGAAGTAGTGCATATAGGAGAAGAATAGGGAGTGACTGTTGGATTGTCAGTGAGGATTTCTAAAACCTTTTAAGGGTTGTACGCCTTGGCACAGAGTGATCATGACTTAAAAACATGCACCCATCGAAAGTGAGTATAGTGGATTCTGGTACATCAACACAATTCCATGTGTATACTCCATGGATTATCCCTTAGTGATAAACTAAGTAAAATCCCTATGTTCTGTGTGCTTTACTTTTTGTGAATGTATTTATCATTCAATGTGATTGACAAGAGTGAGAATGAGATATTGAACATGTTTCTTATAACACATGAGCAATATTTAAATGAATAATGAGGGCCAATGAAAAGGAAAAGGTATTAATCGATATACACCCTGATTCACCCCCAGGTGTTTAAGTTCAACCTAATCCCAACAAGTGGTATCAAATCCAAAAGGTTGTAACATGAAGTTTTAATCTCTAAATATGTTTGGATATGCCACACATGTGGATTCAATGATAAAGCCTTTATTTTTTTTATAGGAACAAGATTTTATGGATGATAAAAGGAAATGTTTATGTTCCTTCAAGCTTTTGGAAAAGGTGATGGAATATATACTTCGAGATGCTGATTTGACAAAGCACAATGAAAGAGCTGGTGATGCTATGACAAAGAAGATTTTGATTAAATTCTTATCTAATGAGGTATTCAAGAACACCTCTTATTGTGCTACCACATTAAAGATGTGAAAGACTCTTGAAATTATTTATGGGAAATCAGTGGGAGAAAAGAAGTTTTAAGAACCCACTTTAAGAGAGGACTAAAAACATAGTTGTAATGAAAATCGGTGAATAAACCTAGATAAAACTACCTTATATCAAAAGGCGAGAAGAAGAGGAGTAAGAAAAAGATTCATGAGAAGAAGGATACATCCAATAAGGTGAGTGGGATTGATATCAATGTTAAATATATTACTAAAATTGTTTTGGATGATACTTGGAAGTCCAAAAATTCAATTTCCTCTTTAGGTAAGGAAAGAAGCGAAGAGTATATGAAATCAGTGGAAATGACATATAGTTTTCAATCTGGTGAATATCTAGAAGCATCCAAACATAGATCCAAGCCTTGCATAAAAGAGAGGATCAATGGTAAATTATGTGTGAATTGGACTATGCTTTCATAGAAGATCTTTCCAAGGAGAATGGATGGGTTAAGAGAGTATAGGTGGCCTTGAATTTATATATAATGAATATGGGTACAAAAAAAGGTCCAAAGTGATCCGCCTGAAGAAATTTCACAAGAGATTAGAAAACAAATAGTCAGAGAGAGTTAAAAGTGAGTATTATCCATATTAAGAAAGAACTTTAAGAGAGGAGAAAATATAGAATGAAATTTGGTTCAAAGTTAAAGGTGATGGCTTCCCAGTTGAAGGATAAGGATGAGAGGATCAATGAGATTGATTCAAATCTAATATCATCAAATAGAAAAGAGAATCTAGAGATTCCCTCTATAGTGGACTCAATAAGTGGAAGGAAACAAAGTTCAAATCTATAATCTATAAGTAAATAGAAATATCTTTCCAAATATAGAAGAAAAGACTCCCAAGGGAAGGTATATTTGAAATGTTACCTTTAGGGAAGATTGGGGCACACCATAGGTGTGTGTCTAGAAGCCCAAGTGCTCAAAGGAAAAATGGATTTTTCTATAAAAACAATTTAATCAAAAAGTAATAGAAAGAGGTAAAAATTTTATGGGATATGTTTCATTTGTGTTAATTGGGTTCATATAGCTACACATTACAATAATAAAGGAGACAAAAGGGTCATAAGGAATTCCTCCATTCCCATGACTAAATGGAAGAGAACTTGAACTGAAAAAAATTATGTTAAGTTGGAGAATGGGTTCAAAATTTTAGAGGAAAATAATAGAGCTCAAGAAAGAGTGAATCAAGCACTAATGATGGTACACTCACAATATCCCTCTTAGAAAGAATGTTGATAGACCTGGAAGAAAAATAAGGAATTTTACCCAACCACAAGAAAGGTTAAGAATTTTTTTAAGAAAGATTCATCAAGGAAAAGTAATTCTAAAGTGATTATTATAGAAATTTAAGAGAGAGAGAAAAATAAATCATGCCTTAGGGGTTTAACAAATAATACCATAATGAAAGAGATGCAGGTTGGTAGAAGAACCCTCTTAGAGTAGAGGAGGCATGTTGAAGGATACATGAAAAATGTATCATTGGAGGAAATTTGTACAAGTGGGATTAATCTCACAAATAAGATAGATCCTAAGCCAAATAAGATAAGGAAACACTAACAGAACATCCAAAGTAAAATTTTTACAATTGGTATTGTAAGAATAACCATTAGTAAGGCTTGGAAGAAGGTTGGAAGTAGAGGGTTGGCTCAACATGACCAACCACATTCCTTATGTTGAGGAAGTCTAGAGGTACCCCTCTCCCCATTTAATTAAAAGCTTTTAACTGTTGTGTTAAGTGGTGTATAATTAAAGGGGAGATGTGATCCATCGGGTGATGGTGATTAAGGAATATATGTGACGAGCTAAAAAAAGAAGTGTTTGTGTTAAAAGAAGAAATATGCAACAAATAGAGTCAGATTATTTGCAATTACTAAGTGTTATCATGCCTTAAAAAAATAATAAATGGCATCAGGGTCCTAATCTAATGCAATTAGTGGTATTGAATAACCACTTTGGATTTAAAATATGAGTCTAGAAGTTTCACACTGTGATGAAGGAGAAAAAATTATGTAGGGTTTTCTCTAAAGTAAAATAGGTGTCAAAGTTGTATTTAAAAGTTCTAGTGGTATCAATCTGCCATTAGAGATCAACTTGTGACATCGATCTATTTCTCAAGTGGTATATGATCACTATGAGAAAGATAAGATATATTAGTTAAGAAACAACAACATATATGGATTTAATGTATATTTATCATGTATTATCAATATGGCATAATCTAATTATTTTCAAGATACCAAGAAGTTACTATAAGGAAATTTCAAAACCAATAAATGGTTTTCTCATACTTAATATTATCTCAATACTTGGAGGTAAGTACTGAAGGAATTTAGAGGGAATTAATAAAGATAAATCTAAGTATGTTTATCCTTATCTTAAAAGAAAAATAAACCCTTGAAAAATGGAAGGTGTATATAGATATCAAGTGGCGTCACAAGTTTATCACAAATAAGTGGTAACGGTTGGTTCAATTTATGGAATGTCTCACACACTTTCACTTTATTGTTTAATTATTAATGGGTTTGTGTTGGTGTGATTGAGATCATAGGATGTGTTAAATATAGTAAAAATTTCAATCTACTATAATTTATTGAAGTAAGTGAGTGATATGGAAAACTTTGGTGTTGTTGACTTAAACTCTTGTTTCCTATAGTGGCTTCTAACTTTGTAGGCTTAGAGGATTTTTCAACGACTCAATGATAAGTGGTAATTTCACTTGATAAAAATAATTGAGTAAAATATAGTTATAGTGGATAAAGTGGCTTGATTATTGAAAGGGTTTAATCTAGAATTATTCTGTTCAACAAGTGGTTTAGAGGATGGAATTAAAGTATAAAAGTGTTTTTATTAAATATGTTGTATCATCAAGTGGAATTAATATTTAAGTGAAAATTTGGAGTTATTTTTCAACCAGTGGTACCAATAAGTGTGATACCCACATTTCATGTATTTCTTTTTGATATTAAAATACATTACTTTTGTGATTTAAAATTTTAATTCTTTTCCAAATCTCTACTGATTTGATTATCTATTAAATGATACAATGATCGATGGAAAATGAGAAAAAAGAGCCAAAAAAATCGAGGTTTTCATCATGAGAAGGCTTTCCATGATGTAGGATATCCATAGGATGCTTTTTGGGCTTAGAACTGAAGAAACATGCTGAAATGGGGGTTAACGTGATGGATAATGGTGATTCTCATTATGAATGGTATTCAAGACATTAAAGTAACTCATGACGTGAAGAAAAAGCATGAAAAATAAACACTCAGGGGTGGAACCCAAAGATTCATGGTGTGACACTTCGTGTTACACTATGAACATGGCTAGAACGGCCCAATAATGAGTAGTATGATGAAAATTTAAATGGAGACTGCACCTTTATGACCTGAAACTGTCGTGCGCCATCAATATTGACTTAAGACTCATTTATGACTGCATCAATGGATTAATTAAATAAAACCACCCTAGATTCCTATAAATTTAATATGAGGGTTACACTATAGGGGATTCATTCGGTGATCAAATCACGGGGTGGGTTTCTACGCTATAATAGATTCCTCCACCAGTAATTTTATCTGCTTTCTTTTATGCTTTTATTTTCTTTCCTCTTTACCTCTCACCCCCATGGTTAGCATGAGGGGGTAACTTCTACTTTGTTATGGGTAATGTAGATAAAGGGGGAAGTGTTTTTGAATTGTATTTTTTATTTTTATTTTTCATGTTTTGGGTTTTCGTGGACATATTCAATTCCAATATCTTTCTTTTTTTATCTCATGATCATTGATTTATGAATCTAAAAAGTAATATTTGAATTACACAACCAATTACCATAAATTAGGAATGACCAATGAATGATTTAGGGCGATTATGTTTAAAAATGGTATCTAGACAAACTTGATTCATTAATACCCTAAAGTACCTAACCATGGGAAAAAGGGGATTGTTTCATCAAGGAGGGGATACCAAGACCAAGGATCTCCCTCATCTCAACTCCATCACAAATCATAATCAATCAATTTAATTTCTAAATTCATTATCACCTGAACCCTAAATATACAAAACCCTTTCATGTTTTCCAACTTGATTTTCAAAAACCTAATTTGCTTTATCTCTCAATTTTCTTTAAAACAATTCAATCAAACACTTTTTAAATTCCTAAAATACCTGCTTGCATCATCTCATTAGTTCAACCTTGAAATAGTTGTTTACTATATTTAGTTAGTTAGTCACATTCATTTGAGTCTATTATAAAATTTTAAATTTGTTTAGCCTTGTAGGAAACTAACAACACCCTACAAACTGTCAAATTTATGGATTTATTGCTAACCACATGAACATAAAAGGTAAAGAGATCTTTGAATTTGATCCTAAACCTGAGAAAAGCCTATGAAAGATTAAAGAAACTATGACTATGGCTAGTGCAGAACCAAACCAACATGTTTTTGGGATAACACACCTAGATCTAGGGCTGTGAACCCTCATAGATTATCAGTGGACATCAAATAAAGAACTACAACCAAGCACCCTAGTGCCACTTATTGCAACCAACCACTTTAATATCAAACTGACCATCATCCAAATGATCTCTTATAACGTTCAATTATTTGGATTTCCACACAAATATCTGAACTCACACTTGAGAATCTTTCTTGAACTCCATGACACGTTTCAATTCCAAAATGTGTCAAATGACATGGTAATACTTCGATTATTTATATTTTAATTGAGGGATCATGCTTGTGAATGGATTCATAGATTGAAATCCCATTCCATCACTATGTGGGATGAGTGGGAAAAAAATCTCACTTGTTTATTCCCTAATTTGAAATCCTAGGACATATAACTAAATATTTTAAATTTAAATCAGTATATATACACGTCACTTTACACTACTTGGGAATGTTTTAAATACATGGATAAAAAATTACCTCATCATGACATTGAAATATGGCTGCTAATAATTTTTTCATAAGGGTCTGTCACAGATAAAAAAGCTCATCATTGATGCTTTAGTTGGTAGATCATTAATGAGAAAGTACCCCAAGGAAATATACAACCTTCTGGATAAGATGGAAAATAATATTTTTCAATGGTAGTAAAAAGGAACTCGAAAGTGATGGATGAACATGGTGGATAACAGCTGGATGGTTTCCCAAATAGAATCCATGACAAGAAAGATGGATGTAATTGTGGCTCTCCAAAACCCCCAAGGCATATACATCGAAGATGCAAATTATGTTGATTATAATAAACAAAATCAATTTCAGGGGTGTAGGCCACAATAATAACAAGCTCATGGGTACTAACTAAGGCAACATGGATACCGACAACAATCACCCTAAGGCCCTTCACTTTCAAGTCAGATCGATACCTTAGAAGAAACATTTCCAACATTTATGACTACAACTGGGGCCATAATCAAGGAAATGAAGGAAGAATTAATGAATTAAAAGGATTTATTTTGAAATATGGAGTTTCAAGTTGGTAAAATCACTGAGAAACTTAGAGATAGGTCAGGATAAGTACTACCAGGTAATACTGAAGCACATCCATAAAGATATTTAAAAGTTACCACTTTAAGAAGTTGAAAAAGTTACTAAATACAACCCTGAGCCAAGAAGGAGGGATCAAGAACAATATGATAAAACTAAAGTTGAAGAGATGAAAAAAATAATATTGATAAATCTTAATAAGAACAAACAAGGGAGGAAACTCCACTGCCATATAATCCACATCTACCATTCCTATATAGGGTAAATTCGGACAAGTAGGAAGCATAAAAAGATTAGTTTCTTGAACAATTTAAAAAGTTTCATAGTAATATTCATTTTTAAGAAGACCTTGGAAACATTCCAATATACTAAAAGTTCATTAAAGAACTGGTAATAGACAAAATAATGTTGAAAGATATCAAAACAATAATACTCACAAGAGAGTGCTTTGATGTGGTTTCAAAGGACCTACCCAAGAAGCAACAAGACCCGGGTAGTTTTTCAATTCATATTTTTATTGGGTCTAATAAATTTGGAAAGGATTTATGTGATTTAGGTGAAAGTGTAAACATCATATCATCCAACACCTTCAAACACTTGGTACTGGAGGTCTTAGATCCCATAAGAGTTTTACTTCAATTAGCAGATTCAATAGTGAAATACTCAAAATGAATGATCAAAGATATTTTGATCAAAGTTGACAAGTTTATCTTCCCCGTGGAATTTTTGGTTCTTAATATAGAAGAGGAGAGGACACATATTATTCTTGGAAGACTTTTTTAGTTACTGTAAGAGTATTGATCAATGTACAGGGTAGTGAGATGTGTCTAAGAGTGGGAAGTGAACAAGTCAGTTTTAATATACACTGAGCAATGAAGAACTATGAAATGAAGGATGATGACTTTAAAGAAAATGAAAAGTATGAAGTTGAAGAGGTTTATGTTTTAGTAGAACATAAAGAGATAAATACCACCCATGTTGATAAATAAAGAGTAAAAGATGAGAATAAAAGTGGAATGCCCATAAATAAGATCACCACTGATGGAGTAATAATAGCTAGACAGAACTTTGTAGAAGGCCAGTAGGTTTGGATGGTGTATGATCCGAATCTTGGATTTTTTGGTCTAAAAAAAATTATTGGATAGGGACAATAAAGTTTGGGAATATTTTACCACAAGGAAAAATGATGTTATTTTTAGAAGAAGGAAAGAAGCCCATATATGTGGAAAAAGTGCAACTGAGGCTATTTATAGACCCCGACTAGGTACAATCTTTTCAATCATTCTTCACCTAAGCTAAAAATGGAAAGTTCAAGCTAATGATGTTAAACAGAAGCACTTCTGAGTGGAAACCATATTTTTTTAGTATTTTTATTTTTGTATTTGTTTTTAGGTGCACACACACTACCCAAATCTATTAAATTTCATTGAAAAATGGATCATATTTTCACTTGTGTATTTTTATTTTTTAGGTCCATCGAGGCATCACAAGAATTATAACAAGAGGATGCATGAAAAATACACATTATGAAATCCCTACTCATATCATGAGATTATAATTCATATCGTGAACCTGATGGAGGAAAAACCTACACAACCCAACTCAAGAGCTTCACTTAAAGGGGAGTAAGCATTTTAATTATATATTTTTCTATTATATTCTCCATATTTATTTTTTAGAGCTTGTAACTACTAATTTCATACCTTTACTTGTATTTTTTGCTTTAATCAATTGATCTAGGAGACATAAATGACTTAGGAAAATCACCATGCCATGTTTTTAAATTTATTTGTCAAACAATTTGAATGAGAAAAATGGTAGAATGAGTAAGTAGAGATAATAATTGGAATTTAAGGTTGGAAAATCATGGTTTAGGGGAAGATGTTTATTTTTAAATGATTTTTTTTTATATTTAACCTACCTTGAATTTATGATATTTACATTAATTGATTTTATTATTCATATACATTTCCATGAGTAATTTTCCTGACCATATGTCCTCATTCTTAATGAAATTTCTAGACCAATATTTCTCATTCTTTCTAAATTATATTTCTTGAGAGACTCTAGCATGTCTTTCTTCCATAACCTTCCTAACATATTATCAAAGTTTTGTATGAAAAAAATCACTTTTAATATGATTGAGAGATTTTATTATTTAACCCTTTATCCTTGGATACACATTGACATTGAATCATACTTTTTCCTGTAGAATCCATGAATGAACTTGATAGGAAAAGAGCCACATTTCAAGCCTATTATATCCTTTCCTACCCTTCTCTAAGTTTGTTGTATGATATTCACAAGAATAAGTGTGGGAGAGAGGTTGTCCATGGTTGATGGGGATATAATTTAGTGAGAATACATTTATGGGGGTGTTTTCTTATGATTTGGGGATAGTCCATGTTATCATTCATTGTACTTTATTATTCACCTCTCTTGCGAAAAAAGGGTTTTGTCATGGGATGATAAAAAATCACCATTTCTAGACCGATGATCCTTCAATCGTGTGTGATTAGGTAGTGGATGTAATATTTTTTTTATAAATCATAACTTTCAAAAAAGAAAAAATGAAAAAAATGAAAAAAAAATAAAAAATCAAGAGAGGGTGATTCATTCACTATGCTTACCTTTATCATGTGCCCACTTTGAGCTTTAGAGGACGGGGAGATGACATATTCATCATTACAGGAGTATTTCATTAGGCTTATCTTTTGATATCATTCAATATTCTTTAGATTAAAACCTCCTTTTGAGCCTTATTGTATTCATTACCCACATAACTTAAGCCTCAAATACATTCAAACCTTAATGAAAATTCCTCATGATTAACTATGATCATTGTATTTACACGATGTAGATACTAGATGCCTTGCAATATAATGGTAAGTGGAATGTTCTTATGGTATAAGCACAACTCTATTACATTTATGACATTGAGTGATGAGTGAAAATAATTAAATGTAAGGTAGATTTAAAGTGTCTATATATTAATAATGAATTAAAAAATAAATTTGGAAGAATAGAGAGGCATGGTTAATTCAAAAGGAGAAAAGTGAAAAATTTGGTTGACTTGTTTCTTTGAAAAGAGAGGAGTTGATGAAATTTCCCTATATGATGATTGAAAATTTAATTCCCCATATAATTAATTGATTTTATTGACATTAGATTTGAATTATGGTTTAGTGAACGTCCTTTGTAGTACGTTGATATTTCATCCTCAATGATAAATCTGAATTCAAGCGTGGGTGGATTTGATACATGCATTTCATGAATGCCTTTTTGATATTAAAATAAATTACTTTTGTGATTAAAATTGTTAATTATTATCTAGATGTATAATAATTTATTCATCTATGGAAGTATACACTGATTGATGGAAAATGAGAAAAGTGATCCAAACAGATCAAGATTTTCATTATGAGAAGGATTTCCATGATGTAGGATGTCCATGGGATGCTTTCGGGCCTTAGAACTGAAGAAAAAAGATGAAATGATGGTTAAAGCAATGGATAATGGTGACTCACATCATGATTGGTATTCATGACATGAAATTAATTCATAACATGAAGAAAAATAATGAAAAACTGCACTCGTAGGTGGAACCCAAAGATTCATTGTGTGACACTATGTGTTATGCTGTGAACATAGTCAAACAGACCCAATAACTAGAAGTTTAACATAAATTTCAATGGATACTGTACCTTTATGACCCAAAACCACTGTGAAACATCAATATTGACCTAATAAACATTAATGGGTGAATTAAAGAAAATTTTAGCACCTTGGATGCCTATAAATTGAAGACGAGGGTTCCACTATAGGTTATTCATTCAAAGATCAAAGCTTGAAGCAAGTTGTTGTGCTGCGGTAGAGTCTCATTAATATTTTTCATTATAATTGAGTCTAGAAGGATCCTTGGTATGGGTAACCTTCCCCTAATTCAATAATATCCCCATTAATATGGTCAATTATTTGTGTTGATTATGAAACTAGGTGACCCAAAACCTTATTTAAACACAATAAATCTAGATTTCATGATGGTTATATGAAAACCAGGGTGATTAGTTAATGAATTAAAATAACACTCCACAAATCACATCATAATGGTCATGTAATGAAACAATAAAGAGATTTGGAATTTATAATAAAAGTGAAATGACCCAAACATGAATCAAAATAGAAAATAATATCTACGAAACTGTCCCCCTGTAACGACCCAAACTTTTATTAATGAAAATCCCTCTTGATCTAATTAAATATGTGAAATGGTTATACAACATATGAACTTATTTTGTTTTATGTTTTTTTATTTTAAAATTCTATTAAGAATTGTGAGCGTTGCTAATATAGCTGTTGAAAAGTGATCACATGATTAGTATAAATATAGGGCCTTAACAAATTCTTTTTACTTAGACAAAGGAAGCGATGACCTCATCTAGTAGACTTGCCCCATATGAAGCCCATTTAACAGAGCTCGGAAAGGAGTTTGCATCTTTGGGCTTTGCTCTTGACCAATCCCAATCCAAGCTTTAATATTTTAAGCTTGAGCAGAACCACCTATGGGAGAAGTGGAAGTTGATAGAGATTACCACTCGAGCAATGTTATCCGAGCCACCCCAAGAGTCTGTCACCATTGTGCACCTTACCCTAAGTTATTATGTGGGTGTTTTAAGGGGTTATATAACAATACCCTAGTACTATGATTATGTACATTATTTTTGTATATAATAATGAATTTACTTTCATTTTATTATTGTTACTTTGTAAATAGTTTTTAAAGCACAAATAGCATTTTTAGTTAAATATTCAACTAAGAAATATATTTTAATGAATTAATGGATTTTTTAATTAAAAAATATTTTAATAAAATAATAATAATATTATTAAATTAATTTTTATTAAATATAAATGATCGTATAATTTTATGAATGCATTGTAATTTTTATTAAGGTTTGAAAGCCATTTTTGTCAAACCCATGAATTTTCGATAAATGTCAGTTTTTATTTTAAAAGTGAAAATTAAAATATTTAGAAAATTATTTAGATAAAATGAATATTATTTCTGGAATCAGGACATCAAAATTATCCAACGGTGATTTTTTCATAAATTTCTGAGACAGTCAAATCTTTGGGTAAAAATTAAATACCGTATAAATATATAATGTGTTTTAGGACAACATAATGACCCAATAGTGATGTAATAAAATACTATAAACTGCATGTTCATCCAATATATGTTTTACCATTAAAATAATGTGATTTTGGTTTTGTTTGATTTATTTTTCAAAGTTTTAGTGGACCCTCCAAGACTTATAAAACATTTTGTCTTTTTAAATTGTTTTCCTTGAGAGTGTGACTCACCTACACATAAACAACCCTATTATTTTAATAATTTAGGCTATTTAACTTATAAAATATTATTTTACACTCCCCTTTGGCAGAAAACATGGGCAAAAACCATGGTTGGTTTGTGGTTTAGTTTAGTTTAATGTGAGGTGTGCCAAACCTAAATAATAAACAATTTCCTATCCTTTCCTATATAAACCCACCCAAGCTCCCACTTCCTCTTCACTAAAATCATTTTAAGTTCATCCAAACTCTGCCCTCCTCTCTCTATAATCCTCCCAAGGTGCCCTCAATCCTCCCAAGGTCCTGACCTTCAAGCTTTCAAAGTTACTCTTCAAGGTAAGGGATCCTTTCACCCACCTCTTTTTAAGTCATGACTTCCTTTATGTTATGTTTCTAGTTTCCACTTTGTCATATGGGAGTATGTTATTTTATATAATTCTTAATATCCATTTCATGTTCAAATTATGAGATACCCTTTCTTCTCTCATCAATTTATTTTATGATTTGTTAAGTGACGTTGTTAGGCTGCCGAATTTTCATAAAAGAAATCTTATATTCTCTCTTCCTTTAAGTTTTATTTTCATATGGTATTTCCTTCAAATAACCATAAAATGATCTTATTTCTTTTTATTCTGTACCCCTACTGTATAATGAGTTATTTATGAGTGGGTGACCCTTGTCCTATCTCTTTTTATTGTTTTCTAAAACCAAGTTATATAGTCGTTATGCTGCAGAATTTTCGTCTCAAATTACTCTCTCTTCTCTCAAGAAATTACCTTGTTTATTTATGTGAATACCCAGGCCTATTTTGTTTCTATGAGTGTTCATAAATACAAAAAATGATATATTTGATTCTGGATTTGACATACATATAACCCTCACTCCCTGTCTATGGGTTATAAATGACATAACAATCTTATTTTTAAGTACGTTTCAAAACGTCATGATTTTGAAATGAAACCCATTTCCTTTATTTTATATGTGTTATTCATAAAAAGTTTGATTATGATCTATGTGGATCAAATGAAAGTAAATACATATTAAGTGTGTGCCCTTATAGTGCTCCAATTCATTGGATAAATAATTTATCTCTAGAGATGACAAGTTTCATGACACCTTGGTGAATAACCTTGGTAATTTTTATGACACCTCGGGGTTGAACCTTGGTGATATGTTCATGAATGTATAAATGAAATGTTGTAGCCACATATTCAAGTTATGTTTCAAGTTATTTTTTTTATGATATTCCTATACTTCCATTACTCACATCTTTATGTTTTTATCAAGTTCTTATTGATATCACAAGTAAATTGATTCCCTTACTTTCCTTACTAGGACTTATACTCACCCTTTCCTTTGATGTATGTCTCCAGGTTATAAGATGCAGTAATTGTACTTAGTATGAACCTATTATGAAGCCTTATAAGTGTATTAGAAGAATATTTTATATTGTTTTCATGTATTATGTTCCTGATTTCCAAGTCACTAGACTTTAAAGATCCTCTATTTGTAAAATGTAATGAAAAGTTATGTAATAGAAAGGCGGGATGCCATAGTTGGTATCAAAGGATAGTTTAGTTATTTATGGAAATTATTCTATGAAAACTTTAGGAAGAAACCTATTGAAAATTTTAAATATAAGAAAACATCCTGGTATTTTGGAGAGTAATGAGTAAGTGGTTTATCAAACAAATACATCCATGTCTGGATACGAGCAGGTAAAGGCGGCTTTGGCATGGATGTACATAGGGGTAAAACCCGAAAACACTGATTTGAGTTAGACTCAAATAGGAATTGGTGAACGACAACGAGTCTTGTTGCACTCTTGGTTACGACACTCCCAGAGGATATGTTTGGTTAATCATAATCTTTTTATGAATCATTATTAAGGAATTATATAGAAATGTAATTATTTAAGAATGATGTTTTCAGACATAAAATCCTTGATAGTTAAAAGTTTTTTAAATGAAATAAGTTTCTCACTAAGGTTTTATTCTTTTAGAAAATTGCAGGAAATAGGAGGAACCGTGCAAATGGTGACCGCAATGGACCATGCACTGATGACCCTCTGATGGAATCCAGAATGGAAACATTTACGCGAATGATGAACCAACTGACTCAAGTTATGGGAAATAACTTGAATCAAGCTAAGAGACCAATCTCACCATGAAGGGAACAACTTTCTATTGAATAATTTATGTGTTAAAGACCACCAACCTTTAGTGGATCGACCGACCCATTTATTTCCGAACAGTGGATCAGCTCTATCGAGAATATCTTTTTTGTGCTCCGTTGTTCTGAACAAGAGAAGGTTACCCTGGTTGTCTATCTCTTAGAAGGAGAAGATGATCAGTGGTGGGAAATGATTAAAAACATAAGGTCAAGAGTGGAAGTTGAAGCTATGGGGTGGGAAGAGTTCAGAAGGATATTCTTCAACAAGTATTTCCCTCGATCGATGAAAACAATAATATAGAAGGAGTTTCTCGAGCTGAAGAAGAAGGAGAATGAATCTGTGGGAAGCTACGAGATGAACTTCACAAGGATTTCACGTTACACCTCTAGATTTGTCATGGATATAAATGGAAAGGTTGATAGATTCTTTGGTAGACTGAGACCTCATCTACGGAATAATCTAGCTGACCGAGAGTATGATATCTATGAGGAGATCATGCGGAGTGCGATGAAAGTCGAGTTAGAGTTTTGTGAGACACAATGGTCTCATAAATCAAATGACAAGAAGAGATTGGGGGAGCCTATCTTAGGTAGGAACTTTGATCAAGGAATGGGAGGCAAGCAAGTGAAACTTCCCATGTTTAATAAATGTGGGAAGAAGCATTTGGGGAACTGACTGCTCGAGAGCAGGAAATGATACAAGTGTGAAAGAGATGGCCATATTGCAAGGAATTGTTGTAGTCAGGTAAAAACTCAACTTCCAAACACTAATGATAAGAAAAATATGGTGCATTCCCTACCTGATGTCCAGTGCTTTAAGTTTGGACAACATGGTCACTTTTCCAATCACTGTCCAAATCTGAGGGAAGTGGAGGGGAACCACCATCAGCCTCAACAAAGGTCAAGTGAGAAAGGTCATGATTTTTCTATCACAACGGCTGAAGTTGAAGTTCCGAATGATGTGGTAGCAGGTACTCTTGTTGTTCTCTCAAAGCTATCAAGTACTTTCTTTGATTCTGGTTCTACTCATTACTTTATTTCCTCCAAGTTTGCAAAGAATTTAAAATCAACCCCTGATTTTATAAAAGTAGAGTTATTAGTCTTGACTCCTGGTGGTATTATCCAAGCATCATTAGTGTTTAGAAACTCTAGTATTTAGTTTAGTGAGAACAATCTTATCGCAAATCTAGTAGTCATTCTCATGCTGGAATTTGACATTATATATATACTAGGGATGGACTGGCTCTCAAAGTATAATGCTAAGATCAAATGTAGAAGTAAGGAAATCTCAGTAGTCTTGAATGGAAAACCTACAATTATCTTCCAAGGAGAGATATCTCAACCAGATCCTTGTCTATAAGAACCCCCTATATCCTTCTTCATGGAGTTAATCAGTGAAGAAGAAGAAGGAGATGAGAGTTTAAGGATAGAAAATGTCCCCATTGTCTATAAATATGTTGATGTATTTCCTGAGGAGTTACCCAAACCTCCCCCAGAAATATAGGTAGAGTTATCTATTGAGCTCGTACCTAGATCTCATCTGATATCAAAGACCCCATATAGGATGAAAAATGTGGAGTTAGAGGAATTAAAGAAACAACTCCAAGATCTTTTGGAGAAGGGGTTTATCCGGCCGAGTGTATCTCCTTGGGAAGCACCAGTTCTCTTTGTGAAGAAGAAGGATGGATCAATTCAGCTATGCATTAATTATAGAGAACTAAACGGGATTATAGTAAAGAAAAAATACCCCCTTCCAAGAATTGATGACATATTTGACCAACTTCATTGGGCTCAATTATTCTCTAAGATTGATCTTCGTTCTTGTTATCATCAATTGAGGGTGAATAAAGAAGATATTTCAAAAACTGCTTTCCGATCAAGATATGGGCATTACGAGTTTGTTGTTATGCCCTTCAGACTGACTAATGCACCTGCATTTTTTATGTATTTGATGAATAGAGTCTTTAAGGACTACCTTGATAACTTTGTGGTAGTTTTTATTGATGATATTCTAATATATTTAAAAAGTCTCAAGGAGCATGAAGATCATCTAAGGGTTATTTTGAAACCTCTACGGAAGGAGAGGCTTTTTGGAAAATTCATAAAATGTGATTTCTAGTAACAACAAGTTGCTTTCTTGGGGCATAATGTTACCAATGAAGGAATCACAATTGACCCTACAAGGACAAAATTTGTAGAGGAGTGGTCACAACCTATAATAATAACCAAGATTCATAGTTTCCTTGGTTTAGCAGGATATTATAAGAGGTTTGTGAAAAACTTTTCATGACTTTCTAATCCATTAACTAAGTTAACTTGAAAAAGGATCAAGTTCATATGGACAAAGGAGTGTGAGGAAAGTTTCTAAGAGTTGAATAAGAGATTGGTTATTTCACCCGTGTTAACTCTACCATCAAGTGGAGAAGGATTCGTTATTTTTAGCAACACATCTCTGAAAGGGCTTGGGTGTGTCCTCATGAAAAATGAAAAAGTCATTGCTTATGCATCTTGACAGTTGAAAACTCATGAGCAGAACTATCCTACGAATGATCTAGAGCTAGCTGCAGTTGTTTTTTCTATAAAGATATGGAAGCACTATCTTTATGGGGATAAATATGATATATACACATACCATCAAAGTTTGAAGTATATTTTCACACAAAAGGAATTGAACATGAGACAAAGGAGATGGTTGTAACTTCTTAAAGACCATGATTGTTCAATTCATTATCATCCCAGAAGAGCAAACAAAGTTGTTGATGCATTAAGCAGGAAATCCCCAGTTGTTCTTTCCATGACGAGGATTCAAAAAGATCCTTTGATCAATGACCTAGTAAAGTTGGACATGTGAATTATAAGGGAAGGAACATCATCAACCCTAACCCAAATGATTTCTCAACCGTTTTTACTAGAGAAGATCAAGAAATCTTTGAAAGAATATCCTTTGTTATAGAAGAAGTTTAAGGCTGTGAAGGATGGGAAGTTTCCCAAGTTTAATATTGATCAAGAAGGTGTATTGTAATTTCATACAAAACTATGTGTTCCATCTATTTAGGAAATAAAGAAGGATTTGATGGATGAAGCTCATAACTCTACTTTATTTATACATCCTCGGAGCACATAAATGTATAGGGACCTTCGTGATCATTATTGGTGGGATAATATGAAAAGGGAGATTGCTAACTACACTTCAAGGTGCCTGGTATGTCAGCAAGTAAAGGCAGAGCGACAACTTCTTAAAGGGGTATTGCAACCACTACCCATACCAGCATGGAAGTGGGATAATATCACTATGGAATTCGTTACTAGTCTCCCAAGAACTTCTAAAGGAAACAATGTGATATGGGTTGTTGTGGACTGTCTAACCAAGACTGCCTATTTTATCTCCATTTGGGAAGACTTATCTCTTGAAAAACTTTCCAGGATTTATGTGAAGGAAGTGGTAAGGCTGCACGGAGTTCCACTTTCTATCACATATAATCATGATATAAGGTTCACATAAAAATTCTGGAGAAGTCTTCAACATGATCTAAGCACTGAATTGAATTTCAGTACAGCCTATCACCCCCAAACTGATGACTAATCTGAAAGAACTATTCAAAAACTTGAGGACATGCTGAGAACATGCTCAATGGAATTTAAAGGTTGATGGGATCAACATATCCCTTTAGTCGAGTTCTCTTACAACAACATCTTCCACTAAAGTATTCAAATGGAACCCTATGAAGATCTTTATGGGAAGCAATGTAGAACTTCTACTTGTTGGGATGAAGCTAGTGAGAGAAAGCTTCTTGGGCCTTATCTTGTACAAGAGATGGCAGAAAAAGTCCACGCCATCCAACAACACATTAAGGCTTCTCAGAGTCGGAAAAAGAGCTATGCCGACAACCGTCGAAGGGACTTGAAGTTTGATGTTGGTGACAAAGTCTTTCTTCAAATTTCACCTTGGAAGAGAGTCATGAGGTTTGGGAAGAAAGGAAAGCTCAACCCTAGGTACATTATCCCCTATGAAATCCTTGATCGCGTGGGATCAGTGTCCTATCGGCTTTCACTTCCTCCAAATCTTACACAAGTTCATGATGTTTTCCACGTATCCATCTTGAGGAAGTATATACCTAACCCTTCACATGTACTAAACCCAGAGTTGGTACAACTGTAACATGACCTCTCTTATGAGGAGAAACCAGTGGAAATATTAGATCATAGAGACAAAGTTCAATGCAACAAGACTACCAACCTTGTTAAGATGTTATGGAGGAACCACAAATGTGAAGAAGCCACATGGGAACCAGAGGAGTCTATGAGGAAGAAGTACCCACACCTTTTCTCTTTTCACAGTATGAGTTAAAATTTCAGGGACGAAATTTCTTAAGGGGGGAAGATCGTAATGACCCAAACTTTTGTCAATGAAAATCCCTCTTGATCTAATTAAATATGTGAAATGGTTATACAACATATGCACTTCTTTTGTTTTATGTTTTTGGATTTTAAAATACCATTAAGAATTATGACCATTGATAATATAGCCATTGAAAAGTGTTCACATTATTAGTATAAATATAGGGCCTTAAAAAATTCTTTTTACTCAAACAAAGGAAGCGATGACCTCATCCAGTAGACTTGCCCCGTATGAATCCCATTTAACAGAGCTCAGAAAGGAGGCTACGTCTTTGGGCTTCATTCTTGACCAAGCCCAAGCTGATCTTGAATAAATTAATCTTGAGTGGAACCACCTATGGAAGAAGTGGAAGTTGATAGAGATTACTACTCGAGAAATGTTATCTGAGCCACCCCAAGAGTCTGTCACCATCGTGCACCTTACCCTAAGGTCTTATGTGGGTGTTTTAAGGGGTTATGTAACAAGACCCTAGTACTATGATTATGTACATTATTTTTTTATATAATAATGAATGTAATTTCATTTTATTATTGTTACTTTGTAAATAGTTTTTAAATCACAAATAGCATTTTTAGTTAAATATTCAACTAAAAAATCTATTTTGATGAATTAATGGATTTTTGAATTAAATAATATTTTAATAAATTATTATTATTATTATTAAATTAATTTTTATTAAATATAAATGATCGTATAATTTTATGAATGCAATTATAATTTTTATTAAGGTTTGAAAGCCATTTTTGTCAAACCCATGAATTTTTGATAAATGTCGGTTTTTATTTTAAAAGTGAAAATTAAAATATTTAGAAAATTATTTAGGTAAAATGAATATTATTTCTGGAATCTGGACATCTAAATTATCCAATGGAGATTTTTTCATAAATTTCTGAGACAATCAAATTTTTGGGTAAAAATTAAATACCGTATAAATATATAATGTGTTTTATGACATCATAATGACCCTCCAAGACTTATAAAACATTTTGTCATTTTAAATTGTTTTCCTTGAGAGTGTGACTCACTCCACATAACAAACCCTATTATTTTAAGAAGTTCGGACATTGAACTTATAAAATATTGTTTTCCACTCCCCTTTTTTAGAAACCATGGGCAAAAACCATGGTATGGTTTGTGTTTTTGTTTATTTTAATGTGAGGTGTCCCAAACCTAAATAATAAACAATTTTATCTCCTTTCCTATATAAACCCACCCAAGCTCCCACTTCCTCTTCACTAAAAGCCTTTGAAGTTTTTCAAAACTCTGCCATCATCTCTTTATAATCCTCCCAAGGTTCCCTCAAGCCTCCCAAGGTCCCTACCTTCAAGCTTTCAAAGTTACTCTTCAAGGTAAGGGATCCTTTCACCCACCACTTTTTAAGTCATGACTTCCTTTATGTTATGTCTTCTAGTTTCCACTTTGTTATATGGGGGTATGTTCTTATATATCATTATTACTGTCCATTTCATGTCCAAATTATGATAGACCCTTTCTTCTCTCATCAATTTATTTTCTGATTTGTTATGTGACGCCATTAGGCTGCTGAATTTTCGTAAAAGAAATCTTATATTCTCTCTTCCTTTAAGCTTCATTTTCATATGGTATTTCCTTCAAATAACCATAAAATGATCTTATTTATTTCTATTTTGTACCCTTACTATATAATTATTTATTTATGAGTGGGTGACCCTTGTCCCCTCTCTTTTTATTGTTTTCTAAAACCAAGTTATATAGCCGTTATGTTGCAGAATTTTCATCTCAAATTACTCTCTCTTCTCTCAAGAAATTATATTGTTTATTTATGTGAATACCCAGACCTATTTAATTTCTATGTGTGTTCATAAATAATCAAAAATGATATATTTGATTCTGTATTTGACATACATATAACCCTCACTCCCTTTCCATGGGTTATAAATTACATAATGATCTTATTTTTAAGTACGTTTTAAAACGTCATGATTTTGAAATGAAACTCATTTCCTTTATTTTATATGGGTTATTAATGAAATTTTTTATTATGATATATGTGGATCACATGAAATTAAAGACATATTAAGGGTGTATCCTGATAGCACTCCAATGCACTGGGTAACAAATTTATCTCTAGAGATAACAAGTTTCATGATAACTTGGTGAATAACCTTGGTAATTTTTATGAAACCTCGGGGTTGAACCTTGGTGATATGTTCATGAATGTATAAATGAAATGTTGTAGACACATATTCAAGTTCTTTTTCAAGTTCTTTTCATTATGATACTCCTATACTTCCATTTCTCATGTCTTTATGTTTTTATCAAGTTCTTATTGATATCACAAGTAAACTGATTCCCTTGCTTTCCTTACTGGGCCTTCTGCTCACCCTTTCCTTTGATGTATGTCTCCAAGTTATAAGATGTAGTAATTTTACTTAGTATGAAACTACTATAAAGCCTTACAAGTGTATTAGAAGAATTTTTTATGTTGTTTTCATGTATTATATTCCTGATTTCCAAGACACTAGACTTTAAAGATCCTCTGTTTGTAAAATGAAATGAAAAGTTATGTAATAGAAATGTGGGATTCCATACCCCCTATGATCACATCACCTACCAAAAATAAACTACCCCTCTTTATAATCACAATGGGTAATGAATACATGGTTACCGGGTAAGGAAGAATGGTAGTAGTAGCAGGCTCCTAGGTCGTGCGCTTGGGTAGTCTAGCCATCATCCATCATATCTCCTCAATCTATTTATTTTCTTATATCACTATCTCTTTCTATAATATTTGTCTCATTTCATTTCTATTTATTTATTTTATTAAATTTTCTTTTACTCAATACAATTTTCTCTCTAAATTAATTTCATTTTCTAATTTCTATATTGATTTTTTCATCGATCTTCTTCTCTCTTTATATTTTTCATATTATTTTTATTTAATATTTCTATTCATTCAATTTATCTTTTCTTTGTTCATTTTTTCTATTTTTTTTCATATTCACATTTCTTGTTTTTTTGAGTTTTCTTTATCAATTTTTTATTATTCTATTCATTTATTTATTTAATTCATTTTTCTATTTAATATTTTTCTTATAAAATTTATTTTTTTCCTTTTTTTTTCTCTCTCTTTTTAATTATTATTTTATTTTTTGTTCTTTTTTTACAATTTAATTTGTTTATATTATATATATAATCAATCATTTTTTATTTTATCTTTTTATTTACTCCCGCTTTATCATTATTTTTTTTAATTTATTATTCTTGGTTTTTTTCTCATTTCTTATTATATTTTTTTTTCAAAATTTTGATTATTTTTTTCAATTATTATCTTCTTTTTATTCATTATCTATAATTTTTTTATTTCATTTGTATTATTTTTTTCTTTCATTTTAATTATTATTATTTTAGATATTTTTTTTTATTTTAATTTTATATTATTTAAAATTTTCTTTCTCACTCTTTTAGCTTTATCCTATTCTATTTTTTATTTAATATATTTTTTATTTTCATTCTCTATTACTTCTATAATGTTATTTGATAAAAATACAAAGAATCAATCAAAAAGTGGTTAACCTAAAGGTGTGAAGGTGGTAAATGAAGTCAAAAGCTTAGAAGTAACGGCCGGTTTGGAAGTGGTTTGGAAAAGGATAATGATTTGGTGGTAAACATTCTAATGGTTTTCAGAGCCAAGTGGTGTGGGTGTCAACTAGTGGTATCAAGTGGGTTATTAAGAAGTTACAATTTTTGTAAAAGGTGTAAAGATCCCAATATCAAATAATCCAAGAGAGAATTTCAAGATAAAGGGGATTAAAACTGTAAAATTACTTTTATAGAGTTTAGAGAAATATGGGGATAAGACTTGAAGGAAAATTTGAAGAAACCCAAATGGGTAGAAAGAGAAACAAATTATGTATCATAAGGCCCCCTGTATTTTTAAATGAACGAGGTAGGAAATCAAGGGGTCGTAAATCCATATCCTTGGATCTATATATTTGGAGGTATTTGATGGTGGATGGATTTATGATTATATGAACAAAAAAATCCAATGGGAGAGAATGCTTGAACCAAAGCTGTGTTTCGTGTTGGATTTGTTGCCAATCACTATTATACATGTTGGAACCACTTTGTGTATAAGGTTGTATTTGTTGTAAATAGTTGTCAATGAAGATCAAAATGAAGGAGATCAAGAATTACTCCAATGAAATAGAGGAATGGAAGATAAAAATGAAGGAGATCATGAAGTACTCCGATGAAGTAGAGGAATGGTAATTCAGACGTAATTCAGACGATTGTTGTACTGATCATAAGTTCAAAGAACATGTGTCAAAGGTGATACATTGTTTACAACAATGAATAATGTGAGGTGTAATCCATCTGAGAATGATTAAAGAAGAATGGGGTTTTTGGATGAAGACCATGCAATTCCTCCTTATTGCATGAGAACCATGGGTTTTGATGAAGACCATGCAATTCCTCATTATTGCATGAGAACCATGGTCTTTTGATGAAGACCATGCAATTACTCATGATTTCATGAGAACCATGCAAGAGACTTCTTGAAAAATTAAATCATATGGTTTTCATGAAGTAGATCATGACAGTTGATGAAGAAGACAATGTGCAAATGATTGGAATTCTAAGATGGTCGTATGGGGATTGGAATTATGAGATAGCCATGCACATCACATTGTCATAGAAGATGATGATGCTAAATCTATTCCTTCAAAGAATACATATCACAATAGTGGAGTTTGTGATAAAAGCAGAAGAGTTGCTGAAGGATACAGATCACTAAGAAGAACTGCTTTTGAGGTGATCGTGCTTGTTGAAAAAGAAAACAAACGACATACAAATTTGTTGACAAAGGAGATTCCATGGTGGCATGTCGAGTTCAAGGACTGTGGATAATGATTCATGTTTTATTCAAGGAACATCGATAAAGGAATGGATGATCTGGAGGCAGACAAAAAGAGCAGATACAAGGTGGCACCATTTCCTAGTGTTTGCCAAATTTTTGGGCCTGAAAATCGACAAATAAAGAAAAGTGTTTTTGGCAAAGGGACTTGCACGCCGAGGTCTTGGAGGATAGGAAACTTGCGCGCCATATGTTTTTGAAGAACAGATCATCAAAATTTGGGAAAGGGATAAGGGTCGCGCAAGTTTTGGTGAGGTCGCGCAGGTTACTTGCGCACCGACGCCTTGGAAGTTTGATAACTTGCGCGCCTATGGGTTTTTAAGATCAAAATATCAAAATTTGGAAAAGGAAAGAGGTTCGCGCAAGTTTGGAAGTTGGTCGCGCAAGTGACTAGCAGGGGAAGAGACCTGCGCGCCGATGGTTGACTTGCGCGCCATTGCGCAGGGTGATCAAATTGCCTATAAATACTAGACCACCCCTCCTCATTTCCCACAGAGCTCAACCCTTAGAGAAAATCAGAGATCTAGTCACGCAGGTGTAGGAGTCGCGCAAGTGGTGAGTGGTCACGCAAGTGGTTTGGAGAGACTTGCGCGCCAGCTCTTAGAAGTTGTGCGCTGGTTGATGGCTGTGTGCCCAAGGTGATTTGGGCGAGAAAGGAAGTGAGTCACGCAAGTTTGAAGTTCAAGAAGGCAGTGTCGCACAGGTGCTTTGGTGACACTTGCATGCCGGTTTGGACTTGCGTGCCGAAGACTTGTGCGCCATATTGGGACTTGCACACCGTATTGAGACTTGCACGCCAAGCTTGAACAGGAGTGCCAGGTGTTGTTGGAGCGCGCCCACCTTTCTGGAGATGCACGAGAGCTGAAAGATTGCCTGATACTTTCAGTGCAAAGTGAGATTAAAGAGGAAATCTAAATGATAAATTCATGATCTCATGCATACATGGAGAACTTATTCTGACAATGCCAAGTAAGCTGATCTTCACTTATTGAGTAATCACATCAGTGGTTGTGATTCCGACAAACAAAGACAAGAGGATTTAGTGTATTAGTCATTTCACTAAAGAAGAAGGTTTGAACTAAAAAGAGCATAAACTCTGAACCCTGATGTAAGCAAAGTCTCATGTTGAATAGAAGACAAAGACTTTAATTCAAATCTATTGAAGAGACCTTCACATCTATAAATTGAGTGTGACTTCACCAAGGGCAGTGAGCCAGGGGGAGTCAACAGGAGTGACCCAAGGGAAGCAGTGAGCTATCCCTGAACCTTTATAAAGGCAGTGAGCCTGGGACAGAGTGACTGTGCCCGAACCATTGTAATCCACAACTAGTGAAGATTAGTGGAATTTGGTACGACCGACAACTTGTCAGCATATGATCTTTGAACATAGCCCTTAGTGGTGAACCAAGTAAAATTGCTATGTTATCTCTTTGCATGTGAATGTTTCATTGCTGATCATATCCATCATACAGGTTTAAGTAGTTCCTACCAATGTGGGAACAAGATCCACAACTTTAAGAAGAAAAAGTTGACACCCTGATTCACCCCTCCCCTCTCAGGGTGTCCTGGGGTCCTACAATACACTAGAATCATGAAGTATGGGAAGGAATTAAAGACTTGGTTATGTGAGTTGCATATGGAGATATTATTGGAGAAATGAAAAGAGACACAGTAATATATCTATATATTAAGGTCATGGATTTAGAAGTGATATGTAGTGGTACGAAGAAGGATGGGGTTGAAATGAGAAGTTTGGACATATATTTTGATAATTTTGGAATTAGTATGAACATACCATACCATAGTGATACTATCCACACTGTGAGTAGAGGTACTGGTTATAAAATGTGAAAAATTATTGGTACGTATAAAAGTAGCAACATCGTGGTGATACCGGCCACACCGTGAGTGTAGGTTTAGGTTGTAAAATATAGAAAATTGTTGGCACACATAAAAGTAGCATTTTAGAGTACACCAAGAATCGGTAAAGGGAGAAAAATCATCTTGTTATATAAAAGTTAAATTATAGAAACAACAACAAAGTTTGATAAAGGTATTGCTTGCATAAATTTGACTCTATAAATGTAAGAGTCAGCCTGAAGAGAGGAGGAATTTGAAAAAGTCATGGTGTTATCATTGTATATGTAAATTTTAATGGAATCATAATTTAGGAGAAGGTTGAAATACATAAGAGTAAATCCTAGATATGGTAATAAAATATGGAAAATTCTTGGATCAGTCTCCCTGTATACATAATAATTATTCAAGCTCACAACTAAGAGTAATTTCAGTGTTTAATAGGGAAGAAAAACTAAGGCATCTGATGTATAATATTTTATTTACATACATATGAATTTTAGTTGTCATATATGGTTATATAATTCACTATTTTTAGGGGAAGTGAAGACTAGACCGCAATATATTAGTCATTCCATGAAGAAGACATGGGATATTTCAATTGTTCTATAAATTAGAAGAGTCTCACACAATCATAAAACTGGACTAGTCATGGTGACTCTGAAATGAGGAGAAGATAAGAACCACACCATGTTACATGTCATTTTGGGAATGAAAAGTATTCATAAAAATAGGGAATCTTACTATGGTCATTTTAGTCATCGTGAAGGGAGATGTATTGAGTTTCGAGTTTCTGAAGCTGAAGTGAAAATGATCAGGTGAGCATGGAGATGACCATTTTAAAGGTTGTTTCACCTTGAAAAGCACTATGCCATGGTAATCAAAGAAATATTTCATGGTTGGTATGTCACAACACATATTGGATCATTCCATTGTAACATCCCACCTATATCCATGACCATTCAACGGTGCCAGAACTAGAGGGGTTTCCACTTGAGCTCAAGCATTCCTCCCCAAATGTTAGAGACTGCCAACTAGTAGTAGAGATCTATGGTGTTATCGTGGAAAGACTATACCCCATATTAGAGTGCACAATCATAAGGGAAATGACCAAAATTCAAAATCAATAAAAAGTCACAGTACACATAAGAAATGAACACAACCATCAGTAGTAAATGTAATTTAGTAGGTAAGTAGTCATACAAACTCATTGGTCACCCACTGGGCCGATCACATATACAAAATAAATACAAGAAATAAATAAAAGTAAAAGAGGATCTACTACATCCCCAAGATTCACCTCATCCAATATTAAAATCTCATCGAAGCTATCCCACTTGATCATGAAACTACAGGCCTATGCCCCACCTGAACCTACAACCAATGAAGATCTGCTCGAGTCCCTAAGTGCCATGGCCACCCAAGCAGGGTGTGATTAAAAATCAGTAGGGCACCTCAAACATAGTCCCATACATAACTAGTAAACACAGTGTATACATATGATGCGATCATAATATAAATAAATCATCCATGAAAGCATACATAAAATAAAAATTATTGATCCTCGGGTTATACCATGAAACCTGGGATTAACCCAAACCTGATTTGGCCAGTGTGAAAGTGTCTCTGGGAATTTAAGATAACCATTCCAACTAATATCGGTCCCAACAACCACAGAGTAGTAGGTGTAAACATAGAATCCTTAAAAGTATCAAAAGGCATCCACATAGTATTAGGCATATTACTACCGAATACAAGGATAATTTATAAGACATATCATAGTAGTAAGATATAATTAGGTCCCTATGAGGTGATCTTATATGGCATCCCTCCTTTTATCACATAAACTTTTCATTACATTGTACAAACTAGAGGATCTTTTAAAGTATAGTTTCTTGAAAAAAAGAGTACATAATACATAAAAAAATTAAAAAATTATTCTATTACACTTTAAAGTATTATTCAAGGTTCATCCTAATTACATTTATTACATATAATAACCAAGGGATATACATCAAATTAAAGGGCAAGCATAAGGCCTAGAAAGGGAAAACAAGGGAAAAAATTTACATGTGATCTTGAGGAATATCAATATGAACTTGAGGAAATACATGAAGGCATGAGAAATAGGAATATAATAATAATAATAACACGAATAATAACTTGTAAATGTGTTTAAAACATTTAATTGAGTCATTCATAAGCATATCACTGAGGTGTCATAAAAATTTTCAAGGTTATTCACCAAGGTATCGTAAAACATGTCATCTCTAGAGATTAAATTCTTTAACCAATGCATTATATTGATATCAGGGCACACCCTTAATATATTTTAATTAATTTGATCCACATATATCATAATAAAAAATTTCATAACTAACTTGTGGGGAATAAAAGAAACGAGTTTCATATCAAAATCATAACATTTTTAAGAAGTTCTTAAAGACAAGATCTTTATATGTTTTTAAACCCATAGAAATGGAAAGAAGGTTTCATGTATGTTAATCCCAGAATAAAATATATCATTTTGAAATATAGGTAAATACCCATGGAAAATAAAGAGGTTTGTGTATTCACAAAATAAAATAAGATAATTTCTTGAGAAAAAGAGAGAATTTTTGAGAAGAAAATTTTGCAGCATAACAGGTAAGAAACATGGTTTTAGAAAACATTAAAAAGAGAGGGTACAAAGGTATACCATTAATAAAATACTATTAATACAGTAAATTTATATAATAAAATGGATAAAAGAACATAATATGGAAATTTGAAAGACATTTCACATAAAAAGGGAACTTGAAAGGAAAATATAAGTTGAGATTTCCCTTACATTGAAGAGTAACTCCTAAAATTAGAAGATCAGGACCTTGGGGGATTGAGGAAACCTTGGGAGGAATCCTTGGGGGGTAAAAATATCAGATCTTTTTGGACTATGAAATGTGAATGAAAGCTAATGGAGAAATGGGTGGGTATTTATAGCAAAAGAGGAGGATTTGTTTATTAATTTCCTTGGACACCTAGGTAGTGGTAAATTCAAAACTGTGGGATTTCCCATGGTATTGTACAATTGGGAAAAAATATTGTGTTATTATAATACACAAGAGTTGACCATAATTTTATATTACATTATAAATCATTATGATGTCATTAATCATACTGAAAACTCAAAAACTGTATTTTTACTATTCACTGAAAAATAAAATATTTTAGAAAATTCTCATAAATTCACCCTAACCAAATTTTAATGTGATTATTTCAAAAATTATTTCTATTTTATCATAATAATTCTTTAATTATGATAAATTTAACTTTTAAATATAAAAAACCTTATTAAAAATAATAGCGGATAGAAAATGCATATTAAAATTTCTAACACTTAAAAAAATAAAATTATTTTATCATTTAAATTAAAATAAGAGTGTTCTAATAATAATATTTAATTAAAATAAACATTATTAATAACACCTTAGTTTATTATAATAATTATATCTTTTCTAAAAAGTATAATTTCTGTCCGAAAAATCAATTTATCAAATTCGTCATATATTTATATTAAGAAAAAATATTCTTAAAACAGAATTGATGGAACACAAATTTTATTTATACAAAGGGATTATACATTAAGTAACTAAGGAATCCATGCATAACCACTTATAACACCTGAATACAACCTAAGGGTGAGGTGTGCAATGATGATAGACTATTAGGGCGACTCAGATAACATCACCTGAGTAGTAATTTCCACCAACTTGAATTTCCCCCATAAGATATTTTGTTCAATATTAACATGTTGAAGCTTGGATTGGGATTGTTTAAGAGCGAATCCCAAAGACACTACCTCCCACCCATGTTTGGATAATTGGGTTTCATATGGAACATGTAACGACCCGAAATTTTGAATAAATATTGTTTCCTAATCTTGTGTGTTATTTTATTTTTGATACTCAACAAAAATGTTTTATTTGATAACATGAGTAAAATTAAAATGAGACCATTGGGTTTTGACTGTTATATGACCATTGGTCAATATGACCGCTGGAAACTAAACATTTTGATTATTATCTTTAAATACAAGTAATCTTGGTTAATTAATATAGAAAGAAGATTCTATGGCCTCACCCAGTAGTCTTGGACCAATCGAAGCCCATCTAACAGAACTTGGGAAGGAGGTAGCACCACTGGGCTTTACTCTGGATCAAACCCAAGACGAACTTCATCGTGTGAAGCTAGAACGGAATCGCCTTTGCGAGAAGTTCAAACTGATAAAAATTACTACTCATGTGATGTTGGCCGAGCCTCCCTCCGATTCTGTCACCTTAGCACACCTTACACTTATGTCCTATGCTGGTGTGATAAGGGGCTATGTAAGGAGACCATAACTGCCTTGTGTAATCCTTTGTTTTAAATAAAAATTTTGATTTCTTCTTATGACGAAATTTATGAATTTTCAAATGTCCGGATAAATATAGTATGCATATTTTTGATGAATTTTAGAAAAGGGATATTTTAAAAATGTTTAGGTAAACCTTAAATAATTAAAAATGTGTAATGATTTTCAAAAAATGTTCTTCTACAATTATGTTCAGTGCGAAATTTAGAGTCTAATAAGATCAACTTGATTTTTGATGAATAGTAAATTATGAATAGTGATTTTATGATTAGGATTAGTAATGTGTCCAAATGGATTAGTAATCTCACTTAATGAAAGTATTAAAATAATCTAGGCACCTTGATTAAGTAATGTGATTCAATAAAATGGTTAAATAACGGTTTCATAAATTATTATTCAAGTATTAGTTTTTTCGGGTGAATAGTTTTTTTTAATTAAAAATTTAATTAAAAATAATTATAAAATTATTTTTATAAAATGGAATTTATTTTTGAACTCAGAGCATCGATATTATGTTATGGTAATTTTTGGGGATTTTTCTGAAAAAATGAATTTTCGATGAATAGTGTATTTATTTAAAAATTAAATTAAAAATATTTAGAAAATTTATTTTATAAAATAGAGTTCATTTTTGTAATTATAGCATCGATATTTGGTTAAGGTGAAATTTTGGGATTTTTCTGAGAAAGTTGAATTTTCAGTGAATAGTAAAAATACATTTTTAGGGTTTCGGTATGTTTAATGACATCATAACTGTGTCATGATGATGTCATGAGATATTTTATGGGTTGACCGACCAAAGGTGATGAATTATTGTATTTTGGGCCCCATGTGGCCTAACTCCATGGTAAATTCCATGGGAGAGCACATGGTTTTGAGAAAAGCACTTTTGAGGTGTCCCTTGGCCATTAATGCCTTGTCCCCTCACTTTCCTTATAAATACCCATCCTTTCCTCCTTTAGTTTTCACTCCCAACTCTCCCCCAACAAAGTTCTGGTCTCTTTACCTCCCAAGGAGTCCTCCCAAGGTTCCCCCAAGCCCTCAAGGTCCCAACCATTGAGTTTTACGAGTTATGTTTTAAAGGTAAGAGATCTGATCTCTCTCTTTCTTTCCAAGAAATCTCTTTTATGTAATTTCTTTTATGCTCCATGTTCTTATGTTAAAGGGTGTTATTTTATACTCCTTTTACTTCCCTTTTCATGTTCACATAATGATATATCCCCTCTTACTCTCATTATTTCGTTTTATGAAGTTTTAAGTGGCGTCGTTAGGCTGTCGAAATTTTTATAACAGATTCTTTCTCCCTTCTAATTTTTCAAGATCTATTTTCATGTAAAGTATTTCAAGTTCCTTTTTATTATTTTGGGGTATGATCTATAAATTTATCATACTGATCTTTTATGATCATATGAAGAGAGACCCCATTTGATCTCTTCAATTCAGTATTTTGAAGTTTTAAGTGGCGCCGTTAGGCTGCCAAATTTTTAAGTGGTTCTTCACCCTTCTCGTTTTGAAGTTCTACTTACATGTCAATTCTTTCATGTTCCTTTTTATTATGTTGGGGTATGATCTCTATATATATCATACTGATCTTTTATGACCATATGATGAGAGACCCCATTTTATCTCTTCAATTCAGTATTTTGAAGTTTTAAGTGGCGCCGTTAGGCTCCCGAATTTTTAAGTGGTTCTTCACCCTTCTCGTTTTGAAGTTCTACTTTCATGTCAATTATTTCAAGTTCCTTTTTGTTATGTTGGGGTATGATCTCTATATATATCATACTGGACTCTTATTTTAATATGATTAGAGACCCTATTTGATCTCATCAATTCATTTTTGTTGAAGTTTAAGTGATGCCGTTAGGCTGCCGAATTTTTAAGGGATTCTTTCACCCTTCTCCTTTTCAAATTTCTAATTCCATGTCAAGTCTTGAAAGTTCCTTTTTATTATGTTGGGGTATGATCTCTATATCTATCATACTGATCTTTTATGTTCATATGATTAGAGACCCTATTTGACATCATCAATTCATTTTTGGTTGAAGTTTATGTAACGCTGTTAGGCTGCCGAATTTTCATAAGAGAAATCTTATTTTTGTCTTCCTTTCATGTTCTTCATTTCATATGGTATATTTTCAAATTTCATTACCATGTTCTTAAATCCCTTATATTCTGTCCCTATACTGTTTTATGGGTTATTTATGATTGTTTGACCCATGTCCCCTCTCTTTTAAACGTTTTCTAAAACCCCGTAACGTAGCCGTTGTGCTGCAGAATTTTCGTCTCAAAATGCATCTCTCTTTTTATCAAAATTACTTCATGTTATTAAGTGAATACTCAAAGCTCTTATTTCTACAGGGTTATTAACATATATACAAAAATGTTCTATTTTAAATTCTGGGATTTACATACATGAAACCCGCTCTCCCTTTTCGTGGGTTTAAAGTGACGTAAATATCATGTCTTTAAAGCAGTTTTTAAAACGTTATGATTATGAAATGAAACCCATTTTTTTTCTATATGGGTTATTTATGAAATGTTTGATGATGATATATGTGGATCACATGATAATAAAGGCAAATTTAAGGGTGCACCCTGATAGCGCTCCAATGCATTGGGTAATGATGTAACCACTAGAGATTACAATTTTCACGATACCTTGGTGAATAACCTTGGTAATTTTCAAATGACACCTTGGGGATGGACCTTGGTGATATTTTCATGATTGTCTATGTTAAATGTTGTAGCCACATATTCAAGTTATGAAAAACTTTATTTTTATTATGATATGCCTCATGATTTCTTTCTCATGCCTTAAAGTTCTTTTCATGACCTTATTGAAGTATCTCATGTTCACATGTAAAATGTTTCTCTTGTTTCCCTTACTGGGCCTTCTGCTCACCCTTTCTTTTAATGTATGTCCCCAGGTTATGAGATGCAGTAATGAACCTAGGATGGACTTAAGGAGAAGCCTTTCAAGTGTTTAAGAAGAATGTTTTATGTTGTTTTCATGTATTATGTTCCTGGTTTCCAAGACACTAAACCTTAAAGATCCTCCGTTTTGTGTAATGTAATGAAAGTTTATGTTATAAAAAGGCGGGATGCTATAGTTGGTATCAAAGGATGGTTTAGTTATTTGTGGAAATTAGGATATGAAAAAATTAGGAAGAAGCCTATAGAAAAGTTTATATATAGGAAATCTTCCTGGTATTTTGGTGAGTATTGAGTAATGGGTTGCCAACCAAATACATCCCTGTCTGGATACGAGCAGGTAGAGGTGGCTCTGGCATAGATGTACATAGGGGTAAAACCCGAAAACACCGCTTTGAGCTAGACTCAAATGGGAACTGGTACATGACAATGGGCCTTGCTGCACTCTTGGTTACGACACTCCCGGGGGATATGCTTTGGTGAATTCATAAGCTTATTATGAACCATTATTAAAGGAACAAAGATAAAATAAAATAAAGATTCACATAAGAATATATGATCATGGATAACCTAGTTTGAAACCTAGGGGATCACAAGTTAGGGTATACTTTTCTTCTACAAGTTATCCTTATATACTTTAAGTTCCTTTTCATGATTATTGGCTAAGTATTTAAGCCCCTAATTATACTTTCTCTTCTTAGTTAATGGTGGGAAATGGAAGAACATGTACCAACAACCAATGTGATAGGAAATGAGACGATTTACGTATTAATATGACAGAGATGATTAGGGGATTAAAAGATGATTATTATTTTGGAAGATGTTCACTATTTTGGGGACCCTATATGATCAAGGTAAACATATTACTACGGTATTTTCATTGAGGGGTAAGGTTGACTTATATTTTGAAGAATCGATGAATTTAAGGTGAACTTATGGTATTATAGATTACTTATGGGAATGATTAACCTATCATGGGTAAAATATGTTTAGGTTAGCTACTTTTGTTATAAGATGTTAGGAGTGGTTTATGTTGTTTGGAGATGAACGATGAAGTTTATTTTAGAAGACTATGTTATCAAGTATTTGGGTTTCAATCTTAGTTTGGGTTATTTTGAGGAATTTTAAGGACAATTATTTATGGAATGGTCTATGATGAACTTTGGGTGGTACCATAGAATTTTGAAGATTTAATGAAGTTTCCCTTCCTATGGGATTCTTTCTTTTTGAAGAGTTGTTTTATCTTACCCTTTCTATTTTTGGGATAATAGAATAAATATATAGTTAATCTTTGGTGGATTATGTGATTCTCTAGAAGATTATTCTTGTGCTTTTGATGAGACCAAGTGTTTTTGAATTCTCATCATTTGGAGAAAAGATTAGTTTTGGTCGAGACTTATTAAAGGATTAAACTCTACTTGAAGGTAGGTATATTTTCTTATGTTTTTGTTCTATGTAGTAAATGAATTCCTCAAAATTATGAAAAGGAACGTAAAACAAAAACGTTGTTGGTTTACGTTTCCTACTAGGTAATCAAAGACCGTTTACACACATCGTAAGTTTGAGATTTTCTTATGGTTAACTTTCTCCTAATCATATTTTCTGTCACTCTCCCCCAGAACTTGACCCTTTGTTTTTTCTTCCATGTCCATGTTTTCCTCCATGGAATCCTAGTATGGGTTAACTTGGGTGACCTTTGTACTTCCTTTTCTTTCTTTTAAAGTAATAGTGTTACTGACTCTTTTTCCGATGTGGGACTTTCAATGAAATTTCAAAACCCAATTTTAAAAAAATTGCGAGGACGCAATTTCTTAAGAGGGGAAGATTGTAACGACCCGAAATTTTGAATAAATATTGTTTCCTAATTTTGTGTGTTATTTTATTTTTGATACTCAACAAAAATGTTTCATTTGATAACATGAGTATAATTAAAATGAGACCATTGGGTTTTGACTGTTATATGACCATTGGTCAATATGACCTCTGGAAACTAAACGTTTTGATTATTGTCTTTAAATACAAGTAATCTTGGTTAATTAATATAGAAAGAAGATTCAATGGCCTCACCCAGTAGTCTTGGACCGATCGAATCCCATCTAACAGAACTTGGGAAGGAGGTAGCACCACTGGGCTTTGCTCTGGATCAAACCCAAGCTGAACTTCATCGTGTGAAGCTAGAACGAAATCGCCTTTGCGAGAAGTTCAAACTGATAGAAATTACTACTCGTGCGATGTTGGCTGAGCCTCCCTCCTATTCTCTCACCTTAGCACACCTTACACTTAGGTCCTATGCTGGTGTGATAATGGGCTATGTAAGGAGACCATAACTGCCTTGTGTAATCCTTTGTTTTAAATAAAAATTTTGATTTCTTCTTATGATGAAGTTTATGAATTTTCAAATGTCCGGATAAATATAGTATGCATATTTTTGATGAATTTTAGAAAAAGGATATTTTAAAAATGTTTAGGTAAACCTTAAATAATTAAAAATGTGTAATGATTTTCAAAAAATGTTCTTCTACAATTATGTTCAGTGCGAAATTTAGAGTCTAATAAGATCAACTTGATTTTTGATGAATAGTAAATTATGAATGGTGATTTTATGATTAGGATTAGTAATGTGTCCAAATGGATTAGTAATCTCACTTAATTAAAGTATTAAAATAATCTAGACACCTTGATTAAGTAATGTGATTCAATAAAATGGTTAAATAACGGTTTCATAAATTATTATTCAAGTATTAGTTTTTTCAGGTGAATAGTGTTTTTTAATTTAAAATTTAATTAAAAATAATTATAAAATTATTTTTATAAAATGGACTTTATTTTTGAACTCAGAGCATCTATATTATGTTATGGTAATTTTTGGGGATTTTTCTGAAAAAAATGAATTTTCGATGAATAGTGTATTTATTTAAAAATTAAATTAAAAATATTTAGAAAATTTATTTTATAAAATGGAGTTCATTTTTTTAATTATAGCATTGATATTTGGTTAAGGTGAAATTTTGGGATTTTTCTGAGAAAGTTGAATTTTCAGTGAATAGTAAAAATACAGTTTTAGGGTTTCGGTATGTTTAATGACATCATAACTGTGTCATGATGATGTCATGAGATATTTTATGGGTTGGCCGACCAAAGGTGATGAATTATTGTATTGTGGGCCCCATGTGGCCTAACTCCATGGTAAATTCCATGGGAGAGCACATGGTTTTGAGAAAAGCACTTTTGAGTGTCCCTTGGCCATTAATGCCTTGTCCCCTCACTTTCCATATAAATACCCATCCTTTCCTCCTTTAGTTTTCACTCCCAACTCCCCCCCAATGAATTTATGGTCTTCTTACCTCCCAAGGAGTCCTCCCAAGGTGCCCCCAATCCCTCAAGGTCCCAACCATTGAGTTTTAAGAGTTACGTTTTAAAGGTAAGGGATCCGATCTCTCTCTTTCTTTTCAAGAAATCTCTTTTATGTAATTTCTTTTATGCTCCATGTTCTTATGTTAAATGGTGTTCTTTTATACTCCTCTTACTGCCCTTTTCATGTTCACATAATGAGATATCCCCTCTTACTCTCATTATTTCGTTTTATGAAGTTTTAAGTGGCGTCGTTAGGCTGCCGAAATTTTTGTAACAGATTCTTTCTCCCTTCTCATTTTTCAAGATCTATTTTCATGTAAAGTATTTCAAGTTCCTTTTTATTATGTTGGGGTATGATCTCTAAATTTATCATACTGATCTTTTATGATCATATGAAGAGATACCCCATTTGATCTCTTCAATTCAGTATTTTGAAGTTTTAAGTGGCGCCGTTAGGCTGCCAAATTTTTAAGTGGTTCTTCACCCTTCTCATTTTGAAGTTCTACTTACATGTCAATTCTTTCATGTTCCTTTTTATTATGTTTGGGTATGATCTCTATATCTATCATACTGATCTTTTATGACCATATGATGAGAGACCCCATTTGATCTCTTCAATTCAGTATTTTGAAGTTTTAAGTGGCGCCGTTAGGCTGCCGAATTTTTAAGTGGTTCTTCACCCTTCTCGTTTTGAAGTTCTACTTTCATGTCAATTCATTCAAGTTCCTTTTTGTTATGTTGGGGTATGATCTCTATATCTATCATACTGGACTCTTATGTTCATATGATGAGAGACCCTATTTGATCTCATCAATTCATTTTTGTTTAAGTTTAAGTGATGTCGTTAGGCTGCCGAATTTTTAAGGGATTCTTTCACCCTTATCCTTTTCAAAGTTCTAATTCCATGTCAAGTCTTGCAAGTTTCTTTTTATTATGTTGGGGTATGATCTCTATATCTATCATACTGATCTTTTATGTTCATATGATTAGAGACCCTATTTGACATCATCAATTCATTTTTGGTTGAAGTTTATGTAACGCTGTTAGGCTGCCGAATTTTCATAAGAGAAATCTTATTTTTGTCTTCCTTTCATGTTCTTCATTTCATATGGTATATTTTCAAATTTCATTACCATGTTCTTAAATCCCTTATATTCTGTCCCTATACTGTTTTATGGGTCATTTATGATTGTTTGACCCATGTTCCCTCTCTTTTCAACGTTTTCTAAAACCCTGTAACGTAGCCGTTGTGCTGCAGAATTTTCGTCTCAAAATGACTCTCTCTTTTTTCTCAAAATTACTTCATGTTATTAAGTGAATACTCAAAGATCTTATTTCTAAAGGTTTATTCACATATATACAAAAATTTTATATTTTAAATTCTGGGATTTACATACATGAAACCCGCTCTCCCCTTCCGTGGGTTTAAAGTGACGTAAAGATCATGTCTTTAAAGCAGTTTTTAAAACGTTATGATTATGAAATGAAACCCATTTATTTTTTTTCTATATGGGTTATTTATGAAATGTTTGATGATGATATATGTGGCTCAAATGATAATAAAGACAAATTTAAGGGTTCACCCTGATAGCGCTCCAATGTATTGGGTAATGATGTAACCACTAGAGATTACAATTTTCACGATACCTTGGTGAATAACCTTGGTAATTTTCAAATGACACCTTGGGGATGGACCTTGGTGATATGTTCATGATTGTCCTTGTTAAATGTTGTAGCCACATCTTCAAGTTATGAAAAATGTTATTTTTATTATGATATGCCTCATGATTTCTTTCTCATGCCTTAAAGTTCTTTTCATGACCTTATTGAAGTATCTCATGTTCACATGTAAAATGTTTCTCTTGTTTCCCTTACTGGGACTTCTGCTCACCCTTTCTTTTGATGTATGTCCCCAGGTTATGAGATGCAGTAATGAACCTAGGATGAACTTAAGGAGAATCCTTTCAAGTGTTTAAGAAGAATTTTTTATGTTGTTTTCATGTAATATGTTCCTGGTTTCCAAGACACTAAACCTTAAAGATCCTCAGTTTTGTGTAATGTAATTAAAGTTTATGTTATAAAAAGGCGGGATGCTATAGAACAACTCTACTGGATGGGGACATCGACTCTTCTTTCTTCATTAATTAACCATTATCATTTCTATTTATAATACTAATTATAACATTAAAAATTAGCATTACGAGTATAGTATCCAACGATCATATTGACCAACAGTCATAATTTAACAATGGTCATAATTGACCAATGGTCATATAATGGTTGAAACCCGATGGTCACATTTCAAAATATACTCACATCATTATTAAAGAGATATAATTTTGTTATGTATAATATAATATAACACACATTTTTAGGAAACAATTATCTTTCAAAAAGTTCAGGTCATTAAATTTTTCCTCCCTTAAGAAATTACATCCCCAAAATTTCAACTCATTCCCTCAATTGAGAAAAGGTGAGGATACTTATGCCTCATTGTTTTCTTCGATTCCCACATTGCTTCTCCATATTTGTGGTTCCTCCACAACACTTTGATAAGGTGTGTAGTCTTGTTGTGTACAACCTTATATCTATGGTCTAAGATCTCCACCAGCTACTCCTCATAAGAAATGTCATGTTCCATTTGTACTACCTCAGGATTCATTACATGTGAAGGGTCAAGTATGTAATTTCTCAAGAGAGATACATGGAAAACATCCTGAACTTGAGCTAGGATTGGTGGAATTTCTAGCCAATAGGCCATTGCTCCTAAGTGATCAAGGATTTCATAGGGGACAATGTACTTGGGCCTGAGCTTCCCTTTCTTTCCAAACCACATGACTCTCTTCTAAGTTGAAATTCAAAGAAAGACTTTGTCTCCAACATCAAACTACAAGTCCCTTGAACAGTTGTTAGCATAGATCTTCTGTCGACTCTGAGCATCCTTTATGTGTTTTTGGATGGCATGAACCTTTTCTATCAATTCTTGAACAAGATCAATTCTAGGAAGCTTTCTCTCACCAACTTCATCCCAACAAGTAAGAGATCTACATTGCTTCCCATATAGAGTTTCATAGGGCACCATTTGAATACTCTAATGGAAGTTATTATTGTATGAGAACTCAAATAATGAGAGATATTGATCCCATACACCTTTAAATTCCATCAAGCATGTTCTCAGCATGTCCTCAAGTGTTTTAATAGTCTTTTCAGATTGACCAACTGTTTGAGGGTGATAGGCCATACTGAAATTCAATTTAGTATTTAGAACATGTTGAATAATTCTCCAAAATTTTGATGTGAACCTTGGATCATGATCAGAAATGATATAAAGTGGTACTCCATGCAACCTCACAACTTCCTTTACGTAAATCTTAGAGAGTTGTTAAAGAGATAAATCTTCCCAAATAGAGATAAAATGGACAGTCTTGGTGAGATGATCCACTATAACTCATATCACATTATTTCCTTTGTATTTTTTCAAGAGACTGGTGACAAAGTCTATAGTGATATTATCCCACTTCCATGCTAGTATGGGTAGTGGTTGTAATACCCCTTTAAAAAGTTGTCACTCTCCCTTCACTTGTTGAAACATTAGGAACCTTGTAGTGTAGTTTACAATCTTCCTTTTCATGTTATCCCACAAATAATGATCACAAAGGTCCCTATAAATTTTAGTGATTGCATGATGCATAGAGAAAGTAGAGCATTAAGTTTAATCCATCAACTCCTTTATTTATAAAATAGATGGAATACAAAGACTTGTATGAAATTTCAGTACACCTTCTTGATCAATATTGAACTTAAGAAACTTCACATTCTTCACAGCCTCTATCTTCTTCTATAACAAAGGATCTTCTCTTTGAGATTCTGGATCTTCTCTATCAATGATTATTGAAAAATCATTTGGGATAGGGTTGATGATATACCTTACCTTATGATTCCCATGTCCAATTTTAATAGGTCTTTGATCTAAGGATCTCCTTAAATCCTCACCATTTCTAATATAATAGGGTCTTTCCTACTTAATGCAACAATGACTTTGTTTACTCTTCTAGGGTGATAATGAATTGAAAAATCATAGTCTTTAAGAAGTTCTAACCATATCCTCTGTCTCATGTTCAATTATTTTTGTATGAAAATATACTTCAAACTTTAGTGGTCTGTGTATATATCAAATTTCTCCTCATAAAGATAGTGCTTCCATATCTTCAGAACAAAAACAACCACAACCAACTCCAGATCATGCGTATGATAGTTCTTCTCACAATAATTCAATTGTCAAGATGCATAAGTAATAACCTTTTAATTTTTTATGAGGACACACCCAATCCCTTTCAGATATGCATAACTAAAAATAACGAATCCTTCTCTAATAGATGACAGAGTTAGCACATGTGTAGTAAACAATCTTTTCTTCAACTCTTGGAAACTTTCTTCACATTTCTTTGTCCAGATAAACTTGTCCCTTTTTCAGGTTAACTTGGTTTGTGGATTAGAAAGTTATGATTTTTTTCACAAACCTCCTATAATATCATGCTAATCCAAGGAAACTACGAATCTTATTTACTATTGTAGGATGATGCCACTCCTCCATAACCTTTGTATTTTCAGGGTCAAATGATATTCCTTCATTGGTTATAATGTACCCTAAGAAAGTAACTTGTTGTAACCAAAATTCACATTTTATGAACTTTCCAAATAATCTATCATTACTCAGATTTTGAAATATAATCCTTATATAATCCTCATTCTCCTCTTGAATTTTGGAATATATCATAATATAATCAATAAAAACTATCACAAAGTTATCAAGGTAGTATTTAAATACTCTATTCATCAAATCTATAAAAATAACAGGAGAATTAGTCAAGATGAAGGGCATAATAACAAACTCATAATGCTCATATCTTGATTGGAAGGTGGTCTTTGGAATATCTTCCTTCTTCACCCTCAATTTATGATAACCATATTGAAGATCAATCTTGGATAAGAAATGAGACCCATGAAGTTAGTAAAATAAATCATCAATTCTTGGAAGAGGGTACTTGTTCTTCACTGTGATCCTATTAATTTCTCTATAATCAATGCATATTCACATTGATCCATACTTTTTCTTCACAAATAGAATAGATTCTCCCTAAGGAGACACACTTGGTCAGATAAAACCCTTCTCTAAAACATATTGGAGTTATTTCTTTAATTCCTACAGATCCACATTTTCCATTCTAGAAGGGGTATTTGAAATTGTCTTGGAACCAGACATGAGTTCAATGGAGAACTATACCTCTCTTTCTAGAGGATGTGTAGGCAAATCCTCAGAAAATACATCAATATATTCCTGAATTATGGGGACATTCTCTATTCCTATACTTTCATTTACTTCTTCATATTCACTGATCATTTCCATAAATAAGGCTACAAGTGGTGCTTCTAGACAAATATCAGGTCGATATATCTCTCCTTTGAATACAACTGTAGGTTTTCTATTCAAGACTACTAAGATTTACTTACTTCTTCATTTGATCTTAGTATTATACTTTTAGAGATAGTCCATCCCTAGTATAATGTTCAATTCCAACATGGGAATGACTACTAGATTTGCAATGAGATTATGCTCACCAAAGTAAATACTAGAGTTTCTATACATTTTTGATGCTTGGATAATCCCTCTAGGAGTCTTGGTTGATAACTCTACTTCTAGAAGTTTAGGTATTGATTATATATTCTTTGAAAACTTGGAGGAAATAAAGGAATGCATAGAATGAGAATTAAACAAATTACTTTCTAAATTTGAGAGAACAATAAGAGTACTTGCTAACAAATAATTTAGAGCCTCTAATTTAGTTGTCCTAGTAGAAAAAGAACAAACTTTCTCCCTTGGACCATGTTAAGGTTGATGGTGATTCCCCTCCATTATCTTTAGTTTTGGACAATGATTAGAAAAGTTCCCAAGCTATCCACACTTGAATCATTGGACTTCAGGTATGGCTTTCACCATCTTCCCTTTATCATTAGTGTTAAGAAGTTGAGGTTTCACCTCAATATAATAATTCAGAGTAATATGCCCTTATATTCCAAATTTTTAATATTTCATACTCCCAAGAAAGCAGTTCCCTTAATATTTCTTCCCACATTTGTTGAATATGGAAAGTTTCACTTACTTTCCTCCTCTTCCTTGATCAAATATCCTCCCCAAGTTTGTCTCCAAATATATCTTCTTTTTATTCGATCTATGGTACCAATGTGTCTCTATGAACTCTAGTTTAACTTTCATAGAACTCCTCACGATCTCCTCATAGTTTTCATAGTCTCATTTGTCTAGATTCTTCCTTAGATGGGGTCTTAGTCCATATAAGAATCTATCAACCTTCCCATTAGTATCCATGACAAAGCTCGAGGTGTAATGATAAAGTCTTGTAAATTTCATCTCATAGTTTCCCACATATTCATTTTACTTCTCCTTTAACTCTATGAATTCCTTATCCATTTTTGTTTTCATTGAACGGGGGAAATATTTTTTGAAAAAAGTTCCCTTGAACTCATCCCTCTCCATAGATTCAATATCCCCTCTTAGATTCATATTTTTAACCAGTTTCCACCATTGATTAGCTTCTAACTCTAAGTAGTACATAGCCAGAGTGACTTTATCTTGCTTCAAAAAATGGAGTACAAAAAGATATTTTCTATAGAGCTTATCCTCTATTCATTAATCAATGGTTCGATAAATCCACTGAAAGAAGGTGGTCGGTGATGCATAAAGGATTCAATGGAAAGTTATTCCCTTAGAGGTGAATTCAATCTCTTGGATTGATTCAAGTTATTTATCATAACTCAAGTCAGTTGTTTCATCATTCTCATGGAGTTTTCCATTATGACTTCCATCAAAAGTCCATTAGTGCCTGGTTCATTGCGCTCACCATTTATGCGGTTTCTATTATTTCCCACCATTTTCTAAAAGAAGAAAACCTTAGTGATAAATATGTTTAATTTAATAATATTATAATTTTAAGGTAATTTCATGTCTTAAAACATCATGCTTAAATATTTTATTCTTTAACAACAATTACATTTTATATAAATCCTTCACAATGGTTCATAAAAAGTTTATGATTAACCAAACATATCCCCCAGGAGTGTCAAAAAAGGTGAATAGTAAGGCCCATTATCATGTACCAGGTTACACCGAGTTAGGTCCAACACACCTTGTTAGAGTTATTACCCCTAGGTATATCTATGCTAGAACCACATCTACTTGTTCATATCTAGACATAGATTTCTTTGCTCGGAAACCACTTATTTAATATTTCACTAAAATACCAGGATATTTTCCTATATTTTAACTTTTAATTAAGGTTATTCCTAAAGTTTTAAAATCACAATTTCCAAAAATAACTAAACCACCCTTTGATACCAACTATGACATCCCACATTTTATTATATAAACTTTTCATTACATTGTACAAAATAGAGGACCTTTTAAAGTTTAGTTTCTTGGAAAAAAGAGTACATAATACATGAAAAACTTAAAGCATTATTTTATTACAATTGAAAGGATTATTTAGGGTTAATCATAAGTACATTTATTTCATCACATAACCTAGGGATATACATCAAAGGAAAGGGCGAGCATAAGGCCTAGTAAGGGAAAACAAGGGAAACATTTTACATATAATCTTGAGGAATATCAATAAGAACTTGAGGAAATACATAAAGGAATGATAAATAGGAATATAATAATAATAATAACTTTGAAATGTGGATTAAACATTTAATTGAGTCATTTATAATCATATCACCAAGGTTTATCACCAAGGTGTCATAATAATTACCAAAGTTATTCACCAAGGTATTGTAAAACATGTCATCTCTAGAGATAATTTTTACCCAATGAATTAGAGCACTATCAGGGTGAACCATTCATATGTATTAATTAATGTGATCCATATATATCATTATAAAAAATTTCAGAAATAACTCATGGATAATAAAATAAATGGGGTTTATATCAAAATCTTAACGTTTTCAAGAAGCTCTTAAATACAAGATCTTTATGTATTTTTTAAACCCACAGAAAGGGAAAGTGGGTTTAATGTATGTTAATACCTAAATAAAATAGATAATTTTTACATATAGGTGAATACCCATGGAAAATAAAGAGTTTTGGGTATTCACAAAAGAAAATAAGAGAATTTCTTGAGAAAAAGAGAGAAATTTTGAGAAGAAAATTATGAAGCATAGCGGGTGAGAAACATGGTTTTACAAAACATTAAAAAGAGATGGGATGAGGGCTTGGCATTCATAAAATAATATTAATATAGTAAAGGTATAGAATAAAATGAACAGAAGAACATATTATTTAAATTTGAAATACATACCACATAAAAAGGGAACTTGAAAGGAAAAGAAAAGTTGAGATTTCCCTTAACTTGAATAGTAACTCCTAAAACTAAAATATGGGACTTTGGGGGATTGAGGAAACTTTGAGAGGTAAAATTATCAGATATTCATGGAGGATTAATTGGTAATGAAATATAATGGAGAAATGGGTGAGTATTTATAGCAAAAAGGAGGATTTGTTTATTAATTTCCTTAGACACCTAGGTAGTGGTAAATTCAAAACCATGGGATTGACCATGGTATTTTCCAATGGTATTGGAAACTTGAGACACCTATTATGTTATTATAATCCAAAATAGTCTAACATCATTTTATATTACATAATATATCATTATGATGTCATTAATCATACTGAAAACTCAATTGTTTTTTACTATTCACCAAAAAACAAAATATTTTAGAAAATTCTCATAAATTTACCCTAACCTAATTTCAACATGATGATTTCAGAAATGATGTTTATTTTATCATAATAATTCTCTAAGTATGAGAAATTTAACTTTTAAATATAAAAATCCTTATTTATTAAAAATAATAGTGGATAGAAAATGCATAGTAAAATTCATAGTAAAATTTTTGACACTTGAAAAAAATAAAATTATTTGATCATTTAAATTTAAATAAGAGTGTTTAATAATACTATTTTATTAAAATAAACATTATTAATAACACATTAGTTTATTATAATAATTATTATTTTTTGAACAATACAATTTCTTTCCGAAAAATCAATTTATCAAATTTGTCATATTTTTATATTAAGTAAAACCATTCTTAAAACAAAATTGATGGAACACAAATTTTATTTATACAAAGAGATTATAAATTAAGCAACTAAGTCCTTGACACATAACCCCTTATAAAACCCACATACAACCTAAGGCTGAGGTGTGCAATGGTGATAGACTCTTGGGGTGGCTTGGATAACATCACCCAAGTAGTAATTTCCACTAATTTAAACTTATCCCGTAAGAGATTTCATTCAAGATTAACATGTTGAAGCTCGACTTGGGCTTGGTTAAGAGATATGACCAAAGACGCTACCTCCCTCCAAATTTTTGATAAATGGGATTCATACAACATGACTCTACTGGATGAGGCCATCAACTCTTCTTTCTATATTAAATAACCATTATCATTTCTATTTATAATACTAATTATAACATTAAAAATTATTATTAAGAGTATAATATCCAAGGTCATATTGACCTACGGTCATATTGACCTACGGTCATATTGACCTACGATCATATTGACCTACGGTCATATAATAGTTGAAACCTGATGGTCACATTTCAAAATATAATCACATCATTATTAGAGAGATATAGTTTTGTTATATATAATATAATACAACACACATTTTTTAGGAAAAAATTATCATTCAAAAAGTTAAAGTTGTTACATCCTAGGTGATCAATAATCATAAAGCATCATCTCCAAACCCTAGGGGGTAATCTTGAGCATTCCAAAGTCATCATTCATAAATGATAAACCCCAAGAGGTAATCCTTAGAATTCCATAGTCATTAGGCTCCAATATGATTCATGGTAGTTAATCTTAGAAGATAATTAATCACTAGGCATCATCTCTAAACACTGTGTGGAAATCCTAATAATTATATAGTCATAAAGATCTAATAAGATCCCTAAGAGGTATTACTAGGTGATCAATAGTTTCCATACATCCTTACTGAACCCCAATAGGAAATATTGAGCATTCCATAATCATCAGACTCCAAAATGGATCCAAGAATCTAGTACAATGTATCCCATGTATCTCAATTCATCTCGTTGGGTAATGAATCCCACCCAAAACATCCCACGTCATTGTCACCATAGTCTCTCCAGACTCACATCATCGATCTGAGTTCTAAGATGACACTCACGATCATCACTATCCATTTCTTACACACACTCTCTCTAGGGTCAACATTTCATCGAGGTACCTACCAAGGTCCCCTAGGTCACATCATAGTCAGGACACCTCACACTATATCCTCTATCACATTATCATTTCTTGGGACAACACCCATTATTTAGAGGGCATAAAATCCCTCGATGTCATCAAGATCCCATCACATAGCCTCATTGGCCTCGTAGGTAATCCACACTGACATCGGTCTCAAGAGATGGATTAAAGCCCATCTCAGTACCCAAGTCATCACTAGGTCAGTCCCACACCCATCCTATCCATAAATCTCCATAGGTTTTACCCACCCAAGTAATCACAATCTTAGTGGGGGTAGAAACACACTTCCCATAGTAATCTCACTAGCCCAATGACTCTAAGGTGTCTCACAGCTCTATCATGGCCTACTTGGATAATTATCTCTGTCTAGTTCTCACCTATACTAGAAGGAATCAGGATCACCCTTTCTAAGGGATAAATCTCATTCATTTCCCTTTTAATTTAATTATCACTCCTCAGGGTCCAAGTGCCACATTGCATATCATAATAATCAAGGCCTCGACCATTGATAACTGAGGCAATCAAGATAGTGAATAAGGTTCTATCATGGACCTTGTAACTTTATTCATTAAAAGAATTTCATTTTAAAGAAAAAATTTGTTTAATAAAGTTCATCACCCTCAGTAGTGATACCACAAATCACATGCCATAAAAATAAAGCATAATACCATAGGGAATATATGAGGGACCACCTACCTCAATCTAAGCCATCCATTTTTAATTCACTACCTGATAGCTCTCATCCAAGATCGCCCAAGGTCCAACTGACCACTTCCCATTATCGTGATGTCCTAACCCATTCCAATGAATCCAATAATTAATTATAAACTACTTATAATTAATTATTTAATTTTATTAAATAATTATAATAATTTAAACAATTTAATTTAAATAGGCATAAATGACTAAAACTCACCGGGAGATACCCTCTCACTGAAACCTTGAGAAAGAGGATGTGAACCCCTCCTAGAACACCCCCAAACCAAAGAAACACAAAATACATAACCATTATGCCTAATTCAATGGTGAAATAAATTAAAATAGGGCAAAAAACCTTGAAAAATCCAAATGGTGGCACAACTTTTCTGAAATGGTACACAATGATGTGTAGACATTGTCTCGAGATTCTCTCCATGTAAGATAAGGAAAAACCCCATCCATCTTGGTCAATTTCACCATAATATAGTGGAATCAACACTGAAACCCGAAACAAAACCACATAAAAGAAGAAACTAAAAAGGAAACCAAAAAAATAGGTAAAAAGAGGAAGAATTTTACCACCAAAACCTTGAAATTAACACCCAAAATGACTTGGATCAAGGGGAGAAGAATATTGGAGAGGGCCGACTATTTGAACCCTCTCTCACATACCTATCTGATCCAAATTAAGGGGGGTGGGGGAAACCCATTTTAAAATAAAAAAATACCCCCAAATGGGTTCATGATGTGAATAGATGTTCATGTTATGAACACTTTGGATAGAGTGGTCTCTCCCCTCTATCTTAAAACTTCACATAGTTAATCCCTCATTCATGGTGTGAATAACCCGTAACAACTTCTTTGCAGCAACCTAACTACCCTTCCTTCCTTTGACACTCTCCCAAACCCCCATGTGTCCAAAAAACCTCGAACCACATCCAATAACATATATTTATGAAATTAAAACTCTCATAATTTCATTACATGTATTTATTATGTTCAAAATATCATAATCTCATTCTGATTCATGGTTCTCAAAAAAATCCATCCACCAAATCAAAAAACTCAAATTCCCCTTGAATTTCATAACCTATCCAGAAACAGTGTATTATAGCTATGAAACTTAGGAGAATTAAAAATAATTTATTTGTTTAATTTAGTGGGAGATGAAAAGACCACACCAAAAGTAATGTTGTCACACTGTGAATGGGTAATTTTCATATTATCAAGTAGTTTCAACTAGAATTTAAATAAGGATTATCTGACCAATGTTTTAGGAGTTGCAAGATTCCCAATAATGGTTGGAACACTGAGTGGGTGGGTGAATCAATGGTAATTTAAAAAAAAATTAATGTATTTAAATTAACCCCTGAAACTTTTTTTGAGTTAAAATATTCTCAAGTAATAAACTCACCCTCATCCATATATAAGAAATAAAATTGAAAGTAATGCATGTAATATTTTTATAAGGTTCACCCCTGATGTGGGTGAATATTTTCTTGTTGTGTTCGATTATGATCTCGAATCATGAATTTTCAATTAATAATATTATCATCAATTACAAGTGGTGTGAGGTCATAATCATTAAAAACCCATAGTGCATCATATATAAAATTTCTCCTAAAAGAATTATAACGGTTTCCACTAGTTACAATGATACCACCACCATTATGAGAAAGATCAATGTATCTTACAATTAATTTAGTAATAATTGTATATCTTCCTTTGATCCTTTTGATGGGTATATCTATACCATTTTTCATGACTAAATCTTTTAGAGTTTTTTGTTTAAAACATTAGTCACTAGAACTCATGCTTCATGTACATTAGTGCGTAGACCTTTGGATCTTAGGTGTTTCCTCCTCAACCCTAAATTATTAAGAAATTATTCCTTTATTTAACCCAATATAATCCTAAAAAATTATAGGAATGACTTCTCATGATAAACTCAACTCACAAGAATTTTTAACAGCAACAACAAGTTCTGAATGAACTCATGTCTTTTTAAACTCACTCTACCTTTGATAAAGTGGGGAATACGGGATCTGAATTTGAAAAATCTCACTAACTTAAAGTATTTAATCCACATACTTAAATTCTACAAAATATATATAATATTTAATTTTCAAACCTATGAAAAAATCAGCATCAACTATCTTCAACTCTTCCAAAAATCTTGGAAAGAATCATGAAATTTTTCTTCATGAATTCCGAATCATTTAATTTCTAGCACAACATTATCACAATGAGTTAGAATTCACATAAAAGTAGTTACTAGATATATTTTAGTATTCTATTACCCACTCCTTTATTTCATGGTTCTTTATTTTCCTAGGAAAAATTCAAATAAACTTTGGCATTTCTTCAAAGCTTCCAGTGAATTGACTTCCATTCCTCTAACATTTTATTTGAGATTCAACTAAAAACATCTGAACATAACTACCAAATATATTATTTTTGATCATCTGGACATAGGAAATTTTTTTATTTCTCCTAACGTCTTATGAAGATATATTCTGATCATCTAAACACAGGAATTTTTTAATCTCTCCTCTTATCTAATAAAGTTATTTTCTATCCAACTCAATACTTGGTCTTTTGTGACTCTATGCTTATCAGAGTTCATTATTCTTAGGAGTGATACCCAAATATTATTTTATTCCTTAACTTCCTTAAAATTTGGATTATTCATTAAATATTATAACAATGTAATGTCAATTATTCAATTTCATTAGCAAAACCGATTTCCATAACTTATAGTGTTTCAAATTACATTCTCACTCTGGTTTGGTCTACTATCTTCCAATTAAACTATATTTGAATTGATCTGGCACCAACTTATCTTTATATGAATTATTTTTTTCCTTATATACCATCAATTTTGATTCCAATGATATTACAAATCACTTATACTTATTGTCACAATCTTCCAAATCCTTGATCATCAACCTTCCTTCATCTATCTTTGTTCGATTTAACTTTTGATCAACTTTGCTAAAATTATGACTTATTTTAGGTAAGTATGATATATCTTCCTTTGAAAGAACAATGCACACATATTTTGACTCAAATGTCTAAAATAATCAAATAGTTCAGTCTTCATACTTCTCACAACTACTATATTATCCAATAACATCATAAGATCTACAAATCATCATATGATAATATAAATTTTGGATCCTTTGACTCCTTGTATTATAGAAAAATATTGGAATCAAGGATATTAATCCCTTTTCAATTATTCAATTGGTTCCAAGTTTTTAAGGTTGAATTACCTTATTCTCCTCAGGGAGAACCTTTAGGGACTTTGCTAAATTTTGAGAGAGGCTTGTCCCCTTCTATCTTCTGGTCACCCTGACTTCAATATTTCAACAAGTGACTTCCAATCACCTTAAATTCCTCACATGTAGAATATCTTCCATGATCTCATATTTAGGTAAATTTGAATTCTATGAACTTAGAGAAAGTATATCATCTGATGATAAATAGAAATCTATTGAAACATGCACATATTTTTATTAAAGGATAAAGTTATCACAACATCATATATTCCGAAAATATCACAAAATCCTCCTGATTTAGCTCTTAAAAAAATACACCATCATATTCATTACTCAAAATTATTCTTTCATACAAAGTGAATATCCATAAACTCATGAAACTATTAAAAACAAATATAACACCTTCATAAACCCAATATAACTTTAATCTTAAACTTTTTGGATTTATTGGAAATAAAAATCAATTAATTTCACTACTCACAATTTTACTTTTCATCAAATTGTAACCTTTATCAAATAGAAAAATAATGAAACCACACTACTAGATAAATCAATATTTTTTAGATAATTTTATCTCTCAACCCAATTTATTTTTATATACTCCCCCTCAATTCATTCACATAGATTTTTCTCTCCCTTTTTATAATAACTTCATTTCATATTAAAAGATGATAAAAGAGTTTATACTCCCCTTTGATAAAGTGTTGTACCACTACACCCACCTTGAAAACAAAATCCAAGTCATATTGGGGGAAACCCTAGATCTTCTATTAAGTGAGAGGGGTAGGATAAACATGAAGTTTCATCCTTAATTCCTCAAATAATTTCCTTGGTAATTCTTTGGTAAAAACATCATCAATTTGATAATTTGTTGATATTTAATTCAACTCCTCTTCATCATTAGCAACTTTATCCTTTATAAAATGATATATGATGTAAATGTATTCTGATCGATAATGCTACACTGAGTTTTTTAAAAGAAAAATTTCACTTTGATTATCATAATAAATTTTCAAAGGATTTTCAACACTCACCTTTAAGTATTTCAGCTAAGATTTCATCCACATCATTTGAGTATAATCATGTGTATAAGTAATAAATTCTAATTTTACTATATTCAAAGTCACTAATTTTTTTTCTTACTACATCACTTTACAAAAATTTCTCCTAAAAATAAAGTTCCCCTAGATGTTTATTTTTAGTCATTAGAATATCTATCCCAATCATCATCTGTGAAACCAAGTAGATTCAATTTTCTAACTATCACTATAGGAAAATGGGATATTTGCGACAGGCGATTTGCGACGGGATCCCATCACTAAAGACCTTTTGCGATGGGGCTCCGTCGCAAATCGCCCGTTGTCGAAAACGGCGTCACAATAGGTGTTTTTGTAGTGGTCCCGTCACAAAAAAAGTATTTGCGACGGTATTTTTCCCTCATCAAAAATTGTTTTTCGTTTATATATAAAAAAGGTATTTGCGATGGGCCGTCGCAGATATATTAGTTATGACGGGTTTCTGACCCGTCGCAAATGGGAAATTTAAAAAATATTTGCGACGTAGGTATTTGCGACGGACCGTCGCAGAAATAGTTTTTACGAAGGGTATTCTTCCCGTCACAAATGGGACAGTAAAAAAATATTTTACGACAGGACATCCCGTCGCAAATACTCCCGTCGCAAATACTAAAAAAAATAAAAAAATAATAATAATTAATACAAATCGTATAATATTATATAATAATAATAATAATAATATAAAAAATTATATTATTATAATATAAATAAAAAAATATATAAAATATAATTATGAAATATTAATATAAAATAATAATAATATAATATTATATAATAATACTAATATTAATAATATAAAAAATTAATATATTATTATTATTATTAAATTATGTATATAATAATAATATTAATATTAATAATATAAAGAAATTATATTATTATAATATTAATAATAAAAAAATATATAATATAATTATGAAATATTAATATCAAAAAATAATAATAATATGAATATAAATAATATAATATTATATAATAATAATACTAATATTAATAATATAAAAAATTAATATAATAATATTATTATTAAAATAAACATACATATTTATGAAAAAATAATATTAATATTATTAATATTAATAAAATTATAAAATTATAAACTTCTCAATATTAACAATAAATATAAAATATTAAAAGTAATATTACTAAAATAAACAGACATTAAAAATAATACTAATAAGTAATAAAATATTACAAAAAATAAAAACAAATTAAATCATGCAATATTAGTACCAATATGAAAGAAGAATTGCAAATAGTTAATATGACAATAAACTACGAACTCAAATGTTTATTACATGTAAAAAAATCGCTGGGGGGTGGATAATCTGGAGGACCTGGAGGAGGTGGTGGAGGAAACTCCATCCCTAAACTATGAGTCAGACGACGCATATACTTCATCTGCTCCTGATGTTGCTCCTCATATCGACGCCTCTCCTCATCCTGCTGCTGACGCATCTACTCCTTCCATCGACGCATCTCCTCATCGTGCTGCTGACGCATCTGCTCCTGCCCCTGACACAAATCCTCTATAAGCCGACTCTAAGCACGCAGCTACTCCTGATACTGTGAGGTAGAAGATGATGTCTCTCCACGAGCTCCTCTTGATCCGGACGCCGACATCGCAGCAATACCATAATAAGCTGTAGGAGTCAAATGAGAGCTGATACCAACTACTCGACCCTTTTCGAAGCCATACCGGGTCGCATGTATCCATGTTGTCTCATCAAAATGGTGGGCACTAGTCTAATCACTTGTCTCGTCTTGACTCTCAGCCTTTGTCTGAGAGGTTGCGGCCTCATATGACTCCTTAAGTTTCAATTAGAAATTAAAATAATGAAAAGATTATATGCATTTAATTTGAAAACTGAAAAGAAAATAATACTGACCACAATCTGACGCTGGCAGTCACCTCTAATCTCTCCAGTAGCCGGATCAGTGTACATCCTCCGATAAACGTCGTACGTCGTAATACCGGGATGCTCGGCTTCCTATATGAATATAAAATAAACTTTTTATATTTAAAGTTGTATAAAATATTAAAAAAAGTACTTACCGGATGCTCTCTATGCGCACTGAATGTACGACTACCGGCTTGATGTGTTACCTCTTGTCTCCCCCAATTCTGTCGACCCAATACAGATCTCCTTTGAAACCCACCACCCAACTAGTGTGTACATAATCCATCCCAAACGTGAGATGAAATGTACTTTGGTCGGTGGGCTCTACAGGACTCATAAAATTCTGTCACTCCGGCTTTCCTCACAATCTCCTTTCTCAAATTATGCAAAAACTGACGGAAACTGTCACACATAGACACCACCCATGCCGCGTGGATAGTGGCACGCATGCTATCGTAGATGGGATACCATAAACCCTAATATAAATTTATTAATGAATTAAATTTTAAAATAAATAATATTTAATTACGTACCAGACAATGATCGAACATGGCGGCCTGCACATCAGCAGGAATCTGATCCCATGTGTGCTAGGGCTGAGAAAAATAATTGCGCAAGATAGCGCTCCCCTGTCCAATAGCTATATGCGTAAAACTGTGGAAAAAGAACAAATAATCAAACAATTAGAATATAAATAAATTATAATGAAAGATAACTAAAATACACAGGTTACCATACCACTGCGTGTGCGCATCGAATCCAAGAGGTGGACGTCGCTCCGGGATAGGATCTGGAATCATCAGTTTGGAAAGACCATGCCCCCTCCGAGTGCTCCCTGTAGTGCCAATAGCCTGAGGGTCAGATGACTCAAGAACCTCATCATCCATAGGTAGATCAGCCTCCAGAAACTGACGATATGTTTCTGAGTCCATCTGAAACATGAAATGATTGTTATTAGCAAACAGTTGAAAATAACTATTATGTATAGATATATATTTGTTATGATTCTAACCATCATTTTACTATGTCAATGTTCATATTCATAATCATCTTCATAGTTGTCAATGTCAATGTCTTCATCTTCCTCATCAACATCATCAATTTCCATATTAGTTTCACTTTCATCATCTCTTGTCATTTCAAATTCAGTTATAACATCATTGACAACATCGTCACCATCGACCCTTAACTGTGGGGTGTCATCCTCAATATTCATGTCTCTTTGTGAAAAAGATGTGTTTTGAGGAGTGTCCTGAAAAATTTCATTTCCTTACACTTCAGTGAAACCACATTCAGTTTGAGTAAACTAATTTTCTCGAGATTTAACTTTTATTATCTCCACCAATCATCCAACTCTTTTATAGTAGCACAGTATTTTGCATAATAAATTTGATGTGCCTGATGAGCCAATAAAAATGGTTCATTTACTGCAAGAAGACTTTTATGTTTAATATCAACAATTCCATGAGTCGGATGAATACAAAATCCTCTCTCAGTATCCAGTCATCGACATTTAAACATTATTACATAATTCTATCCCAAATAACACAGTTCAATAATTTCTTCAAGCATGCCGTAAAAGTCAAATTCAATATCTCTATGATGTGATCCCTTAAAAAAAAACACAACTATTCATGATTTTCTTTGATTCCCCATATGCACGTGTATGAAAGCGATAACCATTCACAACATATGCATTATAAGATTTAACTATTTTGGATGGTGGACTACTTAATATACGCAATCGACTATCAATCTTATCATCATGTACTGATACGTGAAAATTTGTAAAACATTTATCACTATTACAAGTAATAAATTGATTTTGTATGTAAAACCAAAAAAGAATGTACGTTACCAGTTTTTGAAACCAGTAGGCAAATTTTTTTTGCCGACGTTCTTCTAAGCCAGCTGCTGTAATTTGTAGAAATTGTTTCTTGATACGATCATCATATAACCTACAAATACAATATGATTAATTTACTGTAACAGAATCTATAGAATAATGGATAGGAGCACTCACTGTACAATTGGTGACATTTCTTCACAGTTGAGTAGAACATATGTAATGAGCTCTATGATGTTCATCATCTGAAATCCATCTATCATGAACTCCACCAAAGCCAAGTTCGGGCTGCTTGACAACTGATAATTGATTGTTCATATCATCATAAACATTCCCCTCGTTCCGTCCCATGCGGTTAAATTTTTAGGGATATTCAGATTCAAAATAATGAGAGCAGAATAAAGCAATTTCCTCTTGCAAATAAGATTCAACAATTGAGCCTTCAACTGATGCTTTGTTACGTACTTTTTTCTTCAATTTCTGCATGCATCTCTCAAATGAGTACATCCATCGAAACTGAACTGAACCTCCACATTTTTCTTCATGTGGAAAATGTAATATCAAATGTTCTATTGAGTCAAAGAAAGCCGACGGAAATATTTTTTACAGTTTGCATATAATTACAACAACAGCTTCTTCCAGTTTTCTTAGTGTATCATAGTCTGTTGTCGTCGCACACATGTCTTGAAAAAATATGATATATCTATTATCGAATCCCAAATATTAGAATTCAACAAACCTCTTAATCCAATAGGAATAAGTCTTTCCATTATAACATGACATTCATGACTTTTTAATCCGGTAATATGACTATTTTTAACACATCTGCCCAAGTTGGAAGCATAGCCATCTGGAAAATCCACTAACAAAATAATAAGAGAATCTCTTTGGTCAGTGTATAAGCTACTTTTGGCTTCATTAATCTCTGTGATCTGACATTTTCAAACAATTCAAGTTCTGGTCGCCTGTAAATTTGGGCAAGATCTATCGTGCCTTTACATTATCTTTGGTTTTACCCAGTGTATCCAAAACTGTATGAAATGAATTATCAAAATAGTTCTTCTCAATATGCATGACATCCAACATGTGTCGGACCAACAAATCAGACCAATATGGCAGATTCCAAAAAATGCTCCGTTTTGTCCAATTGTGTTCTTTCCCAAAGCCATGAATTTTCTATTGGTTTATTGTCGGTCCAAAAGTGATGGAAAGTAATGAAAATACAATTAATTGTAACTCTGTACCTGAGATTATTTTTGGAGGTTCATCTCTTTCAATTCTGCCTTTTCTGAAATGAGATTTATTCCTCCAAAAAGGATGATCGATTGGAAGAAATCTGTGATGACAGTCAAAATAGCAAGGTTTTTTTTCCATTCATGAGCATAAATGCTTTGTTGTATCCCATACAGTAAGGACATGATTTTGGACCATGTGTACTCCAGCCAGATAACATGCCATATGTCGGGAAGTCACTAATTGTCTACATCAAAGCAGTTTTCCTTACAAAATTCTGTTTTGCAGCAGCATCATATGTACCAACACCATGACTCCACAATAAATTTAACTCATTAATCAATGGTTTCAAATAAACATCAATATTCTTTTTCGGATGTCCTGGGATTAATAATGTCAAAATTATATAAGGCTCTTTCATCAACATCCATAGAGGTAAATTGTACGGAGTTATAAAGACAGGCCAACAGGAATACTGACTACCAAAAGATCCAAATGGACAAAAACTGTCAGTAGAAAGACCCAATCGCACGTTCCGGGATTCTAAAGAAAAAGATGGATGAACTTGATCAAAATGTTTCCATGAATCACCATCAGATGGATGAATCAAGCTTTTACCATTTAAAATATTAGTTTTGTGCCATGACATCATTGTCACTGTGTTCTGAGACATAAATAAACGTTGCAACCTGGGTGTAAGCGGGAAATATCTCAACTGTTTTACAGGAATCAATCCAGACTTCCCTGATTGAGCTTCTTTATACCTCGATTGTCCACATGTGGGACAACTATCCAACGAATAATTTTCACTAGAATATAAGATGCAATCATTTGAACATGCATGGATCTTCTGATAACTAAGGCCCAGATTACGAACCAGTCTCTTGCTCTCATAATAATTAGCAAGCAACACATTTATTTCAGGTAACAGTGCTTTAACCAAAGAAAATATCTGATCAAAATAGTTATTTGACATTCTATTATCTGATTTAATAGCCATAAATTTTTCAACTGCTTCTAATTTTCTTATCTTGCAACCAAGATATAATGCATCCTCAGCAGACCTGAACAACTCAGCAAATTCAGATGGTGCCAACTCAGGAGGTAAATCAACATCATCCTTGATTTTAGTTTGTTGAACGGATAACCCTACAACATCATGTACTAAATTCTGAAACTGTGATGGATCTAGAATCAAATTATTAGTATGTTCTCTGAAACTGCATTCACCATGTTGATACCAAAAAATATAATCTGATTGAAAACCATAACGCAAGAGATGTTTCCCAATGATGTCAAATGTCTCAAATGTTCTTAGAGCACATTTTTTACAAGGACACTTAATTGTCCCTTCTGAAACAAATTCCGAGTTTGATGATGCAAATGATAAGAAAGCTCCAACACCATCAACATATACAAGATTTAAACTAGAACCATTTGGATTTCTGCACTGATTTATCGAAGCGCGATCATCTAATAATGATTGATGTTGATTTCCTTGTTCCATATTCATATATATGTTTCTACAAAATTTAAAACCATTACTGTTATTAAATAATTTGATATAAGAAAAACAATATCCTAAAAAGAGAAGATACATAATTACAGTTATTTCTTAATAATTACCAATAATTATAGGCAACACAGTTAGTTTGTAATCATCCACACTAATTATTATTAATTTAGCAATACTTAGCAATACTTGGCAAAATGAAATATGGTTGAATAATGAAATAAAATTTTGTAATCATCATTATGGAGATTATATTACTAATTATTCTTATTTGTTTCCAGCGGATTGGCAGCAGCTCTTTTGCCTGACGACTCATCTCCTTGCAAGGAGATGAGTCGTTAGGGAAAAGAGCCTCTTTTGTCCAATGGATCATCTCTTTTTAACTTTATCCTGACTGAAATCAGTATGAAAAACTTGCTCTGACATACGTTAGAGCACATTTTTCATGCTAATTTTAGTGGGAGAAAGTAGCAAAGATATGAGACATTGAACAAAAGGTAGCCACCAATCCATTGAAAATTGTGCTAATTTATAACCATGTACTCGAATTTATTTGATTTTTGATTAATTATTACTAATTATTACTAATTATTATAAATCTCAATATTTCCAACAAATTTTGATCTATTCTTAACATGTTCAAATCTTAAAGGGTCGTCAATTTTCAGGTCATGCCCAATAAAAAGTTTGTGTCAGCCATGTCCAATGTAAACTCTATAATTGTCCTTACATGGTTAATCACCTCACAAGTAATGTTGAAATAGGACGACACAAGTAATGTCGTTCTCTTATTTAAGAATCATTTCACATGACCCTTTACATAGATCATTCTTCCTTGAAAAATTAAGAGAACTTCAGTATCTTTCCCTTAATTTTTCAAGAAAGAATGGTCTATGTAAAAAGTCATGTGATATGATTCTTATAAATGAGAAAGACATGACTTGGGTTGTCCTATTACAATGCTACTTGCGAGGTGATCAACCAAGCAAGGAAAATTATAGAGTTTACATTTGACATGGCTGATGCAAACTTTTTATTGGGCATGATCTGAAAATTGGCGACCCTTTAAGATTTGAACATGTTAAGAATAGAGCAAAACTTGTTGAAAATATTGATAATTGTAATATTTTATATTTTTTTTTAATTTTAATAATATTAATATTTTTTTATAAATATTAAACATATAATAATAAAATAATTATATTATTAGTATTATTTAAGTATTAATATTAGAGTAATATAATATTTTATATTATATTACTATTTATGTTAATAATTATATTACTAATTATGTTACTAATTAGTAATGCGAAGATATGCATATAGTTCGGGTGGTTAATCAATCATTGAATAGAAAAACAAACGTGATTGATCGCTCATCTACCTCAATTTTCTTTTCATTTGTGTGTTGAGGTTGACAGGAAACTTCTACCTCCACATGTAATATTTGCTTTTACTGTCAAAATTATAAACCTCCTCACCTCTATGCTGGCGAGGAGGTTGATAATTTTTACAGTAAAAGCAAATATTACATGTGGAGGCAGAAGTTTCCTGTCAAGCCTCAACACACAAATGAAAAAAAAATTGAGGTAGATGAGCAGTCAATCATGCTTGCTAATTTTCCTAATTGGTTTTACTTGTTTCCTAATTATGTTATTTTTACTTGTTTCCTAATTATGTTTCCTAATTATTTTTAATTGTTTCCTAATTATGTTTCCTAATTATTTTTAATTGTTTACTAATTATTTTTAATTGTTTCTTAATTATTTTTAATTGTTTCCTAATTGTTTTTAATTGTTTCCTAATTATTTTTAATTGTTTCCTAATTATTTTTAATTATTTTTTAATTATTTTTTATTGTTTCCTAATTATTTTTAATTGTTTTGTAATTATTTTTAATTGTTTCCTAAATATTTTTAATTGTTTACTAATTATTTTTAATTGTTTTCTAATTATTTTTAATTGTTTCATAATTATTTTTAATTGTTTCTTAATTATTTTTAATTGTTTCTTAATTATTTTTAATTATTTCATAATTATTTTTAATTGTTTCCTAATTATTTTTATTTGTTTCCTAATTATTTTTAATTGTTTCCTAATTATTTCTAATTAATTAAATCTAATTATTTCCTAATTATTTGATAATTATTTTAATTAAATCTAATTAAATCTAATTATTTCTTAATTATTTGATAATTATATAATTATTTCTAATTAAATATAACTATTTCTAATTATTTCTAATTAAATATATTTATTTCTAATTATTACCAAAATATCCTCCGGGAGTGTCGAACCAAGAGTGCAGCAAGACCCGTTGTCGTGTACCAGGTTACCCCGAGTCAAGCTCGAAACACCTTGTCAGAGTTTTCACTCCTAGGTACATCTGTACCAGAGCCGCTTCTACTTGTTCGTATCCAGATAAGGATTATTTGGTACAACCACTTAATCTAATTATACCATATAGCTACTAAACATTCTATTAAAAAAATTAAAATTAACAATTAAAAATAAATTAAAAAATATATATAAATACCTTCGATATTTTGAAGCAATTTGTGCCTCCAAACTCCTTCTCTCCTCTTCTCGTAAGAAAAAATTAAAACGAAAGAAATTTTCTACTTAGAAATGGAAGTTAAACAGAGAGAGGAAGAGAGATTTGAATGATTTGGAAAAAACGGGTGGGGGGTATATATAGGTTAGATTTTTTGCGATGGTCTTATTTGCGATGGGATCCTGTCACAAATACCTTCACCCACATTAATTGGGGGCGATAGTTAAAAGGGTTTTTGCGACGGGCCCATCGCAAATAGCTACCTGCTGACATACGATTAGCGACGGGCGGATATCCCCATCACAAATTCCTATTTACCGTCACTGCTATTTGCGACGGGCCCCATCGTAAATATCGGTGCCCGCATTCATTACGGGTGGTGGTTAAAAGGGTTTTTGCGATGGGCCCATCGCAAATAGCTACCTGCCGACATACCATTAGCGACAGTCGGATATTCCCGTCGCAAAATCCTATTTACCACCACCAGTATTGGCGACGGGACCCGTCGCAAATAAGACCATATGAATATTTTTTGCGACGAGAGAATTGTCCCGTCGCAAATAGTATTTACCACCGTCGGGTAGTTTCAACGGGTAGAAGGCCACCGTCGCAAATATGCTTCCCGCGTTTTGGCACGCAAACCACGCCATAGCTATTGCGACGGGTTTTTTATTACTGTCACAAATAACTGACCATTTGCGACGAGAATATATTCCCATCGCAAATATGCTTTTCGTCAGAGTTTTTGCGATGGGAATAAAGCCCGTCGTAAATAACCCGTTGCAATAATAGGTTTTTCCCGTAGTGTATTTTTTACATAAATACAAAATTTAAAGTTCCTTTAACATATATTAGGAATCTATTGGAATCTATACTATTGATTCTTTTGGAACACTTTGATATATCACATATAAAGTAACTGTATATGAAATATCTAGCCTTGATGCAATAAGATAGATTAAACTTTCAATCAACTTCCATAAGTCCTTATAATTTAGACTTCTTCTACCTCCATCTTTACTCAGCCTCACATTGATAATAATAGGTGTGGAAACTAATTTTCACTCTTCCATGCCAAATTTATTCAAAATCTCCTTAACATACCTTTCTAGTGAAAGGAATAAATAACTACCATTATGTTTAACTTGTAGTCCAAGAAAAAAAATTCATTTTTCTAAGATTGTATATTTCAAAGTCATTCTTCACTTGTTACATAAAATTTTCACAACCTTTTTACTTATGATCCCAAAAAATTATGTCATCAATATATATGAAGAAAATTGGCGTGTCTATTCCAATTTAATTTATATATAACTTTCTATAAATTTTCTCTAAAAAATTTCAACTTTCTTAGAAAATTATCTTGTTTGGAATACCAAACCCAAGGGGCCTACTTCAATCCATAAAATGCTTCTTTAGTTTTCATAATTTTATTATATCTTCATCAAGTATAAAACCTTTTAGTTATTTAATGTAAACTTATTCATCAACATCACTATTCGAGAATGAGAACTTTATGTCCATCCAATAATCTTTATAATTTTGATGAGCAGAAACTTCCAAAAACATTCTTATATTTTCGAGTCTTGTAATAGGGGAAAAAATTTCTTCGAAATCAATACCTTCCACCCATGAGTACCCTTTATAAACTAGTTTGTCCTTATTCCTTAAAACCTCAACCTTTTCATTAATATTATTTCAGAACACCCACTTTGTTCTAATAATATTCTCATCTTCTGTCCTGGTCACACTTTCCTAGGTTTCATCCTTCTCAATTTTATCTAATTACTCATTCATCGCATTTATATATTATTTATACTTGATTGATTCTATAACAAACTGAGTTTAAATATAAGATATAAGTTTTGTTTTATTCAATTCTCAGTTTCAACCTCATCTGAATTGGGGCTTATTGTCTTTTGATCATATTTTATAATTCCACCTAATTTTGTAATTTTTCATTGGAATTCACTTTATCTATAAATTGATCATAACATACTTTTTCAAGCTAAGTTTCACTAATTCTTTCCTCTTCATCATCCCTTTCAGAATTTTCTAGAGTATCTTCCATTAATTTTTTAAAACCAAATTTTCCCTCTTTATCCTTCTTGGATTTAATTTCAATAACATTAACATTTCATGATTCTATAACCTTGTGAAGTCATTTATTCTTAATGGTACTGGGGTGCGAAACGAAAGTCGGTTGGTCAGGGATTTAAGATTTTTTATCATCAGAGTGATGGAACTTCATCATCTTTAGTGATTTAAGCCTTGATATAGGTCTAAGGATCTCACATGAATAATCAAATAATATAAATTAAACACGAATGGTTAAATCATTCGATTTGATGCGTGTTTGACTATAGCTCATCACCGACAATTGTTGATTGAAGGATTTGAGGTTGAATCCATCTAGATTATCCATACATGTTTCAAGAATCCACATGTATTTTTTTATCAAATTTTAAGTGATAACATAGAGCTTCAATGATTATTTTGACATCGCAATAATCACCTCAATCCCATGCCTTTGAGCTGTGAAGGTATTATTGGATTAATCACTCGAATAAAGCATTTATCTCTCTAGGATGTGGGAGGATAGAGGATCTATCAATACATTGGAATGAATAGTATTCTGAAAATGAGCTCCTCGAGACTTATGTAGTGGATGTCCAAAATATCCAGATAGGGTTCCCTGACCCCCATATACTTAACATCCACTAAATAAGCAATAAATAAATAGTTATGATGAAAAAACTGAGTCATAAATATTATTTATATTTTATCACCTACTTTTAATATATAATAAATATATTAAGTGATAAACCCAAGTCAAAAACTCTACTCGTACTTTCCACTAATATTAAATGAACCTTGAATATTAAAATAATATCTATTAAAATAATATTTTTACACTTTTCACTTAATACCCTATGAATACATTTAATAAATAAATTCAACCCAATTATTCTATACTATAATAATAATGTATTTATTGATTCTTTAATGATTGCTAATACTTGGGAAACTCTTGGTCCCCATGGTGGGGCTCATCATTTCTTATATACCCATTCACTAGAATATGGAATATTCTTGAATATGCTATTATGTGTGACCCTCTAGGATCTTATCTCGACAGTAGTGAGTACTATTCACAGACCAAGAGTAGAGTCTAGAAACCCATCAAGGCCCCCCAAAGAGACAAATAACAGTCATAGCAATGATAACCATCCTATGAACACTCACTGTGTAATATAATCTCTTTGTATCATGATATATCGTAAAGCAGGATTCACAGTCATGTCATCGTCCTTCCTTGATTTGTTGTTTATTGATCTTACTAGATGAACTGACCTTCTTCTACCATGTCCATATATTTAGTGAAGGTACCACCATCCTGATCAACCAGGACTGAGATATCACTTCCTCAACTCAAAAGTTACAAATTCTATCTTGATCATTCAACCAATTCCGTACCACCAAATATACACCCAACACAAGCTATCTTTCTAGGAATTCAATGTCATGGTTTTTGACCTGCATTAAAGTGTGTGATCAAATGAAACACATTTATAATGATATCAAGTTAGGAGACCAATACTCATGTTCATAGATATGAATAACCAATGACATCGGAAACATGTGGTATTCCTATCGGAGGGTTTTCTCTATGATCTCACCTACCAGAGATCACCAAGAGAGAACTTCACGAGAAGAAGTCTCAATGATTATGAGCCTCAAACACATGACGGACACACATTATCCATGTCTTGTCAGTATAATGTATCTAGACCATAGGACACAAATTTAATATCACTGTCATAGTATCTCTAGGTTCTCATTATAGCCTAGTAACTACTATAACCTTTCAATATGACACATAATCTAAGGAAATTACCGTAACTATAGTGGATGAAAAAGTATAAACACTATTATGGTAATATAAACACATGTATATATAAAACTATATATATGTAATGATAATAAAATTACATACATAAGTTGGTTCTAGGCCACACACTCTCAACAATACCACTTGCACTAGATCCAAATGCTAACAAGCCTTAATCCACTATCTCTCACATGAAAATCATGCTTCTACTGAGATATGAATTTAGTAAGGGGTTCTTCCATATTATACTTTATGGATACTCTTCCAACTGTGACTTCACCTATATAATTAAAATCCCTCAAGAGATGAAACTTATAAAGTACATATTTTGTCCTCTAGTGTGACTTGGGCTCCTTGGTAAGCACCATTTCTATAATATTATCACAATAATATGGAACATGGTCTGCACTACTAGGAAAAACACTAATATCTGAGACAAATATTAATATCCATAATACCTCATTAGCTACATCATAAGCCACTATATACTTGAATTTTTCTAAAGAATCAATGACCATATGTTTCTTCGAGCTTCTCCAGCTCACTGAGCCACCATTCAGGAAAAATACATAACCTTACTATAATTTTAGATCATCATGATCTATCTAGAAACTAGCATCCATGTATCATATCATGACTAGTTTCTCATCTCCTCCATACATCAGGAATATATCCTTTGTACGTATCAAGTACTTCAGGATAGTTTTTACAGCTTCCTAATGCATCTATCCTAAATTAGCTTGATATCTTCCCACCATGCTTAAAAAATAGGAAACATTAAACCTAGTACATGGGATGACATAAATTATAGATCCCACCACTGAGGAATAATTATTTCAATCTCTTCTTATGTTTGTGGACACATTTTATTGGGGAGATTGAAATCATGTGATATTGGAAACAAACATCTCTTAAATTGTTCCATACTATAACTTTTAAGCACCTTGTCAATATATGTACTTTGATTTATCCCAATAAAGCTTCAATATATATCTTGATACATCTTTATACCTAGAATTTATGGTGCTCACCAAAGTCTTTCATGGAGAAACATTCATTTAACCAAGTCTTACATGACTATAATAATTTCACTTCATTTCCTAGAATTAATATGTCATCAATATATAATACAAGAAAAATGATTGAATTCCCATTAACCTTCTTATAGACACATGTATCTCTTTTTTTCTTGAAAAAACCAAATTATATTATAGCCTTATCAAAACGAACATTCCATAATCATGATGCCCACTTCAACCCATAAATGGATCTTTATAGTTTTCACACCTTATTGGAATTCTTTGACTTAAAAAAACCTTAGGTTTGAGTCATATAGATGTATTCAACCAACTCCCCATTTAGAAAAATAGTTTTGAAATCCATTTTCAAAATCTCATAATCATAGAAGGATGCCATTACAAGTAATATTCTGATGGATTTTAGCATCTTTATCGGTGAGAAGGTTTCATCATAGTATATGCCTTGAAATTTTCTAAAACACTTCACTACCAATCATTCCTTAAAGGTATTGAATTTACCATAAATTCCCAGCTTTTTCTTCAATACCCATTTACACCTAATGGGTTTTTCATCAGCTAAAAGGTCTACCAAAACCCAAACTTAATTTTTGGTACATAGACTCCATATCAGAATGCATAGGTTCTTTACATTTTATAGTATCCTTTTTCATCTATCTCTTTCTTGTATGTTATAGGTTCATCATTCTCTAAGATTAATGTGTCACCTAACTCGGTGAAAAGAAAACCACATCATTATGGTTCTTTAACCTCTTGGGTTGACCTGTGCAGTACTTATGTCTTGGAAAAATCTTCATCTCCCACTGTCTCTTATGGAGATTATTCTAGTACCAACTCTTATGTATATGGAGCATCAAATTCATAGAATTAAATATTTCTCCCACTATTTATATTATAAATGTGTTCCATTTCTATAAATATGGAATTTATTACCACAGTTACTTTTCTATCAAAAAAATTATATAAGTAATATCCTTTGGTTTCTTTATCATAACCTATAAAGATGCACTTTTTTACTTTTGGATTCTAATTTTTCACTAGGTATAGTCTTGAAAAAAACCTCACATCCACATAGACCTATTTTTGATATATTGAGTTTCTTTCTACACCACAATTCATATGTAATCCCATATGCTACTTTAGTTGGTACTTAGTTAATGGTATATGCCGCTGTCTACAATGCGTATCTCCAAAATGATAATGGAAGAGTTTCTTGACTCATCATTGATATGACCATGTCTATACAATTCTAATTCCTCCTTTCACTAACACCATTACACTTCATTTTATAAGTTGGAGTGAGTTGGGATACTATCCCACACTCTTTTAAGTGATCAATGAAATCTTGGTTAAGATAATCTTCACCTTAGTCTGATCAGAGTGCGTTAATCTTCTTACCAAGCCGGTTTTCTACTTCATGTTGGTATTCCTTAAAAATCTAAAAGGAATATGACTTATACCTAATTAATTAGATATTCCCATAAATATTATAGTCATTAGTAAAATTAATGAAGTACGAAATTCCACCCCTTTCCTTTATTAGAAATGGACCATATATGTCAGTTTGAATTAATTATAATAATTCAGTGGCTATTTATCCTTTCCCATAGAAGGGTAATTTAATTATTTTCCCTTGTAAACAAGCATGAAATACATATAGGGGATTTAACTTAGCTAAGTCTAAATACCATGCTTGATGTAATTTTTGTAAATACTTCTCATTTATATAACCTAGCCAGAAGTGCCATAGGTAGGTGTGATATGAGTTATGTTTGCTGGTTTTGTCATTGATTGTCATTACTAGGTTTGGGAGTTCAAGTATATATAATCAATTATTAATATGTTCCATACTATAACATATGTTATTCTTATAAAAGAGACAACATTTATTTCTAAACTTGAAATAAAATCTCATAATGTCCAAACTTGACAGTGAGAATATGTTTCTGGTAACCGAAGGTACATAATAACAATTATTCAATACAAGAACCAAAACACTAGGAAAATTTAGATTATAATATCCTACTACTAAGGATTCTAGACTCACACCATTTTCATACTTAAGATCCACCTCACCCTTTGCAATCTTCTTTAATCTACTTGGTTTCTATATATGAATACAAATGTGTGATCCACATGCTGTATCCAATACCCAACTTGTAGATAATGAAAAAAATACCTTAAGTAGAAGCATCACATTACTTATTCTTCCTAGATCTGTAGTTCTTTAAGTGGCCTTTATTTCCACATAGAAAGTAGAAAACCTTCTTCTCATTGCCCTCCCTCTGTATCATTATCCTTTTAGAAGGACAGTGCATTGGTGTCTTTGGCTTGGGTTTAGCCTTAGACTCTTTAGCCTTACCCTTCCTCCTCTTGTTTACCATAAGGACTAAGAATTGGCATTCTTCACATCCTTATCTGCTTAGATAACTAAATCCAAAAGATTCTGGAGTGACTTTTTCATGTTATTCATATTTTAATTAATAATAAAATCTAAAAAGATTCATGATAAAGAGGAAATAATGAGATCTGTTACTATTTATTGGTTCATCTTGAACCTAAGGTCTTCAAGTCTCTCAATTTACTCGACCATATTGAGTACATGAGTTCATGCTCGATTCCCTTCTTCTAGCCTACACCTATAAAGTGCACTAGATATCTCATACCTTTTTAGCTCTCTCATGATATAGCTGCTATAGATGAGTTAGCATCTTGTAGGAATATTTTTCCTCATGTATTTTATTTAGTTGACTATACATAGATGAAAAAATGATACACTATACATCCAGTGAATCATATACATGCTTCTTATACTTGTATTTACCTACCTTGATTTCTCCCTGATGGGGATCAGTATAAAGTGCGGATTCCAGTACATAAATCTTTATTTCTTGGTGTAGTGCTATGAACAAGCGCCTGCACCACTCCTGGAAGTTATTATTAGTCATGATATTTTATTTATCTAGTATTGATCACAATTATAATGATTCGATGGTGTTTTTTATTTCGATTTTTTATGTAAAAAAATAGATTTAGTAGTTAATACTTTATATTGATGACATTTTAGACATTATTGATCAATTAAATCATTAAATCATCAAATTTATCCCACTATTTTGTCGAAACTTAGTATCCCTCGCTACTAGATTTAGAATACTTTGTCACTTGAGTATTCTAGTGGAAAGGATCCTAGAAACATATCCTCAAAGTCCACAAGATTTTCCTATTCCACTACTTAGAGAGTTTCAAGGTAAGCACTAGCCCAACCAATTGCATTAACTCACAGTTCCTTGAACCATTGAATAAAGTTCCACCTTATCAGAATTGTAAACTTGATTCCCTCAAAACTTTTCCTCTAAAGTGGTAGTAATTAGATACTTCTTTTATACCAACTTTAGTTAAGTCAACCCATTACTTTCATTAGAACTCCCCAGTAATAGTAGACACCCTCAACTTTGGCTGATGAGAACCCCATACACCCATTTTTGTTCAAATTTGAGCAACAGGAGGTATTACGACTTTATTATTTTGAGGGGTTTTTATTATTCGAAGAATGTAATCATTTTCTACTAATTATGTTCATACTATTTTTTCATTCTCATAACTAAACATCTAATAATAGAATATATTCATTGTGTCTATATGAATTTTATTATTATTATTTTATGTGTTTTCACAGTAAATATTCACATGCATAAAATAATAAACAATGCATAAAGAAAATTAATTACCCGACTGATCTTGATCATCTAATAATTTTTGATCCATTTAAACTTAATTGATCATCTGTGACCCAGGGGTCTCATACCTAAGTTGAGTCTTGACTTGTATCATTGCTCGCCCCTAGTCTTTGGTATTTTCTTCCTGTCTAGGGTACCACCTCATCTTGGCAGGGTTCATGTCTTACAACATCATCATCAATAGTACAAATGTACTCACATGTAGGTGAAGAGATCTTGGGAAGCACAATATACATACAGGTAAAAATGGATACACAGACCCTTATACATATTGAATTAAAAGGACGATTCACATACCATCATTGAATTAACTAATTATTACAAGAATAAAAAACAAGTAATAAATAATTAAATAAAATTAACCTAGATATACACATGTCCGGTTAGTGCTTAAGACTAGACAATGGGTAAAATAAAAGAGCGATATACTTAAATTGCAATAAATTTAAAGTTGAGGGCTATTAAATAAATCAAATAAATTATTTTAAATTCAAAAAAATTAATTATGTCCAGCCCCACAATTTAATTTAATTTTTAATTCCAAAATTAAATCAATCAATCAATTTAATTTTAGAACAAAATTAAATTAATTTATTCAGAATATATAAATTATATTTTTAATTTCCCAAAAATAGTAAATTAATTTAGGATTTTTTTTTAAAAATTTCGGACCCTAGAACCCCACCCATGCCCATTGTAGGTTAGGATAAAATCCCATAGGCCTGTTTCGGGCCAAGTAGACCCTGTGTAGGGCTGTTCTGGGCTAGAATGACCCAACTTGACTCATTCTGGGTCGGAGAGACTCACCTTGGCTCATTACAAGGTGGATCAGGTCCAATAGGGCCTGTAGGAATTAGATGGTCAACTAATCTAGGCAGGGAGGGTCGCGATAGAGGGGGTCCCAAATAAGGGAGGCCACATGTGTCATCCAAATTGGTTCATGGTGGGGCGGTGGTTGTTTCTAGGCAATGGCGACAGGCTCGGCTGGGGGGGGGGGTGGCCGGTTGGTACGATGACCAACATTGGGGACCTCAGCGAGCGACTGGACTTGGGATTTACAAGAAGCGTGTGCGGGGTCATCTAGAATAGACAGTGGCATTCCGATAGGAGGAGGAGGCTCAACCGACTTTAGCAAATGAGACGACGACAATAACGGCTTGACCAGGTGGCGTGGTGGTGGTTCTGACCAGGGAGGGGGCCCTAGTAGGGAAGAAACTTCCCACAGAATCTTGTTTTTCAAAAAAAAAAATTTCCTACCTTATAGCACCCCCCATATTGGACTTACACATTTTTTTTCTAAAATCCTAAAAGTAGGTTTTTCAAAAAATATAATTTTTTTATAATTGATTTTTTCATGCATACCCATGAACCCATTTTTCATAACAAATATTATTATATTTTATTATCATTGACCCTGCAAAAAAATTATCCAATTTAAAATAATTAAAATTTAAAAAAAAAAATAATTACACAAATGGTTTGGAATTACTGGTCACCAGTCAGAGAAATTATGGTGACCAGAATTCAGCTGGATCCTATCCAGAATTTTGGGGTGACCAGAATTGCCACTAGATACTGAACTCGGGGTTTTAATTTTTAATTTTTAAAATTTTAACCCACAACTATCTCATGTTCAATGTGTATAATTTTTTTGATGGACATAAATTAGTAATTTGAAATTAGACCGGTGTATAGTTTGTTCTATTGGGATCAAATTAAATCCCTCTACTTAAATTCAAAACTAATTTAATTTTCTTGGATCATAAAATTCATGTGCTTATCTGCTACCAATTAAAGGTTTCGAGGCATGAAACAGAAGCCGATGAGTCGGTGATTTAACATTTTTCATCACTTTAGTGATGAAAATTCATTGTATCAGGTGATCTGAGCCCTGTTAGATGTCCTAGGATCTTGTGTGAATAATAAAAGCACAAAAATTAAATGAGAAAAATTACCTCATTCGATTTGACATGCGTTCGACTATAGCTCATTTTTTGTGACCGTTTCTTGAATGATCTAAGCTATAATCCCTCTATATCATACACACATTCTTAAATAATCTATACATATGTCATTCATTGAATTTTTTGTGCTATCATGGTGCTCTAACGATTATTTCGGCATCATGGCAATCACCATGATCCCGTGACTACGATCTAAAAAAGTGTCCTTGGATCGATCACTATGATAGATCTTTTCTTTCTCTAGGATGTGGGAAGATAGAGGAGCTCTAAATCCATTGGAATGAATAGTCTTATGGAAATGATCTCCTCTAGACTTATATAGTGGATGTCTAAAATACCCAGATAGGGTTCCCCAACCCCTGTATATTTAACATCCACTAAATAAGCAATAGATATATAGTTATGATGAACTAAACACATCATAAATATTATTTATATTTTATCACCTACTTGTAATATATAATAAATATATTATGTGATAAACTCAAATAATCAACTCAACTCATACTTCTCACTAATATTAAATGAACCTTGAATATTAAAATAATATTCATTCATATAATATTTTCCCACATATTTACTTAATACCATGTGAATACATTTAATAAATAAATTCAACCCAATAATATTATATACTCTAATAATAATACTTGGAAAACACTCAGACCCCATAGTGGGGCCCACTATGTTCTATATACCTATTCACCATAATATAGAAGATTCTTGAATATTCTATTATGTGTGACCCTCTAGGCCCTTATCTCGATAATAGTAAATACTATTCACAAACCAAGAGCAGAGTCTTGAAACCCATCAAGGCCCCTAAAGAGATAAGGAATAGTCATAACAATGACAACCATCCTATAAACACTCATTATGTAATATAATATTTTTATCTCATGATGTCTCATAAAGTAGGATGCACACTTATGTCACCATCCTTCCTTGATTTATTGTTTGTTGGCCTTACCAGATGGACTTACCTTCTTTTACCATGACCGTGTATTTAGTGAAGGTACTACCATCCTAATCAACTAGGCCTGAGATATCACTTTCCTCAACTCATAAGTGAAAAATTATATCTCGATCATTTAACCAATTCAATACCACCAAAAATGAAACCGAAAAAAGCTACCTCACTACGACTTCAATGTCGTGGTTTTTCCTTGCATCAAAGTACGTGATCAAATAGAACATATTGACAATGATATCAAGTTAGGAGACCAATACACATGTTCCTAGATAAGAACAACCAATGACACGTGAAACATATGATGTTACTATTGGCGGGTCTATCCTCATGATCTCACCTACTAGAGATCACTAATTGTGAACTTCATGAGAAGAAGTCTCAATGCTTATGATACCCCAGCACCTAATGGTCACCATTATCTATGTCGTACTGGTATGATGTATCTAGAACATAGGACATAACTTTAAGATTACTATAATTGTATCTATAGGTTCTCATTATATCCTGATAATTCCTATAACCTTTTGGTATGACATGAAATCTAAGGACATTACCATAAATATAGCAGACACAAAATTATCAACACTATTCTGGTAAGATAAACTCATGTATATATCAAACTGTATACATGTAATGATAATAAAAGTACATAAATAAGTTGGGTATAGGGCACCCACTTTCAACAATTATAACATATGAACCTCCTTCCATTGGATGAATATCCCAAGAAAACTTTATCCTCATCTATTTAATCAAAATTCCCTAAGGTTAGATTTTTTATCACTATTAAACAAGGGAAACTGAAAATTTAAATTAATTCACCATGATTTTCTTTTTATACCAAATCTCATAATTATTCATACTTTATTTTGGTATTAGTATGAACATTATTTGAACATGTACTTTCATACACAATGCTTCCCTTCAAAAGTATTTATAAAGTTTATACTCCATGAACATAATCCTTTCCACCTCAACCAAATTTCTACTTTTCTATTCAGTAACCCCATTTTTATGAGTGGTCTAGGGAGAAATAAATTGATGCAAGATTCCATGTTTTGATATATAAGTTTCAAAATATTTTCATGTGTACTTTATTCCATTATCTTTCCTTATCTTTTGGATGTGTGAATTGAGTTCTTTCTCAACTTCCTTTATAAATAAATTAAACATCTCCATAGACTCATTTTATGTTTCATGAACACAAAACTGGTCATATGAGTGTAGTTATAAATAAAAAAGATAAATTATAGATAAAACTTTATGGATTGATGCCTCACTGGTCCAAAAACATCATAATGTATGAGTTTAAGTTGTCAGGTGGAATGAATCTCAATTTTATTATGACTCCCTTATTCTTTATTCTCTATCTGAAAGGCATCAAAAATATTGTTTTTATATTCTTTTAGTTGAATAATATCTCTCACCAAATCCTCCTTAAATTTTTTTCTCATATTAATTTGAACAATGTGGATAAGTCTTATATTCCACAACTCATTTTCATATTGATAACATAAGAAACATGAGTTACTTAGATCATCAATTTGAAATAAGTTGCTTTCGGTTCTTACAAATAACATAATCATCTTTCCATTCTCCAATAATCAAATTATAAAAATATTCTTATGAAAAAAAACCTTGTTTCCGTCATTTCATAGTTATCACATTAAACTATGATTGGGTCTTGACTTCTAGGAACCACATAATCTCTTAGACAAAGTTGAAAATCTAGAACACTTACTTAGCTACATTATAAGCCACAATAAACTCAGACTCCACTGTAGCATCAACAACAACTAACTTCTTTGAAATTTTTCAGATCATATATCCTCCTTTGTGACTAAAGACACATCCTGATTGCGACTTCAGATCATTTTAATCTATTTAAAATCTATTATCTTTATAACCCCTTATGACTAGATCATTATATCCACCATACACTAGGAACGCATCCTTAGCTAAACTTAGATGCTTAAGGATAACCTTAATAGTAGTCCAATAATGTTCACCTAGATCGACTTGATATTTTCCCACCATGCTCAAAGAATAGGAAACATTAAGACTCGTATATAACATGACATACATGATAGATCATATCATAGAATCATATGTGGTATTACTCACTCTTTATCTTTACTGTCGTGTTTGAGGACACATTTTCTTGGAAAGATATATACCATGTGAAAATGAAACTAATTCCCACTTGGATTATTCCATACTGAACCTATTTAGTATTTTGTCAATGTATGTATTTTAAAATTTTCCAAATATCCTCTTTAATCTATAATTCATGATCTTGATCCCTAGAATGTAGGTAGCTTCACCTAATTCCTTCATAGAGAATCACTCTCTCAACCATGCCTTAACCTCTTGTAAGGCTGGTATCACATTTCCAATTAGTAATATGTCATCAAAATATACTATTATTAAAATGACCATACTCCCATTAAACTACTTGTAAACACATGGATCACATCCATTCTTAATGAAACCAGATTATTTTATAGCTTTATTGAACTGAATGTTCTATGACCTGGATGGTTACATTAATCTATAAATGGATCTCTAAAACTTGAATAACTTTTTGGCATTACTTGGAGTCACAAAACCTTATGGTTGTGTCATATACACATCATCCTGAAGGTTACAATTAAGGAAAATAGTTTTGACACCCATATTCCAAATCTCATAGTCACAGTAAGTTTCTATAGAAAGAATTTTTTTGATAGATTTAAGTTTAGAAACTAAAGATAAATATTCATCATAGTCTATGACTTTATATAGTCTAAACCATTTATCCATTATCCATGCATTATAGGAATTAACCTTACCTTTCATGTCTAGTTTTCTCTTGAATACCCATTTACACCTAATGAGATTTACATCTTCTAGTAGATTGACCAAACCCCACACACAATTTTGGTATATGGAATCTATCCCAAAGTTCATAGCTTCTTTGCATTTTGTAGCTTCTAGGATCTCTACTACATTCTTATAGGATTAAGGGTCATTATTATCAACCAATAGTGAGTCACCATCTCCTGTAACTAGAAAACCATATCTTTTTGGTCCTCTATCTTCCATAATGACCTATAGAGTCTATTCCCATAATAACTCTTTTGTATCTTGAGCATAAACTTCATGGAAGTCAATCTTGATCCCACTATTCTTCCTGGGCATGTGTTCCCTCTCAATGAATATATATTCCCTAGAAATTATAGCCTTTTTATCTAAGGGATCATATAGTTAGTATCCCCTCATTTCCTTGGGATAACATATAAAGATACACCTCATGAGTCGGGATTTCGATTTGTTGCTTGATCTAGACTTAACAAATACTTCACACCCCATGTATTAATATGTGAAAAATAGGTTTCTTTCCACTCCATATCTTAAAGGAAATACCATTGGCCACTTTAGTTGGTACTCAATTTAGTATGTATGATGATGTGTTTAATTCATATCCCTAAAAGGATAATGGAAGTCTTGTGAGACTCATCATTGACCTTACCATGTATAGAAATGTATCATTCCTCCTTTCATTGACACTATTAAATTGTGGATTATAATGAGGAGTGATTTGAGATAAAATCCCATACTCCCGTAGGAATTTGATAAACTCTTGGTTAAGATATTCACTAGCTCAATCTAATCAAATTTTATTTACATTCTTACCAATAAATTTATAAAATTAATTCTTGAAATCCATGAATTTATCAAAGGATTCAAACTTATACCTCATCAAGTATACATAACCATACCCACTCAAGGCATCAGTAAAATTTATAAAGTATGAGAATTCACCTCTAGCTTCTACATGAAAAGATCTGCACACATCAGTGTGTACCAATTCTATAATCTCCATGTCCCTTTTACCTTGACCACAAAATGGAAGTTTTTTCATATTTACTTATAAAAAAGTATGACATATTTCAAGTGGTTTAAGATTAAAATAGTTTAGGTAATTATCTTGATAGAGCTTCATCAAATGATTCTTGTTTACATGACTAAGATGGTGATTCCAAAACTGTGTGTTAAATGAGTTGCATGAATTTGATTCGTTATCAATTTCCAATATTTAGTTTTCATAATTTGATACATAAATACCATTTTTATATGTTCCATACCATAATATATAATATATTTATAAAAGTAGAAACTCTTATTTCCAAAACTGAAAATAAATCCATCCATGTCTAAACATAAAACAAAGATGATGTTCTTAGTAACACTTGGAACATAATTAAAACTCTTTAAAACCAAAATAACTATTGTTGGAAATGTGAGGTGGTATTCTTAAATGACTATAGTAGAAAACCTCACTCTATTGGTAGTTAGCAGATCCACCACACCACTAGAAACCTTCCAAAATCTACTAGGTTCCTATATTTGGATATAAATGTGATCACAACATGCAGTATCTAATACCTAACTTATAGATATGAAAAGATTACATTAAATAATGAATTTATCTGAAGCTTCACCTTACTTATTTGATTGGTTTCAGTTCCTCTTCCAGTGGATTTTCTTTCCACATGCTAAACACACCGCATTCTTCTCCTTTTCTTGCTACTATATCTTTTTCTTAGAAGTATGGTGCTCTAGATCCTTAAACTTGGAATGAGCCTTTAGACCCTTTGCCTTATTATTGATTTTTTATTTACCATAAGTACCATAGGTTTTTCACACCCTATGTATTTATGAACATAGAAATAATAGTAATAAGTTCTATAAGATTCTTCTCACTATTGATCATATTGTAATTCATAATAAAACTAGAGAAGGTTTTAGGTTGTGAAGATAGAATGAGATTTGTGAAAAACTCATTAAGGATATTAAACCCCAGATATATAATAATTATAAAAATCCAATCATATTGACTACATGATGACCATCTATCACCAAATCTCTAATCTTGCACGTGAACAATTCATTGGAGATCTCAAATCTCTCTTTTCTCTCCTTCTCATGATAAAATCATGAAGGTGATAAATGATTCTATATGCATCCATATCCTCATATTTCTTTATAATATAATTGGACATAGAGGATAGTATTAAAAAATGTATATCCATTGAGTAGTACACATGTTTCATGTAGAGAGATACTTCTTCCTCACTAGTCACTTTAGCAAGAGTCTCAATAAGTGGGGTTTGCAACATGTATAAATTTTGTTCATGTCATAATATAATGCCCAAGTGCCTATAACATTCCTGGAAATTTGTTCTGGAAATAAGTTTATCCTTATCTATTATGAAACATGATGATATAGTTTAAGTCACATGGTTTTCAATTTATACAAAATTAAGAGAATATAATTAGTACTTCCTTGATCACCAAATTAGATTAATAAATTTAAATTTTATTAATCACCCACTATTTTTTTAAAACCTAATAGGACTCACTATTAGTTTTGAAATATTCTATTGTATAGAAATTATAGTGTCAAGGACTCATATTCCCCTTCTCATAACCCAAAAATTAGACTTGATAAGTTAATTGAAGGGTTTTAGGCAAACATAACTAACTAACCTCATTAACTCACAGTTCCTTGATCTATTGAGTGGAAACCTCAATCCTAAAAATACCAGATAAAGATTTCCTAAACCCTTGACTCTTAGTTGCACCAAGTCCTTCTTGGGAATTCAAACCTTAATGTGAACCAAGTTAATTCATCCCAAAAATTTAATCTAAAAGTTCCTCGATAATTGAAAGCACCCTAACTTGGGTAGGTCATGAACTTTGAACCATGGGTTTGATTCTAGATTAAGTAATGAAAGGCTATACCAACTTAATATTTTAGAAGAGGGATTTTTATCCTTATAAGTAAAATCCCAATTTTATCTTATTACATGACTTGTTAATATTAAGTGGATTTTACTTAAGTTATTAACCATGTATGATAAAATTAACACATAATATAGTTTTATTTTATTTTATATTTCATTCTTATTAATTCACTTATTAAGTGATCATGTGGAATTCACAAACATAAATAATCAACCATATAGCTAAAAAAATAAAATATATGTGGCATGATCATGATATTATCTAATGGTTAGTTTATCTAGTTGATGATAAACTAACCCTTGCCTATAGGGGAAAATCACCTTGAACCATAGCTTGGTTCGTGTTATAGAATTCCACCTTGAATCCTATATACTGTCTCGATTGGTTACACCTTGGATCTTGGACTCAGACTGCATCCTCTTGCATGGGAGATCCATCCTTACATGAGCTTTTACTCATAAACATGTGAGGGGATCCAATGGATTAGATAAAGGGGTTTTATATAAAAGAAACTACGAGAACACATACCCTTACATAATAAAGAGGAGGAGATGAATCACAAACCATCATTTTAATTTAATAACAATAAATTTAAAGTAAATCAATCACATACATAGGTCTAGTATAAGCTCATGATCATCCATATAGTATATAATGAACACAAATTCACAATCTAGTTATTAATTACTTTGATTTATTATTTAATTAAGATAAAACACCACAAATTAATACAATTAATTTAATTTATCTTAATTCCATCCAATAATACTTGAATTATCATCATACACAATTTTAAATAGATTAAATAAATTAATTTTATTTAAAATTACCAAAGTACACAAGTGTTCTTGGAGGCAACGCCAAGTACTCATCCAAACTACCTAGCATGATCCTTATGCTTGTGCATTCCCTTGGAATCCAACATATATTGCATTGTAGGTAATTACATGGTATGTAATGTCAAATAAATGACACATAAAACATATTTGAATTACATTAAATGTGATGCTCTTTATGCACACATAGTACACTATAAGAAAATACCATACACAACTTATAGATTTAGTATTGAACACAGAAGATATTTTAATATATAATCTACAATCCTATGGCATGGTGTATACTATCATATAAATGACACATGGAACAAAAGTGAATAGGTTTAATTATATAATTAATTATTCTCTCCATGTTAAATTAAGAACACTAGATTTATCAGACTATATGAAATGTACTCGGTTACATGGTGTGTGATATCTTCTTCCTGTGTTTGTGACACATGCCAAGGGATTGGAAATGTTTCTCTTCCATAGATGTGTATAAGGTACACAACATGTAATATTCCTATACAATGTGTGGCCTCTTAGTTGCGTGGTTTTTCAGTCCCCATGTCATGTAGTATATACTTTGACCCTCATGTTCTTCATTGTAAATACATGAGGACTACATGTCGTGTACGTGAGTTACATGGTGTGAAGTTCTTCAAACCACATGCCTTATAGTATAGATCTGCATAGATCCACTTTCATCAGATTTGAAATGATACCATCAGACTGATTTGATAAATGTGAGAGACACACTCCAGATACATTATTATATTATGTGTATTTTAGTACATGATATGTAGTCTTGTGTTATCCGACCAAAATTATTGGCATCTCTAGATGGAATTTTTAGATGTTTATTCATTTTTATTTAAATAATTTAGTTTTTATGTAAGTGATAATGAAGAAATGGAATGAAAATGATTTTTTTATTCCATGAATGAATATATATGAAGTAAAATAAATTACAAACGCATACCATTCAATCAATGATTAATAAATAATTATAAATTAACCATATGACTTCTATGATATCACTTTTATGTTCTAGGTGTAGCGGAAGCACCTGTTGGGCATGACCAACTCATATTTGAGTCCTAATTTATGAATAATTCGATCTATACATGAAAAATGTTGTCATGAACAATAGATTTAAATCATAGATTACTCGACTTGTTTAACCAAAGTTGGATCATCACATGTAATTTATAATTAATCAATAAGAAAATCTAAAATTACATAACTTGTAATTCCTTTCATTTATGAATCATTTGACTCTACCTCATCATTTTTTCACAGTATCCAAGAGTATAATCACTCTAGTAGTGATTCAAATGTCCTCCAAAATCTCGAAACATCGCCGTAGAATTTTCAGGTGCTAATGCAGACAGTCCTAATAGTTTTCTTCTTTCATTGTTGATTATAGAACGAGGTTCTTCATGGGTAATTAAATCTTTTCCCTATCTCAATAACTTTATAGGTGATAAAGATATGCACTCTATATCTCTATAACTATCTCTCAGATTTTAGAGAGCTTCTATCTATCCATTATGCACACAAAATTCATCTTAGGAAAGATATATAACTAGATATATGTTAAGGAAAGTTTAGAGTTGAGTATTTTTATATAACCCCTTACCAATTTCTTAATTCTTAGTAAAAACCATGAATTAATAATAATATAATTATTATTCACTTGACATGTGCATTGCTTAAGAATAAATATAATTTATATCATTTCCATTTAAACCATTAAACTATGTCTGCTTAACCTCCTTGACATTTACCAAACCTTGAATAATGAATATTTATTCAATAAATAAACATCACTTCATTATTCATCAATAAATATAATAAATATTATATTCATAATACCTTGAAAATAAATATTTATTATTATTTAACTCACATAATATTTTAAACAACTTTTGATTAAATCTTGGTGATCAACCAAACCTGAATAATTATTAAACTAAAAAGCAGGAATAATATCTATTCCAACTTATTAAATTAAACATTTAATTTAACTGAGATTATATATACTCTTAGTGTATGACCTTATATGCCTATTTATCATTGAAAATAGGTGGAGATGCCTAAAGTCTATGGTTTGTATCTAACAACACACCAAGACACCCATTGATAAATAAGTTAATGTCACAACAATATACAACATCTTACAAAATTACCTTTGTGTAATATAATCCCTTTATCATTATATCTTTAATCAAGTAGGTTTCATATTGGTGTCATCAACCTATGTGTTCGATAAACCTTTCTTTGAATTTTTGGAAAATAACATTCCCAAAAAACACCATGTCCATGGATTTATCTAGGCAGTTCCATTCCCATTAGATGGACTAAGATATCAACTTCTTGAAAGAGATAGGAAGGATAAATCCTTTCAAGAATTATCCATTAATGCAATATCACTTATGACACACCCAACATATCCTACTTTTCCATGAGCATAAGTCTTCACGGTTTTCATCAATCCATCAAAGTATGCAAATTACACCATTCATTAATGAAAATCTTAAATTATAAGGATCCGCACACACATCTATAGATAATAACACACAATGACACATATGAATGTGGATTTACTATTGGTGGGTCTTGTTCTCATAATCTACCACTTTGGAAATTACTAATGGTGCACACCATGAGAGGGTGCCTCAAATTCATATGATTCTCTACCCCTGATAGATTATATTATTTATTTCCCATCAAATGATATCATCTAGTTATAGAACATATATTCAAGAATACTATTGTGTAACCTACAAGTTCTCATCATAGCAGGGAACTACTATGACCTTTCAGTGTGACAAATATTCTTAGGACATTATCACATACTATGTCATATAAAGGAATAATCATGATGTGATAAGAAACTTTATTAATATTCAAGAAAATGAATACATGTAATCATCAAGTACTTAGAAGTTGATTCTAAGGTACCAAATCCAATAGAAAGGAATATTTTTCCCCAAAAGGTGTATGAAATAAAGTTATTTATACTATAAGAAATAAATATACTTCCACCAACCTGTTTTCAAGGGAATAGAAAAATCCAATGTTTATTGGAAACTGTCAGTGTTATGGAAAGTTTAGACACATGTCTATTGACTTTTGGCATAATATTCCATGTTATGGAATATAAATAAGGAAAACATTACATGTAAATAAAATGTAAGGTAAATAAAATTTAGATAAGTACACCTATATCTCATAGAATAATAAAAATATATCTACTTTAAATAGATTTGAATATGTTGAGAGATTCTATGAATATTTCAGAATAAGTGGTTGGTGTAATGATGAGTGCTGGTTTACTTCTACCAGGAACAAATCAAATGAAACTAATGAAAGAAGGACACAAAGGCTGAAGGAAAATGAAATAAAGATAGACAGTAAGACTAGATTGAGGTTTAAACAAATAGAAGTTACATAACATGACACACCCAAGGAGAAAACAAAGGATAATTTCAAACCAAAGAAAATATGATTCTTTTATGGAAGGAAAATCCAAATCATGGATAGATACAAGAAATCCATGAATGTTAAAAGTAATGGAAGAAAACTGAATAAATAAATGGAATTAATCCAAGAAAAAAAAACAGCGGATAATTTTAGTAGAAGGAATCTCCATTAAAGAAGTAGAATTTCATGAGAGGTTGTTAAATAAGGAAAAATCAAAGAAAGATAAGGATATATGTAGAATATATAACTTGAATATAAATGATCTTTATATGAAATGGTTACCTATCCAAGATATGTTGATGAATAAATAGAATCAAGATTCAAAAGTTACATGTACTATAAAATTTTCAGAGAATAAGAAGAAAGTTGAATATGTTCTAAAGGATTTTATGATAATTTAGATAGATCAATTAAAAGTATCAAAGAAGTTAGAAGATAAATAAAAGAAGAGTGCATGTGCCATTTTAGTTAATTTAAGAAGAAAATTCCACAAAAAATTGAAAAGTGTAGGTAAAGGGAAGAAACACATACTGCCCAAGAAGATTAATGATTGGAAAATTAAGGGTGATAACATAAAGAAAAGTGAAGTTAAAGTAAAATGAACTTCTAGATTATAAAAAATTCTTAATCATGTTTCCTTAATTAAGATAAAATCTATGAACCAATTTATTCCCTTATATGTTTTGGATATTCTATATTGAGGAGGGAATTATAAGGTGATGTAATTCAGGGGGAGTCTAGAAATGAAGATAGAGATCACCCCTTTAGGGGGTGTGAAGTTGAAGTTGGTGAATATAAAAATTTAATAAATTTATATTCCAAAAAAATACTCTAGATGATTATGAAGTACTAAGTATTTATATTCTAGAGATTGAAGTTTATGTCATTATTGAGTTATGTATATATTTTCCCTATCCTTACAAAATAAATTCTATATGTTAAAAGGGGAGAATTTTAATCCATGGTGATAAGGAAAAATGATTTACAAAGGGGGATAAAACTAATTTTAGGTTGAATGTTTTTAATCCATTTATTAAGATAGATGCATGAAATAATTTTAATAAAAAATTCTTTTGAACTACCCCTAAAATAAGTTCTCATAAGTGGTATCACTTGCTATTAATTTATAGACAACTTTATTGTTCGAGTAGATCACTCTTGTTTTCTACATTGAGAATAGCTCATGTAGACTTAGAGTTGGTTTGTTTTTGTCTTATTAATTTAAGAAAAGTGACGTCTTATTTATCTAAAAAAATAAAGAGAAAATTTTAGTTCAATAGAAGATAAGGGGAGAAGGAGAAAATTAGGTGTCCTACACAAGTAAAGTTATTAAATTTATTATAAATAATGGAGAGAAGAAATTATTGACTTAAAAGAGAAATTTATATTTATAACATATCCAAATGGGAAGATTGAAGATCCCATCAGATGTTGATGATTAGATATTGTATTTATTGTCAATCACTATTTTTAATTGAAGTTAATGATATTCTCATAAGAGGAAGTTGAAGATGCTTATGGGTGGTTCGAAAGTAAGACCACTACAAGTTCACACTCCAGAATGTATAACCTATTGAATTAGGAATACCATATATGGTAGTTCTACCATATATGATAGTTTTACCATCGGAATATGAAACTGAAGAAAGGCTGGATAAATTATCTAAATGATAGAAATATAGTGTAACCAGAAGTAATGAAAATAAATGGAATCAATGGTGCTGAGGAAAGAAGATAATTGGAAGTTTCTTGTAAATAAAATGATAATTATTTAAAGGAATTCATTGTGTATTAGGAAAATGTGATGAGATTCAAAGATTGAGTAGTTGAAAAAGTAATTTTGTGGTGTAAAATTGGTCATCTAGAAGCATAAAGGTGGAATCTACACTGGTGTGGGGAGATCGCGCATCGATTTGCATGCAGGGTTGGATGTTGTGCGAGGTGACATAGGTGGAACACTGGGGTTGGGGTTTTTTTTATGCTTGTGAAGAACTCTTAGTATAATACAGTAGATAAAATTGATCCCATATGAAAATCTAATGTGGGATAAGTTTAGTGAACACTATTCATCCTTAATTAAAATGCACGTGGTTTTTAATTTAAAATACGATTTCATGAGATCTATCTATCATCTTCAACCTATTTATCAATGATTGTATCAACCGATTAAACTTTGGGAACATGGAGAGGCCATGGAAGTTTCTCATTAGTATCATATTATGCCTTTAATAGTTTAGTAAAACTAATTCCATGTTTGATATGTTGTACGACAAAGTAAAGTTTTTTAAGCTACTATAAGCTAAATATAAAGGATGTTTGGAAGATGTTGGTTTCCAGATGATTGAAACTAATGAAACTTGAGATGCTGATACTGCCAATATAAGTAATATGTGAAGACACCATAAGTATAAGCAATAAAAGTAAAGGTATAAGAATATGGATAGTTGATGGGTTGCCTAGAGAAAAAGTTCATGTGATAAAGTAGCAGATAATGAAGCAGTTCATGCATGCAAGAGTATATTTAATATTGATTCATTAAAAACTGATATATAAATTTCTTCGATAGCCTAAAATTCATATGTTTTTTCACATCTGTTATTAAATATCCGACATAAAAAATAATAAAAGTTCATTATTGATGCTAGTTATAAAAAATTGACATAATAAATAGTTTTTTTGTTTTTTTAAAATAAACCAACCCATATTGCATACAAAAAACCAATAGGTCCAAATAATAGAAATACCAGTAGCAAACAACACCAATATACAATTTTATAACAAATATTTACATTATAACTTATTTAAAATTGAAGTCTAATCTTTCAAAATCTACATACAATGAAACCAAATTAAAGCTAAAAAATAATCTAACCATACTCCCTTGATATGATTCAAATTGTTTCAAATTATATATACTTTATAATTAAAGTCTAATCTTTCAAAATCTACATACACTGAAACAAATTAAAGATAAAAAATAATATTCCCATGATCCCCGAATATGATTCAACTTGCTTGCATCATAAGGATTAGGATTATAAAAAAGATAAAAATTATAAGACAAAGTATTAAAAATTTATTTTCAATATAATGTTAATATAAATAAGATGAAATGTTATAATAAAATCTAACATTGTGGAACTTTGTAACCATTTCAGTTGTTATTATTTTATACATAAATCTTAAAACATAATATCCACATTAGATAACTCCTTTATGTTTATAAAAATTATGTTTAAAAATAAGTTATATATTTAATTCAAAATAAAATTTTAATTATTTTCTAAATTAAAATTCTTAAAAATAAATCCACCTTTGTGCACACATATTCAATATTTATTTTCCTCTTTACTCTTGTCTTGTTATAGTGATCCTATTCCCTATTTAAGAATGATAAGTATGAAATAAAATATAATGTTATTATAATATATAAGTATTAAAAAAATATGAGTGGTTATTTAATAAAAACAAATAACACTTTATGAAATATATGTTTCATACCTTTCAAGATAAAGAAGCATCCAACACTTTATTGAATCATTCTAAAATATTTTTGATATATAATTTTTTATTTCTTTATCCTTTATCATCCAGGTTACAAGAGAAATAAATTGTGTCCATGAATTCATACAATGATTTAATTTCATACTGAACACAAAGTGTATGAAGATACCTAATAAAAAACAAACATAGGTATGAAGTTAGATCAAATTGATATAATTGAAATAAATATGAGAATCGACTTAGATGGGAAATATTTACATCACTATGAGAACCAAAATATATACAGTTAGAAGTTCCATGATATCTCTCTTACAAATTATCATTGTATAATTATGACCACAAATTTCTATAGTCATTAGAACTTCATAATTATCACTCAACACAAATTCATATAATGATAATCTAGAATGTCTTTTATAATAGGAGGCGAAGACTATGAGGTCTCAAATTGTTTTTCTTTATATAAAACATGTATTTACCTTTAACATATTACTATTATATTGTAATATTAAAAAAATTTAACAGAAATTTGAAATAAAGGATATAATTGAAGCATAACTTAGTGGTAATTTGTCGAACAAATCGAGATGCCTAAAGAAAAAAACTTCTAACACTTTGTCTAACTATAGATACCTCATCAGTAGGAAATGTTACTATATCTAATCTATATATAATATCCAATACTATTACCCTAAGATGATCTATCTTCATCTGCTAATGATATAGGGTGTCCCCAATATTATATGTAAGTAAATATGCTATAATTTAATACTAGGGATCCTCGACATATAACTCATAGTAGATGGGAATATATAGAGGAGTAGTTGGAGTAGCAAGATATTCCGGTGGAGGTGGATGAGTAAGATATGCAACTGGAGGTGGATATGCAACTTGAAACTATCATTTCATGTCATAAAACAAAAATTGTACTGGCAATATATTCCCTTATTTCATTTTATTTCTCATATCCTTAACCTTGGATTTTAAAACATTTATTTTTTACTTTATAAACATCATCCTTAGAAGAAGTTACATAATGAACAAACACTTTTATAATTGATACACCCAGTACATATCCTCATACATGACCTTGGTGTTTGGGATTCCCTAATACAATAGTCAAAATATCAAAACTACCCTTTGGTAGAAAGGTCCCCTGTGTGTGCTACTCCTCAAGGGAATCCTATATAGAATATTTGGAATATTTATTAGTGAATTAAAAAATACAGAGTTAAAAAATAGCTCAAATAACTTCTTATAATCTTTTGAGATAGAAAATTTGACTCATCTATAAGATATGTACACTTTTTTTTACATTTGATCCCATTTCCATTTTTCATGTCTGGTCAGGGGGGGAGGGACAATCTCTTCAGAGCCTGATGACCCAACTATCATTTTTTCAAAATTTTCAGCCATCATTTTTTATTACAACAATATATACCGTTTATAGGAAAAATTATTAGGGTATAAATTTTTTTATTGGATTTTCTGATGATATCTACCTAGCGCCTATTAATTAAGGAAAAAATCATCAATACAATCATTTTAATGATTATACAAAAAAAAATCAGAAAGTTAACATTGTACTTACCAAAACTGATTCCTATTGTCTATATTTAATAAATGTTTCCCATATACCATCATCTTGGAAACCATATAAATTATATGGATTTTCATCTTTTACTTTCACTAAAAATGAAATCCAAATTTAGTGTTGATTTAAAATCCCTACACCTCCTAGAAACTGAAATAAATATTTACTCCTGAATTCTATAATGTCAGGTATATCATATGTCATCTGATGAGAAGAAAAAAATAACCTAAATTAGTAAAAAATATCCATCATAAATATAATAATAACAAATGATCTTACCAAAATTTCCTCCCATAACTAATATAGTTTCATTTGGTCTACACTTTTCTAATTAGGAATCAAAATTTTGAATTTCACTCTAGTTTGTAAAGATAAAAAAGTTCTAAATTATTTGGAATTTGGACCTATAGGATTCCCATTATCATCAAACTCAATAACTATCCTTTAGTCCTAGATACGAGCACCTAATAATATAGTTAAACACATGCCACCATGTTTATTAACCCTGAAATACTTTTATTTCCCTTTACAAGTAGAAGGATCCAGTGTAGAAGTATGAGGAGTATTATTAGTAGAAGTATACATAGGATTCTCTCTAGAAGATCTAGGTGACTCAAATGTTTGATCTAGCATTATCCTACAAATAAAATTGTCACACCTGGATTTTCAATTGCATGCTTTGATTCAAATCCTCTTTTGGTTCTTAGCTTTCCCTTGGTTTCCAGGTGTTTCGAGTTTGAAAGTTTGGTGTCTCCTATGTTATTGATCTATGAACTTGGTCTTTGGGTTATGGTATGGTATTTGGAATCTTCTTTTTTAAAAGGTATTGTGTGAGGTTGTGGTGTTTTGGAGTTGGATTAGTGACACTCCTAGTGTCACTACTTGTGGGGTAAGTTGTTGAGGTGGTTTGTACCCAAGAGTTGGATGAGTATTGGGTTGGGAAGAGTGCTTTGTTTTGGAAAATTTTCTCCCCTATCCTTGGCCAATCTTTACCCCTTGGTTTCCCCCTTGAAACCCCCTAAAATTGGAGGAGAATGGATTTGTTTTGGGTGTCCAAAACAGGCCACATGGTTAGGCTGCACAGTTTACTAAACCGTGAAGGCAAACCGTGCATGGGTGTCCATGTCATTAATTTTTTTTTATAATTACAACTTTTCCCTTACAGAATATACCCAAATCTTCCCCATTCTTCCCCATTTCGTGCCCTACCTCCATGTACAACCTCCAAGATCTCCCTCCCTGCCATGGAACTCATTTTTGATGAAGGATTTGGTGGATAAACCTCAAGATCTTTCAAGTAAGTGAATTCCTTCTTGGTTTATTCCATCCTCCTTTAGTTTTATTTCCTCTTTCTTGAAGTTCCTCATGTACAGAAGTTAGGTTTCAAACCTAGGGTTTTATTTGGTATCTTTTTGGTCAAATATTTTGGTCTAGGGATGGATTTATCTTCCTTATGGTGCGGCGGTGGTGCGGTTGATGTTTTGCACCAAGATTTGAGGGTTTCGACACTTTCAGTAGGTGATTCCATGTGTAAGAAATTATTGATGAGTTATATTGCTTGTTTTATTAATTTAGCATGTTCCTAATCTATTGTGTGTGGTGAAAAAACCATTTTTGGTAGCAATAGTAAAGCAGTTATTATTAAAGTTACATTTTTGTTTGAAGTGTGTATTTTTCAAATGTAACTCATGCGATATCTCTTTTAGTTGTTTTATAAAATGTGAAAGGGATTTATTATTTGTTGAAAGGGGATGAAATTATGGTTTTGTATTGATTTAGTGTCATGTGGTCCTAAAAAGGGGTTTTTTAATGAGTTTTATGTGTAAAACCTTGTTATACTTCTTGAAAGTGTTTTACGAAAATGTGTGTTTTCATGTGTATCTTTTGTGGTATTATTTGTGGTGATTTTATAATGATTTAGAGTGGTTTAATAAATGTTTCTAGGGCTTAAAATTCTATTTTTTATTGGTATTGGTGTGATTTGGTCCTAGAAAGAGGGTTTTGAAATGGGTTTTGTGTGAAAAACATGGTTATACCCCTTGGGATTGTTTTATGAAAATTGTAAATGATTTGTTGAGTTAAACAAAGTGGGAAAAGGATGTACATGTACTGTTTTGGTGAGTGTGTTCACATAATATGGGTTTTTAAAGTTAAATTAGTGATTTAATATGTCAAACATTTTTAGAATGGTTTACAAGTTCCTGAAATGTTTTATCAAATGGAAAGAGAGGTGCGAAACATATTTGTGGACTATTTTGTGTGAGTGTGGTGTGAAAAATGAATTTTGTTGATGAAATAAGTATTATGTGATATGTGTGTGGGATGTTATATGAACTTTACTATCTTATAAAGGTTTTATAAAATTGTTTAAAGGGTTTGTTGAAGTGTTAAAGAGATGTGAAAAGTGTTGTGGGTTATTTTGGTGTGAGTATGATTTCAAAGTGAATTTGAATGAAAAAGGGGATTATGTGACTTGTGTGATATACATGTGGTATTTTTGGTGAATGTGTGATGTGTAAGTGGTATTTTAATGTGAAAATTATATTTCATGTCTTGTTGAACTTGTTTGAGCATAAGAGGGAAACCTGGGTATCTAGGTGGGTGGACATGTACTAGTATGCTAGTGATCCCGTGGGGTTTGGTCCTAGTTTCACGTAGAAAGTTTGATTTTGAAAACACTAACTAAACTTTGATTATTATGATGATGGGGGCCACTAGGTTATGGTTATGCTCCCTACTAGTGACTTGTGTGCATGAGAACAGATATTGTGATGGTTACTTTCACCGAGATATGAGGTACCTGAGACCCACAACGAGCTAGTGCCTAGGGGTTATTTCCTGTTGCTTGTGATCATTAGATGATTTATGTTTACCTCCAGCATACGGTATGTTGGGATGTAAAATTCAGTATCTTTGTTATTTTATTTAAAAGCGTTGATTCTTTAAAGTAGCCCACTTGAAAAATGTTTTTATTTAAAGTTGCATCTTTTAAAAATTGTTACTAGCATTTCATGTTATGTAAACTTGCAAGATGTTCATATTTGAATGTTTATCACATGGAATATCTTAGTGGTGGTATCCTACTGGGCTATGTATCACACCCTACTTACACCTTTGAGTGTAAGTAGACTTGGTTATTTTTGTCGCAGGTTTGGGTACAGCTTTGTGCCAATGGTTCAGGTTTTTAGTAGTCCATCGTGATGCGGTGTTGTAAAGATGGCTTGAGGGTGGTGCCTCTTTCCATATGGAGGTTCTTGGGATGTCTTTTTTTTGGTTTTGTACTTTTGTAATGGTTTGAACATTGTTTTAAATTGTGTAATTCAATTCTGAAATTTAGTAAAAGATGTTTTGGTTTGAAAAATCCATATTTGTTTTATTGGATTTGTTTGTCATTGTATGTTTATAAAATTGAGTAAATAATTCCCAATTATCATTTTAGGATACCTAGGAACTTGTGCTAGACCATGGGGATTGGTAACACCCTTCGGGTCTTGCTACATTCCAGGTTTGGTGCCGGTTTTGATGGTGACTAGATCTGGTTCGTGACAAAATGGTATCAGAGGAGGTTCGTTCCCTTTGGGTCATGTTATTTAGGAAAAAATCGGGATAGACCAGAGTTAGGATTGTCGGGAATTGACATTTCGGTTATGGGTAGTGTGCCTGGCCAGCACACCTCATGATGGGATTCGAGTCACCAGGGGAAGTCGGGATTTGTGTGAGTCCTTTGGTTTTCTTGGTTTGATGATGAATAAGGAAAATGAAAAGAGAGTTGGGTTAATGGTCTCAGTGAGATCACAGTACCTGTAAAGCGATGTGGAGCTAGGGATAATTCCCTAGAGCACTCTCTATGATAGTGAAGTTATTGGAGTATGGATTCCAACCATATTTCCAAGTCACCCACCGAAACTAGTTTCCTCTTGCATTGTCTTGTATTCTTTAATTCTGAAATCTTGGAAGTTCGTTTTTAAAGAAAAAATGACATGGTTTTAAGAAGCGTAATGTTTTTGTGAAATAATTTTATAATAAAGAGGGAATGTTTTAATTTGTGAAATGGTGGAACTAAATTTTCATAATTGTTTTGAAATGGAAAATGGTGTGTTTACACCTCTTTTGAAAGAAATAACTATGTTAAAGTTGGCTTTGAAAAAGTGTTTCCAATAGAGTTTTATAAACTATTGAAAGGTGTTTTAATGGGATGAGATGTTTTGAAATTGATGTGAATGAATTGAAAGTGAGTTCTTATCTGAATAGTTGTGTCTTTCTAAAAAAATTTATAAGCTGCAAACCAGGATTTTGATTTCACGGTTAGCGGTCTTGAGAAAAAGGAAGTATTGGTTGATTGTTTTGGTATTGAAAAGTGGAAAGAAATTTTGTTTTAACCTTTGGTATTTCCATGAGAGACCACATGCATGAGGTTATATGGGATGATTGATGGTTGATGGAATGGATGGATGAGTGCCGGGATGGATATGAGGAGGGTGCCCGGTGTGGCATGAAAACATGCATGTGTGAGACCCATGGGGTACCATTGGTAGATATGCTAACCGCTGAACCGTTTATTTTCAAAGAAATGTTTTTAAAGGAAAAATTTATGTCTTGATGAATAGTTTGGGATAGTTTGTATTATGTGTTTTTGAAAATGTTGATGTTGTGGGATGTTTGAGTCTAAGAACCCCTATTGTTTGAATCATGTTTTGGGGTTGTGTTTAGTCGGTAAGATGGGTTGAAGGGCTGGTTAGTGGTCTCCTTATGAGAAATGTTTCAGGATGCCTTTACGGTGGTTCCATTCATGTGTTTGGTTCTAGTTTTTGACACGAAATTAACAATAGACCAGCTTGGTTAGGTCCTTGGGTTCTCTCGTTGGATAAGGTATGCCCCCATTAAGGGTTAGTTCACAACTGAAGTGCAACCCAAATTGTTTCACAGTTGGAAGATTCTCCAGTTGATCAGTACAAGGAATATTTTTCTTGAGATTTATAGATTGAGTTTACACCATTTCATTTATTTTTTTTGTGGATCCTCTTGTAGTGGGAGAGTGATCATGGAGGGTTTAAAGAGACCTCAGTTTCTTAAGTTACCTGATTCGTCGAAGGTGGAAGTGGTTTGGGGTTTTCAGTGCTGGATGTTCTCTAATAGGACCTCTGGGTCCTTCATAGTCTCTTCGAAGTAGGGGTTAACGTTAAACTATTATTGTGGGAAATCTGGTCATGAGGGGCTATTATGGCCACTTTCTGGAATCGTGTGATGTTTGGGGATGTTGCATAAGGTCCATCTCCTTGTACTGTTTCTATCAGCCATAATGGTCATGTTCGGTGATGCCTTGTGATATCGTGTGCTCATTTGACTATAAAGGTGATGGTCGTGCAATCCCATGAGAGTCTCTGTTATGTTGGGAGTATGTCTCCCTTGGAAAAACTTCAAAATCCTCTGTTTTAGAGGAAAATGTTTATATGAGTCCTTCCCTTCTGTTGTTTCTCACCCGAAGAAACAAGGTGTGATGTGTGTGCATCTTATAAGTCCTTATTTCAATGAAATGTTGTGTTTTGGTAAAGTGAGTTTTGGAATGTGTTATGTCTTAGTAAACCCATCTGGGGTTGTGGTATAGTTGTTTGTAGCACCAAAAGAAGAAGTTCCATTTAGGGGTTTCCAAAGCCTAACTGTGAGGTCGAAGATGCTTCAATCTTTTGAGCACCATCCATAGGTCTCAGAGTGAAACTGACACGTAGTCAGGGGAAATCCCAGGTTCATTCAAATCCTTGTACAAATTCACACTACAAAATAATTGACTTGTACCAACAAAAATTCTGTAACAGATTATATAAATATTGGTGAAAATGAGTAATTCCAACAAATATTATGTTTTGTTGATATTATTTTTATGTACCAACATTTGTTTTTACTATCAAATATATCTATTGTTAATCATCATCCTATACCAACAAATCTTTTACCAACACTTAAATCTACTACCAATTTATATTAACACCAACAACTTTTTTACCTGCACATGACACTGTTATTGACAACTATTATCAACAATAAAAATTTTACCATAAAAAATGATGTAATAAATTATCCAAAAATAATAAATGTTTATTAATAATTTAATATAAATTTATAATTATTTAATACCAACACATTATTTATCAATAAAACTATATTACATTGTTTAGAGTTAATAATTTTTTTGCGGAGGAACCTAGGAATCATCATCCATTTCTCTCATCCCCATCCCCCTCTCGCACCGACGCCTCCTCCTCTCTGAGCATCCCCGCCAACGCCGCCTGCCACCCTCTCCCTCGCCCCCCTCCCCACCGACACTATCGCCCCCATCTCTCTGGCACTCCACCCCTTCTCAACCACCATCGCCCCCCCTTCCCTCCGCACTAACGTCGCCTCCTCTCCGAGAATCCCAGCCAACGACGCCTGCCCCTCTCCCTTGCCACCCTCCCCACCGACACTGTCCCCCCATCTCTCTAGTACTCCACCCCGTTCTCACTCATCATCGTGCCTCCCTAACTCCCCATCATGATTTGCCGGCAACAATGTCTCCCACTCCTCCACCTTCCTAGCTCACCACCCTTCCATCCTCATCATCTCCTCTCATTTTTGTCGCTGCCGGAGCCTCGTCCTCATCACTACCACGGGTGCCTCGTCGCTACCCCCCTTCGGCGCTTGCAGGTTACGGAATCAATTATCAACTGTACAATTTCTTGTCGATTTGATTCAGTTTCTTATTTTAATTCCGATACCCATTGCTATAATACCTTGTTTAATGTTTTTCCAAGCAAACCAAGCGTCTCACCCACTGCTTTACATTCTTATTTCTTGAAACATGGAACCAGATTGTCTATTTGGTCAAACATAAAATACCTATGTTAATTTATTGTTTTCATTTTGTTTTCTGTTATTTGTTTTGTTCTTATTTTCAATCTACCAATACAAAATATTTAAGCTGGTGCTGTGGTTTGATTCTTATTATACCATTTACGATAATTCTATTATTTTATTGTTGTTTAATTCTGAAATTTACATGTGCACAAGTAACTACATTGTTATTACGAACACAAGAAACTGTTGTATTTTTCCTAAGCATGAGTAACTGCAGTATTTTACATGAGCACAAGCAACTACAGTATTTTATTATTGTTTTCATACCTTAACCAACAAATCATCCATCCTCAAAATCTGTGGTTTTATTACTAACTGCAGTGTTTAGACAATCATCCAACACATGAAAGGTGTCTCCTTTCTTTCTAGGTGCTGTTATGACTTTAGAATTTTTTATCATCAGTCTCCGGTCATAAAAAAACCCTCATACTCTTGTGATGAAACTCCATCACACTGCACAGGTAGTTCATAATATTTATAGCCTATAGTAATAATACCTATTTGGGTTAGAGTTCAACTGCAACCTTTAATGTCAAGGACCCTTCTTATTATATTGATTAAACACTACCAGTCTGTGCAATGCTCAGTCTATGAGCATCCTTCTGTTATAAAATTCATTGACACTATAAAACATAGAAATTATGAAACACACCTGCACATTTTTAATGGATTCTACCCCCACACTATTTTTTTTTATTTTCTTGGGAATGATTGCAGCCAACCTTGATGTAGATCCATGAATCCTTAAACTATTATCATTATAACCTGAGTTGAAATAGGTATTACTTATCAATAACAGTATTCCGATAATGGAAACCTTCAAATAATAAATTATATCATGATCTATCATGACCTAAATTGTTATTATTCTAATCAAAGTCGAAATACATATTGAAGTAATTCATTCTTCCCTTTGACCATCACCTTTCACAACTATCGTAGCCTCATACTGTTCTATTGAGTCGTTGGCTTCATGTTTCACTTTTCAAGACCTTTTACATCAAAGGAGAACCTTTCCTGATAATAGAAACACAACATCCCCTAAACAATTGCACACCAATGAAACAACAATGATACTTTCAATCCATTATGACTGTATTATTGTTCTGCACAGTGTGATGGGTTCAATTTATGAAATTTCACTAGATAGAAACAAAGATCAGAAGATGTAACAGAAGAATAAGAAATATAATTGTTAGAAGGATATAAAATTTGATGCATTACACCCATGGAATACTCAAATAGGTGAATAATTACATTACAATACATTAAAAAATCCTCGCACTATGTACATGTCAAATATTGCATGATATGTTTGGATTCTGTTATAAGCATTCAACTATATCTAGACAACCATTCTCAGTAGTTCCATATTTATAATGTCTACTCATAATCTTGAATAATAATAAACACCTTTTCCTTTTATAACCTAGAATTACTTTGATAATATGTGAAAATTTGATGCTTTTCACATCCACATCAATTCTGTTATAGGCATTCAATTATATATGGACAAACATTCTCATTATGGTTCTTATACTGGTCTTGATTACATACATATTGCGTGGAGTGAACCTAACCCACCATCAATTACTTTTAATATTTTTATGCAATATGTTATACAATCGAGTCTTTTGAATTGACGTTGATGTGATATTTTGAATTTTCTTATGGTGTTTGGCATAGTGCGGTTATGGTGCCTTGAGTTCATTGGGATAACTGGCTGGTGGTCTATCTAGTGGGTTGGAACATACAATATGTTACTCTCAAAAGGAAGAGTTTTTTCACAAAAAGTATCTCAGTATGTATAAAAATGTCATGACCCCAGCTTCAATTAGAGAATATGTAGCCAGGTGTATAAACTATGATTTTGAATCTGTTGCACACTATTAATGTTTCATTTCAAACAAATCCCAGCTTCTACTTATTTTCCTTTTTATGCTTCCATCTTTCTTGAAGGTTCTCCATGAACTCATGTAAAAAATTCACTTCCTCCATGGCCATGTGCATCTAGTACTAAGCTGACAGCGGATCCCATTTGGTCCAACTGTAAGACATGAAGATCATCTCAAAGGAGCCACAAATATTCTCTTAAAGGTAAGTTATGATAACAAGATTTCTTCTAAAACATCACCAATTGAGTTTGAGATTGTATCATATTGGAAATAGATTGAAAATAAAATTTTCGATTCATTGAAAATTTAATGGTGGTTTGACTTATCGATATAACAAGTGGACCAAATTGTAATTGAGTGGTAATTTGAAAATGAAAAGCTAGAAATAATAGTCTATTGTGCGAACATATTTTCCAAATTTTAATCTAGAGGGTTTAAAAATTATTAAAGAGTACTTTGTTTTAGTTAATGAAGGTGTAAAATTTTTTTCTTTGTTTTGTAAACTACATAAATATATGTTTTTTTAATTAGATTCATCCATAAATTATGCAGTCAAATAACATTTTATTATCTATTATCTTTTTTAATGCCCTGACCTACTCATTTTCATAAATGTTATTATTTTTGTTGATGCATGTTATAAAATGATATAAAATTGTGACATTATGCAAAAAATTTTATTATAAAATGTATTGTGATATAATTTTATGTCGTTATAAGTGCAAAGTCAATATTCATTTTATGTTTTTAAATGTATAAATTTTTTAAAAACCTTACATCCAAGTGCGAGAAATGTTTGTGGAATTATATTATCATGAATTTTATATTATAAATTTTTTAACCACAAAAAATACTTATGCTCATTCCGTGTTTTCATTTGTGGTCTTTGTTTTGTTGTTAATACTGAGCTTCCTGTAGAAGATATTGATGCTGGTGTTGTCTTTTGATTATTAATTGATCTTTTATGGGAATTCTAGTATTATCTTCTAGTTTAATTCTAGAATTTACTTGAGCACATGTTTTGTAATCTTGAGAAATTGAAAAATATGTATAACGCTTATCATTTATGATAAGTATTTATGATGTTCATATACATATAACACTCATTATTTATGATAATTAATTATGATGTCCAACTCATATTGCCTGTGGATAATGGGTTTTTATATGCTTATCACATTTATGCTGGGAAATTTGATTGAAAACAGAATTAAACCTTTACATGTTTCTTCATGTTATTATTAGAAAAGAACAAACATACATTTAAAATGATCAAATTAGTATAAGCTAGTGGGGGAGGGTGAAGAGGATTGGATTATCAACAAAATTATTTCGCAAGGATATTAGTCCTCTTGATGACTCTGGTATTGGTGCATAATATGACTTTAAATTGGTCAATTATTGATATGATTGTATATAGAATGTATTGAAAGTAGTTACCTTTTTGCTGGTATTCCATACCATTTTATTCACCTAAATCATTTATTCTCAGGCTCTGTTATGTTGTATGTGAACTAATATTTGGGTTCACTTGTTTTGATAAATTTTCTTACTCTGTATTAACCTTTTTAGCACCTACCATGAGTAAGGATATGGTTGTTTGTCTTTCCCTTCTAGTTTTGAATGGGTTCCGAGTACATTGATCCTGGAGCTGGTATTCTTTATTCTAAGCTTGAGCTGGTATTTTTTATTCTAAGTTTGATTGATTTGTATGCAGTTGATGACTGCTGTATTGCTGCAGCTATAGAGCACTGCTTTTAGGAATGTTGGACCACATAAACCTCCTCTTGATTCAAATCAATTTGGATTCATATGGAATCAGATATCTGTACGAGGCTGTTGTCCTATAAGTCCACTAATTCTGAATTAAATTGGAGGTTGGCTATGAGTTGGTACTTCCCTACTTGACTCTTTTCCTAACAGTTGGTGGTTTTTGGATACTTGTGTTCTTGGTTCATAGGTTCGGTTTTCTTGCAGTTTGTATTCCCCTCATCTCATGTCATGCTACAATGATCTGCATGGCATGATTTGAAACATCGATCCGTGGCTGACATTCTAATTTTATGGTTGACATTCTAATTTTATGCTCTTACGACCATGGTAGTTCTATTTCTTGGGGGTTCCTACCCATTTCTGGGGTTGATATGACCTGCGGCTGGCTCAGTTAAGTACTATTCCTCTGATGCTGGTGTTTTGTGTTGGCACTTCATGTTTTTCTATTGGTTTCCTGCTCTGTTCTGTTTTCTGGAGTTGCTACTGGTGAATGCGCACATGGGTGATTTTCTTGTTTCTTCTTGGTGGTAGGTTGTTTCTTTGTACCAAGTAGGGGATATTCTACAGCGGTCTCCATCAGATAGGCCTTATGCTACTGTGGGATGCCCCAGTTTTGGTCTGCTGCATCTCTGGAGTTACTGCTAATTGTGTTACTGTTGGGCACTTAGATTTGGCCTCTGGAGTTTCCGCTGCTTATGATACTATCGGGCGCCTGGATTTAGCCTCTGGAATTACCGCTACTTACAATACTGCCGCTGCTTGTGAAACTATCGGGTGCTTGTGATACTGTCTGGCGCTTGGGTTTGGCCTCTAGAGTTGCTGCTACTTGTGATACTGTCTGGCACTTGGATTTGGCCTCTGGAGTTTCCGCTGCTTGCAATACTGTTGGTGCTTCAGTTTGGCCTTTCATGCTTTCCTGGTGTTGGGTTGATTGTGATGATGGGGCTGTGGATTTAGTCGGATTTTTTTTTACGTTTTAAAAAAAAAATATTTTCCAGAAAATGCTTCCCGCAATTTTTTTTTTAAAAATGCACCTTAAAGTCGGCATCCGGGATGCCGCCTTTCTCCTAAAAAAATATTTTTTTTGAAAATTTTTATTTTTATTTTTTTTGTTTTGTTTTGTTTATATATATATATATATATATATAAACAAAACAAAAAAATTCAGCAGAATTTCTCTGCTATTAAAGATCCAGCGCTACAGCCATTACAACAGTCTGGATTCTGACAGAAACTCTTACCCAGGCCTCCCTTTTATAAGAGGGTTTGCCCTGAAAATCATTCTGCATTTTCGATGTGGGATTCAGGTTCTACCTTTACTGTGCAGTAGATTCTACATTTCCGACGTGAGATTCTGTTACAAGTACGTGACTTTGAAATACAATAAAATATAAACTACAAGGTCAATATAAATGAAATTTTAAACATTGATTAAACATATAATAAATAGTTGAAAACAAAAAGAATTTCTTCAAAAATGTTGATGAAAAATAATCTATAACCTTTCAAAACCGCCTACTTGAAACTTAAAAATGTTTCAAATAAGTGAATTTGAAAGACTGTAAAATATAAACTATAAAACGAATATAATTAAAACTTTAAAAATTGATTAAACATATAATAAGTTGCCAGCATACTGCACTGTTGGTCTTGAGGATGCTATGGCTGTAGTGCCCCTCATTCACTTTCATATTATTGAGTGGCAGCAGCCTGACAGGGTCATGCGCCAATTTTTTCGTACTCAGCCGATTCCATTACCATCTAGACAGACAGACAAGCTTCATGGGATGAAGCTGACAGGGAGGCAGGATGATGACTGGTCCCAAGTACATGCGAGTTTTATCGACTGCTGGCACAGACGTGCAGAGTTACGTATTCAAGGTGTTCCTACAAATCGATTCTCTCTTTCAGAGCAGGTTGACTATGCGCCATGGTATAGACTAAAGTCTATACTGTATCTTACCCAAGCTGGCATAGAGATGCAGAGGATGGTAAGTTAATAATTTCATATTACTTTGTTTATTGAATTATTTTCTAATTCCATTTGAATCTACTTACAGGGAAGTCACAAAGAGCAGCTTGTTCGCATGAGCGATGAAGAGGAGGAGGGGGTCTTTAGCCGGGCAGCTGTCCATGCTACAGCGCTGGAGGCGAGGGCATCTTTTCATGCGCTTTCCGAGAGCATCTTCATGCGTCTGGCTCGGAGACAGGAGGTTCCTGCCCCAGAGGAACATCCTGCAGCTGGTGCTGGTGCTGAGGAGCCACGACCACGGCGACGTAGACAGCGTCGTGCTGCAAGTGATGCATCGCCTGTTCCACGGGCAGAGGTCGGGCCTCTAGTAGTCCAGGATCAGCCTATTCAGGATGTGCCTCAGGTGGCATGGGATCCGTCTTTCCTGACAGGATATCCGCAGTTCTCTCCATCTTGGGTTCCAGATCCTTCACAGCCTTGGATTCTAGAGCCGTCGTCGTCTTGGGGTATAGCTCCATCACAGGCTTCGTTCCCCTCTGCGACGGAAGCAGGTCCTTCTACCACCCTAGTGGGAGAAGGATCCGAATGGCAGTACGAGATGCAGTTGACAGCTCCTCCAACTGACACACAGATGGAGGATGCGACGGTCGACGTTTCAGTGCCCGAGGATCAGCCTTCTCCAGGTCATCAGACTCCACTGCGCACTCGACGCTGACGTCCTATTCGCAGACCACCATGTGGGACGGAATCTCCTCGCCACAGACATATGCATTGATTGTACATTATTGTTTACATGTTTTATGTGTACTGAAATCAAAATACTATTTTTACTTGTTGGTCAGAGTGGAATCTCAGGAGGGGGTAAATTAGGTTTTATTTATATATATTTATATAACCATACGAACATAATAATAAAACATTAATAATTACTAATTACCTAATTAAAAATTATATAATTAATAATTCTATTACTAATTAACTATTTAATTAGTATATAATTAATATTTATATTACGAAATAACTAATTAATTAGTATATAATTTGTAATTTGGTAATTAGTGTTTATTAATCATTAATTATATAATAACTAATTAGTTAATTAGTAATAAAATTATCAATTATATAATACTTAATTATTACATATATAATAAATACTTAGTTAATTAGAAATATAATTAATAATTATAACTAATTAATTAGTAATTGGTAATTATTAATTAGTTAATCAGTAATATAAATATTTATTATAATTATTCATTATAAGAGGGTTTGCCCTGAAAATCATTCTGCATTTTTGATGTGGGATTCAGGTTCTACCTTTACTGTGCAGTAGATTCTGCATTTCCGACGTGAGATTCTGTTACAAATACGTGACTTTGAAATACAATAAAATATAAACTATAAGGCCAATATAAATGAAATTTTAAAAATTGATTAAACATATAATAAATAGTTGAAAACAAAAAGAATTTCCTCAAAAATGTTGATGAAAAATAATCTATAACCTTTCAAAACCGCCTACTTGAAACTTAAAAATGTTTCAAGTACGTGAATTTGAAAGACTGTAAAATATAAAATATAAAACGAATATAATTGAAACTTTAAAAATTGATTAAACATATAATAAATAGTTGAAAACAAAAGAAATTTCCAAAAAAAAGTTGATGAAAAGTAATTTATAAGCTTTCAAAACCGCATACTTGAAACTTAAAATTTTTCAAGTACGTGACTTTGAAAGACCATAAAACATAAAATAGAAGACCAATATAAATGAAACTTAAAACATGGATTAAACATATAAAAAATACTTAAAAACAAAAGCAATTTACAAAAAAATGTTAATGAAAAATAATTTATAAGCTTTCAAAACCGCCTACTTGAAACTTAAAAATGTTTCAAGTACGTGACTTTGAAAGATTATAATTATATTACTAATTAACTAATTAATTATTATATAATTAATAGTTATATTAATAATTAACTAATTATTTATTATATAAGTAATAATTAATGAGTAATAATTAATAATTAATAATTTAATGAATAGCTATAATTAATATTTATATTACTAATTAACTAATTAATAATTACTAATTACTTATTAATAATTATTAATTACTAATTACTAATTATAATAAATATTTATATTACTAATTAGCTAATTAATAATTAATAATTAATAATTAATTAGTTATAATTATTAATTGTATTTCTAATTAACTAAATATTTATTATATATGTAATAATTATATTAATAATTAATTATTATATAATTAATGATAATATTACTAATTAACTAATTAATTATGACATATTTAATTATTAATAATTACTAATTAATAATTAAAAATTATAATGAATAAATGTAATTAAAAATTATATTACTAATTTACTAATTAATTGTTATATAATTAATAATTATATAACTAATGAACTAACTAACTATTATATAATTAATTATTAATAATTACTAATTAATAATTATAATGACTAATTATAATTAATATTTATATTACTAATTAACTAATTAATAATTACTAATTACTAATTACTAATTACTAATTACTAATTACTAATTACTAATAATTAGTAAGTGAAACCGAAAGCTTATAAATTATTTTTTATCATCATTTTTTATGATTTTATTTTGTTTTCAACTATTTTTTATATGTTTAATCCATGTTTTAAGTTTCATTTATATTGGCCTTATAGTTTATATTTTATAGTCTTTTAAAGTCACGTACTTGAAAAATTTTAAGTTTCAAGTATGCGGTTTTGAAAGATTATAAATTACTTTTCATCAACATTTTTTTATAAATTTCTTTTGTTTTCAACTATTTATTATATGTTTAATCAATGTTTAAAGTTTCAATTATATTCGTTTTATTGTTTATATTTTACAGTCTTTCAAAGTCACGTACTTGAAACATTTTTAAGTTTCAAGTAGGCGGTTTTGAAAGCTTATAAATTATTTTTCATTAACATTTTTTTGTAAATTGATTTTGTTTTAAACTATTTTTTATATGTTTAATCCATGTTTTAAGTTTCATTTATATTGGTCTTCTATTTTATGTTTTATGGTCTTTCAAAGTCACGTACTTGAAATATTTTTAAGTTTCAAGTAGGCGGTTTTGAAAGCTTATAAATTATTTTTCATTAACATTTTTTTGTAAATTGCTTTTGTTTTAAACTATTTTTTATATGTTTAATCCATGTTTTAAGTTTCATTTATATTGGTCTTCTATTTTATGTTTTATGGTCTTTCAAAGTCACGTACTTGAAAAATTTTAAGTTTCAAGTATGCGGTTTTGAAAGCTTATAAATTACTTTTCATCAACATTTTTTTGGAAATTTCATTTGTTTTCAACTATTTATTATATGTTTAATCAATTTTTAAAGTTTTAATTATATTCTTTTTATAGTTTATATTTTACAGTCTTTCAAATTCACTTATTTGAAACATTTTTAAGTTTCAAGTAGGCGGTTTTGAAAGGTTATAGATTATTTTTCATCAACATTTTTGAGGAAATTCTTTTTGTTTTCAACTATTTATTATATGTTTAATCAATGTTTAATATTTCATTTATACTGGCCTTATAGTTTATATTTTATTGTATTTCAAAGTCACGTACTTGTAACAGAATCCCACGTCGGAAATGCAGAATCTACTGCACAGTAAAGGTAGAACCTGAATCCCACATCGAAAATGCAGAATGATTTTCAGGGCAAACCCTCTTATAAAAGGGAGGCATGGGTAAGAGTTTCTGTCAGAATCCAGACTGCTGTAATGACTGTAGCGCTGGATCTTTAATAGCAGAGAAATTCTGCTGATTTTTTTTGTTTTGTTTATATATATATATATATATAAACAAAACAAAACAAAACAAAACAAAAAAAATAAAAATAAAAATTTTCAAAAAAAATATTTTTTTAGGAGAAAGGCGGCATCGCGGATGCCGCCTTGCCCCCGAAATGCAAAGGCGGCATCCCAGATGCCGCCTTTAAGGTGCATTTTTTAAAAAAAATTTGCGGGAAGCGTTTTCTAGATTTTTTTTTTTAAAAACGTAAAAAAAAAAAATCCGGATTTAGTCTATTGATGTGGCCGGTGCGCGCACCGATCTTGGGTCTGCTGGGATTGAGGCTTACGGTGTTGAAGTTGCTTTGTTGGTCTGTTGATTTGTTGATCGTGCCTTCATGTGGGGCTGGTTGGTGTGATTTTGTAATGAGGGTGTTGTTTCACATGCACATGTGTGGGCTCCTTGTGTTATTTTGGTGTCATGTTTTTAATTATATTTGAACATATTTTTTCAAATAAAGCTTCATTTCTTTGAATTTTCATATCATTTAATTTTATAATTATTATATAATACATATATTATATATAATTTGATTAATAAATATAATATAAAATTTTAGCAATAAATATTAGAATTCTCATATATAATATTTTATTTAAAACATAATTTACAAGAAGATATTAATTGATGATATTGTTTATAATAATAGATAAAATAATATTGTTAATATTATTGATGAAATGATAAATTTTAATAATATTACTAACAGATAAATCTGTCATATGAATCTGTTGCTAAGCATTTTGACCAACATATATATTATATGTTGGTATTATTATAATTGCAACAAAACTATTTTATCTGTCGCAATAACATTTAGTGACAGAGTTTTTACCAACAATTTAGTGACATGACATTTTTTATTGGTAAAATGCTTTACCAACAGAAAATGCACTTTTACCAACAGATATACCCATGTTGGAAAAATCTAATTATTTTGTAGTGTCATATCCTCAGTATGAAATATGAGAATAGTTTAAACCTCTGGTGACATCATCTTGCTTTTTTTGTTTCTGTTCGATGGAAAGAGGTAGGAGGACCTTGTGTCCATGTCATCATCCAATGTCATTTCTTCCCCCTTTGGTTTCCATTGAGTTTTTGGGGAAATGTTTGAAATTTTTCTAGATAGGTTGAGCACACAGTTTGTGCATTATTAGTAATAACCGTGTTCCAGGAATCCATGCAGACAGAATGATCCCCATGGTTATCGCAAGGTTTCCCAAACTGTGAGGACTAACTGTACGGCCGTGCCAACACTTTAAAATTTGGGGTCTTTTGTTCTAAACCATGTTAGTTAGTTAGTTAATATGGTTGGTTCTTGTGGTGGGTATACCCACTATGAGTCTCATTTAAGTTCTTTTTGAAATGTCTAATGGAAGTCTACCCCTTGTGCCGGGGAGTCCGTTCAGGCATCCTCCTGTTTGTGTCCTAATCCTGTCTCAGGAAAATTCAAGTTGTATCTTATGGAGGGGAGCCCATTTGTGTATCCCTATACTAGTAACTCAGATTTTTCCATGGTCTTTTTTTGGAGGTAGGTAGTCTCGTTTGGAGCTATCTAACTGCCAACATCTTCCTTGGGTAAATGTTGGTATTGGAGAGCGCCCACCAATTTAGTTAAAGTAAGGTAAGAGTAACCTTGTTTGATGTTTTTGTTCATTAGGGTAAGTTTCTTGAGTCTTTTTTGGATAGAGTTGGAGGATTTTTCTTTGGGATAAATTTTTAACGTGCTTGATCATTTCAGGAAAGTGGTGTATATTTTGGTTTGTGAGAGTATTATTTCCTTAATTTATCATTGGAGGTGTTTTGGCCTTTGGGGGCGAAACTTGGAAATGGAGTACATCTTGGTTTCTCGGCTAGGTTTGTTTTTTTATTTAGCCATGATGTGGATTTCTGAGGGTGGAAAGATTTATGGTGGGGAGAATTTTCACACCTAGATTTTCAATTCAATACTTTGATTCAAATCCTCTTTTGGTTCTTAGCTTTCTCTTGGTTTCTGTGTGTTCTGGGTTTGAAATTTTGGTATATCTTGTGTTCTTGATCCATGACCTTGGTCTTGGTGGTATGGTGTGGTATTTGGCCTCCTCTTTTTTCAAAGGGATGGTGTGAATTTTTGGTGTTTTGGAGTTGGATCAGTGACACTCCTAGTGGCACCACTTAGGGGTAAGTTGTTGAGGTGGTTTGTACCGAAGATTTGGACGAGTTTTGGGTTGGGAAGAGTGATTTTTTTGGGAAATTTTCTCCCATATCCTTGGACTATCTTTCCCCCTTAGTTTCCCCCTTAGACCCCTATAAAATTGGAGGAGAATTGATTGATTTTGTGTGGCTAGAACAGTCCGCACATTTAGGCCGCATGGTTTACTAAACCGTGCAGGCAAACCGTGCATGGGTATCCAGGTCATTAAAACATTTTGTAATTTCAACTTTTCCCTTCTAGAATAAACCCAAATTGGCCCCATTATTCCCCATTTTTTGACCTACCTCCATGGATATCCTCCAATCTCTCTCTCCCTCCCATGGGACTTATTTTTGATGGAGGATTTGGTGGAGAAACCTCAAGATCTTTAAAGTAAGTGAATTCCTTCTTGGTTTTTTCCATCTTCATTTAGCTTTATTTTCTCTTTCTTGAAGTTCCTCATGTCCAGGAGTTAGGTTTCGAACCTAGGGTTTGATTTGGTGTCTTTTTAGTCGAATCTTATGGTCTAGGGCTGGATTTATCTTCCTTGTGGTGCGGTGGTGGTGCAGTTGATGTTTTGCACCGTGATTTGAGAGTTTCAACACTTTCGGTAGGTGATTCCATGTGTAATAAATTATTTATGAGTTATATTGATTGGTTTATTAATTTATAATTTTCCTAATCTATTTTTTGTGGTTCAAAAACCTTTTTTGGTAGCAATAGTAAAGCATTTAGTATTAAAGTTACATTTTTGTTTGAAGTGTGTATTTTTCAAATGTAACTCATGTGATATCTCTTGTGGTTGTTTTATAAAATGTGAAATGGATTTATTAGTTGTTAAAAGTGGATGAAATTCTGGTTTGGTATTGATTTAGTGTCATGTGGGCCTAAAAAAAGGGTTTTTGAATGAGTTTTATGTGTAAAACCTTGTTATACTTCTTGAAAGTTTTTTATGAAAATGTATGTTTTCATGTGTATCTTTTGTGGTATTTTTTGAGGTGATTTAATAACACTTCAAAGTGGTTTAATAAATGTTTCTAGAGATGAAAATTAGGTTTTTAATTGGTATTGGTGTGATTTTGTCCTAGAAAGAGGGTTTTGAAATGGGTTTTGTGTGCAAAACATGGTTATACCCCTTGGGATTGTTTTATGAAAATTGTAAATGATTTTTTGATTTAAACAAAGTGGGTAGAGGATGTACATGTACTGTTTTGGTGAGTGTGTTCACCTAAGATGGGTTTTTGAAAGGTAAATTGGTGATTTAAGATGTAAAACATTTTTATAATGTTTTAAAAGTTGTTGAAATGTTTTATCAAATGGCAAGAGAGGTGCGGAACACGTTTGTGGGCTGTTTTATGTGAGTGTGATGTGCAAAATGATTTTTTTATGAAAGAAGTATTATGTGATATGTGTTTGGGTTGTTATGTGAACTTTAATATCTTGTAAAGATTTTATAAAATTGTTTATAGGATTGTTTGAAGTGTTAAAGAGATGTGGAAAGTGTTGTGGGCTATTTTGGTGTGAGTATGATTTCAAAGTAAATTTGAATGAAAAAGGGGATTTTGTGACTTGTGTGATATACATGTGGTCTGTTTGGTTAATGTGTGATGTGAAAGTGGTATTTTCATGTGAAAATTATATTTCATGGCTTTTTGAACTTGTTTGAGCACAAGAGGGAAACCCAAGTATCTAGGTGGGTGGACATGTACTAGTATGCTAGTGGTCCTGTGCGGTTTGGCCTCAGTTTCACGTAGCAAGTTTATGCTGACAACACTAACTAAACTTTGACGATGATGATGATGCAGGACCACTAGATTATGGGTATGCTCCCTACTAGTGGCTCATGTGCATGAGAACGAATATTGTGATGGTTACTTTCACCGAGATACGAGGTACTTGGGACCCACAATGAGCTAGTGCCTAGGGGTTATTTCCCATTGCTTTTACTCATTGGATGATTTATATTTACCATCGGTGTATGGTATGTTGGGCTGAAAAATTTAGCAACTTTGGTATTTTATTTAAAAGTGTTTATTCTTAAAGTCTTCCACTTGAAAAATGTTTTTTTTAAAGTTGCACCTTTTAGAAATTGTTACTATCATTTCATGTTATGAAAACTTGCAAGATTTTCATATTTGAATGTTTATCACATGGAATATCTTCGTGGTGGTATCCTACTGGGATTTGTCTCATGCCCTACTTACACCTTTAGGTGTAAGTAGACTTGGTTATTTTTTTTGCAGGTTTGGGTACAGCTTTTGAGCCAATGATTTGGGTTTTTAGCGGTCCATCGTGATGTAGTGTTGTGAAGATGGCTTGAGGGTGGTGCATCTTTACATATGGAGGTTATTGGAATATATATTTTTTTGGGTTTGTACCATTGTAATGGTCTTTGAACATTGTTTTCAAATTGTGTAATTCAATTCTGAAATTTAGTAAGAGATGTTTTGGTTTGAAAAATCCAGATTTGTTTTATTGGATTTGTTTGTCATTGTATGTTTATAAACTCAGGTAAATCATTCCCAATTCTCATTTTAGGATACTCGGGAACTTGTGCCAGATCATGGGGATAGTGAACACCCTTCGGGTCTTTCCACAAGCCAAGTTTAGTGCCAATTTTGATGGCGTCCAGATCTGGTTCGTGAGAAAAATTAACAAATAATTAGTAATATATTATACAATCTATCAAATATATAAAATTAAATAATAATGAAAAAATATACAACCTTATCAAAACTAAAAGAAACACATTTTTATTCATATTTTTTGAATTAGTTAACTATAATACTAAAAAAAAGCTGACACTATTTATGAAACAAGTGTTCATATAGACAAAAGAAAAAAACTTAACTAAAAGACTATATAAATCCAACTGTTACATTTATAGTTGAATGAAAATTGGAAAATGATACAAACAAAACAAAACAAAAGTAGTCAAACTATTTATCAAATTATAAATAGTATATGAAAATTTTTACAAAATTGATTAATTTAAAAATCATAGAAATAAAACTAAATAGACAATTAACATATCACATTTATAAAAATACATGACTCAAATAACACACAAAATTACAAATAGTATATTTAACATTTTTCAAAATTTTAAAAGTTAAATAGAAAATAAATATATGGAACCTATAATATTAAGAGATTTCTAAAAAAAATAATTTCCCATATTTCTTATTCATGATCATTTTGTATGGAACAAACCACTTCTATGACTTGGTCATCAATATCCTTTGTTAATCTTTCTATATAACTAGGAATTCCATCACTATTAAGTTTCTCATCACTAATTTATTGTTTTTTCATTTTAAAATGATATACCACTACGCATTTTATGGATTAGGAATATATAATATTTGTTTTTAATGTGTTTCCATGATAAAAGGGTCATATGTGTATTCCAATCTATTCATATTTACTAGTGTCATACTGAATTCATCATGTTTAACAATGTTGTTACTGACAACCCATTTACAGTTGAACATAAGATCTTGAAATTCAATGTAATAAATCTCTTATATTTCTTCAATAACTCAATAATATACACTTGAAGTGAATATTGGGTTTTTATCCTTTTCACTCAAAAAATGCATTACTTTAGTGAACACCAATACACTATTATTATGTATTGCACTTATATTGTCCTGGTCTTTGGTATAAAATGTATAACTATTAATTTCATACCCAGAATATATTATTACATTTAAACTTGGGTCACCTGCTAATAATATCAATGCTTCTAATTCATATGATTTACCATACACGGTGTCTTTAAACCATCACAAAAATGTTTTGTTATGATCATTCAATATCTAAACATCCTTATTTTTTGGATACTATTGTTTTGAAAAATTAATATGAGATGTCATATATGGATGAAAATCATCTATATTATTCTAGATGTATAATTTTTTGGATCATAAAAGTTATGGTAAGTATACTATAAGAGGGGGTGAATTGTAGTTTGAAATCAACTACATATTTTCATCCTCCTGAAGGTATAAATGTATCGATATTAAAAAAACCAATAAACCCAAAATATAAAATCAGAATAATTGTATTTAATAATCGATATTTCACAATTATAGATAGTCTTAACATGCATAATGGAATTATAAAAATAATTGGTGTTTCAAAAAATGCTGATAATATAGTTAACTCAATGGAAATTTAAACAAAATGAATTACAAAAACTGAAGTAAGAATTACGCCTTAAGTTTAAAAAATTAAACAAGGATAATTAGTTATAAAACCAATTATTTCTTAAAAATGATATTATTAAAAACCTCACTTTTAGACCAAAGTGAAAGGCAGACCAATAGACCCGATTTGAGGTGTCCTCGACTTTAAACCTATTAAAAAGTATCTGCTTCTTAAATCATGAATCTTGGATCTATCTTCCTTACATCAGAATCTCTTGATAATCCTAATCAGTATTTCCCCTTGATACAAAAATCTATAGCTCATTTAACCCATTACTTAGACCATTAGATGGATATTTCTGCTACAACAACTGGTATCTTGGTTTTCCATGACACTTTAATCGGTATCTCGGTTAACCCACTACTTTAACCAATAGCTCGGTTAAAATGAATACAACCAAAATGAAAAGAGATTTATAAGGAAAATCTCACACAATTGTAGCACTTAGCAAAAAAACTTAGAAATAAAAGAATACATGGAATATAAGTACTCAAATAATAAGAAATTATAAAGCTTGAAAATGGACAACAAATTTCAGAATGATCTTATAGATTTTTTTAGTTTTGATCCAAGAGGTTCAGTTCAATTTATATGAATTGTTGTAAAAAAAAAATTAATGATAAAATTCCACATATCTTGAGGTCATTTACAATGGTATCAATAAAAAATTTATTATCCATCTTTTGATAAAAGTAGCCTCTTTCCATATCTACCAATGAGTTGGTTCATCACCGATACAATTCTATGAATAAAATAAACTGATTTACCTATTTAGTCTAGAAAAACTATAAACTATCAGTATTTCACGATTCTTATGCATTGGGTATGTTTTGTCTCAACAATACTCTATGAATATTATTTATTTTGATTCCCACAAATAACCTTGTTTTTTACTGTTGAAATTACTTTAAGTATTTTTTTGGAATATAATTCTTGAGAAATTTATCATATTTACGGGTTAAAAGATTTGATTAAGTATTCTAGATGTGTTTTAAAGTAATCTGAAAATACTATTCATACCATACATTTGTAAGCATAACGTATGGTTTAGAAACCCTATATTTGGAAGAAAATATATGGATCAGGTACCCTATGAGGTTATAAAATTTCAGATCAATAACCCTATATTTGGAAGAAACCCTATGTTAGAAGAAAATTTTCATTTTTTATTATTTTTGATAATCCACCTTTCAAGGGATGAGGTGGAACCCTTACAAAGCCTGAAGGCTTAGAGGCAATTACATGACCCGTAGGTCTTAGAGGGAATCACCCATACAAGACAACTTGGAACTGATCCTCCCTAGAATATGTCATAATATCAATACTCCACCTTCGTAGGGATGGTCGGCTAGCTGTCCTATGCAAGGTTGCACAGGCTCGATACCAATGGAAAAGCCATACCCTATCATTCTTCCAATTATATTTAGCTCTGATCTAGTGAATGCGCCTGACCTGATCCTCATCTAAAGCCTTGTCCCTTGTAGTATGACTGGTATATTTTCATTATGTGGCTCGAAGGCCTTGGGGTGGCCCTAAGGTCTTAAGGTGGCCTAAAATCCTTGAGAAACAACTGGCCCGAAGGCCTTGGGTGGCCTGAAAGCCTTATAGGACCTAAGGACCAAACCGGTAGCCCAGAGGCCTAGATGGATGAATAGTTTTGTCTGCCACAGTACCGAACAATTCCTTCTATAGTACTACTACAATACCACTATAGTACTACTATAGTACTGCTACAATAACCCAAAAATATGTCTCCACCTGAATTTGATCCCGGGTCTCTTGGATGCACTTACCGATTCCTCACCAACCGGGTTGAGGCTCATGTGCTACGTTAGAAGAACAAACATATGCTTAATCAAACAAAACTTTGTAATCAGTTATACATTTTCAACCTTACTTTCAATGTTTTTCATTACATGAAGGAACCATATGTTTGAATGATCAATGGAGGAGTTTTAAATTAAATATATTATATGTGTTTTTTGCAATGGTCTTATCGAGAGTAAAAATATCTTTAAAGATATTTTATAACTGATTCAAAGGCACATATTCAATGGATTAAATCATTCCCATTTCTAAGGTAAGATACAACCCTCTGTGGAAATTTAAATTTCGAATGATAATGATTTTTCAGGTGATATTCTTGGATCTGTTCAAATGAAAGGAATCTGAGTTTTTCTTATTAAATAACAAGAGTATTTTTACTTTCTGTATCATGTGTCTGATATATTTCTAAATATATAACTCCTATATAAAAACAAAATATCGAACATCTCTATTATTCTAAATAAGACACACTTTGGAGATATACATATTTCAATCTTGTGATGTGAAAAATGCTGATTAACTATCACTACTGTTATTTTTCTTTTGTTATTTTTATTGATGATCATTTGCAACCAAGATCTCTTAAAAGATATTTTTTTCTTGAAGACATTTATCTTTGAAGGATAAGATCCGTTTTCTATTATTTTTTGATGAAACTATTAACAATACTTATTTTATTCAATAAAATAAATCTTTATTGATTTATTGGAGTATCGGCTACTCAGACTTAGTCATTGGTGGAGTATTAGCTTCTCGAACTAAGTTATGGATTTTTGGTTCCACATAAAAGAACCAAAAGGCTATGCAAAATCTTTATTATAAAGGTTTAAACTTCCTATACTCAGTTATTAAGGTCTTTTGATAAGAGGACTTTTCTAGTGAAAATCATCAAGTTCACTGAGAGAGTGTTGGTGGAGTGTACTAGGGGATCTTTGTGCCCTGAAGCACTATAAAAATTACTGTGTTCTTCTTCTCTGTTTACCTGTTTCTCAATTTACTTAAAGAAGATAATAATTCATATCTACATAAATCAAAAGAATTATAAAATTCATAATCTATCTAAGATTATTGAAAAGATAAAATTCACCCCCTCTTGTGTATCTTTGTATTATTCTGACCTAATAATTGGTATCAAATGGGGACATTTTTTAAAGAAAGAATATAAGCTCTAGCAAGATCAAAGTACAAGGTCTATATAAAGAGAAATATTAATAACATAACTAAAAGAGGGTATGTTGATGGTCTGCACTCCTTTCTTTAATGGTGATACTTATAGATGCTGGAAGGATTGTATGATAATCAATCAGAAAAATGTTAGATTCAAAGTATACATGAAAATGGTTACTCCTTATGTAACCCCTGAAAAACCAAAAACATGGAATGCCTCCAAATAAGTTGAATATGATACCAATTCAAGAGCAATGAATACTATTATTTGTGGACTTGGTATAGATGAATTCAACCAAGTATCTCAATATTCTACTACCTATAAAATATGGACAAATATTGTTGTTTATTATGAAGGAAATGATAGTGTCAGACAATTAAGGTACACTACTACAAAACTGAAATTTGATACTTTCAGAATGTATAATGGTGAAAGCATCACCCAAATTAATGAGAGATTGATAGAGATATCCAATGGTGTATCTAACCCAGGAACAAAAATTTCATAATCAGATCATGCATTGAAATTACTCAGAGTTATACCCTCTAAACGGAATGAAATATCTACTAATATAATATAGTCGACACTAGTTAAAGATTTGAAATGAAAAAATTAATTGGAACCTTGATGATATATGAAGTAGAGATGCTAGCTGAAGCTAAAGACAACATGATGATAAAAAGGGAAAATACCAACCTTAAAGTTATCACTAAGAATCATAATAAGAAAAAATATATAATGCTACATTCTCAAATGTAAATAAGTTTTTAAATTATGAAACGAAGCAAGCTCAACTAGGTATAAGATTTATAAAATTTTATAAGAAAAATAGAGGCTTCAAGAAGACCTTTAAAAAGGATGAAAGAGGATTTAAAGAAGTTAGATGTTATGGATGTAAATAGATGGGAAATATCAAACCTGATTTCCCAAAATTAAAATAAGAAAAGAGAAATATGGAGAAGAAATAAAAGAAAAATCAGATTAGAACTGATTATGAGAAAAAAAAGAAATAAAGCTATAAAGGCTTCTTGAAGTGTGTCTGAAGACTCCAACATCTCTTCTAAATCTAGCTTAGAAAAAGACCCAAAAAATCTAAAATAAAATATGTGATTTATTGATAATTAAGAAGATAAGGTATGATCATATTATTCTTCTCATTTTGATACTGAATGCTGCTCTAATAGAAAATTAGCTACCTATTGATCCATGATTTAAGAAAGATATGAATATTTAATAAAAAAGTAAAAATTACTAAAGAATATTCACAATGATGTTTTAAGTGAAAAATATTCTACGTTAAAACCAAACCAAGAATTAAAAGAAAAATTTAACAAATCCACTTCAAAATGTACTGATCATGAAAAAAGGATAACATAATTAAAAGATGAAGTAGAATCATTTAAAAGTACAAAAATTATATTAACTAAAGGAGAATAATGTTTAAATTAGATTCTAGGAAACAAAGTTATCAAAATGAAAAATATGGAATAGGAAGCAATGATAAAAAATCTAAATTATACATAAATTACTTATTACCTAGTTCTAAAAATAAAACACATCAAAATTCACTTGTTTTCATTGTGGAATTAAGGGACATTACTCTAATGACTACTATTTAAAAAATCTTCAAATTATTTGAATTAAAAAGGATTTTATTTATAAAAAAACATCTGAATCATGCACTACTAATTTTAGAAAAATAAGGCAAATATGGTTACCTATATATTTTCTTGCTGACATGACTGGATCCAAGAAAATATGGGTACCAAAACAAATTCTTTTTTAAATGATTTGTTGGGAAAATGTCACAAGAACAGAAATGATAAATGGTATATGGATAGTGGCTACACAAGACAAATGATTGATGACTCCTCTAATTTTTATAAATAAGAAAAATTAGATGGATGACTGATTACCTTCAGAGACAATGCCAAAGGGAAAATAGTTGGAGTTGGATAAGTTGGAGGACCAAAATCAATTTTGATTAAAAAAGTTATATATGCTCAAGGATTGAAGCACAATCTAATAAGTATCTCTCCACAATGTGATGATGGATTTTATATTGATTTCTCAAATAATTCATTATGTGTTTTTAAAGATAAATTGATTAAATTTAGAGCACCCAATACTGAAAATTTTTATACCTTGGATCTTAATTCTTTATATAAATAAAAAGTGAATTGTTTAATTACTAAGAAAAATGAATCTTGGAGATGTCATGGGATACTTAGACACTGAAATGTATTTAATTTATATAAATTATCTAAAAAACACTTACTTTATAATTTTACTAGTCTTAAATTTTATAAAGATATATTATATGATTCAAGTCAAATTAGCAAGAAACATAAGTCATCTTTCAAATATATTAACAAAGATACTACATTCAAACCACTAGAACTTATACACATGGAATTATTTGGACCATCCAGAGTAGCAATCTTATCTGTAAGATCACATGTTTTTGTTTTAGTTGATGACTATTCAAGATTTATATGGTTTTATTTTCTAAAACCTAAAAGTGAATTTTTCTCTATGTTTGGAAGTTTTTTTTAAATTGTTCAAAATGAAAAAGATTTTAAAATAATACCATTAAGAAGTGATCATGGTGGATAATTTGAGAATTAAAAATTTAATTATTTTTTATCATACTTGGGTATTAAACACACCTTCTCTTAACTAAGAACACCTCATAAAAATAGAATTGTAGAAAGAAGAAATATGACTATTAAAGAAATGGAAGGAACTATGTTAAATGAATATAGTCTTCCTACCTACTTTTGGGAAGAAGTTACAAATACATCTTTTCATATCATGAATAGAGTTTTAATAAGACTTATTCTTAAAAATACACCCTATAAACTTTGGAATAACAAAAAACCGAAGGTCAGACACTTTAAGGTTCTTGGATGCAAGGTGTATATATTGAATACTAAGGAAAAACTTGGTAAATTTGATCCAAAGTCTGATGAAGGAATATTTCTTGGATATTCTTCTACCTCTAAAGCCTATAGAGTGTATAATAAAAAGGCAAGGATTTTTAAAGAATATTTTCATGTGAAGTTTGATGAAAGTGACCCTTTTATTCATAATAAAAATGAAACAGATGAAGTTGTTGATTCATTATACAACATGATATTTAAATCAACTAAGATTGATTTAAAAAAAACTAGATGAAATTAAGTCCAGTTCAAAGAACATGAAACTGATGAACCTGAAATAGTCTCACTTAGACAATATAAAACCTTAAAGTATCACAATTTAGAAACTATAATAGGATATCTAGATACCAGAATAAGAAAAAGAAGAAATGTAGAAAACCTAGGTAAATTTTCTACCTTTCTATCATAATTAGAACCTAAAACCATAGAAGAAGCTTTAGAATATGAAAGTTGGATAATGTATATGAAATAATAACTTAACAAATTTAGTAAAAACAATGTTTGGGAATTAGTTAAAAGACCATCCAATCATACTATAATAGGAACCAAATGGGTTTTTAGAAATAAACAATATTATCAAGGAATAATTACTAGAAAATAAAGCAAGATTAGTTAATAAATGTTACAATTAAGAAGAAAGAACAGATTATGATGAATCCTTTTCTCCTGTTTCTAGATTAGAAGCTATCAGAATTATTCTACCTTATACATCTCATATGAATTTTAAATTATATCAGATGAATGTAAAATAATCTTTTTAAAATGGGTATTTAATGGAGGAAGTTTATATTGAGCAACCACCAAGTTTTGAAAATCCTCATCTACCAAATTTAGTTTTCAAACTTACTAAAGATATTTATGGCCTTAAACAAACACATAAAATTTAGTATGAAAGATTAAGTTATTTTTTATTAGAAAATAGATTTTATATAGGGTTATAAGATCTTAATCTTTTTAATAAAAAATTTGTTCTAATATACTATTAGTACAGATCTATATATATGATGTTATTTTTGGTTCAATAAATAAAAATATGTGTAATGATTTTTCAAATCTTATGAAAAAATAATTTGAAATGAGTGTGATGGGAGAATTAATTTTCTTTCTTGGATTTCAAATCTATAAAAAGGATTATAGAAATGATTTAAATATAAGTATATTTTTTTGAATTATTGAAAAACTTTGGACTAGAAAACAATAAGACTTAAACAACACCCATGTTTACTAATATAATACTTGATTTAGATGAAGCTGAAAAACTAGTTGAAAACAAGTTATATAGAGGCATGATTGGTAGTTTACTATATTTTACTGCTAGCAAATCTGAAATTATGTTTTCTGTTTGTTTATGCCCTATATTTTAATCAAATACAAAATAATCTCATCTTACTACCATTAAAATATTTTTCAGATATTTAAAAGGAACTATATTTCAATCTCCACTATACCAAAAAACTTATGGTTTTAATTTAATTTCATATTCAGATGATGAATTGGAGGATATATATTAGATAAAAAAATTACATCAAGAACCTGTCACTTTTTAGGGAAGTCCTTAGTTTCATGGTCAAGTAAGAAACAATATTCTATTGCACTGTCAACAACTGAGGAAAAATATATAACTTCTGGATTTTTTTGTGAAAAATTATTGTATATGAAATACACTTTACTATAATTTAGAGTTGATTTTAATAATATTTCTATTTTATGTGACAATACTAGTGCAATTAATATTTCAAAAATATTTTAAGCCACTCTAAAAATAAACATATTGATATAAGACATCATTTTATAAGATATCATGTTATGAAAAAGGATATATCTTTAGAATTTGTAAATATTTAATATCAACTTACTGATATTTTTACTAAACCACTTCCCAATTCTAGATTTGAATTTAATAAGGGGGAGTTATAAATATTTAATTTTAAATAAATATTTATTATTTTTTTACTTTAATTTTGTATTAATTGTTTTACTTAGTTTGTTTGACTATTATTTGTGTACTAATAGATTAAATAAAATGAGAATTTATTATTATTTTTGAAAGCACATCTTTTCAAAAATTAAATAATGATTACACTGAGTATTTGGATCAAGAAACTAAAACCTAAATCCCCCAAAACCATTAAAACTGTCTCTCAATATTATCCAAGGTAATTGAACCCTTTAGAATTCTAGATCTCTCATTTTCCCTTCAAAATCCTAGAATTCAAACATCAAAAATTTAGATTTTCTATAATTTTGAAGAAAAAGAGGACAAATTAAGGTGAACCAAGTGAATTGAAGCATCAATGCATAAATTTTAGAAAAATTATTCAAGGGAAGGTTATTGATTTTGAATGTCTATATCAGACAAATTTTCTATTGAAACAAGATATAGACTTTCATGGGTTAGAATTAATTTTTAATGAAGAAAATACTCCATATGTGTTTGGAAGATAAGTAAAGGAGTTATATAAAAATATTCAATTTAGTTTCAGCAACATAGTGGATGTAATCATTTCAAAGGTAAATGATATGATTTTTTTGTTTTATCAGTTGAGATTGCTATGATTTTCAGTGTCCCCATGAAGGGGTTTTTTTCAGTTTGATATACGATCAATTACAGATAGTGAACATAAATATGAAGATATTATGTCTTTTATTTTCGTCCTAAAACTAATTTGAAAAATGTTTATAAAATATATTGAGCCTGACTAGAAGGTACTAGTCAAATTCTTCCAGTTATCAGTACTTCCAAGAATTACCGAGTTAGTGATTTTTTTATCCTGATATGTATATAATGTTTTTGATGATGAGTCATATCAAGTTTAATTTCACTAGATATATGCTCTGGTATATGCATCACTGTTTCCAGAAAGAGGAAAAGATATATTTTTCCCTGTATATAAGGATTGTTTATCTTCTTTTACATAAAAAGAATAAGATTCAAGATATCGAGGTAAGCATTAGGTGTCATCATATTAATATTATAAATGACGGAACCTTAAGATATTTAGGTTTATTTTTTAGTAAAAAAATAGGAAATTTGTTTCCTGTTGGTGTTAACAACCAATAAGGATCCAATTCTATTACTTAGGGGGAGAAATAAAATTTGAATTTTTCTGGTTTAGTCCATATTCATGAAGAATAAATTGAATAATCTAGAATAGAGGACTTTGTCTAGACATCAAGTCGAAGACTCAGGTATGATGTCTCTGATCCTGTATTTTCAAGAGATTTTAATCCATCTCTTGAAGAATAATTAGAAGAAGTGCATAGTGAGGCCCTTGTAACATGACCTAGAAAAAGAGAGGAATCTGAAGTTTAGGCTCTAGTGGACGAATTTGCTACAACTAAGGCTGGTAACCAATAAATGTTTTTGAGAGTTTAAACTAATCATGTGGAAAAAAAACTTGAAGAACATCAAGTTGAAAATCGATATGAACAAGAGGCTTCTGAAAAAAGATCAAATTAAAGAAACTGCTCAAGGAGTTGAGCAAGAAAAACCATCAATAATTGAACCTACTAAGTTAGTTGAGAATCAAATAGTCTCTTTTGTTACAGATTCTTTGGACAAGGTTGTTTCTGTATCTTATGAGATGACATAGGTTCTTAACAATGTATCTTTCTCCTCTAGTGAGATAGGTAACACTAAGTCTTTAGTTGTACTTGATATAAGGAAACCATAAATAATTAAATAACAATATTCTAACTCTCTTGATAATCAAATAGAATATTTAGTCATATATTTTAATAGAATGAAGGAGGAGAATTCTATTTTGCAAAGTGAGATAGAATCTATTAATTTTTTTTTGGAATATTTGAGAAACTCCACTATTCCAAGAGAAGAGTTGGAATCAATACAAATTTAGATGCAAACTCCCATAGATGGTTCAACTTCCAAAATAAATTTTGATACATCTCAAAGAGTAATGACCAATCATATTGGAAAGATGAGAGAAGAATCAGTTTCAAATACATATTTTGCAGATTTAAAAAAGTGATTGGGAAGTTATTTTGAGTTAATAAGGGTTAAATCTTTTAAATCTAGAGATTTTACTTCTACTACTCACACTTCACCATACTTAATATGAAGTTTTGAATAAATTACTATAGTTTTATCTTCTTTGAATGATTGGATAGATAATATTATATGCGATAGTGCCCCTTTAAATGATTTACTGGAAAACCAGAGAGATCTTATTGAGAAATTAACCTCAAGAGATCTTGGTATAAGAAATCTACTTAATCAGTTTGGTGACATGCTCCCACAATTTATTCAGTTTGAATAAAATGTTCATGAGTTTTTGAAATTGAATATGGTTGAAATCTTGAAAATCAATCGAAGCTCAAAATTTTTGATGAGATAGTGGGATGATATGTTTAATAATCATTTCATAGATTTATTGGCAGAGTTAAAGGATGTTCATCAATATGTTCAAGCTTCTCAAGATTACAACAATTCATCTTTCCAATACCTAATCCAGTACTACCTTTTGAAATTTCTCATCCAACTATTTATTATACTCAAAACTCTCTTTTAATTACATAATTTTGTATATTATATTTGTGTCTTATAGTTTTGACTTATTTATGTTCATTTATACTACCATAAAAAATATAATTTTTATCTTAGAATATTATAACATTCATTGATAGTAATGTGCTACATTAAATGTGTTTTAAACCATTTTCTATTAATTTCTTTTTAATAACATAAAAAGGGGGATAAAATTTGGGTAAACACAACATTCTTTATAATTACTCATGAAAACTAAGAATTTAATGTATTTCATGTGCATATATTTTGTTAGAAAAGTTAATATAAATTTTTATTATTTATATTTATATTTAAATCATAGTTCTTATAACTTTAAAACATAATTATAATTTCTATTATATATCTTTAAAATGTTTTACTTCATTTGTGTTTACATTTTCTATAATTTATATAAGATATGTTATATTGGTTTTGTGATCATAAAAAATGTGGAGATTATTGTGCATGTATTGTATCAACAATACTCTATAAATATTATTGATTTTAATGCTCATAAATAACCTTGTTTGTTTTACTAATGAAATTACATTAAGTATTTTTCAGGAATATAGTTCTTGAGAAATTCATCTTATTTACAGGTTAAAATATTTGATTAAGTATTATGGATGTGTTTGAAGTTAATATGGAAAAAATATTCATACCCTAAATCTTTAAGCATAGAGTATGGTTTGGGAACCATACATTTAGAAGAAAATTCATGGATGAGGTTCCCTATGCTATTGGAAAAGTATGGATCAACAACCCTATGTTTGGAAGAAACATTACATTTGAAGAACAAACATATGGTTCATAAACCCTACTTTTTAAATCAACTTTATGTTTTCAACCATAATTTTGAATTTTTTCATTACATGAAGGAACCCTAAATTTGACTAGTCAATGACAAAGTTTTAAATTAAATATATTATCTGTGTTTTCTACAACTTTATTACCGAGAGTAAAAATATATTTAAGCTATTTTATTACCAATTAAATGGATCATATTCAACCAATTAAATCGTTCATATTTCTAAGGGAAGCTGTGAACCTATGTGAACTTTTAAATTTAGAATGATCATGATTTTTCAGGTGATATTCTTGGACCTTTTCAACTGAAAGCAAGCCAAGTTTCTCCTGTTAAATAGAAATAGTTTTGCTTTTTGTATCATGTGTGTGATATATTTTTGAATAAAAAACTGATATAGAAAAACAAAATATCAAACGTCTTTATTATTCTGAAGAAGCTACACTTTAGAGACATACATATTTCAATCTTGTGTTGTGAAAATTTTTGATTAACTATCACTACTGTTGTTTGTATATTGCTATTTTTATTGAAGATCATTTTCAATCAGGATAACTTCAAAGCTATTATTTCTTGAAGACATTTATCTTTGAAGGATAAGATCTATTTTTTGTCAGTTGTTGCTACAAATCTGAAAAAGACTCTATTTATTTGATCAAATCAATCTCTGTTGATTTATTAGAGTATCGACTACTTAGACTCAGTCATTGATGGAGTATTAGCTTCTCAGAATAAGTTGTGGATTTATAGTTCCCTGTAAAATAACCATAAGGCTTAATAAAAGCCTTATTGTAAAGGTGTGAACTATCTATACTTAGTTGTTAAGGTCTTGTGATAAGATGACATATCTAGTGAAAATCATCAAGCTCGCTGAGGAAGTGTTGGTGGAGTGGACTAGGGGATCTTTGTGCCCCGAACCACTATAATTTTTTTTGCGTTCTTCTTCTATGTTTTCCCACTGCTTAACTTACTTAAAGAAGATAATACCACATATCTGTATAAATAATAAAGAAGGTTAAAATTTATAATTTTCCTAAGATTATTGAAAATACACAATTCACCTCCCCTCTTGTGTATCTTTGTATTATTCTGACCTAACACTATGATCCCATAATATTTACATAAATACTCAGATAATTTATATTTCATAAAACCTTATATTATTGGTATTTTAATTAAATTATTTTATATATTACAAATATCAAATATAAAGTAGTAAATATAAGTTAAATAAAATTCTTAATGAAGTGTTTCATATATTTCAAAACAAGTTAAGTGAATTGAGTCATGAACTAAACAATCCCCCTCCTTTTTAAAAACAAAAACATGTAATTAAAAATTAAAATAAATTTAAAATACTTCATGTATTAATCCTTGTATATCTTTAGATAAAGGTATCACAAATTCTTCATGGGTTATCTATCTTTATAAATGATTTTTATTTTTAAATAAAATATCACTCTTTGGGAAACAAACACATCTCTCCCTTTAGAAAACAAACATACCCCCTTTGGAAAACAAACATATCTCCTATGTAAATAAACATATCTCCCCCTTTTAAAAACAAAAATATCTACCCATTTCTAAAATAAACATATCTACCCCTTTTAAATAAAAATTATCCATTTTTATATAATTTTAATTTTTTATAAACATTCTCCTCCTTTGTGGTTTTCAAAAATAAGGGGTTGAAAGAAAATTTTCCTTAAAAAATTTATGAAAATGAAGTTTATTCTTAAGTACAAAGGAAAAATGTTTGAAAGATTATATGAATTGTAAATCATTCATCATATATCATTAATATAAATATTAGTGAGAATAAAAATTAAAAATATGGAAACATCATAATAAAAATATTATAGGTCAGAATTTTGTGGATCGAAGTTTAAAGTTACAAGCAATTAGAAATTTATAAAATAAATCTATCTTAATTTATTTTTCAATCATGTGATTTAGATTATTTATATATTTCCATTGCTCGATCAACATCTCATCTTGAAATTTTAATTTCGAATTAAACTTGGAAACTTTATCTAAAATTCCATCTTGATATTTTAACTTCTAATCTTTCTTGAAATTTTTTTCTTATAAAGATATTATGTTTTAGGTCCTCCCTTATTATTTTTCTTTCTACTTAATGATCTTTAGATTTTGTTCCATAAACTGTTGGTTTTTAATTACTACTAGATAATTCAAATATTATAATGAAGAATAGATTCCTTTTATTTTTCTTTCAAGATATTTCAAAACATCATCAATAATGATTAATTTTTCAAAAATAATTTCATAATTCTGATGAAGTGAAATGGTTGGTTCAACAATAGAATCAATATCCCTGACTTGATATTTGAAGAACTTTGTGAAGTTCTTCAGCTTATGTTCACAAATATCTATTTCTTATCTTATTTATTTCAAAAATTCCTTGAAATTTTCTATGGAATAAATTAAATAAATTTTAGATTCATGAATTTAGACATGTAACATATGATTTTGAACAATTTTTATTCTTGTATTTCATTCGGGAATCATACTTATATTATGATTTATCCTTTTTTTCATGATCATATCTATATCTAACTTCCGATTGAATGACCGAGCTATTACTAAAGCTATGTATTTAGAAGAACTTTCCTTCTTCTTATTCTTATTCTGATCTTTAGATACAATCAGATGAGAGTTTTATTCTTTGATATCTTTAGGAGAGGAATCCTCAATATCAACATGATCACCATTTAAATAATTTATACCATAAATAGTCCTCTCATAAGAATTTGATGAGGAAAAACTCGAGTTTGAGATTCCTTCTGATGAAACTAGATTTGAAAGATTTTTATTAGAATGTGAAAATATAACTACAGTAGACATGTACACTAAAGATTTAAGTGGTGGTAAATCTTATACTACAATATTCTTATTTGATTGAGCCTCACTTTTATTTTCAATTTTTTTTTCAATATCAACCACTTTTGAGAAAGCTTCTTCTAGGGAAACTTATGCTTGAGTAGATGGAGGAGCAAATTAAACTTCATATGGTTAGATATATGATCTTTAAACTTTTGCTAGATTTACAACTGGACTTCCAATTAACCAATTAGGTGAGGGTAAAGATGATGATTTTTTTAATTTTTTAGTAGTATAATATTTTCCTTTCTCTACAAAATATAAATTTCATTTCAATGGAATTTCAGGAATAACATGTTTCTTGATTATTAATCCTGGAATAATTACTTTAGAAATACATGATTGCTTCAGTTTCAAGAAATAATTATTCTTATTTTTCTCTTCCACCAAATTCTATTCCACATATTCTTTCAAGGTCTTAAATTTGGATTTTATTAAATCAAAAAATAGGTTCCCTAATGCTCTTTCTTCTTTATTTTTCTTTTATTTCTCAACCTTATTTTAGGAAACCACTATGGGTATCTATTAACATTTTGATATGGTCATATGAAGGACTGATTTTTGTTTTCAAGAAATATTTTTGGACTTCTAATTTAGATTTATTTTCTTTTTTTATTTCTATAAATGTATAATAACTTTTTCAGTTTCAACTACATCAATTGATTTAAGCCTTTTTACAAAATATTTATCTGAATTAGAAACTTAAAATTCTTTACTCTTTGAAATAATATAAACTTATTGTTCTCCAACTAATTTTTGAATATTCATAGAAGAAACTATAGATGATTTTTCTACAAATATATTCTCTTTTTATCATACATTAATCTCATTTTAGAGAATCCCACTACAATAATAGGATTCTATTTCCGTATTTCCATATGTGCTTAATTTTAAACATCTTCCTCCTTTAATAATTTTACATGAAACTATTTACAAATTCTTTAATAAAGTCATATCTTCATCTTAACTGATCCACTCTTAATTTCTTCAATGAAAAACTAGAAAAAAGTACAAGATTCATCTTGTTGGAATTAATTGGACAATCCAATAGTTAAACATCCCAAATCTTAATAATATATGTGTCTATTTTAGTAAAATAAATGATAAGATCCACTGGAATACAATTCTAACTTTAGGTAGAAGGTGACTAGTTTTTGAACTTTATCATAGATCATAAATAGTTTCTTTTCAGCTTCATATTTTAAAATTTTTCTATAAAATTTAGAAATTTTTTGATGAAAAAACAAAGATTCTCCTTTTAACGACACTTCCATAAATTCAATGAACTTTTATAAATTTATAGTGATTTTTAGACAAAAATAACAAATGTTACCTTCTTAGTACCTTCTTATTCTGAAAAACGTAGCTGGACCATAAAACTATCTGATCAACAGTGGGTAGTACAATTCATTATCTTCTTTTTTAGAAACCAATTTCCTCCAAACTTTAAAGGTAATAATATATTTCAACATAAATTTATACTTTTCTAATAGATTATAACTGATTAATATTTCTCAGAAAAAATTTATGGTTATGATTTATCTGAATAATACCATTATCTAATCAGAAGATGGAAAAAATTTAACTAAAAAGATTCAATATATTCACTTATAATAACATTGAATACATCCAAAAGAAACTAGGTCTGCCTATTTATAAAGAAAATTTTGATAACATGAAAGGCCACCATCAATTTTTTTTTGATTCGATAGATCAAATTGAAACCTACTAAAAAAAATTATTATATATATATATTTTTAATGATTCATTTAATTTTATAAATTTTTGATGCTTTACTAATTTGAATGAAAGTTTAAAAATCAGATAAATAAAAAATATTTAAAAATTTATATAGAAAAATTTAAATTTAGGTAGAAATGAAATTTGAAAAAAAAAACAGTATTTTGAAAATATGATAAAAACAAAAATTTAAATTTAGTTAGAAATGAAATTTAAGATTAAATAGTATTTTGAAAATATAATAAACATATAACAATTCTTAAAAATCTAATGAAATAATAATGTTTTCATAAAAAATTTGGAAGTTATCTTCCATTGATGAGAGATGTGATATTATTCTTTTTGAACATGGTTCCTTAAATGTTTTGACATAAATTTTTATTTTTTTGAAAATTAAATAATTGTTTAAAATTTAGATAAAAACAAATAATAGTTACCTCCTAAATAAAATAAATAAAATAAATATATTAATCAAACTAAAATTAACAAATTTATAAAAAATTAAATATTAAATAATAAATGTTATCGAGTTTTGAAAATATAAACAAGAAATACTAGAGGAACTGGTGATATATATTCAATTTATAGTGTGAAGTAATTAACTTCTGAATTATTTATTAAAAAAAAAATACTTTTTTGGACTATAATTATTTTCAAACAAAATATTATGAACCCATATTTGAGTAGATCTTCAATGCTCATAGACAAATTTTTTTGATGATATAAAAGCCTCATCTTGTCTGAAATATTGAACTCTATTAAGGAGATAATTTTTCTTCAATTTTTTCCTTGTAGGAATTAGGTACAGTAACATTATTTATTTGAAATATAATTGTTTTTCCTGTATGAAAAACTTATGATTGTTTTATTTCCTAATATGGATGCAGTTCTATTTTGTCTTATTTAACTATACATCTTTTTTAATTCCTTTTTTCCCATGGTAAAATTAGTTAATATATTTTTTAAGATTTCAATCTCAGACTTTAGTTTGATAAAATCAGTATTATCTTGAGAAAAATGAAAAATTTTAGACTTTTATTTATTCTTCTTTAGTTTATTTGTCTTAGTATTTTTAGATGCAATAACTTTGGATTTACCATTCAAGGAAGCACTAAGTTTTTCAACCTTCTCTTTAGAATTTTACAATTCAAAAATAAGTTTTTATTCTCTTTTATAAATTATATTAGCTTATCCTTAAATTTTATAAACTTTTTTTCCATATATTCTCCTTTAATATTGGTATATTTCTTTTACAACTTTTAGTACATATCTTTACATTCAGTAATATAAGTTCTCATTTCTTCAACACTTCCAGAATCTCTTTCCTTATCATTTAAACCAGAAGAATTTTTATGATAGGAATCATCTTCAATTTTAATATTTGAATCATAGAATCATTTAAGGTCTATAGAAAATTTTTCAAGAGATTTAATATTAATTATTCCCATGATACATTTTTCATTTTTAACATAAAATTTAATGATTTCTTTTTTCTTTACTATCTTTAAATGAACTATCTAAAGTAGAATCACTTTTACCAATATTACATGTATCTATTTCTTTTAAAATTATCTTATTTTTATTATTAGAATGATTTTTGGACGATTTAATATCTTTCCTTTTAATCTCAGGATAATCAAGTCAAATATGACCTTACTTTCTCTATTCATAACAAATTAGTTTCAAAGTATAACTTTTATATTTTCTTTCCTTAGGACAATTTATTCTAAAATTATCCTGATTTAACATTATTCTTTCTAGTTTAATAAGTTCACCATCATTTAGTTTACACACACTTTATCCAAAAACTTTTCTAAAATATTTCTTAGATTTTATTATTTTACAATTTCTAGTATATGAAATTCTAGAAATTGTAAAAGAAACTCCATTTTATTTTCACCTTTTATGCATCACTTTTCAAATGAATTTAATATTTTATAATGTCATAGTTTAAGTTTCTTAGACTTAACTTAGTAAGATGATTTGTATCATATATGGTTGTTCTTTTAGATTCTTATTCTTTCAATAGGATATGTGTAACTTTATTAATAAGATGATCAATAGATAATTACTTTTCACCAATGGATTGTAATATATTTAATATTTTAATGAATCTATAATGAATTTTAGAAACCTATTTATCTATAAAAAAATAAAAGTATTGATAATATGATCTTAACATAACTCACTTAGTTTCAAGAACTTTTTAAGTTTTGAAATGAGTAACTTAAATATTTTTCTAGATTCTACATGTAGTTAAACTTAAAGATACTCGAATTTATATATTTAATTAAATAGAACCTATAAATATATTCCTAAATTTTACGTTTAACTTAAATTCATCCTTCTATTCTCTTGAAAAAGTATAAATTTATTTCTCTGATATTTTTTGTCACAAGTAAGCATTAAACAATTATTAAATTTTGTATTTTTAATAAATGTTTCCATTATTTATATCTAATATTCAAAATAATTACCATAAAATATAGGTCTATTTTGATTTAGGTTGTTGATTTATCCGAAATGTATATATTTCATAGATTAAAAAATTCACTACACACTTTTAGGTGAAATGAAACTGAAATATGAAAATCTAATAGAGGAATGAAAAATTAGGAAATAGAAATATTAGGTTCAATTTCTGATATAGAAACCATCTATGATAGAAAATATTATATCTTGGAAGGTATATTAAATATACTATAAGAGGGGAGGGGGTGAATTGTATTTTGGAATCAATTATAGATTTTCATCCCCCTCAAGGAATAAATGTTTTGGTATTACAAATAACCAATAAACCCACAAGATAAAATCAATGTAACTATATTTAGGAATTAGTATTTTCCAATTATCGATGGAATTAACATGCACAACACAGTTATAAAAACAATCAATATTTAAAAAAAATGTTGATAAGATTGTTTACATAGTGGAAATTTAAACAAACTGAATTATAGAATTTGAACTATAAATTACAAATTAAATTTTAAAAACTAAACAAGGAGTAATGGTTAGATAATCAAGTAATCTTTTAAAAGTATATTATTAAAAACCTCACTTTTAAACCCAAAAAGTTATATATTTAGACCCAATCTAAGGTATCCTTGACTTTAAACCAGCTTGTGCTTGCATGAGAAGCCTAGCCAGACAACCATGAAAAGGTGGAGAGCTACTATCATGATGCAGACGCTGGGGAGGGGCAGTTCATTATTGATAGTCTGGTTGAATTCCCTAAGACCTTCGGGTCATGTAATCTCGAAAGCCTACAGGCCTTATAATCTATGAGCCTAAGGACCTCGTAAGGGTTCACCCTCATCCCTTGAAAGGGGGGTTATCAAAAAATCAATAAAAATGAAGGACTTCGGGCCATTCAGAGCATGAGGTGCAGTTCAATTTATAAGCATTATTGTAACAAACATCAATAATATGATTCCACATATCTTAGGGTCAGTTGCAATAGTATCAGTAATAAATTTATTATTCATATTATAATCTATTCATCCTCTTTCTATATCTATCGATGCGTTTTTTTAACACCAATACAATGCTATGAATAAAAAAATGGATTTACATATTTAATTTATAAAACCATAAGATATCTATATTTTGAGATTTCTAAGATCCTATCATATTTTCATAAATCCTCAAATAATCGATATTTCATAAAACCTTATATTGTTGGTATGTTTTATAAACTATTTTATATACTGAAAACATCAAATATAAAACAAAAAATTTAAGTCAGATCAAATTCTTAAAGAAGTGTTTGGTAGTTTTCAAAACATGTGAAGTGAAGTGAGTCAAGGACTCAACATAAATGATATTTCTTTATTTATTGAACTATCAATGAATTTATTTTCAACCCAAAAATCACCTTTCACCCCAAATAGACTTTTTTATGATGATATGTAGGAAAATTGACATGCTCTACTAATGAAAAGTAATTTATAAAAAATTCTACCACTTCCTCAGAAATATATTTCTCATCAATAGAGGATTCTAGTTGATATGGATTCTTAACATACCCCCTTCAATATCTTCATATAACTTTTAAAATGATACATCCAACATAGATATATATGACCAAAAATATTTATTTCTCATACCAAATGAACCATTAAATGAACCATGATATCAAAAAAAGATTTTGGAATGAACATTTTTAGTTAACAAAATATATAAAATACACCATTCTCTAAATTGTTCAATAAATTCAGATCCATCACTTTGTTACAAATGGAATTTAAAAACTAACACACATTGATGATAATAAATTTAATAAGTATGGGTATTATTCCATGTAATGAAACTAGTTGAAGATGTTTCACCACAACATGACAATCATGAGATTTCATGACTATTAACTTCAAATATTTTAGTGGCACAATTTTTTTTAGATTTTAAGAATAACCCTGTGGTACTTTGATACCATGGAGGCACTGGAAAAAACTAATTTTATAACTCTTGGATAATACCTGAAAATTTGTAGGTAGGTATTTTCATCTTTATTTAGGAGTTGGGAGCTAACTCTAAACACATTCCCATTGATAGTAAGTCTAATATTTCATTCAACCTATCCTTAGCCTTGCCTTTAATATCTAATAATGTTTGAATCAAACTATCCAATATATTCTTCTCAACATGCATGAAATCAATATATTTTTTGAAATCATAATATCTCCAAAAATGAATTTTAAAAAATAATGATCCTTTATTTCATATATTTCTATCATTACTAGGTTTTTGTGTCTTCCCAAATACAACATCAATGTTTTTCACCCTCTCAAAATGTTTATTAGTTGATAAATTATTTGGAGAATTATAAAATTCTTGTGAGAATTTGAATACCTTTTTAATATTCTATATTATTTATCTATAGAAAAAATATTTCAATGAAACATGCATACTATTTTCCCCCACATTTTAGTTGATAATATAAATCCCCTTCTTCGTAAATTAGAGAAGCTTTATTCTCTTCAACACCGTATCCCAAAAAAATTTCCATATACTAGGAATTCATTTATAGATAACATAATAATCAAATGTAATTGAAAATATTATATTTTATAAGAATTATACACTCTAATATCTTCCTCCCATAAAAGATTCAAATCATCAATTAATGGTGATAAGAAAACTTTAATATCATTTTCCGGATGTTTTGGTCTAGAAATCATTAAACTCAACATGATATATTTCTCCTTCATACAAAATTATGAAGATAAGTTTTGAATTACCAATAAAATAGTTCATGAACTTTGATACTAATGGTTTGATATAGATTCATTCCATATGTGCACAGTCCAAGTATGAGATTTATAACTTTATTTTCGAAGATAGGAAACTATTGATCAATTTTCTTCCATTATGTAAAATCAACTGTATGATGCAATTTTCCATCAAATACTTTCTCATATTTTTACCATATTAACCTTTTTTCATCATTTAAATTTGAAATTAAAAATTTTAAATGAGGAATTGTATAAAAATACCAAATTATAATAGAAAGAGTCTTGTTAATTACTATATCAACCTATGATTGTTATTTCAACTTACATTTTGATATACCACATTTAGGAAACTTTGACATAATTTTTTATCCATTCCTTTATATAACACGATCAGTCAGGTAGGCATGTATCTTTTTGTACCTCAAATAAATTAGGTATAATATTTTATTCATATTATAATGTGAATTTAAAATATTTTTTTCTTTAGGAAGTATGTATTTCAAAGACTATAGAACCTATATAAAACTCTTATCACTCCATTTATTTATGGACTTAAAGTTATTCAATATAAACACTATTATTTAATCCATACATTTCATACAATGTGGATTTAATGGTTTTTCATCAACACTATATAGGTGCTCGATCATCAGGGCTTTCTCAATTTTCTATAATCCAATATCATGAATCATTTCTTTAATTTGATCAAACTTATTATCTTGAAAATCTTCATCATCAATAAATCTTGAATTCTGCCAAATTTCACCATACCAAATCTTAGGACTATAAATCAGATTAAAACCATGAAAAATTAAATTATATTTGATTTATTTGTTGTGAAATTTTTTCATATTTAAACATTTCAAACATGGACATAAAAAGAGGCCATTTTTTGGAACATTTTGTTTGGAAAATTCCAAAAAAGAATCAACTCCTTTATTATATTCATCACCAGTTCACATTTTTATTAATCCAAAAATGAATTATTATCACCTATTAAAAATTTAAAGTATTTAATATAAATTAATATATATTGATACTAAATTTCAAATTTAATTTTATAAATAATAATACAAATAGATAAATATCATAATATAAATGGATAGATGATTTTTGAATGTCTATATTTTTTTAGTTTTAACATATATAATGGGAATATACACAAATGTTTTATAATTAAAATATAATGTTTGATGAAAAATTTTCCTTATATAATAGAAAATATAAGAAAATACAAAATATTATAATGTCAGTTCCATACACTAATTGAAATAGTTTTACAATGTCCTTTATTATTGTTAAATGTAAATAGTAAAATATATATTCAACCCATACTATATAATTTCAAAGAGTGAGAAAACATGAGGTTACAAAAGTCATGATAGATTGAAGGGAATGAGTGACCTAATAAAATGATAATAATACGAGAAAAAAAAGTTTGATTTTTGGACATGAATTGAGATAGTTAATCAAATATTAAAAGAGTAAACTATTTTCTACATGATAATTGGAAGGGAATGAGTGTGAACTAATAGGTAAATAATTATACAACCTATTACATAATCAAGGGATGTATTAATTAATTATTAATTTATAAAAAAATTAATAGTTTAACGTTATAGAATCATTATATAATAACGTGAAATCCCTTCCTCCTTAAAATATTCACGGTGCTAGATAATTTTGACTCAAAATTTTGAAACATGATGGATCATCTAAATATATATTCATCATGCACATCAAAGTGCAATATGAACTTTAATCATAATGAAATATTTCTTGGGGAATATAAAATTTTCATGGGCTCAACTACTATAGAGAAACCTTTTAAGTTCATTTTGTACATAATCCACTATACATTAAACATTTAATATTATATGACTATTAAAGCATGAAAACCTTTCATGATAATGAAAGCAAGTAACTATCCCTAAACACCAAATCATTGAATAATCATTGTATGATTTAATTCTAATTAAATAAAAAATCTATCATCCACGACATAAAATAATAATTTAAAACTTAATTAATAAATTAAACATACCTTAGGTGTTGTAAAAAATCCAAAATAGGGATAAATTCCATGAAAAATAAAAATCAGAGAGGACAAAGGCTACTAAGGATGGTGACAGAGGCGATAATGAAGGTGACATCGATAATGGTGGAGGGTGTGGGTGGCGTGATGGTAGTGGGTAAGGGTGAAATTCATAATGGAAACAATGAGGAATAAGAAGAGAGATTAGATACACGATGTTTGGAATAAGGAGATTAGTTTCATCAAGAGAGTAATCGATTAGGTGACTAAAAATATAAAGCATGGATTGACTTATTACTTTTTTAAATGATTTTCTATGTCATTTATCTTATAAATGACATATAAAATATTTTTTCAACTTCGGTATCCCATAAATGATGTAGAAAACATACCAAAATGATATTTTATGTTGTTTATCCTATAAAAAATGTAAAAAAATCATCTATAACATCATTTTTTTTATAACTGATGTTATAAGTACATTGAGTTGAATAATTTATTACACCAGTGCTTATAAAAAAACCCATGTGTTAAAATTTTATTATCTATATCGTGTAAGGGAAAAAGAGTTATGATATTATAATTAAGATCTATACATCCTAACTGATGACATAAGTTTGATAAAATTAATGAAATAAAAAGTTTATGTTGTACTTAATCGGTAAAAGTTAGTCACCCCTAATTCACCCCCCTCTTAGGGTGATTTCACAATCCACTAAGACACTAAAAGGAAAATTTGATTATTATATATTTTCATCTATATTATATTTACCTCATTCCTTTTATATTCTATTACATGTAACCTATCTAGGAAGAGTTGTCATGAAATCATCTATATAGTGACGGGTTTGGGAATATCTTCTACACGACTCTTTGAAGTAGTCAATTTTTTTTATTAAAGAGTTATTAACTTCTGATTTATCCTTCTGGGTGAAATTATTATTCATCTTAAGATTATTGCTTCCTTTTATTTTATAGTTTCTCCCGTTCAAATCATTCCTTATATATGGAAGCATCATGTTGTCCCAATAATTGCAGGCTTTGTGTCCATAGATCCCATAGCACCAATAATGTCCTTTGGACCACCACCTCCCCGATTGATATATGTTTTAGTTGTAGAACTGTCAAGGAGGTCCCTCAGAAGATATAACTACCTTTTTCTATTGGAATAGGGGAACTTGATTCTAGAATTTATGCCTAACTTATGTTGGTTTAATGGAAAAACTCCCACTTTTATTCTTAACCCAAACTTTACCTTATCTTTTTAAGGAACCTACACAATTAGTATAATTAATTTATTAACCTTATTAATAGGAGAATAATTCACCTATCTTATGAAGAAATTTTTTTCCATGTAAGATGACCCATCCCTAATTTTTATTACCTTGTCAGAATCATCATTCAACCCCTTTAAAGTTTTCTCAACATCTATAAATATTGAATATGTTTTCCTCAGGTTCTCTTCCTTAATAATAATTTTTTATCCTAGATTGTTCACTATCTTGATCTTATAACTTCAACATTATGATTTTAATTTCCTCAAGGTGATCATCTTCCCATTGAAGAAACTCCGCTTTATCTTCGTATTTTATTTCTCCTTCATTTATTAATAATCAAATTTATTTCTCGAGCTTAGTATTTTTATCAAGATAGACCTCAAGTTTTTCTTTCAAGAGACGTTCCATGTACATTTTTTCACCTTCTTATTCTTCATCACTTAAAGGTCCCTCATGATTAAAATGATTTATGAAGTTCAAAAGTTTCTATAGAACTTATTCATTAGAAGATACATATTCCGATGAGTCGTCATCTTCTTCCCTACTCAAAATACTAATTTTTATTATATGGATGAACTTATTTTTATCATTTTCCATCCTTATAGATTCCTTGGAACCTTTACCCCACTTCTTTTTCTGAGGTTTCCTTTCAGGCTCATCACCCCTATCCTCACTACTCATCTATTTAGGAAAATTTATAGTAATGTGACATATTTTACCCCACATAAAACATTTCAAGAGGTTTTCCCATGTATTTTCCTTCACCTCTTTTAATGTTTATTGAGATAAGGGAAATTATCCTCTTGTAATCATCATAATTTTCAACATCATCTTTTGATTCATTAAAAGGAACATCTTTATAATCTTGTATTATGAGTTTATTCATAGATTCAAAGGATATATATTCCTTAATATTCTTCTTGAATGTCATAGATTTAATTATTTCTTAAGTAACAAGGATGTTTTTCAATTCATATAGAGATAAATTATATCTATCCAACATTGCCGATATTTTAGTATCAATTAATTTGAAAAAATTATTATCAATTTTTACATAATAGTTGAATATGATAGAGTATCACCAAATATTGTAATATTTTTGATGATTTCATTTACCCTTGTGAAGTAATAATTTATAGTTTCTTCATCATCCATATTCTAGTATTAAAAATCACCCCATTAAATTTGGATTTTTTCTTCCTTTACCTTAACATTACCTTCATTGATGCACTCAATTTTATCCCAATTCTACTTAGAAGTTTAGATACCCATCAAATTTATGTAGCCTTTATATGATAATATCATAAGAAGTACATTACAAGATTTCCATCAATTTCCAAATTACATTTTTTAGAAAAATTCATGGGAGAATCCTTTTCTCTAGGATGAAATCCTATGGTTGTCACATCAACCACTTTAAGACCAAGTGGGTAGAGATAGGGTATCATCCTATTCTTATATCCATAAAAATTATTACCATAAAAATTAGTAATTCTTCTATTGTTAATGGAATTTAGGTTATCCATATTCAATAGATAGAATTTATATAGTGAGAAATTTCTCTAATAACATTTAAGATTATTAGGAATGGTTGGACAATTGGGAAGCAGAGGGGTGAATTAAAAACTTATTTTTATAATTTCCAATATCTTAAATTTAACCCATGAAACTTTTTAGATTTATGACCCACTCAAGTAATAAAATAACTATCACCCATAATATTGAGTGCATCAATGCGGTTGCTTGAGTAAGTTTCACGCCAATCTGGTTGTGCTAAAAGGAGTTATGATTGGGGGACCGTTCTTGTAGTTTTTCCATATAGTAGTGGCCCTTGATCAGAAATATCACCCATAATAAATAAATAAATAAAAGTGAAATCAATGCACACAATATTTTTACAAGTTTATCCCTTAATATGGGTTACTACATCCTTTCTGTGTTCATTTATGATACCAGGTCATATATGTTTCAATAATAATTCAATCATCAATTAAAAGTGTTGTGGGGTCATTGTTATCTGAAACCCATAGTGAATACCTCACAAAAATGTCTCACAACTAAATTATATTGGTTCCCATTATTTGAAATAACAACACTATCAATATAAGAAAGATCATTATATCTTTCTGTTACTTGAGTAACAAGTATAGATATTTAGTAATAATTCTGATAGAAAGAACTCTATTATTTCTCGTGATCAAATATTTCAAAAAAAAAAAAATTATATGAAATTCAGTAACCAAAACTCCTAATTCCAGTGCCTCAGTGTGCAGATCTTTAGAATTTAGACATTTCCTCCACAACTCTGAATTATTTAAAAATTATGATATTCTTTGACCAAGTGGATTCCTTGGAATTTATAGGCTTGGATTCTCATAATAAACCAAACTCACAAAAATTTCTAGCAGTAGTAACAGTACGTTTAAAATGAAATCAATCCTTTATACAATCACTTTACCTTTGATAAATTTTGGGAACATGAGCTATAAATTTAAAAACTCATACAAAGTTAAAGTATTTATTCAACCACCATTAATTATTTCAAAGATACCAAAGATTCAATTTTTTAAAACCTCAACCAATCTCAACATCATTAATCTTCAAGTCTTACAAAAATCTTGGCTAGAATCATGAACTTTCCCTTCGTGAATTTTGAATATTTGAAAATTCAACTCAACATCATCATAATGAGTTAGAATTCACATAAAGGTAATGTCCCTAAAAAAATATGGTATTTTATCCTCCATTCCTTTATTTTATAATTTCGCATTTTCCTTAGAAAACTTTAAACAAGCTTTGACATTTTGTTAGAGATTCCGGTGAACCAAATTTCATTGCTCCAACAGTTTTTTCAAGATTTAAATACTCATACCTCAACATAACTCCAAATTTTATTATATTATAATCATTTGGAATTTGGCCATTTATGATTTTTACTAACATACAATGAATCTTTATTCCTATTTTCTAAACTTTTCCATTTTCTAATATCACTTCTTATCTAATGAAGCTATTTTTTTGTCAAGTCAAAATTTTATCTTATGTGACTCTGAGTTAATCAGAGCTATTTATTATTTGGAGTGAGACCATAAATATTTTTTTCCTCTATTTATCTAGTAACTGGATCAGTCTTTTAAGATTATGACACTTTTTTCTTTTTCATCAGACAAAGTCATTAGAAAAATTGACTGCCATAACTTTTAGTGCTTTGACTTATTATATCAGTCAGGGCTAATCTAATATCTTTTGATCAAACAAGATTCCAATTTCTTTGGTACCACCTCATATTACGGTGATTTACCTCTTCCTTATCAAATATTGTGCCAGATTATAGTGATATCATAGACTACTTACCCTTCATTTCACCTTATTCTAGAGCCTTCAATATCAAACTTCCTTCATCTATCTTCTGATAGATTTAAATTTTAATAAAATCTACTTGAATTAAATATTCTTTTTGGTAATTGTGACTTATCTTCCTTTAAAATCCCAATGAACACATTGTATGACTGAATGTTAAAACCACTTAGATATATTTGTGTTCACATTCCCCACAACAGCCTTATTGTATGATAACATCACAATATCCTCGTATCATTTTCTGATAATATAAATTCTAGACCCTTTGACACCAAAAATTAGGGAAAACTATTACAATCAAGGTTATTTTTCCCTTTTCCATTTTTTAGTATGTTATAATTTTTAATATTGAATTAACCTTATGCTCCTTAGAGATAACCATCATGGAATTTACTAAATTTTCAACCAGGACCACCTCCCTTTATCTTATGATCACCCTGACTTCAATATTTCAATGAGTGACTTATGGTCACCTCAAATTCTTCACAAGTAGATCACCACATGTGATCTCAAATTCCAGTAGACCCGACTTCTGTTCCTTGAAGAAAGCATATCATCTGATGATAAATAGTAAACCTTATGAACATATATATCTTATTCTCAAATGATTAGGCCATCACAACTTCATATATTTGGGATATCTCACAAAATCATCTATATTTAACTCTCTTAAAAATACACCATCATATTCAATACTCAAAATAAGTCATTCATCCAAAGTAAATATCCATAAAATCATAAAATCATTGAAAATGAACACAACAACTTCATAACTCCAAGAGAACATCAATTTGACTCAAATTTGAATGCATGTTAATAACTAAGTTAACATCTTGTGGTAAATTTAGGAATCTCTCAGAAAGATAGAAGAAAATATTGAATGTGAGTTTTTTGTGAGAGGGAGAAGAGGGAGCCTGAGCATATTGACATATCAAAATTTTGAGAAGAAAAAAAAGGCTTCACTACTATATTTAGTTCTTGGAGAGAAAAAATGAAGAAGGAAAATTACACTTCTATATTTGGTTTCCAAATAAGGAGATAAATAAGATAATTCTAGTGAGGAATTATATTTATTTGGAAGAGGATTTTTTTGTTTCTATGATTCTATTGAAGATAAAGACTCAAACCCCAATTGAGGAGTTGATCTCATCTATCATTGAAGGAGAGAAAAATATAATGAAGTTCAATGAAGCATCAAATCAGGAGTTATGATGCAAGAAAAGTCCCATGCTGAATAAAGACAGACCATCATGTCTTTAAATTGTTTGAGAGATCCTCACCTCTATAAACTAATCAAGACTTTACTAAAGTAGTGCATAAAGAAGATGAATAGGGAGTGTACCTTGGATCATTAATGATAATTTCAAAACCTTTTAAGGGTTGTGTATCTTGAAATGAAGTGATCGTGACCTAAAAACATACATCCAACGAAAGTGAGTATAGTGGATTCTGGTACATCGATACAATACTATGTATATAATCCTCAAATTATCCCTTGGTAGTGAACCATGTAAAATATATGTGTTCTATGTGCATTAATTTTTGCATATGTATTTATCATTCAATGTGATTGGAAAGAGTATCATAGAAATATTGAGCATGTTCTTTCTAACACAAGATCAAGATATGAATGGTCTAGGAGGACTAAAGAAAAGGAAAAAGTTTTAGTATACACCCAGATTCACCCTTATTAGGGCGCTTTAGTTCAATCTAGTCCCAAAATTAATCCATAATTTTAAGAAAGGAGCATCCTCTAACACTATGTCATTACCACTCAAGCTACAAAAGGAACTGACACGATCTCTATCAAACACATGTATCTTCATACCCATGCCCACTATATAAAGGCTTTAGGTCATAGTGGAAACATTAAGAAAATGACCAATTTTGGTTTTTCATCATTATCAATGAATTAATTCAAAAAATAGACAAATTATACTTAGAAACTCATAGTTGAATCATACACATTTAATTTATAATTAATTTAAAATATGAATTACCTCATCTATCGTAACATCCTTGATCAATTTCCATTACCACTCTTGTTCTGTTGTTCGTTTTGGTGGAGAATCCAAATGAGGATTCCTCTAGATATATCCACACATGCTCCATGAATCATTGAATGTCGTTATAGAAACTCTAGGTGCTAGAGTGAAAGAATTATGTGCTTTATGTTGTTCACTGTCGAGCTCAACAATGTCTTATATTCTTGAGAGGGAGTAAGGAAGCATTTCTATTAAGACCTTGTGAGAATTCTAGAGGATTGTCTTTGTTGTGTCAACAACTTCACAAATGAAAAATAATATAATTTAGAATATATACTTATAGTTAAATATTGATAATTACACGATAGAACTTGTCAAATTATTTAACCTAAGTAAAACTCAAAAAAACAATAATAATAATATTATATTCTATTACATGTATTTATTCTAATATCATATCATAACATAAATAAATAAATATTTATTTAAATGATATTAAAAAATATATATAATTTTCATTGAGTTATTAAACTAGATCCATATATTTGGATGTAATTTATTGAACCTTGAATAATAAAATACTCATTTGATAAAATTAATAAATACTAGATTCAGTAAACTTGTGAAAAAATACTTATTTTAGTATTCATGTAACTTAAATAAATATTTATTTTAATCTATTCACTAAACTAGTGAATAAATAAATATTTATTACATTTTGATTATTTAAATAACAAATTAAATTCAACTCACATATTTTAAACTTGAATATCCCAAGATTGAAGTTATACGATCAACATTTACTTAAATAAATACAATTCCATAATCCAGGAATAAATTTATTCTTAATATTAAATTCAATAGAATTTAATGATTCTTTGGATACACTTTGTATATGACCCTTTAGGCTCATTTCTTAATGACAATAAATGAACTTACCTAAACTTCAAGATTAATGTCTAGCAACACATTAAGACACCCATAGAGAAAGAAATTAATGCAGTAACTACAACAACCTTCTTGCAAATGCAACTATGTAATATAATTCTTTTATCAACTAATATCTCATCAAGTATGATGCATACATGTGTCATCACCATATATGCTCGATTTATCTTTCTTTAACATTTTGAAATGAACATGTTTGTGATCTACCACAGACATGGATTTTGACAAACACTTGTACCTCAATCAAAGGGTCAGAGATATCTTCTTCTATTAATATAAAAGGGAAAACACATTTCTCAACTTATTCAATTAATGTTATATCACTCATGGCGCACCGAACATATGCTACCTCACCTCAAGCATATGTCACCCACTACACAAAAAATTCCATTAAGCGGCGACTTTTTAGTGTTTAACGGCTATTCAAACCACCGCTAAATGATGTGTGACACTTTCTAGAAAGCATCACATTTACATGTGTACCAAATCAATTAACGATGATATTTTCACGGTGATTTTTATGGCAGTTTTTTATTTCCCGTGATTTTTTTGGCGGTGATTTTTTTTATTTGTTTTCTATAATTTATTTATTATTTATGTATGTATTTATTTATTATTTATTATTTACTTATAGAATTACTTATTTATTTATATTTCTATGCAAAAAATGAGCATATATATGTGTGTGTGTGGGGTGTGACTTGAACGCCTTAACTCTTGGTTATCTTGCAAAAACTTTACCACACTAGTAAGCTCATTAGGTGGTGATTGAACAAACTTCAATATACTTGTATATATAGATAAATATATTTAAATATATAATAAATGATAAATATATAATAAAAAATAAAAAAATAAAATATAATGATAAGTAAATAAATAGTAAATAATAAATAACAAATAAAAAATTAGAAATTAGATATAATAAATAATAAATAATAAATAATAAATAATAAATAATAAATAAGAAATAAGAAATAAGAAATAAGAAATAAGAAATAAGAAATAATACATAATAAACAAATAATAAATAATAAATATATATATAAATAATAAATAATAAATAATAAATAAATGAAAAATAAATAATAAATAATAAATAGTAAATAGTAAATAGTAGTAAATAATAAATAATAAATAATAAATAATAAATAATAAATAATAAATAATAAATAATAAATAATAAATAGTAAATAAATGATAAATGATAAATAAATAATAAAGAAACCATAAATAGATCAAAAATAAATAATAATTAGTAATTAAATTCTTAATACTAAATACTAAATAATAAATAATAATAAATAGTAAATAATAAATAAATAATATATAATAAATTTATAATAAATGATAAACATATAAATTATATATAAACAAATAATTAATAATACATAATAAATAATAAATAATAAATAATAAATAATAAATAATAAATAATAAATAATAAATAATAAATAATAAATAATAAATAATAAATAATAAATAATAAATAATAAATAATAAATAATAAATAATAAATAATAAATAATAAATAATAAATAATAAATAATAAATAATAAAGAATAAAGAATAAAGAATAAATAATAAATAACAAATAACAAATAACAAATAACAAATAACAAATAATAAATGATAAAAAATAAAAAATAAATGATAAATAATAAAAAAAATGAAAATAAAAAAATGAAATAAAATAAAAATAAAAAAATAAATAAAAATAATAAAAAATAAATCAATATGTAATAAATAAGTAATAAATAAATACACAAAAAACAATAAATAAATGATAAATAAATAATAAATAAATAAGTAAATAAAATAATAATAATAAATAAATAAATAAATAAATAAATAAATAAATAAATAAATAAATAATAGAGAAATAAATACAATTACATTTAAATTTATTTTAATACAGTTATATATATATATATAAATATATTATAAAAATACATAAATATAAATAAATTTATATAAATGTGTATAAATAGGAACACATAGATATATATACCAGCATAATATAAATAAATATATATGAATTTATATAAATAAACATAAATATGTATAAATAGACATATATATTACATAAATATGTATAATCACACACACATATATTAATTATTAAATATTATTATTATTATTTATTTATAACACACACACATATTTGTATAAATAAATTATTGTTATTAAAATTTATAATTTTTCTATTAAAAACCACAATTAACAAAAATAAACGAGAACATTTAGTGATGTTTTTGAAAACTGCCGCTAAAGGTTGATTTTACTGTAGCGATCATGGTTTTTTTTTCATTATATCAAAGTATGTGATTTGTGATACACATTAATAATAATCTCAAGTCTAAGGACCAATAAACACATTCGTAGAGAGAAATATCAAATGACACATAGAAAATGTGGAATTCCTATTAGTGGGTCTATCCACATTATAAGATCCTAGTTTTTATAGAGGTATAGATCTTATAATTTTGGTCTAAAATTTTGGTTTTATTTAAATAGAAGTCCTTAAGGAGGTCATGAAGGTTTCAAGAGTGTTTTACTTGGTTCGGTATAGTGACCCAATCCTTTTACACATATTAATAATTTTAAGCATAATTATCCATCAAATACGAACCAATGATCAAAAAGCCTAGTGTATTTGGAAGACTAGGTACATAATTAGAAAAAACGAAACTAAAATAAAACATATTTTTATTAATATTCATAATGATATCCTAACTCCCTTTGAGCTCCTATAACTGCATAAGGTAACTTGGGAAATACATAGACAAAATGGGTGAGCTAAAAAGATCTAGTAAGGGAATAAAGATGGAAAAAAGCATAAAACATAAGTCAGAAGACATAACATGATAACATAAAATGCATGGATCATGAATAAACATACAAAGGCGTAACATATAGAACATGTAATTATATTACCATGGAAATATAGTAATGTGGAAACAACATATATCATGACATAAAAATGAGGCAAGGCTAACTGTTAAGATGAGATTACATGGTGGACATAGTCCCATAATGGATTAGGCTCACTCCCTAATCCCATACATAACATCTAATGAGACTAAAAATTACCCAATTAATTGAAGAATTATATGGGAACACCCATAAAAACATGTAAATGTATAATTTTTCCACATAAATAAATAAAACATATGGAATAAACATAAGGTTTACCCATATAAAGAAATGGGTTTTGTAATCATGTCATAAGGCATAACCAAAGGGTGTATCATAATGGTATCCATTAAAAAATGTATTTAATCATTCTTGAACAATCATAAAGTAAAATTAAGAATAGATAATGAATAATGATGTTCAACTAAAGTGAAAACATGAAAAATAGTGTTTAGTAAACTTTAGAAATGTCCAACTTTAGAGCGGTTTAAAGGAAAATATTAAAGAGTCCTTAAAAAGGATAAGGCATAATTATTTCCATAAAAATAGAAATGAACTAAAATTGTTTTTCATGATAAAATTAATGATTTTGGAATTTTTTTTGGCTTAAAATAGTTTATGTAATGTACTTGAAAATGGGTAAGAAGTAGAGAAGTTCCCTTTAATCGAGTTTACTTGTCGAGAGGAATTGAGAAGGGAACCTTTTTAAAACATGTATTTACCATCAAAGAAAGATGAATTAAGCTAGATATATATTTTTGTAACATATATAAATAATATATGATAATTATATAAGAATAAATTAGAGATAAATTGAGTAAAAGAGAGATAAAGCATTACCCAAAGGAAATATGGAGGTTCAGAGAGATCCCTTACCATATATCCAAATGCGTACTGCATTTGCACTTAATGTCTTGGATAATAAAATTAGATTAATTAATTAATTAATTAATAACCTATTAAACATATATTTTATTTATTATATTTTTATTAATTTCATTTAGGGTCATTTTGATGAATTATAATCTTCAATTTCATCGTTTTTGGGAGCGTTCGTTTCATGGTTTCATGGTCGGTTCACTTGTGAATAATTATGTAAGTTCTTGTAAAATTGAAATAAAACTCAAGAAGTGAAATGAAATGGTATTATGAACTTCCATAAGTATAAATTGTCTCATATATCATTTTTTTCTGACATGGGGATGGTTATTTGAGTAAAAACGTTATCATTATGTGGTTAGTTTATTTAGGCGGTTTTACTGATCATCATGAACTAGTTTCATTTTATTTAATATTATATTTATATATTAGTTATAGAACATGAAATAAGTTATAATATACTTATTAAAATCTGATTTAACCATAATAATAGTATTATTACCTATATTTAAGGTGGTAATGGAAAATAAAAACTCATTATCCATGGAGACGGTTAACCACCATAATTTGGACAATGGTTTTGTTTCTTTGTATAAGAGGAGATGAGAAAAGGGTTGGATAGAATATATTACATTATAAATGTAATATTAATTATATAAATAATACTGAATTTATTATTCTTTGATTTATGAATGAGTCGAGGAGAAGGTAGAAGAAGAAAATAAATTAAAAGAGGTAGTTTGAGAATGTTACCTCTTGAATATCACATCCTTGAAGGACTCCTTAAGGAACTTGGAATTGGTATTTTTGTGAGACCAGAATCACTTGGACATGTGGAAAGTGGGGAGTATAGAGTTTAGTAGAGATTTATAAATCTTTAAGGTTTATAAGGTGTGAGGAGAAGGGGTGGTATTTATAAGGGGAGGAGAGGGGTGGTTTTGATTATTATATTCATTAGTTTATTATTTTTGCTCAAGACTATCAATAGTTTTGATTATTATGACTATATAAATTAAATTATTAATGTGAGTTTTAACTAATAGGTTATTACATCATACATTACTCAAAGATTAATGTATTTGGCTTATAATGTTAAATACCATAAATTACCCTATTTCACTATTTATAAAAATTTAACTATTTTAGAAAAATATAAAAAATTATTCCTAACCATTTTTTTGGTGTGTATATTTAAAAAATGGAATTAATTTTATGAAAATAATTTTCTAAATATGAGAAACTAAATTTTTAAATAAAATCCTCATTTATTGGATAAATATCTATTTTAATATTATAATCGATTTTATGACCATTTGAAAAATTATTTATGGTCTCATAAAATTATCTTATAATTATAATACAACTCAAAATTAATTTATAAATACATTTTATGAAAATAAATTTTATTTTAAATCATTATATTTATTATAAAAGTGTTATTAAAGCATTTATGTTTCATAAAAATAAAAAAATTTAATTTATCATTTTGAAAATATTTATTTTGCTATAAATTGATATAAATATACCATATTTTAATTTTATAAGATAACTAAATATTATTTTTAATTTAAAGATCTAAGGTTACTATTATAATAGTTAGATTACTATCACAACAGTTAGGTTACTATTCAAACGGTCAGATTTATAACAGTCATATGGGTTCCGTACTTCTATAAATACCTCTTATTCCATTCATTATTCATTAAATTCTATTTTATCTCAATTTTTTATATAAATTCATATTCAAAATTAATATTTTATCATTAACATTATGTTTTATTTTTTTATCTTTGTTCGTAAGTGCAGTCATTTTAGCGGATCAATCAGATCCAAATTATCCTATTATTATTCTCTTATTTTCTATTTATTATTTTGGTGTAACATTTGACATTATTATTAGTTTATTTTCTGAATAAAATATCATTATTCATTTATGAGAATAATTTTTTGTTGGTTTCTCTATGTGATTTATGTGCTTTATACTACATGACATAATTATAAGAAGATAAATTCTATTGATAAAATTTTAGGTCATTACTTTCAAATCATAGAGTAAGTATTTTTAAAGAAATAGGATGAGGCACACAGGTAGTGCACAATTAGTACTAACTATGGACCTTAACCATTTGGCCCTGTAAGGGAGGATCACAGTTAGCCAAACCATGTAACATAGGCCGCACAACCATGAAAAATCTACAATAAATTACCGAGGCACCAGACATGGTTTGTGCATGATTTTTATAAATGTGATCTTAGACCGTGAATGGTGTGGGACTTGGGACAATGTAGAATTCATGGTTCATGCATAATTTATCTAACCATGTGCATGAACCATGTGAGGGGTGTACATATAAGGACCCTACCTCATACATTACTTAATATTGAGATAAGTCAATAATTCACATTGAGGATCTTTTTAGGTTTAAAGTTTTAGAGAATTAGGCCATAACTATTACATGAAAACTCAAATTTATAAAAGGTGGATACAACTAAAATAATATCTATTTATTCTAAAAAATAAAACCTTTTTAAAAATAAACATGATTTATTTTATTGATAAAATTCTTCTTGACGTTTTACTTTCTCATACCCATACTTATGCCCCATGGAAAACATTTCAAAAACTTGGGATGAGCATAAAAATCTCAGTAAGGAATATAAAATAAGGAATAAAATCGTTAGTCCATGAATATTTAAAACCCATGAAAACATTTTAATAAAATCATACTTTTCAACAATAAAACATAAACTACTTAGATTACATCATGTAATCATAATATTCCTACAAAAATTCATAGAAGTCATAAAACATAAAGGTAAATTTTTGCAACCATATCACACTTACATTGTATCTTTCACAACTACATATGGACTAAAATTCATGGTTACGTTTGGAATACCCATCAAACTATATTACCTAAATATATTAGGAGAAACATTAACCTTTACCTCTATCACATTACCCAATGAATTAGAGAGCTATCTCAGGCTCACCCACCCTCGGTTTATAACAGAACCACCCATATACATAATAAATTACCAAGAACCATAACACAATCATAACACATAAAAAAATCATATATTAAAAATAACATTTCCACTTTGAAACCACATTTCATCATTACAAGCCACATAATCATAAATAAAAGCACATTATTTTAAAATAAAATGGTAAAATTTTAAAGTAAACATCAATACATAATAGTGACATAAAATCAAGAAATTTAGTTCATGGCATATATGTTAAATAAAACATTCTTGGTTATTAAAATAATCAATCCATTTTGAAAACACAATTAGAACATTAAAAAATGATTTTTGGATCAAAGTGTCCCATAAAACTTTGAAAATTTTGAAAGGAACTCAAAAATAAATTTTTTAAAACATTCATTTCTATATAAATACATTCATGAAAACCATTTTTAAAACATGGACATAAAAGAGAAGGATTTAGAAGATTAAATATTTAAAACATTTAAAACGATGTTTTAGTTAAGGAGTCCCTTAACACTTGAGAATTTTTTTTATAAAAATAATTAAATATTAACATTTTAAAAAAGTTAATATCCATTTAATATTGTAATCCATGATATAAAATGTAAAAAAGGTTATATATACACCTTATAGGATAATAAAGGTACACAGTATCAAGATATGCCTCAATGAAAGGAGATTGAGAAGAAGTCCCTTATAAAGACCATAACATTAGATTAAGGATAAATAAATGAAATTACTATGTGTGAAAATAAAAATAATCCCAATATGAGTGGATATTCAGTGTAAAATAATCATAGGTTATTCACACATATTCTTTGAAAAACAAAACCAATGACATGGATATTTAACTCAATGAATGGATATTGAGTTAAGATTTTCCTTACAAAGATAATTTTTTAATAAAATAGACCGATTATGTGTATTCACTATAAATAAACATAAATAAAGTATAAATACAAGATTGGATATAAAAATTTATTTCTCACATAATCATATCACAACATAATCAGGAAGTAGAAGATTAACCCAAAGAATGGAAATTGGGTTAAGAAGTTCCCTTACAAAGTTCGTATAAATGATGTAAGAATTTATCAATGGGGTGATTATGTGTATAAATAGTATATATACACAAAGTTAAGTGTAAATTACAACATAAATAAATAAAAAGTGATTTCACACATAATATTGGCATAATATAATCAATGAAGTATGCGTAAAACCCAATGAGTGAAAATTGAATTTAGAAATTCCCTTACCTCGAGTCCAAATTGTCTCATTCATTATTTATATTACTAAATAATAAAATTAGTTTAATTTATAATTTATTAATAACATTTTTAAAGTTTATTATTCCTTTTACATCACTTATTACCATGTTATAAAAACATAACTATTTATGTTCATATCGGTCGTTTTGTCGATATTCGGTACTTGAGTTGAAAATAAACTTATTTTGATGTAAATTGTCCATATAGTAAAAATTACATCATCTCTAGAATATTATTAATGATTTAATTATCACATATATCCATTATATATATATTTATAATAGTCCATAACATTTGAAGATAATAAATGAAATGCATTTTTTATGGAGACGGCCGACCGTACGTACGCATGAACACTACATTCATTTCCTTATCATATTAAAGGAATGAAAAATAAATGATAAATATATATATATTATAATTATAATATAATATATATTTTATATATTTTACATAATTTCATTAACTCCATCCTTTATACATTCCATGTATGGCATGAATGAGTCATATCACTTTGAGGGGGTGGTAGTCCACACTTCCTCAAATTAAATTATCATATTTACACATTATAGAAAGCATAAAGGTATGTTGTAAATAAAAATTATAGAAGAATAGAAACAATATAAATATAATATATTTAATATATAAATACAGTTCCATAATAACGGCCATCATGAGAGGTGGTAGGAGAAAATTGAACAATCATCGTTTCGTGAGGTAATAGTTCATCGTATACAAAAACAATATGTTATATATCCATTAGATGGAGGTGTGTGTAAGTGTAGGTCAAAAAATTAGAATAAAAACATCCTAGTTTATTTATTATATTGTTTTTGTTATAAAATAATGTAATAAAGATAGTTTTGGTGGTCATAGGAGGAAAGTAAATGAAAGAAGCTTGAGAGAAGACGTTACCTCTAAATCAGGCAGCTCTTTTTGATTTTAGCAAAAAGGATTTAATTAATTACCTTATGCCAAAGGTAAGGATTATAGAAGTAAGTGAGAGATGTTGGGATATTATTTATGTAGAATATTTTTGATCCAAGGGGATTGATAGGTGTGAGTAAGTGGGTAGAGTTGGTGGCCTTTTATAAGAGGGAGGATGGGAACTTTAGGAAAGTATTGAAATATTATTTTATTAAAAATTTATTTTCGAATTATAATAGATAAAAAGAGACCTATTTTGAGGATAAGATTATAAATTTAACCTTATCTCTTGGCTTTAACCCTTAGTTAAATAAATTAACTCTTACCATATCTACTTGTATTTTTACACTATATAGTCAATATAGTTACTATAAAATTCCAAGATAACTTCAAGTGGATCATTAATGAAAATTTTAACATTATATAAGTAATTTTTCATAATATTATATTTTTGTACTATCATATCATTTAATAAAATAGTATTTTTTTAAAAAATTATTTATGTCAATTTTGACACTATTTGGTAATTGATTTTTGTTAAAGCTATAAAAACTTGATTGATTCGAAAAAACTACATTAAATATAATATAAAATGTCATAATAATCCATAAATTTTTTATGACATCAAAATTTTAAAATTACACTTATTTTAATATTTATAATATCATTTATTTGAATCTTTCATTAATAAGGTAATCACTGCATCATTATTATGTCATAAATAAAATTATTTATTTAATATATAAAAATTATAAATAAAATACCATTATGTAGGAAATATTTTCATATTTATAATTAATATTTATATTCAAATATATTAGTTAGATAACCCTATATTAATTTTTTTTAGTAAAAAGATACATGTTTATGTTATATTTCTCTTTACTTTAAATTAATTATTATAACATGTCATCATCACATGGAAGTGGATTCATGGGCTCATAAAATCGATCCAAGGATGATAATAGACTGAAATATCTCATCCAATAGGATTAGGACACGTTTTATGGTAGTTTTATATTATTATAATATTATTTTTTACCCTTATTTATCTGATTTACACTTTAACCATGGCAAATAAAAATAATTACTGAAGTTACTATTCATAATGTATAAAAATAAAAGGGACCTATTTAAATAATTTGGAAATTATGATTCCAAATATTTAATCCATTTTTACAAATTCAAAATATATAAGTTGCAGTAATTAATTTAAAATTAACTCTCATTGTCAAAATGATAAAACATGTTTTTAAAAAGTAATAACCATCAAAAGATTAACATACGTTTATATCTACCTAGCAAGTCCAGCCAGAAGCTAAGATTTTGACCATTTATTAAAATAAAATAAAAAGTACACAAAGAGATGGGCGGGGTCAAACAAAGTGATTTTTTTCCCTCATTCATAAAAAAAGTTAAAGATCATAATAAGACATGTCATTCCCATAATCAGAGTCATCAGCAGTTTCCCAGTCAGATTGAGACTTACCCTGATTGAGGATCTTAAGAATATCAGAATTGAACTTGCCTGGTAGCTTAGAAGAACAGGTATACACAATGCGAGGTGTGTTAGAATATTCCTTCCTTGTCCTTCTCTTTGAGGGAGCAGGAGTGAGGTCCATACAATTATCTGTCTTCCCGTTTCCAGAACAGAGGTCATCTTTGAAAGATATAGGATCACCGCTGTTCGCTTCCACCACTTCGGCCTCAGAGATATAACCCACTTTTTAGATATCTTGGAGGAATTCAAAATATTATAGGTTTATTTATGACAATTAACATGTTCAGGAGTCCCAATTTGATCTAACCCATGATTCGACTCAACAGTCCCATCACAAAGCAATCCTGCACCAGGACTAACATTCATGTTTTTAAATGGAGGGTTAAAATGATTAAGAGACACATCAATAGATAGGATAGAAGATTTTCCAATCTCAAACAATTCAGAGGGATCATTGGATGTGATCTCCTTAGCAAAAGAAGAGGGACCACTAGCAGTTCGCATCGGGGACTTATCCACCATGAGACCTTTGTCTTTCAAACTCGACACCTGAGGGGCAGACTTGCTCACCATATCAGCCTTAGTGGAAACTTCTTTATCGAGAACATCATCATTATGAACAAGATACTTTGACAAATCCACACTCTTTCTCTCGAGATTCATTCTATAGAGAGTAGCTGAATGACCCTTCATACCACATCTCTCACATGAGATCTTCTTCCGACATAACTCCAAAGAATATCAAACAACCATACATTTAATACAGAAATGAGGCTTCCTTTCATATTCAACATCAATATGAATATTATCAGTGGGAGTGGAGAGCGTTACCTTATCAATCAAAGTGGATCTCAGATCAATCTCCATAAGCATTCTAGAAAAATGTCCAAAATGAACCACTTCAGTTTCATTGTCGAGACGAATAGGAGTTCCAATCGCCATACCAATGTCATACAGAATCTTTGGATGCCAAAGGACCCAATTAAGTCCATGCATTTATATCTAATTTCAATTTGAAATTACTTAAAATGAAAAAAATTGGATTAAATGATAAAAATGTAATTCAATTATACTTTAAAACCAATTAAAAGTAAAATCTAACCACATAAAAAAATTAGACAAAAAGGAAGTTTTGAATTAAAATCCCGTATTTTTCTCTATTCATTAAAAAATGAATTTTATCAAAAAAATACCAAAATTAAACCAAAGTAAATTTTGATTTCACACTTCTAAAGAAGAAGTTTATTTTTTCAAAAAGAGTATATAAAATCGGAAAAAACTCTATTTAAGAAGGGTTCTCTATGAAAAGACTGTAAAACTGTATTTTTTTGAAAAATACTTCTTTTATCCAAAAAATGAATTTGTTATTATATCATATCTAGAAATAATATAAGATGAATTTTAAACATTAAATTGAATATATAACACATATTTGTTTTATTAAATAAATATCCATAAATAGTGATATGATTTTATAAACACAATTATTATCTTTTAAATAAGTTTTCATAAAAACACATCCTTTATATTCAATTGGTTTTTATTTACATTTCTAATAAATTTGGTAACCAATGAATCATTATTTAAACATGTGTAAACTATATTTTTCATATTTCATTTTATATTATTCATTCCATCCATTTCAATAGCTAGGTTATAATGTTAACATTTAAATAATAATATTTTGTTGTTCGTTTAAGCTCAATGTAGTGTATCATGTATGATATTGAACAAAGTGTTTATTTCTTAAAACTCGAGATGTTATAGTATACCTATATAGTAGGAGTTCATGTTTCATGAATGAGTTTTCAAAATGTGCATCCAAACCGTGTGACCTATTAGAAATCCTATAAAATGATTATACCCTTTATTAGACACTAAAAGAGGCTAATATTCATTGATTATATAACACATATTTTTCATTAAATAAAGACCCATAAAGAGTGATATGATTTTATAAACACAATTATTCTCTTTTAAATAAGTTTTAATAAAAACACATCCTTTATATTCAATTGGTTTTATTTACATTTCAAATAAATTTGGTAACAAATTAATCATTATTTAAACTTGTGTAAACCATATTTTTCATAATTCAGTTTATATTATTCATTCCCTCCATTCCAAAAACTAGGTTATAATGGTAACATTTAAATAATAATATTTAGTTGTTCGTTTAAGCTCAATGTAGTGTATCATGTATTCTATTGAACATATTGTTTATTTATTAAAACTTAGGATGTTACAGTATACCTAGATAGTAGGCATGCATGGTTCATTCATGAGTTTTCAAACTGTGTAGCCAAATTGTGCGACCTATTAGAAAGCCTATAAAATGACTATACCCTTGATTATACAATAAAAGAGGCTAATATTAATTGATTATATTTTAATATTCATGATTTTAAAAGTCCATAAACACCAAAATTTGTGCATTTTATAAATTGAACTTTATTTCTCATCACATGTGCAATTCATGTTTAGAGTGTGTTAATTTGGGTCCAATCAATCATCATATCGTGGATTAAATTATTTTCATTATTTGAATTTAATATTTTGGGATAAAATTGATCAATTTTATTATAATAATTTGTATTTGAGTATAAATGGATGAATTAAAATATAATATGGACATTTTTGTCCATTGATGCAGAAATTTATGATCAAATCATAATGGTCCTTAGGCCCATCAAATAAAATTTTAGCCCACAATTCAAGCCCAATGAAGCTAAAATTTTAACTGTAGATAGTGAAAATTATGGGGATAATTTAATTAAACTTTTCTCATAGCTAATTATGATTTTTTCAAGTATATACAAGGATCCGAAGTTAAGGATTAAATTATGGGCCACATTTCAGGGACCATAAAATCATCCCACTATTTCAAGCATAAAATTCAAATGGATGATCCAATTGGAATGAAATTTGGATTTATATTAGAGGAAAATTAGAAGAATATATTTATATTATAATACCATAAAATATTTGGCTATATAAAATTCCATATTTGCATGCCAAAAATGTGGATGAATTTGTCTAAATTTTATGGACAACTTTGAAAAGTCCAATTTCCTTTGATTTCTCACCCACATTTTGACTCTCGTAGTTAATGGGGAAGGAATTGATTGATGGGGGATCGATCCTTGGCTACTAATATACCTATTTAAGGTGGTGGTGGTGAAGGAATTGGGGCATCCATGTTTTTATTTTAATTGTAATGTTAAGGTGTCAATTTTTAATCACATGTTCTATTTCTCTCATGTAAGTTTTTAGAATCACATTAATTTATTAATAAAAGTTCTTATTATTCACCTTTTATATTCTTCTTCATATAAAATTTATACCATTTACTTAGGGAGGGAATCAATTTATATCATATTTTGTGAAATTATTCATACAATGGTGGAGTGATCGTTATTTCAATATTTTTCTTCTTTAATTCTACCCTCATGAGTCTACTTCCCGCTTCCATTGATAGAATAACATAAATGGAGGTCTAAAACTCTTATGGGTTGATCCAAGGGATTTGAAATGGGATGTATTGAATGTTATTTCATGCACTTTAATATTTAAATATGTTCATTATTTTAAGATTTCCATTCAATGAGTTACTTTCTTCTTCATCTTCGGTAACTTGAACGATGACACATTTTGAATGCTAGTATGATCCATTTCCTTTGATTGGTCATTAAAGTGATCCTCTAAGTGAAATTATTATTATCCTTGTAATTTTTAGGTATTAAATTGGTGAATTATTTTGTGGAATTATCTCATTGTTTGTATACATCTTTAATTAGTGATATGAAATTTTATAAGAAAACAAATACATCTAATCTATCCCTAGTGACAACCTAGGACCGAATCATCTTCTTTAATTGTTTCCATTAAAATATTTAGTGTTTCATTCTTAAACTCAATCCATTATATTAGTTATGTTAGTATTCTTTTTAAAACTAACACTATAGTTGGCCACTTCATAGCCATCCCCTATCCCTTAAGTATAATTTTCTTCTTCACCCTCAAACACACAATAGATTCATAGTTGGGAGCTATCCTCTTATTATCCTTTTAGGATTTAAGGTAAATCCTTCATCTGAGATATGATTTGATCACCTTTAGTTTTATTGGTAACCCCTCAGTATGTATAGAACTCTATTACCTTATTTTCTCAGTTCATTTCACCATATTTGGCGTTATTTCCATGCGAGATAATATACCCTAATTTCAATAAATTTGTTTAGTTTCTATATTTTCTCTCATTAAAACCCAAATTAGAGGCCGATACTGGATAAGGATTATATGAACATGTCAAGGAAGGTAGTCTACAACTTTTCCCTAAATTTTTACATGTTTATAATTTTTCATCTTTGTGCTACACACTCGACTTTCCTCACATTACCTATAAAATGTGAAACTCATTAAATTAAATACCTATACCTTAAACTATACCTTATATCATACCCATCATCATTATTTGAGGTTGTTTACCTCAACATGAACCAAGAATTAGGGTGGGTTCTTTTATATTCCCTTTAAAATCATCCTTTCTTGAAAAAAATACATGTGGGGTGTGTTTGGGTTTTGGTTTATTAAAGGATTAACTGAAATGTTTAAATTGGATTGTAATATGGATTATATACTCACATGGTCCATTTTATCACTCATAATTTAATTGAATAATGAAATGAAACATGATTAATTGTAAATTTTCATTTATATTTATCATGTCCTATGTTTAAATTTTTAAATGAAAGGTTCCTACTATTATAAACCTAGATCACTTTAAAGGAATGACCTACCTTTAGTAAGAATCATATTCTAGACTTAGAATTCCTTGGAAGAACTAGGAGGGTTCTAGATAATTCATTGACATGACTGATAGTGATACACCACACTAGGGTTTGTTAATGTATTATATTAGTGAATGACTTGGTGTATCACTGATAATTAAACTTCATATTTAGAAAATAGAATGCTAGGATTATCTCATTGGATTCATCTTGATGTCCTTGGAAACATGATCTAATGAATTATCTCCTTGGGATACCAATCATTCTTATCCTAAGAATACCTTTAACATTTTACTTAGAATTAGTTATAAAAATTTATTGTGGAATTTTAAGGGTTCATTCCTTATATTACACTCAAAACCCTATATCCAAGAAGCATGGTTTGTTACTATGAGCTGGTTTGACCCCTTAAGGTAATGGATGCCTAGGTTATTCTTGGATATTACATGATTATATTATATATACTTCTTGAATATTTTCATTGGTTCTTAGGATGAACTAAAATGGTATTATGTTCAGCGATATCTAGATTAGGATGAAGAAAGTATGGTCAGCCAAGTGCCCCATGGGGACCCTGATCTTGATGTAGTTATAGTTTATTCAATACTATTATATTATAAATGTACACTACTACATTTTGTATTAATAGTCTATATTTGTATTAGACACCTTTGGTGGTGGTCTATTGAGTTTTACTCACACCCTATTTAGGTTTCCAATTAGTACCCATACATTTTTTTTGGATCTAGGTAGAGATAAAGGGAAGAAGCCATATATATATGCTTGATCTCTTTAGGGTTGGTAGAAAATGACTGATACAGTGCTTGGGATTCTCATAATATATATTTTATATTTTTTCTACTTTTTTATACATGTATTGTATGTATGATTTCTACCATTTATGTATGTTCTTTTTGTATATACATTACATCATCTGTATATGAAATTGATTATGGATTTGGACTATTTATTACTATCTAGATGTTTATTTTTGCTACCCTATCTTATTCTGCTGTTGTGTTATGTGGTTTCCACTAATTTATTTATTATTACCACCACTATTCTCTATTTATGATAAATAAGGTATAGTATCTCCACCATACCACCATATAACCTTATTACAAGTCGACAGCCTCTAGAATATGGAGAGGTGTGCTTGAGGTCATGTGGTTAATTGGGTTGAGTCACTTAGGAGTGAATTGGGTTCGAGATGTCAATAAGTGGTATTGGAGGGTTTTATTTTCCTTTTCCTTAATATTTTGGGATTGATATACAAGAGACTAGGAAGTTTTAGAACCTTTTAATAAGACATTTATGATAGTATCTAACCCAAGTGTGGGGGAAAATCCAAGTTACCAGGGATGAGACACGCTGCTATGGATTTTGTATGTTACAATTGCACTACTTTCACCATTAAGTGAAACACATGTTTTATGGTTCTATTTATTATAGATTTTCTTATACACTTGGTCCAGTATGGAAATGAAGCATTTCTTCATGCATTATTATAGGAACTTAGAAATTTATATGTTATATATATACACCATGCTATGAACAACTCATTGCTTGATTGCTTGTTTCACATTGTATGTGACTTGTTCACTATACTTTTATCTGTATTAATGTTTCTTATAGTATAAAAGAGAAAATTAATTGTTTACATAAAGTGTTTTTATCAACCTAAGTGTATTTTTTCCATATATCTTGATGGTGATACCTTAACCAACTAATTATGAATTGTTTAAGTCATGGAACTTTAGTTACATGGATTGAAATGTTAGTTGGTTGTGATTAGATGGATTAAAATTGTAATTTATAGATTTTGTGCCTCTATAAATTAGGAATAATATTCCATATAATAAAATCATCGTATATTATCTTGTTACATCCCGATACCAGATGTAAGGGCTGATTGTAGTTACATGGAATACCAATTGTAACTTATAAAACTTATACCTTTATAACTAGAGAATGGTATAACATATAACTAAACCATTATATATCTAAACATACTCAAAATTGTAACTTTTAAAGGAAATGGTTTCTGTTAAATGGGAATTCCAATTAAATCTTAAAGAGTGTTTCCCTCTATAACTTCTAATTGAAACTCTATATAATGGAACCTTTATAATTGAAACTTGGAATCTTACCAATGCCATGACCTTATATTTGGGTAGTTGTGTTAGTGTGTTCTGGGTAGAGAGTCCTTATTATGTCATATTATACTAAGAAAATCCTCTATATCCTATCATTTTTTGAGGTGTATACTTGGTATTATAGATATATGCCTCCATAACGACCTCAGGTCGAGTGTCTAGAAGTTGGTAATGTTCATGCTCCTTAGATGGTGGGACCTAAACTACCTATAGTGTCACTAGTGAAACCTATAGTAGTACCACCTACTATACCTATATTGGGCACTGACTCTCAGCTTTTATATAGTTTCTTGTGGTTAGTGCAGTCTATAGAGGGATCACCACGATTGGTACTGATTATGTTAGAGTTGATGAGAGAGTTCCAAGAGAAGATACCACTTAATTTTTCAAGGTATAGTGGAACCCAGGCTAATGATTCATGGTTAGAGTCCATTTTATTGATATTTGAGTATCTAGAGACACCTATAGAGATGAGGGTTAAAATCAAAACTTATATGCTTCGTGGATCCACCAAGGGATGGTGGGATGTTCTAAATCAGGCAGATCAACATCAAGTCATGGTCTAGAGGGACTTCCATACCACCTTTTAGGATTACATTTTCTTAAAAATGATGAGAGTTGATCGAGATAGGGAATTTATGCACATGGAGTAGGGTACTATATATGTCATGGAATATTTAGCTCACTTAAAAAAACTCCAATGATTTTCACCAAAACTTATTGGTGATGAGCTATCCAGAGTGAGATGATTTAAGGATGAGCTCAGGTGTTCCATCCAATCATAGGTGAATGCATTTTGATTATCTACCATTTCTGAGATGTTGAATCAAGACCTTATCTATAATATCAATCTAAGGTAATATAAAGGTATAGGGCATAGTGGTTTATCCCCTAGGATGGGAAGTGCTTCCTCCATCGACAAGAATCATTGCCTTAGGTTTCTTGTGATAGAAGTGGTAGTTAGAGTGTATTCACTAATAGATATGTGGTATTCCATCACTATTAGAACAAAGGTCACATAAAGGCTTAGTGTGATAAAGATATAGTTTATTGACAAGACTATGGACTAACAATCCATCTTTAATGATTTTTCTATACCTTTACATTGGTCCCTAGTGGGAGAGGATCTGAACTATCTCCATAACATGGAGCAAGATTAGTATCTCCTTTTAAGGACGAGAGTGAGAGTACAACTAGACATACAGGTTGTGGTGGTGGATGATGTTGAGGAATCCAGACTTATGATGTGCAAAATCAGTAGAGTGGACCTGCTCAGGGAGGTCAGGATATAGCCTAGGGCTGTGTATATATCCAGTTACATATAGTGTAGCCTATAACTAAGGAGAAAAGTGTTAGGCCATCTATAGTGTAAGGTACAATATTAGTATCCTTGAATTTAGTAACTTCTTTGTTTGACATATGAACTTCACATTCATTCATATATATCGCTATAATAGAGAGTCTTGGACTTCAAATTGAGTATTTTTTCAAGGAAATGACTCTTGATACTATGTTGGGAGTACAACTAGAAATAATTCTATAATGTAAGGAGTGTCCCCTTGATATCAGTGACTATCATTTCTTATAGAACATTTTCTTCCTCAATATGAAAGGTTTGATATAATTCTTGGGATGGAATAGTTTTTACTTTTCATGACCAAATTGATTTTTATCACTGGAGGGTGCAATTATCATTACCCAAGGGCCGTAGATATGTTTATAAGAGATAATGGGATGTCCATGAATGTTTATTTAGACATGATCATCTAAGGATGGTTGGAGTGTTGGACTATATTTCCAATATTTTCCTTGATGACCAAGGAGTACAACACACTATTTTTCCTCTAGTGGTGGACTAATTCAGAGATGTTCTCCTTGACTAATTTTCGAGGCTACCTATTGAGATAGAGATAGATTTCACCACTAATATTATTCAATGAGTGGATATAGTGTCTATTTTTCCATACAAGATGGATCCTACTAAGCTCCAGTTACTCAAGAGGTAGTCAAAGGACCTAGAATCCAAAGGATTTATACAACTTAGTAACTATCCTTGGGGTTCAATCGTGCTTTATTCTAAGAATTTAGATGGTAAAATAAGGATTTATGTGTATTAATAATGGTTTAATTGGATTACTGTTAAGAACTGGTACCCACTTTCTCATATATACAGTCTCTTTTAGTAGCTCTAAGGAGCTGGTGTCTTCTTGAATATTTATTTGAGATTAGGTTATCACCAAGTAAGGGTTATACCCTTATATATACCATGTACAACATTCTAAAGTAGGTATGGATTGTATTAGTATCCAGTGATGCTGTTCAATAAAATGAACACGCCCACCATTTTTAGGGCCTTGATGCCTGGATGATTTTGTGGTTGTTTTCATGGATGATATCTTAGTATACTATCAAACTTGACATGATCATTCCAAACACCTTGACATCATATTGAGTACACTAATATTGAATAGAATATATGATATTCTCACAAAATTCCACTTTTAGATTGATAAAGTTCACTTCCTGGGTTACATTATATCAAAAGTAGGGGTATTTATGGATCCATAGAAGAAGAAAGTGAAGTTTCTTAGTGCTATCCAATTACTATTGATGTTTTATTAAGATATTTTCATGCCTTGTAGTAGAAATTATAGTATTGAATAAGAAAGGTGTAAATTTTACATGGTATGAAGCTTGAGAGAAGGCCTTTTAGGATCTGAAATAGAGGTTGAACTCAACATCGATCTTAATTTTACTTGAATCAGGAAGATACTACACAATTTATTGTGACACATCAAACATCAGACCGATAGCTATTTTTATGCAGTTAAAACAATTCGTACCATACATGTATCAATAGTTGAGTCCTCACAAGTCTAATTATTGGACACATGACCTCAAGTTAGATTTTTTTGTTCATAATTTACACTTTTGGATACATTACTTGATGTGAGAGTGATTTTTCATATTCACAAACTATAAGATCCTAAAATACATATTCAATTAAGATGAATTAAACATATGAAAAAGGATATGGGTATAATAAGTTTAGTTTTTTGACTTTAATATTGCTTATATGCCTGGTGAGGGAAATGAAGTTGCTGATGATCTGAGCTGAAAGACTCAGTCTCAAGTTATCCAGGAAGCCAATAATGAATGGTTGTTGATATGTCTCTTCTTTCTGAAATGCATCTTGAATTTTAGGAGTTTCATGGGAATCTTATTCTTATATCTTTAGCAATGAATTCATAAATTCTAAATAGGATAAAGAGGTGGTAACATTTATATTTTGAATGATTAGTCTTTAAGGAAAGTGTTATTGGTGAGGAACCACATTTTGTTTGGGTCGTCGATGAGGATAAGATTCTCCATATCAATGTATGTGTTTGGGTATCTACAGATACGTGAGATTAGTTGATGTGTGAATATCATGCTTCCAAATGGTCTGTACATCCCAAAATTGGCAAGATATATTGAGATATGGGCTACTGGTATTGGTGATCTGGGATGAAAAAGGATATTGGAGACTTTTTTACTAGGTGTTCTACCTATCATCAGGTGAAGGATGAACACCAATGACTTGTAGGTTTATTATATCCAATACCCATTATGGAGTGGAAATGGGATGAAATCACTATATATTTTTTGATGTTCTTACTGAGATCACCATGAAGAAGTGACACTATATGGGTGATCGTGGATAGGACGATGAAGGTCACCCAATTATTGCCTATTTGGGAGACCTTATCAGTGGATGATCATTGAAGGATATATGTTTGAGAGATTATATGACATCATGGTGTTCCATGTACCTTCATATTAGATAAGTATTATTGGTTCACTTCTTAGTTATGGAATGGGTTCAAGAAGGCTTTGGGTTCATAGTTACTTTTGATTACAAAATATCACTCTTAGACTAAAAGTTATTCCAAGCATACTATATAGGTATTAGAGAAAATTCATAGAGCATGTGTCATTTATTTTGGAGGATCTTGGGAATTGAACCTATATTTATCTGAATTTTATTATAATAATAGTTTCCAAGAGTCAATTTAGATGGATCTATATGAGGAACTCTATAGTAGGACTTTACATTCACCTATGTGATGGTTAGAGGTAAGGGAGACAATACTATTGGGACCTCATATTGTTCAAGAGACATTGGAGTTGTTATAGATTATCAGGAAACATATGGATTTGTATTAGTTTAGGAAGAAGTAATATACTTATTTTCTCCACCGACCTATAGAGTTTGAGGTGGGAGATCGGGTCTTCTTTCATGTATTACCTAGATTAGGAAATTAACTGATTTAGAGACAAAGGAAGCTGGAACCGAGATTCATCAGGCCTTTCGAGATATTGGATAGATTTAGGATGGTATCCTATCATATAGATATTCCTTAGAGGTTCTAGTACATTCATGAATTATCCCATGTTTCTTAGTTTCTCCATTTTTCAACCCATCTCATTATTTTTATCCTAAGGAATTTGAGTTAGAGGTTGATGATTTTTTTGAGGAGTATATAGTCTATATCATTAATCATAGCATGAGGAATCTTTGAGGTAGGTAAATTTCTATAGTTTGGGTGCTATAGAAGCTTGGATGTGTACATGATGTGAACCAGGAATAAGAGTTTGATGTATGTTCTCAGTGGCTGGAGTTATTCTTCGATGATATTCAACCACCCTCATAAAGGAAACTTGGGGATGGGTTGTTATAAAGAGAGGATGTTGTAAGATCTTGTTTTTTCATAAAGGTATAAATCTTTTAATTTTAGTCTAAAATTTTGGTTTTATCTAAATAGAAGTGCCTAAGGAGGTAATGAATGTTTTAGGAGTTTTTTAGCTTGGTTTGGAGCATGGAATAAGGGTTTTAAAGAAACAAGCTAAGGAACATAGTAAGAACACAATTAGTACTAATCGTTCACCTCAACTATGCGGACCTATAAGGGAGGGGAATGGTTAGAAAAACTATTAAACATGGGACTTACAACCATGGAAAATCTAAAATAAATTGCAGAGGCCCCACACACAGCCTGCACATGGTTTTTCTAACCATGCACCTAGAATGTGTGGGGAGTGGGCTTTGGGAAAGTGTAGAATGCACAGTTTTTGCATGATTTGTCTAACCATGTGCATGAACTAGTGTGAACAAGAATAATAAGTGCACACATTTGGTGTATGATTTTTTAAACCATGTGGTTAAACCATGAACCCTAATAAAAATCCTGGAAAATGACTATTTCCCCCTAGACCCTTAAGTATAATTTTATTCTCCTCCCTCAAAAGCATAGTATCACCATCACTAGGAGCTCTACTCTACTTCTCCTCATAGTATTTGAGGTATGTACTTCATCTAAGCTCTGATTCGATCATCATTGGTTGAGTTGGAAGTCCCTTAGTAAGTCTAGCACTCCATTACCGTATTTTATCAATTTCTCTCTCCATCTTCGATGTTATTTCCATGTAAGCTAATATAACATATTTTCAAGACATTTTTCTAGTTTCTCTTTTTATCTCATTTTATCCAAAATCAGAGGCTGATACTAGATTAGGATTCTACCAACATGTTAAGGTAGGTGGTCCACTAATTTTCCCTAAAGTTTTGCTTGTTTATTATTTTTCTTCATTGTGCCGCATGAAAAAATTTCCATGTGTTGCCTCTAAAATGAACAACTCATTAAATTAAGTGCCTAAACCTTAAACTAGACCTTCTATCATACCCGTCATAATTGTTGGAGGTTAGAGATCTCATCATAAACCACCCCTTAGGACTAGTTCATTTATATTCCATTGAAAATCATTCTTGCTTCAAACCAAAATACACATGGGGTTTGTTTGGGTTTTTATTTATTAAAATTTTGATCTAAATGTTTAAATTGAATTGTAATATGGAATATATACTAACATGGAACCTTTTATCAATCATAATTCAATTAAATAATGAAATGAATCATGATGAATTGAAAATTGTTATGTATATTCCTCATGGACTATTTTTAAATTATTAAATGCAATGTGCCTACTATTATGTACCTGGACCACTTTAAAGGAGTCACCCACTATGAGAAAGACTTGAATTCCTGACCTAGAATGCCTTGGGTGAACTCATAGGGTGACATCTAATTCATTGATGTAACCATTAAGTGAGGCACCACACTAGGGTTCATTCAATGTCTTATATTAATGAATGATATAGTGTATCACCAACGATTTACCTTCATATTTGAAAAATAAAATGCTAGGATTGTATCCTTGGATTTCTCTTGATGTCCTCGAACACACAATTCCATGTATTATCTCCTTAGGCTCCAAATCATGCTTATCCCAAGATTACCCTAGACTTGTTCCTTGGACTTAGTTAGAAATACTTATAGTGGAATGCCAAGGGTTCATCCCTTTGATTACACTCAGACCCTTATAACCAAGATACATGGTTTACTACTATGAGGTGATTTAACCTTCCAAGGTTAAGGATTCCTAGGTTCTTATTGGATCCTATAAGATTATATTATATGTAATTATTTATTATGTTACTTGGTTCTTAGGCCGAACTAAAATAGTATTATGTTTAGAGACATATGGCTTAGTTCGAAGTAGGTATGGTTATCCAGGTTCCCCATGAGGCCCCTAAACTCAATGGGGTTACAATTTATTCACCGATCTTATATTATACCTACATACTATTACATTTTATATTAATAGACTGAATTTATATTAGAAACTGTTAGTAGTGGCCTACTGAGTTTTACTCACACCCTAGATGGGCTGCTGATTGGTACCTAGATAGATATCTTGGAGGTAGTTAGAGATAAAGAGAAACACCCATATATATACACTTTATCTCTTTGGGGTTGATAGAAAATGACTAATTCAGTACTGAAGATTATCAAAGAGATAGCTTTTGGATTTTTTTATACATGTATTGTATGTATTACTTCTTCCATGTATGCCTGTTAATTTTTTATACTCATGAAATCATCTATATATGACACTGCTTATAAATTTTGATTGTTTATTATTATCTAGATATTTTTTTCTACCCTATTTTATTCTTTAGTTACATTACATGGTTTTTTATACTTTATTTATTACTACCACCATTATGCTCCACTTATAATTAAGAGTTTATAGTCTCCACACTATATCTCCATATACCCTCACTACTATTTAATAGCCTCTGGTGTAAGGTAGGTGTGCTTGAGTCTATGTGGCAAACCAGGTTTAGTTACTTATGATTGAACTAGATCCGAGATGTCACACTCATAACCTCCCTTATTAGAGATCATCATGTGTGAACTTCATGAGAATAAGTCTCAAAGTATTATGATTCCACATACATCATATATGCCCCATCAAACCGATGTTATCTAGAACTCAAAATATATTTATTTAAGAATATCATCATGGAATCTCTAGGTTTTAATTATAGTGTGGAACTACTATAACCTATCAATGTGATATATATTACAAGGAAATCATCAAATTAATTTCACATAGAAGATAAATCATTACATGATATAAGTATATGAATATATTCTAGTAATCAAAATTATAATGTCAGTTGGTTCTGGGGCACTAAATCCAACACTATATGAAATATGCCTTAAATCCTATGCATATTTAATGTTCATTGGGAAATATCTCATTATATGATATGTATATTCTATAGAGTACTACATGCAAGAAAATTAAGAGATATCATGTGGCCTATTATATGATAACACATTACTTCCTTACCATGGATAATATTTAAACTCTTTAAAAATATTTCATTAAAGACTTTCATTAAAAGGAAATACATGGGAGTATCATAATATCACATAATTGATTTTTTTTGTAAACAACTAGAAAAAATCATACATTTCATAATGTATAAATTATTGGATGGATAACTTGGGAGTTTCCCGAGTGTTTATAAAAGGAAGATAACACTATCAAGATGGTTTGTTTTTAACCCTTGAAATGATCTCATACCTAAAATTCATCTTCCTCCTCTCTCTACATTATGAGATACTAGAATATCATGATAGAGACAAGGGACTTGTCCTTATCATTGGGTGATTTGATACAACCCATTGATATACCACGAAAGTGGGACATCATTAGGATACCTCTTTTTTGATCTTTATTAAACATCAAATGAAGGTAGTAGCGATAGATCATAAGTGTAAGGTACACATATACAATGTTATTGATTTTATATATGCATGATTTAGGGTTTCATGCATGGTTAATCTATTTTATGGTTTCTTAATTTCCTATATTGATTATTTTAAGAGTTAAAAAACCCTAAGAAACCTAAAAATGATATAAAATACTTGAAATTTCATTTAATACTCAAAATCATACTGATATAGAAAATCTAGGCACTGTGTCATTTTTTATGAATTGGTGTGTGTCTTTAAGTATGAATAGAAACCATGTGTGGTGGTATTTAAACTTATTATGGGTGTTGAATCATTCTTATAATGGCCATATCACATGTAAAAATGGATATGGTTTAATGTCACACAAGGAATATGCTGTGTGGAGTTAATTATAGTAAGTGTTCTTATTGTAAGTGATGATGGATTAATCCTACATATGTTTCTTATCACACTTACCATCCTTACATATGCATTGTGGTGATACATTAATCACATGTGAGTTAATATTATTTGTTTTATTGCATCTCTTAGACTAATTCTACACATGACCTTATCATAAGGTGTGATTACCTATGTTACGTGAGATTAACATTAGTTATTCTCATGCAAGACTAATTCTACACATGACCTTACACATACACCTTGCATGAGATTAATCTTATTTAATGTTGCATGTGATTGTCTATGTCACTTAAAGTCAATCCAACACTACTGTTGATTTAATATCACATAATTCTTGGGTTAATGATACACGGGGTTATTTAATATCATGAAAGAGATTATGCATCGAGTTAATCCTATGATTGGTGTAATGTCCTGGGTATATGGAGTGGGTGGAAATCCTCACCTGTTTTGAATTTTTGAAATTTAGTGGGAATAGAAACTTTTCCCTCATTGATTGGAACATAATTATGAGTTTTCTGTTAACTTAAAACCTTGTTTTTATATGGGTTTAGTGGTTTGGAAATTCCTTGGGTGTTTGGATGGGTTTCGGGTGTAGGTTCTGGGCACAGTGGAAGTTCATGGGTGGATATGACCACTTGAATTTTTGTCATTAGCAATGATCAATCTGGGATCAATACGACGATAAATTCCAGACTCCATGAATCAAATCACAGAAAAAGACCAATAAGAAGCATAATCCTGGAACCACAAAAGAGGATCATCATATGTTGGTTATAATTAATTTAATTAATTGAAAATAATTACCTTGATGGAATTCTTTCTCCATTGATGTCTCCGGTCACGATCCGATGTGATCTGTCATTGCATCGTAGAATCAAAGTGTAGGATTCCTCTAGTGGTGATCCACACATGCTCCAAGTATCTTTGGATGTCGCCAAAGGAATCTATGGGTGCTAGTGTGGAGAAGCCTTTTCTTTCATTGTCTGCCTTAGATCGTTTTGATCTGATAGAGGAGGATCTCCCTCTGTCTTGAGAGCGTTTTTGGAGGAAGGAGTTCTTTCGGCCTTGAGGGAATTCTCCAAAATTATTGTGCACAACTATTAGGGAAAATTGTTAATATTGTGAGGATATTTATAATTAGGTTAGAGGTTATAGATTTATGACAATAAATAAATGTGTTACACATTTTATTTATTTCATTAACTCTTATTGAAAACCCCCATGTCAAATCATTAATTCCTTGACATGCACCCACATTGATTATAATAAATATCATTTTAATAAAACAATATTATTTCCTCAAAATCCAGACTAGAAAAACTACATGGCGTGTAATCATTAATACACGACGTTTACTCATTTTTCATTTCCTTTCCAAATTGAAAACTACACAGCATGTACATTCAATGTACACGACGTGTATATCTTGTTTTTAATTTTACTCTTCCTCCAACATTTAAACGATTTAGTCTTCCTTGAATAATTATTAAACCACATACAGGAATAATCTTTATTCTACTTGAGATACTTGGATACACTTAGTGTGTGACCCTCTAGGCCTCTTTCTCATTGGCATTAGGTGGGCTTGCCTAAAGTCCAAGATTACTATCTAGCAACGGGTCAAGGCACCCAAGAGAAAGAAGTTGACACCGCATTGACGTGTCACCTCATACGAATGATTACCATGTAATTTAATCCCTTTGTCTCAATATCTCAAATCATGTAGGTTTCATGCTAGTGCCATCAACCCATGTGCTCAATTATTCTTTCTTTGAATTTCTAGAATTGAACTTTTCCATTCCTTACCATGGACATGGATTTATTTAGGCTATATCAATTCCATAAAAGAGCTTTAGATATCTACTTTAGTTATGGAATAGAAGGGAAAACATCCTTTCTTGCATTATCTATTAATTTAGTATCACTCTTGACGCACCCAACGTATCCTACCTTGCTACGAATAGTGTGTCGTCACAGTTTTCGTCAATACATCTAAGTGTGTGAGTTGTAATACCCATTAATAATAATCTTAAAGTCTATGAACCAATACACACATCCGCAGATAGGAACATCCAATGACACTATGAAATGTGGACTTTCTACTGGCGGGTCTCATTATCATAATATCCTCCTGGATATTACCAAGGGCGCACATCATGAGAAGGTGCCTCAAAGTTTTATGAGTCCTCACCCCTAATGGCCTATATTATTTGAGTCCCTCAAATAACATTATCCAGCCATAGAACATATATTCCAGAATAGTGTTATGGCACTTCCGGGTTCTCATCATAGTAGGGATCTACTATGACCCTTTAATGAAACAACTATCCTTAGGACATTATCACATGCATTGTCATGCAGAAGAACAATCAAGATGAGATAAATCATTCATTAATGAATAAAGTACAAAGTAATTGGTTCTAGGCCACCAACTCTAATAGACTCCCATTTGGACTAGAGCCAACTGCTAACAACCTTTAACCCGCTATCTCTCAATGATATTCATGCTTCTGTTGAGATAGGCATTTATTCATGGGGTCTACCACATTCTCTTCCATGGAAACTCTAATCACTACAACTTCCCCCCTTTGATATAAATCCCTCAATAGGTGATACTTATAGAGTATATGATTTTTCCGTTGATGTGACCTTGGTTCTTTTTCAAGAGCCACCATTGAAGTATTATCACAATACAATGTGATAGGATCTTTACTACTAAGTACCACATAAAGCTCCTGGACAAAGTTATGAATCCAGACGACTTCCTTGGATGCATCAAAAGGCGCTATATATTCAGACCCCACTGTAGAATCGGCGACAAATAGCTACATTGAACTCTTCCAACTCATAAATCTTCCATTGAGATAGAAAATATATCCAGATTGCAACATTAGATCGTTCTGATCTGTTTGAAAGCCAACATCAACATACCCTATGATGAAAAGCTCCTCGTCTCCTCCATACACCAAGAACATATCCTTAGTTCTTCTTAGATACTTAAGGATAGTCTTAATAGTAGTCCAATGTTGTTCTACTGGATCTGATTTATATCTTCCTACAATGATCAGTGCATAGGCAACATCAAGCCTGATACATAACATGACATACATGATGGATCCTATAGATGAATCATATGGTATCTTACTCATTCTATCTTTCTCCTGTTATGTCTAAGGACACATTTTCTAAGAAATATGTAGGCCATGTGACACTGGAACCAATCCTCTCTTGGATTGATCCATACTAAATCTCTTTAGTATCTGGTCAATGTATGTACTCTGAATTAGTCCAAGCATCCTCTTGGATCTATCACGAATGATTTTGATCCCTAGAATGTAGGCCGATTCACCCAAGTCCTTCATGGAGAAACACTTGTTCAACTTGTCCTTAACTGACTGCAAGACTGGTACATCATTTCCAATAAGTAATATGTCATCAACATATACTACTAGGATAACAACCACATTCCCATTAAACTGTTTATAAAAACATGGCTCACATTTGTTCTTAATGAAACAAAATTCCTTTATGGATTCATCAAATCGTATGTTCCATGACTTGGATGCTTGCTTTAATCCATAAATATATTTCTGCAACTTGAAAACCTTTTTGGCTTTTCCTGGTGTCACAAATCCTTCTGGTTGTGTCATATAGACATCTTCCTGAAGGTTCCCATTAAGGAATGCTGTTTTGACATCTATTTTCCAAATCTCGTAGTCATGGTAAGCTGCCATGGAAAGTATGATTATTATGGATTTAAACATGGAAAATGGCGAGAAGGTTTCATCATAGTAAATTCCTTGATGCTTTCTGAATCCTTTAGCCACTATCCTTGATTTATAGGTGCTAACTTGACCTTCCATGTCCATTTTTCTCTTGAATACCCATTTTCATCCAACAGGATTTACATCAATTGGCTCATCAACTAGAACCCAGACTTGGTTCTGATACATGGAATCCATCTTAGAATTCATAGCTTATAGCCATCTTGTATCTTCTAAGATTTATACTACTTCATTGTAGGATAGAGGTTCATCATTTTCCAACAATAATGATTCACCATCCTCAGTGACAAGGAATCCAAATCTCTTTGGTCCCCTTACCTCTCTTGAGCTCCTATGCAGTACTTGTGTTTCTGGAACCTCTTCTACAGAGACCTATGAAACTTGTTCCTGTACCAAATCCTGTATATCTTGAGCATTAACTTCATCAAAGTAAATCTTTCTCCCACTATCCTTTTTGAGGATATCCTCCCTCTCAAGAAATACAACTTGTCTGGTGATAGTCACTTTCTTGTCTAAAGGGTTATATAGGTAATATCCCGTCGTTTCCTTGGTATATCCTATAAAGATACACCTCTTTCCCTAGGGTGCTAGTTTTTTTCCTGATAAGGCCTTAACAAATACATCGTATCCCCATACATGTGTGTGTAACAAAATAGGTTTCTTTCCATTCCATAACTCGAAGGGAATTCCATCTGCCGCCTTAGTTGGCACTCAATTTAATGTGTATGCTGCAGTTTGCAATGCATATCCCCAAAAGGATAATGGAATATCTACATGACTCAACATTGACCTCACTATGTCAAACAAGGTGCGGTTCCTCCTTTCACTAACACAATTCCACCGTGGTGTATAAGGAGGATTGAGATGAGATAGAATCCCAAACTCCCTTAGAATATTGATGATCTCTTGGTTCAAATATTCTCCTCCTTGATCTAATCTAATATTCTTTATATTCTTACCAAGATGATTCTCTACTTCATTCTTGAATTCCTTAAATTTATCTAAGGCTTCTGACTTATACATCATTAAGTAGACATATCCATATATACTCAAATCATCAGTAAAAGTTATGAAGTAAGAATATCCACCTCTAGATTCTACTGGAAATGGTCCACACACATCCGTGTGCACCAATCCTAGAAGCTATGTGGCCCTTTCACCTTGTCCATCGAAAGGAGGATTGGTCATTTTTCCTTATAAACAAGCGTGAAATCTATCAAGTGGTTTTAGCTCAGTAGAGTCTAAATAGCTATCTTGGCAGAGCTTTGTCAAGCGCTTCTCGTTTACATGACCTAGACGGTGATACCACAACTGGGTGATGTATGATTCATGTGAGTCTATTTCGTTATCGATTTCCAACACTTGGTTTTCATAATTTAATACATATAAACCATTATTTAAATGTTCCATACCATAACATATGCTGTTCTTATAAAAGAGACAACCCTTATTTCAAAACTTGAAAATAAATCCATCCATATACAAACAAGATACATAAATTATGTCCTTGGTAACACTGGGAACATAATAACAGTTATGTAAAACCAAAATCATCCCTGTCGGCAATGAGAGGTGTTAATCATCAATGGATAGCACAGCTAGCCTCACGCCATTTGCAGCTTGAAGATCCACCTCTCCTCTAGCAATATTTTTAAATCTACTTGGTTCCTACATTTGAATACAGATGTGAGTCCCATAAGATGTATCTAATCCCAAATGTGTAGAAATGGAAAGATTACACTTAATAACGAATGCACCATTAGCATCCCCATGCTTCTGGGTACAATTACTCTTCCAGTGGCCTTTATTACCACATGCAAAACATACCACCTCCTATTCCTTACCCTACCTCTGGATCTTCTCCTTCTTAGAGGGACGATTCTTAGGGTCTTCAGACCATTTATAAGTCTTTGGCCCCTTTTCCTTGTACTTCCTTTTCTTATTCACCGTAAGGACTGTAGGTTTGTCACACCCCATGTCCTATCTACATAGATAATTAAGGTCATAAGTTCCAATATACTCTTCTTATTGTTTCTCATGTTGTAGTTGAAAATAAAGCTAGAGAAGGTATTGGTAAGTGATGATAGGATGATATCTGTATGCAACTCATCCGGAAACTTAATCCCTAAGATGTCCAAGCATTCAATATAGCCAATAATCTTGACTACATGAGGCCCAGCTGACACAAACTCTCCAAGATTAGTTGTAAACAAAGCGTTGGAGATCTCATATCTCTCCTGTCTCGCCTTCTCTTGGTAGAGATCCTTAAGGTGAGACATCATGCTATACACGTCCATGTTTTCATGTTTCTTAAAGAGATCATTAGACATGAACGATAGCATGAAACACTAGAAATCTATGGCATCATCCATTGTTTCATATAGAGAGATAATTCCTCATCACTGGCCTCTTTCCAAGGCGCAACTGGAATAGGATTTTTCAGCACATATAATTTCCTCTCACGGTGAAGGATGACATGTAAACACCTCTACCACTCTTGGAAATTAGTGCCGGTGAGGAGGTTTTCATTCTCGAGTATGGTTCGCAATGATATGTTTGAATTAATTTTCTTTCTGTTTCTACAAATTAAGATGATTAAAGATTTAGTACTTTATTATGATAAAATTTAGACAAATAAATAAATTAATACTTATTAGTCTCCCACTATTTTATCGAAATCTAATATCCCTCACCATTGACTTCAGAATATTCTGTTGCCTGAATATTCTAGTGGCAAGGATCCATATTTCCCTTCGCATTAACCCTAATATGGTTGGTCAAGAAACCTAAAGGGTTTTAGTTAGGAATTCCAAATTCCAATTGCATTAACTCATAGCTCCTTAATCTGTTGAGTGGAATCCCCAATCTTGAAATCATTTTATTTTGGATTTCCTCAACCTTTCCTCTTGGTCACACCAAGTACTGCTGTGGAAGTCAACCCTTGATACGAACCAAGTCAAGTCAACCCAAAAACTTGAATTAGAATTCCTCAATAATTGAAAGCACCCTAATTAGGGTTGGTCAAGCACTTTGAACTATGGTTCGATTCTAACTAAGATTATGGAAGGCTATAACGACTTAATATTTCTTTGAGGGATTTTATCCTTATACGTAAATTTCCATTTTATTATATTTGATTACATGATTTTTAATATTAAGTGGGATATACTTAAGTGATTAACCATGTCTAAGATAATATTTTATGCATAAGACGATCTTATTTTAGTTCCATCTTGCATGCTTGTTTAATTCATTAATTGTGTGATCGTGACAACACACCCACAATAAATTAACCATGCAATTGAAAAAAATAAAATAAATAGTGTGATCATGAGCTTGTTCTATTAGTTAGTTTATCTAGCAGTTGATAAACTAACTCAAGACCTAGGGGAGAAACACCTTGAACCTTTCAGGTTCATGTTTACAGCTTTCCACCTATCCACCTTTGTATCTCCTTGGATTGGTTTCACATTGGCACCTGACTTGAGCCACCTCCAATAGCTTGGGAGCTTCGTCCATTACATATGCATTTATCTCACACGCAGGTGAGGGGTAAAATGGGTTTTTACATAAAAGAAACCTTGGGCGCACATTCCCTACATATTAATGAGGAGAAGGCTCACAGGACAAAAAATTTAATTTAAATAAATAAATTAAAAGAAACCATTCACATACAAAGGTCTTGTTCTAGATCATGATAATCCATACATGTAATGATATTTATGCATAAATAAAACTATCATTCAATTCTTTAATCATTCTTGTTTAAGATAAACCATGCTCGAATTAATTAATTATCTTTAATTAATAAATATTTTTATCTTAAACCCCTTTTCTAAATTTCCTTGAGATTCTCATCCATCATAATTTTAAATAAATAATTTCATTTAAAATTATCTGTGTACGTAACTTGTACCTTTGAGGAAACCTAGTGAATTCCCATTTATGCAGATACTAAATTAAACACACATATATAAAACACCTATCATGTGTTGTGCCTCAGCTTTACACCTTCACTATGGTACACATCTCAAGGGTTTGTATAATATAATAATAAATTTTAATAAATCTGTATTATTTGGATGAGTACACAGCGCGTAGTTCTGACTATACGGTGTGTACTTTTGTTCACCATCCATCCGAAATACACGCTCAGGGACATGGCATGTTTTTGTACTTTGGAAATTTTCGGAGTACACAGCGTGTTCAGTGGGACACATTCCGCGTAGTATCTGTGTTACATAGTTTTTGGATGGGCATGCCATGTACGGGGTACACAGTCCAACCCTAACCCGAAGGGACTACACGTCGTGTTCAGTGGACCACACATCGTGTAATCCAGAAACCATGTGCCACCTATTCCTAGTAAAAACACGGTGTCATTTATGACTTATGAATACTCCAATACACGACCAGATTTGGCGGATCAGTCTGATGAAATGAACCTATACTACACGACATGTACTTCCAACTACACTCTGTGTATTCTAGTGTTGTATGTACAGGAACATTTGGCACCTTCGGATGAGATCCTATATTTTATTTTAATCAAAATTAAAAGAAAAATTTGTTTCTGTAAGGTGAACGAGAAACGAGAGAGGAAGAAAAGATCTTGAGATTCAGATTTAAAGAATGATTAACTTGAATTGAAACAAATAAATTATTAAATGCGTAAATCACCAACGAAAAACTAAATAATTATAATCAACGACATGACTCCCTCTGATACCACTTGTAGGTTTCAGGAACAGAAGAAGCTCATGGGTGGATGTGCCCACTTGACTTTTTTTCATTAGCAATGATCAATCCAGAATCAATACGATGATAAATTCCAGACTCCACAGATCGAATCACAAAAAAAGACAAAGAAGAAGTATAGTCCCAGAACCCCAAAGGAGGAGCATCATATTTTGGTTATAATTAATTTAATTAATTGACAAGAATTACCTTGATGTAATTCTTTCTCCGTTTATGTCTTCGGTCACGATCCGATGTGATCCGTCATTGCGTCATAAAATACAAGTGTAGTATTCCTCTAGCAGTGATCCACACATGATCTAAGTATCTATGGATGTCGCCAAAGGAATCTCTGGGTGCTAGCATGGAGAAGCCTTTGCTTGTGTTGTCCACCTTAGATCGCCTTGATCTGATGGAGGAGGATCTCTCTCGGTCTTGAGAGCATTCTTGGAGGAAGGAGTTCTTTTAGCCTTGAGATAATTCTCCAGAATTGTTGTGCACAATGATTAGGGAAAAGTGTTGGGGTTGTGAGGATATTTATAATCAGGTTTGAGGTTATAGAGTTATGACAATAAATAATCGCGTTACACGTTTTATTTATTTCATTAACTCTTATTGAAAACCCCCATGTCGAATCATTAACTCCTTGACATTCCCCCACACAGATTATAATAAATATCATTTTAATAAAATGATATTATTTCCTCAAAATCCTGACTAGAAAAACTACACGGCCTGTAATCATTAATACACGGTGTGTACTCGTTTTTCATTTACTTTCCAAAATAAAAACTACACGGCATGTACATTCAATGTACTTGGTGTGTATATCTTGTTTTTCATTTTATTCTTCCTCCAACATTAAAACAATTTAGGCTTCCTTGAATAATTTTGAAACCACATACGGGAATAATCTTTATTCTACTTGAGATACTTGGATACACTTAGTGTGTGACCCTATAGGCCTCTTTCTCATTGGCATTAGGCATGCTTTCCTAAAGTCCAAGATTAATGTCTAGAAACGGGTCAAGGCACCCAAGATAAAAAAGTTGAAACTACATTGACATGTCACCTCATATGAAATCTCACCATGTAATTTAATCCATTTATCTCAATATCTCAAATCAAGCTGGTTGCATGCTAGTGCCATCAACCCATGTGCTCGATTATTCTTTTTTTGACTTTCCAGAATTTAACTTGTGAATTCCTCACCATGGACATATATTTATTTAGGCTATATCAATTCCATCAAAGGGCTTGAGATATCTACTTCTATTATGGAACATAAGGGAAAAATCCTTTCTCGTATTATCTATTAATGTAGTATCACTCATGACGCACCCAATGTATCCTACCTTGCTGTGAACAATGTGTTGTTACAGTTTTCATCAATACATCTAAGTACGTGAGTTGTAATACCCATTAATAATATGGGCCTTCGGGTCATGTATTGCGGGTTTTTCAGGCCTTGTGCCTTGGGCCTACAGGTCATGTATGAGTTCCCCTTCAACCCTTAAAAGGGGGATTATCCATAATAAAATAAAAAAACAAGGCCTTCGAGCCATTCAGGAAATACCCATTAATAATAATCTTAAAGTCTAAGGACCAATACACACGTCCGCAGATAGGAACATCCAATGACACTATGAAATGTGGATTTACTACTGGTGGGTCTCGTTCTCATAATATCCTCCTGAATATTACCAAGGCCAGACACCATGAGAAGGTTCCTCAAAGTTTTATGAGTCCTCACCCCTAATGGACTGTATTATTTATGTACCTCAAATAACATTATCCGGCCATAGAACATATATTCAAGAATAGTGTTATGGCACTTCCAGGTTCTCATCATAGCAGGGATCCACTATGACCCTTTAATTTATCAGTTATCCTTAGGATATTATCACATGCATTATCATGCAAAAGAACAATCAAGATGTGATAAAGTATTCATTAATGAATAAAGTACAAAGTAGTTGGTTCTAGGCCACCAACTCCAATATCGGGTGTGTCGAAGTCCTGAAGGCCCTATTTTGGAGAAGTGAAGGCAAAGGTACATGGTTATATTTAATCATATATCCTCTTAGTAGAAACCGTGCAACCCAAAAATTCATTGAGTGTAGTATGGGAAACCATGCATGATGGGGCACACGACCGTGCGGGAGATCTATAGGTTTTAGCAGAGAGAATCCTCACAGTTTTCATAAAGTTTAGGAAAATAATGCACAATACACAAAATTAGTTACAAATGGGAAGTACCCTCGCATTATAGCATCCACAATTTGTGCATGGTTAGGCCTAACCATGATAGATAACTGCACAAGTCATGGCTCCTAAGCAGAAGGAGCCACATGGTTATCGCATGGTTTGGAAAACTGTGCAAGATAACTATATGGATAATTAAATAGGTGAATTTACCTTTTTTTCCTCCTTTATATTTTTATTTTTTACTTTCTTTTTATCCTCCTTTCTTAGTGGGTCATGCACAGTAGTGGAGGGAGCTCTCCATTTTCCCTCCTACTAGGTGTTGAGCTAGAATATCCTTCCGACCTCTGTTCTTTGGTACATTGGTTGCGTTGGATCTGTATTGGTAAGGATCTCCATTATATAAATTATATTTATCTTTTACTTCACCTCATGGAATGATAAATCCATGCAATTTTGTTTCACTATTTTTAGGGTGTTCTTTTAAAACATCAATTTCTTCCAAATTGGTTCCAATTAGATCGGATGTGCTTACATCTACGACTATGAGGTGGGCGGTGAGTACTTTTCTTTGTGATTTCATAAATGTTTTGGGGGAATATATTTTATCACACAATTTTTTTTGACCAATTGAGATCTAATTAAATTAATGGTTTTCATTTAATTAATAAAATTTATCATATGGCATGCCCTATCCACATTATTTGTATGAGATTGGATTAAAGGACATAGACCACTTGGGTAGTTATCCAGGTGTGTAGTTTATATTAATTGAATTGTTTTTGTTAATTTGAATTGATTTTTTTAATTAAATTGATTGAATTATGAATATAAATTTCATGAGATGAGATCCATGGGATTGTGATAGTCTCAGCTCAAGGATTGAGATGGATTTGGCCATCTAGTCTAAGGTGATGTAATCATCAGGTTGGGCAAGGACAAGAAAATTTAGGTGATATTTATCATAGGTTGGGAGACTCGATTGTTGGTTGAGGTGGTAGGGCCACTAGGATGCAGGCATGAGCCATGATGTATGGGATGATGGCCATTAAAATTGAGCGACACAGTTGCAGGGGAACAATGTGTCGGTTGATGTGGCTTTGGTTATATTTAGTGATTTCTGCTCACCTGTATTTTCCAATGAACCTTTTGGAGTTGTGTGGACACATTTTGACTCGGATGATGAGGTGATATTGACCATTAGTGTGGGTAGAGGCCTCCAATTGTTGAATTTTAGGTAAAATATTGGGGGTGATTGTCGTAGAAATACATGGGGATGGTGAGGAGCCATTGGGGGATAAAAATGAGGCTATTGGTTGTGGGATAAGGCTCTCTATGCTTGAGGCCATTGGGATTGGATACTTTTGGGAGTATAGACATTAAAATAACTTGGTAAGTCATTTTTAGAGCCGATGGTGGTTATTCTTTGAGGACTAATATCACTGTACCTCCAGACATCAGGCTTCGAGTTGATAGGTGATTTCGAGCAGGGGTCCGAAGGACTAGATTATTTTGTTTGGGAATTCCTTCAAGATGTCAATTACATGGTTGATGTAACAAGGTTCCAGGTAACATTTTGAGGTGGAACCTGAGGGTTCACCTAGGTCTATTTGATATCAGGGTATGCCTTGGGACATGGGCTAAGGATGCTCTTCTCTTCAGTATTTTAGGCATTGGACGAAGAAGGTGATAGATTCCTGGTGACTACGGAGCACTAGGGAAGCTTGTTATTATTTAAATTCATGCACTTACTTTCTTTAATATTATATCACACCTTATTAACCACAAATATATGGTAGGAACACATTGGTGTTGGCCTACCGAGACTCGTTTTCACACCTCAAATGGGCCCTTCATGATGCATGTAGATTTTAAAATTTTGTGTTCAGGTAAGTAATCAGTCTCTAGAGATGGATCTTAGTGGTTGAGTTAGCATGGGATGGAAGGAAAGAAACCATTGGTTCTTACCTTAGTTGGATTTACTTTTGAGTTTTCTTTCAAATTCATTTATGAATCATCATGCTACTTATATATGTATGTACTAGTGGTTATCCATTAGTGAACCTTCTACTTATTGTACTCCATGACCTGTTATGAATGCATGATATATGTTAGCATCTACAAATGGCATGTTGTCTTGTTTATTTTATTCTAATGTTTTTGTTTATATATGCTTCCACCATGGGTAGGTTACAAGTTTGAGTCTGTATGGTTTTTCTTTACACTACATATAGTTTTTATATTAGTCTATTATTATATCATCATGATAGGTTATAGTCTCCCCACTACCACTCCTTTACACCCTCACTATTATTCAGAAGCCTTTGGAATTCTAGGAGGCATGCCTAAGGCCAGTGTCACTCGACCCAAAGTACTGTTTAGGTGGATAAATGGGTTAGAGTGATATAAATGGCATCCGAGTAGTTCTTTACTAGGAATTAGTAGCAGAGTATGATTGGATACTGATGATAGATTTTTTTTTTCACATTTCCCAATTCAATTAATACTTTATTTTCCTAATAATGTACCATAGTGGCACAACCTAGGGTCAATCTCAAGGAGGTCGCTTACATGCACTATTTTCCTATTCTCACTAATATAAAAATAACTTACTAATATAGATTGGGGGATGGTGGATTTGGAATTAATTAATCTATGTTGTATAAAATAAAGTTAAAATTTAATCTACTTTAGCGATTGAAAATCGGGAGCAACTGTGCTAAAAAGAAAACAAACCAAAGATGCAGTAATGGACAAGTATTGATTGTCAGACATTCCCTTTATCATTGTTTAAAAATTAATTCCAATTAAATTATCCAATTTATACCTTAATATCTTAAATTATACACCTAAATTATCTAGAAATTATGTTGAAACCTCAAACATGGGTGCCAATATTATTGTGAAAGTGATCCGATTACACAATGACCTCTGAGTAACCAAAACAGATATAACCCATTGTGTTAAATGGAGAAATCTCACCAAATAAATTTAAACTATAGGAGAAACCACTTTATTTTCATAATATTAAATGAATTCCATAATAATTTAGAAGAAATTAAAAACAAGATTGAAAAATATCTCCTTCAATCAAGCAATCAAACTCCAGAATAATTTAAATGAAAAGAGTTTACAAAGAGATACACAAAATCAAAAAGGGGAAAATTTCCTCAGACCATTTCTGCTTACCACCACTTGACGATTAGCCCATAATAAAATAATTCTCGATTTAACTCCTCCTCTTGAGCATATCTCCATTGGCATAGCTCCCTCTGGTCCAGGCTCCCCTGGAGTGCCTATAATGCTTTAGAAGGGTAGATGGGGCCACAATTTATAGGCAAAACCTACAGAAATATTACAACATAACATTAATTTTTCAACATCCTCATGTCGTCATGATGTGTACCTAAGGTAAATGTTGTGTACTTTAGCTCCAAGTTTTCTTCCATGTCCTTTTAATCTGCATCTGCGTCGCAATCTACGTGCCAATTGGTACACAACGTGTACTTGGGTCACACATCGTGTACCACCCATGAATGGCTGAATAATCATCTAGAGTATTTTTTGGAGTTTTTAAAAATTTAATTTACTATTGACCCTAAAAATTTAAGATAATTTGGAAATGTGGTTATATTGTTATGAGTTAATTACAGAACACCACTTTTTCTACCTGTTTGTTTCCTAATTTTTCTCCATGTTTAACTCTTTAAATGAATTACTTAATGAAAGAATTTTTATTTGAAACTTTACATTAAATAGATTATCTTAGTTTTATTTCAAATACAAGTGAAATCATTGAATTTGGACATTATTATACGGATTTATGGATCCATTAGTAATGTAGTTCAACCATTATTTACATAAAAACTTTAAACAAAGAACTATTTATTTGGGGCCATAGATGTTGGAATTGTGATCTGGTCCAGTTAACATATATTTATCCCACAAATTAAGGGTTCCAAAAAAAAGTTGAGTCACATGATTTGGATTTAAATTAAATAAGATATGATTGAAATAAAAAAGTCATAAAAATCTATTAAAAATCTAAAATTAGGCCATTTTTTCATTTAAGCTCAAAATACTTCAAAAACCTAATTATGTGATAAATTACCATTAAATAAAAATATGATGGGTTTAAAAACATTTAATTTTAGAATAAAATATGTGAAAATATGAGTTTTATCAACCCCCCACACTTAATTATTACACTCCTAAGCAATTATCATATATTCAAATAAAAATTCACATAATAATCAAAAATGAGAAAATATCAATGATCTTATAGAAAATAGAATTCCATCATGTCTCCTATATGAAAAAAATTCCCAATCCCTTTATTTTATCTCATTTAAATTTTTTCAACCTCATAAATCCATCCAATACCCAATCACAACCTACCTCACATTCAATTTTATGTCACTCTTCACTCAAGAAAAATTAATTCTGGAGTTATATTCATACTTGAAAGTTTCATGTATCACCGTAGGATTGTGAAAATTCTCATTTCTCCAAAACGAAAAACATGAAAATATTTTAAATCATGAGGACTTTAATTAAATGTTAAAATGACTATATGTCTTAGGGTTTGTGGGAAAATGGTTAAAAATAATTTATGTCCAGAAAAGAGGAGGCTGGAATCTTAAGTATAATCCATGAATAATTCAAGTGAAAACATATAAAATTCATCACTCAAATCCCCATGAGAATGTGAAACACAACACCGCCATTTTTTTAAAATGGGAAATGATCCAATGAGTGATTAAAAATAATTATATCATCCAAGTTCTCCTTATTTTTTTTAATTTAATTTTTTTGCAAAGCTCCAGAAAGGCACATATTTATTTTCTATTTATTTTCATTTTTTTTTCATGGAGGATGAGCTGACAAATGAATAAAATGAATGAATTAAAATTCATGCTCTTGATTTTTGAGAGGGTCCTGAGTCATAAAAGAAAGTACATTTAGAAATTCAAGCTCATCTCCATTTTCTTTTTCAAATATTTTTTGAAGGAGAAATGGTTGAAACAAATAAATCATAATGAAATGATGACTCAAGACCAATTTTTGAATAATACATAGAACAAAATGATGTATCACACCTCACACCACCCAAAAATGAAACAAATCTTAATGAATGCACATGAAAGGCCCCTCCCCACACTCAAACATGAAATATCAATGCAATAACACCAAGAGTATGGGTAGATAAGGATAAATTGACTTATATTATGGCTTAAACCTATAAGGTAATTCATGGAATCTACATGTTTTCAAAGGATAAATGTAAAGGTGGGTATGAGGATAATATGTGGATAGACAATTTAGTTCCACAATCATATAAAAATTATTTCATTAAATACAAAGGTTTGAAAGAGTAAAATCACAAATTTTGGTTCTCACACAAAATCCAAGTTTCCCTCAAGAAAGTGTGGGAATTAGGAATAATATATCAAAGTGGTTTAGAATACCTCACAGGACTAGAAAAATATTTTGAGTCAGTGTTTCATGGGAATTGATTTCAAATTTTTTTCAAACTCATATAAATGAATGAAAATCAAATTCATGGAAAAGTGTTTTCATATCAATAATCATTTAAAATCCAATTTTTCAAAAATCATTTAAATTTTCTCAAAATCAATAAATGTGTGAAAAGTGAAAAGAATATTCATTAAAACTAAAGGTTCCTAAAAATGAAAAAAATGAAAATCACATAAAAAGGAAAATAAGAAGGTCGAAACTCCCCTCACAATTAAATTTCACTACCCTTCATTTCATCTTGAAAAAATATAAATAAGGGAAGAAAAACTGAAGAGAAGGAAAGACAAAACCTGACTTTATTTTTAAACAGCACTATTTAGTTAAGATCCTAGCTACAAAAAATTCTTCCTAAAAAGCAATAAATAAATAAGTGTATTAGAAAAATAAAGAAAAATAAATATAAAGGGGAAAAGAGAGTGATAATGCTTGGTTTGACCCCAAAATGGGTGCTAGGTTTTTACTACCCCTAGTCAGGCAATTATAGTAGTTTAACCCCAATCTGAAGGTATATTGGGTTTATTTCTTAGAAACCACCACATTTTATTTTTCCTAGCATCCATTAGTATATTACAAGAGTGAGTACCCCCAATGAAAATAAAAATATCCCCAACCCCTAGAAGAGATGATGGAAAGAATTTGAGTTGTGGAGGGGGAGGGAAAAGAATAAAGGGGTGCTCCCTATTTTGATAATTTTGAGGATTGGTGTCCACTGGTGGAGAAATTAGTAAAATATGAAGTTTCTTCTCATCTGGTTCTGGTTTAGAAAATGATTCATCAGTGATTTATTGTTTTGTTCCATCATCATCATTTGCACTAGTGTACAACTTGACATGCTCCTCTATTCACTCCTCAATAGGAGAACCTTTTTCTTCTTATTCTAGAGTCTGTAGTAGTGGTGTTGAGTCTACAATGTTAGTATAAGGGATATTAGTTTTCAATTTAGAAGTAATTAAATTTGAATAAAATAAAGGATCATAAATTAAATCTCCCTCAAAATTTTCAACTTCAGAATCCTTTTCCTCAAGAAAGGTAGATGTGAACTCATTTATTGGAGAGAGAATTGGATCTTAATGTTTGGATCCAACCTCACCAAGGTCTTCTTGAAATGTATGAGGAACAACAATTTCACTCACTTCAGCTTGTATTCATTGATGTTCCATCCATAGGAGTTTAAACACTTCCACTTCAGTGGCCCGTAATGCCATTATCTTTCTTGATTTTTTGATCCTTTTGAGATTCTTTTAAAACATCAAGGAATTTTGATCCATTTGGATATTAAATGTATTTTACCTACTAGGATCACTATAAAAGTTATCAATAGTCCATGCATATTATAAATCACTCAAATAATCCATCTTGACCTAAAAAAGAAAGATATAAAATGATTTTTTAATGATTTTTTTTTGTTTTTTATGAAAAATAATGTGTGAAATCACTTGGACTCACTATAAATGACACCAAATTTATGATAGGTTTTTTTTATGTTTCCCTATTCAATTAATATTTTATTTTCCTAAGAATGTACCATAGTGGCACAACCTAGGGTCGATCTCAAGAAGGCCTCTTACACAAACTATTTTCCAATTGTCACTAATATAAGACTAATTTAATAATATAGATAGGAGGGGATTTGTAATGAATCAATATATGTTAAATAAAATAAATTCAAAATTTAATATACGTTAGCGATTGAAAATTGTGAGAAACCATGCCGAAAAGAAAACAAACCAAAGAGGTAGCGGTGGACAAGCATTGATCGTCATACATTACCTTTATCATTATTTACAAATTAATTACAATTAAATTATCCAATATATACCTTAATATCTTAAAATATACTCCTAAATTATCTAGAAAACATGTTGAAACCTCAAACATGGGTGCCAATCTTCTTGTGAAAGTGATCCGATTGCACGAAGACCTCTGAGTAACCAAAACAGATTTAACCCATTGTGCTGAATGAAAAAATCTCACCAAAGAAATTTAAACTATAGGAGAAACCACTTTACTTTCATAATAAAAAATTAATTCCATAATAATTTAGAATAAATTGAAAAAATAGTGAAAAATATATCCTTTAATCAAGAAACCAATCTCTAGAATAATCTAAATGAAAAGAGTTTACAAAGAGATAAAAAAACTCAAAAGGGGAAAATGTCCTGGGACCATCGCTACCCACCACTACTTAGAGATAATCCTGTCATGTCTTGATTCTCGATTGAACTTCTCCTCTTGAGAGAATCTCCACCGATATGTCTCCCTCTGGTCCAGCCTCCCTTGGAGTGCCCAGAATGCTTTAGAAGGGTGGTTGGGGCCTCAATTTATAGCCAAAAACCCGTGGAAATCTTGTAGATTAGCATTAATTTTTCAGCGTCGTCTTGACGTCTTCATGATGTCAACCTAAGGTACACATAGTGTACTTCAGGTCTGAGTTTTCCTCTGCATCCTTTGAATCTGCGTCTGCGTCTCAATCTGCGTGTCGATTGGTACACAATGTGTACTTGGGTTACATGTCATGTACCACCCATGAATGGACAAATCATCCCATGAAGTATTTTTTAAAGGTGTTCCAAATTGAATTTAATATTGACCCTGAAAATTTCAAATCATTTTAAAATGTGGTTAGATTTTTATGAATTAATTATAGAACACCACGTTTTCTTCCTGTTTGTTTCCTAATTTTTCTCCATGTTTGACTCTTTCAATGAATTTCTTAATGAATGATTTTTTAATTGAAATTTATTATTCAAGATATTATATGAGTTTTATTTCACATCCAAGTTGAATCATTGAATTTGGACATTCTGATCCGGATTTATGGCTCTATTAGTAATGTGGGGTCTACCATGATTTCCATAAAAACTTTCAACAAAGAACTATTTATTTGGGGTCTTAGATGTTTGAATTGTGATCTGGTCCAGTTGACATATATTTGTACCACAAATTGGGGGTTCCAAAAAAAATTTAATCACATAATTTTGGATTTAAATTGTAGAAGATATGATTTAAATATAAAGATATAAAAATATGTTAAAAATCCAGAATTAGGCCATTTTTTCATTTAAGCTCAAAATACCCCAAAAACCTAAATATGTGATAAATTACCATTAAATAACACTATGATGGGTTTTAAAAAAATTTAATTAAATAATTAAATATTTGAAGATATGAGATTCATCAATCCCACACATTTAACCATTGCACTCCCGAGCAATTATCATATATTAAAATCAAAATTCAAATAACAATAAAAAATGAGAAAACATCATTGATATTATCAAAAATAGAATTCCATCATGTCTCCTATATGAAAAAATTCCCAATAAATTTATTTTATCTTATTTAAAATTTTTCAGCCTCATAAATCTATCCATGACCCAATCAAAACCTACCTCACATTCAATTTTATATCACTCTTCACTTGAGAGAAATTAATTCTGGAGTTATGATCATACTTGAAAGTTGCATGTATCACCATAGGATTGTTACAATTATCATTTCTACACAATGTGAAACATGAAAATATTTTCAATCATGAGGAATTTAATTAAAGGTTAAAATTAATTAGTAGATCAGTATTGGTGGTAAAATGATTAAAAATAATTTATGGCTGGAAAAGAGGAAGTTGGACTCTTAAGTATAATGCATGAATAATTTAAGTGGAAACATAGGAAATTCCTCACTCAAATACCCATGAAAATGTGAAACACAACAATGCAATTTTTTTAAATGGTAAGTGAGCCAATCAGTAATTACAAATAATGATATCATCCAAGTTCTCCCTATTTTTTTAATTTATTTTTTTTGTAAAGCTCCAGAAAGGTATAACTTTATTTTCTATTTTTTCATTTTTTTTTCATAGAGGATGAGATGAAAACTGAATACAATGAATGAAAAATAATTAATTACATTGACTTTTGAGAGGTATATGAGTCATAAAATAAATTACATTGAGAAATTCAATATCATCTCCATTTTCTTTTTCGAATATTTTTTTGAAGTAGAAATGGATGAAACAAATAAAGCATAATGAAATGATGACTCAAGCCCAATTTTTGAATAATAAATACCAAAAAATGAAAGAGATCTCAATGAATTCACACAAAATTTACCTCCCCCACACTCAAACTTGAAATATCAAAGTAAGAATACCAAGAGTATGGGTAGGTAAGGATAAATCAGCTTGTAATATGGCTTAAACCTATAAGGCAATTCATGGAATCTATAGGTTTACGAAGGATACATGTAAAGTTTGGTCTCAGGATAATATGTGGCTAGACAATGTAGTGCCTCAATAATATAAAAAATATTTCATGAAATCCAAAGCATTGAAAGAGAGAAATCACAAATTCTAGTTCTCACACAAAATTCAAGTTTCCCTTAAGAAAGTGTGGGTATTAGGAAGAATATGTTAAAGTGGTTTAGAATACCTCATAAGACTAGAAAAATAATTTGAGTTAGTATTTCATGGTAATGGGTTTAAAAAATTGGTTAAACTCATATAAATGACTGAAAATCAAATTCATGGAAAATGGTTTTTATATCAACCATCATTTAAAATCCATTTTTTCAAAAATCATTTAAATTTTCTCAAAATCAATCAATGTGTGAAAAGTGATAAGAATATTCATTGAAACTCAAGGTGCCTAACAATTTAAAAAAAAATGAAAATCACGCAATAAGGAAACTAAGTAGGTCAAAACTCCCCCACACTTAAATTTCACTACTCTTCATTTCATCTTGAAAAAATATAAATAAGGGAAGATAAACTAAAGAGAAGGAAAGACACAACCTAACTTTATTTTTCAGCGGCAACATTGAGTTAATCTCCTTACTACTACCACTTCTTCCTATAAAGCAATAAATAAATAAATTCATTAGAAAAATAAATAAAAATAAATAGAAAGGGGAAAGGATAGGGATAATGCTTGGTTTGACCCCCAAGTGGGTACTAGGTTTTTACTACCCCTAGTCAGGAAGTTGGAGTGGTTTAACCCCAATCTAAAAGTCTATGGGGTTTCTTTCTTAGAAACCACCACATTTTATTTTTCCCAACATCCATCAATAGATTATAAGAGTGAGTACCCCAATGAAAATACAAATATCCCCAAACCCTAGAAGAGATGAAAGAAAATTTTTTGAGTTGCGGAGGGGGAGGGAAAAGAATAAAGGGGTGATCCCTATTTTGATAAATTTTAGGAGTTGTGTCCACTGGTGGAAAAAGTAGTAAAATAATAAGTAGATTCTCATCTGGTTATGGTTCAACAAATGATTCATCAGTGATTTCTTTTTTTGTGTCATCATCCTCATTTGCACCAATGCACAGCTTGACAAACTCCTCTATTAGCTCCTCAAAAGGAGAACCTTCTTCTTCTTCTTCTAGAGCCTATAGTAGTGGTACTGATTCTATAATTTTAGTATAAGTGATATTAGTTTCCAATTAAGAAGTAATTAAATTTGAATAAAATTAAGGCTCAGAAATTAAATCTCCCTTAAAAGTTTCAGCTTCAGACTCCTTTTCCTCAAGCAAGGCAGCTGGGAACTCATTTGTTGGAGAGGGAATTGGATCTTCAGGTTTTGATTCAAAATCACCAAGTTATTCTTGAAATGTAGGATAAACATTCATTTCATTCTCTTTAGCTTGTATTTGTTGACGTTCAATTCATAGGACTTTAAGAACTTCCACTTCGACGGCCAACAATGCCATAATCTTGCTTGCTTTTTTGAGCATTTTGATATTCTTTTGAAACATCAAGGCATTTTTATCCATTTTGATATTAAATGTCTCTTCCCTTATAGGCTCACCATAAAAGTTATCAATAGGCCATGCATATGATAAATCACTAAAATAATCCATCTTGACCTAAAAAAGAATGATATGAAATGAAATTATTATTTTTATTTTATTTTTTTTATGAAAAAATAGCGTGTGAAAGAACTTGGACTCCCCAAAAATGGAACCAAATTAATGATAGGGTTTTTTCGCATTTCCCTATTCAATTAATATTTTATTTTCTTAAGAATGTACCATAGTTGCAGAAGGGTCGATCTCAAGGAGGCCTCTTACACACACTATTTTTCTATTATCAATAATATAAAACTAACTTACTAATACATATTGTAGGATATTTGGAATGAATTAATCTATGTTATATAAAATAAATTCAAAATTTAATCTATGTTAATGATTGAAAATCAGGAGAAACCGTGCTGAAAAGAAAACCAACCAAAGAGGCAGTGATGGACAAGCATTGATCATCAGACATTCCCTTTATCATTATTTAAAAATGAATTCCAATTAAATTATCCAATGTATACCTTAAGATCTCAAATTATACACCTAAATTATCTAGAAACCATGTTAAAAACTCAAACATGGGTTCCAATCTTCTTGTGAAAGTGATCTCATTATACGAAGACCTCTGAGTAACTAAAATAGATTTAACCCATTGTGCTAAATGGAAAAATCTCACCAAAAAAATTTAAACTATGGGAGAAACCAATTTAATTTCATAAGATGAAATTAATTCCATAATAATTTATAATAAATTGAAAATAAGAGTTAAAAATATCTCATTCAATCAGGAAATAAATCTCCAGAATAATTTAAATGAAAAGAGTTTACAAAGAGATACACAAACTCAAAAGGGGAATATGTCCTCAAACCATCATTGACCACCACTACTTGGATATTAGTCCGTTATGACTTGATTATTTATTGAAATCCTCATCTTGAGAATATCTCCACTGGCACAACTCCCTCTGGTCTGGGCTCCCTTGGAGTGCCCAGAATGCTTTAGAAGGGTGGTTGGGGCCTCAATTTATAGGCAAAAACCTGCAGAAATATTACAACATAACATTAATTTTTCAGCATCCCAACATCATCACGACATGTACCTGAGGTACACATCACGTACTTCAGCTCCAAGTTTTCCTATGCGTCCTACGAATCCACGTCTGCATCGCAATCTGTGTGTTGATCGATACACGATATGTACTTGGTTTACACATCATGTAGCACCATTATATGGCTAAATCATCCTCTAGAGTCTTCTTGATAGTTTTTTCAAATTGAATTTTCAATTGACCCTGAAAATTTCAGATCATTTGAAAATGTGGTTAGATTTTTATGAGTTAATTACAGAAAACCACTGTTTCTACCTCTTTGTTTCATAATTTTTCTCCATGTTTGACTCTTTCAATGAATTCCTAAATGAACGATTTTTTCTTTAAATTTAACATTAAAGAGAGTATCAGAGTTTTATTTCAAATCCAAGTGGAATTATTGAATTTAGACATGCTGATCTGAATTTATGGCTCCATTAGTAATGTGGGGTCCACCATGCTTTCCATAAAAACTTTAAACAAAGAACTATTTATTTGGGGCCTTAGATGTTCGAATTGTGATCTGGTCCAGTTGACATATATTTATACCACAAATTAAGTGTTCCAAAAAAAATTGAATCATATGATTGGATTTAAATTGAATAAGATATGATTGAAATATCAAAGACATAAAAATCTGTTAAAAATCCAGAATTAGGCCATTTTTTCATTTAAGCTCAAAATACTTCAAAAATATAAATATGTGATAAATTCCCATTAAATAACACTATGTTGGGTTTAAAAACATTTAATTATAGAATAAAATATGTAAAAAAATGAGCTTTATCAATCCCCCACACTTAACCATTGTACTCGTGATAAATTTTCATATATTCAAATCAAAATCCACGTAACAATAAAAAATGATAAAACATCAATGATCTTATCAAAAATAGAATTCCATCATGTCTCCTATATGAAAAAAAATTCCCAATACCTTTATTTTATCTCATTTAATTTTTTCAACATCATAAATCCATCCATGATCCAATCAAAACCTACCTCACATTAAATTTTATGTTACTCTTTACTCAAGAGAAATTAATTCTGGAGTTATGCTTATACTTGAAAGTTGCATGTATCACCATAGGCTTGTGACAATTCTCATTTCTCCAAAATGTAAAACATGAAAATATTTTCAATCACAAGGAATTTAATAAAAGGTTAATGTAATGCCCCGACCCTAGTTACCCAGAGTCGGTGCATTATTACATAACATTGACATGATCAAAAAAGATCAAGTCTCGAAAGACCAATTAGTTTAGTAGCCTTGGAAACACTAGATACATTCATAAGTCTTACATTACATGATAAAGTGAAAAACTACAACAAAATAGTATCCATAGTCCACACTCATATCCCCTCAGACTATCCCTATAGGCCAGTCATAAAATACTTCTTCACATCCTGGGAAAAATAAAACATAGAAAGGGGTGATCTCATATGCTTAGTAAGGATAACAATATAGTAGAAACTTTCACAAATAAGAATAAACATTTAAGGCAATGTATAACTAAAACAAAAGCCTTTTAAACTTGAACTTCAACATAATATAGAAAAAATAAAATAAAATAATTCCATTTACTTATTCACATGGATATTCTATTAGTTTAATAATCACATGCAATATCAATAACCACTTTCATAATGATGGAATGCATAATCCCAGACTATCATAAATACATAGTCAAGGCCTTATGCCAAGAATACAAATAATATTTTGTAAAGGACTTGTTCCAAGACACTAGTTTTTCTCATAAGACCTACCGATGCAATGAGGAGCTATAACGGTCTCCACCCGTCACTTACTAAGTCCAATGCATTCCTCATATGAACAGGTTTAAACATAACATAAACATTCGTATTAAAAATAGCATACGAAATGTCAATAATTTCTCCATAAACCATGAATGGTGTAAAAATAACACATCCACAGTCAAACATATCAGAAAACATTCAATACAATATGGAAGTTTTGTATCATAATAAATCAACTTCAAATAAGCTTAAAATCCATCAAAGGATGTTAACATAGATGAAATCAAAACTATTTCAGAGAAATATCTCTTTTTTTGAAATCATTTAAAAGTCACATAATTATAAAACAAAACATTTACTTGAAAATATTCTTATAATCTTGTAATGGAAGCTTTGAAAATTTTATAACAATGGAAAATAGCCGCACCCACCATATAAGTTAAAAAAGACATTCTCACCTTAATTCTGTCGAAAAGGTTAAAAAAGATCTTGTTTGGAAAATAACGGAAAGATTCATTTATAAAAATATTATAAAAATTCAAACAAGGTTATAAATGACTTTAAACAATAGTCTATAAAATATTAAGAATGTTTTGAAATATATTTTTAAGAAACATGGATGTGGATGATAAAGAGGTCCCAGTAGATACTTACGTAAAAACAACCTCGGATAATAAAGAGATTGTGAAATTAACCCATACCTTGTAATTTTACTTGGTAGAGGGTAGTTTAACCTACTGTATAATGGTGAAATAATTGTTATTAAATTATACAAGAATCATATACATTAATATGATATCATATATGATCTTTTAACATTGCTTTGTTAATAATATTTTAGTATTATCGTTGTTTCGGGTGTTAACAGATTTGTTTTCCTTTATATTATTTGTTATGTGAGTCATATGTTTTATGGATGGGATGTATATTATTCATATATAGAATGATATCAAGTATTTAAATAGTATTTTTAATCATCTAATGAAAATTAGTCTTGAATGGATACAATGGGGAATAAATCTCATTGCGTTTGTGGAGACGGTAATCCGTACGTACGCATGAGCGAAAATATCATTCTTTTGATATTAAAATAGTATATAATTGGATGGTATATCATATATAAAGAATCATTATCATGTTATATTTATTATTTACATCAATTACACATCATTATTATACCCATCCAAATAATAATGTATTGAATAACTATTACACCATGACGTGAAGACGGTAATCCGTACGTACGCACGTATGGTGACATGTCATTCAAAGGATGGATAGAATAATGAATTTGGTTATACCATATTTATAATAAAATCACAGTATATAGAAGATACTGGATTTATTATTTCATAATGGAAACAACAAAGAAAAAGGAAGTGGAAGAAGAAAGGAACTTGAAAGAGGTGATGAAATATTTACCTCTTCTTCGGGTTCTTCCTTTTGATTTGATCAAAAGGGCTCATTAGGTTGGATTTATGACTAAATTAAGGCCTCTAGGATAAATTTAGGATAGTTTAGAGGATATTTGGGTAGGTTTTGGTCGACCCAAAAGGCTTTGAAGGTGTGAATTAGAGAGAAGGGGGAGTGCCCTTTTATAAGAGGGGTGAGAGGCACCTTAGGAAAAGCTAGAAATGTTATTTTATAATAAAATAATTTTCGGTTTATAATGGATCAAAAAGAAATTATTTCAAGGATAAGGTGGGGATGGGTCCAAAACCACTCAAACAATAGGTTTTATACAGGTTTGGGTCACTATATTAACTTTATCTTTTAGATTTAACTCTTAGTTAAATAGTTTGACATTTACCATGTCTCTTTGTATTATTATATTATATGGTTAATAAACATACTATATACTTCCAATAGAACCCCAAGTGGTTCATTAATGATACACTCATCATTATATAAGTACTTTGGCCGAACTTTATATTTTTAGGAATAGAATATCAATTAATAATATAATATTTGTTTTAAAAACTCTTTATGTCAATTTTGAAACTATTTGGTATTTTGCTTTTGCTAAATTCATAACAGCATTATTACTTCGAAAAAATTGATATAACCAACCCTAATATGTCATATTAACCTATAAAATTATTTTAATTCATAAAAAGTCTCAAATTCTATTTATTTGGATATTTATAATATCAATTATTTTAATATTTCATTAATTAGGTAATTACTGCATCACCATTGTGTCAAAAATAAATTAAATTATTTAATGTATAAAAATTATAAATAAAATACCATTATGTAGGAAATAGTTTTATCTTTATAATGAATATTTATAATCAAATTTATCTTATGTATAACCCTATATTAACAATTTTTTAGTTATTAAACTTTGATTTTAACTCTTTTAACACTTCTTTGAATTAAATAATAATAAATGTCCTAATCTAATTAAAGTAGACCAAAGATGTTCATATTTTATTATTAAGGTTTTTTTGGTATAATTATACTTATCCAATAGAATTAGAACATGTGTTATGGTAATAATAATATCATTTTTACCCTTAATTACCCTATTTACCTTTAACCGTGGTAAATAAAAGTAAAGAGTTACTATTCACCAAAATTATTTTTATCTTATTAAACCAAATTTTACTACTTGATATTAACGATTTGTCTTGTATTTTAGAAATTCAACTCACAGAAGTGGAAAAATTAAGTTTTATGTGAATTTGCAAATTCTTCTAGGAGGTGGGTAAAAGACGGTGAAAAGTTCTATAAAATTTATATATATATATAAAATTATTATAAATTGACTATAATGAATTACATTGAAATTATATAGGTATTATGTGTCTATTTTGACCTAAAATAAATTTAAATAAAATAAATAATTATTTAAATCAGTTTTAAACTATAACTGAGTGTTTTTCACTATTCATCAAAAATTGAAAATTTTCAGAAAAATACCAAAAATTCACCCTAAGCTAATTTTGATATTTAGAATCCAAAAATGAATTCCATTTTGAAAGATAAAATTTATAAAATTTTAAAAAGTGGGTATTACTATTGATAACAGCTAGTTTGATTGGTTGTGATGTGTTAGAACTCGAAGTTGCGTACAACACATGCTACTGTATTATTTAAAGTGAAGCGTACCGTAGAAGCTTGGGGTGTTACATTCTCCCCTTGTTTAAATAATTTTGTCCTGAAAATTTCTAGAGTATTACTGCGTAAAAATAATCAGGTGGTTCTTCATCATAAGTTCCTCGGGTTCCCACACTACCTCTTCCATCTTATGGTTTCTCCATAGAACTTTTACGAGATGAGTCATCCAGTTTCTTAGCACGTTTTCTCTTGTATCAAGAACCTTGAAAGGCTCTTCACAATAAGACAGATCAAGCTCCAGTTCTAATTGATCATAGGTGAGTACATGCATTGGGTCAGGCATGTATTTTCTCAACTGTGATACGTGGAACACATCATGAACTTTGGAGAGATTTGGTGGCTTTGCCAAACCGTAAGCTACGACCCCAATTCGTTCTAGAATTTCGAAAGGTCTGATGTACTTGGGAATAAATTTAACCTTCTTACTAAAATGTATAACTCCCTTCCATGTAGATACCTTCAAGAAAACATGATCTCATACCTGAAATTCCAAATCCTTCCTTTGGTTATCGGCATAGCTCTTCTGCCTACTTTGAGCTGCTTTGATGTGGTTTTGGATTACCTTCACCTTTTCCATTGTTTCCTCCACCAGTTCTGGGCCTATGAGTTTTCTTTCACCAACATCATCCCAACAGGTTAGTGTGCGACATCTCTTTCCATATAACGCTTCATATGGTGCCATCTGAAAACTTGAATGAAAGCTATTATTATAGTAAAATTCCACCAGAGGTAAATATTGATCCCACATACCCTTAAACTCAAGTGAGCATGATCTCAACATGTCTTATAAGGTTTTAATAGTCCATTTTGATTGTCCATCATTTTGGGGGTGGTAATCAGAGTTCAAATGAAGCTTAGTATCCAAGGCTTTCTGAAGACTTTTCCAGAATCTTGATGTAAAATGTGGATCATGATCAGAAATAATCGATAGAGGTACTCCATGAAGTCTCAAAACTTCATTAATATATAGTCTTGCTAGAAGTTCAAGTGTTAAGTCTTCCCTTATAGTAAGAAAATGTGATGACTTGGTAAGACGATCAATAATGACCCATATTACATCATTCCTTCTAGGAGTATTTGGTAGTTCCATGACAAAGTCCATTATAATATTATCCCATTTCCACTCAGGTATGGGAAGAGGTTGCATGAATACTCCAGGCTATTGCCTTCCAGCTTTCACTTGTTGATAAACCATACATCTTGACACAAAATCAGCAATCTCCCTCTTCATGTTGTCCCACCAAAAATGTTCCTTCAAATCTCTATACATCTTGGTTCTCCTATGGTGTATAGAGAAATTGGAACTATGAGCATCGTCTAACAATTCCATTTTTAGATCAGGTATATCAAGAACACAAAGTCTCTTCCCAAATTTCAAAATTCCATCTTCATACACAAATTCACTCAATCTCCCATTATTCACAGCTTTAATCTTCTTTTGAAACTCTTCATCATTGGTCTGAGAACTCTTTATTCTTTCTAGTAAATATGGTTTGACAACCATTTGAAAAAGTATTGATGTTTCACCTTCCTTGGTGATTTCCATATCCATCTTTACTAGATCCATGAAAATAAGATCCCTTTAAACTATAATCTTGTTCAAAACTCCATGATCATTTCTACTCAAAACATCTTCCACCTTATTTACCTTCCCCGGGTGGTAGTGTATCATGCAATCATAATATTTGAGTAGTTCAAGCCATCTCATTTTCCTCATGTTGAGTTCTTTCTGTGAGAAAATATACTTAAAACTCTTGTGATCAGTATAAATCTCACATTTTTCACCATAGAGATAGTCCAAATCTTCAAAGAAAAGATTAAAAATACTAACTCAAGATTATGATTAGGATAGTTTTTCTCATGAATTTTCAGCTGTCGTGATGTATAGGTAATAACTCTATCATTATACATAAGGACACAACCAAGTCCTTTCTTCGATGCATCACTATAAATAACGAACCCATCATTCCCCGATGGTAGAGTTAATATAGCAGCATTGAATAATCTTCTCTTTACTTCTTCAAAACATTCTTCAAACTCTTTTGTCCAAACAAATTTAACCCCTTTACGTGTGATCTTTGTTAATGGGTTAGCTAACCGGGAAAAATTATGGATGAAATGTCGATAATAACCTACTAAACTAATAAAATTGTGTACCTCAATTATACTTTTCGGTGCTGGACATTATTGGATTGCCTTGTTCTTTGAAGGATCAATGGAAATTCCATCCTTAGAGACAATATGGCCAAGAAAAGATATCTCCTAAATCCAGAATTCACACTTGCTAAACTTCCCATATAATTCATGTCTTCTCAGAGTCTTCAGGATAATGCGCAAGTGATTTTCATGATCTTTGTAGATTTTGGAGTATACCAAGATATCATCAATAAATTACACTAAAAAGTCATCAAGATATTATTTGAAAACTCAATTCATTAGATCCATGAAAATAGAGGGTGCATTAGTCAGCCCAAAAGTCATTACTGTAAACTCATAATGCCCGTACCTGGTTTGAAATACTGTCTTCATAATTTAATCCTTCTTCACAAAAAACTGATGATATCCAGATCAAAGGTCAATCTTTGAAAAGTATTGAGCTCCATGAAGTTGTTAGAATAAATCATCAATGCGAGGTAGGGGATACTTGTTCTTTATTATTATAGCATTGATCTCCCTGTAGTCAATGAACAACCTTATAGATCCATCTTTCTTTTTAACAAAAAGAACAGGGGCTCCCCATGGAGAAACACTAGGGTGAATAAATCCATTATTACTCAATTCCTCTAGTTGTTTCTTTAGTTCCACTAATTACACAGTGGCCATTATATAAGTGGTATTCGATATGGGCCTTGAAACAGGAATTAAATCAATGGAAAACTCAATTTCTCGTTCTGGAGGATGTCTAGGTAAATCTTCTGGAAACACATCAACATATTCTCTCACAATAGGTACATCCTATATTTAAAAATTACTTTCCTTAGACACATTCATTTCATTCTCTTCCTCCCCAATAATTGAATTTAGTTGAGCTACTGGGGGTGGATTTAGATAAGAATTAGGTGGTGACGATTCTGCTCTAAAGATAAGGTGTTCTTTATCATCATCATCTAAAATAGTAACCTACTTCTTCTTACAATAAATATTCACATCATGGTCTGAAAGCCAATCCATACTGAGGATTATATCAAATTAAATCATAGGTATGACGATGAGATCAATAGATAAAGAACATTTATATGCTCTAATGGGAACAGATTCACAAAACTTTGTTGCGATGATACTTTCATTAGGAGTTTTGACTGATAACTCCCTTGTTAAATCAAATTGGAAATATCTAATTTTCTTAGAAAACTGGGAAGATATGAAACAATGCAATGATCCAGAATCAAATAAAGAATTGGCTAAACTTCAGGAAACCATTAAATTACCTGCCACCACGTCTTTTAGAGCTTCAACCTCAGCAGTAGTGATTGCATAAGATTGACCTTGATCCCTTGGAATTTTCTGAGGAAAGTTACCCTGACAATTAGGACATTCATTTTCATAATGTCCCATATCCCTGCAACTGTAGCATTGAACATCAGTAGCTTCTTTCTTCCCCTTGCAATAATGAGCTTGTGGGCTTTTTCACCACACTTGTAACAGACTACCATTCCCTTTAGGAAAGTACTGTGATGTTTCTTACCACATCTACTGCAAGATGTATATTCCACTTTTCCCTTCTTCCCATTATTTCCATTTCCAAAGTGATCAGAAGATCTCTTCTTCTCTTTCTTTTCTTTAAAGTCCTAAGACTTAGAGAATTCCTTTTCTATCTTGATAGCATATGAGACAATATCTTCGTATGACGAGAAGGATTGTGAGACTAATGCTCGATTAAGAAATGGTTTTAACCCATCAAAGAAATGATCTATCTTACTTCTTGGGTTATGTACATAATCTGCAGCATGCCTTACTAACCTTATAAAGGTAGACTCATACTTTTCAACATTCTCATCCTCCTTTTGCCTCAGACTCAGAAATTGTCTTTCCATATTTGCTCGATGGTCATGAGGAAAGTATTTTTCAAAGAAAATCTCTTTAAACTCCCTCCATTCCATATTTGATACTTCATCGTCTTCCTTCGTGTTTTGAATCAATGACCACCATTGATCAGTATCTCCTGTGAGGCGGTAAACTGCCATGACAACTTTTTCCCTTTCGCTACTCCCCAAGGCGTGGAATATTTTCTCTAAGGAATTTATCCATTGCTCATCTAAAAGTGGATTTGTACCCCCATTAAATATTGGTGGTTTTTGCCTCATGAAGTGATCTAACATTGATCCTCCATGCTACGGATCAGGGTGTTCTATACGGGTAAGGTTATTATTTATAACATGAGTGAGTTGTCCCAGTATGGTGATTAGCTGATCAGCACCAGTTGCATCACCAGATCCACTATAATTATCTTGATTAGGAGGGAAATCCCTACATGGAGTGCGTGCATTGATACAGTTTCAATTCCTTCCACTAGGTGCCATTTCTAAACAATGTCATACACTAGATTAGTTTATGAATCGAAATACATAAATCCAAACTTGTAAAACACTTAACATAAATTGTACAGTTTATGGATATAATCCATAATGATAAAAATGTTTTCTTTGAGGAAGTATATACTCATAAACCCTTCATAATTGTTTATAAAGAAAATGAGAATTATCCTAAGCATATCCCCCAGAAGTGTCATAACCAAGAGTGCAGCAAGGCCCATTTTCGTGCACCAGTTCCCGTTCGAGTCTAGATCAAAGCGGTGTTTTCAGGTTTTACCCCTAGGTACATCTATTCCAGAGCTACCTCTACCTGCTCGTATCAAGACATGGATGTATTTCTTGAAAAACTCACAAAATCTCTACATACCAAAATTCTAGGAAGTTCTTCTATACTGATCCTCAAAGTCTATCTTAGGGCTATGTGCTCTAATCAGAGTTTATATAATTCTAGCTTCCAAGGTTTATAATAAACTTTCTATGATACCAACTATAATGCCCCGAACCCAATTACCCAAAGTCAGTGCATTATTACATAACATTGGCATGATCACAAAAGATCAAGTCTCGAAATACCGATTAGTTTAGTAGCCTTGGAAACACTAGATACATTCATAAGTCTTACATTACATGATAAAGTAAAAAACTACAACAACATAGTCTCCATAGTCCACACTCATATCCCCTCAGACTATCCCTGCATGTCAGTCATAAAATACTTTTTCACATCCTGGGAAAAATAAAACATAGAAAGGGGTGAGCTCAGATGCTCAATAAGGATAACAATATAGCGGAAAATTTCATAAAAAATTATAAAAATTTAAGGCAATGTATAACTAAAACAAAAGCCTTTTAAACTTGAACTTCAGAATAATATCGAAAAAATAAAATGAAATAATTCCATTTACTTATTCACATGGATATTCTACTAGTCGAATAATCACATGCAATATCAATAACCACTTTCATAATGATGGAATGCATAATTCCAGACTATCATAACCACATAGTCAAGGACTTGTGCCAAGACTACAAATAAGATTTTTTCAAGGCCTTGTTCCAAGACACTAGTTTGTCTCATGAGACCTACAGATGCATCGAGGAGCTATAGTGGGCTCCACCCATCACTTACTAAGTCCAATGCATTCCTCTTATGAATAGGTTTAAACATAACATAAACATTTGTATTAAAACTAGCATACGAAATGTCAATACTTTCTCCATAAACCATGAATGGTATAAAAATAACACCTCCATAGTCAAACATATCACAAAACCTTCAATACAATATGTAAGTTTTGTATCATAATAAATCAACTTCAAATAAGCTTAAAATCCATCAAAGGATGTTGACATAGATGAAATAAAAACTATTTGAGAGAAATATCTCTTTTTTTGAAATCATTTAAAAGTCACATAATTATAAAAGAAAAAATTTACTTGAAAATATTCTTATAAGCTTGTAAGGGAATCTTCAATGATTTTATAATGGCAGAAAATAGCCTCACCCGCAATATAAGTTAAAAAAGACATTCTTACCTTAATTCTGTCAAAAAGGTTAAAAATGACCTTATTTGGAAAACGACGGAAATATTCCTTTATAAACATATTATAAAAAGTAAAAAAAGGTTATAAATGACTTTAACCCATAGTCTATAAAATAGTAACAATGTTTTGAAATACATTTTTAAGAAACACGGATGTGTATGATAAAGAGGTCCCAGTAGATACTTACGTAAAAACAATCTAAGATAATAAAGAGATTGTGAAATTAACCCTTATCTTGTACTTTTACTTGGTTGAGGGTAGGTTAAACTCATGTATAATGGTGAAATAATTGTTATTAAATTATAAAATAATCATATAAATTAATATGATATCATATATGATCTTTTAACATTGATTTGTTAATAATATTTTAGTATTATCGTTGTTTTGGGTGTTAACGGATTTTCTTTCCTTTATATTCTTTGTTATGTGAGTCATATTTGTTTTGGATGAGATGTATCGTATTCATATAAAGAATGATATAAAGTCTTTAAAAATTATTTTTAATCATCTAATGAAAAATAGTCTTGAATGGATACAATGGGGAATGAATCTCATCGCGTTCGTGGAGACGGTAATCCGTAAGTACGCACAAGCGAAAATATCATTCTTTTAATATTAAAATAATATATAATTGGATGGTATATCATATATATATATATATAATAATTATCAGGTTATATTTATTATTTACATCAATTACACATCATTATTATACCCATCCAAATAATAATGTATTGAATAACAATTACACCACGATGTGGAGACAGTAAGCCGTACGTACGCACGTATGGTGACATGTCATTCAAAGGATGGATAAAATAATGAATTTGGTTGTACCATATTTATAATAACATCACAGTATATAGAAGATACTGGAGTTATTATTTTATAATTGAAACAACAAAGAAAAAGGAAGTGGAAGAAAAAAGGAACTTGAAAGAGGTGATGAAATATTTACCTCTTCTTCGGGTTCTTCCTTTTGATTTGATCAAAAGGGCTTCTTAGGTTGGATTTATGACTAAAGGAATGACTCTAGGATGAAGGGAGGATAGTTGAGAGGATATTTGGGTAGGGTTTGGCTGAGAAAAAAGGCTTTGAAGGTGTGAATTAGAGAGAAGGGTGAGTTCTCTTTTATAAGAGAGGTGAGGGGCACCTTTGGAAAAGCTAGAAATATTATTTTATAATAAAATAATTTTCGGTTTCTAATGGCTCAAAAAAGAATTATTTAAAGGATAAGGTGGGTATGGGTCGAAAAAAACTCAACCAATAGGTTTTAGATAGGTTTGAGTCACTATATTAACTTTATCTTTTAGATTTAACTCTTAGTTAAATAGTTTGACATTTACCACGTCTCTTTGTATTTTTATATTATATGGTTAATAAACTTACTATATAATTCCAAAAGAACCCCAAGTGGTACATTAATAATACACATATCATTATATAAGTCCTTTTTCCGAACCTTATATGTTTTGTAATAGAATATCAATTAATAATATAATATTTGTTTAAAAAACTCTTTTATGTCAATTTTGACACTATTTGGTATTTTGTTTTTTCTAAATTTATAACAGCATTATTACTTCAAAAACAATTCATCTAACCAACCCTAATATATCATATTAACCTATAAAATTAGTGTAATTCATAAAGAGTCTCAAATTACATTTATTTGGATATTTATAATATCAATTATTTTAATATTTCATTAATTAGGTAATTACTGCATCACCATTGTGTCATAAATAAATTCAATTATTTAATGTCTAAAAATTATAAATAAAATTCCATTATGTAGGAACTCTTTTTATATTTATAATTAATATTTATAATCGAATATATCTTATGTATTACCCTATATTAAAAATGTTTTAGTTATTAAACTTTGATTTTATCTCTTTTAACTCTTCTTTGAATTAAATAATAATAAATGTCATAATCTAATCCAAGTGGACCAAATAGGTTCATATTTTATTCCCAAGGTTATTTTTTGTCGAATTATACTTATCCAATAGAATTAGGACATGTGTTAGGGTAATTATAATATCATTTTTACCCCTAATTACCCTATTTACTTTTAACCGTGGTAAATAAAAGTAAAAAGTTACTATTCACCAAAAATTATTTTTATCTTATTGAACCAAATTTTACTCTTTGATATTAACCGTTTCTCTTGGATTTTCAAAATTCAAATCACAGAAGTGGTAAAATTAAGTTTTATGCGCATTTGTAAATTCTCTAGGAGGTGGGTAAAAGACGGTGAAAAGTTCTTTAAAATTTTTATATATCTAATTTTTTTATAAATTGACTCCAATGAATTAAATTGAACTTATATAGGTATTATGTGTCTATTTTGACATAAAATAAATTTAAATAAAATAAATAATTATTTAAATAAAAATTCGGTTTAAAACTACAACTCAACGTTTTACACTATTCATCAAAAATTGAAAGTTTTCAGAAAAATACCAAAAATTAACCCTAAGCTAATTTCAATATTCCAAATCCAAAAATGAATTCCATTTTGAAAGATAAAATTTATAAAATTTCAAAAAGTGGGTATTACTATTAATAACGGCTAGTTTGATTGGTTGTGGTGTGTTAGAACTCGAAGTTGCGTACAACACCCGCTACTGTATTATTCAAAGAGAAACGTACTGTAGAAGCTTGCACTACTGGAAAAATACCCTATACCAACAATTTGGAACCGTTGGTATAGGCCCTCAAACCGTTGGTATAGCCTATACCAACGGTTTGGAGGACCGTTGGCAAGTAAGCCGTGACAATAGGTCTATACCAACGGTTTTGGAAAAAATGTTGGTATAGACCTATACCAACGGTTTTGAAAACCATTGGTATAAGTAATATGAAAACCTATACCAACGGTTCTCAAAACCGTTGGTATATGAATTTCAAAAAAAAACATTCGGTGGGATTTGATCCCAGGACCTCTAGTTTATAATTGAATGACTTAACCACTAACCTAACATGACTTTTGTGAACATAATTTCATAAATATATACATGTATTGTTTTAATAATTTTAAATTTTGATTTATATAATGTTCTCGGTAAGAAGATTCGATTAAAAATCGAAGGACCTATTCCAACGGTTTTGGCCAAACCTTTGGTATAGGGGGGACCTATACCAACGGTTTGGCCAAACCGTTGGTATAGGGTCTCTATAATGGACCTATACCAACGGTTTGGCCAAAACCATTGGTATAGGTCCTATAGGCCCCCCTATACCAACGGTTTGTCCAAAACCGTTGGTATAGGTCCATATAAGTGACCTATACCAACAGTTTTGGCAAAACCGTTGGTATAGGTCCAAATTAATGGACTATACCAATGGTTTGGCCAAAACCATTGGTAAAAGTCATATTTTCAGTAGTGTTGGGGTGTTACAGTTAATATGACTCCGTGTCTTAGGGTTTGTGGGAAAATGATTCAAAATAATTTATGGCTAAAAAAGAAGAGGCTGGACTCTTAAGTATAATGCATGAATAATTCAAGTGAAAACACAAAAAATTCATCACTCAAATCCCCATGAAAATGTGAAACAAAACACCAAAATTTGTTTTAAATGGTACATGAGCCAATAAGTGATTACAAAGAATGATATCATCCAAATTATCCCCATTTTGTTAATTTAATTTTTTTATAAAGCTCTAGAAAGGCACAACTTTATTTTCTATTTTTTTTTCATTTTTTTTCATAGAGGATGAGATGAAAACTGAATACATTGAATGAGTGAAAATTCATTCCCTTGAATTTTGATAGGTACATGATTCATAAAAGAAATTTCATCAATAAATTCAATATCATCTCCATTTTCTTTTTCAAATATTATTTTTGAAGGAGAAATCGATGAAACAAATAAAGTATATTGAAATGATGACTCAAGCCCAATTTTTGAATAATACATAGACCAAAATGATTATGTACACCTCAAAACACCCAAAAATGAGACACATACCAATGAACACACACTAAAGGCCCCTCTCCCACCCTCAAAATTGAAATATCAATGCAAGAATACCAGAAGTATGGACTGGTAATGATAAATCGGCTTGTAATGTGGCTTAAACCTATAAGAAAATTCATGGCCTCTATAGCCTTATGAAGGATAAATGTAAAGGTGGGTCTCAGGATAATATGTGGCTATACAATTTAGTGCCTCAATCATATCAAAAAAATTTCCTGAAATCCAAAGCTTTGAAAGAGAAAAATCACAAATTCTGGTTCTCACACAAAATCCATGTTTTCCTCAAGAAAGTGTGAGTATTAGGAAGAATATGTCAAAGTGGTTTAGAATACCTCATAGGACTAGAAAAATATTTTGAGTCATTGTTTCATGGGAATGAATTTAAAAAATTATTCAAACTCATATAAATGACGGAAAATCAAATTCATGGAAAAAGGTTTTCATATCAACAATCATTTAAAATCCATTTTTTCAAAAAACATTTATATTTTCTAAAAATAAATCAATGTGTGAAAAGTGATAAGAATATTCATTGAAACTCAAGGTAAATAAAAATGAAAAAACAAAATTAAAATCACACAAAAAGGAAACTAAGTAGATCAAAAATCCCCCACACTTAAATTTCACTACCCTTCATTTCAGCTCGACAAAATATAAATAAGTGAAGAAAAACTAAAGAGAAGGAAAGACACAAACTGACTTTATTTTTCAACTAAACCATTGAGTTAAGATTCTAGATGCTACCAATTATTTTTATAAAGAAATAAATAAATAAATTCATTAGAAAAATAAATAAAAATAAACAGAAAGGGGAAAAGAGAGGGAAAATGCTTGGTTTGACCCCCAAGTGGGTGCTAGGTTTTTACTGCCCCTAGTCAGGTAGTTACAGTGGTTTAACCACAATATGAAGGTGTATGGGGTTTCTTGCTTAGAAACCACCACATTTTATTTTTCTCAGCATCCATCAGTATATTCCAAGAGAGAGTACCCCCAATGAAAATAAAAATAGCCCCAACCCCTAGAAGAGATGAAGGAAAAAATTTGAGTTATGGAGGGGGTGGAAAAAGAATAAAGGGGTGATCCCTATTTTGATCATTTTGAGGAGTGGTGTCCATTAGTGGAGAAAGTAGAAAAATAGGAAGTGTATTCTCATCTGGTTCTAGTTTAGCAAATGATTTATCGGTGATTTATTGTTTTGTGCCATTATCCTCATTTTCACCAATGTGCAACTTGACAGGATCCTCTATTCTCTCCTCAACTAGAGAACCTTCTTCTTCGTATTCTTCTTCTAGAGCCTGCATTAGTAGTGCTGAGTCTACAATGTTAGTAGAAGGAAGATTATTTTTCAATTTAGAAGTAATTAAATTTGAATAAAATGAAGGCTCAAAAATTAAATCTCCCTCAAAATTTTCAGCTTCAAACTCCTTTTCCTCAAGAAAGGTAAATGGGAACTCATTTTTTGGAGAGGGAATTGGATCTTCAAGTTTGGATTCAACCTCACCAACTTATCATTAAAATGTAGGATGAAAAATAATTTCACTTTCTTCATCTTTTATTTATTGATGTTCCATCCATATGATTTTAAGAACTTCCACTTCAGCAGCTAGCAATGCCATCATCTTGCTTGTTTTTTTGAGCATTTGGAGATTCTCTTGAAACATCAAGACATTTTGATACATTTGGATATTCAATGTCTCTTCCCTTCTAGGCTCTCCATAAAAGTTATCAATAGGCCAACCATATGATAAATCACTAAAATAATTCATCTTGACCTAAAAAAGAATGATATTAAATGATTTTTTTTTTAATTTTTTTAATTTTTAATTTTTTAATGAAAAATAGCATGTGAAAGAACTTGGACTCCCCAGAAACAGTTCCAAATTGATGATAGGATTTTTGTCGCATTTCCCTATTAAATTAATATTTTATTTTCCTAATAATGTACCATAGTGGCACAACCTAGGGTCGATCTAAAGGAGGTCGCTTACACACACTATTTTTATATTGTCACTAATATAAAACTAACTTACTAATATATATTGGGGGGGGGTTGGAATGAATTATTCTATGTTATATAAAAGAAAGTAAAAATTTAATCTATGTTAGTGATTGAAAATAAGGAGCAACCGTGCTGAAAAAAATAAACCAAAGAGGCAGTAGTGGATAAGCATTGATCATTATACATTCCCTTTATCATTGTTTACAAATTAATTACAATTAAATTATCCAATGTATACCTTATTATCTCAAATTATACACCTAAATTATCTAGAAACCATGTTTAAAACTCAAACATGGTTGCCTATCTTGTGAATGTGATCCAATTACACAAAGACCTCAGAGTAACCAAAAAAGATTTAACCCATTGTGCTCAATGGAGAAATATCTCTAAATAAATTTAAACTATAAAAGAAACCACTTTAATTTCATAAGACAAAATTCATTCAATAATAATTTAGAATAAATTTAAAACAAGATTAAAAAAGATATCATTCAATCAATTAATCAATGTCCAGAATAATTTAAATAAAAAGAGTTTATGAAGATATATAAAAACTCAAAAGGGGAAAATGTCCTCAGATCATCACTGCCCACCACCACTTAATGATTATACCATCATGGATTGATTCTCTATTGAAATCCTCCTTGTGAGTGGATCTCTACTGGCATGAATCCCTCTGGTCCAGACTCCCCTGAAGTGCCCATAATTCTTTGGAAGGGTGATTGGGCCCTCCATTTATAGGCAAAAACCACTGGAAATATTGCATATTAGCATTAATTTTTTAGCGTCCTGATGTTTTCACGACATGTACTTGAGGTACATGTCGCACACTTCAGCTCTGAGTTTTCCTATGCGTCCTTCGAATCCGCATCTCCATCGAAATCTGCATGTTGATTGTTATATGATGTATACTTGGGTTACATGTCATGTAACACCATTGAATGGGAAAATCATACTATGCAGTATTATTGAGAGTTGTTCCAAATTTAATTTCCTATTGACCCTAAAAATTTAAGATCATTTGGAAATGTGGTTTGATTATTATGAGTTAATTACAGAACACCACTTTTTCTGCCTGTTTGTTTCCTAATTTTTCTCCATGTTTGACTCTTCCAATGAATTACTTAACGAACAATTTTTTAATTGAAATTTAACATTCAAGAGATTCTCCGATTTTTATTTCAAATCCAAGTGGAATCATTGTATTTGTACATGTTGATCCGGATTTATGGCTCCATTTGTAATGTGGGGTTCACCATGATTTCTATAATTTTTTTTAGAAAAGAACTATTTATTTGGGGCCTTAGATGTTCAAATTGTGATCTGGTCTAGTTGACATATATTTAGCCCATAAATTAAGGGTTCCAAAAAAATTTAATCACATGATTTGGGTTTAAATTGAAGAATATATGATTGAAATATAAAAGACATAAAAATCTGTTAAAAATCCAGAATTAGTGCATTTTTTCATTTTGTAACGTCCCGAGTCCGGATCCCCTCCACTGGTGCCCGTACCCGGTTCGCCACATGACCTCAAGTGCGTTTCCCTGAATCCCAGAGGCTGCCAACTAGCAGCGAGGGCCTTGGTGAGTCGGTGGGGAAACTATGCCCTCATTCGGTAAGGTATTCAAGGTAAGAAAACAACAACAAACAACGGAAGTAGTAAACAACATGCATACCAATAGAAACCAATAGCGGAAGCAATGTAAATATATAGCTATGATGACAATGATGCAACAAGTACAAGTATCTAAGGAAAACAGAAAACACAACAACGTGCTGAAATACAATTTAAACCAAGTGAAAAAGAAAACAAAGTAAGCTCCTCAGCATCGCGAGCCACGACTCGGTCCCATGCTCCCCCGCTCCTGGTGCAGTCAAGATCCTGAAGTAGATGGGCGCTTTCCCTTGTCTATACCTACAGCAACATAGTCTTCTTGGACCCAAAAGCATGGCCCAAAACAGGGTGTGAGATACAATATCAGTAGGAAACCACCCAAATATTTGTGCCTAACAGTCAATGAATACATGGAAGTACTAAAACAAGAAGCAGTAAACAGAAAAGCACAAACAGTTACAATCCACAGTTCTAACAAGCATAGCACACAAGTAAGCAACCAGCAACAAAAGAAGAAATAGGTAACCCTCTGGGTAGCTCTCACAGTCTAACCCCTATGGTTCAACCTATCAGTACTAGAAACCCTCTAGGAGGCACACACAGTCTCACCCCTCTGGTTTAGCTACGTAAAATAAGCAGATTCTCTAGGGAAGCACTCACCGTCAATTCCACCTGTAGTCTCGCATCGTGCTAAAGGTTCTATGGGGAAGCAATCAACGTCAATTCCCCCTGTGGCCCGCGTCGTGGATCTACAGACTCTCTGGGGAAGCACTCAATGTCAATTCCCCCTATAGTCTCATGTCGTAATTAAAAGACACTCTGGAGAAGCCCTTCCGTCAATTCTCCCTTTGGTCTACTACTCTAGGTTCTCAAAGTCCTGAGTATCATTAAACATGCGCAACACATGTGTATTATCCAAGTAAACCTCAAGAACTACTTGTCTAACAACTAAGGTTCAACAGCAATACTAAAACAACAGTCCACACTCCTACAACAAGGCATGGAAAAGCAAACTGAGCACAAAAAAAATACTGTAATCACAAGCAGTAACCTCTACTAAAGAAATCAAGCAAAGAAGGCAAGTAGCAAGGGAAAAAAAGGAAAAATGAAATACTCCGTTCAAGGGTATTGGTGGAATTTGCACATAATATTCATCAACTTTCTAAGGAAAGGCACAAACCACCTACCTTGATCTGAGGAGATCGATATACGTGAATCTCAACAACATATTCCCCTCAGAACGACGTAGATATGAGAAAAAGCACAAAACATTCATCCCAAGATAACTTGGAAACAAGGAGGAATCAAGAAACAAGGCTAAAGTAGAAGGAAGAACTTACCGCTGTAATTCCAACGCAACTGACCGTGCTCGAATCGGAGAATGGACGGTGAGGCGGGAATCCGTCGAAGATCTGGCCATACGGTCGCTCCCAGACGGTCGAAAACTGAAGAAGAAGATGAATATGGGGGTTAGCCGCGACCCCGGTCCATTTAATGAAAAAAAAGAAAGTACACAGCGTGTACTTTTGGAGTACACAGTGTGTACTTCGAATTTTCCGTACTCCGAAATAACCGACCTCCACCTTAGCCTTACACACCGTGTGTGTGGCCCGGACACGGCCAGCACACGGCTTCGAGCCGGGGAAGGAGTACACGACGTGTACTTCTGAAATTTCCAAAAAATTCATTTTTCTCAAAAACTCCAGAAAAAAGGAAAAACATACCTGAAAAGAGATCCGGGTTCTTAAAAACTTCCCCATTAAAGAAATTTGTCCCCGAATTTCCCTAATGAGGTGGAAAAGGAGAAACCCCGAACAGCTCCGGCTACTGCGATCGTACATCGGCCTCCCTCTCCCATGTCTCTTCCTATAATCGCCCGTGCTTCCATAGCACTCGTACCAGAGGAACAGACCGCCCGTGGAGAACCTTAGTAATACGATCGACAATCCGGATAGGATGCTCCTTGAACGACGCATCCTCTTCGAGCTCGACTTCCTCAGGCTGAAATACGTGAGACGGGTCTGAAAAGTAACGTTAGAGCTGAGAGACGTGGAAGACATCGTGCATAGACCGATACCTCTGAGGTAGCTGCAACCGATAGGGGACCGACCCCACTCTTTCCAAGACCTCAAACGGCCCCACGTACCACGGTGAAAGCTTACCCTGTCTCCGAATCCTCTTGTGTCCCAACCTCGATGCGACACGTAGGAAAACCTGATCACCGGCCTCGAACTCTAGAGGTCACCTCCGCTGATCAGCATAAGACTTCTGTCGAGACTACACTGTAGCCATCCTCTTCCGAATCAGCTCTATCTGCTCTGAAGTCTCTTGAACAAGACGAGGTCCCAGCAAAGCTGCCTCTCCTACCTCCAGCCAGCATAAGGGTGATTGGCATGGCCTACTGTACAAAGCCTCGTATGGTGACATCTGAATGGTCGCCTAGAAACTTTTATTGTAGGCAAACTCCACCAGAGGAATATGCTTCTCCAAAGAACCGCCAAAGTCTAGGATGCAGGCCCGGAGCATATCCTCAAGCACCTGGATCGTGCGCTCGGACTGGCCATCAGTCTGGGGATGGTATGCTGTACTCAAAAGTACCTGTGTACCCAAGGCCTTTTGAAGTCCCTGCTAGAACCTAGAGGTAAAGCGCACATCTTTGTCTGAAACAATAGAGCACAGAACTCCATGCAGATGAACGATCTATCTGATGTAAAGTCATCCTAGATCATCGAAACTGAAGGTTTCCTTGATCGGAAAGAAGTGAGAAACCTTTGTAAGTCTATCGACGACAAACCAAACAGCATCATTTCCTCGAGGTGATCTTGGCAACCCAGTCACGAAGTCCATCGCAACATCTTTCCACTTCCACTCCGGAATGGGTAACTTCTATAAAAGCCCCACTGGTCACTAATGCTATGATTTCACCTGATGATAAGTAGAACATCTCAAGACAAAACCAGCAACATCCTTCTTCATACCAGGCCACCAGTATTGGCAATGAAGGTCCCGATACATCTTGGTGATGCCAGGACGAACCGCCCAAACAGAGGAATGGAAATCCCGCATTAGCTCCTCACATATGTATGATGGAACCCATACGTGTCCTCAGAAACACAAGATCTCATCCTCACCCATTGTCCATCCAGGAAGAGGGTCCCCTCCCGACATACTCTCCCGCAGGACTAAGCCTTCTGAGTCTGATAGCTGCCTCATTCGCACCCGATCAAGTAGTGTGGAGGTAACAGCTACAGAAGATAGAAAAGTCTGTCCCTGTCTGTCGTGCACCTCCAGATGCATCTCAGAGAACAGAGACATCAGTTTCCACTCACTAATGGCCTCCTGAACTGCCTGAATCTGAGTTCTCCTGCTCAACGCATCCACCACGACGTTGCCCCTTCCCGGCGTATAGGCGATCTCGAAATCAAAAGACTGAAGATACTCGACCCACCTGCGTTGCCTCAGATTCAGATCACGCTGACTGAAGATATACTTAAGACTCTTGTGGTCAGTGAAGACCACAAAGTTCTCTCCCATAAGATAGTGTCTCCAACAGCGCAAGGCATGAACAACAACTGCCAACTCCAGATCGTGCGTAGGGTAGTTCCTCCCATGTGGCATCAACTTTCGAGACCCGTACACAACGACTCCATCTCCCTGCATAAGCACAACTCCCAGCCCGATACCCAAAGCATCATAGTAAACAGAGTAGCTCCTGCCTGGCTCTGGAAAGACTAGTATCGGTGCTGATGTTAACCTCCCTTTTAGCTCCTGAAAGGCTGACTCACAAGAATCTGACCATAAGAACTTCGCCCCCTTCTTGTTCAGACCTGTCAAAGGTGCTTATAGACGAGAAAAGTCCTAAATGAAATGTCTGTAGTATACAGCCAGCCCTAGGAAACTCCGTACCTCAAAGACGTTCTTCGGCTGCTCCCAAGAAACTACAACTCTCACTTTCTCTAGTTCCACTGATACTCCTACCTCTGAGATGACGTGACCCAAGAAGTGAATCTGATCCATCTAGAAGTGGCACTTTGAGAGTTTAGCATAAAGCCGATGCTCTCTCAGTGTACTCAGAACGATCTCAAGATGTGTGGCATGGTCGTGTTGAGTGTGAGAGTACACTAAGATATCGTCCACGAAGACTATGATGAAAGAGTCCAAGTAAGGTTGGAACACTCAGTTCATCAGTTCCATGAAAACTGCAGGCCCATTCGTGAGACCGAATGACATGACTGTATACTCGTATAGATCATATCTGCTCCTGAAGGCTGTCAGAGGTATATCTGATGGTCTAACGCGCAATTGATGATAACCGGACCTCAAGTCGATCTTTGAGAACACCCGGGATCCTCGAAGCTGATCGAAAATGTCATCGATCCGCGATAAGGGATATCGGTTCCTGACTATCAACTGGTTCAGCTTCTGATAATCCACACAAATCCGAAGGGTACCATCTGCCTTCTTCGCAAACAGAACAGGCGAACCCCAAGGAGAAGTACTGAGTCGAATGAAACCCTTATCCTGTAGCTCCTCTAACTACTTCTTGAGCTCCTGCAACTCAGGTGTGGCCATCCTATATGGGAGAATGGACACCGGTGCTTCTCCTGGCATGAGCTCAATAGAAAAGTCTACCTCACGCTCCGGAGGCAAACCCGAAAAGTCCTCTGGAAAGACATCCCTGAAGAGATCCACCACTGGAGGAAAGTCCAACTGTGGAGTCCCCTGATCATCTAGATAAAGAATAGCAATCTGGGATGTCACCCCTCCTAGCCCAAGATGCTCGAGTCCCGCCCGACTCGCCCGAACGTCCCATTCGCCTCTACGAAGGAAAGATTAACCTTCTGGTGAAATGAAACTGACTCTGCGTCGATAACAGTCAACAACTTCCTGGAAGGGAATCAACCAGTCCATGCCGAGAATGACATCATAGCCTGTCATCTCCAGTACATAGAGATCCCATAAGAAGAGATACCCTGCAACCTCGAGAGGGCACTCTCTACACTGGCGTACACTAGATGTCCTCGTCCCCAAGGGTGTGTCTAGTGTCAACGATTCAGCAGAAGAAGATATGCAGAGTCCAAGGCTCTCCACAAAAGCAACAGAGATAAAGCTATGTGTAGCACCAGTATCGAAAAGGGCTGAAGATAAAACTGAGGCTACTAAAATCGTATCTCGAACAGTAGAAGGCCCGGGATCCTGCTCATGATAAGTTTGCTCCATGGCAAAAGACTGGCCTACACCGTGGCCCTGCGCCCCTGACTTACCACTCTGAGCTGAACCTCCCTGTTGGTGCTGAGGGACTGGTGGCTGACCGCCATAGCCTCGACCTCCACCTCAGCCCGAATGGTCGGAAGAACTCCAGTTCCCTGACTGGGGAGAGATTTGTGGGGCTGCTCCTGAATGAGGAGTTATGGAAGAACCCCGGTCACTTGCTGCTTGTGGGAAAACCTGGCAGAAACGCAGAAGGTGGCCCATCTTGCCGCAAGATCGGAACTCCACAGGGTCTCTCTGGCACTGCGGCCTCGTGTGCCCTGTCCGGCCACACTGGTAGCATGTCACCTGACTGCCTGATGATGCATCTCGCTTCCTCGAATCACCACGCGTAGGCTCCCTACGACACTTATTGCTGTCATCTGAAGGAAATCTAGCTCTGGAAGCAGAATCGCCCTGGCTCGCAGCTCCCAAGTATCTCAGATTGCGCTCCGCAATCAGTGCCTGGTTGACGATGGAAGTAATGGAAGTCAGCTAGAAGATGTTCACCTGCGAGCGGGTCTCCCGCCCGAGTCCATCCTCAAACTTCCTCTCCAAGAACACCCCACTCCCATCCTAGAGGGGTGTAAAATGCTGCAGCTCAGTGAAACGAGAGGAATAATCCATGACAGATAGAGCACCCTGCTCTAAGCTCATGAACTCCCGGGCTCGATCGGCCCTCAGGGTCTCTGGGTGGAAGTAGCCATAGAACACACGCTGGAACTCCTCCCAAGTCATATCCTGCTGCTGACCCGCCTGTGAGATCACGTCCCACCACCTCTTGGTGTAGTCTCGGAGCATGTAGGTGTCTAGCTTGACCCACCTCTCTGGATGCATCTCCAGATGCTCAAATATAGTCAACATGGCTTCCAGCCATGACTCTGCAGCCTGAGGTCCTCCCTCCCCCGAGAACGTGGGAGGCTGCTGCTGCTGGAAAACCCACGTCAAGTCTGCCATAGACGATGTAGGAGGCGGTGCTCCCTGGAAGGTCTGCATCATCCTCATGAAACCGTCCCTGAACTGTGCATCAGCGCCTGCAACTGGTATGACAACCGGTTCCAAAGCTGGCTCAGCTGGGGGATCGACCGTAAGTCTTTGATCAGCTATATCCGGCATCTGATCACTGCCCGACGACAGACGTACGAACGGAGGACGTCTTGGAGGCATAGCTCTGAAAGATCAAAAGCACACCTTAGATCAAGAAAACAAGGACAGAGAACACAAGAGCACAAAACGAGAATAGGGAAAGAAAAAAACACAAGTTTGCAAAATACGACTACACGACGTGTATAAAACTACACGACGTGTCTTCTTAAACCACTGACATGGGAATGTACCCCTGCCCTACAAGTTGTGTACACTTCAAACCACACGGCGTGTTGACCCCAACACACGATGTGTACTTGACAACTATTCCCCCGCCCGAGTCTCCTTACATGGCTAACCCACACGATCCAACTCAACCCAAGACTACACGGCGTGTTCGAAACAAACACGGCATGCACTGGACACGGCTTCGACGGCCCGTGTTGTTAAGCACACGGCCTTCTACACGGCTAGACCTTACACGGCGTGCTCCAAACAAGCACGACGTGCATTGGCGAAGGCGACACCGTCCCGTGTTGTTCGCGACACGGCCGGGTACCTGGGCAAGACTACACGGCGTGTTCCGAACAAAAACGGCGTGTGAAAAAGAAGGTAACGCTGGCCTGTGTTGTTCATGACACGGCCGGGTACCCGGACAAGACTACACGACATGTTCCTTATGGAAACGACATGTTCTACCCGAGCTTCCCCAGCCCGTGTTGTTAGTGACACAGCCAGGTACATGGCTCCGAACTCACATGGCGTGTACCAATGGTACACAACGTGTTCCCGAAGTTACTCCCATGACACCATGTTCTGCTCACACAGTCAGTGACACGGCCTGAAAACTACACGGCGTGTATCTAAAAAGTACATGCCTTGTATTCTGGGTTTTCTGGGTAGTAGCTCAGAAACTGCGCAGAATTCCAGAAACACTAAAAAAAAGGGAAATGATGCCAATTTCCGATCCGTGAGGGCCCATAACACCTCAAGAACCAAAATTTGGCATTCATTTTAAGCAAGAAACAGACCAATAGTTTTCTAACATATCAACATAGAATCTATCAAGAAACTATCACAACAACATGCATAATGTACACAAAGTCTATCACAACAGCATGTAATCGCTAATGCACCCTAGATGGCATGGAAAGAATGCATAACATGTGATTTCTACAAGTGCCTATATGATGCATGAGATGGCATACCCTCATCTCATCGGGTTGCGACAGAAATAGAACCGAAATATCAAAACAATAACCACACAAGTCATGTGAATCACTCTAGGTGAAAACATATCAACCATAAAACTCAAAACCAAAAAACTATAATTAACGAGGTAGTATGGCCTTTCCCTGTACACGGGTTAGCTACTCCCAAGCACAACTTAATTCCAAGTACCGAATCTGTCCTATCCCTGGCTAAGGTCTCCAAACAGTAAATCAAGAGAAAATAACTCCTCTGATACCACTTTGTAACGTTCTGAGTCCGAAGCCCCTCCACTGGTGCCCATACCCAGTTCGCCACATGACCTCAAGCATGTTTCCCCAAACGCCAGAGGCTGCCGACTAGCAGCGAGGGCCTTGGTGAGTCGGTGGGGAAACTATGCCCTCATTCGGTAAGGTATACAAGGTAATAAAACAACAACAAATAGCAGAAGCAGTAAACAACATTCATACCAACAGAAACCAATAGTGGAAGCAATGTAAATATATAACTACGATGACAATGATGCAGTAGGTACAAGTATCTAAGGAAAACAAAAAACACAATGACGTGCTGAAATAAAACTGAAACCAAGTTCAAAAGAAAACAAAGTAAGCTCCTCAGCATCGCGAGCCATGGCTCGGTCCCATGCTCCTCCGCTCCTAGTGCATTCAAGATCCTGAAGTATAAGGGCGCTTGCCCTTGTCTATACCTACATCAATATAGTATGCTTGGGCCCAAAAGCATGGCCCAAAAAGGATGTGAGATACAATCCCAGTAGGCAACCAACCAAAGATCTGTGCCTAACAGCCAATGAATACATGGCAGTACTAAAACAAGAAGCAGTAAACATAAAAGCACAAATAGCTACAATCCACAGTTCTAACAAGCATAACACACAAGTAAGAAGCTAACAACAAAAGAAGAAACAGGTAACCCTCTGGGTAGCTCTCACAGTCTAACCCCTATGGTTCAACCTATTAGTACTAGCAACCCTCTGAGAGGCACACACAGTCTAACCCCTCTGGTTCAGCTACATAAAATAAGCAGACTCTCTGGGGAAGCACTCACCGTCAATTCCCCCTATAGTCTCGTATCGTGCTAAAGGCTCTCTGGGGAAGCACTCAATGTCAATTCCCCTTGTGACCCGCGTCGTGGATCTACAGAATCTCTGGGGAAGCACTCAACTTCAATTCCCCCTATAGTCTCGCGTCGTAATTAAAAGACACTCTGGAGAAGCCCTTCCATCAATTCTCCCTTTGGTCTACTAATCTAGGTTCTCACAGTCTTGAGTATCATTAAACATGCTCAACGTGTGTGTATCATCCAAGTAAACCTCAATAACTACTTGGATAACAACTAAGGTTCAACAGCAATACTAAAACAATAGTCCACACTCCTACAGCTAGGCATGGAAAAGCAAACTGAGCACACACAAAATACTTTAATCACAAGCAGTAACCTCTACTAAAGAAATCAAGCAAAGCAGGCAAGTAGAAAGGGAAAAAAAGGAAATACGCAATACTCCGTTCAAGGGTATTTGTGGAATTTTCACATAATATTCATCAACTTTCTATGGAAAGGCACAAACCACCTACCTCGATCCGAGGAGATCGATATATGTGAACCTCGACGACAGATTAACCTTAGAACAACATAGATCTGAGAAAACGCATAAAACGTTCATCCCACGATAACTTGGAAACGAGGAGGAATCAAGAAACAAGGCTAAAGTAGAAGGAAGAACTTACCGCTGCGATTCCAACACAACTGACCGTGCTCGAATAGGAGAACGGACGGCGAGGCAGGAATCTGTCAAAGATCTGGCCGTACGGTCGCTCCCAGATGGTCGAAAACTGAAGAAGAAGATGAATATGGGGGTTAGCCATGACCTCGGTCCGTTTAATGAAAAAAAAGAAAGTACACGACGTGTACTTTTAGAGTACACGTCGTGTACTTCGAATTTTCCGTACTCCAAAATAACCGACCTCCACCTCAGCCTTACACACCGTGTGTGTGGCCCAGACACGGCCAGCACACGGCTTCGAGCTGGGGAAGGAGTACACTGTGTGTACTCAGAAAGTACATGGCGTGTACTTTTGAAATTTCCAGAAAATTTATTTTTCTCAAAAACTCCAGAAAAAAGGAAAAACATACCTGAAAAGTGATCCGGGTTCTTACACATTTAATCTCAAAATACTTCAAAAACCTAAATACGTGATAAATTCCCATTAAATAAAACTATGATGTTTTTAAAAACATTGAATTATATAATAAAATATGTGAAAATATGAGCTTCATCAATACTAATGGTACAAAAATGATTTTCATTTTCTTATTTGGTCTTAATATTTGGTTTATGGTAGACCGGAGATTAGGATATTGTCAGTACTGGGTTTAGAAGTCATGTTTGGGTGCCTTCAACCCCATGCACAAGGGAAGGACCATGTTTCATAGGGTGGGAATTACTATCATGTTTTTTTATCATTTTATAGTTAATATGATTTTAACCTCAAGTGGTACACTTGGATTTTGGTTGTTACCTGTTATGACATGTGATCCTTAGCCCGATATGAAAAAGAAGAAGATTTGGATCCTTGGGCCAATATGACAAGGGGTGTTAGATATGTTTTTTATGGTTTTGATTAGGCACATAAGATGTTTTAATCTATATATGAATGTTCTATGTAAATTCATTGCAATATGTGATATATGTATGCATGGGCTTGGATATTATAGGAGAAGGTATGTACGATGATATGGGGTGATGTTGATCACCAAGTTGGGTGACATGATCACCGGTTTGAGGCGATATAGTTTATTAGGATGAGTGTGGCCCGAGGCATATGTGATACATGGATCTGTTATGGGTGGGTAAGGAGGCCATAAGGCCAAGATTCCATATGAAATGGTTATGATGGGGGAAGGGTAAGGGTAGTGAGATAGAAATCCCTATTACTACTTTCCCTATCTGTGATATTTATATATATGTTATTTGGGATGTCTGGCCATGTAATGATATTCAATGGGTTTCCACCTGGATGAATTTAGATGGATCATCAAGAGGGGAATGATGTGGTTCCACATAAGCATGCACATGTTGAGACACCTTAGGGTTAGGTAGAGCATGATCCATATGTACAAGATCTAGTTCAGGTGGGAAAACCACCATATTTAACCTCTTTTAGGATATGGATTAAAGAGAAGCTCAGAGCGAGCCTGGTACATGTCATCTAGGGGATTGAAAGGGGAGATTTGGGAGTAGATCCTTCCATTGTGTATCTGACTCAGGAGTTCTATTCATAGAAACCACTACTGTTTCAGGGTGAGGGTGGTCCATAGATGGCTAAGAATTGGATCAAATTGATGAAAATGATCTTTGAGTAGCTAGAGACACCTCCTGGGAGGAGGGAGAAGCTATAAATTTATATGATCAGAGGTCCAACTAAGTGATGGTGGGAATTGTAGGTTCAGAAAGGAAAACATGAGGTACTGTGCTAGAAGGACTTCAAGGCCAGGTTCTTTGATCACTTCTTCCTGGAGACATTGAGGAAATAGAAAGCTCAAGAGTTATTGAGCCTTCAGTAGGGTGACATGTCTGTCATAGAGTATGAAACAACATTCAATGAGTTATATCTCTTTGCACTTAGTATGGTGAGTGATGAAACCTCAAGGGTGAGGCATTTTTGAGGATGGTTTAAAGTACACCATTTAGGTGTAGGTAAACATTTTTATGTTGGACTCATTATCAGAGGCGGTGAATTAAGCACTGATAGTTGAGGGTAATTTGATGAACTGGTCATACTCAAGCTAGGTGAACAAATCAATTGATTTTGGTGGAGATTATTTAGATAGTAGGAATCGTGGTTGGGATGAGTTTTATTAGGGAAACCAGACCAAGTAATTAGGAATACCACCTCAAAGTGGGTTGTCAATGGTTTTCTTCTAGTTTGGGTAGCCATGACATGTAAAAACTTTGTACGAGCAGTCTATAAATGAGTTACAGATATGTGGATAGGTCAATAATATTGATAGGTTCTTTAGGAATCCTTCTTGGATAGATGAAAACCAGGGACCAGGGCAAAATAAGGGTTTTGAGATCAGATCGAGAGTGATACCAGGTGATGGTAGCTGAGTTTCAAATGCATGTGGAGGCCGTGGTAGAGATAGATGGGCCCAACAGTGGGGTCAGTGGCTGGTGGATGGTGTAGCACTGTAGGGAGGTCAGGATTTGAGAATTTAGGCTTTATATTAAGTGAATTTCGTGGAGCTACTAGGGTTAGAGTATGATGGTGAGCCGATGATAGTCATAGGAACATTGTGGACATGACTGGGGTTATCTTTTATTTTATTTTGACATGTCATTTTTATAGGCATGTATATTTTGAGTGAAAAATGTGCACATGATATATATATAGACTAACTAGGCACTGGTTTGTAGGTTGGAATCTTCTTGGATGAGTGATTATTGAGGCACATTGGAAACGAGGCATCGAGGAGATGAGGGTTCCTTGAGGTGCATTGGAATTAGGGCATCAATAAGACATGAGTTATTGAGATGCATAGGAATATGTGAATTAGTATGATGCAAGACTTGATTTAGGTGTGGGGAACTATGACTTTGAGCATTTGTTGAGATGAAGGACCTCATAGGTTCTATGTACGACATGGGAACGAGGCAGGCATCGATGTGGTACGAGATTCAGATGGGTTTTGGGTATGACATGGGTGAACCTGATTAGGTTCATGCATGGAGATTCATCAAAAGTGGACCTTGAGTCCATGAATGGTTAGTGGACCATATATTTTCTTTGAATTTTGGGTCAAGATGCGACTGGGGTAGGTAAATCCTAAGGTGGGGAGCCCCCTTGAGGTAGTTGACCCGTGACCTTATAACTAGGGTAGTCTGGGTTAATTTTATTGATATGGGTATGTTCATAACCATCTTAGATTTGTGTTTTATAGATCAAGGATGAGCTATGTTAATGTGGGAATATTGTAATGTCCCAGGTATTTGGAGCAGTTCAAAATCCTCACCTATTTTAAATTTTCATAGTTTTGTGGGTATACCAACTCTCCCCTCATTGATAGGAACTTAATTTTGAGTTTTTCATTAACCCAAAACCTTGTTTTTATATGATTTTATAGGTTTGGAAAATGAATCAGGTGTTTGAATGGGTTTTAAGTGCATAAGAGGCTCAATGACCTTGTTTTGGAGAAGTGTAAGCTAAGACACACAATTAGATTTAACCATGTGACCTCCTAGTAGAAACAATTAAACCCAAAAATGCACTGAGAAAATTTTGAGAAACCCTGAAAGATAGGGCGCATGACCGTGCAGGACCTATGCAGTTTTTCATAGAGGGAATCCACATGGTTTTCATATGGTTTGGGAAAACTGTACACAAGACACATGCTTAATGCCAAATGGGAAGTACCCTCTCACTGTAGTGCACATAGTTTATGCATGGTTAGGCCTAATTGTGTGGGCTAACCATGTGGGGCTTGGATCCTAAGAAGTAGGAACTGCACAGTTTCCACACAGTTTGGAAAACTGTGCGAGCTAACCATGTGACTCATTAAAGAGGTGAATTTACCTTTTCCCTTCTTTTTATTCACGGTTTTCCATTTATTTTTATCCTCCTTTCCCATGGTTTGTGCACAATAGTGGAGGGAGATCTCCATTTTTCCTCCTTCTAAGTGTCGAGCTAGAATATTTACCTGACCTTTATTCTTTGATCCTTCGGTTTCATTGGATCTATATCAGTAAGGATCTCCATCCTCTAGGTTCTATTTCTCTTTTCTTTTTCTTTATGGACTGCTAAATCCATGTGAGTTTTCCCCTATTTTTAGGGCCTTCATCTAAAATTCCGATTTATTCCAAATCTGTTTGAGTTAGAGGCTAAGATCATATGTGCCTACATCTATGACTATGAGGTAGGAAGAGCATACTTTTCTTTGTGATTTTGTTAGTGTTTTGGAGGTGTTCCTTTTAGCGCGTCATTGTATTTACTTAAAGAGTCATAATTAAATTAATGGTTTTATTTTAATTAATCAAGTTGATCACATGGGATGCCGTTGGGCATTCCCTATGCACATTGTTCATGAAAGGTCGGGTTAGTGGCCTTCGACCACTTGGGTAGTAGGCCAGGTGTATAGTTTATATTAATTGAATTGTTTTTTTATTTGAATTGAATTGTTTTAATTAAATTTATTGAATTATGAATATGAATTGCATGATATGAGATTCATGGGATCATTATGGGCTTGGACTAAGGATTGAGATGGCATTTTTCATCTGGTATGAGTCAATTTAATCATCAGGTTGGGTGAGGCCCAGATACTTTGTGCGATTTCGATCACAGGTTGGGTGACTCAGTCATTGGCTGAGGTGGTGATGCCATCAAGTAGCGATAATGACCATAAATTTATGGGATAACATGGCCATTAGAATTGAGTAACATGGTTTCAAGGGCATGAGGTGATGGTTGATTGGGTTTAGGTTCTATTTAGTGATTTCCACTCACCTATATTGTCTAATGCATCGTTTAGAGTCATGTGAACATAGGTTTACTCAGAAGATGATGTAACATTGACCAATTGTGTGAGTAGAGGCCTCTGGTAGTTGCGAATTATGTAAAATTTTGGGGGTACTTATGTTGAAATCCATAAGGATGGTGAGAAGCCATCAGGGGATAGCAGTGAGGCTATTGGTTGGGGATGAGGCTCACCGTGCTTGAGGCCATTAGGCCAGGATAGTTTTGGGAGGATAGACATTGTTGTACCTTGGTATGTTGTCTATAGAGCCAAAATGGTTATTTTTTATGGATAGATATAACTATACCACCAGACGTAGGGCTTCAATCCAGTGGTTGATTTTGAGTAGGGGTCCTAGGGACTATATTCTTTGGTTTGAGTGTGCCATAGAGACATCAGTTACTTGGTTGATGGCATAAGGTGCCAAGTGACATTTAGAGGTGGAACCTGAGGGTTCACCTAGGTCTATTTAACAACCGGGGATTCCTTGGGCCATTGGATAAGGATCCTATGCTCTTCAGTATTTCTAGCACTAGCTGAAGCAAGTGATAGATTCCCAGTGGATTCTAAGCACCAAGGAATCTTATGATTATTTAAATGCATGAACTTCCTTTATTTAATATTATATCACACCTACTTGATGAAAAATGTAAGTCAGGAACACATTGGTGGTGGCCTATTGTGACACATTCTCATACCCTACACAAACACTTTAGGATACGTGTATATTTCATGATTTTTCATTCAGGTAAGGGTTCTGGCTCTGGAGATAAATCTTAGTGATTGAGTTAGCATGGGATAGAAGGTAAGAGACCATTGGTTCTTGCCTCGACTGGAGTTACTTTTGAGTTTTATTTCATTTTCCTTTCTAAACCAGCATGATGATAATATATGTATGTACTAGTGGTCATCCATTATAAACTCTTATATTTATTATATTGTATGACCTATTATGTATGCATGATCTATGTTAGAATCTAAAAATGGAATTTTAGCTTGTTTATTTTATTCTGCTGCCGTTGTTTAGATATGATTCCTCCATGGGTGGGTTACTGGTTTGAGTCTATATGGTATTTCTTTCTGCTACTTATATTTATATATCATACCACTATTATATCATAACCTGAGGGTATAGTCTCCCCACTATCACTCTTTTACACCCTCACTTCTAGTCATCATCCATTGACATTTGGGGAGGTGCACCTAAGGCCAATTGCACTCATCTCGAAGCATTGTTTGACTAGATAAATGGGTTAGGGAACTATATTAGGGTATATCATAATTCAATTAATGTAACAACTCCTATTTACCATTTATTTATTTGGAATATTATATGGATTATTTTCAGATCTAGGTGTTGAGACGATGTGAGAGTCCAAGGCTTGGTGAGTCTAGAATTAATTTTTGAAATATATTAAAATATATTAAATATCATGCATGTGAAATTATCCTAAAAAAGTGGAATAACTTCTAAAATAGGTCACATATTAGAAACATTAATCCACCATTGATTTTAGAGCATGGTTTTTACCCTAGTCACGACTTAAAATTGGAGCATGTCAGACGTTCAGGTTGAGTGCCGTCATGGGAGAATTAATGAAATAAATTAATTAAATGATTTAATTCATTAAGTGATGTAGGAATATAATTATTTGTATATAAATATATATCTATGATGAAATATCAGGGTCATCTTCATAACTTTGTATCCTTTGGAGATAGTATTGGAGGATAGTTCTCATAAGAACAACCATCAAATCGTAGACCGTCAATTGGTGTGTAACAGAATTCAAGGATCTCACTAATGAAAACAAAAAAAATTCATTCTTCATTAATGATCAATCCACATTGAGGTAGAATGTTGTTTTTATTTGGATTTGTCCTCATTTTTTAATTCTTATGATGAACGTGGATCAATCAACCAACAGATTGATCCATGGTGCGATTATATTATGGGTGAGGTTTTTTTTATATGAGGATTATTGGGAGAAGTTATTTATTTTATTTTGGATATTTTTTCATCATTCTAATTGAAATGGATTGAGGCCAACCTGAATACATCCAAGGTTCTTTCCTCTCTCTGTATTTCTTGGTTTTCTCCCATCGTTCTTTGTGCGTTCATCATCGACATTCGTTTTGGCCGGTGGTTCAATAAAATACCAAATAATCAATCCTTTCACATCCATTTCTTGGAGAAAAAAATTGAAATTTTAGATTCAAGTTTAATATTGGTGATATATTGAGCTGTAATGATGGTGAAAATAGACCAGGTTCAGATCAGAGGTGTTCATACATGGGGTTTTGTCATGCGACAATAGTGTTGATTTAGGTAGCTTTTTCCAATGAATCGAAAGACAAAATTTGTCCAAATAGTGATGGTATTGGACGACTGAACTAGAACCATGATTCATGGTTGGAATCATGACAGAGATGGAAGGAATGGAGATGTAGAGAAGAAACCATGGGTTCTATAAAATTCTGATTTATACGACATGTATTCTAACATTACATGCTATGTGGGACCCTCGTAAAATGCTAGGGTTCTACGGAGAAGATAAATATCAAATGGAATATGATAGCTATCACATAGTGTGTGTTTCTTACCTAGAAGCTCATCATATACATTATAGGGTACACGAACATATCCAGGAGTACACAGGCCCAAACACGCCGTGTACTCAAGACATAGACACAGTCATGAGTATACATTCTCAAACACTCTATGTACTCAGAAACACACATTGGATGGGCCATGATACATGGGTAGGATCCGATTCCAAAGGGACATGCCATGTACTTCCATTACATGCTATTTACTCCATCAAATATGGATTAGATCCCTTGTACTATTCAGTTTGGAATAGTTTCTTTATGGTATTTTCCCTTAATCCATTCCCTAAGGATTTAGTATGGAGTCGTGTCTTATGAATTGGATGGTGATCCCATATGAGTAACTTTAGTCTTGGATAGAGTTATGGAATCACTTCATGAGTCCTGAAGTGATATCCTATATCATCATCATTTCTCTAGGTGGGGTTCTTAGTTTCTTCATGACCAACACTGGGTGGGCATCAATCCCCTACTTAGTAGGTTAATTTGGATTGGGTTGTTGGTATAACCCATGTCTCTAAGAGTGATCCCCTTTCCATGTATCATTCACTTTAGACTTATATCATGTACTTATTATGGTGATACCCGATGATCATGACCTCTCTAATAGACACCATCAATGCTATCTAACTATTAGAGTTTGTTCTCATGGATGAGTGCTATGTGGAACCTTCAAGCATGAATCCTAGGATGGGTTTATAGTTGTGAAGTTACCTTAAGACTATGTTTATATGTTTATTATATCTAGATATTCTTGTTATATGTGCTACTAAAATATACTTTTAATGAGATGAATATTATTCTTGATGTCATATGCCTAGGTATTTCGATTTTTCCTACTGAGTATTGTTATCTCACCCCTACATGGGCTTTTCCCACACATGTCGTGTCTTATGTAGATAATCAAACTTTTTATGAAGTCTTAGAGGGACCAGGACCAGGAACAGATGAATCTTAGTGATCCAGACAGACTGAGTTGTGTTCCTATAATTGCAATGATAGTAGTCCTCTCCCAATTTACTAGTTAGACTTGTTTTTAGTTTATTTGTGGCGAGATTGTATTTTTCTCTTTTTCTTTCTAGTACATGTTTTCATACTCTGATGGTGGGATTCTAGATATATGCATGCCTATTTATTTGTTATTACAATTCATCATTATATGAGCTTGGAGATGTGTGAATGTGTACATGTACATTAGACTAAGGCCTCCCATGTGTGTGATATTCCTACTCAGTGATTATTGCTAGCCCCTGGACTATTGGAGGTGGGATTAGGGAACTCACGACATGGGCCCCATTGGGATGGGTCATGATAGAGTGTTATTAGAGAAAGTAGTTTCTACCTTAGGAATAGAGTCTATGAGATTGGTTTGGGGAAATAATGTTAAGTTTTTTGAGTTTTTATTTCTGGCCAGAGACTCTAATATTGGTGAAATGGATGATGTATCCATAAATAAGGACTCTAATCACCCACCCTTTGACTCGTTACATGTATGCAATAGTTGATGAGAAAATATTGGTACATATATTATATAATAATGAGATATTGTTTCCATGTACTTCTTGAGTAATATCTCTATATATACTCATGGACTGCGATACATTGTCTATTTTAGGACACCTCTATGAAATTTTCAAGCTAGTATTAAACATCAGGTTCATGAGGATAATCCCATCAGCAATGATGATTCAATACAAGGACTTGTTTCAATGGTGATATTTCTAGGTGGTGCACTAGTTTCATCACCACCTATCGGGTAGAAGATGAAAATGATATTACTAGAAGATGATGTGTGCAGGATAAGCATGATTCATGAGTTTTATAAATATAAACCCCTTATGTTTTGAGGTGATCATGACCCATAGGAAAATAAGGACAGGCTTGAGGCAGTGATGTGAGTATCCCGTCTTATTAGGAAACCTGTAGACTAGATGGTGGTCTTGTTAGTGAGCCTTATATATGGATCTACAAGATAATGGTGGGGCTTAGTGACCTAGTCATATGATGATGAGACTCTAACATGGTCCGATTTAGAGAAACTTTTCTAAGAGGATTTATCTCTATCTTTTTAAGGGATGTGTACATTCATGATCTTATACAGCTTCTATAGGGTAGTATGACTGTGGATTATTATTCATCATGGCTAACCAAACTCTCTCTATATTCAATGGATATGGTGTATGATTAGTTATTTTGGGCTCATATCTTCGAGTGAGGACTACATAGGTACATATGAGCTAACATGATTCCTCTATGAATTTCTACCTATTCTTGGGTACTAGAGTGTTCTTTGGTAGTAGAGATTTTCCTAGTTGAGGAGATATAGATAGTTGGTGCTGATAGTGAGCACATAGAAATTGAGACATTGGTAGCAGGGATATGATGACATACATAGGGACTTAGACGTGTGATGCATTTTAGTAGGTAATCCCAGGATAGAGGGTCTACAGTTCAGGGCTAATAGTATGGATCTAGTTAGCTGAGGGAGAGGCACTGCTACTCTTATGACGGTTGGGGACATCTTGTATGAGAATGTATGACCTGTCGTGTGACTGATAGAGAGGTAATGAATGGACCCCCAGGCATAAGTAGTGACAAGAGAAAATAGATTTGTAGGGAAGAGTACATGGAATATGTTCTAGGAGAGAAGATAGAGGTGGTAGATGTTATGACTTGTTTCCACCACCACCCCCAGGTGGTCCGCACCAGGATCAGGGAGCTAGGGGACAGAGGAAAGGACGAATGAAGGTGGTCGAGGCTTATGAACTAGAGGTTCCAAAGATGGTACGAGGTACGATCTATGTCTTTTATACCTTAACTATAGTACTGATAGTCATAAGTGTGAGTCATTACTTTATTTACACTTATCTAGTTCAATACTTAGAGATTCTAGTTGAGACTTTGGATCGAACATTGTTCTTGAAGATTCTTAAAGGAGGTGACTCAATGATCACACACTTCTACTGATATTGTGACCTGACTCTTAGAGGTGAGGGTTTCATTTGGGATCTCTTTTCAGCATCAATGAGGCCTTACAACTTCATCTTAGGTATGGTCTGATTATCTACAGTTCATACCCAGATAGGCTATTTTAGGAAGAGGATGTTGTGTGTCTGAAATGATGGGATGATGTTTTTATGGGTGAAAAGGAAACCTAGGCAGAGCAGGAAGGACCCATGTATAGGAGGGTAAAACTGACCACTCATCTGTTGGATAGCATGACCCTTAGTGTAGTTGATTATATGAGTTTTTAGTTTCTTATAGTGGTGGAAGAGTATAAAGATGTCTTTCATGAGGACGTTCTAGGATTAACTCCCCATCTATAGATAGGTTTTTTCATTGACCTACTAATAGATATAATATTTTAATTATTTTTATGTGTGTTTCAATGTTTTAACCCCTTCTAATTAATCAATTTGTTCTGATTTGTATCATTTTAATGTTTTGGTGAATTTTGGACTTAATTGTGAAAATTTGTTTAATTATGGATATTTAGCAGTTTTCTGGAGTTTATGTTTTTCAGGCATATCTTTTACTATTTTTATTCAAATCAAGCAATTAATTTTTATGCTTTCCTTGCTCATGGGATTCAAATTTTTCTTCTGAACCAAGGTCTAATTCAACACAAAATGAGCAAAAAAATTAATCAAGTGGACAAAGTTTGCTGGATGACAGGATGGATCCTACCTCAGTTATTGAAGCATATCTCATCCTACATAACTCCAAAATGAATTTATTCTAGATTGAATAGAAATAGGACTCCTCTTCACATTTACACATTATACTTAATGAAGAAATTAGGCCATTATGGATTCCTTTGAATGCATCCAAAATGAGAAAATTGAAGAGTCACCTTGGACAGAAAATGTATTCATTAGTAATTTGAGTATAACGTTTGGGACACTTGTCCAAATCCTATGAGATTTTGAGGGCACATGAAAAATAGATAGGGGAACAACATTTATGAAGACAAATTCCTGATATTATACCATTTAATATGATAAATAGACACAAACCATCGATATAATAATTATGGAGGGAAATTTTCTACTCCTAAAGCATATAAATAAGAGTGTTCACTTCCATTCAAGGGGGTTGAAGAATGTGAAAGAGGAGGTTGAATAAGGTGAAAGTGGGGCTGTGATGGAGGATTGGAATCTTTATGTTCCTTTTTTCCCATTTTCTTTTTTTCTTAGTTCCATTATTCTTTCTTCTTCTCCTTTCAACTCTATTACTCATCACATAGAGGGGTAAAGCCTTTTAGTGATTGGGGAAGGGGGAGTTTCACTTTTTTAATGTTAGAGTTTTGTGCTTAAATATAAAACCCTATTTTTCTTTTGATTGATTTCTATTTTTAGTATTTCCCAATTCTCTTAATGAGATCATATTTTGGGTTTTGGCGTATTCATTATTTATAGATTTGGTTGAAGACTTTTGATCTCCCTCCACTTAGTGTAATTTGTCTCGATCAAGCAGATTGTGTTAGGTGGAGAGTGTCCAGCGATTGTTGGCACATGTGTGGAACTAGTGAAATTTTTCTATATTTATAAGGATAAAAAATTCTTGATCTAGAATTGAATTAGATTTTTAATAATTGTTTATGAACTTCCATGCACATAGGAGTGAATTCCATTTATTTCTTAAACAAAGGGTGATTGATAACTCGATCGAGGAGTTTTTCATTTTTCATTCAATAGAAAGAGAGGGAAGATGATATTTATGACTACGATGAAATTGAAAAATGTAATCCTACCCTGACCCCATAAATCTCTTCATCCATTAGTGTTTAACCTTTCTTTTTAATTGCTTGATTTATTTTTCAACTCAAACAATTTCAAAGAAAAATCTTATTCTTTCTTAAATTTAAGTGACAAATGTAATTTTTGAGCACTCCTATTTGAATAAAACATAAGTTACCTACTTTAAATACATTTTAAATTAGGTAATATTTGTTTTTTTCACACCCCATGATAGGTACTTATCCAAAATTAGAGCCATTGCCTAGGAGGTAGTGCCAACATTATCTCTCTCTCTCTATCTCTCTCTCTCTTTCTTTTCTCTTTTCCTATTTTGTCTTAAAAATTTCATGAATAAAACCTAAAACATTGAAACTTTCACCCTTGATCTGAGAATTGAAAGAACCTTGTTGAATAGAATTTAAAACCTTAATTTTTAATCTAAATTTGAGGAAATTTCTCTTGCAGACTCGAGTGAAAATTCAAGTGTTAACTCCGAGCCTATTATCATGGCTAGAAATAAAAACCCAACCCTTAGAGACCTTTGTGCCCCAAAATTACTTAATAAAAATAATCAACTTTTCATTCCAGTATTACAAAATGATTTTGATATGAAACATAACATGATTCCATTACTTCCAATGTTTCATGGCTTGGTAGGTGAAGATCCCAACAAACATATTAAAGAGTTCAAACATGTATTCTCAACCTTTATACCCTGTGGAGTAGTTGAGGAATAAGTAAAGTAAAAGGAATTCCCATTTTCATTGGAAGGAGATGACAAAGAATGGTTGTATGGTCTAAAAACTGGAGATGTTTATGATTGTAATGACTTTGTGAGATGCTTCATGAAATGTTTCTTCCCTACCTCTAGAAGAACGAACATTAGAAATGAGATCTATGCCATTATATAGTCATATGGAGAAACCCTTTATGAGTATTGGGAAACATTTAAAAATCTATGTTCCAATTTCCCACATCAATCCATTTAGGAACATCACTTTCTTGTCTTCTTCTATCAAGGATTAATGTAAAATTAAATAAACCTTATTGATGCATCATCTAGAGGTGCATTGATTGAAAATTCACAAGAAGAATCCAAGAGATTTATTGAGAAGATTTCCCAGAACACACAAAAGTTTGGTACTAGAGGTACTAAAAAAGAGGTATTCATGAGGTATGGACTTCCAATCCATTACCCTTACTAGAATCTAGTATTTAAGATCTAACTAGTTTGGTGAGATAGATGGCCTTGAAATAAGTTGGTGACCAACAAGCACTGGCTAAGGTATGTGTTTTATACTCATCACCTGATCATTTCACTGAACAATGTGCTGAAATATTGGGAATGAAAAATTGTGTGGAAACTTTTCAACCAAGTTGTTACCAAAAAAATAAAGGATGGAGAGAGCCTAACCATGTTCAATATGGGTTTTTAAATCCATAGAATCAAGATATACTCTCGAACCCAAAAACAATTCCAAAACCAACCCCCATTTCATCAACAATTCCAAAACCAACCACCATTTAAACAAAATAAATCTTATAACAATTATTCATACCACCAAAAACAAACTTTCCTAAGACCCTATTAGAAACCATCAACCGGTTCACAACCCTTAATTCTGAACCAAGATCATATATCTAATATTGAGGGGCTGAAAGACACCGTAAAATATTTGTCCAATAAGTTTGAAAATTTCATGGAATTCCTAACCAAAAACCCTAGGAAAATTACTTCCCAAATAATCCCAAACCCAAAGGAGAATTTCAGCATGATAAAAATAATAAGTGTAAAATAAATCTCACCACCAGACACCACTGAGCCTAAAACAAGACCACCTGAGTTGAGGGAGAATGGAGTTTTAAATTTTGAAAATTTTGTGAAAACACACTATGAAGAGGAGAAAAAAGAGGATGAGGAGAAGGATATGACAACGAAAAAGAGGAAAGAAACACCATTTCAAAGTAAAAAATGGAGAAGAAATACTTACCCCCTACTATTTCCATAAAGGATGATTGAATCAAGGAAATTTCAAGAATAATCACTTCAAAAAGAATTTTTGGACACCTTCCAGAAAGTGAAAATTAATATCCCCCTTCTTGACGCACTCAAAAAAATTCCAAAGTATTTTAAATTTCTAAAGGATATTTACACCAAGAAGAGGATACTTCAAGGGAATGAAAGTATCAAGTTGGTAATAAGTGTCTTATCCCTTATAACACCATAATTTATTACTAAATGTCAAGATCTAGAGACACTTTACATCCCATAAACCATTGGTTCTTTAAATTTCTCCAACTATTCTTGTGATCTAGGTTCTTCAATTAATGTATTTCCTCACTTAGTATATTCTTCTTTGCCGATGGGATATTTGAAGCCCATAAGAGTGGTGGTCCAGCTTTCAAACAGATCCATAGTTTTCCCTGAAGGAGTTCTAGAGGATTTCCTTATGAAAGTCAATGATATCTTATTCCCAACTGACTTCTACATGATAAATATATAAGAAGATAGGATCCCATGACACTCACCTATTATTTTTGGGAGACCTTTCTTGAAGATGGCCAAAACCATCATCAATGTCCATGAAGGGACACTCACCATGGAGTCTGAAGAGAGCACTATCCACTTGAATATTTTTGAATCCATGAGGCACCCATCAGATGATCACTCACTCTTTGAACTCTACCATGTAGTTGGTACTGAACCCATTGAATAATCAGGTATGTTCCATAAATTCTTATCCTTATGAGAGACTTCTTCCATTAAAAATATCATTGAACATGTGGATACCCAAAATTATGGATATTCTGATCTCATGTGGGAGTAAGAGGTAAAACATGATTTATTTGATGATTTGTTAAATGATGGGGAAGATGAAATGGTTTCTTATGTGAAGGAGGTACAACCCATTTAAGTGGGGAATGTTAGTTTAGTTTTATCCCTTGAGCATCCCCTAATCTATAATTAAAACCAATACCCACTGATTTGAAAAATGTGTACCTTAGGTATGGAGAGAAATTACTAGGGATAGTTTCTACTAATCTATATAAAACATAAGAAAAATCATTGATTGATCTTTTGAGATTGAATTTCCAAGAAATAAGGTGGAGGTTAGGTGATATCCCAAGAATTAACCCAGAAATATGTTCACATAGAATTTTTCTTGAGGGAGATTCCAAACCTATCTGAAAGCCTCAAAGGAGGATGAATCCCACCTTGATGAAGGTTGTGAATAAGGGGATCAAGAAGCTCATGGAAGTTGAGATCATATATCCCATATCGAATTCACAATGGGTTACCCCCATTCATGTAGTTTTAAAAAAACTGGCCTAACCATGACAAGGAATAAAAATAATGAATTAATTATTGTGAGAATTCAGAATAGCCAGAGAGTGTGCATTGATTTTAGGAAGTTGAATTTGGTAACTTGGAATGATCATTTCCCCATTCCCTTCATTGATCGAATGTTAGAGATATTGGTAGGGATGAATCATTATTGTTTTTTGGATGTATTTTTAGGTTATTTCCAGGTACCCATTGCCCCTGAGGATCAATAAAAAATAACATTTACATGTCCCTTCAACGATTTTTCATATAAAATGATTCCATTTGGATTATTTAATGCCCCATGTACATTTCAGAGGTGCACGATAAGAATATTTTTGGATCACATTGATTATTTCTTAGAGATTTGTTTGGATGATTTCACATTTTTTGGAAACTCTTTTGATCATTTTTTGAAAAATATGGATTTTTTTTGAAAACTTACATTGAAGAGAATCTTTTTTTAAATATTGAAAAGTGTCATTTCATGTTTGAGAGAGGGATTGTACTTGGGCATGTAATTTCCAAAAAGGTCATTGAAGTTGATAAATTAAAAATTGAAGTGATAAATTATTTCCCTTACCCAACTTGTGTGAAGTATGTTAGATCTTTTTTAGGACATGTAAGATTCTACAGGAGGTTTATCAAAGATTTCAGTAAGATTTCTCTCCCTATCTCTAGATTTCTTTTGAATGATGCTGATTTTGATTTCAATGGATCATGCAATGAATCCCATGATGAGCTAAAAAATATATTGATTACACCACTTGTGATGAAACCACCAAATTGATAAGAACCATGCGAGATACTTTGTGAAGCTTCCAACCAAGTAGTTAGAGCAGTCCTTTATTAGAAAATTGAGGGTAGGCCATAAGTCATTGAATATTCCTCAAGAACCTTGTAAGTGTCTAAATTCAATTACACAACTACATAAAATGAGTTTTTAGCAGTTGTTTTTCTTTAGAAATATTTAGATCATATCTGCTTTGAATTAAAGTCACTTTGTTTTCTGATCATGCAGATCTTCAGTACTTGATGAAGACGGCTGAAGCTAATCTAAGTCTAGTGATATGGATTTCACTACTCTAGGATTTCAATATAGAAATAAAAGACAAGAAGGTATCTCACTACTGGAAATTAGATCTTTCCCAATGCTTCTATACCAACGGTTTGGCCAAACCGTTGGGAAAGGCCCCCAAATTGGCCACTTTTCCCAACGGTTTGGCCAAACCGTTGGGAAAGGTGGACCTATCCCAATGGTTTGGCCAAACCGTTGGGAAAGTTCCCCAAATATACCACTTTTCCCAACGGTTTGGCCAAACCGTTGGGAAAGGTCCCAAAATATGCAACTTTTCCCAACGGTTTTGCCAAACTGTTGGGAAAAGTGGGACAAAATTCAACATCCTGCACAGAATGAAAATCACAACCAAAGACCTATACCAACGGTTGTTAAAACCGTTGGTATAGGTCTATACCAACGGTTTTAACAACCGTTGGTATAGATACTTTCATTTTTTATCGGACCTTCGTACCGAGAACATTATATAAAACAAAATTTAAAATATTTATGAGAATACATATATATATTTATGTAATTATGATCACAAAAGTCATGTTAGGTTAGTGGTTGAGTCATTCAATTATAAACGAGGGGTCCTAGGATCAAATCCCATCAGATGTTTTATTTTTGGAATTTATATACCAACGGTTCCATTACCGTTGGTATAGATTTCATATTACCTATACCAATGGTTTTTGGAAAACTGTTGGTATAGACCTATCCCAACGGCTTACTTGGCTACGGTTCTCCAGACCGTTGGTATAGGCTATACCAACGGTTTGGAGGCCTATACCAATGGTTCCAAACCGTTGGGAAAGGTTAGATTTCCAGTAGTGTCTGAGAACCAAATGGATGATCATTTAAGCAGACTTCCCAATGCCGTTGAAGCTGGAATTCCAGAAAAAGAACCATTGAATTATCACCTTCTAGGAGGGTAGTTTTACTTGGTTAAAGGAGAAGTGACTTGGTATGTTGAAGTGTTCAATTATCTGGTAACATCTTAGGTTCCATCTAATTTCAATTCTCACTAAATTCACAAAATGAAAGCTAAAGCAAGATATTACAATTGAGATGATCCATTTATTTAGAATATTTGTAATGAACAAGTGATAAGAAGATGTTTAATTGAGGGTGAAATTGGTTCTATCTTTGAATTTTGTCACATATTAGCTTGTGAAGGTCACTTTGGACCTCAAAGGATAACAAGGAAGGTTTTAGAATCTTCACTTTATTAGACCACCCATTTTAAATATTCTCATGAATTTTGAAAAAGGTGTAAAAAATGTAAGTATTCTAGAAATATTTCAAAGAGATAAAAAATGACCCAATGACCACTAAATTTTTGTGATATTTTTTAAGATTGAGGGATAGATTTTATGGGACCTTTACCAATGTCATTTGGAAATTCTTATATCTTTATTAAAGTTCATTATGTTTCCAAATGGGTGGAAGAAAAAGCCACTAAGACTGATGTTGATAAAGTTGTTTGTGATTTTGTTAAGACTAACATATTTTTGTAGGTTTTGAGTTCCCATATCTATCATCAGTGATCAAGGCACTCAATTTTTCAATAATATAGTGGAGTATATGATAAAGAAGTATGGGGTGCATCATAAAACATCAAATCCCTATCACCCACAGACAAATTGTCAAGATGAAGTTTACAATAGGGAAATCAAAAGAATTTTAGAGAAGACTATAAAACCAAACAAGAAGGATTGGAACCAAAGTTTAGAGGATATATTATGGGATTACAGGATATCCTACAAAACTCTTATTGAAATTAATCCATATAGGTTGATTTATGGGAAAATTTGTCACCTACCTGTGGAATTGGAGCATAAGGAATATTAAGCTATGAGGAAGATGAATTTGGATCTTGAAAGTGCTGGGAAATAGAGAAGATTTAAATTGCAGGATATGGAGGAAATTAGAAAATAAGTATTTGAAAATTCCAAGATTTACAAAGAGAGAACAAGAGTGTCTCAAGACAAGATGATCTAATTGAAATACTTCTATCCTTGAGATAAAGTGCTTCTATTCAACTCAAGACTCAAGTTGATGGTAGGTAAACTTCATTATAGATGGGAGGGTCCATTTATGGTTACTAATGTATATAATTTTGGTTCTATTTATATTATGAAGGATGGAGAGTAGGAGCCACTCACTGTTAATGGAAACATGCTGAAGAAATTCCATGGGACTGCTCCATGAGATCTAGTTGAGGAGATCACACTCCTCTAGCCTATCTATCAATAAAAGTCGTCAGGTTTTACCTCTCCTTTATACTTGATTTCTATTTTTATTAATTTTAAAATATTCTTAGATGTTAAATACATTTTAAATAATTTTGGACATTTCATCATTGAAGTGTGGGGGAGGAAACCTTTATAGTTTAGTGTTTTCATTTGTTGTTTGTTTTTCAAAGAAAAAAAATGAGTTTTTGAAATTTTTGTGTGTTATTTTTTATTTTTTGGTGTTTTTTTGAATATTTTGATCTGAAAATATTATCATTGGATTTTTTTAAATCCATGTCAATGAGTGAACCAATTTATTCCATGAAATTGAGTTTAAATGAATACTGAAAATGACTTTGTTTCAAGTTCAATTATTTAGGAATTTCATGAAAAGTAATTTGATTTTTGAATACCACACCACATATCAATATATTTATATTTTAAATCACATTCCTGTGGCTTATGAACCCTTTTTTTTAATATTCTTTTCATTCAGCTCACTTCTTGAGAGAACCATACCAAGCTTATTTTAACCAGAATTTGATTTATTCCTTTTCAAAACATGAGGGTATGGGGTAACTTTGTTTTATATGATTGAGGTATTTCTTTGGTTTTTAATCCTCCTTTTCAAGATAATCCATTTAATTATATCATACCTTGTACATTTAATCCTTGTATCCCTTATAATCTATGAACAACCTGTTATGTTAGCCACATTACAAGCCAATTTTCCCTATCCAACCTGCTCTTGAAGTGAAATTTCATTGTCTAGTTAAACTTAAGTGTGGGGGAAGCTATATTGTGTTGTGATACCTCATTTTATGAATATTTGGATGGAAAATAGAATATTTAAATGATGTATTTGTGGCTGAAAAAAATTATTATGTTGAAATCTATGCCTTTTCTCGAGCTTTCATGATAAGAGAATCTGTGCCTTTTCTAAAGCTTTCAAGAAAAGTCTTGTTTGAGAAGATTGTAATTTTTTCTACTATAATGATGAATGGTGTGAAAATTACTTGATTTTTCATGATGATGGAGCTTATTTTATACTATGGTGAGTGAGGAGGAGACCATACTTGAATGAAAATTATAATCTTGCAATTTTGCTTCAAAAAGAGTGAAGACCTCCTCATTCAGCCTCAAAATTTTTAACATATATATCTTACTAACCAGAAGGCATAGAACAAACCTAAAAATTTATCATGATAAACACAATGTTCTTGACTCACATCGGATGGAGAATTAGGAAATTTTCAAACCTATGGCGACCCTTTAATTGGTTTGGATGAGAAAAACTTTGTGTTGAAAATTGATATTTGTGAGATGAGAAAAAATTCATGTAAGGTAGGTGTCTTGTGTACATGGGAGAAAAAATTAAGAGGAAATATATTGAATGATATGGTTTCAAAACTTTGAATACTGGTTATTTATGAGGCATGATATCTTTTGTCTCTTGGTATGGAATTTGTGGATCTCATGATTTGGTGTTTTGAATTTTCTTTGATTTGATTTTGATGCTGACTTATTTGGGAGTCCAAGTGCTAAGTGTGGGGGAAATGATAGATAAAATATTTACATTATTTTTTATGTGTGTTTAAATGATTTAACCCCTTCCAATTAATAAATTTGGACTGATTTGTATCATTTTAATGTTTTTGGAGAATTTTGGACTTAATTTTGAAAATTGTTTAATTTTGGAGATTTAGTAGTTTTCTAGAACTTATGTATATCAGAAATATCATTTACTATTTTGATGAAAATAGAGTGATTCCGTTTTTTAGGATTGACTTGATCATGGGATTAAACTTTGTCTTATATACCAAGGTCTAATTCAACACAAAATTACCTAGAAAAATTAATCAAGTGGACAAAGTTTGCTGGAGGATAGAATGAAACCTACCTTAGTTATTATATAATATATGGTCCTACATAACTCCAAATGAATTTATTACAACTGGAATAGAAATATGACTCCTTTTAACATTTACAAATTAAATTTCATGAAGAAATTATGTCATTAAGGCTTCCTTTGAATGCGTCCAAAATGAAAAAAAATTGAAGATTCACCTCATATAGAAAATTTCTTTATTAGTAATTCGAGTATAACTTTTGGGACACTTTTCCAAATCCTATAAGATTTTAAGGGAACATGAAAAAGAGATAGGGGAACAAAATTTATGAAGAAATATTCCCAAGATTCATCCATTTAATATGCTAAATAGACTAAAATTTTTAGTAGAATAATTTTGGAGGGAAATTTTCTACTCCACAAGACTATAAATAAGAGTGTTCACTTACATTCAAGGGGGTTGAAGAAGATGAAATAGGGGGTTGAAGAAGGTGAAATAGGGGTTGTGCTGGAGGATTGGAATCATTATATGCCTTTTATTTCCCATTTTTATTTTTTCTTAGTTCCATTATGCTCTCTTCTTCCCCTTTCAACTCTATTACCCTTCACATAGAGGGGTAAAGCCTTTGAGTTATTGGGAAAGGGGGAGTTTCACTTTAGTAATGTCAAATTTTTGTTCTTAAATGTAAAAACCTATTTTTATTTTGAATGATTTATACTTTAAATGTTTCCCAATTCTCTTAATGCAATCAGATTTTGGTTTTTGGTGTATTCATTGTTTATAGCTTTAGTTTAAGACTTTTGTTCTCCCTCCTCCTAGTGAAATTTGTCTTGATCGAGTAGATTGTGTTAGGTGGTGGGTGTCTAACGATCATTGGAATGTGTGTGGAACTAGTGAAATTTATCTATATTTATAAGGACAAACAATTCATGATTAGGACTTTCCTTAATTTTTTAGGAATTTTTTATGAACTTTCATACATATAAGAGTGAGTTCCATTTCTTTCTTCAACCAAGGGTGATTGATAAATCGGCCGGGGATTTTTTTTATTTGTAATTCAATAGAAATAAAGGGAAGATATTCTTTATGACTATGATGACCTTGAAAATGGTGATTCTACCCTGAACCCATCACTTTTTTCATCCATTATTGTTCAACCTTTCTTTTGAATTTCTTGCTTTATTTTTTAACTCAAAAAATTTCAAAAACAACCTCTTCTTCTTTCTTAAATTTAAGTGACAAGCGTAATTGTTGAGTACTCCTCTTTAGATACAACCTTTGTTACCCAAATTTATACATTTTAACTTAGGTAATATTTGTTTTTGTCACACCCCAGGATAGGAACATGTCAAAACATGGCACCATTTCTAGGGAGGTAGCGCCAACATTTTATCTGTCTATATTTCTTTCCTCTTTTCTTATTTTCTATTCAAAATTGAATGAATAGAACCTAAAACACTAAACCTTGCCCCTTGATCCTGAAATTTAAATAACCTTGTTGAATAGAATTAGAAACCTTAATTTTCAATCTTAATTTGAGGAAATTTCTCTTGAAGACTTGAGTGAAACTTCAAGTGTTCACTCCGAGCCAGTCACCATGGATGGAAATCAAAACCCAACCCTTAGAGACCTCTCATCCACACAATTCCTTAATCAAAATAATCAAATTGTCATTATAGTATTAAAAAATTAATTTGAGATGAAACATTACATGATTGTATTTCTTCCAAAGTTTCATGGCTTTGAAGGTGAAGATCCTAAAAAACATATTAAAGAGTTACAAATGTCTGCTCAAGCTTTAGACCTCATGGATTAACTGAGGAACAAGTAAAGTGGAAAGCTTTCCCATTTTCATTGGAAGTAGATGCCAATGAATGGTTTTATGGTCTAAAACATGGTGATTTTGATGATTGGAATGACTTGGTGAGATGCTTCATGAAAAGATTCTTCCCTACCTCCAAAAGAACAACCATCAAAAAGGAGATCTATGCCATCAGACAGTCATATGGAGAAACCCTTTATGATTACTGGGAAAGATTTAAAAAGATATGTGCCAGTTTCCCACATCAATCCATTAAGGAACATAACTTTATTATCTTATTCTATCAAGTATTAATAGACAATGAAAGTGACCTTCTTGATGAATCATCAAGATGTGCATTGATTGACAAGTCACTAGGAGAAGCCAAGGGATTGATTGAGAAGATTTCACAAAACTCGCAATAATTTGGTAAAAGAGGTACTAGCACAAGAGGTATTCATGAGGTATGGACTTATAATCCATCACCATTACGAGAATATAGAATTGAAGAGATAACAAGTTTTGTGAGATAAATGACCTTCAAACAAGTTGGTGACCAATAAGCATTGACCAAGGTATGTGGTTTATGCTCATCACCTGATCATTTCACTTACCAATGTGTAGAAATACAGGGAATGGAAACATGTGAGGAAACATTTCAACTGAGTAAGTACCAATAAAATCAAGTATTGAGAGATCCTAACCATGTTTAATATGGGTTTGGAAATCATTAGAATCAATCTAGACCCTTGAACCAAAACTAGTTCCAAAACCAACCCCCATTCCAACAAAAATTCCAAAACCCACCACCATTTCAACAAAATAAATCTTATAACCAGTCTTCACACCACCAAACACCCACTTTCCCAAGACCCTATGAGCATCCATCAACCAATTCAAAACCCTTAATTCTAAACCAACATCATATATATGATATTGGGGGGCTGAAAGCTACTATAAAAGATTTGTCCAACAAGTTCAAAAATTTCATGTACTTCCTAACAAAAAACCCTAGTAGAATTTCTTACCAAACAATCCGAAACCCAAAGGAGAATTCTAGAATGATAACAATAAGAATTGGAAAATAACTATCACCAATATACACCACTGTTCCTAAAACAAGAACACCTGAGTTGAGAGAGAATGAAGTTGTAAATTATGAAAATTTTGAAAAAAGGCACTATGTAGAAGAGAAGAAAGAGGAAGAGGAGAAGGATAGGCCAAGGAATAAGAGGAAAGAAACAAAATTTGAAAGGAAACAAAGGGATAATAAAGACTTACCCCCACCATTTCCATAAAATATGATTAAATAAAGTAAATTACAAGAATAAGCACTTCAAAAAGAAATTCTGGACACCTTCTAGAAAGTGGAAATTAATATACCCCATCTTGACGCACTCAAACAAATTCCAAAGTATGCTAAATTTCTAAAGGATATTTCTACCAATAATAGGATAATTCAAGTTAATGAAATTATCAACTTGGGAAGAAGTTTCTTATCCCTTATAACACCATAATTTTGAAACAAATATCAAGATCCAAAGACATTTTCCATCTCATGAACCATTGGTTCTTTAAATTTATATAATTATTTGTGTGATATACTTGATTTAATTAATGTATTTACTCACTCAGTATACACTTATTTTTAGATGGTATATTTTAATCCCACAATAGTAATGGTCTATCTTGCAAATAGATCCACAGTTTTCTCTATAAGAGTTCTGGAGGATGTCCTTATAAAAGTTAAAGATCTATTATTCCTAGATGACTTTTACATGCTAAATATGGAAGAAGATAGGATCCCATTATAATCACCAATTATTTTGGGGATAAATTTATTGAATATGGCCAAAAACATCATCAATTTCCATAAAGGGACACTCACCATGGAGTTTGGAGAGAGCATTGTCCGCTTCAATATTTTTGAATCCATGAGGCACCCATCAGATGATCACTCAATCTTTAAACTCTCCCATGAAGTTGGTACTGAACCCATTTAAGAATCAGTTATGTTTCATGAATTCTTATCCTTAGGAGATAATTCTTCCATCGAAAATATAATTGAATATGTGGATGCCCAAAATACTATAGATTATGATTTCATGTAGGAGGAAGAGGTAAAATATGATTTCTTTGATGGTTTGTTAAATGATGAGGAAGATGATATGATTTCTTGTGTGAAGGAGGTATAACCCTTGGAAGTGGGGAATTTCAGTTTAGTTTCATCCCTTGGTCATCCCGTTAATCTGAAATTAAAACCACTCCCCACTGATTTGAAATATGTGCACTTTAGGGAGGGAGAGAAATTTCCAGTGATAATTTCTAGTAATCTGTCTGAAACCCAAGAAAAATCATTGATTGATATTTTTAGAGAGAATGTATAAGAAATAGGGTGGATTTTAGGTGATATCACTAGAATAAACCCAAAAATATTTCCACATAAAATTTTTCTTAACAGAGATTACAAACCTATAAGATAGCCCTAAAGGAGGCTAAATTCCACATTGATGGAGGTTGTGAAGAAGGGGATCGAGAAGCTCTTGGAAGTTGGGATCATCTATCCCATCTCGTATTCACAATGGGTTATCCCCATTCATATATTTCCAAAAAATGGTCTAACCACAATGAGGTATGAAAAGAATGAATTAATCCCTATGAGAATTTAGAATAGCTGGAGTGTGTGTATTGATTTTAGGTAGTTGAATCAGGTCACTCAGAAAGATCATATCTCTATTCCCTTCATTGATTAGATGTCAAAGAGATTGGCATCCAGGACTCATTATTTATTTTTGGATGGATTTTCAAGTTATTTCTAGGTACCCATTACCCCCAAGTATTAAGAAAAGACAACCTTTATATGTCCCTTCGACACTTTTTTATACAAAATGATTCCATTTGGATTATCTAAAAATAAAGGTACATTTTAGAGGTGCATGGTAAGTATATTTTTTTGATGACATTTATGATTTCTTGGAGGTTTTATTGGATGATTTCATAGTTTTTGGAAACTCTTTTGATCATTGTTTGAAAAATCTAGAAAAAGTTTTGAAAACCTAAATTGAAAAGAATATTGATTTAAATTTTGAAAAGTGTCATTTCATGGATGAGAGAGAGACTATCCTTTGACATATAATTTACAAAAAGGACATTTAAATTGATAAATGAAAAATTAAAGTGATAAATTCTTTTCCTTACCCAACTTTTGTGAAGCATGTTAGATCTTTTTTAGGACATGGAGGATTCCATAGGAGGTTTATCAAAGATTTTAGTAATATTTCTCTCCCTCTATATAAATTGATTTTGAAATATACTGATTTTGATTTCAATTATTCTTATAGGGAATCCTTTTATGAGCTAAAAAGGAGATTGATTGCACCATCGATGATGCAATCACCAAATTGGTAAGAACCATTTGAGCTAGTTTGTGATGCTTCCAACCAAGTAGTTGGATCAATCCTTTATCAATGAATTTATGTTAATCCAAAAGTCATTACATATGCCTCTATAAATTTGGATATGGATCAATTTAATTAAAAAAACATAGAAAAGGAGTTTTAGCAGTTTTTTTGCTTCAAAAATATTTAGATCATATCTGATTGGAACTAAAGTCACTATATTTTCTAATAATGTAGATATTAGGTACTTGATGAAGAATGATGAAGATAAAATGAGGCTAGTGAGATAGATTTTACTAATGTAGGAGTTAAAAATATAAATCAAGGATAATAAGGGATTTGAGAACCAAGTGGATGATCATTTAAGAAAACATCCAAACACTACTAAAGTTGAAATTCCAAAAAAAGAACCATTGAATGATCAGATTATAGGAGATAAGTTGTACTTAGTTAAAGGATAAGTTCCTTGGTATGATGACATGTTCAATTATCTGGTAAAATCACAGGTTCCATCTCATTTCAATTCTCACGAAATTCATAAACTAAAAGCTGAATATAGATATTAAATTTGGGATGATCCATTTTTTTGGAAGATTTTCAATGACCAAGTGATAAGAAGATGTTTTATTGAGAGTGAAATTGGTTCTGTCTTTGAGTTTTGTCACACATTAGCTTGCGGAGTCCACTTTGGACCTCAAATGATAGTAAGGAAGGTTTTAAAATCTTTACTTTATTGGACCACACTTTTTTAAATAATCTCATGAAATTTGAAAAAGGTGTCAAAAATGTCAGTTTTATGGAAACATTTCAAAGAGACAAGAAATTCCCCAATGAACACTAAATTTTTGTAATATTTTTAAAGTTTTGGGGATAGATTTTATGGACCCTTTCCCAATTTCATTTGGAAATTCTTATATCTTTCTTGCATTTCATTATGTTTCTAAATGGGTGAAAGAAAAATCCACCAGGACTGATGATGATAAAGTTGATTGTGATTTTGTTAGGAAAAAAATATTTTGTTGGTTTGGAGTTCCCAGAGCCATTATAAGTGATCAAGGTACTCACTTTTTCAATAGGATAATGAATTATTTGTTGAAGAAGTATGGGGTTAATCATAAGACATCAAATCCCTATCACCCATAAACAAATAGTCAAGTTGAAGTGTCTAAAAGGGAAATAAAAGGAATTTTAGAGAAGATTATAAAACCAAACGGGAAGGATTGTAGACAATGGTTATAAGACACATTATGGGATTACAAGATATCCTACAGAAACCTGATTGGAATGAGTTCATATAGGTTGATTTATGGAAAAAGTTGTCACCTACCTATGGAATTGGAGTGTAAGGCATATTAGGCTATTAGGAAGATGAATTTGGATCTTGAAAGTGCTAGGAAAGAGAGAATATTATAGTTTCAAGATATGGAGGAAATTAGAAGAGAATAATTTGAAAATTCCAGGATTCATAAAGAGAGAACAAGAGTGGATCATGGCAATATGATCCAATCGAAAGACTTCCATCTTGAAGATAAAGTGCTGCTATTCAACTCAAGACTCAAGTTGATGCCAGGTAAACTTCATTCCATATAGCAGGGTACATTTATGTTTACTAATGTATATGATTTTGGTGATGTTCATATTGTGAAGGATTAAGATCAGGAGCCATTCACTTTTAATGGACACAGGCTGAAGAAATTCCATGGGACTGCTCCATTAGATCCAATGGAGGAGATCACACTCCTCCAGCCTATCTATCAATAAAAATTGTCAGGTTTTACCTCTACTTTATACTTTCTTTTTGTTGTGATTCATTTTAAAATATTCTTACATGTTAAATCCATTTTAATTAATTGTGAACACTATATAATTTAAGTATGGGGGAGGGAACCTTTGTATTTTAGGATTTTTTATTTGTTGTTTGTTTGTAAAAAAATGTGTTTTTTAAATTTTTGTGCATTTATTTTTCATTTTTTGGTGTTTTTTTGAAAATTTTGAGCTGAAAATATTATCATTGATTTTTTTAAATCCATGTCAATGAGTGAACCATTCTATTCCACTAAATTGAGTTTAAATGAATGTTGAAAATAACTTTGTTTCAAGTTCAATTATATTAGAATTTTATGAAAATTACTTTTATTTTTTGAATCCCAGGCTGCATCTCACTATATTTATATTTGATATCACCTTCCCCTAAGGATTATGAACCTTTTTTTTCATTATCTTTTCATTTATCTCACTTATTGATAGAACCATACCATGCTTGTTTTAACCAGAATTTGATTTATTCCTTTCAAAACTTGAGGGTTTTGGGTACTTGTGTTTTAAATGATTGAGGCATTTCTTTGGTTTTTAAGAACCCTTTTCAAGATAATCCATTTTATTCTAGCCTACCTTGTACATTTACTCCTTTTATCCCTTAGAATCCATGAACAACCTATTAGGTTAGCCACATTACAATCCAATTTTCCCTATCCAACTTGTTCTTGAAGTGAAATTGCATTATCTAGTTGAAATTAAGTGTGAGGGAAAGCTATCTTGTGTTATTCTATCTCATTTTGTGATACTTTGGGAGGAAAATAGAATATTTAAATGATGTCTTTTTCACTAAAAAAAATCATTCTATTGAAAGATGTGTTTTTTCTAGAGCTTTCATGATAAGATAAGCTGTGACTTTTATGGAGCTTTAAATAAAAAATATGTTTGAGAAGATTGAAATTTTTCTACTGAAATGATTAATGGTGTTTAAATTAATTTATTTTTCATTATTATGGATATAATTTTCTACTATGGTGAGTGAGGAGGACACCATACTTCAGTGAAAATTATAATCTTGCAATTTCGCTTCAATAAGATCCAAGCCCTCCTCATTCGGCCTTAGAATTTTTAACATCTATATCCTACCAACCAAAAACCCCAAAAGAACCCTAAAAATTCCTCATGATAAAAACATATTCTTGACTCACATCAGGTGGAGAATTAGGAATTTTTCAAACCTATGGTGACCCTTGCATTGGTTTGGATGAGAAAAATTTTGTTGAAAATTAATATTTTTGAGATGAGAGAAAATTAACGTAAGGTAGATGTCTTGTGTGCATGGGGGGAGAAATTAAGAGGTAATATATTGAATGATCATGTTTGAAAACTTTGAATAATGTTTGTTGATGAGGCATGATATCTTTTTTCTGTTGGTATGGAATTGGTGAATCTCATGAATTTGTGTTTGGAATTTACTTTGATTTGATTTTAATATTGACTTGTTTGGGACTCCAAGTGATAAGTGTGGGGGAATTGATAGATACAATATTTAAATTATTTTTTATATGTGTTTCAATGATTTAACCCCTTAAAATTAATCAAATTTTTCTGATTTGTATCATTTTAATGTTTTTGGTAAATTTTGGACTTAATTGTAATTTTTTTTAATTATGGATATTTATTAGTTTTCTGCAGATTATATATTTCAGTTATTTATTTTATTATTTTGATACAAATAGAGTGATTCCTTTTTTTAGTATTTCCTTGATATTAGGATTCAACTTTATCTTCTAAACCAATGTCCAATTCGATACAAAATGGCCCAAAAAAATTAATCAAGTGGATAAAGTTTGTTGGACAACAAAATGAACCCCACCTCATTTATTGAAGAATATATCATCCCATATAACTCTAAATGAATTTATTACAACTTTAATATAAATAGGACTCCTAGAAACATTTCCACATTAAATTTAATGAATAACTTCAGTCATTAAGGCTTCCTTTGAATTCATCCAAAATGAGGAAGTTGAAGAGTCACCTCGGGCAAAAAATGTCTTCATTAGTAATCTGAGTATAACTTTTGGGACACTTGTCTAAATATTATAATATTTGGAGGGTTCATGAACAAGAGATAGGGGAATAACATTTTTGAAGACAAATTCCTAATATTCATCCATTTATTATGATGAACAGACTCAAAATTTTGGTATAATAATTATGGAGGGAAATTTTATACTCCACAAGCCTATAAATAAGAGTGTTCACTTCCATTCAAGGGGGTTGAAGAAGGTGAAAGAGGGGGTTGAAGAAGGTGAAAGAGGGGATGTGATGGAGGATTGGAATATTGATGTGATTTCTATTTCCCCTTTTTTATTTTTTTTAGTTCCATTATATTATCTTCTTCATCTTTCAACTCTATTACCCTTCACATGGATGGATAAATCCTTTGAGTGATTGGGAAAGGGGGATTTTCACTATTAATATGTTAGAGTTTTGTTCTTAAATATAAAACCCTCTTTTTCTTTTGAATGATTTCTATTTTAAGTGTTTCCTAATTCTCTTAATGTGATCATGTTTTGTGTTTTAGTGTATTCATTGTTTATATCTTTGGTTGAAGACTTTGGATTTCCTTCCATCTAGTGCAATTTATCTCGATCAAGAAGATTGTGTTCGGTGGTGAGTGTCCAGTGATCGTTGGCACGTGAGAGTAACTAGTGAACTTTTTCTAGATTTATAAGGAGAAAGAAATTCCCAAACAGGAATTGACTTAGTTGTTTAGGAATTTTTTATGAACTTCTATGCACATAGGAGTGATTTACATTTATTTATTCAACCAAGGGTGATTGAAAACTTAGTTGAGGAGTTTTGAATTTTTAATTCAATAGGAAGAGAGGGAATACAATCTTTATGACTATTATGACATTGAAAAAGGTGATCTTAACCTGACCCTATCACTATCTTCATACATTAGTGTTTAACCTTTATTTTTAATTGCTTGATTTCTTTTCAACTCAAACAATTTCAAAAACAACCTCTTATTCTTTCTTAAATTTAAGTGACAAGAGTAATTGTTGAGTAATCCTATCTGGAGAAAACCTAGGTTACCCAATTTAATATATTTTAACTTAGGTAATATTTGTTTTTGTCACACCCCACGGCAGGCATGTGTCACCACCACCCAGGGATGACTCCGATATTTATGAAAGTATATCAGATGGCTCCTGTAGAGATTCACAAGCTGAGGGTGTAGTTGGAGGACTTATAGAGGAAGAGCATTGTCGGGCCCAATGTTTCACCCTGGGTAGCCCCAGTATTTTTCACCAAGAAGGAGAATAATAAATTTAGTTTGCGTATGGATTACCCTCACCTAAAATAGGTGATCATAAAGAATATGTATCCACTATGGAGGATCAAAGACCTCTTCGACCAATTGATAGAGGTATGATGGTTCTCAAAGATTGACCTCATATTAGGCTATCACCAGTTATGAATATGGGATGAAGATTTACCAAAGATGGATTTTTGATATCGTTATGTTCACTATGAATAATTTTTGATACCCATTGGTGTGAAAAACACCACAATAGTGTTCATGAGACCCTTGAACCATATCATTCAGCCTTTAATAGATTGGTTTTTGATAATCTTTATTGATGACATCCTAGTGTACACATTGTCTGAGGAGGATCATGAGAGACACTTGAGTATAGTTCTGGACATACTATAAGAGAACCATATTTACAGGAATCTCTTGAAGTTCTAGATCTGGATTTAGGAGTTCCACTTTCTTAGACATGTTATCTCAGCAGACAATGTAGCAGTGGGCCTAAAAAATGTTGTAGCAATGTTAGATTGATATCCACCCAAGAGTGTTATGTAGGTGAAAATATTCCTTGGAATTTTAAGATATTATCAGATATTCATGCAAGATTTCTATAGGATACCAACTACCTTGATATATTTGACCTGAAAGGGGAATCCTTTTGTGTGGAAAAAGTGGTGCCAGCAAGCTTTCCTAGAGTTGAGGAAGATATTGATGAGCACTCCCATATTGATATTTCCAAAGGAGGGTGTCAAGTATGTCATGTTCTATGATGCATTTGGGACTGAGCTTGGTTGTGTTCTAATTTTGTAGTAGGTGGTGATTTATTATGGTTCACATCAGTTGAGATCACATGAGTAGAACTACACAACCCATGATCTTGATTTAGCAGTGACAATCTTTGAACTAAGGATGTGGGGATACTACCTTATGGTTGAGTGAATTATTGTCTATTATGACCATAAGATTCTCAAGAATATCTTCTCTAAGAAGGATCTTAACTTGATATAGAGGGGATGAATAGATTTTCTCCAAGATCATGACTTTGAGATTATCTATACTCCTAGGAAGGGGAGCATGGTAACAGACACTCTCAGCAAGATATCTTGTTCCCAACTACTGAGTGTATAATTGAAGCATTTGGCTTTGTTGTAGTTATCCTTTATAGATATGGATGGATATTATCACCTTTAATCGATGGTTTTTACCCCTCCGCTTTTACAATGATTCAAGGACGCATAACTTGGAGATACCGACAATAATACCCTATATTCTTAGATATCCACTAGACATGCCCCTAATATATTTTATAAAGGTGTGGAGCATGTCATTATTTTCAAAGGATGGAAAATTGTACCAATTGTGTTGATGGAGGAGGTTCTAAGGGAGTTCTATACTTCACCCTTAGAAGTACATCAAAGTGCAGCGAAGATGTACCATGACCTTCAATGGTAGTTCTAGTGACCAAGGATAAAGATTTGAGTTGCAGAGTTTGTCTCTCGATGTCTGACTTTACAACAAGTGAAGGTTGAGTATCGGGTTTTAGCGGGTTTAGCTCAATACCTTAAGTTTCCATAGTGGAAGTAGGATGAAATATCCATTAACTTCATGATAGGGTTACCAAATATATCCAGAGGACATGATTCCATATGGGTGATTTTAGATCGACTCACTAAGTCACCCCACTTCCTAGCTATTTGAGAGTAGAGTTTAGTAGAGAGATTAGGATGTCTCTATACAAAGGGAAAAGCCCAAATCTATGTATTTACCTCAATTATTTTTTTAGATTGTGATTCTTACTTAGCATTGTGATTATGGAAGGGATTGAAGGAGGATTTTGGGACCTAGATGAATCTTAGCATGGTGTTTTTCCTCTAGACTGACAATTAGACTGATCAAATAATTCAGATTTTAGAGGACATGCTATGGGTATGCATGTTATAATTTGGACATAGTTGGTAGGATCACCTACCATTAGTGAACATTTCATACAATAACATTTACCATCCCACCATTGATAAGGCACAGTTTTAGGTCTTTTATGGGGTAACCCTGCATGTCTCCACTATACTGGACTGACCCTGGAGAGTCAACACTTATGATCCCAGAGTTTGTGCAAGCCACTATAGAGAAGGTGAAGATCATCTAGGAGTGGATGAAGACTACATAGAGTCTTCAGAATTCCCATGTGAACTAATGATGGAGGACTATGATGTTTTAGGAGTGAAACCATGTGTTCATAAGGGTCTCACCTCAACGTGAGTTATGGAGGTTTGGGCAGGGTGAAAATCTATCTCTGAGATTCATTGGCCCTTTCTAGATATTTTATACAGTTGGAAAGATGGAATACCACTTAGATCTACCACCGTAGTTAGATCAGGTACACATAGTCTTCCATGTGTTTTAGCTAACCCATCACATGTTATAGACTGGGGTGAGATGGACATCGAGGATGAAGCTACCTTTTCTGAGTACCTAATATATATTGAGGATCAGTAGGAGAGGATCCTCTGTGGGTGAGTGATTCCTTTAGTGCATGTCCAGTGGCAACATGAGAATCTTTAGGAGAGTACCTGGGAGTGGGAGACCCATATGCATGCTTAGTAATCACATCTCTTCATGTAACATTTTATTTTGGATTTCTGAGACATAAATCCCTAAGGTGGAGAGAATGTAATGACTCCAATTTTTCTATGTATTGATTTAGAATATTATATAGAATATTTTTAGAGCTAGGCGCTGAGATGGTGTGAGATTTCAAGGTTCAGTGATCCCGAAATTATTTTTTGAAATATTTTAAAATATATTAAATATCATGCATACATTATTATCCTAAAAATGTGGATCAGATCATAAATATGAGGCTACCATTGAGTTTAGATCATGGGTTTTACCCTAGTCGCGATTTAACCTTGGAGCACATAAGATGTTCGGGTTGAGTGCCATCATGGTAGAATTAATGAAATAAATAAATTAAATGATTTATTATATTAATTGGCATAGAGATATAATTTTTTGTCTATAAATATTCAACTATGAGGAAATATCAGGGTTAGCAGCATAACCCTGGATCTATTGGAGAGAGCATCAGATGATCTTTCTCAAACAAACAACAACTGAATCATGGATCATCGATTAGTGTGCAATGGAATTCATGGATCTCCTTAACAAAAATGAAGAAGATTCGTTTTTCATCAGTGATTGATCCACCTTGAGGCATGATGTTGTTTTCATTTGAATTTATCCCCATTTTTTTATTTTGACGATGAATGAGAATAAATTGGATAATAGATTGATCTGCGGTTCGATCGTATTGTGGGTGAAGGTTTATTTGAGAAGGGATTATTGGGAGAAATTTTTTATTCTATTTTGGATCTTCATTAATAATTCTAATGGAACATATTGATTCCAACCCAAACACAACTGAGGTTTGTTCCTCTTTCTGTGTTTCTTTATTTTCTCCCACCTTTTTATGTGTGTTCATAACCAATTTTCATTTCAGTTAATGGTTTGATGAAATACTAGATAATCAATTACTACACACCCATTTCTTAGTGAAATAGATTGAAATTATAGATTTAGGTACAGTATTAGAGATAGATCAATCTGGGTAGATAGTGATGACATATTGGGTTCAGATATGAGATATTCATATAAGGGGTTTTGGAATGAAAAGACATTGTGGCTTTAGGTAGCATTTTTAGTGAATCAGAAGATGAAATCTGGACAACTGTTGATGATAGTGGATGACCAACCTTGGAAATGTGATTCCCAACTGGAATCATGGTGATAGTGGAGAATACAGATATGTGGAGGAGAACCCATGCGTTTAGTAAAATTCCAAGTTACATGGTTTGTATTCCGGAATTACATGTAGTGTGGGACCTCCTGCGTGGTGCTAGGGTTCTATTGAGAAGATAAATATCACATGCTGTGTAAAATCTATTACAAAACATCTAAAACTTACCCAGAGGCTCAGTGTGTACCTCATAGGGTACACATACATGGCCATAAATACACAAACTCAAACACACCGTGTACTTAGGACACATACACGATCATGGGTACATTGGATCAGACACACTTTGTAATTAGACACAAACATGGGAATAGTATGTGATACATGAGTAGAACTTGGTTCCAAAGGGATAGGACCTTTACTTATAGTTATACTGTGTACTACTTCAAATATGGCTTAGATCCCTTTTCCTCTTTATCTTAGACAATTTTCATTAGAGTATTCTCCCTTGATCCATTACCTAAGGGTTTAGTATGGAGTCATTTCCTATACATGGGATAGTGATCCCCTATAAATAATTTCAGTATTTGTAAAGTTGTGGAATCTCTTCATGAGGCCCGAATACATATCTTCCATCATCACCATTTCCCTAGGTGGGGTTCTTGGTTTTGTCGTGACCAACACTTACCGGGTGTTGATCCAATACTTAGCGGGTTAATCTGGATTGGGTTGTTAGTATACCCCATGGAATTAGGAGTGATCCCATTTTGGTATATCATTCTATTAAAACTTCTAGGGTGTACTTATTATGGAAAGATTCGATGATCATGAAATCTCAGAAGGAATCTATCAGTGCTATCTAACTTTTGGAGTGTGTTCTCCTAGATGAGTACTATGTGAAACCTTAGAATGGGAATCCTAGCATAGATTTATGGTTTTGAAATTACCTTGAGACCATGTGTCTATTTTTAATATATCTAGATATTCTTTTTATATGTGCTATTGACATATTACTGTGATGATACTACTGTTATTCTTGATGTTATATGCTTTGTGATTTTAGGGTGTCCTACCAGGTAATGTTATACTCACACTTGCATGGTATTTTCCCACACATGTCATGTCTTATCTATACAATCAACCTTTTGACAGAGTCCTAGAGGGACCAGGACCAGGAAGAGCTTAATGAGCTGGACAAACTGACGTGTGTTCTTGTAGTTGCATTGATAGTAGTTATTACCCAATTTAAAGGTTGCTCTTGTTTTTAGTTTCTTTGTGGCGGGCTCGTATTTTTCCCTTTTTATTTCTTGTACTTTTTTTGTACTTTTATGGTGGGATTCTAGATGTATGCATACATAGTTATTGGTTTTTGTGCATTTCAGTATTGTACGAGCTTAGATATGTGCACGTGTGTACAAGAACTTTAGACTAAGGCCTCTCATGTGTATGATATTCCTAGTCAGCACTGGTTTCCATCCCCTGGCCTATTAGAGGCAGGATTGGGGTAGTCACGACATGATATCCTTTGGGATGGGTCATGACACTTAATCCTTACCCATTATTTTAATCCTATGCATGCCTTCCAAAATGTTTTAATCTTACACAAAAGAATAAAAATTAGATTTTTCTCGAATTCAATTATATAATTTATAAATTGTCGATGAATTATAGAAAAAGGTATAATAAGATATTAATTAATTTATAATGGTGACTATAAATTAATTAAATAGAAATTTTTATAATTAATTAATTTTTAACATTTATTAAATATCCCATAATATTAATTGTTAATATTTTAAAATAACTTTTTAAAATTATATTTCCTGCCTTATAATTTATAAATAAAGTGTTTATTTAGAAATTATAAGGAAAATTTATAAAATATTTATAAATTACAAATTAAGGCTTAATATAAAAGTGTTTATATTTAAATTATGAATTGTTCCTAATATTAATTTTAATTATTCAAATTAAAGGCCTTATTTGGGAAAATATTTAAACTACATCAAAAGAAGTTTCAATGATTTATTTGATCAAGATTTAAATAATAATTAATATATGGTATTTGGATTATGTAAATAATTTATATAAAATAAATTGAAATATAAAATGTGTATATTTCAGGTAAATCATATGTTTAATGAAAATTCAAAACAATGAATAATATGAAAGATTTTATATTATAAAATGATTATGTAGTGTTTATACTCAAAATTATTGAATTTACATAAGGTTGGATAAAGTTATTAAGTGTTTATTTTTAGCTTTATTTATGAATTATATATAAATTTTTATTGCAGCAACCTGAAGTTTCACTATGTATTTTTTTAAATAAATATTATGACAATAACTTATTCTACACACAAAACTGAACTAAAACAAGACATAACATATTATATGAACATTATTAAGAAATTATAAGACAAAAAAACATATAGATTAATTAAAATTTATTACATTTAGAGGATAGATAATCAATATGATTAAATATTATAAAGGATTGTTCTTTATGAAATTTAAATTTTTAATAAATTAAATCGACCAATTTTAAATGATTATTATTATAATATATGATATTAAAATATAGTAACTAATATATTAAATTTTTATAAACTAGAAATTGGTATGGAATAATATCAAGAGCACTTAATGTCCAAAAAATATATTTTTTAATAAAAATAGTTTTTCCTTATATTTTTCATTTTCCTTTAAAAAATAAATTAATAAATTTGATAATTTAAATTTGATTTAAAAATAATAATTTTTTAATTTATATTTTCAAAATTTTATCAGTATTATTTTTTTTAAATTTTTCTGAAATAATTGATTCTTAGTGAATGGTGAAAAATAATGTTTTTGCTAAACCAATAGAGTTTACGACTCTATATATAAGTAGGTATGACTTAAAAAATTATAAAATATTTTTATTGATCAAAGGTGTATATAAGGAGTAAAAATATACATTTTTAAATACAATTATTATTTTATAAAACCTATGTTTAACAGTTTATGAACTTAAGTAATATTTCCCAATAAAAGAAATAATTTTTGGTCTTTTTTTAATTGAATATTATCATGGTAAAATTAAGTTCTTACCTAATTTTAAGGATAAATAAATTTTATTTAATTTATTATAAACCAATTTACACCATGGAAATCATATACATTGATAATTTTATCCTACACATAAATTCTATGTTTAAAAACACACTTTCCAAAAATAGGTTTTTATGCGTTACATGTGCTAATATTAAAATTAAATTTTCCTAAACAGAAATTTTATTTGATAAAATTGATTTCATATTTTTAATGATTATTTATAAATTATATAATGAGTTCTATTTAATTTTTATTCATAAAAATGAATTAATTTGATAAAAACTAATTATCGCGGTAAAATCCAAAAGGGTAAAAAGGGTTAAATAAAGAGTAAAAGTCTTAACATGTTAAAAAAATATTTATGATTGAGTGGTTGAGGTTTGAATCTACCAAAAATTTTCTACACTCTATTATCATCCATTTTAGAGTCTTATTTTCCTGTGAAAAATGTGCTCTCTTTATAATAAAATGAAATATTTACAAAAATGTCATTCTCACCACTTATAAAAGGGTCTCTAACAACCCCTCCAAGAACACTCTCAAATTTTAGTTTACTATTGATAATAAAAACTATTTTCTTTTAATAGAATCATATTTCACTTCCTTAATCTTCTAGAAACAATATTTTTTCCTAATGTTTCTATTTCTGTGGAATCCTCCAAGGGAAGTTCAAACTTCTCAATGTTAGTATTAAATTTTCCCTCGTGTTGTTTCTTTTATATCTTTTCCTTTCAAATATTTTTTCCCAATATTATATTATTAATTAATTATTTATGTTATAATTAATATTTTTATATTTTTTAATAATAATTAACCACCTTTACCATTTTCCATTAAGAAAAAGGAAAACACCATTCATGCGTTTGTGCAGACTACCGCATCCATGAAATAGTGTATTTCATTTTTCATCTAGATTATTTATTATTTATTAAAATATATTTAAATATGATTTGAAACCTTAAAAAATATAAATAATATCTTTATGATTTTTTAATAATTATTTTATTCCAAAATAAAACACTTTCATAACAATACTCATCCATTAATTATGGTATGTTCATGTTTCAGTCGGTCTAACCACCTGCCTAAACAATGTTATAAAATAATATCATAGATAACTATAATAACTTAATTACAAACAATGTATAATATAAATAAGTAAATAATGATTTGATTTTGGATCAATAACAACCTTAATATTAAAATTAAGATACCAGTGACTGTTTATTAAAAATCACCAAAACATGCTTATCACCGATTTCATCTTCAAGGATTGTAAACAAAATTGTAATAGACTAAAATTAGTCAACCCATAATGTCACCCAACTTGGAATACCATAAGGATCAAAGAAAATTTATATTCTCCATGGGTTGGTGACAAGAAACATGGTATCATATAAATAAACACGATAATTATTTCAACCTCAACAGACTTATGATAATATAAAAATAATCAGAGTATCACAACAGATATCCAAAATACATCATATGTAAAAACTGTCAAACCATAAAAGAAACATCCAATAACTGGATAACATGGTTTAGATGAAAAAAATAAAATTCCCTCAACATGGAACCCAAATAAACCCATGGGTCCATCTCCACATAACCATATTTCCCCACCATCCAAACCCACCAGAAGGAAACATAATCATGGAGAGATTTCCTCTACATGGCGCTATTCCATTTAACTACATCATGAAAAATAAATTCTACAAATTCCTAAAGGAAAAATAGGGTATGATAAATAAATATCAGTATCATGCCACTAAATAATCTATAAAATTTCTATCCATATGTTTTTGTTAATTCATATGTAAAACATATTTTTAAATCATTTCTAAAAGTAACCATTTTCCTATATAAAAATTATCCTACAGTTTTATTTAAAAAAACATGACATATTAAATAAACAAAGAAATATGATATAACATACATCCATAAAGAATAATAAGATAAATAAATTAGGTTCCATGCATCAATATCCATATCAAGTGGGGAAATAATCATATCAAATAAACATGCATGTAATGTATCCAAAAAGAACCAAAGGGAAATCCATGACATAAGGGTGTACAAAAATGAGACACACAAAGGAAAACTAGTAAACATAAGTAAATTCTAAAGTCTAGGAACCTTGATCCCTTGGTAAGGCTACCCACTAGAAACCATGGCATTATAATCACCTACCTTATTGATAGATTACTCCACTAAGATTCATTTATGTTTAGTTTTTCCCCATAGACTAAGATCTCCCAATGTGCTATATATCATCATTAAATTTCAATAAAACCAACCTCAAATTTTATAAAATATTTTCTATAGTGATTACACAACACTTACATTCTCAAAAAACCATTTCCATTGTAAAACCATCATTGAGGAATTTTATCAAATGCATCATGTGCATAAAATATAGTTTTAAAAGAAAATACATTTTGAAAAAACTTTCCAAGGCCACTAAAGATCTAGTCGATAACTCATGAATATCAAACATTCAATTTCATAAATCAAAACCAAAGGATATTATCATAAGAACACATTTATTCTAAGGGACATACTATATAATATATATACCTACCTCAAGAATAATAAAGACCACATTGAATTTAAGACTGATGATGGGAGAAAAAGATATATAGTCCTCAAAATCCTAGATCTACAAAGATAAAGACCAATAATAAAGGATTTACCCTAAGCTTCTACTTTATGAAATATAAACACCCAAAAACCATTCTTGGAATACAATCAATCTAAAATTTTATCCAAATGGGGGATAGAAATAAATTTAATAGAGGAAAATCAAGTTAAAAGATACATTAAAACCCCTCATTAAGGATGCACATGGCTAGAGTAACAACCCCCAGAAGATCAGGTTTCATTTGTTCATTTCAAAATTTTGAAACAATCATTACCAAAACAAGGTGTTTTCTACCATGGCATGGTAGCTTCACCTAGGAGACATACCACAGGGAAAGACCATGGTGTGGTATAGAAATCTAAGGCACTTTTCCCACCATTACCTACACCATAGAATGGTGGTGTCCACACTGGTCATGGTTTATAGGGGGAATCCCCATGATCCAAACTGAAGACCACACCTATCAGTGGGCATGGTGGATTTGGAAATTTTATATAGAAGAAAAAAGGTACATCATGACTATGGTATAACATGTTTTGCAACAAAATTACAAAAACTTATTTTTAAGCCACTATGATCCTCCAACATTTTTGAAAAAAAATTAACCAACTTAAGGCTCACAAGAAAACATAACTTTGACCCTAAGATAGTCACAATTCTACCCACCATAAAATCTTTCTATCTCCAAAAGTTCTAAGAACCATGAACCTAAAAAGAGATATTCCATTAATGAATCATCAAGGCCTCACACTTCCATGACTCATGGATATACCTACTATACTTCCATATCACTCAAAATAATGGATTCATATTTCCATGAAGTACCCTATCAGCTCAGTCAATCTAATTGAATAGGTTGTTCAATCCTTGATGTGTCAGGTTCAATTTCAACATCCTCCCACTCAATCACATGGAAAAAATATGGTTGATACTTCTTTAGTTAGAAAACATGGAATACACCATGGATAAAATTCAAACAAGAATGTATGTTTAATTAATAATCCACCATCACAAGTTTCTCCACAATCTCAAATGGGCTGACATAATAATGTGTAACTTACCATGCCCACCCAAACATCGATGTCCCAACCGAGGTGAAACTCTAAGGAAAACCCGATCACCTAACTCAAATTCCAACATATGATGACATTGATCGAAATAAGAATTCTAGAAACTGTGAGACATCTCTAATTTTTTCCTAATCAATTTCATGAGATTCATCATAACCTGGATGATACTGGGTCCAAACAAGGACCATTCTCTAACCTCTCCCAAATAAAGAGGTGATCTAAATAGAATCCTATATAACACCTCAAATAGAGTCATCTTGATCGAATCCTGATAACTATTTTTATAGGTTAAGTCCACTAAAGGAATATGTTTATCCCATGATCCATTAAAGTTAATCACACATAATGAATCATGAATTCAAGGATCTGGATGGCTCAATCAGTCTGGCCATCTGTTTGGGTATGATATGCCATGCTAAATTTTACCTATGAACCCACATATATTTAAAATACACTCCAAAACTAGGATGTGAAGAGAGGGACCCTATCTAAAATGATATCCAATCGAGTACCATAGATTCTAACAATATCCAATACATATTAGTACCTAAGATCCTATACCTTTTTTAACTCCTTGATTAGTGTGAAACACACTAATTTACTCAATCAATCAATAACTACCCATATAAAATCTTTACTACTTAGATTTAAAGGTATCCCAACCAAGAATTCCATGGGTATATAATTCTATTTCCATACTTTAATGGGTAGGGGTTATGAAAAACTAGTAGGGAATTGATGTTTTGCCTTAATTATCTAACATTTAAGGCATCGATACACAAAATCTGTAATCAATTGACTAATTAATGGAAACCAGTAATGACATCTAAAGTCATGATATATCTTGGTAGATTATGGGTGCAAGAAAAAATTATATCAGTGTCTATTATCCCTCAATTAATATATTAGGTATATTCTAAAAACCATATTTCCTTAGAAGTGAAAAACCCCATCGAGAGACTGAGACCACTCACCCGAGGTCTCCCCACTATAAAGAATTATAATAAGGCACTGAAACTCCATATCTCCAACCTACCAAAATTGAATACGATAATCTATAGATGATCTGTCCCAAAAATAAGATTGGAATAACTATCCTCTAGATCTCATTTTATCTAAGCACATCACATCAAACAATCCCATCAAGCACCACTCTTCCACTGATTCCTTCACTACTTGAGTATTAAATTTTCTACTTAAAGCTTCTGTAATAGTGTTTCCTTTTCTGGGGGTGTATGAAATATAAAAATAAAAGTTCTAAAGGTACTCCTACCAACATATATGTATCATGTTTGGATCCATTTGAGTGAAGATTTACTACATACTATCATGGTCTAAATATACTTTAAATTTCTCCCTAAAGAGGTAGTGGAGCCAATTATTAAGAGCATGAATCACTGCTGCCAACTTAGGATCATAAATGAGACATTTCTTCTCACGATGGAATAATTGAAGAGTGCCATACGATACCACCTATATTCCATAGATCTGAATGAATCTAAAACCCATACCTGATTCATCATAGTGGACATCATATCCCAAAACCGGATCAAGTTGGATCATGACTGGAGCTGAACTCAATATCACTTTCAACTCCTCAAAATATGTCTTGCACCAATTGTGCTAAACAAAACTTAAAAACTTATAATTTAAATCTACCATAGGTTATGAGATCTTGGAGAATTCCCACACTAAGAACCTATAATAACTAGAAAATCCCAAGAAACTCATGATATTAAACACATTTCTAGGATGCTTCAAATACATCACTTCCCAAATCTTATTGAGATACACTAACAAACCTTTCTCAGAAATCACATGGCCTAGAAATTTCACCTCTTGAATCCATAACTAACATTTGGATAGATTTCCATATGGATGATATTATTTCAATATTTAAAAGATGATATTTAAATGTTCAACATTATCATGTACTAATTTGGAATAAACAGGGATATGATCCACACAAACAACTACGAAGGAATCCAAAAAATAATGGAAGATTTGATTCATTAAATCCATAAACACTATAAGAGTGTTAGTAAGTCCAAACGACATGACCAAATACTCATAATGCTCATTCCTTCTCCTAAAATACATCTTAAGAATATATTTCTCATGGAATCTCAAATGATGGTACCCTGATCTTAGATGAATTTTTGAAAACCACTAGGATACTTTTAGGAGATAAAAATGTCATCAATTCTAGGTAAGGGATAATTTTCTTAATTATCACCTGGTTTTGTTTCTAGTAATAAAAAAAGTCTAATAGTCTCATGTGCATTATTTTAAAAGAGTATTGGTGATTCCCATGGTTAAAATATAGTATGAATCAATCCCTTAACTCAAAATCTTCAAGATAAACCTTTAATTACTTTAATTTAGTGAGTTCTATATGATATTAAGGTAATGAAATGAGCCTCATTCCTGGAAGAAATTCTATAGTAAACTCAACTTCCATATGAGGTGGAAACCCATAGAAATCATCTAAAAAAACTTTAGGATAATCACTCACCACCACTGGAAGAGGGCCACTAAGACAAGGATAAATGTCATTAATAAAAATATCTAAGAACTAGAATGAGATCATCACAACACTAGATATAATGAGACATGATCTTTCAGATCTAGAATCCCATTCACCATGAAATAAACAAGTGACTATATTGGAAGAAATAAACTGGAACTGAAGATGATAATACTCAATTAGGGATTTATAGCTAATCTTATAATCCATTCCAATGGTGATATAAAGGATGTCAAGATCAAGAACAAGAAAATACCACAATTTTTCAGGGTTAACAACCATAACCTGACATTTGGGACATCTAAAACTCTACTACAACCTCTTTCTCAAAGGATTGGAAAGAGTTATTATGAAAGGCATAATCTTCAAACACAAAACCAAATTATTAACAAGATTAAATGAAATAAATGAATGAGTTTTACACGTATCAAATAATTCCATAACCATAAAAGATGAAACAAAAACCATATCAATCATGGTAGTTGGTCCTGCCTCTAACTACTTTGTTGTGAAATTCAATACATAGATACGTCTAACCTCATTATTTACTTTCATCAAAACCTGAGTATCACCATTGGAAAGAGGTTGAGATCCTACCCCTTTTTCCACATTAGATAAAAACTGAGGGACCTCGGTGAAGGTGGATCTAGTTCAACATACATGAGATTCTCTATCATAGAAATGATAAAGATAACCAAATTTCCCACACATGTGACATGACTTGGGTACTACCTTATAATTAGGTTTAAGGTTTATCTTTCTCCCACACTAATAATAGACCATCTATCCCTGCCTTGATATCTGCTACACACACCTTGTTCGTTCTGGCCATAGTGAAAGCATGCATTTGTGGGAGATATATTAAAATTTCTTTTAATATTTCTATGACCAAAACCCCAAGTGATGATATCATACATAAAATTTATAATTAATTTATTTATATCAAAATAAAAAAATACATATCCTTAGGATATTTCTTCAATTTTAATGTTGATCATTTGAAAATACCCATACATATTGCCTCTGTTGATCTATGAGGATCCAAGGATAGAATAAATCTAATGGTGATCTACACATGCTCCTTTGATTTATAAGAAACACCAATCGATCTCTAGGTGATAACATGGTGAATTAATTATCTTTAATTATTTTTTTCAATCACTTATACTTTGGTTTTGAAAGAATATCTCTTTCATTTCTTGTTCTTGAGAGGGAGATAGAAAGAAAAGTTAAGAGATAATTAATTGTGCGAAACAATTCTCTATTTTTGATTTTACACACTACACAATAAACATAACCGTCTATTTATAGAGATAGGGTTTCAGTTAAAATAATTATTTAATTACATGACCACCATTAAATAATATTATAACCTTCAATGAAACCCATTCCACATAATAATAACATATTATTATTTTTTGGTGTGCACTAACTTGTGAAATAACAAATATTATTTAACCGGATTATTAATTAATATTTATCACCGAACACGGTCTTGATCCGTTTGAACTCCTCTAGCATTTATTGAACACCTGAATAAATATTTAATTTAAATATTTAATTCATCAATAAATATTTGTGATTTATAAATTGTGAATAAAATTATCCCTCGGTCTTGAGAATAATATTTATTCATTTAATTTAATTCAAATAGAATTTAATCGAGATCATAGAAAACACTTAGTGTGTGACCCTCAAGTATTATTTCTTGTTGGAATTATTTGAACTTACCTAAAGTCCAAGATTACTATCTAGAAATAGGTTAAGGCACCCAATAGAAATAAATTAATGTCACAATGATGAAAACCACTTACAAATGCTCATTGTGTAATATAATCCCATTTTCATAATATCTCATCATGTAGGTTTCACATATGTGTCACCAATATATATGATCAATATGTCTTTATTTGAATATATGAAATAAAAATGTTTCTAAACCATGGCCATGAAATTTAAGGCAATGGTTCTGTTATAATCGAAGGGCTGAGATATCAACTTTTATAAATATAGAAGGGACAAATCCTACCTGGAAGTATCCATTAATTCCCTATCAACCTTGAAACACCCAACATACAATACCTCACTGCAAAATATTGCATCATGGTTTTAGTTTGAAAATCTAATTGCATGGGTCTTGAAATATATTAATGAAAATATTAAAGTCTAAGGACCATTACACACACTCACAGATAGGAATATCCAATGACACAAAAATATGCGAAATTCCCATTGGCGGGTCTGTTCTCATGATCTCCCATCTTAAAGATTACCAAGTGAAAACTTCATGAGATGAAGCCTCATCCACTTATGATTCCACACACACAATATTATATATAATATATGTCCCATCATATTATGTTATCCAATCACAAAACATTATTTAAGAATATCATCATAACACTCCAATTTTCTCATCATAGTGGGGAACTTATATGACCTTATCAATGTGATGTATATCTAGGAAATTATTACATTAGATTCATGTAGAAAAATAAAAAATATGTAATATTTTTTTTATTAATATTCAATACATCAAATATACATGTAATCAAAGTAAAAATAGTTGGTCCTTGGACACCAAATCCAATAACTCCCACTCAGATTAGATCCAACTACCTATGAATTTTAGTCCACTAAACCTCACATGATAATCATGTTTCTACTGAGTTAAGGATTTAATCAAGGGATCTTCCACATTATCTTCCATGAAATTGACGATTACTACAACCTCACCTATATGAGAGAAATCACTTAATATATTATACTTTTGAAGTGTGTTCTTTATCCTCTGATGTGATATTGGATATTTTGCAAGAGCCACCACTGCAGTATTATTACAATAGAGTGTGATAGGATCTTTACTACTAGGTACCATGTAAATATCTTGGAAAAAGTTGTAAATCTATAATGTTTCTTTAGCTACCTTAGAATACACAATATACTCAGAATCTACTTTAGAATCCATAGTCACAACCTAATTTGAGCTCTTCCAGCTCACAACACCTCTATTTAAAGTGAAGATGTATCCAATTTTGTGACTTCATGTCATCTTGATCAATTTAAAACTATCATCTATATATCCTCTGACTATTTTTTCATTATCTCCATAAACTAGGAACATATCCTTATTACACCTCAAATACTTAAGTATAGTCTTAGATTTCATCCAATGGAAGTCACCTAGGTCATTTTGATATCTTTCTACCACACTTAATGCATAGAAGACATCTAGACTAGCACATAACATTACATACATGATTGGACAAATTTCTAATATGTATGGAATCATTTACATTCTAAAATGTGGGTTACATCTACCAACAATATCACACAACACTACAAATAAACATGTAGAAATAAACAGGCTTGGGGAATCGACCTCGAAACCTGCGCCCCAACCCCTCCCTCCCATGACACCCTAGACACATGCGGGGGGGGGGATCATTTCAATTCTATTTCTTTCCTCATGTTTATGAGGACACATTTGCCTAGAAAGGTTAATTCTATGTGATTCTATCAACAATCCCCTCTTGGATTATTACATACCAAATCTCTTTAGTATCTTATCAATGTATGTACTTTGAATTAGGCCAAGAAACCTATGGAATCTTTCATAATGGGTCTTGATCCCAAGAATATATATTTCCTCACCCAAGTTCTTCATAGAAAATAATTTATTCAACTATGAGTCAACAAACTGTAAAACTGGTGTTTCTTTTCCAATGATTAATATGTTATCAACAAATACTATTAAGAAAACAACTACACTACCACTAAATTGTCTGTATAAATAAGGCACATACTCATTCTTTATGAAACCAAATTTCATTATGGATTTATCAAAATGAATATTTCATGACCTAGATGCTTGTGTTAATTAATAAATGGATTTTTGAAATTTTAATATTCTGTTGGAATCCTTTGGAGTCACAAACCCTTTGTGTTGTGTTATATAGACATATTCATAAAGGTTACCATTAAGGAATGATATTTTGAAATCTATTTTACAAATCTCATAATCATGGAAATCAGCAATGGAAATTTGAATTCTGATGGATTTTTGAGAAAAGTGATGACATGAACTAGTTTCCCAGTTCATGCCATCAAAGGAATTTATTAAATTAAAAAAGGTTTCAATATAAAACACGAGGAGTAATGTGTTTACTCCAGTGGGGAATTAAGGGGGTACAATGATGCTTAAATAAATAACAAAAGCAATAGCCAAAATGAGCACCTTCAAAATGCAGAGGGATCTTCCATCTAGGATCAGCCATCAAAGATCTTCCCATCAAGAGATAAAAAGATGATCCAGCCAGGGTGTAAATTAGCATCCATTTATTGAGAGCATATAGGTCATAAAATCATCAAAACAAGCAGGAAATGCATCTAATATTCGGAGAAAATTCCAAAGCAGCAAACAACTTGAAACCCAAGCAGCAGGTACAAACCAGCCGAACCAATCCAGAAAGAGAAGTTCATAGAGTCAGCATAAAACAAGATCAGAATACATAATAGTATCCCCATCCGTATGAGCACCATGAAAAAACAGTAAATGCATGCGACTGTAGACCAATCATAGTGTCAAGCATTTAAAAAATCAAGGCTGAGTCAGTGAACAGAGCAGTCCTCTGATACAGAGTGCCAAGCATTAATACACTGCACTAAGCAGCAAAAAGGAATCAAATGGGATTTACATCCACTAGATAATATACCAAAATAAATACTTAGTCTTGGTATATGGAATCCATTTCATAATTCATAGATTCTTTCCACTTGGAAAATTTTGTGCCACTTAAGTATTCCTTGTAGGTTATAGGATCATTATTATCAACTAATAACGAGTCATCAACCTTGGAGACTATAAAACTATATTTTTATGGTTCTCTAACCTCTATTGTACTCTTACTTCATACTTGTGTATCTAGAATATTTTATTATTCCATGGGGATTTTTAAAATCTATTCCCATTCCAACTCTTTTGTACCTTGAGCCTCAACTTAATCTAAGTATATCTCGCTCCCAATATCTCTTTTAGAGATGTTCTCCCATTTAAGGAATATGGAATTTATTTTCACCATTACCTTTTTATATGAGGGTTCATATTGGTAATATCTTATTCATTCATTGGGGTATTCTATAAAGGTATACTTTGTTCCTCAGGGTGCAGGTTTGTTACATGAAGAGGCCTTAACAAATTATTCACAACCCCACACATGTAAGTATGACTACACAAGTTTCTTTCAATTCCATAAGGATAATGGAAGATTCACATGAATCATCATTAATCTCACCATGTCCAATAAGGTGCAGTTCCTCCTTTCATTTAGACTATTCCACTAAGGTTTATAAGGAAGAGTGAGTTTAGATAAGATCAAAAAATTGTATAATTAATCAATTAAGTATTGATTAAGATATTCTCCACCATGGTTTGAGCAGAGTTTCTTAATCTTCTTACCAATCTGGTTCTCAATTTCATTCTTGTATTCATTAGATTTATCAAAAGAATCCAACTTATACCTCAATAATTAGACATATCCATATCTAATAAAATCATTAGTAGAAATTATGAGGTATGAGTAGCCACCCTTTAACTCAATTAAAAATGGTCTACACACATCTGTAAGAACTAATTCAAGAATCTATTTAGATCTTTCACCTTTTACACTAAATGGGGCTTTGGTCATTTTACCTTGTAAACATGAATGACATTGACCAAGTGTAACTAGTTAAAAAGAATCTAAATATCCATATTGGTATAATTTAGTCATGTACTTTTCATTTACAATACCTAGCTGGTGATTCTATAGTTGGGTGTGGTATGAGCCATGTAAAGCAGTTTCATTATTTATTTTCATTACTTGGTCTATGTAATCCAACACATAAAGTCTATTATTTAAATTCTCCTTACTATAAAAAATTCTATCTTTGTAAAAAAAGAAACATTCATTTAAATAATTGAAAATAAATCAATCAGTATCAATTCTATTTACAGATATAATGTTTTTGGTAACCGAATGCACATAATAACAACCCTTTAAAAAACAATATCATTCTGGCCGGCAATGTGAGGTGGTAGTCCCTGATAGCTACTATATCAAGTTTATCTCCATTGGATTTTTATAGATAAACCTACCCTTGATCAATCTTTTTGAATCTACTTGGTTCCTACATTTTAATACATATATGATCACCACAAGATGTATTTATTACCCAATTTTTAGAAACTGATAAATTTCACTCAATAACAAATAAACCTAAAGATTACCCTTTCTTATTTTTTTGGGTGAATTTTTTATTCTAGTGGACCGTCTTGACACATTAAAATAGATAGAATATAATTCCCTTACTTTCCCCTTGATCTTGTTCTTCTTGGAAGTGAGTGAAGAAGATTTGGACTTAGATCTCTTCACTTGCAATTTCTATTTGTTCACCATAAGGACATAAAGTTATTCATGATTAATATCCTTATCTAATTAGATAAGGAGAGTAAAAATATCTAGAAAATTATTTTTAAATTTTTTATATTAAAATTTACAATAAAGTTAGAGAATCTCTAAGGGAGTGACATAATAATGAGATCAATGCCCAGTTTATTGAGGAGTTTAAATGCTAGAACCTCTAGGATCTCAATTTATTCAATGATATTGAATATGTGAGGACTAACTAGGGAACTCTCTCCATGATTTATATTAAAGAGTGACTTGAAAATATCAAATTGTTCCTATATATCACTGTCCTTGTAAATACCATGGAGGTGCTCAAGCATGCTATACACATCCATGTTTTTGTGAGAATTAATGAGTTTAATAGACATATATGAAAGCATCAAACATTGAACATAGATTTTTTTCTTAAATTGTATTCATAGATAAGGAACTCTTCATCACTTGCCTCCTTGGTAGGCATATCAAGCATTGAGGATTATAGTACATAATAATTTTGTTCATGGAATAACACAACAAGAAGGTGTATAAACCACTCTTAAAAGTTATTACTAGCAAGGAGGTTGTATTTCTCCAATATTGATCATAGGGATAATGTGGATGAAGAGATTTCCATTTTATTATACAATTAAAATATTATATTATTAGTAATTTTTATTGATTAAAAATTTTGTGAGAAGTAATTAATTAATTAATTTTTATTAAATATCCCACTATTTTATCAAGTCCCAATAGCCCTCACCATTGAACTCGAAATGTATAGTTTCTTGCAAATTTTAGTTTCAAGGATCCATATTCCCCTTCACATAATACTACTGGAAATCCCTCCTATACCAACACCCCTATCCCAACAATTTATATAAATTGTTGGGATATGCTACCTATACTAACGGTTTGATAAAAACCATTGGTATAAGAGTTTTTATAGGGTATTTTACCAATGGTTTCAAAAACTGTTAGGATATGAACTATTAGAGACAATTTTCCCAATGGTTTTAGAAAACCATTGGGATATAATACCACAAATATGAAGATCCCAATTTACCTTCATTGTGCCCTAAAAAAGAGCTCCCATTATTCCTAGCATGAAAACCCTCTTACCAACAACCTATTTTTTGTTCTCCCACTTCAAATCTGTAAGTTATAACTAAGTTTTATGTTTTGACACCATTTTTTTCCTTTTTTAATTAGGATTTATTTAAAGACAAGGTGTCTTTTTGTTTTTTTTATTTTCCCCAAATGATAACTCCCCTCTTCATTGCGAACTCTTCTTCCCAACCTGTGATCCATCCTTGATTCAAGTCATTGTTTGTTCTTATACTTAAAATTGGTAGGTTCAAACTGATTTATATGTTATACCTAGATTTTTTACCTTTTTTCATTTAGATATATTTAAAGATAGGATTATCTGTTTGTTTAGTGTTTTGATCAATAATTTTGGTTCTTGATGATTTATTTGGAGGTTTGTTTATAATATCTTAGTTATCCCAAAATTTGTTTAGAATTATAGGAAAATTTCAGACCCATATAATGTGTGAAGTGAAAAATAAAATAGGTATTGGGTCACTGGGAACTCAATGAGGGGTCTAATGGAGGGATTCTCCCAAGTAGACCATTAGGTACCCAATGGAGGTGTATCATGTATATGGTATCTCGATGATATTTAAAAAAAATTAATTGAAAGAACAAATTTTATTTTAATAAATACCTCATCCTACTACTATATTTTTAGTCATGTCAAATATAGGAGTCACACAAGTATCCCTATACCATTATTTTTTTTATGCCTCTCTTGAATCTTGGTTTTGTTAATCTATCTATATATTGAGTATCCTAGATATAATTCTTACCATGGGTATCCATTTTGTTATAGTTTCTCATGTTATATTTTTTTATCCTTTCAAATCTCAAATTTTTGTGGGTTCTAATATTCTCTTATTATTCTAGGATATCGAATGAGATTCATCCCATTATAATGGGAGGGTTTTCTTTAGATTTTATATAGTGTATGGTCCTATAAATTTTCTCTTAACATATTTTCATTTTTATTCTTGGTATGAGGGTCATATAGGGAGTGTGTGTTTGTGTAAAAAGAAATTGAGTCAATATAGCATAGGAGTTCAAGTGTGAGTAAGTGAGACTCATTCGAAACATAAAATATAAGTCATTTATAATAAATATTTATTCTATTTGTTTTCCATAATTATGTTAATCCATGGGGGATTCCTATAATTTGAATTAAAACTCATTGAGGGTTCCTGTCCCCAAAATGAGTCATTTTTAAAGGGAAATCATCTCTAAAACTGGAGTGGCAATACATCTCTTCTATGTTATTTAGGATGGTCTACTTTAAGTGTATTCCACATATTTTTTTTACTTATCTTTAAACTCCCAAGAACTTTATATTTATAAAATATTTCTCTTTATTAACAAACATCAATGTCTCTTACCGGTTACTATAAATCTTATGAACTAGTTCATCATGTATCATGCTATCCTCTTATAGTGAACTATCAATATATTTCTATTTTTTGTATTCACATATAGATATGCATGCTTGAAACTCTAAATCAAATTGTATATATACTTCAATGAATGGAGTACTTATACAAAAAAACACAATCTCTTCCTTATCAACAACTGTTATTTTAAAATATTATTTAATTATAGAAATATTATGATTTGAAATTAAAGCAATTTCACCCTTGGATTTCACTAGATTTGAGAGGGTGATGTATTATAACCAGTTTAACCAATGAAATATCCATATAATAAAAAAGGTAACCTTGAAATACCCTCATGTTGGACCTTCAGTATCTCAAAAAGGACACCTCAAAACAACTAGATTACCTCTATATAACATCTGTTTTTTGTTACTCTTACACATGTATTTATGATTTCAATTGGGTTTCAACAAATATAAACACGACATCATGTGGTGAGATAGTATTTGTATGGAAGGATTATATGTATTTATATTAGTAAAATTTTGAATTTCTTGAACTTCATAAATTATTTCATCTACTCTGGACATTGGTACGGATACTAGAAGATTCCCTTACCAAAACCCTGAATGAATTATCCAAATCATTACTAAATCCACCATTACATGTATAAAAGAACCTGTTTATAATTCAAACACTTAGAATCCACTTTTATCCACCCACCTAACTCATCCTTACTATTTGAATCTTTTAGATTGAACTTGTCCATATATTTCCACTGAACACACCACTTGCTGATAACATAATGTATCATACTTCCCCTAACATAACACATGATTCCTTTAATTGAATATCTATTCAAATGATGATTATATATCTATTAAACTGAATTAATCTTTCTGAAATCAGAATTCCATGGTTTTGGTGTGTTATCATGTTCTATTAAGATCACCCAAGTGTTTCATTTTTTGAATAAACATATAATGACCCGACATTTGTATATAAAAATAACTCTAAATCAGAACCATAAATTATACCACTTGATAATTTTTACTTAATTTGAGTCTAATAATACCCCACTAAATTTCTATTCTCATGATCACACTAAAGTCCCACTACCAAACATGTGACCACCACCCATCCATAATATCTACATAGTTTTCTATTCCATGTTTCCATCTAATCATTCAAGCTCCCTCTAAATGAATTCCCCTATAATATTGGGAAGAATGATAAGACATACTGTTTCATCTATGGAACTCATCTGACTACAACCATGTAAATACCTAATAGAAGACTATAATCAAGTATCCATCCTATGAAATTGTTGAAACCCCATAAATATATTGTGTGATTTATAGGGAACATTAGCTTTATGTTTCTAAAAATTAACTTTGAAACTATGGTGGTTTCCTTGTTACATGAGAAATATTAATTACAACAAAAATCAATTTTATCATCATAATTGAACGCTATCCAAATTCAAAAATTCTGGAAATATTTTAGGTACTTGGGATTATGATCTCCCACTAAAACTCATCCTTAGTGAAATCAAGGAAATTTTTATCCTTTTCTATAACTCATTTCTCTAGGTAACAACTCATTAAGAGTCCAAATCTCTTTACATATATAACCATCATGAAAAAGATGAGGTGATTTTAGACACAAAAATAACCATGTTGGTTAATTAAACTACAAACTAATAATTTTTTTATTTTAATGATTCAAAATCATGTTTATTTTATTACTAATGAATTCAATTTTATATAGAAAAGTTTATTTTTGGAAAAATTATCAACTTACACTACGTATAGTGTCAATATGATTAATGAATATCGTACCATTTAATGAATATCTTAACATTTAATACTTTAAAAAAAGATTATCAATATGATTAATTAATTATGATTGTTCCTCAGTGGATAATTTTTTAGTATTTGAGTATAAATTCGATAAATCCACAAATGAAATTAGTGTATGGTGCATATGAGGGTACTATGTTACTTACTTCTCCACACAACACTTTGTTTTCTGAGATTTATTACCACACCTAAGAGAAAGATTCATTAGATCATTTAATCTTATATAAGGTATATATTTAAATATAATCCATCAACAAAAGTTGATCTAATACTGAGTTGCATAAAAAACTCAATACACTATTCACCATATATGTTTCATTTTATATTTGAGTTGTGCCTGTGTTTAATGTATATTTACTTATCACTTATCTTATTATTTAAAAGGGTTTACTCTGATACTCCTTGTTTCTTATTTTTACATATTTTTCACATGAATAACTATAATAGAGGTCCGTTGTATCCTGGACTTCCTAATATGTAGTTATTTCATGTAAATCCGATCCATGTTATGGTTGATTTTATTTTTTCAAATAAATGTTCTTAGTAGTGGGTTACTATCAAGTAGAGAGAACTATATTATATATTGGAACTAAACCTCCTATTTTTTTAATTCCATTGTGTTTCATTTTTTTTCTCTTATATAGTCTAAAATTGATGTTGATACAATAATATAATTTCTAATTCTATGTTTCAACATGTATCTACATATTGTGTCGATTATGGTATTATATAAATTGAAAAATTATTATTTACTTGAATATATTTTCAATTGAGCTTCAATACTATTGAATTTATTTCACGAAATGACTGATTACAATTTTTTTACAGAATGGATAGAATTTAGATGTATGAAACTAATTGGATGTTAGGAAAATTTCAAAACAATTTGGAGAGATTTTTAGATTTTTCATTTGATAATGATATAGATAGTGGTCATATACACTGCCCATGTTATAATTGTGTTGGAATACCTTGGTTGATCCGTGAAGAATTTAGCTACCATATAACCAAATATGGTTTTCAAACAAACTATTATGTGAGGTATCACAATGGGGAGAAAATGGAATCTCAAAATGATGATAATCCAAATGAGAGGACTATATTGGAGAATTTGATATATAACTGGTTTCCATTTAATCTTCATCATGAGAAGGAAATGATGTCGACCTAAGAAAACTTTGATACAAGCACACATGATGCGTCCAATGAAAATGATGATGTTGTCAGAGTGAAAAAAATTTAAATGATACTATGAAGACTCTAGTATATCAGCAATGTGGTAAAATGAAAAAGATGGAATTTTTAATTCGATTGTTTCATGGTAAAACCATGTATGATATTTCTAATGCTACCATCAATTACATTCTTACCTTCTTGAAGGACTTACTTATAGATGATGTAGATATTCCCTCAAACTACTATTTGGAAGGGATGTTTTTTGAAGAACTTGGATTTTCAAAAAATAAAATTCATGATTTCCCTAAATATTGTAGTTTATTCTAGGAGAAAACTACTGAAAGAAATGATTGTATCAATTGTGGAACATCTCAATAGAAGCCAAAAGTTTATGTAGCACCATCCTGTGTGCCACATAAAGTAATGTGGAACTATCCATTGATCCCCAGACTCCAAAATATTTTCATGTCTTATGAAATATCAATAAAAATGAGATGGCATGATATTGAGAGAAAGAAGAATAATGAAGAGTTGGTCCACCATGAAAATAGATTTTTATGGTAGAGATTTTATGCTTGATATCTTGATTTTGTAGCTGATGTGCGTAATGTGAGGTTGGTTCTTTCATGTGATAGTTTTAATCCATTTGGGCAGATTCTTACTTCGCGCAGCACATGGATAGTTTTCGTACACATTTATAACCTTCCGCCATGGTTGTGTATGAAAAAACATTTCACTTTCATGAGTATACTTATATCTAGACCTTCTTATCATATAAATGAAATAGAAGTATACATGCACCCTTTAATAAAAGAGTTGAAACTTCTTTGGTATGTGGGTGTGCGCACATATGATGCATGTTCGAAAGACATATTTCAGATGCATGCTATACTTATGTGGATGATCAATGATTTTCCTGCTTATACAATGATGTCTAGATAGAGCACGAAGAGAAAACTATCATGTCCTATTTCTATGAAGAATACTTTGTAACGCCCCGACCCCAGTTACCCAGAGTCGGTGCATTATTACATAACATTGGTATGATCACAAAGGATCAAGTCTCAAAAGACCGATTAGTTTAGTAGTCTTGGAAACACTAGATATATTCATAAGTCTTACATTACTTCATAAGGTAAACAAAAATTACAACAACATCTTGTATTTATATCCCCTCATACTATCCTTGAAGGTCATTCATAAATTACTTCTTCACATCCTGGAAAAAATAAGACATTGAAAGGGGTGAGCTCAGATGCTCAGTAAGGATAAAAATATAGAAGAATCTTTCATAGATAAGCATAAACACTTAAGGCAATGTATAACTAAAACAAAAGCCTTTTAAACTTTAACTTCAGCATAATATGTAAAAGTTAAAATGAAATAATATCATTTACTTATTCACATAGATATTCTACTAGTCGAATAATCACATAAAATATCAATAACCACTTTCATAATGATGGAATGCATAATGCCAGACTGTCAAAACCACGTAGCCAAGGCCTCATACTGAGAATAAAAATAAGATTTTGTCAAGGCCTCATGCTGAGACATTAGTTTGTCTCATGAGACCTACCGATGCATCGAGGAGCTATAACAGGCTCCACCCGTCACTTACTAAGTCCAATGCAATCCTCATATGAACAGTTTGAAACATAACATAAACATTTGTATTAAAACTAGCATATGAAATGTCAATACTTTATCCACAAACCATGAATGGTGTAAAAATAGCATATCCACAGTCAAAAATAACTCATTCAATACAATAAGGAAGATTTTATTATAACATATTAACCTCAATCGATAATAATGAATGATATTGACATAGATGAAAATAATCATCAAAACTATTTGAGAGAAATATCCCCTTTTTTCTTGAAAACATTTAAAAGTCACACTATTTGTCAAGAATCCATTTAAAAATATATTTTTGAATCAAAGTGTCCCATACCACTTTGAAACTTTAAAAAGAATTTTTATTTGAAAACTTTAATGTCCATATAAATAAATCCTTAAAACCATTTTTAAAACATGGACATTAATTAGAAGGATTTAGAATAATAAATCTATGAAACATTTTAAAATTGTATTTTAGTTAGAGTTCCTAACCAAAAGAGAGACACTTTAATACAAATAATTGAGGTAATAAAACATTTTAATATCATGAGAATAAAGTGATTCATGATATAATATGTCGAAGTACATTATATACACCATATAAAAGTGATTTGGTGTATAACAACAAAGGAGTATCAATGGAATGTAAATTGAGATGAAATATCTCATAAAGGCCGTATCCTTAGGTTAAGGATAAACCAACGACATAATTATGTGCAAAAAATATAAATACACTAAATATTATTTGATATTCAGTGTAAAAAAATCAAAGGATATTCACACATATTCTTGTAAAAACAACACCAATGAATTGGATGTTTAACTCAACAAATCGAGATTGAGTAAAAATTACTCTTATAAAGCTCATACCGATAAGTTGAGAATTTATCAATGGAGCAATTATGTGTATCAAAAGTATATCCACAGAAAGGGGAGTGGAATTTATGACATAATCAAATTAATAGTGATTCCACACATAATCTTGGAGTAAAATAATCAATGAAGTATGCGTAAATCCGAATTAGTGGAAATTGAAATTTCAAATTACCTTATTGATTTGGTAACTTACTAAACATACACCCATGAAAGAAGGATAATACAATGATTATGTAAATATAAATGAATTAAATTATATTACACAATGAATACAAACATGGGAAGTACACACACCACATGCAATAAATAAATGGTGAATAATGGAAATCTCATGAAATTTAAAGTGAGATAAGAAACCCCTTACTTTGTACTTTTGCCTTGGTCAACGGTAGGTTAACATTCTGTAAAATGGTGAAATAATTGTTTTTGAATTATAAAAAAATCATTTACATTAATATGATATCATATATGATATTGTAACTTTGATTTATTAATAATATCTTAGTATTATCGTCGTTTCAGGTGTTAACAGATTCGTTTTCCTTTATATTATTTATTATGAAAGCCGTATTTTTTATGGATGGGATGTATATTATTCATATACAGAATGATATCATGTATCTAAAAATTATTTTTATTCATAAAATGAAATTTAGTCTTGAATGGATATGATGGGGAATGAATCTCATCGCGTTCGTGGAGACGGTAATCCGTACGTATGTACGAGCGACACTAGCATTATTTTGATATTAAAATAATATATAATTGGATGGTATATCATATATAAAGAATAATTATCATGTTATATTTATTATTTACATGAATTAAACATCATTATTATACCCATACAAATAAAAATATATTGAATAACAATTACACCACGGCATGGGGACGGTAAGCCATACGTACGCACGTATGGTGACATGTCATTCACAGGATGGATAGAATGATGAATATGGTTATACCATATTTATAATAACATCACAGTATATGTAAGATACTGTATTTATTATTTTAGAATGGTAATAACAAAGAAATAAGAAGTTGAAGAATAAAGGAACTTGAAAGAGGGTGGTGAAAACATTACCTCTTCTTCAGGTTCTTCCTTTTGATTTGATCAAAAGGGTTCCTTAAGTTGGTTTTATGATGAAAAGAAGGACTATAGGTTGAAGTGAGTGAAGTTGAGAGAGTATTTGGGTAGGTTTTGGCCGAACCAAAAGGCTTTAAAAGTGAGAATTAGTGAGAAGGGGGAGTGCCCTTTTATAAGAGGGGTGAAGGGCACCTTTGGAAAAGCTAGAAATATTATTTTATAATAAATTCATATTCAGTTTCTAATAGCTCCAACGTGGATTATTTAAAGTTTAAGGTGGGTATAGGTCTAAAACACTCAACAAATAGATTTTATACAGGTTTTGGTCATTATATTAACCTTATATTTTAGTTTTAACTCTTAGTTAATTAGATTGACATTTACCATGTCACTTTGTATTTTTATATTATATAGTTAATAAACTTACTATATACATCCAAGAGACCACCAAGTGGTCCATTAATGATACACCTATCATTATATAAGTCTCTTAGATGAACCTTAGATTTTTAGGAATTTAATATCAATTAATAATATAATTTTTTTTAAAACTCTTTTATGTCAATTTTGACACTATTCAATAATTGATTTTTTTAAAGTCTTAAAAACTTTATTAATTCGAAAAAAATTCATTTAATCAATCCTATAATGTCATATTAACCAATATAATTCATGGATTTCATCAAAACATTCAAATTATATATTTTTTTAATATTTATAATACCAATTATTTGATTCTTTCATTAATAAGGAAAATACTGCATCATTATTGTGTCATAAATAATATTAATTATTAAATGTATAAAAATTATAAATAAAATAACATTATGTAGGAAATATTTTTATATTTCTAATGAATATTTATAGTCTAAAATACAACATATATAAATCTATGTAAAAATTATTTTTCTAAAAGATATATGATTATGTCATTTTTGTATTTATTTTAACTTAATTAATATAAAGTGTCCTTATTACTTACAAGTGGATCCATGGGGTCCCAAAATCGACCCAAAGATGCCCATGGTCGGACATGTATCAACCAATAATGTTATGACACATTTTAGGGTAATTTATTCTTATTATAATATTATTTTTTTACCCTTATTTACCGGATTTACCCTTTAACCATAGTAAATAAAATATTTACTGAAGTAATTATTCAAAATGTCTAAAAATAAAAGTTAACTATTTATACAATTTTGACCTCCTGATTATAAATATGGAATCCATTTTTCTAAATTCAAAACCCAGAAGTGGCAGAAATTAATTTAAAATTAATTCCCGTTGTTAAAACAAAAAGCGTGTTTTTAAGAGATAATAACTATCAAAAGATTGACACTTGTTTATGTCCGGTTTAAATATAAAATTATGTCCAATGACCAAAATTATATTATATGGTAAAAATGAATTCAAAATATACTTTAAAACCACTTAAATTCATAATTTATCACTCTTAATTATTTTGATAAAAAAAGTTTTTTTTAATTAAAATTTAGTAATTTTCACTATTCATCAAAATATAAATGTAATCTGAAAAGTTCCAAAATTTTACCCTAGGCTAATTTCAATATTCTGAATCCAAAAATGAAGTCAATTTTTAAAGATAAAATGTATTAAATTTTAAAAAGTGGGTATTATTATTCATAACGACTAGTTTTATTAGTTGTGGTGTGTGTTAGAATTTGAAGTTGCGTACAACACACGCTACTGTATTATTCAGCGAGAAGCGTACCGTGGAAGCTTGAGGTGATAAATTCTCCCCTAATTCAATAAATTACGTCCTCACAATTTTTAAAATTGGGCCTGGGAATATAATGGAAAGTCTCACATTGTAAAAAGAGTCAATAAAACTATCACTTTAAAAGAAAGAAAGAGAAGTACAAAGGTCACCCGAGATAACCTATACTAGGATTCCATGTAGAAAAACATGGATATGGATGATAAAATAAGTGTCAAGTTCTGATAGAGAGGGATAGAAAACATGATCAAGAGAAAGTTAACAACAAGAAAACCACAAACTTGTGATGGGACAAACGATCATTAGTTTCCTAGAAGGAAAAGTAAACGGACAAAATGTTTTTTAAGTTACATTACATAAAGACGAGGAATTAATTTCTGAGATTGAATAAGAAAATAAAGAGATATACTTAATTTTTAAGTAAAGTTTAATTCTTTAATAAATTTCTACTACCAAATCATTTTTAAACGTTGAGTATTCCAGAAGACTTGGTCACATTAGAAGAGCTACAATAAAATTCTTATAGAATCACATGATCCACGAAGAATAAACTATATATTTACCTTGTCTTTAGAGATTAATCAAAACAAAAACGGTTAGTATAAGATATAATGATCCCCCAAAAGGTTATTTCATTATAGAAATAAACACTAATCTTAATTTCTAAAATTAAACCAACAATACCCAAAAGTTAAATAAATAGAATTCAATAATGAATTGTCCTTAAAATACTTTAATTAAATCCAAAATAATATTGAAAACAAAACTTAGAAGAATTTGGTTATGTAGTATTCCATGTTAAATGGTATCTCCAAATGACATAAATTACTCTTAAAGTCACATAATTAAAAGTAATTAACCTAATCACATATTCCCTATTATAGGTTAATCATTTCCATAAATAACCCAAATCACTATAAATTCACAATAAAAACATAGATAAAAATCCACCATTACTCCTCAAATGAAATCCCATACTATTCTATTTTCCTTGGGCATATAGTGTTCCCAACAAAGCGAACATCTTCCAAAATAACATTTATCACTTAATCCCCAAAATCATTTTCCTATACTATGGGTATTCATTTGATAAGACATAAGATCCCAAATCAAATTATCATTGATCAATAAAATAATTTAACTAAAAATAATAGTCACACTAACCAGGGACTTCACGTAGTCCAGTGGTAGGCGATAAATCTCAATCACACTTTGGTTGTGGGTTCGATTCCCACAGATTTGTCTGATATGACGAGTTGTCACACGGTCTGCATGTTGTCCTTTTTCAAAAACTATATTTTATAACATTACTAAAATGAGATAAATTCCTCAAAATGACTATAACATAATTTAACCACAAATGTTATCTCATACCTCAAATTTTCATCCCAAATTATTATAACTTGTAATTGCCTCAAACCCAATGATCATATAAAACCAAATGGTTATTTATAACTTATCCATAAGAGAAAAGAAAATTCTTCCTCAAATATTATTCTCACATGGAAAACTACAGGGTTACAAATACAAGAGAAATTATTCCAAAGTAAACCCACCAATAAGGAGCACTAATACTTTTTAAACATTTCTCCAACCGTTTATTTCTACATAGCTTCTTCTTTGACCAAGAAAATATCCTATAGAATAGAGAATTCACTCGGGTAATGTCCAGGTCCCCTATATTTACAGAAAATGATTGTAAAAGGATTCTTGGGACCATTTTTATCTTATTCCATATTACTCTTCATTTTTCTTCGGAAATTCTTCACTTTATGTCCTTCCTTCCCTCACGTAAAGCATTTATTTGTCCCATTGAGACACTTTCCTGGGTGTCTCCTTCCACATTTCCTACATGATGAAAATTGAGGATTCCTTTCTGCATGGTCTCCACTGCTGGAACTCTTATCATTCATCACCTTTCTCTTTTTTGTTGAGTCCGGGAATTGGTTAATATATATATTGTTGATCATATTTTTGGAAAATCTATTTGGCATAAAGACGATATCTTTTATGCCTATCAACATTACATTTTGTTGCTCATTTCCACCACTATTCCCACCTTGTAAATCATTCTCCAAGTCACAATGACTTCCTTGGAATCCAGCCATTGACTAAAACCAGAAAGCATTATGTGAGTAACAGTAGTCATAAAATCATTTAGAGAATATCATGTCACCATATTCTCAATTTGAAACACATTAGGATTAACCCATGTCATTTACTCTCATCTTATATATAATACTTTAAATTGGTTTGTAAATAAAATTTAAATTATCCTAATCATATACCCAGGGAGTGTCGTAACCAAGAGTGAAGCAATGCCCGTTGTCGTGCACTAGTTCCTGTTCGAGTCTAGCTCAAAGCGTTGTTTTCTGGTTTTACCCCAAGGTATATCTGTGCCAAATCCGCCTCTACCTGCTTGTATCCAGACATGGATGTATTTCTCAGAAAACTCACAAAATCTCTATAATACCAAAATTCTAGGAAGTTCTTCTATACTAATCCTCAAATTCTATCTTAGGGCTATGTGCTCTGATCAGAGTTTATCTAAATCTAGCTCCCAAGGTTTGTACTAAACTTCCTCTGATACCAACTATAACGCTCTAACCTTAGTTCCACAGTTTCAGTGCATTATTACATAACATTGGCATGATCACAAAGGATCAAGTCTCGAAAGACTGATTAGTTTATTAGTCTTGGAAACACTAGATATATTCATAAGTCTTACATTAAATCATAAGGTAAAAAAACTACAACAACATCTTGTCTTCATATCCCCTCATACTATCCCTGCAGGTCATTCATAAATTACTTATTCACATCTTGGAAAAAATAATACATTGAAAGGGGTGATCTCAGATGCTCAGTAAGGATAACAATATAGCAGAAGCTTTCATAGATAAACGTAAACACTTAAGGCAATGTATAACTAAAAAAAATCCTTTTAAACTTTAACTTCAGCATAATATGGAAAATATAAAATGAAATAATATCATTTACTTATTCACATGGATATTATACTAGTCTAATAATCACATGCAATATCAATAACCATTTTCATAATGATGGAATGCATAATGCCAGACTATCATAACCACGTAGCCAAGGCCTCGTACCGAGACTACAAATAATATTTTGTCAAGGCCTCATTCCAATACACTAGTTTGTCTCATGAGACCTACCGATGCATCGAAAATCTATATCAGGCTCCACCCATCACTTACTAAGTCCAATGAATTCCTCATATGAACTGTTTGAAACATAACATAAACATTCGTATTAAAACTAGCATACGAAATGTGAATACTTTATCCAAAAACCATGAATGGTATAAAAATAGCATATCCATAGTCAAACATAACTCATTAAATACAATAAGAAAGATTGTATTGTAACATATTAACCTAAATCGATAATAATGAAGGATATTTACATAGATGAAAATAATCATCAAAACTATTTGAGAGAAATATACCCCTTTTCTTGAAAACATTTAAAAGTCACACTATTTGTCAAGAATCCATTTAAAAATAGATTTTTGAATCAAAGTGTCCCATACCACTTTGAAACTTTTAAAAAGAATTTTGATTTGAAAAATTTAATGTCCATATAAATAAATCCTTAAAACTATTTTTAAAATATGGGCATTAATTAGAAAGATTTAGAATAATAAAATTTTAAAACATTTTAAAATGATATTTTAGTTAGAGTTCCTAACCAAAAGAGAGAAACTTGAATACAAATAATTGAGGTAATAAAACATTGTAATATCATGATAATAAATGGATTAATGATATACTATGTCAAAGTACATTATATACACCATATAAAAGTGATTTGGTGTATAACAACAAAGGAGTCTCAATGGAATGTAAATTGAGATGAAATATCTCATAAAGGCCGTATCCTTAGGTTAACGATAAAACAAAGACATAATTATGTGTGAAAAATATAAATACACTCTATATGATTGGATATTCAATGTAAAACAATCAAAGGACATTCAAACATATTCTTGTAAAAACAACACCAATGAATTGGATTTTTAACTCAACAAATAGAGATTGAGTAAAAATTACTCTTATCAATCTCATATCGATGACTTGAGAATTTATAAATGGAGTGATTATGTGTATCAAAAGTATATCCATAGAAAGGGGAGTGGAATTTATGACAAAATCAAATGAATAGTGATTCCACACATAATCTTGGAGTAAAATAATCAATGATGTATGCGTAAAGCTGAATGAGTGGAAATTGAAATTTCAAAATACCTTATTGATTTGGTAACTTACTAAACATACACACATGAAATAAGGATAATACAATGATGATGTAAATATACATGAATTAAAGTATATTGCACAATAAATACAAACATGGGAAGTACACACACCACATGCAATAAATAAGTGGTGAATAATGGAAATCTCACAAAATTTAAAGTGAGATAAGAAACCCCTTACTTTGTACCTTTTCCTTGGTCGATGGTAGGTTAACCTCCTGTATAATGGTGAAATGATTTTTATTGAATTATACAAAAATCATTTACATTAATATGATATCATATATGATCTTTTAACTTTTATTTATTAATAATATCTTAGTATTATCGTCGTTTCGGGTGTTAACGGATTCATTTTCCTTTATATTATTTGTTATGCGAGCCGTATTTGTTATGGATGGGATGCATCTTATTCATATCCATAATGATATCATGTATCTAAAAATTATTTTTATTCATCAAATGAAATTTAGTCTTGAATGGATATGATGGGGAATGAATCTCATCGCATTCGTGGAGACGGTAATCCGTACGTACGCACGAGCGACAATATTATTATTTTGATATTAAAATAATATATAATTGGATGGTATATAATATATACAGAATAATTATCATGTTATATTTATTATTTACATGAATTAAACATCATTATTATACCCATAAAATAATAATATATTTAATAACAATTACACCACGACGTGGAGATGGTAGGCCGTACGTACGCACGTATGGTGACATGTCATTCGCAGGATGGATAGAATAATGAATTTGGTTATAACATATTTATAATAACATCATAGTATATATAAGATACTGGAGTTATTATTTTAGAATGGTAATAACAAATAGAGAAGAAGTTGAAGAAGAAAGGAACTCGAAAGAGGTTGGTGAAAACATTACCTCTTCTTCGGGTTCTTCCTTTTGATTTGATCAAAAGGGATACGTAAGTTGGATTTATGATCAAAATAAGGCCTCTAGGTTGAAGTGAGGGAAGTTGATAGAGTATTTGGGCAGGGTTTGTCCGAACCAAAAGGCTTTGAAAGTGTGAATTAGTGAGAAGGGGGAGTGCCCTTTTATAAGAGGGGTGAGTGGCACCTTTGGAAAAGCTAGAAATATTATTTTATAATAAATTCATATTCAGTTTCTAAAGGATAAAATGTGTATTATTTAAAGGTTAAGGTGGGGATAGGTCTAAAAAACTCAACCAATATATTTTAGATAGGTTTTGGTCATTATATTAACCTTATCTTTTAGTTTTAACTCTTTGTTAATTAGATTGACATTTATCATGTCACTTTGTATTTTTATATTATATAGTTAATAAACTTACCATATACATCCAAGAGACCCCCAAGTGGTCCATTAATGATACAAATATCATGATATAAGTCTCTAGGCTGAACCTTATATTTTTAGGAATTTAATATCAATTAATAATATAATATTTGTTTTAAAAACTCTTTTATGTCAATTTTGACACTATTCGATAATTGATTTTCTTTAAAGTCTTAACAACTTTATTAATTCGAAAAAAATTCATTTAAGAAATCCTATAATGTCATATTAACCAATATAATTCATGGATGACATCAAAACTTTCAAATTATATTTTTTTTAACATTTATAATACCAATTATTTGATTCTTTCATTAATAAGGAAAATACTGCATCATTATTGTGTCATAAATAATATTAATTATTAAATGTATAAAAATTATAAATAAAATACCATTATGTAGGAAATATTTTATCTTTCTAATTAATATTTATAGTAAAAAATCCAACATATATAACCCTATTTTAATTTTTTTTACTAAAAGATATATGCTTATGTCATTTTTGTATTTATTTGAACTTAATTAATATAAAGTGTCCTTCTCACTTAAAAGTGGATCCATGGGGCCCCAAAATCGACCCAAAGATGCCCATGGTCGGACAGGTATCAACTAATAAGGTTATAACACGTTTTAGAGTAATCTATTATTATTATAATGTTACTTGTTTACTCTTATTTACCAGATTTACCCTTTAACCATGGTAAATAATATATTTTCCGAAGTAATTATTCAAAATGTCTAAAAATAAAATTTACCTATTTACACAATTTGGACCTCCTGATTAAAAATATGGAATCCATTTTTTTAAATTCAAAACACAGAAGTGGCATAAATTAATTTAAAATTAATTCCCGTTGTTAAAACAAAAAGCGTGTTTTTAAGAGATAATAACTATCAAAAGATAGACACTTGTTTATGTCTGGTTTAAATATGAAATTATGTCCAATGAAAAAAATTGTATTATATGGTAAAAATATATTCAAAATATACTTTAAAACCACTAAAATTAATAATTTATCACTATTAATTATTATGATTAAAAAATTTGTTTTTAATTAAAATCTAGTAATTTTCACTATTCATCAAAATATAAATGTTATCCGAAAAGTTCCAAAATTTCACCCTAGGATAATTTAGATATTATGAATCCAAAAATGAAGTCCATTTTTAAAGATAAAATGTATAATATTTCAAAAAGTGGGTATTAATATTCATAACGACTAGTTTTATTAGGTGTGGTGTGTGTTAGAACTTGCAGTTGCGTACAACACACACTACTATATTATTCATCGAGAAGCATACTGTGGAAGATTGGGGTGCTACAACTTGATATAGAAGTCTAAAATATCTCTGTAGTTTTAGTTTTATGATACATCGATTATTCTTTCCAATTGACCATCCATATATAATCAATCATCGAAGATTTGACAATACCATAGAGACCGACGATCCACCTCAGCGTATGTTTGGAATTGATGTGCTTAATGAATTGAAATATTTCAGTTTTCCTTTTGGGAAGGGTCAAATGAAATCTAGAAAGAGAAAGAATATTTTCAATGATACTTATTACAATTAGAAGAAGAGAAGTATCTTATTTGATTTTCTGTATTACTCAACCAATTTGTTACGTCATTGCTTCGAAGTAATGCACATTGAAAATAATATATGTGAAATGTTGCTTTTGATTCTTTTAAATTTCAAGGGAAAGACAAAATATGATTTAAGATCTTCAGTTACTTGGTGGATTGGGGTATCAGAGCAAAATTGTACCCTGTGTGTATTATTGAAAATAAATGGAAAGTTTTATGCACTTCTTCTGAGATAACACCTACAGAAAAAATCAATTTCTGGAAGTACTAGAGACTATTAAGGTTCCTGATGGCTATTCAAGAAATATATCAAAACAGTTCAATAGAAGAGATTTAAAGTTGAAATCTTGGAAGACATGTGATTATCACATCCTTATGCATGAGTTGATTCCAATAGCAATATGTCTTCTTTTTTCCAATAATGTAAGGGTGTCAGTTATTTGGTTGTGCCATTTGTTTAGAGATATTTGTGCTAAGAAGTTGTCCAAGTCTTTATTGAAAAAAATTCTGGCAGAGACACCATTAATTTTGTGTGAGTTAGAGAAAATATTTCCTCCATCATTTTTCATATGAATATTGCATTTCACTATCCACATTCCAACCAAAATACTTCTCCGAGGACCTGTTGCTTTCCATTGGATGTATCAAACTGAAAGAAATATGTACACATTGAAATTTTATGTCCATAATAGGAATCATCCTGAAGGTTCTATCATGAATGGTTACTTCTCTCATGAATGTATGAATTTTTTCTCAATTTATTTGTCTGATATTTCTACAAGAACAAACAAAACAATGGGAAATAAAGAATAACAGTATAAGAAAATTGAACCCAGTTTTCCATCACTTCATCAAGTAGGAGTAATTCCCAAATCATATACATTGATGATATTAATCCTTGAATAGAGGAAGATAGAACATCACAAGGTGTTGTTCAACTTTGATTTGTTTGATGACTACATCAAGTAAGTAAATTTAACATGTATGTCTTATCTCCTCTCTTGTAATTTTACATATTTGTTAAACTATTTCTATATTTATCTACATAGAACATAAAGAAATGTTAAATAGAAAACATCATTCCTTATATTTGAGAAGGAGAGATACTTTTCATTGTAAATATTTTTCTACTTATTTGAAATTTAAGGTATAAATATTGATGTAATAAATAAATAAAATCAATATTTAATTAAATTTAATATTCTTTTATATTAGAGGTATCAAGTTTTCCTACAGACTTTGTTTTTGAGGAAATAAGAGCTTTGTATTTTGGTCCTAATACCATGGTTCATGAATGTAAATAAATTATGATCAATGGGTACAAATTTATTATCATTGAACTTGTAAAGAATATGAGAACACAACATGATGGTGTTATGCTAACTTCCACAATAGACTGTAATGCCAATGCATCGAATATTAGACCTCATTTTGAAAATGTATCTTATTATGAAGTCGTTGAGAAAATAATAATATTGGATTATTACTCTCATGGTTGAGTCATGATGATGAAATGCCAGTGGTTTGATTCGATGAAGAGTCAGGTAACCTTTATTGATGATTGTGGATTTTGAGTTATTGAGATGACTCATAATCTTGCTTCCGATGAACCATATATATTGGAATTAATGATGAAACAAGTTTTTTATGTCAAAGATCATCTTTGACCTAAATTTGGTGTCATTATTGAAGTAATTCCAAGAATTTTTTTTGATGATGGTGACGATGGAATTGACACCATCCCTACTGCCATTGGAACCAATCAATTTATTACTTATAATGACTCCAATATCTTAATTATCAGAGTTGATTGTGAATCCGAAGTTGTTGTGGGAAATATATAGAATCATCAATCTACGTTCTCAATTATTTTGGTTTAGATCAACTTGGGTTGTTAAGGTTTTTACTATTCAAATTGATTTAATGTTGATTACAAATATGTTGTATCTAACTTGACCTTAATGTGAATTTTCAATGTTTATTGGTTGCAGTTTTATTTGAGTTGCATTTTCTAATTTGGAATTGAACGTATCCAAACTTAAAAAACCAAAATTTCTAACTTGGTTAATATTTCAATGCTTTATTGACCATGTATAAAATTAGTATAACTCTAAGACCCCCCTTTAAAATTTTAATGCTTTATGAACCATGGCTTCTTGACCCCAGAACCCATGAATACCCTTATCCCCTCTCATATATTTTGTTTTTTAGGTTACACATTAGTTATCATTTTCTAATTACTTCCATATTTGTTTTAAAATATAGGAAATAAAACCTATTAAATAGATGCAATGAAAAAGGATGATGGACTAGAATCGTCGCATGGCTGAGATGGGTGTTCCTCCACTAGTTTCTTTTGTGAGTATTTTATTTCAAATATATATATTTAAATAACATATAATGTCATGTGATTAATTTTGTTTTAAAAATTTTTGTAGGATCCACCACTTAGGAAAAAATTATTTGACGAGCATCCTAGTAATGGTCCCAGTACTCCGGCCGGTGGTATGAGGGAGGGTGGTATGAGAGCTAGGTGATCTAGTTAGTGTACCCAATTAGACCATGCCCCTCCCACTAATGTACCATCTATCCCACATTCTGATCCTGGTGTGTCATTAGGGATAGATGAGATATTTAGGTCTCCCATGTCTTCACCACCCTTTACATCTGATCCTCCTCACCTGTCTTTACCATATCCGATGATGATCCCCACTCCTCATCTATATCATGCATTTGGCCAGCCATCTATTCCATCTTCTTTTACTTCAACTTCCTTATCTATGAGCTTCTATATTCCATCTTTGACTCCTGATACACCATAGTTTGTGCCTGTCAAGAATACATTGGGACCCACTACACCTATATAGGGTGTTCCTTCAGATTATGCATATCCAGCAGTACCCATTGATCATACTGCCGCATGTATATTTATAGAACCCTAATATATTTTTATACCATAATTTATTTTAATTATAACATGTATTGATAAAATATTTGTTTTTATTTCATAACAGATACATCTACTGATAGGAGCTGGGGATGAGGGAATATACACATGCATGTGGCGTGGAACCGCCACACACAGTTGATGGTGGACTACAAAAAAAATCAAAAGATCGAAAAAATAGGGCAACAATGTTGGAGTTTTTTAGCGATGCTTTCCAAATACTTTGACATCATTCTCGTCTACCCGCTCGCATGGAGACAATTTCCAAACGAAGTCAAGGATAATGTTTGGGTATAGATATGGGTAAAACAATATGTTGGATTTAATGTAATATATTATTTTTTTATTTATATAAATTAATATTTTTGTTTAAGCTTTATTTTAATTTTCCCGATGGTGAGGGTGCACAGTCAGCATGTCTACAAGAATTAGGTGAGCTTTGGAGAGGATACAAACACGAGATGTATATTGGATAGCATGCTAGAGTTAGCATAATGTTATAGGCTGTACCTTTCATAGATTAATGATCAATAGAACAATATTGACAAATGATTACTCATCGGATGACTACCAAGTTTAAGGTATTAATCATATTTGATGTTTTTAAATGAAAATTTTCTTAATTTTCATTAATAATATCTTTTTTATGATTGAATTTTATTTAAGAATAATCCAGAAAAAATAAACAAAACATTGATGCTAAAAAAAAACTTCACTCCTTGGGGTGTACTACGATGTCAGATCATGAGAGGAATCCGGTACGGTATTTATTTATAATTTTGTAGGACTTTCACTTTCTATTGATTCCTCCATAATTTATTTGACTTATAAATTTTTTATATAAATTTCGTTATGAAATTAATTATTGGTAACTTATTTCCAATTATTTTTTCCTACATTTAATGTAATTGTAGAGGTAGGTATTGAATATTGAAGGATGTGTGCCTCGAGCAAAACCGTTTTTCTTGAGTAGAAAGAAAAAAGATGAAAGTTTCGTTAATGAAGCAACATAATAGAAGATTGTAAGTTTTAATTTGATGATTTAAAATTTTAATATCTATTTTGTTACTTAATAATATATTTAAATTTGTAACATGATACTTTGGAGGCACTTGATGTCCAGGAACCTGACAATTTTGAGCCAAATGATCACTTACATTAGGTATTGGGAGATGATAACCCTTGAAGAGTACACTACCGAACTGAGAAGAGTATAGTACCAAAAAGGTATTGGAACTCTTCAGGTACCATTTGTACTTTAACTGAGTTGGAAAAGGTTAAGACATGATCATAAAAGGCTGAGAAAAGGGTCACATAGGTGGAACAAAGTGTTGAAATGGAAAATGCTGAATTTGTGAAATTGATGCAAGTTTTATGTCCATCACTTCCAACAAAGACCAACGTGGCTTGTAATTCATATATGTATTTGATAAATTCATTATATAGTGAACCTGGTGGAATTTCTAGTGGTGGTAGAGACGATGTGGTTCTTGGAGATGGCGATGGCGATGGAAATGGTGCAGAAGAGTTAGAGGGTGAGGATGAGCACAAGGAGGAGGCCGAGGCAGAGGATGAGGGAGAGGAGGAGGCTAAGGATAAGGATGGGGAAGAGGATAGGGATAAATATGTGGATGAGGGAGGGGATGATGATGGGGATATGTATGAGGATGAGGATGAGGTTGATGATGATGGTGATGATAGTGATGGTGATGAGGGATAGATTGATCCATTACATTTTTGGCTGATATTACTGAGATTTGATGTTTACTAATTTTCTATGACTGAATATATGTGTAATTAGGTAGGTCACATTATATTTATTTCTTTATCTATAAATAATAAAACTTGACTTTAAATGGAGGTATGGATTCTATGAATTCTCTTTTTACATGGTATAAAAGATATTTCAAATTCTTTTTTTTACATACACTCAAAATCTTGGCTGAAGAACATGAGCTTATTTATTTTCATTATACCACTTCTTAGTCATGTTTCTTTAATTCATTGTCTTTATATGATTTACATTATGGGACACCATTTTTGATCTAGTCTCATTCATAGATCATGTTGTACTTGATACTTTGTGTTGTTGTATTTGTTACTAAAAATATTTTGATTTTTTTGAAAAATTATGAATCTTCTTATTCTGGTATGTATGGATACATCATGGTATACTGTTTCATGATCCTAGAAGGTGTTTTTGAGGTCATCTAGAATTCATCTGGATAGGATATGAGTAAATTTGAGTGAAATCTATAATTTTCTAGATTCATGTAATAATTTATAGTACATAGGAATTTCATGTAGCCAAATATATCATGTAACTAAATATAGTCATTACTAACATAACCGTTTCTATTTAAATATTAACCCCATCACTCATCGCACCACTCTAGGAATCTCTACAGAATGCCACTAATTATTTATTAATCATAAAAGTTAAACCTATTAACTACCATCTTTTTGTCAAGGAAAACCAACCCACATGAATCTATATTGTCCTCTTAAGACCTTATTCATCAATTATATTTTTTATATGTCACCTTAATGTAGGTCACATCACCAAAATACCTCACCCATGATTGTATCAATAGATTTAAATATATATAATTTCACCTCACAATAATTCTAACCCATTTAGGTTAGATTTTGTAACCCAAGTTTTTTCTTAAATCAATGTTTTACATTGGAATCAAGGAATCCCATCTATTGAGATAATCCCATATCATACCTCATGGTAAAATATTCCCAAAGTCTAGAAGGTCACACTAGGATCCTTACTCACCACTATTCCCTTATTCCCTATTCCATTCACTTGAAAATAGATCCATATGTTTATAAATTACCTTATAAAATCCTTTGAATCTACCCATATAGTAATGATATCATCAATATTAACCCACTTTATGTCACTTGAGGTATTTAATCCATCTAAAGAATTAATAAACCTTGAGTATTCATCATCTTCATGATTCCACTATCAATATTCAAAAAATACCCATCCTATTTTATTGATTTCACTATGTTGTGGTGTAATATTCATATAGTTCCTAAATCCAAAACTACTGAATCAAAGGGAAGTTGGGGGAGAGTAAAATTGAGGGATGTGAGGAGGAATTATACCTAAAAATTCCATATACACCCCCCTAAAATCGCCCTTAATCATGGAGGATTTAATAGAGAAAGAGGAATATGAGGAGCTATCCAAATGGACTTCCATGTTGTCCCATAACTTCATAAAATTAAAGGTGGTATAAATATAAAATTTTGGCCATGCTCCTATTTATAAAAAATATCTTAAAACACATTGGGTACCATGTATACTGCCCCCAAGTACCTAATGGCCAACCATTACTGCTCATCAAATGGTCTAAAATATCAATTATTTGATACCCCCCCATTATATTCCAGATGTAAGATGGAGGAAATTTAGGACCACCTAGACCTAACTATGTACCAGGTCTATTAACTCTAGGTACTTAGTGGTGATTGTTACACTTGTAAGAAACACCACCCTAGTCCAAACCCTAGTCAAATTTATAAAACTCCTCTTGAACCCATGATCATGAAAAAAGAATACACATTTTCATGTAAAATAATTATGGATTACATTAGAATCCGAAATCCAAACACACTATGGTTACAACTCTTGAAAATACAATTTTTCTTCAGTTATACTAACCTATAACAATGTGAGAAGTAACAAAATATTAACCCACTACAAGAAAATAGTGTTTTAGAGCGATTTTAAAAAAACGCTGTGAAAAAAACTGCCACTATTTTTTTTATTAAAATATCTTCTAAAAAAATTTAAATTTTTAACAGCGGTTTTTGAAAAAAACCGCCGAAAAAATTAAAAAAATTAATGAAATTTATTTATTTATTATTTATTATTTTTTTATTATTTACAATCAAATATAGTTTATTATTTATAATTTTATATATTTATAATGTTTCAATTAATTAGTATTTTATAATTATTATGTAAATAATACTTTTAAACCAAAAACAAATTTTCAAAAAGTAGAACAAACTTCGATATCAAATGACCATAACTTCTGATCCGAGAGTCCATTTCAACTCCACAACCAGTCAAATCAAAGTTTATCAAATGAGAAAAAACCAAGTGATATTTAAATCATGTGATAATCAAAGGAAAAAATATATTCAAAATTCAAAAGTTGAAAATCAAACTCGAACTTCCAAAGACCATAACTTTTAATTCGGGTGTCCGTTTGGGCTCTACCACACATCAAATCAAAGCCTGCGACAAGATCTACACCACTTATGTTTGGTACTAAATCGTTGACTATTCTACCACTTTTTATTCTACCATAAAGGCCCAGAAGGCCTCTAAAACAGAGGTTTTAGTTGCATACACCAATTTATTAAAATTAAAATGATTATAACTTTCGATCCAAGTTTTCGTTCGGCCTATACCACATATCACATCAAAGCCCATTTCAAGATCTTCAATTTCACTGGTTGTGGCACTGAAAAAGGAGTCTCTGATCATATTTTATAGTCATTTTAGTGTTTTTAGGGTTTTTAGAGGTTCATAACGTTTTATGATTTAACTAATTAATTAATTAATTAATTAATATTTAATATTTATTTATTTATTTATTATTTAGTTATTATATACACATTAATTATTAATTATTAATTAATTATTAATTATTAGTTTATTATTCATTTTTTATTCATTAATTTATTATTTATTTATTTATTCATTATTGATTATTTATTAATTAATTATTAAATATTAATTTTTAATTAATTAATTAATATTTATTAATTATAAATTATAAATTATTAGTTATTATTAATTATTAATTATTTATTATTTATTCTTCATTATTAATTATTTATTATTTATTCTTCATTCTTTATTCTTTATTATTTATTAATTTATTTTTAATTTACTAAATATTAATTTATTATTAGTTTACTATTAATTAATTTATTATTTATTTATTGATTATTTATTAATTAAATATTAATTAAATATTAAATATTTATTAAATATTAAATATTGATTATTACATATTAAATATGAAAATTTAGATATTAATTATTAATTAAGGATTATTAATTTTATAATTATCAATTATTAATTATTAGTTATTATTTATTATTAATTAATTAATTAATTTATCTATTTATTTATGTATGTATTTATTATTTATTATTTATTAATTTATTTTTAATTTACTGAATATTAATTTATTATTAGTTTATTAATCATTTATTATTTATTTATTTATTTATTCAACATTAATTATTTATTAATTAAATATTAATTAAATATTAATTAAATATTAATTAATTATAAATTTATATATATTAAATATTAAATATTAAATATTAAATATCAATTAGTAATTCTTAATGATCAATTATTAATTAATAATTAATAATTAATAATTAATAATTAATAATTAATAATTAATAATTATTTATTAGTTTCTATTTAATTATTTATCTCTTATTTATTAATTTATTATTAATTTGTTATTTATTTGTCATATATTAAATTATTTTTTTATTAATTTATTATTTACACATTACTTATATATTATATGTTATATATTATATATTATCTATTATCTATTATCTATTATATATTATATATTATATATTATATAATACATAATACATAATAGATAATATATAATACATAATATATAATATATATTATATATAATATATAACATATTATGTATTATATATTATGTATTATATATTATGTATTATATATTATGTATCATATATGATGTCATATGTCAAATATTATATATTATATATTATATATTATGTATTATTAATTATTAATTATTGATTATTGATTATTGATTAATCATTATTGATTAATAATTATTTAGTGTGTATATATTTGTTATGTATTACTTATTTTTCTAATATATATATATATATGTATGTATGTATGTATGTATGTATAAGTATATTAAATTCAATTTATTGACCACGTGAAGAGTCTGCTGGAGTGGTAAAGTCTTTGGAGAATAAGCAAGAGGTAAGTGGTTCAAATCTCAACCAATGCAGAATTTCTATTTATGGCATGGGCATGTGCATGGACATTGGCTTGTGCATGGACATTGACTTATGCATAGAGATGATCATGTGCGTGGTAATAATAAATAAATAAATAAATATAAATAAATAAATTACTAATATAAAAAATAAAGAAATAAAAAATTAAAAAAAATTTAAAAAATAATAAATAAATAAATAAATTACTAATATAAAAAAATAAAGAAATAAAAAATTAATTTTTTTTTTAAAAAATTAAAAAAAATTAAAAATGATTTAGCGACGGTTTAAACCTTTGCTAAAAAATCACCGCTAAATTATTCTATGGTGGTTTAAAAAAAACACCGCTAATTATTTCCCGAAACACAATTTAGCGGCGGTTTAAACCGTCGCTAAAGAAAAAAACCACCGCTAAATACAAATTTTGGCGTAGTGGCCATACAACATCTAATCCTTTAGAATCATGTATAATAATATCTCAATCTCTATCCCATCTACTAAAATCCAATATCATCATTTTCTCATGATTGAAAATGAGGGATAATTGGTCTATCAGCAAAATAAATCCCATTAAACTATTTTTTAAATGAAAAGTACAGATTCAATCCCCATTTTGAATACACTATTTTAGAAAATGAAATATTTGATGTAATTTATCCATTTGCATATCTAATTACATGTGAAAAGTATTAGTCAATCTTCAATCACACTGAAATCATCTAAAATCACCCAAGACTATGAACAACAATGCAATATTCAAAACCTGAAACATGTTTTCCTTATATAGGGATTGTCATGATTCCTTTTAATATCTATATAATACTGCTATAATGAACCCATTTTTATATTATTTTTTTGGAATATGTATATCTAAATCTTGATACATTCTTGATCCATTCAATAAAATATATACCTCACTAGTCACCCTAGAAAACAAATCGTATCCAATTACCATAGATGAATCATAAAATTTTGCATTTTTAATGAATTAGATATGATTCATCCTTTCCACATCCATCCCCAACATCAAAACTCCAATCACTCACTAGTTAGGGTTAATTATACAGGTCAATCTACACACTCATCACCACTTATATGAAGTATCCCGTGATAACTATCCAAAGAACCATACTCTAAGGTATAAATATTTTTTTTCATTTATTAACATAGATCAATCTATGATCATCCTCATCTTATTCCCTATTGGCATGGTTCACAATCCCTATAAAATTTCTAGCATATGCATCTAGTATGGTTCTATATTTATTAACTTGGCATGAATCACGTATGATGAATTAGGAAATAACGTAAAACCAAAATAATTATTTGGTTTTATCTATCAACCATGCCTAAATCAATGTTCACCACATCTATAATAAACCATGGGTCATACACTTTATCATTTTATGGTTTGATCCCCACAATTTGACTACACTCCCCAAATATCCTCAAGCACCAACCAGTATAGATGTCTATCATCACCCAAGCATTTTCACCCATTGAATATTCTAATTTCATACTCATAGATTCATCCCAAACTATATAATTGGGTCTAAACTTCATGATATCCAAAGATTCTACTCCATACTATCAAAAGTTCATCACCCAAGCCCCATACCACTTCCCACTATAGAACCACACCATCCCATAGGATGTCTTGTAATTACCTTGATTTACTATTCCTCACATGAGGGTAAGACCTTCCCCAATTCACATTTTTACATGGTTCCACCTATCCCATTGAGATTGAAAAAGGTCTATAGGATCTTCCCAATTAATTTAAATGGGACAAATCTAGGCTATTGGGAAACTAAGAATCATGAATCCTAGTCCAATCCTAATGTATTTTACTAGTTCTCAATGCCATAAATTTTTCTTGGACAAGGACATGACATTGATCAAATCCACCCACCCATCATAGTGGTAATGAGTAACAATGACATGCACCACTGAATTATGTATAGTGTATTGAAATTCATTAGGTAATTGCATGATATTTCTTCTGAATTATGAATCCTGTACTTGTTATACTTGCTGTATGTGTTATACTTGCAGGTAATTGCATAAGGGGAGGCAGGTCACTACTGGCTACTAGAATTGCAGGAAGTCTATGCCAACAGTTTAAAAACCATTGGAATATATGCAAAAACCGACTCTATACCAATGGTTTCATGTAAACCATTAGTATAGACCCATGAAATCAATATTTACCAACGATTTGATGATAACTGTGGGTAAAAGTCTATTCCAATGGTTTGCAAACCATTGGGGTAAACCTAAAAATTCAACTATTGCAACGGTATCAAACTGTTGGTAAAAATTTATACCAACGGTTACTATAAACCGTAGGTATAATGTGCTTTCTAGTTCCATATACCAATAGTTATTCAATAACTGTTGGTATATGTCTATCCCCATTCCTTAGTAGCCAACAGTTTCAACAACCATTAGTATAGGTTATCCCAATAGTTGTCCAAAATTTACAAACAGTTTAAAACCATTGGTATAGAACAAGTTTCCAGTAGTGTAACCCCAACGAGGGTTGTTCAAGACACTTGATGGTATTTAGGTAGATAGGTCTATGAACACTGCGGTCTTGAATCTCCTTGATCCATTGAGTGGATTACCCTATCTTGAAATCCTAAATTAGATTTCCTCAACACTTTCCTCCAAGTTACATCAAGTCTAGAGAGGAATAATTCTTTTGATGCAATATGGTTATGTCAACATATAACCTTTATAAGAACTACACATTAAAAGTAAGTGTCCCAATGAGGGTTGGTCAAACACTCGGTTCTAAGGATTTTATTCCTAATCAAGTAATTAAAGGCCAAATCTGACTTAATATTTAATTGAGATATTTTCATTTATTCTTCATAAATTTTATCTTTTTTGATCTTTTACATGTTTTGTTTATATTAAGTGGATGTTACATAATTAATTAACCATACTGGATATAATATTTATGAATAATCAATTTATTTAAATTCTTTCTATGCACATTAATTCATTTATTTATGTGATCTCGGTCTTGAATCCATAAAATAAATAATTTCATAGATAGAAATAAATAAATAATTAAATTACCTATTAAAGAGATTTATCTAATGGTATATTTAATGAGTGGAAATTAAATTAGCCTATGACCTAGGGGAAATAACTTATGTTTTTGGTCTTGGAATGAGTTACAAAATTCCACCTATCCCTCTATGTAACACCTAGTATGGAGTCATTATGGTTCCATATTGAACCACCTCAATGTGTCTTGAGTAACTCTATTAATTAAAAGTATTTATAACTCACATGTAGGTAAGGGAAACCAAAGGATTGGTTAAAGTATAATTACAAAAATATCCTTAGACACACATGACCTATGTAATAATGGAGAAAGGTATGACTTGAATGCCATCATATTTAATTCAATAATAAATAATTACAAACCCATGCAATAAATTAATTTAAAAAAAATTCCAACACATACACTAGTCTTGGTCTAGCTCATGAACTATCATATATACAATGTATACACAAAGTAAATGAATAATATTAATTAATTTATCTATTATTTATTATTAAGATAAATGCACTTGCATTAATTAATTAATTAATTCCATTTCATATTAATGACCTTCTAAATCCTCTAGAACATAAAAATCATAAAGTCATTAATTTCAAATAAACATCAGAACCAATAGTTGCAGATTTAATACAATAAATTAATTGAGTATTTAAAATTCTATAAAACCCCTATTAATTGTAAAAAACTTAAAATTAAAATAAAATCAATAAGGTTTTAATGATACAATAATCAATTTAATGTAATTTAATTCTTCCAATAATTGGGACACTACACAATGTGTAATATCCATCTATATGTCGTGTACCTTGGTTTTCATTTATCTGGGTTACATGAATTGGGATTCGGCTTGTTGAATCATCTAGAATACATGAAATGTACATTATAACTACATAATGTGTATCATCTTTCTGTGTGCCCGATATACTCACCTAGTTCTTCAGCATGTATCTCGACAAATTACACTATGTATACATGTCATCTACACTTCGTGTGGTTCAAATGTCATATGCTCATACAACCCACTAAAATACACAGTGTGTTATTGAGCAAGAGACAACATGACATGTACCACTATCAATACACTATGTATCTATAAATCTATTTGTCTAGATAACTTGGCATGTATCTTATATGTGTGAATTGATGAACTACATACCGTGTAGACTGCATATATTCTGTGTATATCATAAATGCTCTAGGTTGTTATTCTCATGAAATTTTACTATGTATAATGACCAAATAGATTGCACGATTTACACCGCTAACCCATGTAGACTACACGATGTGTACGCCATATACATTCCATGTAATTTGATTACCATGTTCCAGGTTGGACGGTCAACATGCGGTGTACATCATGTGTAATAATTGCATGGCATGTCGTGTATCACACGACATGGCTAGGTGCATCTTACTAGGGTACACAATGTGTAATCTAACTACACACCATATAACCCTATATTACCAACCAAAAAATGGTAGTTCTTGATGAAATCTCTAGTAGTTCTTCATCTATTCTTAAACCTATAAAAAATGAAACCCATAACGAATATGATTAATATATCAGCAACATGTTAATTCAAATCATCTTAAAGAATGAATAATTTGAAATGAGAATTAAACCATGATTTCATATGGACCAACAATTAAATAAATAATTATAGATTTAAATGTGACCCCTCTGATACCACTTATTGGTTCTTGGTGCAATGGTAGTGTGCAATGTTGGGTGATATATTAAAATTTATTTTAATATTTATATGTTTGAAACCCTTAGATAGGATCTTGCATGTCAATTTTATAATTAATTTATTTAATATCAGAAGAAAATAATTCTTGGGATTAGGATATTTCTTTTATGTGAGTATTGATCATCAAAAAAGTCACATTTGGATTTCCTTCGTTGTGGCGTGAGTATCCAAAGATAGAATCCCTCTAACAGTGATCCACATGTGCTCCTTTTATCTCTAAGCAATGTCGATAGATCTATAGGTGCTAGTGTAGTGAATCAATTGTCTTAAATTTTTTGTTATTTATCACTCATCCTTCAGACTTAAAGTAATCTCTCTTATATTTCTCGTTCTTAAGTTGGAGAGAGAATAAGGTGTCGAGAGAGAATTCATTGTGTGCAACAATTCTCTATTTTAGATTGCACATGATATACAATATAAATTACCATATATTTATAGAGAAAGGATTTAGGTTAAAATAATTATTTAATTGTGTTCTGGAAATTAACTAATATTATAACCTTTAATGAACCCCATTCCACATAATAATAATAATAAAATTATAATTTTGTGGTGTAGGAAAACTTGCACAATAAAAAATATTATTTAATCGGCTTATTAATTAATATTTTCCACTGGACATGGCCTTGTTCTATTCAAACTCCTCTAGAATTTATTAAAAACCTGAATAAATATTTAATTTAAATATTTCAGTAATCAATAAATATTTTTGATTGATAAAGCATGAATAAAATTATCCCTCATTCTTGAGAATAATATCTATTCAATTAATTTAATTCAAATAGAATTTAATAAAGATCATTAGAATCACTTAGTGTGTGACCCTTGAGGATTATTTCGTGTTGGTATTTTGTGGGATTTACTAATATCCAAGATTAATATCTATAAATGGGTCAATGAACCCAAGAGAAATAACTTAATGCACAATGATGATAACCACATACAAACACTCACTGTGTAATATAACCCCTTTGTCTCAATATCTCATCAAGTAGGTTTCACATCTCTATCACTAACCTATATGCTCGATACGTCTTTCTTTTACTATATGAAATAAACATATCATTAATCCATGGCCATTGAATTTAGGATGAAAATTATATTCTAATCAAAAGGTCAAGATATCAACTTCTATAAAGATGGAAGGGAAAAATCTCTCATCAACTTATCCATTCATGACATGTCAATCATGACGCACCCAATGTACCCTACCTCATTGTGAACATATATAATCATGATTTTTGTCATAAAATATAAGTGCATGAGTAATTACATACATTAATGATAAAGTTAAAGTCCAAGGATCATTACACACACTCATATATAGGAATATCCGATGACTCCAAAACATGAAGAATTCCTACTGGTGGGTTTTTTATCGTAATCTCCCATCTTGGAGATTTCCCAGTGAGAACTTCATGAGAAGAAGCCTCATTATCTTATGTGTTCTCACAAATTAAATTATATGTATTATATTTCCCATCATAGTATGTTATCCAACCACATAACATTATTTTAGAATATCATCATAACATTTCAGGGTTCTCATCATATTAGAGAACTACTATGACCTTATCAATGCAGTGTATGATCCAAGACATTATTACATTAGATTCATGAAAAAAATGAAAAAAATGTAATAATATTTTCTATTAATATTCAATACATCAAATATAAATATAATCAAAGTAATAAAAACTGGTCCTAGGAAACAAAATCCAACACTCCTACCACCACCTCGGTATTAGTCCCCCCGCTTTATCTTATAGCCATAAAATAAACACTGGTTTCCTCCTATTGTCACTTGTGCTTTATAGAGTCATATCTTACTAGATAATTCTTTATTAACCATTAAGTTATTATATAAAATATCTATGAATTTGGGTAGGTACATAAAGACTAGTCTAGTTTAAAACCCATTTTGAACCTCCACACATTGAGGTAGTCATTAGAAACAAGATCTAGAGATAGGTGAACCCACTCTACAAACTGAGTAGCATAATCCATGATAGATCGATCTAACTGATCTATAGTAAATAAATCTTATTCTTTCTCCATTATTAGTGTATCCAAATATACATTTTGATAGAAGGATTTCTTTAAAGTAGTCCAGATGAGATCTATATGAAACTTGGCTTACAAAATAGATTCCCACCACTTCCTTCATAGAACCTCAAGTATATAAGTGGAGAACCCGACCTTGGAGTCTTTTTAAGTTTTTACAAAGTGGAAATCATATTAATACTCTTAATCCATTATTATGATTCATATGATCCCTTATCACTGTGAAATACTGGTGGATTATGCTGGTTGAATTCTAAATAATGGTCCACATTTCCTTTCAGTTCAAAATTGGGCAATTATCCCAAGGATTGGATCGTTTGGACTATAGTTTCCACTAAAATTGAGTTAGCTAAAGGATTCACCCATGAGGCTTGCTCCTCATCTTTACCTATAGAATTTAGAGATGGTTTTCTTAAATTAGGTATATTCTATAAAACAAATAAGATATAAATCCCCTTAGAATAAAATTTTATTCCTTTATTATAAAGTGAATTTAGATAACTGAATCCAAAATTCTAAAATCCTAAATAAGGAATCTAGACAAAATTAGACTTACCATGGTAACTTAATGTTTTTTATGAAAGTGATATGGCTAGGAACACTCCCACACTACCTATTGAGTTTCAAAGGTCCTAACTCTAGTCTATCCATAACCCCCAAACATAAGAGGGTGATACACAAGAGTGGGAGCATACTTGAACGATAACCTCTTTTAATACCAATATGTAACAAAATAACCCTGGTCAACCCATAATGTCACCCAAATTGGACTACTATAGGGATAAAAGTGAATTCTTGATTGTCATGATCTAGTGATAAGAACCATGGTATCATAACAAGAAACATGAGAATGATTTCACCTTCAACAGAAAAATGGAAGGATAAAAAAATTAGAGTATTACAATAAATATCTAAAATACATTATATGTTAAAACTACTAAACCATAAAGGTAACATCCAAAAAATGGATAAAAGGTCTAGATGAATAAACTGAAAGGCCATCAACACAGAACCTGAATCAACCCATTGGTCCATCTCTATGTGACCATATGTCACCACCATCCCAACTAACCATAAGAAAACAGAATCCTGGAGAGATTTCCTCTATATAAAGCTCTCATATTTACCTGTATCCTACAAAACCAAGTATATAAATTCTAAAATGAAAATTTCTGGTGTGATAACAAAATATCAGTAGGACACCAAAAAAGATTCTATACATTGTATATCCACATGCATCAGTTAGTTCTTGTATGAAATAGGCTCCTAAAAAATTTCTAAAAGAAGTAATTTTCCAATATAAAATCATTGTTCATTTTTATTTTCAAAAACATAAAATATTCAATAAAAAAGTAATATGACATAGAATATATCCTTAAGTCATAATTTTTTTAATAAATACTGTTTTAAGAATCAATATCCATATCAAGTGGGAAAATAATAATGACAAATAAACATGAATTTAATGAATCCAAAAAGCACCAAAGGGAAATCCATGACATAATGGCGTCCACAACTAAGTAAAAAAAAGAACACTGACCAACATAAGTGAATCCAAATGTCTAGGAGCCTCGGTCCCCTGGCAAGGATACCCACTAGAAACCATGGAATTAAAAAAACATAAACTAATAAAAAATTAATCCATTAAGTTTTATCTATATTTATTTTTTCCCATACCCCAAGGACTCCCAATGTGCTATATATCATCATTATATTTCAAGAAAATCAATCCCATATTTTATAAAACATTTTATACAGCAATTTCACACTACTTCCATGATCGAAAAACCATTTCCATTTCAAAACCATCCTTTAGGAATTTTATGAAATTCATCATGTGCATAAAATCTAGTTTTCAAAGAAAACCCCATTTAAAAAAACCGTTTATATCCACTAAATATCAATCCTATAACTTATGAATATCAAACATTCAATTTTCTAAATCAAAACCAAAGGATTTTATCATAAGAACACAAGAATTACAAGGGAAAACCCATAAAATAGTGATATTGTAATGTCCTAGTTCTGGATTCCACTCAAAGGGGATCCGTACCTGGTTGGCCACATGGAATCAAGTACATCTCCCCAAAATCCATTGGATTCTAAATAACAGTGAGGTTCTAGGTATGTTAGTAGGGAGAGCATTCCCTCCTTATAAGAGTGTAACACAACATAAATACAATAATAGTTCAATAGAAAAAGTAGTAAACCATAGAAAATAAACAAACAGTGAAATACTAGTAGTATAAAAAATACAAAAGTAATATCATAAAAAAAATGATGATACATGTCTCAAATTTCTATAAAATATCCAAAATATGTACACATCAGTCATATACACTACATGTTCCAAAAGTAAAAAAAGGAAAAAAGAATCCCAATAGCATCGCAAGCCTCAGCTTAGTCCCATGCTCACCTGATTCTAAGAAGAATATCAAGTATCTGAAGTAGGGAGATTTCCCTTATCATTACCTGCAATCATATAATCTATCTAAGTCCCAAAAGTGGCCCAAATAGGGTGTGAGACTAAATCCCAATAGGCAACCACCCAAGGTCTATTCCAATCAGTTAGCGAATATATATAGTAGGTAGTTTTCAATAATTAAAGAAGTAAGAAAATAAGCACTCAAAATTAAACATCCTACATTCACTAGTTTTCATTTACATTAATTTCATATTCATTTAAAAATTCAATTAAATTAAATTTATTAGTATCGAGATCTGGATAAATCCCCACATCCCTTGTGTAATTATAAGCACAACATATGCCTCAGAAGACCATATAAATAATACAGATCAAGAATAAATCCAAGATTGTACTTTGGCTTGAAAGATGAATCATAATTCATTTCATTTATAATTCAATTCATAACCTGAGTCTATCCTTGAAATTCCTAAGTTTGAATTCAAGTATCACTTGAGGTGAAATATCAACCAATAACCTACAAGCCCATCCCTGGCGAACCTCCCAGGAACCCGATATCACTCTTGGTGAGGTATAAAGTCCCTTATAAATGAGTCTATTTTCTATGGTCCTCCAAAAAATCCCAAGTATCACCAATGGAAATAATAGTCAATTACCTCTATGAGTCTTTCCATTCCATCCTTCAATTGGATCTATGTATCACTCAACCTATAAGTCAAACCACAATGAGTCCACCCATAAAATCCATCATTTGGATCCATATATCACTCATAACATATATAAGTTCAAGACATTGAGTCCATATGTGGAATTCCATAGTGAATCCATGTATTACTCAAGGTATAACGGTCAATAGCCACATGTGTCCATCCATGGAATTATAATTTGAATCCATGTATCACCCAAGGGTATTTATCATTTAACCAACCCAATTCCATTTGAACATTTCATTTCATGCCATGGTCAAAACCAAGAGAATATAATAACAAAATCACCTCAATGGGTTGACTCAAGCATTGGTAAACCTCATAAGGATCGGTCTTTTATTTACTCACATGGGCATAACATGATAAAAAGCTTTCCATACCTAATTAAACCATCATATAACATGGTATCAACATAAATCACATGGGATAGAAATTCAAGGTCTATTCAAATACTTACATGGGAATTTTTAATATAAATATCCTAACAAAACTATCTAGTGATTACATGGATTAGTTATAATATATCTCATATGGGTAAACCAAAATTTAAGGCAATTAAATAAAAATAAACCTACTCATTGCATAACATCTATATAACTCATATGGGAAAGGCTAACAAGGGAAAAAGATGAATCAAGAATTATTATACATGGATAAAGGGGAAATCCATCCATCCCATACCCTTAATTGAATTAAATTACAATTCATAAACATTTCAATTCCATTTACAACCAAATAAAATTTTGACATCCCATGACACGAGGTAAAGGGCATGCCTCATAGGCATCCAAATCCAAAATCCCTAAAAGGTCCATTTCAAGACAAATCACCCATGGGGTGTTTCTTATTCAAGGTATAAAACCTATAATAAGCATGATAAATCCTCTTTAACTAAATATGACATACCTACCAATTCCAATATTTAAATTTAATTTAAGCGACACCTGAAAATTGGGCACACGACACCCCGATATATATAAACAGCTTGACTATAAGGGAAATGCATGAGATCACCTACATTAGGTCCATTCTAGATAACTTTTCCATTATTAGGCTCTAATTTATCCCAGTTTAGAAGAAATATTAAGAATGGATGAAGAATGAGAATTTAAGGAACATGAGCCTAAATCCAAAGAACACATCTAATAGTCAGAAAAACGACATAAAATTAAAAAGGAATTAAGACCTTACCATTACAGATCCAAGGAGATGAACTATGATCAAATTAACGTTTGGATGGAGAAGGGATCTGAATTCCTAGAATAGTCGCAGTTGGGAGCTTCCTTTGGTTCTCTTTGCTATCTGGGGGAAATAAGATCTCCAACTAGGTTTTTAAATATATTTTTTTAATTTAATTAAAAATTATTAAATTTTCAACACAATAAGGCTCACATGGTTTACCCACATAGTTTTCCAAACCATGAAGAAACCATGTGCGACTTACTGTAGGCCTTTGGCATAGTACATGGTTTACCCACATGGTTTAAAAACCATGCACAAACTATTATAAAACCCACTATAAAAATCCCTTGAAAACTACAGACCTATCAAATAGTTGTGAAACTCCTCTCACATGATTTACCAAAACCGTGTGGCCTATAAGCCATAATTATCCATCCTTGCATGATTTAGTCAAACCATACGACCTGCCCTAGACGGTTTTAACTAACCATGTGCTTGGATTAAAACACCCCATAACTTGGGTTCTAGGCTCTAAACCAGTCCCAGATGCCTTAGACACCTCCATGACCCCAATGATCATCAACCTTAGGCTATATATCAACAATTAAACCAAGAATTTATGGAAAATAATAAATCTATACCTCAAATAAGAACTTGGTTCTTACAAACACCTAGCTTAAGAATAATTAAGAACCCATTGCCTCTAAGACTAGTTATGGGAGAGTAATATATCTGGTCCTTGTGTTCCTAGATCTACAAATTGAAATACCAATAAGAAAGGAGTCACCCTAATTGACTACTTGAAAAAATATGAATTCCCAAAATCCCTTACTGGAACACTCCCAATTTTAAATTCAAGCTAAGGGAGAGATAAAAATAATTTTATTAGAGTGAAATTGAGTCCTAATACACATTAAAACCCCTCATTAAGGTTTCATGAAGCTGGGGTAACTGTCCCTAGAATATCAGGCACCATTTGGGTGTTTCAAAATCAACAGTCACCATGACCCGGTGTTTCCCACCACGATTTAGTGGATTCACATAGGAGAGGGACCATGGTGACCATCCATGGTGTGGTATATAAATCTAAGACATTTGTTACCACCATTACCTCCACCATATATTGGTAGTGGCCACACTGGCCATGGTTCATAGAGGGATCCCTGTTCTCCATGATGAAGACCACTCCTAGAACTAAGAGTGGTGGATCTGGCCATTTTATTCAAGAGGCTCAAAGAAACACCAAAAACTCCACCATGATTTTGGTCATATTATTTTTTCACAAAAAATTCCAAAAACTAATTTTTAAGACACTATACACCCCCACCACTTCCAAAACCGAAATTAAAAAACTTAAGGCTCTTAGGAAAACATAACTGTGACCCAAAGGGAATCATAAAAAAAACCATATAATGAAATTATAACATTATAAATAATTAAAAATCATCCATTATAGTACCTTTTATGATATGTGACTGATGCACTTTGGGATTATAATGAAGAAAAACACCGCTATTATAAAACTAGTTCAAAATTATCAAGATTACTCACACCCTACATTGAAAATAGATTATAACTAACTAATATAATTGAAAAGAATAATTATTAATGATGTTTATAAAATTTTATATATTTTAATAAAGTTATCAAATATTTTATTATGATAGTTATTTTTTTATGTAGTAGATTCAACCTCTTTAGTGGAAATAAGGAATTAAGGTAAGGGGTTCTTAATCTCAAATTTAACTTCTTCAGACATTTTTCATATTATTCACCATGATGTCTCTAATATGGTGTGATTAATAACTGATGAATATATTTTATAATTTTTATATAATTCACGGGGTTTGAATACCCATATCATGTTATTTATTCAATAGGATTTCGATTCAATGTATACCAAGTTGTAAGGGGTTTTGTTAACTCAGCTCCCTTAATTGAGTTATAATGATTCTTATTGAACTTATTTCTTACAAGATTGGCTTATACAAACCTAATATTTTATTTCATGGTAATTTATATTACTCTATAGTAGAACATTACATTTTAATTCAAATATTTTACCATGATAAATTTCTTTCTCAAAAATTATATCATTGTTAAGAATAATTCTCATCATCTTTAATGTCGGATTCTCCTCCTTATCCATATTTGCCCTTCCAAAAAATGTTCTCATAATTATTTGGAAACCCAATTATGTATTATTTAATGTGGTATTTATATTTTTTTGTATTCCTTTTTAAAAGTATGTTTTTTCAACCTTATTATGATGTTGGTTTTAAATGAAGGCATATTAAAGTTTTAATTTTTTTCCTTCTATAATCATTTGTTTTATTACACACTCCATGTTTAATCTTGATTTTTTTTCTTTTTTAAGGTTATATTATTTAATATTATTTCTAAAAGTAAATATTTTCAAAATTTTTACCTCACATTTTTCAAAATGAACTTTGAAAGTGATACACAATTTCCTCTTTTATGGTATTGTTGATAATGTTTTATAAAAAAACACTTTTATGATTTCACTTCCATTTTACTCTTTATGTTAATTTTTTTACCTCTTTTGGAGTTATGTTTAATTTTCTTCCTTCAAAATAATCTCATACTATTTTCTTTTAGGAAAGTATGTACATGTAAAATTTATTACTACTTTTATCTTTCCAAACCATCTATTGCGTATAGGAATGATTTTTTTTCCAATTCATTTCCTTTGTGAATACCATATTTTCAATTTATTTGAAATTAATTAACATAGATACTAATAAATTGTTTGATTTGGGATAATTATTTACTTAACCAAATAACCATTACTCTATATGGTGCTTTTTTGAGGGATGCTTACATAGAAATTTATTCCACTTATTGATTGGTGAAATTATTGACTTAACCATATACCATTACTTCATAAGATGCTAGTTCTTGGGATGATTATATTGAAATCTATTCCACATATTGATTGAGTAAATTATTGACTTTACCATATTCCATTACACCATATGATGTAAGTATTATGGATTCTTACATAGAAACATATTCCATTTATTTATTGGGAAAATTATTTAATTAACTATATAACCATTACTCTAAATAGTGTTACCTTGGGGATGCTTAAATAGAATCTGATTTCATTTATTTATTGGGGGAAATATTTAATTTTTTTATACTTTCTATTTCAATATATATGTTTATTTATTACTAAGGAAAGTTGGTTATGTATTTTATAATTTATCAATTCCTTCACATGATGAATGAGTTAAACTTAATTAGTGACGGTTAGGGGCCCATAATATTCCCTCGATTCATTGATAGGCCTCATTAGAAAAACTAGATCAGGTATTTTGGTGTATTCATTCCCAGAATAAAACATTTCCTAGACCCGTCGGATTAATAGTTATATCATGATGTCTAAGATCATGATGTATTTGATTATGGAATGGAATTAGCTATCCGAAATTATGTATTTCATCACTAAGGAACCATTTATTTCTATCCATGCATTTATTTATTGATTTTTTAACCATGGATATGTTATTCTCACAATTTCTTTTTTATTATAGAATTATTTTGATTATAAATTCTTTCCATACTATTTATACTTATCTTGTCTCAATTATAATATTTTATTATTATTGCTTATGTTTACCCTTACCAAGTATTTGAGCACACGCTTATTATGTTTCCATTTCCCAGGTTATGAAGAAAAGTATTACATGATGGTTTCGAGTGTAGTAAAAACACCTCTGCTGAGAAATATATTAAAATTTATTTTAACATAGAGTTACCTGAAACCCCAATAGTGGATATTGTATATTAAACTTATAATTGATTTATTTATGACCAGAAGAATAATTAACTCATCCTAATATCTTTTTCCAATTTAAATATTGATCATTTAGAAAAACCCTATTTGAATTACCTTCATTTCACTTGGAGGATCAAAGTGTAGAGTTCTTCTAGTGGAAATCCACATGCACACTTTTGATCATAGAATAACACTGATTGATTTTAGTGTGCTAGCATGGAGAATCAATAATATTGAATTATTCATCTTGGTATCTTATAATCCTTAAGGCTTGAAAAAGTTTTTCTCACTCTTGAGAAAATAGGAGGAAGAATTCAATATATATATAGAGATAATTTCATTATGTGCAGTGATGCTCTATTCTAATATTTTGATTACTTAATTTATGATTAACCCTATACAATAAACATAACAATATATTTATATATATAAGGTTTAAATTAAAATATTATTTAATTACAGACTATACCTTAAATAATATAATAATTCTTAACAAACCCCTTGCTAAATAATAATAATAATACTATTTTGTGTCATGTGCTAACTCATGAAATTGATAAATATTATTTACCAGCTTACAAATAAATATTCATCACCAGACATGGTTTTTGTCTATTTGAATTCCATGACAATTATTGAATACCTAAATAAATATTTCATTACATATTTCACTCATAAATAAATATTTATGATCGATAAAACATGAATAAAATTATTCTTAGGTTTTGAGAATACTATTTATTCTATTAATTAAATTCAAATAGAATTTAACCGAGATCAGTAAAAACACTAAGTTTGTGGCCCTCTAGGATTAATTCTCATTGGCATTAGGAAGGATTTAATAAAGACCAAGATTACTATTTATAAAAGGGTCAAGGCACCCAAGAGAATGAACTTAATGTATCAATGTCAAAAACCACATAAAAACTCTCATCATATAATATAATCCCTTTGTCATAATATCTCATCAAGTAAGTTTCACATCTCTGTCAGCAACCTATATGCTTGATACACCTTTCTTTGACTTTTTGAAATGAGAATCATTACACCATGAAATGGAATTTAATTAGGGAGATATAATTTAATAAAATTTATGATATATCAACTTACATAAAAATAGAAGGGAAAATTACTTCCTTAACTTATCCATTAATAACATGTTAATAGTGACACACCCAATGTACTCTATTTCCCACGAAAATATGGGATCATGATTTTTTTCTATAAAATATAAGTGTGCTAGTAATGACATGAATTAATGATAATATTAATGTATAAGAATAATTACACACATTCACATACAGTAATATCTAATGACACTAAAACATGAAAAATCCCATAGGTGAGTCTGTTTTCATAATCTCCCAAATTAGAGATTAGAAAGTGTGAACTTCATGAGAAGAAGCCTAATCCAATTATAAGTACTCTCACCTAATGATATACATACTATATTCCCCATCATGGTATATTATCCAACCATAGAACTATGTTTAAGAATATCATTATGTCATTTCAAGGGTCTCATCATAGTTGGGAACTACTAAAACCTAATCAATGTGTCAGATACCTTAGGAAATCATTACATCAAAGTCATATAGAAAAATTAACAATATATAATAATATGCTTAATTAATATTTAAATCATTGAATTTATATTCAATCAAAGTAAAAATAGTTGGTCCTAGGATACAAAATCCAAAAAACTTTAACTTGGACCACATTCAATTTGCTATGACTTTCAGTTCGCTAGACCTCACATGATAATCATGTTTCTACCAAGTCAATGATTTAGTTTATGGGTCCTTTATGTTGTATTCCATGGAAGACAATACTCACTAAAACCTTACCTATGAGAGAAAAATCCATCAAGATATGATAATTCCAAAGTATGTGTTTTTTTTCACTGATGTGACTTTGGATCTCTTTCAAGAGCCATTGTTGTAGTATTATCACAATAGAGTGTGATAATATATTTACTTATAGTTACCATGTCAAGATATTTGATGAAGTTTCATATCCATACTTCTTATTTAACTACCTTAGAAGCCACAATATACTTGGAATCTATTGTAGAATCTATGACCATAGTCTTCTTTGTTCTCTTCCAGCTCACAACACCTCCATTAAAAGTATAGATATATCCCATTTGAAATTTTATATCATCTTGATTTGTTTAGAAATTAGAATCTATATATCCTATAATGACTAGTTCCTTATCTCCTCTTTATCCTTATAACATATCCTTATTACTCCTCAGATACTTAAGGATTTTCTTGATTTCCATCCAATGGTGGTCACTTGAGTCAACTTTATATCTACCTACCACACTCAAGGTGTAGGAAACATACATCCTAGTACATAACATATCACACATGACTGAACCAATTGATAATGCATATGGAATCCTTTCTATCATTTTTCTTTACTCATGTGTCTGAGGAAATTTTTCCCAGAAAGATGAATTCCATGTTACACTAGCAACAATCCCATCTTGGATTATTCCATACTTAATCTCTTTAGTATCTTGTCAATATATGCACCTTGACATAGGTCGAGCAGCCTCTTTGATCTATCATGACAGATCTTGATTCCAAGAATATATAATACTTCGCCTAAGTCCTTCATGGATAATCACTTATTTAACCGGGCCTTAATAGATTGTATGACTGGTATTTCATTTCCAATTTGTAATCTATCATCAACATATACTATTAAAAAAATGACCATAGTTCTACTAAACCATGTACAGACACAATGGTCACATTCATTATTTATGAAACCAAATTCCATTAGGCATCATGAAACTGAATGTTCCATGACTTGGATGCTTGCTTTAATCCATAAATGGATTTTTTTTTAAATTTGAAAATCTTATTAGCATTGTTTGGAGTCATAAACCCTTCAGGTTGTGTCATATAGAAATATTCCTAAAGGTTACTATTAAGGAAGGTAGTTATGATATCCATTTTCCAAATCTCATAATCATGGGATTCCATAATGGAAAGCATAATTCTAATGGATTTTATCATTGAAAATTGTGAAAATATTTCATCATATTCAATTCCATGATGCTGTTTAAACACTTTTGAAACTAGCCATTAGTTATAGGTACTGACTTAACCATCCATGTACAGTTTCTTCTTGAATACCCATTTATAACCAACATGATTTACATACACTAGAGGATATACCAAAATCCAAACTTGGTTTTTGTACATGGAATCCATTTCATAATTCATGGATTCTTACCACTTAGAAACATCTGTTCCACTTACTACTTCCCTGTAGGTTAGATGATCATTATTATCCACTTACTACTTCCTTATAGGATAGACTTGGTTCCTTCTTGTTTTTTTACTTCAATGTAGTACTTGTGTCTATGTAACATATTTTTTACATGGGGATTTGTGTAATTTTTTCCTATGCTAACTCTTGTGTACCATGATCCTTGACTTCATCAAAGTATATCTCACTCCCACTACAACTTTTAGAGATACACACCCTTTCAAGGAATATGGAATGTATTTCCAATATTTACTTTTTATTAATGGTTCGTAAAGTTAATATCCCCTTATTTCATTGGGTTATCATATAAAGGTACAATTTGTTCCTTGGGGTGCAAGTTTTTACCAAAAGAGGCCTTAAAAAATGCTTCACATCCCCACACATGTAAGTTCAATAACATGATTTTCTTTCTATTCAATAATTTCTATGGTATACCATATTACACTTTAGTTATAACTTGGTTTTGTATTTATGATTCTATTTGTGACACAAATCCCTAAAAGAATAATGGAAGACTCACATGACTCATCATTGATCTCACCATGTATGAAAATTTGTGGTTCCTCCATTCACTTACACCATTATATTAAGGTATATTAGGGGAAGTGAGTTGGGATAGGATCCCAAAATCCCATAAATAATCAATGAAGTCTTGATTAATATATTCTCAAACATATTCGGAGTGGAGTTTCTTAATATTCTTACCAAGTTTATCTTCAACTTCATTATTGTATTCCTTTAATTTATCAAAGGAATCCAACTTATACCCAATTAAGTATGATATCTATATTTACTTAAATAACCAGTAAAAGTTATTAAGTATGAATACCCACCCCTTTCTTAAATTGTAAATGGTCCACACACATCAATATGAACTAATTCAAGAAGTTATTTGTCCCTTTAACATTTTACACTAAATGGGGATTTGTTCATTTTTCCTTGTAAACATGAATGACATACACCAAGTTGTTTTAGTTCAAAATAATCTAAATGTACATATTTATGTAATTTATTCAAACTATTTTCATTTATAGGGCCTAGCTAGTGAATCCATAGTTATGTGTGGTATGATTCATGTGAAGAATTTTCATTATCTTTTTACGTTACTTGGTTTGTGTAATCTAACACCTAAATACCATTATTTAAATGTTTCTTCCCATAAAAATTCTATATTTATAAAATAAAAAAAATTATTTCCAAAATTGAAAATAAATCCATCCACAAAAATTCTAAAGGTAGATAGAATGTTTTTGGTAAAAGATGAACCAAAATAATAATATTTTAAAACTTAGATCATTATCATTAGTAACGTGAGGTGGTAGTTGTGAATATCTATAAAAACTAGTTTAGAAATATTATATACTCATAGATATATCTATCCTCAGTCAATTATTCTACTTGGTTCCTATATTTGAATACAAATGTGAGCACTAAAAGTTGTATCTAATACCCAATTTTTAGAAATAGATAAATTTCACTTAATAACAAATTCACCTAAAATTTCCCCTTGCTTTATTGGATGAGTGCATTTTTTCTATCACTAGACCTTCCTACCACATATGAAATAGATAAAATCCTATTACCTTGTATTCCCATTGATATTTATCCTTTTGGAAGGGTGTTTCAAAGATTATTTGGGTTTATAGATATTTGATTTTCCTTTTTATTTGTTCACCATAAGGACTGAAGGATTTTTTTTTTCAATTCATCTCCTTATCCACATCATCAAGAAGAGTAAGAAAATATGGGAGTGAATTCTGAATGTTTTTCATGATAAAACTAACGAACTAGAGAATATTAGAAAGAGTGATGCAAGAATGAGATCGGTGAATAGTTCATCATGGATTTTAAACCCCAGAACTTATAGGTTCTCAATATATCCAATGATATTGACTATATAAGGCCTAGATGGTGTACTATATCTAGGATTTCTCTGAAAAAGATCAATTGAGATCTTAAACCATTCATATCTTGATCTATCCTGGTATATACCCTAGAGATGCTCGGTCATGTTATCAAAATCCATGTTTTCATAAGACTTCATGAGTTCACTAGATATAGAAGAAAGAATCAAACATATAATTTCAACCACATAGTTCAAATGTTTTTTATAGACAAGGAACTATTCATCACTCACCCCCTTCATAGGAAGATCATGTATTGAGGATTATAACATGTTAGCTTTTTTCTTCATGGAAAAAACAACCCAAAGACATATGAACCACTCCTGAAAGTTAATAAGAGTGAAGAGATAATATTTATCAAATATAGATGACATGGATATTGTGAATGAAGAACTTTATATTATTATACAATTTAAAAGAGTAATTTATTATTACTTTTCCTGATTATAATTTTTTTGATAAAAAATAATTAATTTTATAATTATCCCACTATTTTAACAAGTCCCAACATACCACACCATTGACAACAAAATTCCCAGTTTCTTAGAAATTCTAGTGGTAGGTATCTATATTCCTCTTTGAATAACCCCCAAAAGGGTTGGTCAAGATACTTGAAGGTATTTTAAGTAGGAAGGTATTTTCCAACTCTGGGCTTGTAGCTCCTTGATCTGTTGAGTGGAATCATCAATCCTTGAAATCATAACTTGTATTTCCTCAACACTTTCCTCCAAGTTACAAAAAGTCTAGTGAGGGATACTTATCTTGATTTAAGATGGTTATGTCTACTCATAACATTTATAAGAACTCCATAATAAAAGTAAGTTCCCCAACATGGGTTGGTAAAACACTTCATTTTTTTGGATTTTATTCCTAATTAAGTAATGGAATGACAATTCTGACTTAATATATATTGTAGGGTTTCTTTTATTATGTGTAAAATTATATTATTTTCTATTTTACATGTTTTTTTTAATTTTAATGGATTTTATTTAAGTGATTAACCAGGTTTTGATAAAACATTCTTTTAGGTCCACTAGGTCAAATACCCTGAGGGGGGGGGGGGGTGAATTAGGGTATGAATGATTAAAATATATTCACCTTCATATCTTGTTATTTTATTAAACAAAAATCACTTCTCTCTCATTCCCATTGCAAAGTATGAAAAGAATTTAAATCATGCACGAGACACAAAATTTTGACTTGGTTCACTCTCACTAAGATACATCCAAGGAGCATACAACGATGATGTGGTGATGTAACAAATTCAATAATGCTCATGACCAATAATGATTACCATTCAGGATAGATCTTCTATTCCCAGGCTCACTATCTTTACAAAATTTAGGGTCTTCTCACTGCATTCCCAAAGGTCACTCCCTATGCCTTTTTTCTGGATCACTGTTAGTGAAAAGGGTCACTGTATTCCTCTTCCTTCACTGACTACTCTTGGAAAGGAATCCACTCATAGTTTATAAAACTATAGGTAAAAAAATAGTTTATGGATATGTAGGTCCCTTCATTTGCATGAATTCCTGCATCCTCAACTATAGGTAGATGCACTGTTGAAATCCCTTTTTCACCTTCAGATGAAATCCACATTTCCGCATACTATTAGGTAACAAAAATGAATTTCGAAAAGTTATTTAAAGATTTTAAAGCTTTCTTAAGAAAACTATGAACCACCTTGCATCGTTTGTATATAGTGTGTCAGGTATGGTATGAAAACCGCCTGCTCCATGAACTGCCTCTAATTTCGCATACCACTTCTCCTCTACAGATTGCCTCTGCCTTCACTGTCATGTATCACCTCTACATACTAACTCCACGAACCTCCTCTTCAAACCACTTATGAGAACGACCTTCTTCTGTGAAACAAAAGAAAAGTTCCTCCTTCTATGTACTACTTCTTATCCACTGATCTCTTCTTCCTTTTTAGGCTACAGTAACCCACAAAAACCTTTGGTGAAATTCCTTCTACGCAAACCACTTCTCCTTCATAGAATCCTCCTCGCAAAACACTTTTGGACTTCACCTAATTATCATAGAAAAGATATATTCTCTAATGATATCCTCTCTCACCTATAATTGGTGGGATTAGTGCTATTTATATAGGCAAATATATCTACAAACGCACTAATTTGAGATTTACAAAATTTTCAATGCAGCACCACCTCCACCACATACCATGCTCCTTCCACGAGCCGCAGCTATCCCACAAACCATTTTTATTACCTTGTCCACATACCAACTTCATTCCTCTATGATTGACAATCTATTTTACCAATGGTAATCCATATATAAAACTATCACACCTTCCACATACCATAACTCCTTCCACTACGAACCATTTTCTGTTCTGTGAACCGCTTCTGCATACCATTCCCGTTGCATGGTACATGGTCGCAAACCATTCCTGGAAATGGTACACAGTCCATGTCCTAGGCTATGTGTTTATCTTCCTTTTCTGATTTCATTCATCTTTTTGCACACCATTCACTTCTATGAGGAAGAACTTCCTTTTCCAACATCAAACTCCAGACTTTGAGGCCCAAAAATTTGGCAAACACTGGGAAACTATGCCACCTTAAAAACCTATATTTATAAAAGACCAACCACACTCATTCATAATAATCTAGATTAATCAACAAACAAAATAACACCCAAAACATATTGATTGGAAACCCTTATGAATTTTTTCCAACAATCCACCCCTTTTGTTGACAACTCTTTTCATAAAAATTCTTCACACTGTGATACCTTGTTAACGCTTCTTAAATATTCATCCACCATTTGATTAATGTGATTAAGATAGAAATATAGGATTTAATCAACACATACTCTAAGCCCACATGATCCATGCTTGGTGTGATAAATAAGTGTATAATTCAAAGTTAATTAATGAATTAATTCATTATTAAAACCAAATCTTGAAACCAAACAACTGCTTTCATCACGAACCTCATCCTTCGTGACATGTAATCTTTGATTGATCACTTATAGAATCATCAGATTTAAAACTCCCCCTACATCATAGCCTCTCAAAATATATTTATCTCAACTCTAGTTCATCTCCCCCTATATCGTTGCTCCACCTAACAACTTCTCCCCATGTATTGAACAATAAATTTTCTCCCTTCAATATCTATAATTTCTCCCCCTTTGTCAACGAACCCGAAGGGCACTTCATGATTGTCTGAAATAGGGTAAAGAACAAATATAAGTACATTAGGGAAAACACACCATACCTTGGGGATAGGGGGTGCTCCAAATCCACACTTTTCAAGTACGGTGAGTCGACTAGACTCCGAGATCTAGTTGATTCCTTTCAAATTATTCTTTGGGTAGGTCCTTTATAAGAATATCTATAACTTATTATTCTGTAGGAACATACTCCAAATTTACAAGACCATACTCCACCTTTTACTTGATAAAATGATACTTGATTTCAATGTGATTTATCCTTGAGTGATGCATTTTATTTTTTCTAAGATTTTTAGCATTTGAATTATCATAATGGATTCCGATCTGAGATTTCACTTCAAATCACATATCCTCATCCTGTTGCTTCATACACAAAAGCTACATGCAAGATTGATTAGCCAAAATATATTAATATTCTTTGATACTAAATGAAATGAAATATTGTTTCTAGATCAACCAATAAATACAAAATCATCCAAGATAAAAGGAACCTCTCGACGTTGATTTCTTGTCATCTGCTGATCTGGACCAAACTGCATATTAATATCTTAATAACTCAGGATGAGTTTTTTCATTACAAATTAAAATGAAATCCAAAGTCCCTTTGATATAAAAAAGTATTCTTTTCACTGAAATCATGTGACTTTCTTTGGGATTACTTTGATACCGTGCTTCTTGACATGTGAAAAATACAATATCGGGTCTTATCGCTGTTAAGTACAGTAAACTTTTAATGATTTTTCTATATTCTGTGATATTAACTCCCTTGGAATTATCATATTTTGAGAGTTTTGTTTGGGTAGAAATCATATTTTTCATCTCCTTGGAATTTTCTTTTCCAAATCATCTCAAAACATACTTGGCGTATTTAGATTGAGAAATTAATGTTCCATTCTTTCATTATATTACCTGAAGACAAAGGAAAAACATTAGTTCCCCAATCATCAACATTTCAAACTCACTTTTCATGAATTTGGAAAATTGTCTGCATTATGCTTCATTTGATCCACCAAATATTATTTCATCTACATAAACTGGCACCATCATCCTTTGACTAATTCCATTGTTGAAATATATATTGTAATAAACTCCACCATGATGGAAACCGAGCTTCTCCAAAAACTGATCAAGCCTTGAATAACATGATCTTGGTGCTTGATTCAACCCATATAATGTCTTATTCATCTTTCAAAATATGTTATCATATTTATAAATGAGAAAACTATTTTCCTTCTCAATGTAAAATTCTTCTTCCAGAACTCCATTTAGAAATGATGATTTCACATCCATCTGGAATACCTTGAACTACCTTTTCACTACTATGTCCAAGAATAATCTAATTTTCTATAGCATTGAAACATAAGAAAATGTTTCATCAACATCAATTCCTTCTATATGGGAGTACCCTTTTCACACTAGTCGTGCTTTGTTTTGAATCAAAACACCATATTCGTTCATTTTGTTGTGAAAGACCCATTTAGTCCCAATAACATTATTGTCTCTTGGCCTTGAAACAATCTCCCATGTGGGATTATTCTCAATTAGGTCAATATATTAATTCATTTTCTGAACCCAATTCTCATCTACAGTTACTTCACAAAAACATTTAAGCTTTACTTGTGAAATGTATGATTCTTTCTGTAGACTCTTCATTATTCTTATCTACAATAGAACTGTTTGATCAACAATTATGTTCTGCCTATCAATTCCAACTCTTCTATTCTATCTTTGTGTATATACTGAATCATTCCCATCCTTCTCATCATCTAAGTCTTCTTCTGAATCAACCTCTGGAACTGGAGTGTCTCTTGATCTACTTATCTCTTCATCACTATCCTCCAAATACTGATCATGTATTTTCTAAAGATTCTTCTCATTCTATAATATATTTACATCATGAATTTCAATAATCTTTCCTAGAAATTTATTGAAGAACTTATATTATTTTTATTTTCTTTGAGTAGCTAATAAATATCCCTTCATCTCTATGAGATTCAAACTTCCTGTGTTTCTCCTTGTTGAGAATGAAACACTTACTTATGATGATTTGAAAGTACTTCAATGATGTATTATTTCCATAATAGAGCTCATATGGAGTCTTTTCTTCTTTTGGACACAATAAGGCTCTATTTGATGTGTAGTCTGATGTCATCACTGCTTCTTTCCAAAACTTCTCTGGAAGATCTTTCTCAATGAGAATTGTTCTATCCATGTTGTTCACAATCTGATTTATTCTCTTAACTAATAAATTCTACTGAGGATTTATTACTGCTGAAACCTAATACCTTATCCCATTTTCTTGAGATAATACTCCACTTGGCTGTTAGTGAACTTTGTTCCATTATCAGTTCAAATCTTCTAAAGTTGAAGACCAAGCATTTTTCACATTCCCGTTGATATCTTGTAATGAAACAGAACACCTCAGATTTGTGGGTGATGATTGAAACCCATACCATTCTACTATAATTATCAATGAATATAACATAATATCTCCTCCCATCAATATACCTTAGTTAAATTGGCCCACACACATCAATATTCACCAACTCAAAAAATCTTGTTGACTTTTTCTCATTTGGATTATATGTATTTCAAATGATCTTCTCGTATTGGTAGGCATTACACGTATGAGTGCGATCACCTGATAATCTAGGGATACTTTAAGAAACATCATATTTCACTAGATATTCCAAGGAAATTGGGATTATATGGCCAAGACGCTTATTCCATAACTTGTTTTCTTCATCTTTAGATATAAAGCACATATCTTCTTCTCCACTCATGAGGTAGAGATTCCATTTTGTATGATTTCCTTGCAACACAAAACACCATCCCTTTACTTGATGATACATAATTTGTTGGAAAATATCATGGCATGGATTGATTCACACAATTGAATAACACTAAGAAAGTTGTGACTAAGCCTTTCAACTAGCAATACATCTACTCGTCTCATGTCTTTTCCTCTAAAAATGGATTTTATAGAACCAATAATTTTCAATCCCTCATCATTACCAAATATTATGATACCTTATTTATTGTACCTGATTACAGTCATTAAATCCTTATTTTCCATCACATGGGAAGTGAATCCACTATCAATGATCTATACCCTAGTTCAATCTGATGCCTTGAACGCAATTTCTACAACCACTGTCTTCTCAAACCTTTTCTTTTTAACCCAAGTCTTTAAATTCATACTCGACATAGAATGATAATATTGATCTTACTCAGTATATTATGGACTAGTTTCAACTTGTATATTTTCAAATCGATTTTGAATTTTCATCGCTTTTGACGATACATTTGGCTACTTCTTATGAATAAATTTAGTCTACCTCAACACATTCCTCTACATTGTTAATGTGCAATATCTTTCTATATGTATGAGTCCTCTACACCTAAAATAAATACCATAAAATTATGACTTGGAATATTGAGATATGTATGGACACCTCTGCTGGTCTTGTTCCCTCTAGTACCTCTTTGATATGGAACATAAATTTTGAGAGTGTCCCATCTTAGTATAATAATAGCAACTTATGCGAGGTACATTCCTATGTGGAAATTATGAACCACTAGTTATACCTTGGGTTATCTGAATATTCTGATTCTGTTTCATACCCAAATCAATCTTAAATCTTGGAGTGGGTTCTTGTGGTCTAACTTGAACCGTAACTTATTTCTATTTTAGATCAAGCCCCACACTAGCCTTATCATTCAGAGTTGGTTTTTACTTATATTTTACTAGACAACTCTATTCAAATTTCATCTTCTCTATTGACTGTATGATCTTCTTTTATGATGTCAAATTGAGAGTCAATAGTTTATCCTGATCTTTAACTATTCATCACAGACCAACAACTTCCTTTTATAGTTCTTCGATACTTTTGATTTGATCTTTTCCAGTTTCAGTAAAAATATCAATTTATTTTTTATGTTCTTCAATTTTGAGATTGTAATCAATAACATCTTTCAAATTCTCTAGCATTGAAGTATTTAGTTTTTTGATTTCTTCATTCATCTCAAACTTATATTATCCCTGATGCTCTATGTATAGTTTGGTATCATGAAAAAATTTGTTGGGTTTATTTGTTTTAGCTCTCCAAACATCTATTTCCTCAATAGCAGCTTTAATATTGACCTGAAGGTAAACTATTAATTCAAATTATCCTTTTTCATTGTTGCTTTCTTCTTTTGTTGCAGAATTTCCAATAATAGATTCTATATCCTCAACTCCATGATCCTTATAGTACTCAAATTATTTTGCCTTAGATTCTTCTGAACTATCATCTTCTCTTGAAAATAGATTCTTATTTTTCAAGAAATTGTTCTTAAATTTTTTATTCCCTTTCAAGTTGGATGAATATTTCTTCATATGAATTTCAGCTTTATCCTCATCATCTTCCTAAATCTTCTTGGTGCACCTTGCTGTAATATGTACAACTTTTTCTACATCAAAAGCACGTGAGTGGAAGTTTCCCTTTGAACTTTCATTTTCCTATTTAGAGGTTTGAGGAAAGGAATGAAATCACCTCATCTATCTCTTCATGTTCCTGCCCATCTTTAATGGTTAGCTTCTTCATGGATTTGAATTCCACCGCTCTGGATTTCACCTTTTCTACAACATAATTATCATCATTTCTCATTTTATATGCTATAAGGGTACTATATAAGTTATCCAAGGTTATCTCTTTCAGATCGTTATCCTCTAATACTGAGACTTTCAGATTATAATTTGGTGGAAGTTTTCTCAAGATACACTTCACAATATTTATATCTTCAATAAATTCCCTAAGACCATGCATGTATTACACTACCACATTTACCCTATCAAATAATGCATCAAAAGATTCATTGGGGTTCATTATAAGATCCTCATACTTATTCCATAGAACCTGTATCTTTGATTCTCTAACTTTTGAGTCACCCTCATAAATGTTAAGAAACTTTTCCCATATAGAATGTGATGTTTTGCATGACATCACATTTGTATAAATTTAATTTGATAGGTCTCCCCCTAAAGCATTGATCCCTTTAACATCAACATCTGAATCCCTTATTTTAGTTTCTAATAAATATACACTGTTGATATTTTTTTATATTCCATGCATATATACTGTGAAAACATCCATTCCTAGTGATTAAAAGTAGCGCTGTATCTGATTCTTCCATAGTTGATTTTTTTTTCAAATATCAAAATTCCTTTGTGACTGACCACCTCCATTTCTTTCACTAAGAGGGAACTAATTACCTTAAAAATTTCCCTCTTATACCAATTGTTAGGTCCAATAGGTCTAATACCCTGGGGGGGGTGAATCAGGGTATGATTGATTAAAATTTATTCCCCTTCAGATCTTGTTTCATCATTAAACACAACTCTCTTCTCTCTCATTACCATTGCAAAGAATGAACAGAATTTAAATCATGCATAAGACACAAATTTTTTTACTTGGTTAATGCTCACCGGGCTACGTCCAAGGAGCATACAATAATAATTTTCCAATGTACCAAATTAACTAAGGATCACTGCCAATAATGACTAAAAGGTTTAGGCTAGATCTTTTATGCCTAGGCTCACTAGATTTAGGGTATTCTCACTACATTACCAAGGGTCAGTCCCAATGCCTCTTTATCTGGTTCACTACTGGTGGAAAGGGAAACCATCTTCCTCTTACTTTTCTCACTGCTTTTGGAAAGGAATCCACTCACATTTTATATACTTGTAGGTCAAACACAATTTATGAATATATAGGTCTCTTCATTTTCATGAATTACTGCATCCTCAACTATAGGTAGATGCAATGTTGAAGTCCATTTTCACCTACAGATGAAACACACCTTTCTGTGTATTATTAGGTAATGAAAATGACTTTCGTAAACTAATTTGAAGCTTCTGTAATATTTCATGAGAAAACAACAAACCGTCTTGCTTCATCCGCATACAGTGTACTGAGTATGGTACGCAGAATGCCTACTCTATGAACTGCCTCCAATTCTGCGTACCTCTTCTCCTCTGTGGACTGCCTCTTCATTCACTATCGCATACCGCCTCTGCATACCGACTCTGCGAACCTCCTCTACGAACCACTTCTGTGAACCACCTGCTTCTATAAACCACCAGAGGAGTTCCTCTTTCTACATACCACTTCTTCTCCATGGATATATTCTTCCTTTGTGGGCTAAAGTTCCCCAAAAAAACCTTTAGTGGAATTCCTTCCATGTGAACCACTTCTCCTTCATAGAAGCATCCTCACAAACCACTTTCAGACTTCACCAAATTCTTGGGGAAAATAGTTTATCTCTAATTATATTCACTCTCACCTCTAATTGGTGGGATTAAAACTCCTTATATAGGAAAATATATCTACAAAACTAGTTAATTTAAGATTTACCAAGTATTCAAAGAAACACCGCCTCCATGACATACCGTGCTCCTGTCACAAACCAAAAATATCCCATAAACCTTTTTTATTACCCTATCCATGTAATACCTTCATTCCTCCACATTGTTCAATCTCTTTCGCCAACAGTAAGCCTTCTCGCAAACCATCATGGCTTCTGCATACCAAAATTCCTTCCGCCACAATCCATTTTCGGTTCTGCGAATCGCTTCCATGTACCATTCCCGTTTCTTGGTACGTGGATGAAAACCATTCACAAACATGGTATGTGGTCCTTGTCCAGGGCTCCATGTTTCCATTCCTTTGCCTTTCACCATTTCACATACCGTTCACTTCTATGAGGAAGACATTTCTTTTCCAACATCAAACTCTCGATTTTGTGGCCCAAAAATTTGGGAAATACTCAGAAACTATGCCACCTTAAAAACCTCTCTTCAGTAAACACCAACCATGATCATTCACAATCAACTGAATTTTTCAACAAACACAATCACACCAAAAAAACTTAGAGGACTCCTTGAGGTATTTTTTCACAAAAATATTTACGCATAATCCATTTATTTTATTCTATATTTACATATTAATTCATATATTTATGTTATCATGATCTTTCATCCATAAAGTAAAGAATGCATAAGACAGAAATAAATTAATAATTAAATTACCTAATCATGATCTTATTTTATGGTTGATTTATTAAGAGGAAAATAAATTAACCTTTTGACCTAGGGGAAATCTCATTGCACCGGTCTTGGAATAAGTTACATCATTTCACCTATTCACTTGTGTATCATATGTATTAGTATCATTTTGGTTCCATCTTGAACTATGTCCATGTGCCTTAGGATACTCCATTTATTATATGTATTTATAACTCACATAGAGGTGAGAGGAACTAAAGTATTGGTTAAGTGGAATTAAATAAATAACCATGGATATGTAGGTTCTATATAATAATGAGGTTAGGGATTACTAACCTTTAATAAATTTAATTTAATAATTAATAATTGTAAACCCATGAAATAAATTAAATTAAATAATGAAAGCTCATGCATAGATCCTAGTCAAACTCATGAATGGTTATAAACATGAAATAAATACACAAAAGTAAAACCGATTAACATTCATTTTTTATTTGTTCTTTAGTTATTTGGATAAATTCACTTCAATTAATTAATTAATTCTCAAAAAAATAATGTGTAAATTAATTAAATAAGTTTTAAATGTTGTAATTATTAATTTCATTTAATTTTAATTTTGTTCTTCATTAGTAGAATATTTGACATGTAATTACAAGCTACATTCCATGTGTCTCGGTTTCCATGTACCTGGGATACACGCCTGAGGCTTTGGCGTGTACCTCAGCCGAACTACATGACATGTAATAACTAGCTACACACCTTGTGTTCCTCTTTCAATGTGTTAGGATACACACTTGGGTATTTGGCATGCATCTCAGTGTATTACATGGTTCGTACTAATGAGAATCAAGTTGTGTGGTCCAAGTGATGTGTGTCTGTGCAAGCCACCGAAAAACTCAGAGTGTTCATCAAACACATGACTATATGAAATGTATAATCCAACTACACTCCATGTATCTCTAATTACATGTGTCAACTTGTCTCTCTGAATGTATTTACATGTACCTTGGATGTGGGAAATAATGAACTACATGCTTTGTACATTGTATGTGCATCATGTATGTCATTATTGCTCCATGATGTCAGTCTCATTAGGTTTTGACCATGTATATAACCACAAAACTTGTATGAATTTCATCACTAAAATGTGTAGACTAAAAAACATGTATGAAATATACACACTATTTAATCTACCATGTCATCTACTAAGTTGTCCTAGTATAGAAAAAATATGCAATAAACTCACCGCGTGTAGTTACTGCTCGACACGTCATGTATCCCGTGATATAGACAAGTATAGAGAACATTGGTGAATGATGTATACTCCATCTACATGCTCGGTAATATCATGATATCAAACCAGAATCCTTGGAATTACCCAATGGAATCTCCAGTCATTCTTTATCTATTATCATCCCTTTAAGAAAATGAAACACTAAATGATGATAATTAATATGTCAAAAACATGTTAATTAAAATCATATTAAATAACGAATAATTATTGAAATTAAAATATAACCAATAGTTCAAATATTGATCAAAAATAAAATAAATAATTATGTATTTAAAACAAGAACCCTATGATATAACTTTAAGATTTTTGTCAAAGTATAAGTGCCTTTGGTGGGTCATATATTGGAATTTATTTTAATATAGAGTTGCACAAAACCCTAATAGAGGATCTTGAACATTAAACTTATAATTAGTTTATTTATGATTGGAATAAGAATTGCATCGTCTTAGGATATTTTGATGATATAGATTTTGATCATTCTAGAAAACCCTATTCAGATTACCTTCATTACACTTAGAGGATCCATGTGTAGAATCCCTCTAGTGGTGATCGAAACATAGTTATTTGATATTTGAAGGACACCTATTAATTTAAGGGTGCTAGTGTAGTGAATCAATCATATTATGTTGTTCATCTTGATTAATATAAATACTCTAAGTTTAAAGGAGTTCTTATCATTCTTGAGAATATGAGAGGAAGAATCCGAGAGAGAGAGAGATAGAGAAAGAGTGAGAGAAGTTTATTGAGCTCAATGATTCTCTATTTTTATTTTTTTATTACTCTATTTACGATTAACCCTACAAAATAGACATAACCATCTATTTATAGATCTAAGGTTTACATTAAAATATTATTTAATTTCATACTATCCATTATATAATATAATAATTCTTAACAAACCTAATATTGAATAATAATAATGATGATAATATTTTTGTGGCATGTGATAACTCATACAATTGATAAATATTATTTACCAACTTACAAATAAACATTCATCTATAGCCATGGTCTTGGTCTGTTCGAATTCCATTGAATTTACTGAATAACCAAATAAATATTTAATTAAATATTTCATTCATCAATAATTAATTGTGATTAATAAAATATGAATAAAATTATTCCTCATTCTTGAGAATAATATTTTTCCATTAATTAAATTTAAATAGAATTTAATCAAGATCAATAGAAACACTTATTGTGTGACCCTATAGGATTATTTATCATTGGAATTAGGTGAGTTTGGATAAATTCCATGATTAATTTCTAGTAATTGGTCAAGGAACCCAAGATAAATAAATTAATTTCACAAATTTGACAACCACATAAGAATACTCACTATGTAATATAATCCATTTTTCACAATATTTGATCAAGAAAGTTTCACACCGATGTCATCAACCTACATTCTTGATACATATTTTTTGAATATCTGAAATAAATTTCATTACACACTAGCCATGGAATTTAATTTGATAGTTATATTTTAATCAAAGGGCTAAGATATTAACTTCTATTAATATGGAAGGGAAAAATACTTCCTCAACATATACATTAATAATATATCAATCATGATGCAACCAATATACCCTACTTCCTACATACATATAGTGTCACTATTTTTGTCAAAAAATCCAAGTGTGTGAGTCATGACATGAATTGATGATAATATTAAAGTATAAGGTCCATGAAACACATTCACATATAGAAATATTTGATAACACTGAAACATGTATAATTCCTAATGGTGGGTCTATTCTCATAATATCTATAATTGGATATTACCAATGTGAAATTCATGAGAAGAATCCTCATCCACGTACGAGTACTCACATCTGACGGTCTACATAATATGTGAGCTATCATAATATATTATCTAAATATAGGAATATTATCATTGAATTTCAAGATTCTCATCATAGTAGGGAATTACTATGATCTTATCAGTGAGATAGATATCATAGGATATTATTAAATCAAATTCATATACAATAATGAAAAATATGTAATAAGATGTTTAATTAATATTCAAATAATGAATATTCATGTAATAAAAGTTTAAAAAATTAGTATTTGGACACCAAATCCAAAATTACTCATGATATGTTCACAAGTATAGCATGTGTGGAGAATTTTTGGGAGATGTTGATGATTTTTTAAATATTAAGTACTTTTCTATATATTGGAAAAAATTTCATTTAGTTAAGAAAGACATGGGATTTAGTGGTTAATATTTTTTATAATTCTGTAAATATTGAAGCCTAAAAGGTCATGGGGATGTATTGTAATGAAATATTTACTTTAATTCATGTAATAATGGGATGATCATATACAAAGTGCAATAGTTGGTATCATTGGAAATATGAAAAGTTTGTGTTTTCAATACCAAATCTGAGAGTGTGGGTCTGGGGCATCACAGTTGGTATCAAAGTAGGGTTAAATAACTTTAAATATTAGGATGTTATTAGTTAATGATATAAATGCCCTCAAGAAGTGATATGTTAATGCTGATCATAATTTCAAAGGTATAGATAAACATTTAGGTCAATTAAGGTAATATTAAAAAATTTTGGGATTGAGATAAGATATCTTTATTAAAAACTCTAGGGATAAGTATTAGGGATAATTCTAAGTATTGGATAACATAATGAAGTTTTAAAAAAATAGAGACTATGTAGTTTCCTAGAAATTACATCCCGATCTAGATATTGGATAGTGGATGTGACTATAGAATATATGAACCTAGGGGTAATCACCTATAAAAAGGATGGTTGATAATTGACTCAATTTTCACTTAGTGTATAATGAGTGGGCCTAAGAATTCACACTTGAATAAAAACTCCCATGGGATATGGTTTTGTTAATCATATTCCCTTTATAATACATTATGAAGGATTTATTATGTTAATTAATTAAGTAAAATAATACGAGAGAACCCAACCTAAAGAAACCTAAATTGAACTATGATAAATTTAGGTTAAAATAAAATCTAGTATAATAATTTTAAAGAGTAAGACATTTTGAGGTTGATTTTTTCATATAATTATCTTAAAATAATTATCTTATGGTGTTAATTTTTCATCAATCATGATTAAATCCTTTTGGTTTTAGTAATGGATGAATCCTAAAGGAACTGAGTTAATAATAGATTCTATGGACAATGCAGAGATTGACATAATTACTAACCAAACAAGATAAGAATTAGAGTGAGAAATCTTGTGGTTATGCCAAATAAACTATCATGTGATTAAAAATGCAATTTTTTTGAGTTTCCAATCACATTGAAAAATAGAATGATAGAGACTTATGGAATTTTGGGTGAGAAATATGATGAAGGAAATAATCTTTAATTCTATACCTATTAAAAGTTTAGGAATAAGTACCAAGGAAAATGTCTTAAATAAATAAAGAGATGTTTTATGTGTGGAAAATGAGGGTAAAAAGAAACTAATTACTGAGTAAAAGTGAGTATCTTAGTGAACATGGTGAAAATAAATAGAGTTCATCTCGAAGTACCATTAATAGTATAATGTCTTAAATTTAAGAAACTTGGACATTATCCTTGTCAATACCCTAATTCAAGGGCTAATAAGAATGATATGCACAAAAAATTTCGAATAAAATGGAAAGCCTATATAACAAAAATTATGAAAATGGGTTCTAAAAACTATATGGAATAAAGAACATAGATTACCCACTTAATAACTATGAGTGTTTTACTAATATCTTATTCAACATACTCTTATATACCTAGAATATTTATTAAAAAAATACAATATACAACTTGATTAATAGATGTTGAATTATTAATAAAAACATCCAATGGTAAGATTATTATATCCCAAGTATATAAATCCAATCTAATATATTTTTATAGGAATGTGATTTCTATAAAATTCTATGTGAAATTTGATGTGATATTAGGAATGGATTGGATCTTTAGACATTGAGGACTTGAAAATTGCCAATATAGAAAAACCATATCTAAAAATCAACCTATAAACTCATATTATTAAAAGGACGACTATAACATTCCTATGAAAAATTACTCCCATTATATTGGGGTATTTAGAACAAATGGTTTAAGGGAAAATCAACATTATTTGTATTCCTATTATGAGGGAAAAGACGAGTTCACTAGTTATACCAAGGATAGTGAGAATGAAACCTCATTATAAATTAAATCAGGAGTCATTTTTATCTTATGAACACCATTACCTATTTCATTAGTTTTGAATAATTAAAATTGCAAGGATGAAATTTATTTAGGGGGTGATGTAACATCCCAAAATTTCACTTTGTATTTTTCTTAAATAAATATTATGTTAATAACTTGTTATATATGAAGAACCAAACTAAAATGATCCATGACATATTAGATGGACATTATTAAGAAATTATATGATGAATAAAACCATTATTAAAAAAATAGATTTTATAAATTAAAATTTCAAATGTTTAGAAGATAAATAATTAATATGATTTAATATTAAAAAAGATTATTCTTTATCAAATAGCTATTCAACATATTAATAAATTAAATCAACAACTTTTAAATGATTATTAGGAAGATACATGATATTAAAATTTACAAAATAATATATTAACATTATTTAAATTATAAATTGGTATGGAATAATATCAAGAACACTTAATGTTCAAAATGGATATTTTTCCTTAAAAGCATGTTTTATTTATATTCTGTATTTTAGTATAAAAAACTAAATTTTTAAATTTTAGAATTTGAATTAGATAAAATAAATATAATTTTTTATTTTATAATTACAAAATTATCTGAGTTATTTTTTTTAATTTTTCTAAAATAATTTATTTTTATTGAATAGTGAAAATAAAGTTTTTACTAAAACCATGGAATTTATGAAACTATCAAGAAGTAGGTACAACTTAAAAACATATTAAATATTTTTTATGGTCAAGTATGCATCTAAGGAGTAAAAATAGAAAATTTTAAATACCATTATGAATTTATAAAACCTATTTTTAACACTTTATGAACTTAAGAAATATTTTCCAATAAAAGAAACTATTTTTGGTCATTTCTTTAAATTAAATATTATTTTGGTAAAAGTTAGTTTTGAATTTATTTAAAATAAAAATAAATTATATATTTTTAATAATATACCAATTTATATAATTGAAATCAATTAAATTGATAATTTTTCAACACATAAAATTTAAGACTAAAAATATATTTATTCTAAAAATAGGTTTTTACGTGTTATATGTGCTAATGTTAAAAATGATTTTTTATTACACATAGAAATTTTAAATGATAAAATGGATTTAATATCTGGAATAATTAGGTATATTATTTAATAAGTTCCACTTTATTTTTAGGATTAAAAAATTAATTACTTTGGTAAAAACTAGTTACCGCGGTAAAAGCCGAAAGGGTAAAAAGGGTAAACCAATGGGTAAAAGTAAAAAAATATTAAAAACATGTTTCTAATTGAGTGTTTGATATTTTTATCCACAAAAAATTATCTATTATTCATTTTTTTTGATTCTACTTAACATGTGAAACATGTGATCTCTTTATATTAAGATGAAATATTTTGAAAAATTCCATTCTCCCCACTTATACAAGGGGCCTCCCACCACCCTTTCAAGACCAGTACCAAAATTTAGTTTCCTATTGAAAATAATCCAATTTAATTCCCATATAATACTATTTTAATTACTTAAGCTTCTAGAAACAATAATATTTTCTAAGTCATTCATTTACAAGGAATCCACCTAGGGAAGCTCAAAGTTCTCGACGTAAGTATTACATTTTCCCAAACATTGTTTATTTTCTGTAATTCCATTTAAAATATATTTCTACAAATATTATATAATGAATTAAGTATTTATATATTTATAAATATATTTATATTTTTTTAATAATCATTAAATACCTTTCCCCTTTTCTATTAATAGAAACAAAAACATCATTCATGTGTTTGTACTAACCACCACCTCTATGAAGTAACTTATTTCATTTTTCATTCAGTTAATTTATTATTTATTAAATAATCATAAAATATGATTAAAAAAATTAAAAATATATATATGATATCATTATTCTTTTATAATAAAGATATCATTCCAATATAAACCACTTTCATAACCATACTCATCCGTTTATTTTAGTATGCCCATGTTTGGGTTGGTCTAACCACCTACCTGAACAATACTATAGAATAATATCATGGATGATTATGAGAAATTAATTAATTATCATATATGATATAATTAAGTAAATACTTATTTTATTTTGATTATGTAATTTTAATATTAATATTAAACTCATTAATTAAGATCCCAACGTCTGTTTGTTAAAAATTACTAAAACATGCTCATAGCTGATTTTATATTTAAGGATAATAACAAAAAAACCATAGAATAGAATTTTTTACATTATAAATAAATAATAATAATCAATTAAATTAAAGTTTTTGTTCCAAGAATGATGAAATTTGTGATAATAATGAATAAAAACATCTTTATTATGTAAATAGTTCAAAATTATCAAGATTACTCACACCTGATATTGAAAATAGATATTAAAAAACTAATATAAATATAGAAATTAATTTTAAATTAAGAAAATAAAAGTTTATATATATTAATAAGAATATAAAATAGGTTATTAAGATAGTTAATTGCTTTTACATGAGATTCAGGTTCTTTGGTGGAAGCCAAAAATTAAGGTAAGGGGTTCTTCATATCAAATTTAATTTCATGAGACATTTTCATATTTCACACCATGATATGAATAATATGGTTTAATTACTAAATAATTAATGTATTTTACCATATTCATTTAATTAATGGGGTTTTGAGATATGTATCAATTTCTTTATTTAAATATATTTCAATTAAAAAGATACCATGTTGTAAGGGTTTTCTACTCAACTCTTTCTGTTGGATTATAATTATTATTCTTGAACTTATTTCTTCCAAGATTGGTTTCTTACACCTTAAAATTTTATTTCATGTTAATTTATATTCCACTATATTATAAAATTATGTTTTAATTAAAATATTATACATTGATTAATTTATTTCTCAAAAAGCATGTTAATGTTGAGAATAATTCCCATCCTCTTTAACGATGGTTTACTATCCCTGTACATATTTCCTTTTCCCATAAATTTTATAAAACTTATTTGGAAACCCTATTATGTATCATTTCATGTGTTCTATATATTTCTATTTTTACACTTTTTAAATAAATATTTTTATTCATTTTACGATGTGGGGTTCCAAAAAAGGTATTTTAAAGTATTAAAAAAGTTTTACCTTCCATGATAATTTTTTTAATTTTCCACTCCATGTTTTATATGGAAAAACTTTATGTATTTTTCATGGATCCATTATTTAATATTATTCATAAAAGTAAATATTTTCTAAGGTTTTACTTCACCTTTTTCAAAATGAAATTTAAATGAGACTCATAATTTCCTATTTTAGGATATTGTTAAACATGTTTTATAACAAATAATTTTTAGATTTAAATTAAATATTCATCTTTATGTTAAAATATTTTTACATCCTTGGGAGTTATGTTTATTGGTTTACCTTATAAATCATCTCATACTATTTTTAGGTGATTCTATTAATGGAAAATCCATTACTATTTGTTTCTTGCTTAATCATCCACTATGTATAAAGGCGATATTTATTAAAATTAATTTTCTATTTTAATACCCTATTTTATATTTATTTTAAGGGAATTTACATATATACCTATACATTGATCTATTTTAGATAATTTTTTATTTAAACTTATACCTATTACTATATATGGTGTTAGTTTGTGGGATGTTTACATAAAAATATTTTTCACATATTCATTGTAGAAATTGATGACTTAACCATATACCATTACTGTATATGGTATTAATTTGATGGATGAATACATAAAAAATATACTACACTTATTTATTGGGGAAATTATTGACTTAACCATATACCATTACTCCATTGAATTCTTGTTTGAGGTATGATTACATATAATTCTATTGCATTTATTAATTTGGGAAATTATTGACTTAAACATATGAGCATTAATCTATACGATGTTATATTAAGGGATGATTACATAGAAATTTATTCCATTTATTTATTGGGGAAATATTTATAATCTATATACTTGTTATTCCAATATAGTTATTTATTGATTACTAAGAAAATTTGGTTATGTATTTTATATTTTATTCATTCCTTTATATGATGAATTCATTGGAATTGATTAGTGATTGGTGGAGGCCTGCAATAGACCCTCTATACATCGATAGGTCTCATTAGATAACCCAACTTGGGTATTTTGGTGTATAACTACTGAAAAAAAATATTTCCTAGACACATGGCCTTGATGGTAAGATAATAATGTCTAAGATCACGATGTATTGTATTAGGAAATAAAAATAGTTGTCTAAAATTATTCATTTCATCATTGAGGGACCCATTATTATTTTCTATGAATTTATTTATTGATATTTTAATAATTCAAATGTTATGATAATTATTTTTTTAATTATGAATTATTTTTATTTTTTTTATTCCTACCATATTATTAATGCTCATATTATGATCATTTATGATCTTTGGTTATTATCACTTATGTTTACCCTTATTTATCATTTGATCTCACACTTATGTTTCCATTTCTATAGGTTATGAAGAAATGAATTAAAAATGATATTTTTAAAAGTATATATTTCATGGAGAATTTTTGGGAGATGTTGAAGAATTATTATGGATTAAGTTGTTTCTTATATAGTGAAAAAATTTCCTTTAGTTTAGAAATACATGGGGTTTATTAGTTAAAATTTTGTTCAAATTATCTAAATCTCAAAACCTAAAAGGTTAAGAGAATGTATTATAATTAAATGTTTAATTTAATTCATTTAATAATGGGATGATCATGTCTAGGGTGCTACAGTCGGTATTGATTATTGTGTGAAAATTATGTTTTTTCAGCACCAGATCCATGAGTGCGGGTCTGAGGCATCACAATTGGTTTCAGAGCTAGGTTTAGATATATTTAGAGATTAATTTTTTATCATTTGAGAATATAAATGTCATAAAGGGGTGATAAGTTAAGGTTGATCATAATTTCAAAGGCATAGATAACACTTTATATTTATTGAGTTAATATTTAATATTTTGGGGATTGAGATAAGATAACTTTATTAAAAAACCTTAGGGATAATTCTTAAGGATAAGTCTATGTATTGGATAACATCTTGAAGTTTTGGTAAAGTAGATATTATGTAGTTTCATAGTAATTAAATCCTTCTGGATACTAGATAATGGATATAGACATGGAACAGATTAACCTAGGGGCAATCACCTAGAAAAAGGTTGGTTAAGCATTGAGTTAATCTTTACTTAGTACATGATGAGTGGGCCAAAGAATTCACACTTTGATAGACACTCCTTAGGATATGATTTGGTTAATAAAATTATATTTACAAGCTATTATGAAGGATTTATTATGTTAATTTATTAGGTAAATGAATATGATAAAAATCAACCTAAGGAACCCTAGATTGAACTAAGATCTATTTAGTTTTAACTGAAATATAATGTAATATTTTTGAATAGTAAAATATTTTGAGGTTTATTTTTTTTGATGTAATTATCTTACAATAATTATCTTATGGTGTTAATTTTTTTATCACTCATGATTAAATAATTTTGGTTTTAGTAATGTATTAGTCCTTAAGGAACCAATTTAATAACAGATTCCATGGACAATGTAGAGATTGTACCAATGAGTAGCCTAAGGGGATAAGAGGTGGAGTAATAAATATTATTATAATACCAAATCATATATCAAAAATTATGAATAAAAACCTGAATATAGTTGAGTTTCCAAACACACTAAATAATAGATGGATGAAGTCTCATCGAAGTTCTGGTGAAAAATATGATGAAGTAAAGAATGTTCAGTTTCCTACATGTAAAACATGTGGGGAGAAATACTAAGGAAAATATCTTAATGAAACTATGAGATGTTTTATGGGTGGAAAAGGAGGGAATAGAGAAACTAAATTCCAAGAAAAATTGAAGATCTTAGTGGACATGGTGAAAGAAAATAGAGTTCATCCAAAGGTACCAATGATAATACAGTGTATTAATTGCGGGGAACTTGGACATTATCCAAGTCAATACTCAAATCAAAGGGATAAAAAGGATGATAAAAACCAGCATATTCCAAGACAAGGGAAATACTATACAACCATAACTATAAAAGTGGCTTCTAAAAATGATATGTAATTAGGAACATAGATCACCCAATCAAGAAATGTGAGTGTTGAAATCATATATTGTTCAACAAACTCTTATATACCTAAAATGTTTAAGGATGTAAAATTACCACCCCAATGAATACATGTTTAATTATTAATAAAAACTTATAATGGAACTATTATTGTATATCAAGTATATAAATCCTTTCTAATAGATATTTATAGGAATGTTCTTCCTATAAAATCATATTAACCTTTCTTTAGTCAAATTTTATGTGATATCAGGAATGAATTGGTTCTCTTAACAAAGAGGTCATGATAATTTACAAGATAAGAAAATAACATCTAAAAATAAACTCAGGACCACATATTAATATAAGGATGACTATAAATTCCTTATGAAAAATTTCTCCCATTATATTGGGGGTATTTATCACAAATGAATAAATAGAAACCTAACATTAGTTATATTCATATTATGAGGAAAAAACGAGTTCACTAGTCATACCAAGGATAATGAGGATGAAACCTCATTAGAAATTAAATCCAGAGCCATATCTATCTTATGGATACTCGTAACTACATTATTAGTTAAGAATAATTAAAATTTGAAGGATTCAATTTATTTAAAGGGGAATATAAGGGCCCGAATTTTCTTTATTTATTTTCCTTAAATAATTATCATTTTAATAGAATTTTTAACATGAAAACTAAACTAAAAAGAGCCACAACATATTTGATGAAAATTATTACAAAATTATAAGATGAATAAAACATATTGTAAATAAAAATATATTAATAAATGAAAATTTCTTACATTTAGAGGATAAATAATTAATATGATTCAATATTAAAAAAGATTGTTCTATCTCAGATAATTGTTTAAAGTGTTAATAAATTAAATAAACCACTTTAAAATGATTATTATGATAATATATGATATTAAATTATATTAAATAATATATTATTATTCTTTATAATTAGAAATTGGAATGGAATAATATCAAGAACATTTAATTTTCAAAAATGACATTTTTCAATAAAATCAGTTTTTCTTTATATTTTGTATTTTCCTTTAAAAAAATTATATTTATAAATTTTAGATTTTTAATTATATAAAACTAATATTTTTTTGAATTTATAATTTCAAAATTATATTATTATTATTTTTTGGAATTTTTCTAAAATAATTTATTTTTGTGAACAATGAAAAATACAATTTTTACTAAAACCATAGCATTTATAACTCTATCAAGAAGTATAAATAACTTAAAAATTTATAAAATATTTTTCATGATCAAAGTTTTATCTAATTATTCCAAATAAACATATTCAAATACCATTATAAATTTATAAAACCTATTTTTAACATTTTATGAACTTAAATATTATTTTCCAATAAAAGAAACTATTTTTAGTCTTTTCTTTTAATTAAATATTAATTTGGTAAAATTAAGATATGTGTTAATTTAAAAGGAAAATAAATTTAAATTTTTAGAATAAAACAATTTATATCACAAAAACAAAATATATTTATAATTTTATCCTACACAAATATTTTAAGCTTAAAAATACACTTTTTCTAAAAACTGGTTTTTTTGCATTACATGTGCTAATGTTAAAATTATTTTTTATTAGATGTTGAAAATTTATATGATAAATGGGATTTAATATTTGTAATCATTAGGTAGAAATTATTTAATAATTACTATTTTATTTTTAGTAATATAATATTAATTACTTAGGTAAAAACTAGTTACTATGGTAAAAACCAAAACAGTAAAAAGGGTTAACCAAAGGATTAAAATGATTAACAAGATAAAAATATGTTTTTAATTGATTTCTTAATGTTTAGGTCTAAAAAAAATTATCTCCACTCCATGATTTTATATTTCTGAGTCTTCTTGGCATGTGAACATGTGCTCTCTTTATATTAAGATAAAATATTTTAAAAAATTCCATTCTCACCACTTATAAATGGAGCCTCTCACCACCCAATCAAGACCACTCAAAAATTTCAGTTTAACCCCAAAAATATACCATATATACTTTCCATATAATCCTTCTTTTCTTACTTGAGCTTCTATATAAACTTTTTGGACCATGTCCTCCCTTTTTAATAAATCCTCTAAGGGAAGTTCAAAGTTCTCAGTGTAAGTATTAACGTTTCTTTAAAACTATTTCTTTTATATCCTAAAATTAAATATTATATAATGGATTTAGTATTTATATAATATATAATATTTTTATACCATGGGAATCATAATTAAACACCTTTCCCCTTCTCTATTAAGAAAAAATAAAATGTCATTCGTGCATTTGTGCGGATTACTTTCACCAAAAAGTAACATATTTCATTTTTCATCTATTTTCCTTATTATTTATCAAAATTTATTCAAATATGATTAAAAACCTTAAAAATATATAAATAATATAATTATGTTTTTGTAATAATTATATTATTCCAAAATAAAACAATTTCATAACCATAATCATCCATTATTTATGGCATATCTATGTTTGGGTCGGTCTAACCACCTATTGGAAAAATTATGTAAAATAATGTCTTGGATGAATATGATAAGATAATTACTAATAAATTATGTTATAAATATGTAAATAATTATTCTATTTTGGTTCTTGAATAGTAACATTAATATTAAACTCATTAATTAATATATCAATGCATGTCTGTTAAAAATAACCAAAACATACTCATCACTCATTTCATATTTAAGGATCATAACCAAAAAAACCATAGAATGAAATTATAACATTATAAATAATTATAAATAATAAATTATATTACATTTTATTATTTTGGAATGATGAAACTTGGGATAATAATCAAGAAAAACACTACCACTATGAAACTAATTCAAAATGTTGAAGATTACTCGCACCTAATATTGAAAATAGATAGTAAATAACTAATGTAAATGGAGAGAATAATTATAAATTAAGTTTATAAAAGTTTATATATATGAATAAGTTTTTGAAATAGGTAAATAAGATAATAATATTTTTGTTTTAATAGAGATTCAAGCACTTTAGTGAAAGTTATAAATTAAGGTAAGGGGTACTTTGTCTCAAATTTAATTTCCTTATAAATTATTCATATTGTAAACCATGATATATCTAATATGGAATGATTAATACCTAATAAATTAATTTTAACATATTAATTTAATTCATGGGGTTTTAATATCCATACCATGTTATTTATTCCAATGAATTTTGATTCAAGGGATACAAAGTTATAATGGGTTTTTATTAACTCAACTGCCTTTGTTGTGTTATAATGCTTCTTATTAGGATTATTTCTTCCAATATTGGTTTCTTACATTATAAAATTTTATTTAATAATACTTTTTATTCCCTTATAGTGTAAAATTATCTTTTAATTAAAAATATTACCTTGATAAATTTATTTCTCAAAAATTATATAATTGTTGAGAATAATTGACATCCTCTTTAGCAATGGCTTCCCCTACTTTCCATATTTTCCATTCTTACCAATATTATATTACTTATTTAGAAATGAAATTATATATTATTTCATGTGGAATTTATATTTCCCTTAACTATTTTTAAAGGAGGTTTTATCATCCTTTTTATGATGTGGGTTTTCAACAAAGGCATTTTAAAGTATTAATTTTTTATTTCGATGATAATTTTTTTTATTATATACTAAAAACTTATTTTAGAAATACTGTATTTATTTTTTCATGGATAAATTATTTAATATCATTGGTAAAATTAAATATTTTAATTTTTTTTACTTTTCCTTTTTCAAAATGACATTTGAAAGTGACTCATAATTTCCTCCTTTACAACATTGTTACAAATGTTTTATAAAAAATAATTTTATTTTTAACTTACTTTTTCCAATTTATGTTAAAATATTTTTACCTCATTTAGAGTAATGTTTCATAGGAAACCTTCTAAATAATCTCATACTATTATATTTTAGGGTATTATGTTCATGGAAAATCCATTACTTCTTTTGTCTTTCCCAATCATCCTCTGTGTATACGTATGATTTTTCTTTTAGTTCCTTTTCTCTATGAATTCCCTATTTTCCATTGAAGGGAATTCACATAAATACCCATACATTGATCTATTAGGATTAAATATTGAATTAACCATATACCCATTACTCTATATGATGTTATTTTGAGGGATGCTTACATAGAAATCTATTCAACTTATTGGTCGAGGTAATTATTGACTTAACCAAATTTCATTACCCCACACAATGTTAGTTCAAGTGATTCTTACATATAAATCTATTCCACTTATTTCTTGGGTGAAATTATTGAACTAACCATATATCATTAATCCATACAAGGTTATTCAGAGGGATTCTTACCTAGAAATCTATTCTATTTATTGATTTTTGAAATTATTGACTTAATCGTATAACTGTTACTCTATACCATGTTAGATTTAGGGATTATTAAATATAAATATATTCCATTTATTGATTTGGGAAATATTTAAAATCTGTATACTTATTATTTCAATATGGAAGTTTATTGATTACTAAGGAAAGTTTGATATGTATTGTATAATTTATTCATTCCTTTATATGATGAATACATTGGATTTAATTAATGATGGATGGGGGACCTTAATATAATCTATATTAATCCATAGGTCTCATTATAAAAACTAGATTGGTTATTTTGGTGTATTCTTACCTAGAAAAATAGTTCTCCTAGACATAGGGCCTTGGAAGTAAGATCATGATGTCTAAGATCATGTTGTCTTAGCTTAGGGAATAAAATTAACTTCATCATATTAAGCATTTCATTATTGAGGAACCGGTTATTATTATACATTATTTTATTTATTGATATGTCAACCATGGATATGTTATGTTTATAATTTCTTTTTATTATGTAATTCTGTTAATTATCTATTACTTCCATTTATTTGTTCTCATATTATGCTCACATATGATCATTTATTATTTTAATTTATGTTTACCATTACGAAGATTTTGAGATCACCCTTATTATGTTTCTATTTCACTAGGTTATGAATAAAATTATCACACATGATATGTCTAGAAGTATATCATGTGTGGAGATTTTGTGGGAGATATTAAAGACTTATTATGGATTAAGGTGTTTCTTATATAGTGGAAAAAATTCCCTTTAATTGAGAAATGCATGGGATTTATTAGTTAAAATTTTACCGCAATTGTGTAAATATCAAAATCTAAAAGGTTGTGGGAATGTATTATAATGAAATATTTACTTTAAGTCATGTAATTATATGATGTTCATGTATGGTGAACTATAATTGGTATCAAATCTACTATGAAAAGTATGTGTTTTTGGCACTAGATCCATAAGTATGGGTTTAGAGAATTACATTTTTCTCATGTTTAAATAAATAAATAAATTAGTTATTTATTTATTCCCTTATTTATTCATATAAATTTTTTATGTTTTGAATTGTGATGTATGCTTTAGTTTATGTTTTTAAACTAATTCTAAGTTATCATACGTGCATATAAGAAGTTATATTCTTGGTATGATAATTGATTTAGTATCTTTTTACATTTAATTTCACTTGTATTAGGTAATTAGATTGAATTAAGTTTTTAATGGTGATTTATAAATATTAGGTATTAGAGTTATTATGGAATTATGATCTCTATAGAGTAAAGTATACCTAGGTAGTTGGAATCTAGGGCAGACTGTTCAATAATAGAGAGGCTTATTCCTTGTCTATAAAACTAATAGATGACTATCCTTAGCTCAAAGATTACTCATATATAGGTTACTAATTTTATATAACTCTAAAATTTAATATGAAAATGATTCATATAATTTAATAGTGGGATGCATGTGGATATACATAAATATAGTTGTATTTTAATTTGGTTTAGTAACACAAGCTATGAGTTGTGTAAAGAGCTACACTTAAATATGATTTAATCATATTGATTTAGTGTAAAAGTAATAGGATTAAAAATTAAAACAATTAGAAGCATGAATATATGTAAAGGGAATATATGATATGGTGAGATTAAACCCCCTTTAAAATTATAAGTGTTAAATTCCTTCCAAAGAAACACTTGTCAAGACTTTGATCATCTAACTGAGTAGGTCATGAAAAATCCATGTGTCCCTAGATTATTTTGTGTAAGGGGAAAAAGTAATGGGTGAACCTAATAGGATTAAGTGCTTATTATTGTTATTTAATTTTTATTACATTTATAGAAAATAAAATTTGGGGTGTAAAAGTATAAAATGAAATAAAATAAGTGTAAACATAAAAACGATAATATTAAGGGTCTACTAATCACATAAAAAAAATTCTAGAAAAAAATTGGTTTTAAAACAAATGATTGATTTAGTTATCTATTAAATACTTGTATTTCTTTTAAAAACATAAGAAAAATAATTATGTATTTAATGGTTTTTATATACCATAAAAATTGTTATCATTATGAAGAATATAATATACACCATACTATTATGAATTACTATATCACATATTTCAATACTTAATTTTTGAGAATACAAATCAAACATTAAGATAAAAAAAGAATCCATAAAAGTTCTATAAATAGATATAGATTGGGGGTTTAAACAAATTTTTTAGAGACCCTAATAAAATTAGGTTACCATAGGAATAGATTTGAGTTTATCCAAATGATGGAATTTAGAAAAGTTTTGTCCACTCAACTATCCAAGATTCAAATATGATATGATTGGGATGATTCCCTACCTAAATATCCAGGTGATGAAGAAATGATAAAGAAACCCAGTGATTAGTGAAATATGGATATTTCCCTAATAATAAATAGGATTAATTTAAAAGGGATCATTATTTTAGTGTGAGAGCATTTAATAAAAGTCCCTATTAAATATTTTTAAAACATGATACTCATATTATAAAAGCTTCTATTATAGATAATAACATCATCATATTGAAAATTTACTTTTGAATCAATCTTATATAAAGAATAATATCATTTTAAGAAAATAATAAGACTATTATCTTAATAAATATTCTTAAGTAAAAGTATACATGTTATTAAAACTCCAAAAATAAATGAACTACTAATGTTATCTAGCACGTGAATCTAGATACTCATGAGAAGTATAAAATGATTGAATTATTTATTAAAGGTATTTGATGAAAAATGACCTAAGTAACTTTAGTATCCACTCCTATACTCAATATGATTGAGTATTCCAATGACTAGGTGAGATCTAAGATATCCTTTAAGGCTTATTTTGGTTGTGGAATCCATTATTTTTGAAATTTTATTATTATATTAACGAGTTATTAAAAATTTTACCCAATATTATAAAAATTTTTAGGATAGATTATCTAATCTTATTATTTCTAGGTTCTAGTACTGTATAGAAAATATAAGTGGGTAAAACTTCAAACTAGAATAAGAAAGGTTATTTGGAGAGTCCAATAAATTTTCTTTAGGTTGAAAGTCATGGTTATTAAAACATAGTTTTATTATTAAGAAAGAGTAATATTTTTCTATGTTGGAATTTTACAAGACACCTTAATGGGTTTGTGAAATTTCATGGAATTTCTATGTTATGTATCAATGTTATAAAAATCATTTCTTCAGTTTTAGGGGTATATGATACAATGTTTATACTTTACAACTGTTATAAATATAAATAATCTCAAAATAAATGGAATAATTGATAAATATAGTAGTTTGTATTCAAGTGATGAATCAAAGGGTTTATATATAAAATATTTTAATATAAAGGAATATATCATGATCCAATGGATCAAAGTAATTGGTTTATATCTTTATATAATTTCTATTATGGGGTTATCAAAGTCATTTACTATCAAAGAGTTTTTATGAATAATATGAGATGTTATAAATGGTTTATGATTCATTTAATTCTATATCATACATGAGAATATGATAATGATCAAAATATTTTATCCAGGATAAAAGTGTTTATCTGGTTATTTAAATATCAGTAATTGAGATTCCAAAACCACTAGGGGAATATTTTAAAGAATATAATCTTCTTTTAAAAAGTAATCTAAAAAAATAGAATACCATATATGATATACACTAATATTTTTCTTATTAAATATTCTCACTATGTAAATAAGAGTTATTTACTTAACACAAAAGAGGTTTTGTAACATATAAATATATTTTGAATATAATATTGAGTATAAAAGGCTAGTGGGAGTATGTTTGGACTTATAGAAGTTCAATTTTAACAAATAAAATATTACCCTAGTTTATAAAGTGAATTTTACTTTATATCCTAAAGAAATTTAGGATATTTCAATAAAGAAAATTTTAAAATTTTATACTTAGTTATCTTAATAAAGTGCATATCATTATATACTAATGTAGTTTAGGATATGTTAGTAAAGTTATAATGTAAATGGTTACATTATTTACCAAAATATTTCAATGAAAAGTTTGGTGGAAAGGGTTCTAGTAATGATGATGATATACTTAGAAAGCGTTTTGAGTAGACAAAATAAGCTATTAACATCATAACAACTGATTTTGTGAATTTAAGGGGTTTTAATATTTTTAGTGAGTTAAACATTAGGAATTTGATTCTTAAATATCTCCATTATTCAATCTATATTACTTTATATATGTTACTCACTAAAGAGTTTAGAGATAGGATTCTATCATATGTTCATATAGATATGTGGTATGAATTATATAGTGATGCAATGAGTTTAAAAAAACCCTTAAAAGTGAAGAAAATAAAAGAATAATTCAACAGTATATCATATATGATATTTTAGATATAAACTTATGCTTGATTTTTTAAGTATTATTAAAGGATTTTTATAATATAAAACTTATCATGTTATACAAAAATAAATATCTACTTTATCATTATTTCACATTATATATATATATATAAATTTTGTGATGTGGAATGATAATTTACCTCTCAAAGTATGAATTTGAGTTATCCCTATTAAATGTTTATCATTGAGTATTGTAGTGTACATGGATTGGTTAGATTTCACTGGGGGGGGGGGTGAATTAGTGTTACCCTTAGGTTATGAATTTTTCTCCTTTGAAATTCAATCTCATGAACTGGTTAAAATTCTCAATCCACTTAATGATTTCTCATAGCCTCACCTTCATGTGCAGTAATAAACAATAGAGAGAAACAAAAAATATTTACAAGATTCAACATAAATGACTAATTATTAATGTAACCAATTAATAACATAGTTATAGATTCTTCACTATTCTCAGAAGTGAATATTCCTGGTTAGAAATGTTAGTTACAATCACTTTATAAATTAGTTATACACCCCAATTGATCATTTTCTATGATTTATTAGACACACCAATTATAAGACTCAGGTAACTAGTTAGATACCCAAACTAAAATTTTCTTAAATTCTTATTTAGAGATTACTTACACAAGAACTTATACAGTTTTGGTCTTGAGACTCTTCTAGATTTGTTGCAATATGGATTGTACTCAAACTTTTAATACTCGGGCATACAAGTTTCTTCTTCTTCAAAAGTATCTCACATTAAAACTCTTTATCTATTTGATAAATAGATGCATCATGATTCTCAAATTATTCTTACAAAAAATATATAAAATCTATCTATTTTCTAAAGAACTCATCAAACCTTTTATACTAATAGATATTTTATAAAATTTATGTATTATAGAAAAAAAAACATATCTCTTTTTTCTCAATTTATTTTAACTTGAAATATTTATGTGTAAAATAATTATAATAATTATAGTATCAGTTTCTTTTTTCACTTAATTCTTTTTTTCCTCCACAATATCTGCACATTTTTATCCATTCTATCTATTTTATGTTATAGTGAATATGTTACAAAATTTGACCACCCACAATCTCCATAAATGCATCATGGCACAAATCATATGACCACTCTATGATCTTTATAAATGAATCATATATAAAATAATCTAACCAATATAGAATATCTATAAATTTATTTTTACTTATTAAAAAAACCATCCTTTAAAATATATAATTTATTTTACAAATCCTCATTTAAAAATCCTGTATACATGGGTACCATTTATTTTTATGATATTTAAAAACCTATACTTTATATAGACCCCAATTTCTAGCTTTTACAATCAACCCACTAAAAATTGAACATTGATACATGAATCATTACATCATACATTCATCTATATGAGATATTAGGTTACATATAAAATATGATATGTGGATCTCTCCTGAAAACGGTTACATTAAACTTTGGGTATGTAGAATAATAGCTATGTGAAACTTTGGTTATGTAGAAAACCTCTATTTGAATTATCTATTTATCATTTAGCTATATATTCCTATTCTACAAATAGATTCATAGAAAAATAGTTATGTAGATAAAACGATTATATAGTTCACTTCTTGAAATGAGTATGTAGAAATTAGGGTTTGTGAATAAACTGACTAAATGGTTTCCTTCTGAAAATGTCTACATATATCTGCACTCAAAACAGTTATTTCAAAGCCTTCAAGAAATCATCTATGTAGTTTAATTTCATCCAAAAAATTTATTTTATTTTATCCTTCATTCAATTTTTGTGAATGAATGTGTAACTACATGCATTTATCATTTAAATCTTTCATATGTAATAAATTCAGTATTTAACTTCATCTGAATTCCCAGCTTCATCGGGAAATGATGTGGATCAGGATTATTCTGCTCATGCCTGTCTGATTCATGAAAAACGTGTAAAACATGTATATTAGACTCATCATGCTATTAAGAAGTTGATTAAACCTTCTCAAATGTGTTTGAGGCTTTATTACTTAATTTTAATAACTTTATAAATAACAGATTGACTACATGCTTCTCAACCCTTTAATTTCATGGGTAGAAGATGATCCCAAAAGTGATTGAACATATTAGAATGGTTGGATCAAATGGTTGATGTTATTTTCATAACATTTTAAATTCATGAATTGTAAAATGCATCTTGTGCCCCACATCAAACATCATCATGGTTGAGTTATGATATATATGATAACACATTCCTTCAGCACTTTGAGATGATATCCAAGTTCAGTATTCACAACACTTCACACACCTGGGCTTCACATGCTGCACCTTCTAATGGTATCCCAACTTCCCACATATGCTCTCTCACCTATTCACATCCTTGTGGACCCAATTTAGCCCACTATAATCACTATGCTTCATCCCACCATGATGGATGGCCCTAGATGGCTCCCATTCATGATTGATCCTTACTCCCACAAAAGCATGGTTGAGCTGGCCTAGCTGGTTGTCTTGGATGGACACTTTTTTGTTAAATCCACCTATTGAACAGTGAGGCAAAAATCACATATAAATATAACAACACATGTAATTCTAAAATTTAGTTAGGAATATTAAATCCTTGTCCTCATACAATAATATTTAAATTTCATGGTCTCTTCAATTCCTCTTCCTTTTAATTTTGGAATATTAACTCCAAAGATCTCTTAAACATATTTTATATTATGGTAATCATCGTTCACTTCATCAAAGAAATTTTGGATATGTCTTTAAGATTTAAGATTAGTTAAAATAATCATAATTTTTTATGTAGAATTGTTCAAACATGACGTCCAATTCCATTAAAATAATCCATAACAATTCTCTAATAATTACCACTTCATCACAACTTTCCACACATATTGAACTAATCATAATTCTTAAAGACTTTTGTAAACAATTATCCATAAAAATGTGATGATTATTTGAACTAATCATAATGCTTAAATACTTTTGTAAACAAAATTTGATGAAGTGAACAATAATTACCAAAATAGAGAAGATGTTGAAGAGCTCTTCAGAATTAATATTCCAAAATTAAAAGGAAGATTAATTTAAGAGACCATAAAATGTAAATATTACTACATGAAGCTAAGGATTCCATATTCCTAAATAGATTTTATAAGTCTATGTACTGTTATCTTCATATCTGATTTTTGAATATCTGGTTATTATAGGGATTTAAGAAAAAAGTGTCCATCAAAGCTAACCAGCTGAGGCAACTTGACCATGCCTTTGTGGAACCAAGGATCAACCAAGAATGGGAGGAATATAGGGAAATCCAACATGTAAGTAGGAGGCATAATGAGTATAGTGAGGCACATTGGGATAACAAGGATGCATACAGATGAAATCATGCAAGTGGGACAATAAAAGAAGGCATGACCTATGAATCCCAAGTGTGTGAAGCATTGTGGGTGATGAACTCCACTGCCAGCTTAAAGTGATGAAGGAATGAATTGTCATATACAGTTCCACTCAACTGGGATGAAGTTAAATGTGCTACATGGGATGCATTGCAATTTTCATGTGTTTAAAATGTTATCCAAATAACATCAATCATCTGATCCAACCATTCTGACCTGTTTGATAACTTCAGGGACCATCTTCTAGTTTTGGGCATTTTAATGTTCCACAGTGTATAGTTAATATTCTATTTATGAAGCTGTGAAGAGAAAGTACCAAATTATGTTACACATTTTAGAATTCTACATCGACTTCCTGATAACTATGTGAGTTTGAAATACATGTTGTACATGATTTTTATGCATTTAACATGCACAAATAGAATAATTATAAGTCACATCATCGCCTGATGAAGTTAGGAATTAAGATGAAGTTAAATTCCATATTTATTACACATGAAAGATCAATGTGATAAATTCATGCAATTATCATTTGTTGCATGAAAATCCGATAAAAGAGAAAATCAAATGAATGATATAGACAAGATTAAACTACGAAGATGATTTTTTGAAGGCTTTCATGTAACTGTTTTTAGTGTAAAAAGACATATCCATTTATAGAAGGAAACCATATAGTTGGTTTATTCACATACTTGAATTAATACATACTTATTTATATAAGAAAAATATGTAACCGGTTTATCTACATAACCATTTTTATGTATCTATTTACAAAAGAAGACTACATAGCTGAATACTGAAGAGATAACTCTTGTATCCATTTTTCTATGTAACCAAAGTTTCACCTATCCATTTTTATACATAAACAAACTTTTATGTAACCATTTTCTAAATAAATCTACATAGATGATTTTATATGTAACCAAATATACCACATAGCTGAATGCATGAAGGAATTGTTAACATGTCAGTTTACAATTTGTAGTGGTTTGATTATCAAAGTGATAAATGAGAGTCTATATAAATCGTAGGTTTTTAAATATCGTATAAATAAATTGTACCCGAGTCTTAGAGATGTTTAAATGATTATTTGTAAAATTAGTTATATATTTTAAAGGATTATTTTATTAAATTGTAAAATGAAATCTTATAGAGATCATGGAGTGGTCAGATGTTTTGTTCAATGGTTCATTTATAGGGATCATGACTTAGTTAGATGATTCGTGCCATAATTCATTTATGGAGATCATGGGGTGGTCATGATTTCTATCCCATTTTCTAAAATATAAAATATAAAGAATATAAATAAATGTGTAGATATCATGGTGGAATAAATAATTACATGAAAAAAAGAAATCGACACTACAATTGATATAATTATTATACACATATATTTTGTAGGTTAAAAAAAGTGAGAAAAAAGAAAGTTTTTTAGTGTTGTTTCTCCTATATGGAACTTTGAGAGAATATTTTATGGTATCCAAAGTAGTATTAGTTTATTAGAAAATATATAGATCTTACATCTAGTGTGAAAGAATAATTTGAGAAGCCTGATATATTTTTGTATCAAAGAGAGAAAGAGTTTGATGGTGAGAGACTTTTAAAGAAGTAGAAACTTGTGTGTATAACTACTCAAAGATTGAGAAGAATATATATTGCAAAAATATAGAAGGATCATTGAGACTAGTACTAGAAAGTTCTGGAGTAATTAATATTTAGATCAACATTGAAGAAGCTTATAGCTTGGGTGTCTAACTGGCTACTAGAGGCTTATGATTGGGGTGTCTAACCAATCAGAGAAGTCGAACAATTGGGGGTGTCTAACTAATCATTAAAGAGATTGTAATTAGGGTGTCTAACCAGTAGTATTCACTTGTGAGCATAGTGAAGAATATGTAACTTGGAGGGGATAACTGGTTATTATATGAAGTATGTCATTATACCAAACCATGTAAATACTATGCCTATTGTTTATTAATGTATGCGAAGGTGAGGTTGTGATAAATCATTATGTGGATAAAGAACATTAACCTATTCAAGAGGTTGAATTTAAAAAGATAAAAATTCATAAAATGAGGGTACCACTAATTCACCCCCTTCTCAGTGGCACTTGACCGGTCCTTGGACACTATAATTGGTATTAGAAAAGGATACCTCTAAAGATCTAAAGTTTTTACTTGATTGTTTTTAATAGATTTTATGAAGTTATGATTTTATGAAGTGTTTTAGTTTCTTGATATGGAGAAATATGATGTTACATATGAGGATAAAAATTTATATATTTCTTCCAAGACTAATAAAAATTTAAATAAAAGAGGGGAAAGGTGTTTGAAGAAGAATAAAAAAGTTAATAGAGAAACACCACTAGCTGAAGGTAATCAGAGTGGTATAAGTAGTAATTATTCTCTTTATTATTCTTCTTCTAATAAATCATGTTCAAGAAGTGATGAAAATTAATCACTCAATGGTCTTCATTCTAAATTCAATGAACATCAAATTAAAGTTCCAAATAAGTGGTTAGATGTATTTTTGGTACAATTTGAGGAATTATTTTTGATAAAGCATAATTAGAAGCATAAGTTGAAGAACTAGAATATGAACTAAGTAAGAAGTTCAAAAAATATATCAATCTCATGGACCTGATGGAATAAAGGGAGAAATATATTATTCATACTGAAGAAGAATCACAAAGTTATTCCTATGAGAAATTTGTTTTTTATATTTTTTATAGAATCCTTCGATGAACTTAAAAAAATTCACAATGTTTCTATTTATTTCAAGAATGCTCAATTAGATATCAAATTCAAGAGGATAAAGGATCTTGAATCATTATTACAAGAAATTTCTTCATTTCTTGAAGTGGGTATTGATAATACGAGGAAGGACCGTGAAGATTGAATGGCATTTACTGAAGATCAAGAGAATTCCTTCACTATGAGATGTCTTGAATTTGAAATAAAATTTTCCAATCTTGAAAAGACTCTTGTTGAGACTTCAAAAGATAAAAAATATATTTTTTATGCCACACAACATTCTTTGGAGGATTATACTGACATAGGTCCACCATAAAAGGTCAAGAAGATATTTACCACATATAGAGATCTTTCCCAAGATTCTGTGAAGAATGAGGTACCATCCATATAATAACATAATAATTTTTCTAAATCTCTTTATAAAAAAAGTGCATAATTACATAAACAATTTGTAAAAATATGGATGAGGATAAATGAAGAAGAAACTACCACCATGTTTATGGTGTATAGAAGAAGATATAGAAGTGATGATTCCTAAAAAGAATCCCAATAGGAGGCAATGAAGACCCAAAAGCATTATGATAGAAATTTTGGACTGAATACTAAAAATAAAATAAGATCAAGGATTTTGGGTCAATGTTATTAGGTCCTGAAGTGGTGATGGAAATGGATATATTTTACTTTAAATATTAAATTTAATTTTTATGCTATTCATTTCTCTTAAGAACAGTATCAAAATTTATTATTTCATCTTTATAGAATTTAGACATGAAATCAACCTGCCTCTTTAATTTATCTTTTTTAGAAAGATAATTTTTTTATATTTTATTATTTTATTTCCAGATAAATATGAGTAGAATTTTTGTCATTCTAGATAGATTTATTCATATTTTCACTCTCCTTAATAACATACTTATACCGTCTCTTAATATTATTATATAAAACAGTTACTTTTTTAACTTCATGTTCAAGTATATAAACTTATTTAAGAAATTACTCAACAATAGTTTTTTTTCGGATTCAGATTCAGAAGATGAATAATAAGTAGTGTCATTTACTTGATTTTAAGAATCCTTTAAGGTTAAGTTTTTCACATCATTTTTAGAACCAAATTCTTCATAACTTATTGAATCCTCAGTGAAATTCCATTCAGATACAATTTCCTTCTTTTGTTTCTTGTATTGATTTTACTTTTTTTCCTTATTTAGTCTTGGGAAATCAGGCTTGATGTTCTCCCTTTTCCTACACTCAAAAAATACACCTTGATCATCACTAGAAATGAAATTAACTTTCTTCTTATCCTTGTAGTCATCCTTAGGATAGAATTTCCAAAATCTCCTTTAGTAACTCAGCTTCTTTATATATACACCTTTCATAACATATGAAGTATCATTACTATAACTACTCTGTAACTCATAATCAGAAGATTAAGTAGATATAATTGATTTAAAATCAATCCCATTCTTCTTTGAATTATATTCTTCAACAATATTTTTAAGATCTAACTCATATTGTAAGAATGATCCAATAATCTCATAAAGTTTATATTCCTTGATATTATTCATTTCATCAATAACATCCTTTTTTATAATGAAACATCTTAGGATATTCTCTAATTACTATTTCAACAAGAAAAATATTTTCAAATGTTTCTCCCAATGAGATAATAATATATAAAATACTATTAAATATATGAAACATTTTATAGAAAATTTCACCTTCTCCAATATTAAATTCTTGATATTCATCTCTTATCATACCCAAGTTATTTATAACAAGCTTATATGAGACAAAATATGTAAATTGTAGAATTTTACAGAAGTCATGAGCAATTTTTCATGCTGAAACATTACTATACACATTTTTATTTATTTCACAATATAAGATATTAATCACCATGTAATTATAACATAACTTATCACATAATTACTAAATAATGATTTAGGTTCACCTTATGGAAGCTTTTATGACTTTTCCTTGACTATATGATGATTAATTCTAAATTTCTTCAAGAATGATACCATATTAGATTGAAATATCCATAATCAATAACATTGAAATGATGCGTTTTTAAGGTATCCATCCATAATTTTAACTAGTTCCTTCCATCTAAAATATATTTTTTCCTCCTAATAGTTATGTTGGAAAGTGTTTAGTAAAAATGAAAAATAAATCCAGGGATCTGGAGTTAAGATAACAATATAGCTAATAGGTGGTGAATTGTCATTTTTAAAAATAAATTAATGAATTTAGTCTTTATGTAAGAATTATTAAAGTTAGTTCAGTGGAAATAAAAGAAAATGAACATAAGTTTTTTTTTATAATAGTTCATACCTAAATGATCCTAGTATAAACATCACCCCTCTCATTAATTGAGAGTGATGGAACCCACTATAACTACTAAAATGGAACCTTACAATGATTTTACCACATGAAGTCACAACCCAATTACACAAAATTTTCCCCCTAGAGGATTAAACCTAAATATAATTTTCCTTTTCCCATATGAAGGCACAACCCAAATAGCCTACGCTTTCCCCCTAGAGGAATAACCTAATGCTTGACTTTTGTTTGGGTGTCACATCCCAATTACCTACCATTTAATGGGTATTATAAAACTTTAAAATTTTTCACAAAGAAGAAGAACATGAAGAAGTAAAAAAAACAGAACTAGATGAATAATTCACTATTTGAGAGTCAAGGTAGAAAAAAATTACCCAACAGTAAAGGATAAAACCATTTTAGTTCATTGGGGAGCAATATTCAATCACTAAAATAATATAGCACTTATACAGTTTAATAATATTCTAAACCTCATGTATATTGCACTGGTTCTATCCAATCTATCTATCTCGCGTTCCATTTTTCATAGAATTATTTAAAATTGAAATCTATTTCTTATTTATTTTTTCAATTAACTAATTTTTAGTTATACATGTTCATTTCCTAGGTAAATATCCACATATAAATCTTTCATAAATAGAAAATAGGTTTCTTATATATTTTCCTTGATATACTGTAAAATAAATAAAAACTATAATGTGGAACTAATTAGAATAATTAATATAGTATTAAATAAAAAGAATCAATATCCTTGGAATAACCCTGATAATAATCAAGATTGACCCTACATATTTTAGTTTATTTGAATTTGGATATTTTGATTCCCAAAATTTCAGCGTGAATATCAACACATGATAAATCCCATGCTAATTTCATTTAATTCATCATAAAATAGTTTAAAAACTATTTTATAAGATTATAAATAATTAATGAGTAATTATAGAATAAATAAAAAACTAACTATATCTATAATGAACTTTCAGTAAATTGAAATGTCAAGTATAATGTAAAAGAGCGAATATTTCCAGAATTTATAATATCCTATTGAAATTAAAAAACCATGTTGTAAAATTCACATAAGGTATTTTAAAATAGTTTAATCTATATAAGTGATATATGTAATATAATTCATGTAGCCATTTTAGGTATTTAATTTCATGTAGTTGATTTTTGAAATTTGTAAATAGCCTAACTTATATAATTTCATACTTAAATACAGACCTTCTAAACAACAAAATTTGATTTAGATCTAGTTAAATTATATTCATATAATTTAATTATATTTTTAAATAATAAAAAATCAACTTAATAATATATATATATATATATATATATATATATATATATATATATCATGCACTCATCAAATTACTATAGCAAACGAGTTCTAGAAAACTGCATAATTCAGAATGAAAACATGCAGTGATTTTTAACCTAATTTTGAATATTATAGAAATTTATTAAGAACTTTATGAATTATAATTAAATATATATAATTTTTTCAATATTTCTAAATCAATAAGAATCAATCAATTTGGATTCATCTAGACCATGTTATGCCCAAAATATAGAAGGTAACCGATTCTATGAAATCGGCCCCATTGATTCACATTTGGCTAAATGGATTCTTATTTGGATTTGTGGTGAACAATAAAATAGATATTTGGGAACAGTAAAATTCCTTTCCAAATAATATTTAAGGGTCCAAAATGAATTATTTATCCTAGTAACTAAACTTGAAACTTGTATAACATGTTATGACCAATCAAAACATGAAATTTAAAAATATTTTAAGAAAAGAAATATTATTATATAATCAAACTTAAGAATAATTTAATAAATAAAAAATTAATAATTTTAAGTAATATAAGAGAAATAAAAAAATATTTTTAATTATAAAAATATAAATTGGTTTAAGTATCCACTCAACAAATGTTGGTGTTAAAATAGATTTGGATATTGCACATTGTATTTTTGGTACAATCCTTTAAATTATTTAACAAAAAGGAAGCCCATATCAATTGGGAGACATATAGAGAAGAATATGAAATAATCATAGACTAATAAAAATACATCAGGATAAAATATATTTTAGTTTCTTGATTATATCTATGATGTTTGCAATAAATGGGGTTACAAAAGTGATGTATGTACATCTCAATATATATCAAGAAGGAATGGGAAGAGAAGGCCAAAGGAGAAAAAAGAGTCATCCTTGGATAAAACCCTGAAAAATATTGAAAATAAAATTACCACCAAGAATATTTAGAAGAATCCATCCTTGGACACAATGAATAATCAAAATTAGATATAAATCAAGTCCAAGAAGTTTATAAGTTGTGATAAATTTAAAAAGAAATACTTGAAGAAAGGCACTCATGTAGAGACATGTGAAAACTTTTAAAAAGATTATTAAAATTCAAAAATACATTCTTTTGATTTTTTTAGATGATATAGAGAGAGTAAGAAATATATAAGAATCATATGAAAAGACTATTTCTAAAGGTGAACTGAATATTCCTTATGAAAAAGATGAATTTCATGAGAGATTTTCAATAAAAAATAACTTTCATGTTAAAGAAGTTTAGTGTAAGAGATGTAATAATATTGGAAATAATTCAATAAGATGTTTTACCCCATTTCTAGAATAAGAATAATCCTTAAAGAGAATGATGTTTTTATCTAGAGATGCATATGATTTAATGGATAAAGAGAGAAAAACCGTCTCACACAATGAAATGGTAGGTGTGATAAGATCCATGCCACCAAAGGATAAACTAGATTTGAAAATCAGATGTGGGAGTATGAATACCAGAGAAAGTGGAGAAAATTTGTTGATAAAACCATAGAAACATTATAGTTCACATTAAGGAACAAGTAGATCCACCTTATTTCATTATATATTTTGTGTATTGTATTTATGCTTACAATGAAAGAAATTGAAGGTGAAACAAGTTCCAAGGGGAATAACCTAATATGTTGTGAGTACTTTAATATAACATCTTAGTTTGATCTTATATTTGGTATTATAAATAATAATCATTGATTAAGATAATCCTCTGTGAAGTTGTGAAAGCTGTCAAAATTGGGCAGTCACATAAAAAATTCCATTTCGATGTTCTCTCATAATGATACTTCAAGAAATAAATTCTTGAATAGATTCACCATAATGAATATATTGATGAGTTTTTCCCCTAAGGGGGAGCCAAGTTAATAAAAGAGGCTTCCAAAAAATTTTAATATGAATTTATAATTTTCTATAAAACCTGGTAAAGTTGGAATTTGAGGTATTCCTGTCACACCATCAACCCCTATTCTTAATTTTATTAAATTTACCAATTAAGGGGGAGTTTTGGTCATCAATACATGAGAAAAATGGTAAGTTACATGACTTATACATGAACTATTTTGATGGTTTATTGAAATTAATTCATGTTACATGATTCTTTTAAAGGAATATGTTTTTTATACATCTTATATTTGAGAAATAAGTTTTTCTGAGCATGATTTCACATTATTGGAATTCTATGGACAACATGGACAACTTTTGTTGTATCTATCTTATTTTCTGCACTAGTTTATCCCATATAGACTTAGATTTGATTAATTGAAGGATATTTGATAAGAGAACCATGTGATATATTCCCTCAATTATAAGTGTTAAAACAATAATCTATTAAGGGAGGATAACATGTTTTTGAGAATATGAGATGAGAATACCCCACTAACTGTTTATATTTTCTTATCAATAAGGGGGATACAATTTGGAGTAAAAATATTGAATTTTATGATGTGAATGGATATTGACACATAATTGAAAAAAATAAAGCACTTGGGTTAAAAAAAGTATTATAATTCATGATGAAATATTAAGTTTATAAAATGAACTAAAACTTCTTTTTTTTTTCATTTTCAAATAAGTCACTTTTTAGGTTAGTGAGAACCGAACAAGCAATGAGAACCATAGGCGGGTTGGCTTTGGAACCACACCCAAGTCCAGACCCGCCCAAAAGAGAAACCAGGCAACAAAAACAAAAATCAATTCAAGGAAAAGTGAGAACCATGAAAATAAAAACCATTGGTGGGATAGGAAAAGAACCTTGTCCAGGACCAGATCCACTAAAAAAAACACCTCAACACATAGAACCAACAAGATATAACTTAGAAAGTTCAATCATCACCATGACCACCTGTAAAATCCAAAGAATCATAGAATCCATCGAACCCAATCAAATTGGGGTTGTGCACGATGGAATATGATGCAATGGTAGAGGGAATCAAGAAAATGAAGAATTATCCAAGTGCAAAGCACTTCAACATCGACAATAGCAACAAACTGGTCCCAAGATGAAGAGTTGGCATCTGTGAAAGTGCCTGCATGCGTCCCGCACCGCTGCTGCCAAAATAAACCCTACCCGATGATCCTTCACATTAGAAGAGATGACCCCGAGTCGAAGAATAAGAGAACCAACACAACAGACCATGACCGAAACAGGACTGAATTGAACACCAGATAAGGAAAAGAGCCTGCGACATCACTTCCGTGGAAGACAACTCTTTTGGGAAATCATCGTTGGGAATCCTGCTATCGGGGAGTAGGGTTGACGTCGCCAGCGGGATCCAAGATGTATAAATAATGTGGGTCATCAGATCACACACACAAGGGTGAATCCGAGAACAAGGACAAGCGGCGGTGGACTTAGCTGCCTGAAAGCACTCCCCTAGTGAATGCGCACACCACCATACATAGGATCTGGGGGTCGAAGGGCGTGCCCGATGGAAACGGCCTTACGACGATGGGATCCAAAAGAAAGGTTGATGCGATCAGCGCCGCTCGGGGAGGAGTCATGGAAAGTTCCTCACGGGGAGGTCGCGGGGTCATTGTCGGCAACAGGAACAGGGGGGTGGCTGCTGGGACAGGATCCTGACCTGATCCTGTCTCAGTTGAAGCCGGCAGTGGGCGTGATGAAGGTGGTTCAAACCCTAGGAATTGGAACCCTAGGTCGCCGCGGGGAGATCTCTCATGCAATGCCCCTTACGGGCCCATCAGCTTCAAATATTAAGTTTATAATGAGTACGAATCATGTATATGGATAAAGAATATATTCATGAGATACAAAACATAGTTTATTCATTGGATGACCCAAACATTATACAACATGGAGTGTCATACACTATGTATTTGATATACTAGGTGTGAATTGTTCATATTTTAAGTCCCCAATACATGAGGTTGGTGAGATATCTAAGATGATAGATTTAATACATTGATACCTTTCTTATAAAAATATTAATTCATATCTAATTAGGGGGTGGTTGGGTATATTGCTGATGTTGTCATCAGTTGGAGCATAACCAAGATGATATTTTTACTCTTATATGATGATTATAGTATTTGGTCCCTTGATTGAGATAAAAAAAGGAAGTGTATAAACATACCTAGATAGTACATGTGACATGATTATCTATTCAGGAATGGGACATGTGATGTGCCCTTTCATAAAGGTGAATGACATGTGATGTATTCATCAACCTGGTCATTCTATACTTATTGAATCAAGAGAATATGAGTATAATATATGATATTGATATAATATATGTCCTATGATCACTAAATTTCATATCCAAATGGATATTATGAAAATTCATGATTGTATATGATATATCTAGTGGGAACACATATAAAGATACTCATGTTTGATAAAGATTATCCCATATCTCTTTGTAACTTGAGTGGAACTAATAATTTTCTAGAGGCATCTATTTTCTTACATTTATGGATCTAACAATTCATATTTTTTTACAACAATACAAAGGACTATGTTTTCACAATTTTCGGTTGACTAATTTAGGATTCAGTTTTACTCATTAATCTTCTCTAAAAATGATTCAAATTTTATCTAAAAGGGTTTTAGATGGGTTTTTAACCAGGTATTACATATAATGTGATATGAGGTTAATTTGATGATAACTTTCCATGAGTTTTATCAGACATTCAAAACTAATGTTGGATATGATTTCAAAATTTATTGCATATGATATAGTATAATGTGAAAGCATTAGTATAAATGGAAGATTAAAGAATATGTGACCCAAATTCTATTCAATTTGATGTGCATTAGGCTATATCTAAGCCTTAAAATTCTATCATATTTGAAATATCTCTTCCTACTCTCTTTAAATTATAATATACTAGCATATCATGAGAGAGATAAGGCTCTTGCCCTAGTTGTTGGGTGATTTGGGACAACCTGTGGATACACCACAAAGTAGGGATGTAACAACCCAAACTTTTCTAGCATTCTACTTTTTGTGTCTTGAATATTGGAGGTGTTAGAAGGACATTGGTGCGAGAGAGGTTCTATTGGAGATAGAATTTTAGCTATCAAAAGTAGGACACAATGTGATAGTATGAGTCATGGTATGAAGTGATAGTTGCAATATAGAGAGATTTAATAGGTGATGCATCATGATTTGATGTGTTTGGTTGAAACATGTAGAGTTTTGTAGAGGAGGTTTTTCAATGTGGGTGCTTGGTTTGTGATAGTTAGTGGTCATACAAGAAGCTTGGTCATGGTGTGATAAGAGGTATTACAATGTGAAGGTTTCAAAGGTGGTTTTTGGCTATTATAGAACCTTATAATGTTGAAATGAACCTTATGAAGATTGAATAAACTATATATAGTTTCCTATGATAACTCTTGCTCCATGATGTGACTGTTCTCTTCAGAGTGCAACAATGATTTGGAAAGTTATGAGGCTTTTCAGAAATGGGGATTTCACACCATGGATCATAGATACCCTCAAAAAAAGTATCAAGGATATTTTTTTGTAGTTCTATTAGTCATTTTCCAAGATGTGATCTCATATGTCATAGTGTGAGGTTCTATAAGACTGGTTTTGATTGTTTTGTTTTAAGTTTTGTCTCACTATAGTGTTTTAATTGTTGTGAGAACAACCCTTGGTTATATAATATTTATAAATTTGATCGATTTTAAGAGTGGAAAGATATGAGGGATACCCAACATGATTTTTAAATGGAATTTTGAGATAACCTATTCATAGAATGATGATTTCTTATTATTTTATGATGTAATGTTTTCTATCCAAGGTATAAATTCGATGACATCTCCAAATTCCATCGTTTCCCCTTGTTTCTATCAACCTTGGGTAAAATTAAGTTTATTTTTGGGAGTTATTTTAGTTCCCTTTCTTTTCCTTGATCCTATACATCTTGAGATACATTGTTCATCATCTGAGTGGAGTTCATTTAACTCTTTTCAGGGTTATCTCCCATTATGACATCCGGACAAGCTGTTCAATGGTTTTATTTTTGTTTGGATAATGTTTCTTTGAGTAATTATTTTTAATTTTTGTGTTTTGTATTTATAAGGATTCACTTATGTGGTTTTGTACTAGTGATCATGTTCTCTTCACCTTATTCATGTGAAATTATTTTCAAATCACCAGTTGAGGTAGGGGTATTGAGAAGTATCTTTAATTATGTGTGAATTATGGAAGTTTCATGCTATTGATTTTATTTGGGTGGATAATATATATTATCAGAATACATATAATAATATATACTTAAGTAAATTTATGTGTAGGGGTGATTCACATGTGTTTATATATATATATATATATTTAAAAGGTTTGGGTCAAAGACTCATTTTATTATTAAAGCAAATCAAAGACCTCTTTTAATTGGGTAGAGGGAGACCCATTACATAGCCCGAAGGGCCAGTGGGCTTGTAGCCCATTACATAGCCCGTAGGCCCATTTTTTGGCCCAATTTCCATTCTATTAATAGTAACCCAGCTGCTACAGTACCCGCACTATACCGCCGCTGCTACAGTTCCCTGCCGCCGCTACAGTACCCACCGATCTACAGTACCACCGCTGCTACAGTACCACTACAGTACTGTTACAGTACCTGAGCCCAATGGGTTTTGAACCCCCATTTTTCATGTATGATTACAAGGTGATTCACATGTGTTTATATGTTTTCCATGATAGTTATTATATGATTTTTGGCTGTTTATGATTTCACTTGGGATATTCATTGTTTTGACCACAATGATTTGAATTGATGTAATTACTTATTAATTAAAGGAAAACCATTTAAACATGGAAATTAAATAGTTTTTTGGAATAAATAAATTGAAGTGATGGTGCTTATGAAAGATAAAATGTAATGATGTGAAAGTAAGTTCTAAAAAGGGATGTGTAGAGGTTTTTTTAAGGTTGGGTTGGGTGTTGTTTTCTATTGAATTACCTAGTTATGATGCTATTATTGTGTGTAATTTCTTGGAAATTTGTTGTGATTGGATTAAGATGTTGTTTTGGATTGAGTATTGGTATCTATAACATCCTTCCCATGGATAGAAAGAGGATATTAGGTTATTATTATAGTGTGTCATGGTTTTTAGGTATGGTTACTATGGTTGGCATGGGTGTGTTGCGTGATAGTTTTTCAATGATTGGGGGATGGTTGTGGGGATATTTTATAGTTGATTTATAATAATGGAATATGATTTTTTAATGGTATATTTGGTAATGGAAATGGGATATAATTAAATTAAACATGGCTATAAATGAATTTATTAAACCTTAAATAAATGGGTAATAATTGGAAATAAAGGTGAGTAATGACTGAGAATGGTTTGTCATTGGATATGGAATTTAATGAAATAATGAATATAATATGTTTGGTAAATGAAAAAGATGAAATGATTAAGTGATGTGGTTTAGGAAGAAAATATGGGCATTTTGTGGCTATTTTTTGTGTGAAAGTGGGGCCGTCTTGTGGTATAGAAAGTGGCAATGATGGTAGTGTGTGTCAATGGTAGTGTAGCGGTTGTGACAGTGTGGTAGTTATATTTTGGTGTTAAAACTTATGCTGATTTTGTGTGTGGATAAATATAAAATCTATTTTCCATTCATTTTCTATATAAACCCCACCCATGTTGGATAACCTTATAGATGCCCACATGTTTTGGGTTCTAGGTATTTTCCCTAACATCCAGGCTGGTGAGGGAATGAATAGTTGACTACTCCCTCTTCCATACTCTCCCTTAAAGGTGTGTCATGGGTGTTTATGGATTAAGATTGGTATGATCATACATATGTTCGGTATGTGGTATATTGGAAGGTTTTTTGGGGGTTATTTACAAGATGATATATTGTGGGGGTCATAAATAGTTGGAGGAGGGAATGGGGTTGGTGTCCTTTATGTTCATGATAACCTACTGTACTAGATATGTAATGCATGGATGATATGTGGAATGTGGGGGGTGAATATGGGATGATGATGATGATATGGTTTTGGTATGTAGTATAGTTATGATATGAGATATGGCATTTTGGCATGAGAGAGACAAACTAGCGAGGAAGTGGTGTGGGGTATCCTTTAAGGAAACCGAAGATAAACATGCATATATTTTACATAATTTTCATAATTCAAACATTATATCTCGCAAATAATCTCACAATAATATAACCCAATGGTTTATTTTATTTTTAAATTAAATACATAAAAAATTTATTACACATTAATGATTTTACATCTTCCATAAACATTTCCACATAAAGCTCTCTTCTACACATAGTCCTGGATATCATTTCATGAGGAACAAAAAATAAAGGGGTGAGATCAAATTATCAATAAGAGAAAAATTATAAATGAGTAATAAAGGGTTACATAATAAGAATTTATGATAACATGATCATGAGAGAAATATTTTATTAAAAATATCATTGAATAATAACAGATAATCATCACAACATGAGATCATAGGGTCATAAAAGAACCATCATGGAAGCATAAAACATATATCATGGCATGGAATCACAAAATTAGAGTATATAATAAACATAAGCATAATAAACCATAACATTGAAGATTATTTAACAATAATCAGGTCCATTTATAAATTTTTTAACATAACAATAATGACCACACACCAAGTTGTGAAGAGAAAAACAATGTTCACACAAAAATATCATTATCTCATGAGGTATAAAAATCTTAAAAAATAAATTAGAGGGATATATAGGACTCAAAAAATGAATAAATAATAAACCATACTTTCAAAAACCCATTTAATCCTATAAATAAATCAATATTATGATTTATAAGTATTCATTTTATGAATTCAGAATAGTTTTATTAAACTAAATAGCTTGTTATGAATTAAAGGGTTTTATTTAAAAGATAAATTTATTGAATTTAGAAATTGAATTTGATAAAATGGAATTAATTTTTCATATCATTATATAAAATATACATTCAGATTTTTTTTGGGATTTTTTTTTGAAAATATTGATTTTTGAGTGAATAATGAAAAATACTAATTTTTGCAATAACGTCATTTCATTTATTTAAATCAAGTTATTTAAAAGGTGACATTAAATTTTTATTTGGTTTTAAAATATCCTAAGATAAATTTTATTAAAAACAATATAAATATTTCTATATGAATCAATATTAGATTTTATTTTGGTATAAGTTCAATTTTATGCTTAAAAACACAATTTTTTAAAAAACTATTTGCCGTTGCATTTTGTGAACTTATATTAAAAGTGGTTTCTAACAATTATAAAAATTCAATATTAAAAAATTTATTACATATTTTTAATAGGAGGTTAAAATTTATTAATTTGGAAAATTTTATTTTTATCATTATGAATTGTAGCGATTGTAAAAATGTGTCAACATAATAAAGGATAAATCAGGCTAATTAATGTAATTAACTTGTGATAATTCCAAAAAATTTCATATTAAATCATATTTTATGAGATATTTATACCATTATCACCTTATATTACCAATTTTATAGTTTTTTAACCACTTTAAAATGAGTAAAACATTTACAATATTTAAAATTTTAGAAAAAAGACAAGTGTTCCACTGCTCACTCTTATAAAAGCTATCCTCCTCCCCTATCTTCCTCACACATTTTCAGAAATCTATATTATAAAATAACTAATAAAATATCTAAAAAACATCCCTATACATTTACTATATTTTATTTTGTCACTAAAATACCAACTTAATAAGGTTTAAGGTGTAATCCATGGGAGGTTTTCTAAAGAAGAGGTATAGTTCTTAACTGAGTGCTACATGTTTATTTTTAATTATAAATCCTTAAAATATTATTTAACCATGATTGAATAAAAAAATAAGTATAATAAATATACTGATATTTTATTATGATTATGTTACAACCCTTTTCATCTTCTTTTCCATCCTATGGAAAATAAAAATATCACTCATGCGTATGTGTGACTACCACCTCCACGAAGCGATTTGTTTCATTTTCATCACTAGATCATATAAATGGATAAAATGTTATAATAAATGAATATATATATATATATGATATTTATGAAATAATTATTATTATTTATGGATAATATATTACTCACCATCTCAACTTACCATCCATTGGAAAAAGATAACATCGCTCATACGTATGTGCGGACGACCACCTCCATGAATCGATGCGATTGAATTTTCATCTACACCATACTAGGATGGTCATAAGGATGGAAACAATGAATAAATATGAAATATATAACATATTTATGAATATATAAGAGTAAAATATTATTAAATGTATTTATTTTTTGCCCATTAGAAAAATGAAAATGTTGTTCATGAGTATGTACAAACTACCATCTCCATGAAACGATATGGTTTATTTTTTATGACCACCATAAATAGTTGGTTTTAAAAGAATATATAATAAATAAATATTATAATTATAATTTTTTAAGATTTTTTATTTAATGGAACCATATCCCCTTTTACCATTTTCAACACACTGATGTTATTTTGAGGATATAAACTAATCATCCTAAAAAAGTACAATGTGAACTTAACCATTTTAGTAAAAAAATAAGACATAGCAGCAAATGAAATAAAGAAAAAAATGATAATAGAATAAAAATTAAAATGGTTTTAAATTAATTATAAAAATAATATAATTTTTTACTCAAGAAGTGTATACATACAAATGAAATGAATCGTGATTCAAGTTAATGAATTTTCTATTGAAACCATGCCTTAACATTCTCCTCCAAAAATCTTTATCCTATATATCCACATTATTTTAAATGTTTTAATAATTTTATTATTTATTCTTCAATGGTTTATAAATTTCATAATTTTACTTTATTTAAAAAGTTTAAAAAAGGAATATTTTCAACATTTTCTGTATGGTTTATTTTTAATTTTTTTATAAAAGTGAAAAAAGAAGGTCTTTTTTAACATATACGACCTGAATAACTTTTAATGCTATCATAAACATAATTTTCTATCAATATACCTCAATAATGTTACATGGTTTTTAAAATAATATCATATTCCCACTCTTCTAGGAATTTTTTTATTTTTAAGAGTTAGATATTCTCCTTATGATTATGAAAATATGGAAAGTGTTTTGCTTATGGGTTCAAATGAGTCTTTAAAGGGTTTTATGATGAAAAAGTGAAATATAAAAAATGTTTTTTCATGATATGGTACTTGAGAATTATATATGATGAAATATAAGCTTTATAAATCTCATTACCACTGTAGATATCTCTCTCTCATGATGTTTTCATGATTATAAACACTCTTATGTTTCAATAATTGTATTTTTAGTGATTTGAGTTTCTATTTAATTGACTTTGAAGTATCACTGATAAATCAATTTAAGTCATTAAATAGGTAATGAAGATACTTTTAAATGATTGAACATGTCCTATATCATGGTTTGATAACATGGAATGATTTTGGAAGAAATTTCAAAGGAAATTAAAGGAAATGGAGGTGTCATCTTTTGAAGTAGGTTGCAGTAGGCAACACCAACTATCAAGTGAAGTGCCACCAGGTATCTAGTGGCATGGATAATAGATTTATCAACCAAAATAAGTCAATTTTCTAGCTGATGGAGGTTCACTAGCTAGCTGGTACTAGTTATATAAGTCCATTGATCTCTAAATGGTCCACTAGCTACCCAGTGGAGGCTACTGGGTATCTAGTGGTGTTGGGATATCTAGTCTGAGGTTTAACTTATTATGGTGAAAAAATTAGTTATGGTAATCTTCATATTTATTTCCCCCAAATAATTCTAGAAGGTTTCTCGATATTTTTAATCCTATAAATATAGGATTTTGGTGGTTAGATCTCAACAATTAACTTGTTCATTGACACTCAAATCAAATTATCATGGAATTTATAACATTCTCCAAGCCCTCCTATTAAATATCCATTATTCATTTTCCAATTCTCAAAGGATCTTGAATTTTCTATCTACTATCCCCTCTAAACTATATCCACATTTCTAGAGAGATATAAGAGAATAATTATAATTAATTTTCACCAATAAAATCATCTATTCTCATTTTACCTTATCACTTTGGTTTCTTACTATCTCTATAAAAAATAAAGGGAATGTTTTTCTTAGGTTTTAGTTAAAACCAAGGTAAGTTAGTTATTGGGTTTCTATTAAAACCAAGGGAAATTGGTTTCTTTCAACTAGCATTAAAAAGTAAAGAAAGGTCTAATAATATACATCTTTTTGAATCAAGGGGTGGATATGTTAGGGAACACTGTGAGAAATTTTTGAATGCCATATCAAATTATAGTCACTATCTATTTTATTTTATGAATTAAATCTTCAAAAACTTGATACACATAAATTACATAAATTCGATTCATTCACTATCTACTATGCTTATTTTATTTATAAAATTTGATATTATCTTTAATATGGAATTATTTTATTGGTTTATTTCTCTATCACATCATAATCATTTTATTTTTAATTTTTCATTTGTATTTATTGCTTTAAAATTTTAAAATTTAATCCACCACTCTTTCTATTTTTACTATGACAAAAAATTAGCATCAAATGAGATGTTTGTGTTTTTCTAAAAAATATTAGTTTTCAAAATTGATTTTAATTTTCATAATATTAACCTATTTAAAATATTTATCATTTTTAAAATGGTATCTAATTTCAAAATTCTCTTGAAGGGATTTTCATAGGAAAAGATCCTTTCTTTAATGGTCTAATTTATTGTGATTTAAAATATTTCATGTCTGTAATTATTAGTATCATAAGATATCCTATTTGGAAAATGTTTTTTCATGAATATACTCCTATAACTTAATAATAATATAAATAGACTCCTAAATATATTATTTATTTTAAAATTAATGTAATATACACGAGTTTACTCCATTTTGGGCTTGAAAAAAAAATAATTTTATCATATATCTTCTTGTAAAAATGATCCTAAAATCTTTAAATTTCAGTAAACAACAAATGGAATCATGAATAAAGTTAAAAATAATAGATTTTATATGCTAATAAAATACTCAAAAAGATTTTATATGCATTCAAATGAATATATTACTAATATTTTTACTTGTTTCAACAAAATTTTCAATGGATGAAAGTATCTTGGAAATGATTTGTCTATGGAACCAATAATAAAGAAAATTATTTGGGTATTGTCAAGATATTGGGATCCAAAGGTGATGACTATATAAGAAGTAAAAGGAAAAACATGATTATTGAGGAACTCATTAACTCTATTATTACATGAAAAATAATAATGAAGTGACGAACTAATAAAGAAGAAAATGAAGACAAAGAATCCAAAAGAACAATTGATTTTAAAGTAATAAAAATGATGAAAATTCCAAAAGTGAGTCTGATAATGAATTTTAGATTGAATTATTGACAAAAAAATTTAAAATATTTAACAAAAACCACAAATAATACAGATGAGACAAAAATAAAAATCAAATTAATGTTTTTAAAGTAACTTTCTTTATTTTCAAAAATAAAGGTCACATAAAGCTAGATTGACCCTGGAAAAAAGTATAAAGAAAAGAAGTAAAGTAATATGGTTCTTAAATTTTCAACTTGAATTTTTAGTTAGGATTATATTTCAATATATAAATCAAAAAAATTAATTACTAAATGAACTATATCAAAAATCATGGCAGATGAAAATGTTAGTTATCCTATTTCTCACTCTCTTTATCATTACTCTTATTCCTCTCATTCATTCTCTTCTTCTTTATCTTCTTTTCAAAAAGATGATTTTTTTTTGTAAATAAATCATTTAAAAATATTAATATCTCATTAATAAATATAAAAAAGTTCTTAATGAGTAAAATCAACTTTTGAATGAAAATTATCTTCTTTCAAAAGAAAAATATGATTTGGTTTTGAAATAAAAATCAACTGGATGTTGATGTTTTCAATTCTAAAACCAAGGATCTCAAAATATCACTTTATAAATTCACCCAACGTATAAAAATATTAACATGATCATTGGTTCTCAGTGTGTTAAAAGAAATAATCTTGGTTTTTGTTTTTCAAATAAAGCAAGATCTTCTAAAAATACTGCTTTTATAAAAGTAATTTTTTAAAATAAGTTTTTAAATTATTTTAAAATATTTAGGAATTAAATTTATGAATTTGATTATAAAAAAATAGATATTTAAGAACTAATACAATACATATTTCTTAAATTATTATTCAAAAATTATAAATAAATTTGGGTTCCTAAATCCTTATTATCTAATATTAGTGGAACCAATACTGTTACGTTATCTCAATGTTTATTAGATAAAACTGCTAGAATCTCAAGGGTACCAAAAGGAACTTTATTTTTAGATTTTTAAGGACCACACCAATGGGATTCATTGATTTATCATAAGGTGGATTCTCAGTAAAATTGGATTTTTACCTCTTTAAATAATTAATCCACTCCAACTATCTTGAGCTCATGGTTTAATTCTCCAATCATGGGGCATCTTATCTTTTTTCCTTTTTGATAATGTTTTGGGATGATCTATATATGAAGAGGTTTTTAAATATCTTTAAGTTTTAATTATCTCTTGAAATTTATTTCAAGATATCTCCTTTCTCTATATCATCTATTTTTTTCTTAAAAGAGGATATGTTGTATTTTTAATCTTTTTTTATTTATTTTTCTTGATATTATATTTAAATCCTATATATTTTTTCATTTTTATTTTCATTTCAAAATTTATTTTTCAATTTATTTTTAATTTGTTTTATCTTATTTAGATTTCTCTTATTCTTTTTATTTAATTGAATGTCATTCTTTTTTAGGATTATGTAATCCTTAACGTATTATCTTTACTCCATATTATTATATTTACATACCTATTATATTCTTGTTTTTTAAGTTTTTTAACCTTTAAGAGTAAGTTATTATTTTATGTTATAATGAATTTAACCACTAGTTACAATCTTCAATTTTCCCTTCCTTGTTTCTATCTTCATAATCATAAAGGGGTAGTGTTTTTTTGGTCATTGGGATATAATTTTGGGTCAAAAGGGGGAGAATATATTTTATTTCAAAGGGGGAGATGTTTCTTGGTTTTTGGTGAGAAGTTTGGTTAATTCCTAATAATATTAAATTTATTTTTATTTTATTGTATATCACAAGAATATTTAACATATTTATCTTTAAAAATCATATATTTCATTGATATATCTTTTTCTATTGATTTAAACTTAATTTATCTTTTTATTTTTAATGTTTTTGATCATAAAAATGGGTGATATTATTGTAATTCTATCTATTTCATGGATTTTTCAAGACCATAAACAATATATTGTGTTTCAAACAATTTATTTTTACTGTTTTCAGTTTCAATTTTATAAAATTTGCTGTATCATTGATAAATCAATTGAAGTCATTAAAGAATTCATAATGATCTTTTTAAAGGATTGAACATGTATTATCTCATGTTTTGGGAATATGGAATTAAATTTGAATACCTTTTAATGTATTTTGAAGGAATAAAGGTGGAACATTTTGAAGTAGGTTTTAGTAGGTAACACCAGTTAGTACGTGAAGTGCCACTAGGTTTCTGATGGAATGGAAAATAACTTACTCAACTAGAAAAAGTCTACTAACCAACCGGTGGTAGTGTACCAGATAACCATTTATAACTCTATAATCCCAATAATCTCCATGTGGTTATCCATCTATCTAATAGAGGCTACCTGGTATTTTGTGGCTTTAAGAAAGCTAGTTTGAGGTTGCATTTATTATAGTAAAAAACACATTTATTATGGTCTTATTCTGGTTCAATTCCCCTAGAAAATTTTCCATATCTTTTAAATCCTATAAATAAAGGATTTAGGTTTTTCTATATAAATAATGAACTTGTACATCAATTATTCAGTCAAATCGATGCCAAATCTATTACATTCTCCAAACCCTCCTTTCAAATCACCATGATTCTTTTTCCAAATATCAATGGTTCAGAACTTTTTTCTCTATATCTATCCTCTAAACTGTATCCATATTTATATAGTGATAGAATAGAGTAATGGTAATATGTTTTTTCTAAGAAAATCATCTCTTATCATCCCAATTTCTTCCTTTCGTTTCATGCCATCTCCGTAAAAAACAAATGGAATTTGGTTCTTGGGTTTCCATTAAAACCAATAGAACTTGGTTCTTGGGTTTTTTAAAACTAAGGGAATTTATTTTTTTGATATATCCATTAAAAAATAGGGCAAGGTCTCATAAGATAAATCTCTCAAATCAAGGGGTGGATATATATAGGTAACTTGTGTGTTATTACCACACACCTTATCAAATTATGTTTTATCTCTCTCTTTTATTTTATACATTTCATATTCCAAAACTTGATACACATACAATGCTTAAATTTAATACATTCTCAATCCAATATGAATATTTTCTTAATAAAATTTTATATTATATTTAATATAGATCAAATTTATCACTTCATTGTTTCATCATATAATAATAATTTTATTTTGAATTTTCTATTTGTATTTATCATTTTAAATTTTTAAAAGGAAATTAAACCTTATTTCTATTTCCAATTAGACCAAAAAATGACATTAGGTGAGCCTGATATATCTCTCTAATTCATTGGGCAATTATTTAGTATTTGAAGGTAAAAAATTAAGGAGATAACTAGGTAGGTTACTCATATAGAATTAAATGGGCTTCAATTATTCTGAAATGGGTTAAAAAATAGTGAACATGGGTTATGAATATGATTCACCAAAATACATATATTATTAATGTAAATAAGGTTTTTATATAAATATTTAAATTTCATGAGGTAAGTAAAGTCTTTTATTTTTCTAAAGGTGAAAGGTTTTGAAATGTTTTCATTAGTTCCCACATGCCTCAATATGCCTTCATGGTTTCCAATAATTTATAATGTGTTCTCAAATGTTTTATTTGAGAAATGATTATTTTTTAAACATGGAAATGTTTTATTTATGTGCTAATTTTTATTGATAAAAAAGTAAATGTCTTCATGGGTTTTTATATTTTTCACTAGACTAAGATTGGTTTACTTTTATATCCCTTACCAATCTTTTCTTTTTCTTATCCCACATTTTTAAATGTTTTTCATAGGAAATATGGATGAGTAGAAATTTTAGAGAGGTTAGGATTTCTACTATGATAAATCATATTAAGAGAATAAAATGTGTATTTAATGGAATAGAGGTGTATAATTAAATCCCTATTTTTGTGAATAAATGTACATTGTGTGAAAGTGTATTATTTTTTATGTAATGTTTTTATTAATTCTATAAAACTCAAAACCAAAGTGATCTTAAAAATATTAAAAAGTGAAACCCTTATTATAAATCATGATATTACGTGTTGAATATGTTATGGGGAATTATAATAATTATGTATACCATAATATTTTAAGATCATTCATCATTCCTTCATATCTTGATTAACCTCTGGAAATGAAATGGGTTTCATGATTATTTCCTCAAAAAATAATCATAATTCTTAAAAATAAATAATGGGATGATATTATTATATAAAATTTCCATTGAAGCATATAAATCATCAATGGATGTTGAAATATATTAAAATACTTTTTATAAAAGCATTATAAATCTACTTCGAAAAATAACAAGAAATATTATTTTCTTTTGGTAGTTTTTATAATTTTTTTTAAAAATAGAAAAATGGTAAAAATATTTTATTTTAAAAAACATGGAAACTTATAAATAAATATTTATAATAAATAATGTTCAAGAATTCATGAAAACGTGTTTTAGAGGTAAACATTAGAAAACATTCTCTATACACCCTTATAAGATAGTAAAACATAATCCATATGAAAAATACTAAAAAAGATTCCTTTTGCAACCATTGTAAATAAATTAAAATATATTTGAAAAATAAATTATATAATTATATAATTATAGATAACAATATTATTGAAATAAATTAAATAATATGGGTATGGAATAGAAAGATTTGGGTTAATGAATTTATAACTTTTAAAGAAATGATTTAAAATAAAACCCTTCGCATATTTTAAAAGAAAAAACCCCATTAAAGAAACAAATTGATAAGGTAATTGAAATAAAAAGAGTATAAAGTGATTCATGATATAATATTTCAAATATATAGTACATGAATAATATAAATGAATATAGGTTCATGATTCAAAACATGTCTCAAAGACATAAATTTCAGATAAGAAATTCGTACTTCAAATCCCAAATTTCTTGGGTTGTGTGTATAAACTCCCTAATAATAAAATTAAACTTATAAAATACTTGATTAAGAAAATTTTAATCTATATTATATTTTTAATGTTCATTTATTATCACTTTTCATTCTTTTATTATACAGTCTTTTATTTATTTTGACCCCTTTGAGGTTGTTCAGTCAATTATTCCAAAACTACTTTGGTATGATGACCATGGTTAATGGTGGTATTAAGCCATTTAACAATATGAAAAATTATATATATATTTTTTATTTATCATCCTAGTATCATAATTTTTTTAGTTCAATAGGTTTTCAAAAATAAATTCAAATTAAGAAAATTATCTCAGTGCACTCGTTTTAAGAGGTTAAATTTTACAATGAAAATTTATTGTTAATGTTACTAATGTAATGGTAAAATTTAATTTAAAATATATTAATAATGTTATAAATATAATATTTATTCATTAAATTCATTTTTATATCCATCCATGTCAAGTGGGGACAGAAAATGAAATATGACGTTCATGGAGGTGGTATTCCACATGGACACACGAACAAAGTTTTCATTTTCCAATGAATAAGAGGGAAGGAGGGTAGATAATGGTTTATGTTTACATAATAAAAATTATTTCATTAATATAATACTTATTCATTAAATAAATATTTTATAACTATCCATGTAATAAGGTGACGAAAAATAGAATACGCTATTCATGGAGGTAGAGACCGAATGTATGCATGAACGAAATTTTCATTTTCTAATGGATAGATGTAAGGTATATAATGGTTTTTACATTAATATAATAAAATTTTAGTGTAATAATTATATTTTTGAAAATAAATTAAGAAGGTTATGGAATATTTTGATGAGTTCAAAGAAAAATGAAACATGAAAGAATTCGGTAAAGACAATTAGCTCTTCCCTGTCTTTGGATCTCTCCTTGAGCTTTATTAGGTTTTCATTTTAGTGATAAAAGAGATTATAAGTCATGTATAATGTTTTTAAAAATTTATTTGGGAATATATTGGTCAATTTAAAGTGATAAAAGTTTATGGAGAAGTGACGGGTGAAGGGATAATTTTTTAAGTGGGAGGAGTGACACCTTTTTAAGTAATCTTTACTTTAAAATAATTTAAATGTCATTATAAAAAGGAAGTGGAACCAAATGATTTTTTTTCAAATATAGAGTAATTTATGGTCTAAATTGACTCATCCAATAAAATTTATACATTTTTTAGTGATATTTGTGGCCTTATCTCTTAGTCTAATCATTTACTAAATTGAACCTTAACCATAATGATTTTTTACCTAGGTAACTTATTTTTATGATTAAAAATAAAAGGTAAATTATTAAATATTTTTTTATTTTTTATTAAAAATATGGAAACTATTTTAAAATATTCAATTTCTATAGTTATTAATTTTTTTTAATATAAATACAAAAAATTCAATGGAAAACAATTTTTAGAAAACTGCATTTTTAAGCACAAAAATAAATTTACACCAAAATCATGAATAATATTGATTATCAAGACATTTATTAGTTTATAATTAAAAAAATTATATTTTTTTGGCTTTAAAATAAATCCAAAAAATAATGTAACCTTATAAATACTCTAATAATGAAAATGATGGAAATAGTTCTTTTGTTAAAATAAAACATCTCTTAGGTTCTAAAAAATCATATATTTCTAAATTCAACATAATATTTTTAAATTTTTTATTTGACATATTAAATATATATTAGGTCTATAAAAAGGTTTTGAAAACTTTTAAATCATTCTTATATCTTGATGATTCCATAAAAGTGACAGTATTTATAAAAACTCTATTTTTCACTATTTATGAAAATCAACTATATCAAAAAAATATCAAAAATTAACTATAATATAATTTTGAAATTATTAATCCAAAAATGAATTTAATTATATAAAATTTAAATTATAAAAGTGATAAAAATTAATTTTAATATAAAAAAAAATTGCAGAAAACTTTTTTTAGAGAAAAATATTTATTAAGCATAAAACGAATCAAAATGATTAATAATGAAAATTATAATTTATTACATTAATAATTAAATGTTTATGATATCTTAATGTATACTTAAAAACCCCTCAATACCTCTACATAATATCTAATTATAAGATAATAAATGGTTTCAGTCATGGGTATTGATTCAGTTTGCATAGATCTCATAGTGATTTCTAAGAGCTTGAACTTCTCTCGCATGAGATTTCACTGAAGCCATTCTTATTAAATTTCTGTTTGGGATTATTCTAGTGAAAAGCCTAATGATACCACCTATTTTACCAGATATATAAAATTAGAATCATATGGAAAATTTATGGTGATGGATTTTATTTCTATATATTTCATAATACATTAATTCGATGTTTACCTTACAATTCAATGAATGTATTATAACAATAATATTTAATGTTTATAAAAAGTATAAAAATTCATTTTAGTTATTTTTTTTTGTAAAATAATATATTAAAAAATATTTATTTAAGGATAAATATATATATACACTAAAATCATGGGTTGTTACATTCTACCCCCTTAAAAATATTTTTCTCCTAAAAATTCAATTTCTTAGATAAAAATAAGTGAGGGTAATTTTGTCACATTAAATCCTCAAGTTCCAAAATAGATTCCTTAAAATCATGAATCTACCACAAAAATTTGACCAGGTTAGTGTTTTTTTATGCAAAAATTTATCTCTTTTATCCAAAATCTTTACTGGTTGTTCCTCATAAGAGTGATCTTGTTCCAATTGTTTAACTTATGAGTTCAGTATGTGTGATAGATTTAGTATGTAATTACTTAAAATAGATACATAGAATACATCATGTAACTGAGAGATATTTGGTGGATGTTCCAATTTATAATCTTCCATCCTTAAATGATTAAGAATATCAAAGGGAATGTTGTATTTGGGGCTCAAAATTCCCTTATTTCTAAATCACATAAATATTTTTAACGATACATCCAAAGGAATACTTTACTACATACTTAAAAATCCAAATATTATCATTGGTTATCATACAATATTTTTATTTAATTTTTGATGCTTTCACATGCTAATAAATGGTTCGAGCCTTCTTTATCATTTCTTAGACAAGATCAAGTCCTTACAACTTACTTTCTATGACTTTTTACTAGTATGTCATAGTTCTATACCTCTTCCCATATAGATCCTCATATAGTTAAATTTTAATTCTAGAGAGGAAAATATTATTATAATAGAATTAAATTAGAGAAAGTTGTTGATCCAAATTTCCTTTAAAATCCATTGAGAAGGATCTTAAAAATTTCTCTATTGTCTGAATGTTACTTTGATATTAACCATTGGTTTGAGGATGATATACCATATTGAAACTCATATTTATATCTAATTCCTGGTGAAGACTCCTAATGATTTTTTTGCGATCCTTGGATCTTGATAAAATATAGTTGATAGTGGTACTCTATAAAACCTTACCACTTTATGTATAACCTAAAAATTTGATTAGGTGATAATTTCTTATGAATATAAATTAAGCGTGTTTATTTCATAAGTTGATACACCAATACCTAGATGTAATTATTACCTTTAATAGTATCAGGAATGATGATGTAAAATCCATGGTGACATTTTTTCATTCCCATACTTTTATAGGTAAGGGATTCATCATCCCATTGGATTTATGATTTTTATTATTACTTATTAACATACTAAACATAAAGGTATTTAAACCATGATCTCCCATTTTATGTTTCCCCTTCATATGTGTTGCTTAATATATACATGCATCTACATGCTTCCTAGATTAATAGATAAGGATTAGTTATGTGCATCATCCATAAGATCATTATTTAATTCTAGTTTTGAAGGGACACAAATTTTTATTTTGAATATTATAACCCCAATATCATAAAAGTTTAATTAAATAATACTTCTAACCTTCTTCTATAGTTTTTCGTCATATTATTGGGACTCTTTGATCTTTACATAGATGGATGGTTGAGAAATTAATTGAGAAATATTGGATTTCATTCCTTCCTTTAGCACTTCCATGTCCATCCTTTGAATGTCCCTAAGTATTAAATTTATTATAAACATCATCATGTATAAGTTAACATGACCATTTCTTATTATATCATAAACCACCTTATTTTATTTCCCTATATAGTAATGTATTGAGTAATCATAATCTTTGATCAATTCCATCCATCTCCTTTGGTGCATGTTTAAAGCTTTATATCTGAATACATAGTTTAAACTCATATGATCAGTATATATATCACATTTTTCTCTATAAAGATAATTCCTCCAAATATTTAATGAATATATGACTATTGATAACTCTAGATCACGCGTCTGGTAATTTTTCTCATGAGTTTTTAATTCATGTGAGGCATAAGAAGTAACCTTATCATTCTGCAAAAGGATACATCCCACGACCTTATTTTAAGCATCAATATATATAACATACCCTTCCCAACTATAGGGTAATTTAAACACATGTGTGATGATCAACCTCTTATTAAGCTCCTTGAAGCTTTCTTTAAATTCTCATATCCATATAAACCATACTCCTCTACATATTAACTTGGTTATAGGGTTTGAAAATCATGATAAATTTCTCCCAAATCATCAATAGTGTCTAGAAAAACCAAGAAAATTAAGGATCTTTGTTACATTAGATTATTTGATATAATTTTTAAGCACCTCTATTTTTGAAGGATCAGTTGATACACCCTCACTTATAATCACATGACCCAAAAGGATACTTTTTTTTTTTAAAATTAATACTTGTTAAACTTGGTATATAGTTTCTCCTTTCATAAGGTCTTTACAAAAATACTCAAATGCTCTCTATGATCTTCCTTACTCTTATAAAAAATGATAATATTATCAATACATACCTCCACAATTTTTTGGGGTAATATCTAAAGACTCAATTAATCAAATCCATAATGATTTCACGGTAATTTGTAAGTTAAAAAGGCATTATAATGAATTCATATTTTTCACACCTTATGAGGAAATCTATCTTGGGTAAAAATTATATCTTTAACAGTAATTTATAGTATCTAGATCAATGATACCCCTTTTATAAGTATTTATTCCATTTAAGTTGATTGAAAAAATCATCAATATGAAGATAGAGGATACTTATTCTTGATCGTGATTTTATTATGTTCATGATAATAAATGAAAATACACATTGATCAATCCATCTTCTTGAAAATAGGATTGGTTCACCATATATTGAATCACTTTGTCATATGAATCCCTTGTCTAAATTTTCATGGGGTTTCTTTTTAAACTCCTACAACTCAATTAGGGCCATTCTATAAGGATTCTTTGATAAGGGAATAGATATTATTATGAGTTTGATTGAAAAATCAACATCATATATAGGAATAATATAAGAAATTTTCTTTGGGAATACATCAAAAAACTATCTTATAATAGGAATGTATCCAATTTTAGTTCATTACCAACCATTGTATTCAAGAGTATCTTACTATTGGGTATCCTGACCCATATTATAGAATTTTCTTCCATAGGGAGTTCATAACCATAATTTCATTAACATATGATAATGGAATGATTCAAGATATAAAACATGACTTCTTTATCCCAAAAATTAACATGATATATATATATATATATATGAAGAACTAATCTATTCTCAATATCACATCAAATTCCACTAAGAGAATAAAAAAATAGATCTGTATGAAGTATCTTCCCAAAAACCTTGATCATAAAAGAGTTGTCTACTTTTAATGCAACCAACACACATCTAGGTTTTTAAAAAATAATTAAATATAAAATTCTTGTGTAGGTAAATTAAAATTCTTATAAAACATACTTGTTGTGAAATAATGTGTTGAACTAGAATCAAATAATACATTCACAAGTTTTGAGTGAAGAGTAAGTGTACATTTCCCCACTTAATTATCATGATACACTATAATAGTAGTGATAACATATTATATTACATGTTCCCTTGATATTGGAGGTTACTAATGCCTAGTATTTTCATTAGGACTTTGATTGGAACATTGGTTTTCATAATTCCCAACGCTCCTTGCATTTTAAGTATTAAAGTGTGTGTGGTGAATTAGACGATCCCTTCTTTTACTCCATTGCATTGAACAATATTTTCATATATTTATGGAAATTACGATCTTAATTTCTTGTAATTATATACATGAAAAATTCACTCATTCATTTCATAAAATATCTATCAATTTATATATGAAGAGTTCATGGAAAATATTTATTCATATATTTATTAACCTGTGGAAAAGAAACAACTTTCATTAAAATTTCATCAAAGTATCATCATAATATATCTAGAAAAATAAGGTAGATGGTATCATTAAATCACATCCTCACTGAATCATAATAATAATTAATGTCTGTTGAAATAGATGTAAATACTTTTATGAAATAATTATAAATCCTCTTTAAAAAACAAGGAGAAAAATCCTTTTCTTTTGATAGATTTTTAAAAGAAAATAATTCATAGAAAAATTGAAATATGATTTTCCATAATTTTTTTTGAAAATGTGTAAATTAATATTGATAATAAATAATAATAATAATGTTGAGAAAATTTATTTGAGCGATACATTCTTAAAAAATATTATTTTTACACCTTTATAAGAACATAAAATAATAACCTGTATAAAAAATGTTAAAAAAGATTATTTTTAAAACCATTATAAAAATTTAAAAGGTAGTTGAAAATGAAATTAAAAAATAATTGAATTATATATAAGAATATTATTGAAATAAAATAAATAAAATGGAAATGGAAGAAAAAGAGTTTGCTAAAAGACTTTAAAATTTTTAAAGTAACGATTTAAAATAAATCCCTTTACAACTTTTAAAAGTGAAAACCCATTGAAATAAAAAAATTGAGAAAGAAAATAAAATACTAAGAGTATAAAGAGATTATTTTTATAAAATGTTAAATAGGCAGTATATACATTATATATATTAATACAAATTCATAATTTGAAACATGTCTCAAAGAAGGTAATTTGAGATGAGAAATCCTTACATTAAATCCTAACTTTCTTGGGGTGTGTGTCTACCATCCTAAATAATCAAATTAAATTTATTAAATACTTTATTAAGATACCTTTTCATATAAATTTTATTTATTAAGGCTCATTTATTGTTATATTCCATTCATTTTTCATATTATTTTTTTATTACGTTGACCACTTGAGTTTGTTCGATCAATTTTCAAAATATTTATTTGGTATGTTGAACATGGTTAACGGTGTAATGAAAATACTTCATTATCTCCATAATTGTAGATATATTTTTTCTTTATAATCCCTATAGATTTTTTCCAATAGGTTGTTAAAAATAAATTCAATTTATGAAAATTGTCTCATTATGGTCCTTTTAAGCCGTTAAATTTTATGATGAGAATTTATAATTAATGTTACAAATATAAAGGAAAAATTTACTTTAAAAAACCTAAATATGGTTATAAATATAATATTTATTCATTAAATACATTTTTAAAACCAAATATATTGGGCAGTAACGGAAAATGAAATACTTCATTTGTGGAGGGAGTATTCTGCACATACATGTAAATTCCCTTTTAATTTTGTAATGAATAAAAGGAAAGGAAGGTAGATAATTGTTTATCTATTAAGAATCAAATTTTTTTCATAAATATCTTATATATTCCTTAAATATATGTTTTATAACTATCCATGTAAGGTGGTTATAAAAAATGAAATATATCCTTCACGAAGGTAGTAGTCTGCACGTATGTCCAAGCGATGTTTTCAATTTCTAATGAATGAAAGTGTGGTATATAATGGTAATTAAATTAAAATAATAACATTTTAGTATAATAATTAAAGTTATGTAATTATATTATGATGGTTATATAATATTTTTACAATATTAAGGAAGAAAAAAACTTGAAATAATTCTATAAAAACAATTACCTCTTCCTTGGATATCCTCATTTGGATCTCTCCTTAAGATTTATTAGGTCAGTATTTTGGTGAGTCAAGAACCACTAGGTCATGGATAAGGATTTTGGGAAGTGAATTTGGTAGATATTTTCAGAGATAAAGTTCTCAAAGCATATAGATAAGTAAGGGGTGAAGGGATCTGTTTATAAGTGGGAGGAGTGACACCTTTGTAAATACTCAAATTTAAAATAATATAAATGTAATTCTCAAAGGAATGTGGGAAAAAATGGGATTTTTTTTGGATAGGATATGGGTGGTTTAAAAACACTCATTTAATAAAATTTAGACAAGTTTTAGTAATATTTGTGTCTTTATATATTAGTATAACCATTTACCACATTTAACCTTAACCATGTTGACTAAATGTTTACATTAGTAACTTATTTTTACGATTAAAAATAAAATAGAACATAAAAAAAAATTTAAACCTTTTGATTCCAAATATTTAAATTATTTTAATATATTTAATTTCTCTATGTGTTAAAATTTTATTTTTATATAAATATGTAAAACACAAATAAAAACCTTTTTCTAGAAAAAAATCCCTTTAAGAATAAAAATGAATTTACAAAAAAATAATGTATATTATTTTTTCTAATTTAATGTATTTGTTTATGATTATTAAAATTAGATTTAATTGAATTTTAAATCAATCTATAACCAAATGTAACCTCATAAATACTTAAATAAAAAAGGATAAAAAATAATTCTTTTATTAAAATAAAACATCACTTATGTTCTAAAATGTAAATAATAGGTTTCTACATTCAGATAAATATTTTTAATTTTTTTTATTTTAATTATTAAATATAAATTTATTATATAAAAAATGTTTCAAAAAATTCCAATCCACTCTTATATTGTCATGAACCAACCTGAGTCAACCCTAAACTAGTCACATGAGCCGATCCGTAGCAAGGCCCGAGAGGCATTCCCGATCCTCCCAGGCTTGCAAAAAGAACCCAGGGCATTGATAGAGTAAAAAAAGTGAATTATTTCTCCTAATAAATAATAAATATACCAAACAATAGAAATATGAAAAAATAGTTCAATAAATAAGTGAAACTTAACTAAAAATATTATATATAAGAATCTGAAAAGAACGACAAAACTACACAACCAGATTAGTCAAACCAGACAACCACACTATCTCCATGTGACCTCGCATGCCACTATCCAACACAAGGATCAAATATCTCCCTAGGCGATCAAACTCATGTTGAAACTGTACAAGGATAAAATAAAAAATAACTATAGGTGTGAGTATTAAAACTCGGTAGGCTAGACTGAAAATCTATTCCCAATGATCTTCCTTTAAATAAAAGAAACATCAATTCCAAGTTTGAACTAAAATATATAAAAGTATGATTTTCCACACATTTTACTTAAAAACATATTATGAACCATTTCCCTTCTTAATTTCCAAAACTAGGTTCATTCTATTAGTGATTCCAAAACCTTTTCAAGGGGAAATTGATGCTTAAATTTTTAAATTGCACAAAAGAGGATAAAACACTTTTCTTTAAAGACATTTTTCATAAAACTTTTTGAAATAAACACAAAACTTTCCAAGAAAAATACTATGCAAGAAGGCACTATAATGATTACATAATAAGGGAAATGGAATTAAATATACATGTATCTCAATAACTATAAGAAAAAAAATGTTAACAAACATGGGTGAACCTAGGAGATTAAGAACAATCCAGAACATAACAATACATGGGAACCCATCCTCGGAAGCATTACATACACAATGAAATAAAAAATTCTCAAATTCCTGACTATACTAACTCAGGACATACCATGGGGCCCAATCCCATAGCAATAAACCCAAATATATCCACTTACTATGTGCTATAGGCTAGTGTGTGAACTAGCCAGTGCTAAAAAAATTCTTAGAAAATTATCTTAATATGCTAGGTTCTCATATCTCATGTATATAACAGGGGTGAGACAACAAATTCCCACCGATCATCCAATTCCGAGCATATATAATAATAATAATCCAACAACATACCTCATCCCAAGTCACCCCAAGGAACGATCTTATTCTATAAAAAAAATAGAGCACAAGGAGTCCCAACTGAGGAACTCTGATAATGGATCATGAGGGTTGCAAAATGAGTACACCCAATCCATTATAAATATATTAGATATGAGAAAAATCGAACAGAGGTTTTCATAAAAGTTATTTTCATCATTTTTACAAAGTTTCCAAACGGGCTTTTAAACATTTCTCACAAAACCAACATTTATTAAAGACACAAATACACCTTTCATAATGGGTGTAAACACCCCATTTTCCATTTCAAAATATTTTAAAAAATTCCCTTAAAAAATTCAAGTTACATTTTCGGAAGAAAAATCATTTTTATCAAAATTCCAAACGAACCATTCACCAGCAATACATGCCAAAATATCTTGAAAACCAACACACATTACTTTATAAGAAAAAAAACCACTTAGGAGACCCATAAAAGGAACCCAAATCATCCTTTCACATGAAACCAATAAATTTATAAATCCAAACCATGTTTGTCATATTCCAAATTACTTATAAAATCCAACTAGGCATTAAAACGAACACTTGGTGTGTTCTATTTGGAAAAAAAATTATATTTATCACAAGTTAAGGCCTGAAAAACCACTTTTCACAAAAAAAATGATTTATCCAAAGATCACAAAAGAAACATTTATCATATATATAATGTTTTTAAAGCATGAAACTAACAATTCTTAAATTAAAAATGAAAGTGCATAAGAAAACTTACATTGGATCCATGGCGCAACAACAATACACAACCAAGATCACTCCACAAGGGTTCTAAAAACCTACTTATACAAAGAGGATACCTAAAATAACAAAAAACCCAACACAAACCAAGCAGAAAACCAAAACCTAGGTCAAAATTACCATGAGAGAAGAGAATACCAAGAAGAAATGAAAGAAGAAGGAAGAGGGAGATGAAAGGAGGGGTTTACCTTGAGGGATCCAACCAAAACCTTGAAGATTTCCATTTGAAATCACCATATAAGGAGGTGGGAAGGTTTAGGAATATGGGAGATCCATCATAGAGTTTAAAAAACCATATTGGGAAGGAGTATAGTGGTTTGGGTTAAAATCTTAAAAGGGGTAAAATTGGAAAATGCCAAAAATTTAAGTCTGGGAAAGGCACATGGTTAGGCCGCACAATTTACCAAACTGTGAACCATGCGTGAAGTATCCACTACCTATGGATGGATCAATTGCATAATTACCTAGGATGGAACACACAATTGTTTGAAGACCATGAGGTAGGTTCTGTTCGAACCTACACCTACTGTATAGTTACTTGGGCTGGCCTCATGGTTACCTCTAACCGTGCACTAGGGTCTGCTAATATTGTTTTCACAGATTTCTCAAAAAACTCCAAAATGAACCGTGGACAAACCGAATGAAAAAACTAGACAAATAAAAACTTTAATACTTAACCCATGTCATACCTGAAAGCCAAAAAAGATTGATATTCCCATTAAACCAGTATATAAGACAAAACTTGAACAACCAGGTGTGAAAATTCTCCCCACCAATAATGCTCTCTGCCCCAAAAAATGCACAAAAATTTCTAGTTTATTGATCAATGACTAATGATTACAAGTCCACACCATCCAACCTTTTAAACCAATGATATTTCACCCAAAACTAAGGGAACTTATTCCACTTTCCCAAAACAGAACAACAACCCAAAACCAATTCCTAAGAATCAACAGAAAGATCAAGCCACCACATCCACAACCATGCCAAAATGGGACTGTTGGGAGTTATATGATGAATTCCAACACACACAAAAACCAAAGATCACACACATGAGATAATTATTTCAAAGTAGACCGAAACAGACTCCTCACCTTCAGAAAACAACTAGCACTTAACAAACTCTAAAAAGAAAAACCAACGAGACCCATGGTGGGTCTCCCCAACATTAAGAACCAACTAACACTGAAAAAATTATGATTCAACATAAACCAAAACTAGGACTTTCCCACACATGAAAACCAAAACTATTCCACCATGACCTTCCAACCAAATACAGGAAGAACACAAGATGAACATTTAAACTACGCACTTCCAATTAGAGGGGACTAGAACTGATCCAACACCCCCGCACCCCCGGGTTCCTAACTACATGCCATCTTCACTCTAAGAACTATGGATAGAGATATAATAATTGAATCATCTAATTCCTCATAGCCAGGAATTGATAATTCCAACAAGAAATATATACCACCCATTTAGATAAAAAGAAAGACCAAAATTTCTAGAATATAAACCACACTTTCATTGAAACCAAGAGTTCATCAAAAAGATCACATCATACCTTATATATAAAAACCCAAGACACCACCAAAAAAAATATTAGAACAAAATAACCCTCACACTAGAAGGAAATTTACAAAAATAAACATTGAATGAGCTTCCAACCACACATCACTTATGAATATTTCCACCATGAAACTTCCTATCCATGCCTTTAAGAAACTACTTCAAGTGACCCAATAATCCAAAAAGATGGAAAAGATTTAGGGCATTTAGACACAATTACTTCTTATGACCCAACATGCCACACTGATAACACACTGAGATTTATTTCCCCAAAGAGGTTGATGGTAGATACCAAGGCCTTTTGATTCCACAACCTATTCAATAAACTTTAAATTTCTTCCTCAAGTCCATACCAGAATTTCCACCACCATTTTTTAGGATTGAAAGAGGGACGTCCATATCAAGAACTCCTACCATCATGGATTCAACATGAAAAGATTTCCAAACCACATTAAAAAAATAGTTTAGGTTGAACTTCGACACCTTCAACCGAATATCAGTATAAATCATGACCTTGAAAATCTAAGCCTTCATGGAATCATCCACAACATACTTCAGATGCTAAGGTACTGGGTCCACAAAGCGATGGAGATAATCCAACATAGATCTATCTCCTTACTGAAAGAAACACATCTTCATTACCTTTTTACCCTTTATTACTTATAGAAATACTGATTAATAAACAAGTCCTTCAAGAACGTCCAAGTAAAATCTTCACAAGGCTTGTTCTGAGACACCGATTTCCACCACTTTCATGGTGAACCTTCAAGTATGAAAGTTGAAAACATGAACTTAAACAAATCCGAAAACTCAATAAGGATAAAGTTAGTTTTGATATTTCTCATACACTCTTTCAATTCGAGAGGATCCTCTTGGCTATAAAAGTGAGGAGGATATAGCTTCTGTAACTCAAGCACAAAATCCGTAGGTTGATCAACTGGAAATCCCGCTAAAAAAGATTCACCCATATCCACACTATAATTACCCATAAAATCAACATGGGTATAATCACTAGACAAGGAAAATACAAGAACTAAATCAAGTCCAACTCAAAAAAAATATCCTCAATAAATAACATCTCATATGTGATAAGATTTGAACATAGTAAAACAATCCACTAGGAATATCAAACTTTCCTTTTGAAAACATTTTTCAATTTAAAAATAAGACTTTGTGGGTTGAACAATCACCATTAGTATCCCTTAGAGTCTCACTCACATGCATATTTCTGTGCCACCCTAGGCACCCATCCACCATGCCATACTGAGAATTTATCCTCATTCCCATACACAACCATGCATGTGAGCACCCATGAGAACACCAAGGATAAACAAAACATCCTCATTTTACAAACCAAACCATTCAAACCATTTCAAAAAGCATGTACCATCCAAAGGAACACTAAACATCAATTCAAAAACCATTTTTAGATTCTACACATTAAACCATTTTACCATGATCAAAAAATAAATCCCATATATTTCCATCAAAAATACTTTTCACTTCATTCAAATCATTTTTCAATAAATTCAACAAATCTCATTTAATCAATAACCATTTGGTTAAAAAACCCCTCCTTTTCATTTGAAAAAAGTTTCAAAAGAAAAAATCCATTTTACATAAACTCCCAATATTGTTTATAAAATCCCAATTTTATTAAATCATTTCAATTTTACCCCCAAGAGGTAATTTTATAAAAGCTATTTTTTCCAAAGTCTACCATAAGGTTAATTATGAAAATTCCATTTTCTAACTTTCCAAAATCTCAATCACTACAATTAAAATCCCATCTTCACAAATCCAACATAACGGTTTTCAAAATAGTTTTTCTTTTCATTATTCAAAAAAGATTCAAAGAGACCCAAAAAAGGGAACTAGTGTCGGTGGGTGACTTGACCATATGGTTGGTGGACATATTCCAAACACACCACCAAGACAGATAGCCTTCTAGGACCATGCCCCCAGCTCCACATGGCTTTCTAGGCCCTGTGAGATCATATAGACCATTATCCCAACTCACATTTTCACATCCCATGCACCAAATAATCCCTAAAGACCCAAAAACTAACAAAACTAGAATTCCCATGGAAATGTAAGGATTAGAAAAAAATAGTTCATGACACTATTCCCACACCTACCCATAGAGTCCCATAAATCCCACTCCATCTACCATGATATCCCCAAGTAACATAGGGTGCTATAAAATGCAAGGCCCTATAAGTGCTGACCTGCTCTGATACCATTTTTTTCACAAACCAACCCAGGTCAACCATGAACCGGTCACCTGATCTGATTCGTGGAAATACCCAAGAGGTGTTCCCGATCCTATAGGGTTGGAGACAAACATCAAGGGAATAAATGGAGTATATAAAGGGAATTATTTCACCCAATAAATAATAAAGAAACCAAACAGAAGAAATATGAACAAATGATCCAATAAATAAGTGAAACATAAATGAACATATTTTATACAAGAATTTGAAAAGAATGACAAAACTACACAATAATACCGATCGAACAAGATGAACACACTATCTCCATGTAACCCCATGGGTCACTCTCTAACATAAGGATCAACCATTTCCCATGACGATCAAACTCCAACTGAACCTTCACAAGTCTAAAACAGAAAATAACTATAGGCGTGAGTATTAAAACTCAGTAGTCTAGCCCAATAATCTATTCCCAAATAAATTCCTTTAAAATAAAATAAACTTCAATTAAAAGCTTAAACTAAAATATATAAAAGTATGATTTTTCAGAAATTTTACTTAAAAAAAAAGTACAACCCATTTCCCTTCTTCATTTCCAAAACTAGATTCATTCCCTTAGTGATTCCAAAACCTTTTCATGGGAAAAGTGGTGATTACATTTTTAACTTTCACAAAATAGGATAAAAAACTTTTCTTTAATGACATTTTTCATAAAAATGTTTAAAAAAACACATCAATTTCCAAGAAAAACACTACACAAGAAGGAAGTATAATTATTACACAACAAGGGTAATAGACTTAAACATACAAATATCTCAATCACTATAAGAAGCTAACTGTTAACAAACATGGGTGAACCTAGGAGATCAAGAACAATACAAAACAAACCAATACACAAGACCCAATCCTCAGAAACATTCCACACATGATGAAATAAAAAATTCCAAATTCTTGTCCACACTTACTTAAGATAGACTATGGGGCCCAATCCCATTGTAATAAAACCAAATATATCCACCAACCATGGGCCATCAATTAGTTCGCAAACTAGACAATGTGATAATCATTCTCAGAAAATTATCTAAATATGTTAGGTTCCCATTTATAATTTATATAATGGGAGTGAGACAACCGATTCCTATCAAGAATCCAATCAAAATCATATATAATAATAATAATAATCTAACAACAGGTATCACCCTGAGTCACCCTAAGGATCAATATCATGACATATAACAAATAATGCATAAGGAGTACCAACTGAGGAACTCATATAATGGATAACTAGGGTTCCACAATAACAACACACCATCCATTATACATAGACAAGGCATGAGAAACATCCAATGGAGGTTTTCATAATAAAATTTTTCATCATTTTCACAAAGTTTCCAAATGGAATTTTAAACATTTCTCACAAAACCAATATTTATTAAAGACACAAATACACCTTTAATAAAGGGTGTAAACACACTATTTTCCATTTAAAAATAATTTACGAAATCACCTTAAACATTCATGTAATGTTTTCAAAATCAAAACCATTTTTATCAAAATCTCAAACAGGTCATTCATCGATAACACATGCCAAAAAATCTTAAAAACCAACACACATTCCTTTATAAGAAATAAAAAGCACTTGGAAGACCCATGCAACGACCTTAATCATCCTTTCACATGAAAAAATACATTTTTAATTCCAAACCATGATTCTCATATTGAAAATTACTCATAAAATCCAAGTGGGCATTAAAATAAACACTTGGTGAGCGCTATTTGACAAAATAATTATATTTATCACAAATTAAGGCATGAAACACCACTTTACACACCTAATGATTTATTCAAATACCACAAAAAACATTTAGCATATATCAAAGGTGTATAAAGTTTGAAACTAATGATTCTTAAATTAAAAACCCAAGTATACGGGAAAATATACCTTAGATCCATGGCACAATGACAATGCACAATCGAGAACACTCCACAAGGGTTCCAAAACCCTAGATCTATAAAGAGAAACCCTAAAATAACAAAAACCCCAACATAAACCAAGGGTAAAACTAGACCCTAGTTCAACATGTCCAAAATAGAAGAGAAGATCAAGAAGAAATGAAGGAAGAAGGAAGATGGAGATGAGAGGTGGGGTTTACCTTGAGAGATCCAACCAAACCTTTGAATATTTAAACTTAAAATAACCCTAGAAGGATGTTAGAAGCTTGAGGAATATGGGATATCCCTCTTAGGGTCGAAATAACCATACTTGGGAGGAGGATATTATTTTGGGTTAAAATATCAAAATGGGTAAAAATTAACAAACCCCAAAAATTTATGTTTAGGAAAGGCACATAATTAGGACACACAGTTTACCAAACCATATACCAACCATGCGGTTGACACTATCCATGGATGGATCAATCACAAAGTTACATGGTATCAAACACATAGTCATGTGGAGATCATGTAGTAGGTTCCATATAGACCTTTCCCTACCACACGATTACCTAGGCTAGCCGCATGGTTACCTCTAACCGTGCGCCAACCATGATCTAGGGTCTGTAAAGAATATTTTTTTCCATATTTCTCCAAAATCTCCCAAATTAACCAAAGACTAGACAAGTGAAAAAACTAGATAAAGAAACACTTCAAATATTAACCCCCATCACACTAGGAACATGAGAAAAAGACTGAGATTCCCATCAAATCATAATATAAGACACAACATGAAAAATAGGGTGTGACATATATCATGGTGATATCATAAAAGTGACCGTATTTGTAAAAACTACATTTTCACTGTTAAATTAAAAATAAACTATTTCAGAAACATTAAAAAAATTCCTGTCAATATAATTTTAAATTATTAATAAAAAAATGAATTTAATTTTATCAAATTCAAATTAAAAAAGTGAAAAAGTTAATTTTAAGATAAGAACACATAATGTAGATTTTTTTTAGAAAAAGAATATTTATAAGGTAAAATGAATCAAAATGATTAACAATGAAAGTTACAATCTATTAAATTTATTATTACATGTTTATGATATCTTAAATTATATTTGAAAACCCCCTAGATACCTACAGATAAGATCTATGGGTAAGATAAACAATGGTTTTAGTCACTGTTGGTGACTCAACTAGTATAGATCTCATAGTGATTTCCATGAGATTGAACTTCTCCCATGGGAGATTTATATTATTCCATACTTATTGAAGTTTATATTGGGATTGGTTTAGGAAAAAACCGAGTTACTACACCAATTTTTTAAGCTTAAAAAATGAGCATTCTACGGAAGACTAATACTTCTTGATTCTATTGTTATAGATATTAAAATGTGATTAATTATATTTATACCTTCTAATTAAATGACTATATTATAATGTTTATATTTTTTTTTAAAATTTACATGGTTGCATTTTAGTTTTGGGTTGCTTGTGAAATAATACATTAAACAATATTTATTTAAAGAGAAATATATATACTAAAAACATGTGTTTTTATATCATTTTTTATTTATATTTGATATTATATTATTATATATGGATATGATATTTAGTGATAGAGACTTAGTGAGGCTAGGTAATAGTTCAAATTTTATGGTCTTGTCAGTTCTGCTATTTATTCACTAAAGCATTAATATGCTTCTTACACATTTGCATGACATGTCATAAGGAGTATCCAATTGAGTATACCTATTTTCTAACCCATATATATGTATAAACTATTTTCTAGTTTCTAGTGTTATTTTAGAGATTGATTAGTTCTTTAATATATTGGATCTTGGAGTTGTGGATGGTGTTATTTCTAAAGTGTTTTAATTTTGGCAATTTATTTTAGAAACTTGTATTTTTATAAAATTTTCAAGCATTGTGGTTTTTATGGAATATTGGTTTATTTAAGATATGGGGTTTATTGGTGGTTTTATTATTATTTTCTTGATATATATGAGGATAATTCCTCCCATTTTCATATTTTATATCCTCGGTGCTAGTCTTGAACCAAGGGACTACTAGAGGTAGGTTTATGGGGTTAATATATTATTCACTATAGGTTTAGGAGGGGTTCTTGATGGGGTTGGGTCATGAAAAAGAGGTATCAAAGTTAGGTTGAGATTTAGGATATATACTATTGTTAGTTGTGAGTTATCAGTTCATGGGGTTTGTAACAACCTCAAGTTTAAAAAGAATAACATAAGGTTGGTTCCATAGGAAATTAGGGAAGCTGAGTAGTTTTTTTCCAGGTAACCTTAGATTTTATGGTGTGGTTCTTATTGTGAACCATTGAGGTTTTAGATGTGTCTTTATTAGGACACTTAGTGTAAAAAATTATTTTTATTGTTTTGGATATTTTGGAATTGAAAAATCATAGATCATGGGATATATCATGGATATTGGAAGGTGTATTTCAAAAGTTCATCCAATTTCAGGGTCACAATGCCATAGAGCGGCGACTGCAACATAATGTCTATGAGAGGGATCAAAGTCTATGATGTAGTGATTTCTATTCTGCCACGGTCCTTTACCTAGTTTATAGAATCTCACCATCAACCAATACATGGAGTCCAGACACACTTTTGAAGATAAACCACTATAGAATAGACAAATTCATTGTGCTATAGATGTTTCTTTTTTGGAGCCTATTGAGGCCTATCCCTATGCGTTGCATTATGGGGACTATTTTATCTAAATGGATATAAATATATAAGTGATAAGTGCACATATTAAATACATTTTTGATATTAAAATGTAGTGATTTATATGATTTAATTTTTAATGAATACCTATTCCATTGATGTTTTTATCAAATTTATTAGGATGCAACATATTATGAAAGCTAAGTAAAAAAGAGATAAAATGAAAAATAATTCCATCAAAAAAGGTTTTCCCAAAATTTTTGGTGATCATGGAACATTTCTAGGGAATGAAACTGAAGGCCAAGACAATAATAAGGCATAGAGAGTATATAACTAACATTACACATTGTGTAATCATTATAAGTAGTGTACTAGTGAAATTCATGAAATAACAACATTCCATGATGTAGAGGAAATCAATATGAAGTGAAGTTGAAATGTGTCATGGTATGACACATATGTTTAATTCCATAAAACTTGTGAAGGATTCCAGAAAACACTACGAGATATGAAATTGATACACGTGGGAAAATATTTACATGCTGTGTAATCACTATAAGGCGTGTAAGGTTCAGGACAGACTAAATTGAATAGATTTGATGTATCTTGAAGATTATACCTATTTTATGACCTGAGACCCACATATGACTAATTTTGACCCTCTTTAATGTCATTCAATGATACACAAACCTATATGAATCCTATAAATAGAGGTAAAATATACTTATGTGAGGGGGATCTTAGAGACCAAATCTTGGAGTGAGAAGCCATGCTATGTAGGGTCCTCACCAGTTCCATCTACTATTTTTCATTATGCTTTATTTTTCTTTTTTCCTTCCCTATTATTATTTCATAACTATGATGAGGTGATAAAACCACCATGTTATATGTTTATGTATCCAATGGGGAAGGTTCCATTGGATTTATTTCTTTTTTGTTAAGTTATTTTGGATTTCTATTGTTCATTGAATCAATATATTTATTTTAATTTTATCATGATCAGTAGTATTTAAATATTACATAAATATTATAAATTATAAAATTGGTTACCCTAAATCAAGGCATAACCATTATCTTATTATGGATGACCAGGTTTAAAAATGGTATCGATAAGAACTCGATTTTAAAAAACCCTAAAGTAGTGGAATAAAGGGAAATAGGGAATTTATGCATCAAGGAGGGGATACCATGACCATTGGATCTTCCTCATCTCGAATTTGACAAAAAACATGGATTAATCAATTTTTTTTAATAAAAATCCATATTTACCTAAACCTAGAAACTATAAAACCCAGGAACACCATTCAAAAATTATTCCAAACTACAAATTTTGTTGTGCTTTTCTTTCTTCTTTATTTTTCTCAAAACATTCCAAAACAACCAATATGCTTTGTTTTTTATTTCTGAAAATTAATCAAACTCAAATGTTCTTAATCCTCCTTCATAAAATCAATAAAATAAATCAAATATTTTGGAAATAATCAAACTAATTCAATGTCTCTGTGGGTTTGACCTTAAACTTTCATAATACTAAATTTTAATTAAATGAGTAGAATAGTTTGAGTATTTTTTATAAATTTTTACGTTTTATTATACTTTTAAAGAAATAATGATTCCCTTTTGTGCCTATCAAAACTGGTTCCATTTTTTGGGATAGTTACATTTTATTTTTTAGGTTTATTTAATTTTTAATTTTTATTTAATTGATTTATTTAAATTTCTCTTTTTACATTAGGTGTGTTCATGTTGTGGATTTATATTTTTTAATATTTAAATACACAAAAAAAAACACAAGAAAAAAGAAAATATGACTTTGAATTTAATCCCAAAATAAAGAATAGATTAGGTAAGAATAAGGAAGATAAAATCATGGTTCCCACAGAGAAACATCTAGCTACTAGAGGAGTTCTTTATAGAGATCCAGGGATGCATAATATTGCATACTATGGGTAGAAATTGAACTAAATATCACACCCAAACATCCTAGAACCTCTTATGGATGAAAACCACTTTGAGATCAAATCAATGATCATACATATGGTCTCAAATAGTGTTCAATTCCCTAGACTACCACATGAAGATCTGAACATGCATATGGGAAACTTTATTAAGCTATATGATAAATTCCAATTCATAATGTTTCAAGTTATGTGATAAGAAATCATATTTTCCAATTTTAATTACATGAGTAAGATTAGTATTTGACCGAAAGACTAACTACACATTCCATCACTACATAGGATGATTTTTCTTGGAACTTTCTTACACACTTCTTTCCACCTTCTAAATCAATGGACATATGAGTAAATATTATAATCTTTTTTCAATTTGAAGATGAATATCTATATCCTTCATGGGAATGATATAAAGATATGACTAAAAAATTAATTCATCATGGTATAGATCTAGGGATTGTAATCCAAACGTTTTATAAGATTTTTTTCCTAAGGAAATAAATCAATTCTTGAGGTTATAGCTGGAATATAATTGATGAGGATGTCTCATGAAGAAAGGTTCAACTTTATGGATGAAATGGTGAGAAATAGTTTCTAGTGGAAAGAAGAAGGGATATAACTAAAGGGTGTTTACACAGTAAAAAACAATGACTAGATGGTGGAACAACTAGAATCATTAACCAGGAAGATATACATCATGATGGGACACCAATAAATCCCATAAGGTATAGATATAAAAGATTAAAATCATGATAATTACAATCATGGTAATCAATTTCAAGGTTGGAGGCCTAAAAAAATAAGAAAAAGGATATAAATAAAATAAAAAAGAGTACCAATATTAAGAAAACCAAGGTCCCACACTAACAAGCCACATCCATATATTAGAAGATATAATGGCTACATTCATGACCAAAACTGGGGTTATACTCATGGAAATAAAAGAAGAATAATCAAACTAAAAGGACACATTGAGGAATCTAGAACATCAATTGGCCAAATTTCTGACCTGATTAGAGAGAAACCTAGAGGAGTTCTACTATAATTCCCTAAAGTATGACACATGAATATTTAAAAGATGTAAAACTTAGAGGTGGGAATAAGACACAAGGAAGTGGTATAGAATTAATAGGACAACAATAAATAGATACAAGTGAAGAAGAAGTTTAAAATAGAAAAGAACAAGGAGATGAGGAAGATGAAGAAGAACCACCACAGTATAATATAAGTATGACTTTTCTATGACGAATAGAACAAGTAAGAAATAACATATAGAAAGGTAAATTATTATAACACTTTAAAAAGTTTCATATTAATATTTCTTTTACAGAGGATCTCGAAAAAATTATAACATATGAAAAATTTAGGAAAGAGCTTGTAACAAACAAGAAGAATATAGAATATATTGGAACCATTCCACTCATACAAGACTATTCAACAGTCTTAATTAAGGAACTACCTAAGAAGAAACATAACCTAAGTAGTTTTTCAAATCCCATCTTTATTAAAGCTTAAAAATGTGGAAAATATTTGTGTGAATTAAGTAAAAGTGTAAATATCATGTAATACATGACTTTAGAGATTAATATTGGAAGGACTATATCCCATGAGAGTAATTATTTAATTAGAAGACTCAAAAATAAAATCCTCAAGAGTATTAATAAAATAAATTCTAATCAAAGTTGTCAAGTTCATGTTTTCTATAGACTTTTTAATATTAGAAATGTAAGAGGATAAAAGTACACTAATTAGAATATATAAAATGTGTGTAAAGTATGAAACTAATGATTCTTAAATTGAAAATGCAAGTATATGGGGAAACCTACCATAGATCCATGGAATAAACACAATGCAAAAACCGGGCACACTCTATGAGGGTTCCAAAACCCAAGATCTATGAAGATAAACCCTAAACAAACAAAAACCCCAACATAAAACAAGGGTAAAACTGGAAACTATGTCAACATAACCAAAATATAAGATAAGATCAAGAATAAATGAAAGGAGAATTAAGATGGAGATGAGAGGAGGGGTTTACCTTGAGAGATCCAACCAAACATTTGAATATTTCCACTTAAAATAACCCTAGTTAGAGGTTGGAAGCTTGAGGAATAAGGGAGATCCCTCCTAGGGTTGAAAGAACCATACTTATGAGGAGAGTGGTTTAGGTTAAAATATCAAAATGGGTAAAATTGAAAAACCCCAAAAAATTTAAGTTTGGGCAAGGTGCATGGTTTGGACACAAGAATTACAAAACGATGCACCAACCATGTGGTAGCCACTATCTGTGGATGGATCGATCACATAGTAACGTGGTATTGACCACATGGTCATGTGAAGAACATTTAGTAGGTTGTATCCAAACCTACACCTGCTACAGGATTACCAAGGATGGCTGCATGGTTACCTCTAATTGTGTGCTAACTGTGCTACATGGTCTGCCAAATTTGTTCCCCAGAATTTCACCAAAAAAATCCCAAATAAACCAAAGACCAACCACATGCAAAAACTAGACAAATAAAAACTTCAAAAATTAACCCTCATCACACCAGGCACTAGAGAAAAAGACTGATATTCCCATCGAATCATAATATAATCCGCCACATAAAAAACATGGTGTGACATATATCATGATGATATCATAAAAGTGACTATATTTTTAAAAACTATATTTTTCAACATTAAATTAAAAAAAATATTTTAGAAACATTCAAAATATTCCTCCCAATATAATTTTAAATGATTAATCAAAAAATTGATTTAATTTTATCAAATTCAAATTAAAAAAGTGAATAGTTAATTTTAATATAAGAATACATAATGCCGAAAATGTTTTTTAGAAAATATATTTTTATGTTAAAATGAATCAAAATTGTTAATAATGAAAGATATAAACTATTAAATTCATAATTACATGTTTATGATATCTGAAATTCTATTTTAAACCCCCCTATATACATCCAAATAAGATATATGGGTAAGATAAACAATGGTTTCCATCACAGTTGGTGATTCAACTAGTATGTATATCATAGTGATTTCCATGATATTGAACTTCTCCCATGGGAGATTTATATTAGAGCACACTTTTTGGAGATCATATTGGGATTGTTTTAAGGAAAAACCTAGCAACTCCACCAAATTTCTAAGCTTAAAGAAACAAGACTTCTATATAAGACTACTACTTCTTGATTCCATTGTTATAGATTTTAAAATGTGATTAATTATATTTATACCTTCTAATTCAACAAATATACTATAATGTTTATATTTTTAAAAAATTATATGGTTTCATTTTAGTTTTGGGTTGCTTGTGAAATAAGACATTAGAAAATCTTTATTTAAGGGGAAAATATATATACTAAAATCATGTGTTTTTATATCATTTTTTATTTATCTTTGATATTATTTTATTATACATGGGTATGATATTTAGTGATAGATACTTGGTGAGGTTGTTTTATAGTTGAACTTTTATGTTCTTATTAGTTATTCTATTTTTTCACTGAAGCATTAGTATGCTTCTTACACATTTGCATGACATGTCATAAGGAGGATCTTATTGAGCATACCAATTTGCTTACCCATATATATAAAAACTATTTTCTACATTATAGTGTGATTTTAGATATTTATTAGTGCCTTAATATCTTGGATCTTGGAATTGTGGTTGGTGTTATTTATAAGGTGTTTTAATTTTGGGACTTTAGTTTAAAAACTTGCATTTTTATGAAATTTTAACGCATTGTGGTTTTTATAGAATATTGGTTTTTTATGATATGGGTTTTATTGGTGGGTTTATTGTTATTTTCTTCATATATATGAGGCTAATGCCTCCCATTTTTATATTTTATATCCTCGTTTCTAGTCTTAAACCAAGGAAATACTAGAGGTCGGTCTAGGGGGTTAATCTATTCTTCACTATAGGTTCAGGAGGGGTTCTTAATGGGGATGAGTCATGAAAAAGTGGTATCAAAGTTAGGTTGAGAGTTTGGATAGATACTAGTGTTAAGTGTGAGTTTCAATTTTATGGGGTTTATAAAATCCTCAAGTTTAAAATGAATAGACTAAGTTTGGTTCCATCAGAAATTGGGGAAGCTGAGTAGATTGTTTCTAAGAAACCATAGATTTTATGGTGTGTGGTTCTTATCGTGCACCATTTAGGTCGTAGCTGTGGCCTGATTGGGACACATGGTGTAACAAATAGTTTTATTGTTTTGGATATTTTTGAATAACAACATCATAGATCATGGAATGTGGCACATAGGTTGGAAGGTGGATTTCAATAGTTTTTCCAATTTTAGGGTCACTATGCCATTGAGCGGTGACTGCAACATAGTGTCCATGAGAGGGATCAAAGGCTATGATGTAGTGATTTCCATTCTGCCATGGTAATTTAATGAGTTTATATAATCTGACCATCGACCAATACAAGGAGACTAGACACACTTTTCACTATACACCACTATAGAATGGAAAACTTCATTACGCTATAGCTATTTCTATTTTGGAGCCTACTGAGGCCTATCACTATGTGTTACATTGTGGGGTATATTTTATCTGAATTCAAATAAATATCCTAGTGATAAATGAATTTATTAAATACATTTTTTAATATTAAAATGTAGTGATTTTGATGATTTAATTTGTAATGAATACCTATGCCATTAATGTTTTTATCATATTTATTAGGATGCAAAATATTATGAAAGTTGAGTAAAAAGAGATAAAATGACAAAGAATTCCATGAAAAAAGGTTTTCCACAAATGTTGGTTATCATGGAACAATTCTAGGGAATGAAATAGAAGACAAAAAAATAAGGCATTGAGAGTAGATAACTAACTTTACACATTGTGTAATCATTATATGTAGTGTAACAGTGAAAGTCAGGAAAGAACCACATGCCGTGAAGTAGAGGAAATCAATATGAAGTAAAGTTGAAATGTGTCATGGAATGACACATATGTCTCATTCCAATAAACTTGTGAAGGATTCCAAGAAACACTATGATCTATGAAATTGAAACATGTGGTGCAAGATTTACATGCTGTATAATCACTATACGGCGTGTAAGGTTCAGAACAGACCAAATTGGATAAATTTGATGCATATTGAAGATTTTACCTATTTTATGACCCAATACCCACATATAACTAATTTTTCACCCTCTTTAATGTCATTAAATGATACAAAAAACCTATCTTAATCTTATAAATATAGGTATAGGCTGCTTCTGTGAGGGGGAGCCTAGAGACCAAAGCTTGGAGTGAGAGGCTATGATATGCAGGGTCCTCACTAGTTCCATATACTATTTTTCATTATTCATTATTTTTCTTCCTTCCCTCTTATTCATTCATAACTACGATTATGTGACAAAAAAACCTTGTTCTAGGTTTATGTACCCAAGGGAGAAGGTTCCATTGGATTATTCATTTTTTTTATTATGGTATTTTGGATTTCCATAGTTCATTGAATCAATTTCCAATATCTTTATTTTAAATTTATCATGAACATTAGTATTTAAATATTACATAAATATTATAAAATTATAAAATTTGTTACCCTAAATCAAGGCATGACCATTATCGCATTCAGGATGACCAGGTTTAAAAATGGTATTGAGAAAAACTCGATTCGAAAAAACCCTAAATAGTAGAGTAAAGGGAAATAGGGGATTACTGAATCAAGGAGGGGATACCATGAAAATTGGATCTACTTATCTCTACTCTGACACAAAACATTGATTAATCAATTTGTTTTATAAAAATCCATTTTCACTTGAAATTATAAACTATAAAACCCAGAAACACCATTCAAAAATGATTACAAACTAAAAATTTGTTGTTATTTTCTTTCTTCTTTATTTTTATCTAAACATTATAAAACAACCAATATGCTCTGTTTTATATTTATTAAAATTAATCAAACTCATAAGTTCTTTATCCTCCCTTATAAAATTAATAAAATAAATCAAATATTTTGGAAACCTAATCAAACTAATTCAATGTCTCTCTGGGGTTGACCTAAAACTTTCATAATATTAAATTTTAATTAATTGAGTAGAATAGTTTGATATTTGTTTTATAAATTTTGACTTTTTATTATACTTTTTAGGAAATAATGGTTCCCTTTTTTTCTTATCAAAATTGGTTCCATTTTCTCAGATAATTACATTTTATTTTTTTAGGTTTATTTAATGGATTTATTTAAATTTCTCTATTTACATTAGGTTTGTTAATGCCGTGTATTTCTATTTTTTAATTTTTAAATGCACAACCACAACACAAAAGAAAAAATAAAAGAAGTCTTTGAATTCAATCCAAAACTAGAGAAAATATTAGGGAAGAACAAGGAAGATAAAAATATAGTTTCCACCGAGAAGCATCTAACTACTAGGGGAGTTCTTCATTGAGATCCAAGGATACATAATATTGTGTACTATGGGTAGCCATTGAACACATGATCACATAATAGAATCCTAGAACCTAGTTTGGCTAAAAACCACTTTTAGATCAAACTAATGATCATCCAGATGGTCTCAAACAATGTTTTATTCACCAGACTGCAACATAAAGATCTGAACATGAAAATGAGAAACTTCCTTGAGCTCTACGATACATTCCAATTTAGAATGTTCCAAGATATGTGATAAGACTTCATATTTTACAATTTTAATTACCTGAGTGAGCTAATGATTTTATCAAAAGCCTACCTTCACGTTCCATCATTACATGGGATAAGCTGTCTTGGAACTTTCTTACCCACTTCTTTCCACCTTAAAAATCAATGGACATACAAGTAAATATTCGAATTTTTTTTCAATTTGAAGATGAATATATTTAATATTCTTGGGATTGATATAAAGATATGACTAAAAAACGCCCCCATCATGGTATAGATCAAGGGATACTAATCCAAATGTTTTATAATGTTTTTTAAAGGGAAATAGATCAATTATTGATACTGCAGTTAGAAGATAATTGGTGAGGAAATCTCTAGAAGAAAGGTTCAACTTGATGGATGAAATAGTTAGAAATAGTTTCTAGTGGAAAGGAGAAGGGACACAACTAAAGGGACTTGACAAAGTAAAAAACAATGACTAGATGGTGTCACAACAAGAATTATTTAACAGTAAGATTAAAATCATGATGAGACACCAATAAAACCCCCAAGATATGTATATAAAAGATGAAAATCATGCTAATTACAATCATGGTAATCCATTTCAAGGTTGGAGTCCTAAAAAACAATAAGAAAAAGGATATAAATAATAGAAAAAAGAGTACTAATAATAATAAAACCAAGGTTCCACACTTACAATACACATATATACATTAGAAGAGATGCTTTCTACATTCATGACCAAAATTGGGAATGTACTCATAGAAATAAAATAAGAATCATCAAACCAAAAGGACACATTGAGGAATCTGGAGCATCAATTGGCCAAATTACTGACCATTTTAGAGTGATACCTAGAGGTGTTCTACAAGAATTCCCTAAAGTATACCACCTGAATATTTAAAATATGTAAAATTTAGAGGTGGGAAGAAGACACAAGGAAGTGGTATAGAATTCACGTGAAAACAACCTATGGATGAAAGTGAAGACGACATTGAAAATAGAAAAGAATAAGTAGATGATAAAGCTTAAGAAGAACCACCCTAGTATAATCCATGACCGCCTTTTCTAGAAAAAATGGTGCAAGTAAGAAATAAAACATAGAAAGGTAAATTTTTCTAACACGTTAAAAAGTTTTATATTAATATTCCTTTTATAGAGGCTCTCACAAACATGCTAACATATGAAAAATTAAGGAAAGATCTGGTAACCAACATGAAGAATATAGAAGATATTGGAACCATTCAACTCACATGAGACTATTCAATAGTCTTATTTAAGGAACTACTTAATAAGAAACATGATCCAAGTATACTTTCAATTCTCACCTTTATCAGAGATAAAAAATGTGGAAAATATTTGTTTGAATTAAGCGAAAGTGTCAATATCATGTAATACCTGACTTTAGAGTTTAGGATTGAAAGTACTGAATCTCTTGAGAGTAATTCTTTAATTAGTAGACTCAACAATAAAATCCTCAAGAGTATTTATCAAATAAATTCTAATTAAAGTTTTCAAGTTCATATTTTCTATAGAGTTTTCAATATTGGAAATGGAAGAGGAGAAAATTACACTCATTATAGTGAGACCATTTTTTGACACTAGGCATGTACTGATCACTATATAAAGTGGATAACTCTTTCTGAGAGTTTGTGGTGATCATGTAAGCTTCAATATCAACTTGGAAATGAAGAACTGTGATGTGAGAGTGGAAAATGAGTTTGAAGAAGGAAAAAACCTGAATTTGAGGGTTTCTATAAAAGTATATAAGTACATGAGTTAGTTGCTATTGTGTAAGAGGATGCTACAATAAAGAATAAAGAAAATATGATGACCAAGATTGCTGATGTTGGGGGAGAAATATACTCCACCACATTTGAGAAAGGACAATAGGTATGAATGGTACTTGAAATTCCATTTAGTTCATCAGGATTAAGGAAGAAATAGTGGATCAATCCAATGGCGATAAAGTAAGTACTTCCATTAGGAAGAATTATGTTGTTTAGATAGGAAGTAAGGGGACGAACTATACATAAAAGACACAACTGAGACCGTTTATCGACCCTAACCAGGTACAAAATTTTCAATCACCCATCACATGACTTGAAGCTGAAGGAGGTTAGGTCAATCTAACAATTGTAAAAAAGCACTTTCAGGAGGTAACCTAAGTTTACTTTTGTATTTTAATTTATTTGGTTTTTAGGTGTTCATGATACCACTTCAAATATTTCAAAATTCATTGATAATGTCCTGTTATCTCATCTATTTATTTTTAAATTATAGGACCATTATCACCCAAGCTAGCAACAAAAAGCATGAAACACAAGAAGATGCTACATGGAAATTACACGTCATGAGATTAATACATGTTGTGAACTAGTATAGATAGGACCTGTATACCATGTTTGAATCTCTAATTTCAAGGGGAGTTATAATTTCAATTTTTATACTTTATTTTCAAATTTTTATATTTTTTAGAAATTTTAACTACTAATTACATGCCCTAAATTTGATTATTTCTTTAAATCGAACCAGGAGACATAAAATACAATTCAGAATTAGTATGTCATAAATTAAAATTTCTTTATCAATAAATTTAAATGAGATAAATTGGTAAAACAATTACCAGAGATAAAAATGTGGTTTTGGATTTTAAAAATCATGATTTAGGGGAGGTTGTTAATTATTATAAATGAAATTTTCTGAGACTTGGACATGCAATTAATTTCTGATATTTTCATTAATTTATTTAACTATTCATATTAATTTCCATGATTAGTTATCCCAACCATTCATTCCATTATCGAGACATACTTTGAGCCAATATTTTTTATTCTTTCTATAGAATATTTATTATGAAACTCATAAATGATATCTTCTAGAACTTTATTTTCATCTTATCAAAGATATGACTGAAAAGAATTACTTTTAAATAATTTTAGTATCTTTTTTAGCCTTATCCTAAGACCCACCTTACATTAAACCAGTTTAAAGCCCATAGAATCCATAAACATCCTTGTTAGGAAGGAGTTGTGTTACAATATCATCATATCCTTTCCCAACTTATTCTAAATATTTTTCATTATTATGAGTTGGGGAAATGGCCATTGGAAGATTATATTCACATTTTGTAATGAATATGTGTGTGTGGGGGTGGGGGAGGAGGGATTTTGGTGAGATCTGATGAAGGAACATTCATTTTATTTATTGTACACCCTATTTTATAAAAAAGAATAAATGGGATGTGTTTAGGGAAATTCAAAAAGCACCATTGCTTGACTAGTGATATTATTATAACTATTAAAAATAGTGTCATGAGGATATCATTAGGGTTTGGGTGGTGGAGATGATATTTCTACTCAAAAAATAATTAAAAAAATAAAAATAAAAATAATAATAAAAGAGGGTGTTTTATTTATTTAATTTCATTTCTTTATGATATGGATCTTAGATACTAGGGTAAGGGGATAATTTAATTGAGTTTTTGTTATTATCATGAAAATTTATTTAGAGACAAACATCCTTTTTGAGCCATACTTGATTTACATTATTTACCCACTAACCCTAAGCCTTAGATTCATTTTATCCTAAATAGTGAATCCCTCATTATTATTTGTGTTTTTTTATTTACAAATTGGAGATGTTAGTTGGCTTGAAAGCCTATAGCAAGTGAAATTTTCTTCTTGTACGTTCTAAACTATATTTACAATTTTACCCTAATGATAAGTGGAATAATTAAAAGTAAGGTAAATTAAAAATGAAATGAATATTAATAATTAATTGATAAATGAAAATGGATGAATGAAAAGGCTTTCCTATTTTAAAATAGAAATGGAAAAATACATGGTTGATTTTTTTTGAAAAAATATAGCATTGATAAAATTTATACATTTGATACTCAAACATTGAATTTTCCATTTGATCAATTGTTTTAGTTGGAATTGAATTTAAAGAATGGTAGAGTAAGAATCCATTGCAGTATGTTGAAATTACTTCCTTGAGAAAAAGTATGTATTTATGTGTGGGGTGGGGTTGGATAAGTTCACTTATTGAAAACATTTTTTATATTAAAATATAGTGATTTTGATTATTTAATTGTTAATGCATACCTATGTCCCTGATGTTTTTCTTATATTTGTAAGGATGAAAAAAATTATGAAATCTGAGTAAAAGGTGCTAAAACAAAAAATAATTCCATAAAATTAAGGTTTTCCACAAAGATTGATTTTCATGGAACAATTCTGGGGCATAGAACTAAAGACAAAGGAAAATGAGGCATCCGGATTAGAAAACTAACATTACATGTCCAGTAATCATTACACACCATGTACAGTAAAAGTGGTGAAAGAACCCCAAGTCATGAAGTGGACTAAATCAACATGAAGTGAAGAAGATATGTGATACAATATGAAACTTGTGAAGGAGTCCCATAAACACTTCCATCCATGAAATTGATACATTTGGTAGAAGATTTACACACCGTGTAATCACTTCATGGTGTGTAAAGTTCGAGTGAGACCAAAATCGACTAAATTTGACATATCTTGAATATTTTACATATTTTATGACCTAGTACCCTGCAATGAATAATTTTTGACCCTAATTAATGTCATTCAATACAGCATGAGCCTATCTAGAGCCTATAAATAGAGGGCTAGGCTACTGCGATGAGGGGGATCCTAGAGACTAAAGATTAGAGTGAGAATCAATGCTCTACTAGGTCATCACCAATTCCATCTTCAATCTTTCATTATTCTTTCTTTTTCTTTATTCCTTCCATATTATTCTATCTTAACTAGGATTATGTGGTAAACCAACCTTTTTCTAGGGTTATATAGCTGAAGGGGGAAGGTTATGTTGGATTTTTTCCTTTTTCTTTATTTTTGTATTTTAGATCTCCTAAGTTTATTGAATCAAATTACAATCTATTAATATTACTTTTATTATAAAAATTGGTATTTAAATCTAAAATAATTAATATAAATTTCACAATTGGTTACCCTAAATTAAGGTATGACCATTGTCAAATTTAGGGAGACTAGGTTTAAAAATGGTATCGAGAGAAAATTGATTTGAAAAAACCCTAAAGTAATTTTATAAATGGAAATAGGGGATTTCTGTGTCAATGATGGGATACCATGACCATTGGATATTGTAACATCTTGAGATTTCATGATTTTTTTGAATTAATTTAATCATTTTGATATTTTTTATTTCACACAACACTGAATATAACTTCTGTTATAAGAAAGCACCAAGTTATTACAACTTTGTATGCAATTACAATTCAAGATTTCACTACATGAAACACATATATTAGCTTTTGGTACATGCAACAATATGTTTGGATTGATTTACACACAATGTCTAGTTCCTTCGACAACTTGTGTGATACGCAAGATCTAGTTTTATCAAACTACAATGTACTATTAATATCATTATTAAAATATTATTATAGTTTTCAGCTAGCCATTGGAATGTATTTTATGAATAAGATTAATTAAAATTATAAAAATATAGTTTAAAAATGTATATAAGAAGAATTATTTTGTGACCAATTAACTAGAAATGAAAATAAAACCCTTTTAAAAATATAGAAAATATTTTACTGGAAAACTATATTTTTTCAATCAAACACATTTAACTCCAAAAATTAATTAAAAAAATATTTATAAATGTTTTTAATGAAATATATATATTATATTTAATCAAATATTTAATTTTCATCTTGGGTGTTTTCTAAAAAAGATATAATATTAAAACCAATTTTATGCATAAAGATATATCTTTTCCTAAAAGGTAACTTTCCCACCATTTAATGGCGAGCCTATTTTAAATATAAATTTTGACACTTTTAAAAATTCCATTTAATAAAATAAAATTCATTATTTAATTTTTAATTTCAAAATTATCTTAGGGTGATTTTTTTTATTTTTCTAAGAAGTTCCATTTTTGGATGAATAGTCAAAAATACTGAATTTTAATTTAAAAATTAATTTTTTCTAATTTATTTATATAGTTAAATTATATTTTAATTGGTTTTAAATAATAACTATATCAGTTATACATAAAAATTAATCCAATTTAGTTTATTGGAACCAATTTTGTATTGAAATTTGATATAAAAAAATATCAATATTTTGAACTTTTTTACTTTAAAAAACCCGTTGTCTCGTCCCATCTCTGAGATTAATTTTAAATTAATTTCGTCCAATTATGTTATCAGAATTTGAAAAAATAAATTCCATAATTGGAATCAGAAAAATTTATAATTTATATAAATATAAATTTACTTTTTTACCAAAAATATTAGTGAAAATAATTAAAATTATTTACAAATATTTAGGTAAAAACGAGTTTACTTAGTGGTTAAACTTTAACTTAAGGGAAAAAATAACATAAAAACATATGAAAAAGTCATTTATTGGACATATTTGTACCATATCATCCCATGGATATAAAATGAACCATTATTGGAGGCACATGATATAAGGGAGACCTCTCAATAGTGTTTACCTTTTTATATTTACAAGAATGCCACTCCTCCTCCACTACAAAAGGGAACTCACCCCCTAACTTCTTCACACCTCTAAATCCCATTATCTTGGAAAAAAACTGAAAAAATAACCTCCAAAATTCACAAACTTCACTATATAGGAATAAATTTTTTCAAAAACCCAACCAATTAATCCCTTTGGTGCAAACCAAAATGAGTTACTCAAAATATAGGTAACATCCTTCCACATGCACTTTTGTTTTATTAATTTATCCACCCCATAAATTATTATTATTACATGATTATATAATAAACTTAGTATTATAAATATATTTAAATGTTTTTATTTTAGGGTTTCTACCAAAAATCACACACACTTCCATCAAATGGGATACCCAATCACTGTTTGTGTGTATGATGGCCTACCGACTCATGAACCGATGCCATCTGTTCTTCCATTACCACCTTTAAAGGTTGTGAATAATGATTTAATTGATATTTTTATATGATATATATTAATTTTATGATGCCTCTATTCTTATGTAATTTTTATAAAACACATACCTTTATGCTTTCCATTTTTTGGGAATACGATAACTTTGTTTGTAGATGTGTGGACTACGTCCCCCTCAAAGCAATGTGATTCATTCACACTTCACATGGAATTAATTAAGGATGATTTTAGTAAATTTATATGATATATATAAAATAATAATTTTACTATAATGATAACACACACACACACACATATTTCATTTATTTTCTTTGTTTCAACATTATAAGAAAACAGAATCATCATTCATGTGTACGTACGACCTACTGTCTCTATGAACAGTGTATTCCATTTGATATTTATATCTTTTATATATTATTATAAATAAATATATACTGAATATATATGACATTTAAATAATTTTTAATTTTTTTTAAATAATTAAATCATGATATAAGGAAGTGGATCAAGAATAACATGCCAAAACATAGATGAAAAACAAAGCGGTTATTACATGAAACGTAACTTTAAAATGAAATTGTTAATAAATAGGTAATATTATGTCATAATAAAATCAAATATGGTATGATTTATAATAATATGGTTCATTAGTAGACTTATAATAAACTTATATTTATTATACAGGAGGTTTGAATGTGTATGAATAAATTCAAGACTTAAGGTAAGGATTTTCTCATCTCACTTTTTTAACACAAATGAAGACATGAATTAGTTGTTCAATTCATGCCCCAAATAAATTTATTTAATCAAAAGTATTATAATACAAGATAGAGGTGTAATGAGTTTACACCAACCCAAAAGTGGGAGCAAAACATGATCATATAACAAAGAATCTCAAACACATCAAGCAACAAGTGCAGTAACTCCAAGAAAGCTTCAATGCCTCAAGATATGGAAGAAGATGTACATGTATGACTGTGACATAAGAGAATAGGGTAGTGAACTTGAAAAAAGAGTAGTAATAGATAAATAAAATTAGGTATTTTGTTTATACTCCATTACCAACCTCTTATTAAAAACTTGACGTTTAATATCAAGATAAGTTTCTGCAGAAATTTCACCATCTCTAAGCCTTTGATAAGACAATTTATCTCATTGTTCCAATAGAGCTTCAAATTTTTTGGTCACCTCCTCAGCATCATAGTCCACATAATTCATGATTGGGTTAGAGACTTCAATCAGTTTATCACTAGGATGTGCAGTAGTACGATCAAATTCAAGTTGTGAAGGAGAATCTGTAGCTATTGTTATGGAAGCTTCAAAGATGGTTGCATTCTGGTCAACTGTATTCGTCGATGTTGTAGTTACAATATTATCCTTTTTATTAGTACCAAGTAATCTCATGACAATTGTTAGTTCAATGTGAGAATAATATCAATGTTTCCTATTTTTTTGGGATTGGGAGTAATGAATCCATCAGCATACACTATTTTATTTTTCCCTTTTCTAGAGCCGGATTTTAGGTAGTCTTCCTCAATTTGATTAGCTTTCTGATCAACCTCTAATAAGAATGTTCTTTGTGTTTGGCATGTGTCCTATTCAGATTAAGAAAGTATCTCCCGATATTCCTGCTTAGTGGGGTTATTCTAAACACCTTGGACAACATCAACAAAACCATAGAAGATTCCAGGTTTAGATCCACTCTTATCATTGAAAATGACTTGAGAATGAGATTCAATAGGTTTTCAACATCTTCACTTTTCCCACTAAAGTGATCCTTAGTTCCAAAGTGGCAAGAAAGCACTATCTCTTTCTTATACTCTCCCATGAAAGTTTTTATTTCATTAATACCATTTATTTAATGATATAAAAATTTTCAATTCATTTTATTCACTCAAAGATCTCACGATTCAAATATTACTCAAGTAGTAAGGTGATTTATGGTCTCAATTTTATTTCTTTGAGACTTAAGACTTAGCCATCCCTAGTTTCTTTTGTGTGGAGTATATACTACCCATGAATGTATTATGTTAATTTTAATCTTATATTTATTAGTATTTACATATCAATATTATGATCTCTCATTTATGGGTTTTATGGTTTAAAACTTACCCAATCAGTAAAGTAATTTTGTCTCAATTTTCCTTCTTTGAGACACATGTTATGTTATGAACATATATTCTATAAATGTATATAAACTACCCTTTGACATGTTGTATCATAAATATTATTATTTTCATGATATTTTAAGCTTATTTTAATGTTATCTTCTAATGGGGATTATGATTCAAAGTTCCTGATGTTTTAAGAGTTTATTACGAAAATCTCATCGTTATCAGGATTTTTTATGATTTTTCTTCCATTGATGAAATATTATGATCCATCTCTCATGAAATCTCATGAATTTTCTTCTACTATGGTTATTAATGGTATCTTAATGTATTGGTATCAATTTTTCCACTCTTCAGTACTTAAGATGAATAATATTTTTTTAATTAAATCTGACTTTATCTCTCTCTTCGGACGAAAATATGTTCTATTCAAAAACCTGGTTTTTAAAAAATGTTTTCAAACAATGTTTTCAATTTTTTTTAAATTATCTTTTAGGATAATTTCAAGGAAAACTGTTTTAAAAGTTTGTAATGTGTTAAAACGGTTTTCAATATTCCTTTATAAATTTCCAAATATGTTTTTAAATGATATTTTAAGCTCATTTTAATGGAAAATAATTTTAAAAGTGTGTTATTTGTTAAAAATGTTTTCAAAATGTTTTCACGATTTATTTATAATTTTTAAATATATTTTAAAAAATGTTTTTTATAATTTTTTGAAGATTCCTTTATAAATTTTCAATGATATTTTCAAATAAAACATTTTCAAAATGTTTTCAAGCATCCTTAATAAATTTTCAATGTTATTTTCAAATATTTTTTTTTTCAAAATGATTTATGTTTTAAAAATGTTTTTTAAATAAGAAAGTGTATTTTCCTCAATAAATGTTTTAAATTATTTTTCAATCTTAATTAATAACTTTTAAAAGTGGATTTAAAATAAAATGATTTTGAAAGTTTTTTATGTTTTAGAAATTGATTTTTAAAGGAAGGTTATTTCCTTTAACAAATTATTCAAGTTATATTTCAGAATACTTCTCTATATAAGATGATATAATTTGATATAGTTTATGATTTAATATGGATATGATCAAGGGAAAACACTCTTCTTATTTCTTTGAATGGTTTTTGAGTAATATGACAAGTTATTTGTGAAACATGTTTATCTTCCCTGAGTTATATCATGATAAAACACTTATGAAATCCATTTTCTTTCAAATATTATTCTATGATTATGAAACCTATATCTTTTATATAGATTATGATATTATGAAATGTTTATTATACCCATTTATTTTCATTAGTTATGATGTGATATTTATGAGACCCATCTCTTTTTATGGGTAATGATATGATAAATGTTTTATTATCCAGTGGAACAGACATTTATGATTTCATTATGTGATAGGTGGTACCTATATATCCCTCCAATGATTTTGGTAAAGATTTATATCTCATTAGATAGACATGGTTTCAATGGGGAGTGAACTCAGTTTAGTTAGGGATTGTTTTCACTAGGATGGTCATGGGAGAAAATATTGACTACTAAGATAGTCTTGGGAGTAAACCTTAAATAATAAGAAGGAATTGGGAGTGAAAATCAACTACTAAGATGGTATTAGGAGTGAAACATGACTAATAATTTGGTTTGGGGAGTAAACCCATTCCACTATAATAAAAGGACTACGATTGGGGGTGGTGTTGTGTCCCACCCAGTAGGTGTAGCCCCCATGAAGTTCCCTGATAGGTTTTGGAAATAATACTTGACTTATAGAGAATGATTTTATATGATTGTGTGTATTCCACATATTCTATGTATTGTTTTATGTTATGATCTCATAAATTATGCTCATTATTCCTTTATTATTCATGCCTTTTAAACATCCAATTTTTATTTCACAACGCATGTATATAACCTTTGATATACAAGGTATGTTATTAGAATGTTATTATCATGTTCTCATACCCTTATGATCATTTTATTATTACATATATCCTTTATGTACCCTTACTAATCATTCTATATCACCCTTTCTTATGTTTACTTACCATGGTTATGAAGAATGGTTTTGAGTAGGAGTACTAAAGGGGTAGTTATTTGTGTGAAACATTGAGGATCCTTAACCAAATTAGAAGATTGTGTTCCAAGCTTCCAAAGACACTAACATATTACAATCCTTGGGAATATACTTTATAATATTTGGAATATTCATCTAAAATAATGAAATATCCATACATGTTATGCTTGTGTAACTATAGTTGGTATCAAGGGATAGGTTTCGTCAACCATTGAAAACTTGGATGAGAAAAATTTAGTGATATTGTTAGGCATATTTATAAGGACATGTATTCAGATTATCTAACGATAATCCATATGTATCGTAGATTATATAAGGTGTCATAATTTAGACATCCTATAAGTTATTTTTCATGGTTATTTGTTTTTCCCCTATGATAAGTGTTTCTCACACTATGATTTCCAGTTTTAGTTAATAGAGGGAAACAAAATTAATTGGGTTAACATTGAATGTGATAAACAATTTGCTGATGAGAAGTGAAATTTGATGATGACTAGACTAAAAGAAGTTTTTATCATACATAATCAGTTTTTACAAAACATGACTAATAATGTGTACCATAATCAACTATCATACTCACCAAATAAGAGAATGAAAGAGTCTATAGAGAATTTAGGTAATGGATACCATAGAGAAAATAAGATCTAGTTTCTTACATGTCTTGAATGTGGGAAGAAGTGACTAAATGAATGACTTAGAGGAACGAGAATATATTTTGACTATGGAAAATAAGGATGAAAATTAAGTAACTATAAAGGAAAAATAAATAGTTTGGTTAATGAAATGGATGAGAATAATGGAATACCTAATACAACATCTTCAGTTGAATTATTTGAATGTGAAATGAATGAGAATTATGAAAATCAATGTCATAAGTGGAAAGGTCATGAAGATAAAAAATATAGTGGTACAAGTAATGGTTATATTTCTAATGATGATGAGGCTAGCAGTGAAATGTTAATAGAAATAAGTATTAAGTAATAGGGTGAGGTAACATTGTAATTGGATTAAGGATGAAGTAATAAAAGTTTTTATGTATTTGGATTCAAGAATTATGAATTGTGAAATATATAAGGATTGCTCAGTTTATGTTTTTCTCTATGGATTTAAAAGTATATGTTTAATGGTCACTATGTACAAGAAATGTGATTTAATAGAAATGTTGTATTCAAGGAAAACACAATATTAAGATAAATACAACCCTTATTATACACATGATGTTGAGATAATGATGTTTGGATAAAGAAATATCGGATATGAATAATTAAATTGGATGTTACTGATTACCTTGGAACTGATTAAAGATTTTCTGACAAAGCTATCTATGTTATCATGGATTAGGTTTATATTTATTTTGATTTAAGGAATATATCCAATAATATTTGGAATAAAAAAGAATATATGTTTTCAATAAGGTTTTATGTTAATTTAGGTTATTACCATGTCTCAAGAGAATACATGATAAAGGTAATCACATGTTTGGAATGTGAAAACAATGAGTTACCTTATGATATATGGAGGATTAATGTTTAGCCGATTTAGTGACCTTATTTCTAAAGTTTTGGATTTTCATCTTTTAGAAGGGAAACAAGGTTTACTATTTATGGAATGGTTTAAGTTAAACACTAGATGAGGTTTTAGTGATTAAAGTATTATCTCACTATATGAGGATTTATGCATATTGGATAACCTAAGATAATGTTTTTTTTGTTGTGATGATAACTAATGATAGATGGAATGAATTATCATTATACATATGGATCTTATAATCCGTTAGTGCTTCAAGCATAAAAAATTAAACTTCATTTTTAGAGTAAGAGATGATGTGGAAATTGGTCAAGACACAACCAAAGGGTGAGATTGTACTGAAATCAATTTTGTATATCTTCCCATGAAAACTATTCAACTTTAGGAAATGGGTATTGAAATAAAATTTCTTCCCTTTTTCATTATTTTTGATGACATCAATGTCATTTTTCAATCCTCTTTGGGTTATGGATTTGTGATCGTTAATTTTCTTCTAACCTTGTTCTCAATTACTATCCATAAAAAAAATAATAGTTATATTTCACTTATATGTCCATGTTTTCACTTCCCACCTATGTTATACAATATGGAAACATATTTATGAGTTACTTTTGATAACTATTATGTTTTCAAATTTCCATTTTTAAAGGGAGTTCTAGTATTCATTTTTTAAGATGTGGGTTTCTATGAAATGAAATTTAAAGTATTAAACCTTTGATAAACCAGATAAATTTCAAGAGTGAAATTCATTTTAAGAGGCATATAATGTAACACCATGAGATTTTGTTATTTTTTTGAATTAATTTAATATTTTTGATATTTTTCATTTCACACAACATTGAATATAGATTCTGTTATATGAAAGCACCAAGTTATTCTTACTTTGTATGCAAAACCAATTCAAGATTGTGGTACGTGTAATACTTTTATTAGCTTATGTTACACACAAGTTTGGATTGTTTTACACAAAATTACGAGTTCCTTAGATAACTTACATGACACACAAGACCTAGTTTTACCAAACTATAATGCACTATTAATAATATTATGAAAGTATTATTATAGTTTCCACTTAGCCATGGGAATTGAGGTTATGAATATGATTAATTAAAATTATGAAAATACGGTTTACACATGTATATAAGAAAAATTATTTTGTGACCAATTAACTATAAATTAATATAAAACCCTTTTGAAAATATAAGAAATATTTTGCTGGAAAAATATATTTATGAAATCAAACATGTTTTACCTCAATAAATTAATTAAAATACTTTGGATAAATGATTATAATTATATATATAATGTAATATTAAATCAACTATTTAAAGTTCATATTAGGTATTTTCTAGACAATATATAAGAGTAAAACAAATTTTACACATAAAGATATATTTTTTAAAAGGTAATTTTACCACCTTTTAATAGAGATCCTATTTTAAATATAAAATTTAACAATTTTATATATTATAATTGATAAAATAAAATAAATTTCTGATTTTTTAACATCAAAATTATCTTCGGGTGATTTTTTTTATTTTTCTAAGAAGTTTCATTTTTTGGATTAATAGTGAAAATACTGAATTTTATTTCAAAACTACTTTTTATTATAATTTATTTATATAGTTAAATTATATTTTAATTTTGTTTTAAAGAATAAATAGATAAATTATACATCATTTAATCTAATTTAGTTCATTGTAACCAATTTAAAAATTAATTTGGATATAAAAACATTTCAATATTTTGAAAATTTTCACTTAAAACCCATTGTCATATCCCGTCGAGAGGATTAATTCTAAATTATTTTATACCAATTATATGTTTAGAATTTGGAAAAATGGATTTAATAATTAGAATCATAAGAAATTATAATGTATATTTAAGTAAAATTATTTTTTTACTAAAAATATTTATGAAAGTAATTAAAATTAATTACAATGATTAAGGTATAAAAGAGTGTACTTAGTGGTTAAACTTTAACATAAGGGGCCAAAAAACATAAAAATATGTCTAAAATCAATTTAATAACCATATTTAAACCATTTCCTCCCTTTTATAGAAAATGAACCATTATTTTAGGCACATGATCTAAGGGATAACTCTCAATAGTGTTTACTTACATCCGAGAAGCCTCACTTTGGACATAAAGCCAACCAAAAAATCCCTTTGGTAAAAAAAAAATAAGTTTCCCAAAGAAGAGGTAATATCCTTCCACAAGAACTTTTATTTTATTTATTTATCCAACCCCTCAATTATTCTTATTATATGGTTAAATAAAAACCTTAGTATCCTCAATATACTGAGATTTTTATTTGTTAAGGGTTCGACATACACTCACACACACTTCCATCAAATAAGATACACAATCATCATTCATGTGTATGGAGGACTACCGCCTCACGAACTGATGTTGTTCGTTCTTCAATTAAAACCATTAAAGGTTGGGAATAATAAGTGAATTATTGTTTCTATATGATATATATTATATTTATAATGTATTTATACTTCTATAATTATTATATAACACATACCTTCATGTTTTCCATTTTGTGGGAGTATAATAACTGCATTTGTGGACGTGTGGATCACTATCTCCTTAAAGCGATGTGATTCATTCACATTTTACATGGAATATATTAAGTATGGTTTTATAAAATGTATATAATATATATGACATAATAATTCTACTATAACGATGATATATATATATATGTCATTTACTTTCATTCTTTTAATATGATAAGAAAATGGAAACAACCTTCATGCATATGTACGACCTACCTTCTCCATGAATGGTGTATTCCATTTAATATTTATATCTTTTATAGATTATTATAAATAATTATATAATTAATATATATTTTATTTAAATTATCTTTTACATTATTTAAGTAAATAAATCATGATCTAAGTAAGAGGATCTAGAATAACATGTCAAAACATATACGAAAAACAAAGTGGCTATTACCTGAAATGTAACTTTAACATGAAATTGTTAATAAATGGGCAATATAAAGTCATAATAAAATCATATATAGTATTAAATATAATAATATATTTCTTTTTCAGATTTATAATTTTTTTATATTTATTATACATGAAGTTTGAACGTGTATGAAGAAAGTCAAGACTTAAGGTAAGAGTTTTGTCGTCTAACTTTTATTTCTGTGATATATATGCTATATTCACAAATTATTCTTGTTTTTGGTGTATATAATTCCATATGAAATGTTATATCTAGAATATATTTTATTTTATGATATAAAACGTTTAAATTGATGTTATTGTTTCACTTATCTGACAATTCAAATGTTACTCAAGTAGTAGGGGGATCTCTAGTCTCACTTTTATTTCTGCGAGACTTAAGCCTTATTTACCACTTGTTTCTTTTATGTGGTGTATATAATTCCCATGAAAGTATTAAATTAATTGTGTACTTAAATTTATGGGTATTTACATATCCATTTTACGATCTCTATTTCATGGGGTTTATGGTTCAAAAGTTACCAAATCGGTAAAGTATTTTTGTCTCAATTTGCCTTCTATGAGGCACATGTTATGTTATGTACCTATATTCCTTGACAAGGTTTATAAAAATACCTTTTACATGGTATATCACAAATAATTATACTTTAAAGATATTTTAATATTCTTTTAATTTCATCCTCTCATAGGGATTATTATTAAAAGTTACTGATGTGGTAAGAGTTTATTTCTATAATCTCATCATTATTGGGATTGTTTATGATTATGCTTACATTGATGAAATTTTATGATTCAACTCTCAATAAATATCATGAAGCTTCTTATACTATGGTTATTAATGATATATTTAGGTATTTATTCTCTGTTTTCCACTCTTTGATACTTAATATGATTAATAAAATGTTTTTAAGAAAATATGACTTTATCCCTCTCTTTGGTCAGAAATATGTTTTATTCAAAAATCATGTTTTCTAAAAATGTTTTCCAAAAGTGTTTTTAAATTATATTTTAAGTTATTTTAAAGTAAAGGTATTTTAAAATAATTTCATGTGTTAAAAATGATTTAATTTTTTTTAAATATTCCTTTATAAGTTATCAAAGATATTTTGAAAGGAATAGGTTTAAATGGTTTTCAAGAATACATTATATGTTTTCATTGATATTTTCAATGAAATTTTTTTAAAAAGGTTTTTTGAGACTATTATATAAGTCTGTAAATATATTTTCAAATAAAATGTTTTCAAAATGTTTTTAAGTTTCCTTTATAAGTTTTCAATGTTATTTTCAAATAAAAAGTTTTTTTTTAAAATTGTTTATGTTTTAAAAAGTGTTTTTCAAAGAGAAAATGATATTTTCATAAAGAAATGTTTTAAATTATTTTTAAATATTAAATATTTAGTTTAAAAATTGGTTTTCAAATAAAATTAGTTTGAAAAAATTTTAGGTTTTAAAAATTTATTTTCAAAGAAAGGTTATTTTCCATTAGAAATGCTTCAAGTAATCTTTCAAAATCCTTCTCAATATACGATGATATACTTTGATATAATTTATGATTTACTAGGGATATGATCCAAGGAGACCACTATTATTATTAATTTGAATATTTTATGATTAGTATGACATGTTTTTTATGAAATCCATTTCTCTTCCATGGGTTATATCATGATAAAATGCTTATGAAACCTACTTCCTTTCATAGGTTACTATATGATTATGAAACCTATCTATTTTACAAAGGTTATGATATGATGAAATGTTTTTAGTACCCATTTCTTTTAATAGGTTATGATGTGATATTTCTGAAACCCATATCTTTTTATGGGTCATGATATGTTAATTTTTTTATTATCTTACAGAGCAAATATGTATGATTTAATTATGTGATAGGTGAGAACTATATCTCCATCTAATGATTTGGGTGAAGATTTATATCTCCTAAGATGTACATGGATATAAAGAGAAGTGAACTCAGTTTTGTAAGGTACTTTTTCTTCTAAGATGGTCTTGGGAGTTAACCTTGAATACTAAGATGGTATTAGGAGTGAACTTCGACTACTAAGATGGTATTAGGAGTGAACCTTGATTACTAAGATAGAATTGTGAGTGAACCCTGATTACTAATATAAAATTGGGAGTGAACCTTGACTACTAAGATGGTTTTTGGGAGTAAACCCATTCCACTAAAAGGACATGGATATGATTAAGGATGGTGGTGTTTCCCATCCAATAAGTTTAGCCCCATGAAGTTCCCTGATAGGTTTTGGAAATAAACCTTGACTTACAGGGAATGATTTTATATGCTTAAGTGTATGCCAAAAATTTGATATCTTATTTTTTAGGTTATTCTCTCATGGATTATGCACTTGATTCCCTTATGATTCATGTATTATGAACTGCTAATATTTATTTCATGACTCATGTATATGATCTTTGATATGAATGGTATGATTTTCAAATGCTATTATCATGTTCTCAGACACTTATACTCATGTTATGATTATGTATCTGGTTTATTTACCCTTATTGAGAATATAAGATCACCCTTTATTATGTTTCCTTTTCCTAGGTTATGAAAAATGTTTTTGAGTAGGAGTACTAAAGGGGAATATATTTGTGAAAAATATTTAAGATATTTCATCAAGTTAAAATATTGTGTTCTTAGTTTCCAAATACACTAAACTATTATGGTCCTCAGGCATGTAATTTCGTAATATTCGGAATATTCATCTAAAATGAGGTAATATCCATGTATGTTAATCCTAGGTTGCTATAGGTGGGTTCAAAGGAAAGTTTTAGTTAACCTTTTGAAACTAGGATGAGAAAAACTTAGTGAGATACCTATGGATATTTATAAGGATATGTCTAGGGATGTCTCTAAGGATAATCCTAAGTTTTCATAGATTAAATAAGGTGTCATAATTTATATATCCTATAAGTTATTTTTCAAGTTTATGTGGTTTTACACTATGATATGTGTTTCTCACACTATGCTTTTTGGTTTTAGTCAATGAAAGGAACTAGAAGTAACTGGGTTAACATTGAATGTGTTGAAAAATTTACTAATGAGAAATAAAATGGGATAATGACTGGGGTAAAGGAATTTGTTATCATTCCAAATCAGTTTTCATGGAAAATGATGAAAAATTTATACATTAATAAACTCTCAAACTCACCAAAGAATAGAAATAAAGAGTTTGATGAGAATTTGGGTAATGGATACCATATAGGAATAAATATTCAGTTTCCTATATATTGGGATTGTGGGAAGAATCACCCAAGGGAATTTATTATAGGAACACGAAGATTTTTTTATTATAGAAAATAATGACACAAAGCAAGTAACTATAAAAAAATGAAGATTTTGGTTAACACAATGGATGGGAATAATGGCCTCCCTAAGTCATCATTATCAGTTGAATGATTTAAAATTGGAATTAATGGGTATTATGAAAATCGACATCCTAATTAGAAATCTCATGAAGAGAATTAGCAAGGATGTAAAAGTAATGGTTATATTTCTAATGATGATGAGACTATAGGTGAAATGTGAATGGAAGGTGGTATTAATTAATATGAATATGTTGTTCTAGAGGATCTTGTTTACTTTTTAAAAAACATTATTATAAAAAATACTAATTTGTTTGGTGTAATTTTGTTTTATTTAAATAAAGGAGACTTTTCCTTTTGGGGAAGTCCTAAATTTCTTCAAAAAATAATTGGATGGGGTAACCTTTTTATTGTATTAAGTATGACGTAATTGAAGTGTTTATATATTTGGATTCAAGACTTATGAATTGGGAAATATATATGGATTTTTCAATTTAGGTTTTTCCATTAAGGATTTATAAGAATACATTGAATGGTTCCAATGGAGTGGAAAAGTGATTTAATTTCAAGGTGATATTAACAAAAAATACAAGATCAAGGGAAAGATAACCCTTAAAATGTTCCCGATATTGAGATAATTATGTTTGGATAAATATATGTTGGATATGAATATGTAAATTGGATGATATGATTACCTTGGAACTGATTAAGGATTTTTTAAAAAATTGGTCTTTGCTATCATGGATGAAGATTACAACTTTTTATATTTAAGGAATATATATAATAATCATTGGATTAATAAAGAATGCATGTTTTCAATAAGGTTTTACTCTAATTTAGGTTATTACAATGTTTCAAGAGAATAAATGATAAAGGTATTCACATTTTTGTAATTTGAAAAATAGGAGCTACCTTATAATATATGGGGGATCATTTTTAAGATGATTTAGTGACCTTATTTCTAAAGTTTTGGATTTTCATCTTTTATAAGGTTTAAAAGGTCCACTATTAGTGGAGTGGTTTAAGTTAAACTTCAAATGAGGTTTTAGATATTAAATTATTATCTCACAATATGAGATATTTATTTATATATGATAACCAACTATAACCTTTTTACTATGATTATAACTAAATACAAATGGAATGACTTATCATTTTACATATGGATCTTATGATCCATTAGTGCTTCAAGAATAACAAATTAACATTCATTTTTTGGAGTAATTTATGATGTGGAAATTGGCCAAGACACAAAAAAGGTGAGATTGTGCTGAAATCAAGTATATATATCTTCTCTTGAAAATTATTCAACTTTTGGAAAAGGGTCTTGAAATTATATTTCATTCTATTTTCATCATTTTTGATGATATCAATGACCGTTTTCAAGCCTCTTTGGGATATGGATTTGTGATCATTAACTTTCTTCTAACCATATTCTATATTAATTTCTATTAGAACTTGATAGTTAGACTTCTATTCCATGTACATGTTTTCAATTTACACCTATTTTCTTCTATATGGAAACATAATTATGAGTTACTTTGGATAACTATTATGTTTCTATGTTTCAGTTTTTAAAGGGATTTTTAGTATTCATTTTTACGATGTGGGTTTCTATGAAAATAACTATCAAGTATTAAACCTTTAATATTCATATATGAATTTAGAGGATATAATTAATTTTAATGGGGGTAGAATGTAACAACCTGAGATTTTGTGAATTTTTTTCGAATTAATTTAATATTTTTGATATTTTCTATTTCACATAGCACCGAATATAGGTTGTGTTACATGAAAGCACCATATCATTCTTACTTTTTACACAACACCAAGTCAATCTTGCACTACACAAAATACTTAAATTAGCTTTCAGTACATGAAACACTATATTTTTCTTATGTTATACAAAATTTATAATTCCTTTGATAAATTGCATGACACGTAAGACCTAGTTTTACTAAACTATAATGTACGACTAATATTAAAATTAAAATATCATTATAGTTGTAAAATGGCCATTGAAATGATGGTTATGAATAATATTAATAAAAATTATGAAAATATTGTTTACACATGTATATAATAAGAATTATTTTGTAACCAATTAACTATAAATGAAAATAAAACCCTTTTGAAAATACAAGAAATATTCTACTGAAAAACTATATTTATGAAATTAAACATATTTTACATCAAAAAATTAATTAAACCACTTTTGATAAATTATTTTAATGATATATATATATATATATTATATTCAATCAACTATTTAAAATTTATCTTAGGTTCTTTCTAGACAAAAGATAAGATTAAATCCCATTTAACTCATAAAGATATATATTTTTCTAAAAGGTTATTTTACCACCTTTTAATGGAGTGCCAATTTTAAATATATATATATATATATATATATATATTTTCAATTTTATAAATTATAATTGATAAAATAAACTTATTTTTTGAATTATTAACATTAAAATTATCTTAGGGTGATTTTTTGGTATTTTTCTAAGAAGTTTCATTTTTTGGATTAATTGTGAAAAATACATAATTTTAATTCAAAACCAAATTTTCATCTAATTTATTTATATATTTAAATTATATTTTAATTTTTAAAATTATAAATTGATCAATTATATATAAATTAATCCAATTTAGAAAGTTGGAACCAATTTTACATTGAAATTGGATATAAAGTTTTTTAATCTTTTGAACGTTTTCACTTTAAAAACCTGTTGTCTCCTCCCATTTGTGGGATTAATTTTAAATTAATTTTTAATGATTATGTGTTTATAATTTGAAAAAATGGACTAAATAATTGGAATAATAATAATTGATATTTTATATTAATGTTAACATTGTTTTTGACAAAATATATTAGTGAAAATAATTAAAATTAATTACTGCAATTAAGCTAAAAACGAGTTTACTTAGTTGTTAAACTTTAACTTAATGTTTTAAATAACCTATAAACATGTCCAAAAGCAATTTTATGGGTATATTTAGACCATATACTCCCTTTTATTTAAAATTAACAATTATTTGAGGCACATGATGTAAGTGAGAACTCTAAATAGCGTTTACCTTTTTATATTTACAAGAATGCCACTACTCCTCCAATATAAAAGGGGAATAAACCCACTTACCATATTAACACCTATAGATCACTTTGTCTTATAAAAAAAATTCCCAAATATCGTACAAAAATCCTTCATTTAATTCTATAGGCCTATCTTTTGGAATAAATCCATCCAAGTAATCCTTTTGGTGTAAACCAAAAGAAGTTACCCAAAGAAGAGGTAACATCCTTCCACAAGAACTTTTGTTTTATTTATTTCTCCACCATATAAATTATGAAAATTATATGATTATATCATAAAATTAGTATCCCAAATATACTATTATTATTTTTATGTTAAGTGTTATAACTATACTCACACAAACTTCTATCAAATGGGATACACAATCACTGTTCGTGTGTATGGCTGACTGCCACATCGTGAACCGATGTCATTCATTCTTCCATTATCATATTTCATGGTTGGGAATAATGATTGAATTAATATATTTATATTATATATAGGTTTTTTATTATTTAATTATGATTTTTTAATTATTATATAACATGTACCTTCATGCTTTCCATTTTTTGGTAATAAGAGAACTTCGTTTGTGGACATGTGGACTACCGCTTCCGCAAATCTATGTGATTCATTCATACTTTACATGGAATATATTAAGGTTGGGTTTAGTAAATTTATATGATATAAATGAAATAATAATTCAAATTTGATGATAGTATATATATAAATATATGTCATTTTTTTTTATTATGATAAGAAAACGGTAACAACATCCATGCATATGTACAACTTACCATCTCCCTGAATGGTGTATTCCATTTAAAATTTATATATTTTATAGATGATTATAAATAATTATATAATAAATATATATGATATTTAAATCATTTTTTACTTTGTTTAAATAATTAAATCATGATCTAAGTAAGAGGATCGAGAATAATATGTCAAAACATATACGAAACATGAAGTGATTATTACCCAAAACATAACTTAAACATGAAATTGATAAAAATAGGTAATATAAAGTCAAAATAAAACCATATACGATATGATATGTAAGAATATGGTTGTTTGGTAGATTTATAATATAATTATATTTATTATATGGGATTTTTGAAAGTGTTTGAAGAAAATCAAGACTTAAGGTCAGAGTTTTCTTATCTCACTTTTATTTCTGTGAGATATATGCTATATTCACAACTTATTATTATTTTATGGTTTATATAATTCCCTATAAAATTTTATATAAATAATATGCTTTATTTTATGATATTTGAAGTTTAAATTGATTTTATTCATTAATGGATCTCACGATTCAAATGTTACTCAAGTAGTAAGGTGAAATCTAGTCTCACTTTTATTTCTATGATATTTAAGCCTTATACACCTCTTGTTTCTATTATGTGGTTTATATACTACCAATAAATGTATTATATTAATTTTATACATAAATTTATGGTTATTAAAATATCAATTTTATGACCTATCTTTCATGGTGTTTATGGTTCCAAAATTACCAAATCAGTAAAGTAATTTTTTTTCTCAATTTTACTTCCTTGAGACACATGTTATGTTTTGCACCTATATTCATTTACAAGGTTTATAAAACGAACTTTGACATGTTGTATCGTGAATATTATTATTTTAAGGATATTATAATCTTATTTTAATGTAATCTACTCATGGGGACTACAATTCAAAGTTACTGATGTGGTAAGAGTTTATCGCTACACTCTCATCGTTATTGGGATTGTTTACAATTATTCTTCCATTGATAAAATATTATGATCTACCTCTAAAACACAACCCTGAATTTTATTCTACTATAGTTATTAATGATATATTCATGTATTTGTACCATTTTTCCACTTTTTGGTACTTAATATGATTAAGAATATTTTTTATAAAAATTTGACTTTATCTCTTTCTTTGGTTGAAAATATGTTTTATTCAAAAACTATGTTTTATAAAAATGTTTTAAATGATTCTTTAATATTATTTTTAAGTGAAAGTATTTTAAAATTGCATCATGTGTTAAAAAGGTTTTTAAAAGGTTTTCGAGATTCCTTTATAATTTTTTAAATATATTTTTAAATAAACATTTTTCAAAATGTTTTCAAGCTTACTTTATAATTTTTCACAGATACTTTGAAGGAAAAGGTTTTAGAAAAATTTTCATGTTTACTTTATAAAATTTCAAGTAAATTTTTTGATGAAAATGATTTCAAAATGATTTCAATATTCCTTTATAAGTATTAAATGTTCTTTTCAAAGGAAAATATAATTTTTCAAAATGTTTTATGTTTCAAAAAGTTTTTTTCATTGAGGAAATGATATTTTCCTTATGAATTTTTTTAATTTTCTCTTAAAGCATAGATAATGAGTTTTAAAATTATTTTTCAAAGAAATGGATTTTGAAAATGTTTTATGTTTTAAAAATTTATTTTACAAGAAAGGTTGATTACCTTAATAAATGTTTAAATTGATCTTTTAAAATCCTTCTCCATATATGATGATATAATTTGATATAGTTTGTTATTTTCTAAGGATATGATCCATGGAAACCAATATTATTATTTATTTAAATGATTTATGATTAATATGCTACGTTTTTTATGAAAAATATTTTTCTTCCATGGGTTATATCATGATAGAATGCTTATGAAACCTGGTTCCTTTCAGGGGTTATTCTATGATTATAAAACATTTTTTAATTTCTATAGGTTATGATAAGATCATCATCAGAATAATAATTTTATTAATATAAAAGGAAATAATACCAAAAGGTCATAGTACAAAGATAGAGAAATAAAGACTGTAGGGGCCTAAAAAATGAAGTCTAAGAGAATCACCCATGACTAAGTTGATGCCTTCTAGTGGAAATGAGGCCGAAACTAAGAAATAGGTAACTAACTATCCTTGAACGACCATTAAAGCTAACAAATAATCAAATTTATTACCCTCATTCAATGTATGGAAGAATTTTGTGCTATTTTATGAGAATTTTAAATTTCAGATTGAATAGGATTCCTTCCAGGGGTACCACATAGGATGAGTAGGGAGTTGTAGACTATTTTAGAGTCTGTTTAAACAACTACCAAGATGATTTCATTATGAATGAAAATATTCATACCTATAAGAAGTGAGTTATATTATAATTTAAGGGATTATTTAGAGAGAAAGTAAGCATTGAACTCTAGGATAATTGAACACTTAGAATCTCAAAAAATTCCTTCACGGCGCATCATTCGCATGCTACATGAGCCATTCGTATTTAATTTGGTCCCACTCTTGTATGGGTGACAGTGAACAATATGTCCCTAGAGACTTTCTAGGGAGGGGAGTGTTGGGGTTTTGGAGCTCAAGAGGAATATAAGGGATGCAAAATCTGTCCATTTTTTGATAATTTGAGGCAAATCGATCAATAAACTCGTGATCCAAATATAGAGAGACAACCTTGAACATAGAAGACCCTCAAATATTACTATATTCTTATATTTTAATAAAAATAATCATCCTGAATAAAATATTACTGATCCCACCTTAATCTCAACACCGTTGTTCTCCATAAATTGAAACTAGAGTTCAATGAAAAAAACCCATAACAAATTGGGAAGAGAAACCAATAAACTCACCAAACTCTTTTGAGATCTTGTACGACCATTCACTTTAAAAAAATAAGTGAATTAGGAATCCTCCTAGGGAATGTCAAAAAAAGATCACCTTGATGCCATATTTATTTCAACCCATTTGATGTGTTAATTCATGGATAACACTTTATTTTAGATTCTCCATAATTGGAATTTGAGTTTGATAAGGATATCCTTATACCAGAGTACAACACCCCATCTATCTAGTACTTGGGAAGGCATGAGAAGCCGATGATAATCCACAATAGATGAAACTCCCAAAGATGAGCCTATAAAAATGATTCATATGGGTATAAGGACCTATATATCCCTCCGATGCATTGGGTAAATATATATATCTCATGAGATAGGCATGGATAGAATGGGGAGTGAACTCAGTTTAATAAGGGACTTTGTCTGCTAAGATGGTCTTGGGAGTGAACCTTGATTAATAATATGGTCTTAGGAGTGATCCATGACTACTAAGATGGTCTTGGAAGTGAACCATGACTACTAAGATGGTCTTTTAAGTGAACCTTTACTACTAATATGGTTTGGGGGAGTGAACCCATTACACTACAAGGAAAGGGATGTGATTGTGGATGGTGGTGTGTCCGGCCCAGTAGGTGTATCCCCTATGATGTTCCCAGAAAGGTTTATGAAATAAGACTTGACTTATAAATAATTATTTATTTTATTATGTGCATTTAACAAATTCTATCTCTTATTTTTTATGTCATGATCCCATGGATTATTCTCTTGATTCCCTTGTGATTCATGTCTTATGAACCCCTAATATTTATTCCATGAATCATGTATATGATATTTGATATGAAAGGTATGATATTTGAATGTTATTTTCATGTTCTCATAACTCTATACTAATGTTATGATTATGTATACCCTTTATTTATCCTTACAGAGCATTTGAGCTCACCATTTCTTATGTTTCCTTTCCCAAGGTTACGAATAAATGTTTTTGGTAGGAGTGCTAAATAAGAAGATATTTGTGGGGAAAATTAATGATATTTCACTAATTTAGAATGTAAAACCCCAGAATGATAAAGGGTTAAATGAATAAATGATACGACTCATGTCAACAAGGTGAACCTTTTTTTAGGAGTCTACCAAGTTAGATCTCCATAATTAAGTGTTCTTGTCTTGGAGTAGTGATCAAGATGGGTGACATTATGAGAAGTTTATGAAGGTGTGTGAAAGTGTGGATAAATCACACTAAAAATAAAATGTGTTTTAATGTGGGGAAATCCATTAGTTAGATGACCTGTTCAAGCATCTGGGGGGCCTTAGGTAGGGGACCACATGTCTGTGGGGAAACATGTGGTACTTGGCAGGCCAAGATCTGATAGCCTTGTTAAGGTAGGGTGTTTGTACCATCAAAAGGGCCCAGTTGTTAAATTATTATCAGAACCAGGTACCCAACCTTCAGTGTGGTGCGCTACCTGGGTTGAGATATAGGTTCCATAATGAGGATATTATTCTTTGGGGGGGGTGAATATAACACCTAATAATGATAAATGGTTAAATGACTAAATGATATGACGCATGTCAACAAGGCACACCTTTTTTTTTCAGAAGCCAACCTGGTTAGATCTCCACAGTTAAGTATTCTTGACTTGGAGTAGTGATCCGGATGGGTGACCTTCTGAGAAGTTTCCCAAGGTGTATGTGAGTGAGAAAAAATCACACTAAAAAGAAATTTTATTGGAATATAGGAGAATTCATTAGTCAAATGTCCTCTTAAGGCATGTTTGTGGGCCTTAGGGAGGGGACCACATGTATGTGGGGAAACTGGTGGTACATGGAAGACTAGGACCCAATGAACTTGTTAAGGCGACAATGTATATGATGTTAACATGGCCCAGTTGTTACATAGAAGATTATGTTCCTTGTTGTCCAATGACACTAAACTATTATGGTCCTTGGAAATGTTCTTTTGTAATGTGATGAATATTCATATAAAATGATGTAATATCAATTTATGTAAATCCAGGGTTTCTATAGATCTATGTCTTTTCGACTTTGACACAAAAAATGGATTAATCAATTTGTTTTATGAAAATACAATGTCACCTAAACCCTGAAACTACAAAACCCATTAATGAATTTCCAATCTGATTCAAAACTATACAATTTATTGAACTTTCCTTACTTCTTTAATTTTCTCACAAATTTCCAAAATTACCAATATAATTTTCTTTTTTCTTTATTCAAATTAATCAAACTCATATGTTCTTCACCCTATTTCTCAAACCAAATAAAATAAATCAATTATTTTTAAAACTTAATAAAACTTATTCATCATTTATATGGGTTCGACCTCAAACATTTATAATGAAACATTTTAATTAATTAAGTAGCATAGTTTACGTTCTTATAAACTTTTTATTTTGATTAGACCCTTTAAGAAATAATGATGCCATTTCAGGACTATCACCCAAGCTTATATAATATTTTCTAATTAAAATTTTGAAAACTCTTTGGATTACTTGAGATATCTTCCATCCATATAACTCTTGTTTTTGTTTCCAATATTAGAGGAATGAAACTTGATAAATCTAGGTGAGTTTTCCTCCCATCCTTCATGCTTTTATATCTTATCTTGGGATAAATTTAATATCTAAGCCTATGTAACCATTTCCCTCATAGATCTTGATATATGTATATATATATATATATATATATATTTGAGGAATTATTATTGGTTATATGGATACTTTTCACACATTCATGATTCAAGTATTTCTCATTGATGAGTTTTTGTGTTTTCATTATCTATCTTAAGGTAGGAAGTTCATTACTATTTGGGGCCCTTGTATACTCTTGTTCCCTTCATGTGATACTTTTGTTAGTATTTATTATTTGACAATGATTGATAGTGATCACATCTCTGTGCGTGTATAGCCTCTGATACCCACATATACTATTTGATCCCATGAGTATTCTTATATAACTTGATATCCCATGTCTGATTTGATCACATGTAATTGTATGTAGACACTGATTCTCATAATGACATGTTAGGTTTTTCCATTATATTCTCTAACCTATTATATATAAATACCATGTATTTAGAGGTATTTAATTGGTACTTAGAATAGGTATACCATAATGATATCGTTATCCCTTAGAGTGGGAGTGTGCAAGACATGTGACGATGATGGAGATAGACCTAAGCAAAGGGTAGGGGAATGATGAACCTAAGGCTATACCCATGGTAGTGAAATCAAGGGTATACAAAACTTATGGCACAAACCAAGGAATACATAGGGTACGAAGGCCTTGAGGTATGAACTGTGACTTGGACGAGGTTTGACTATCTTGAGGCCTGACCCATGGTGGAGCCAGGATATGAAAACCTTATGGTCTGATCCAACTAGATGTATTGTGATTGTTGAGAGATATGTTTACCAAACTTGTGGATAAATCTTGATTACTCTTTAAATCCCTTATATCTATCCTTATCGAATAAAGTTGAGGAAGGTAGGTCTAGGGATTGTGGTGTATTGGTTAGCACATAAGTGCTCGATATGTGATTATTTATTCTTGCTTGCACATTTATTGTTATCATGGAATACACATGTTATACTTATTAACACATTTTAAAGATGAATTTGGGGTGTCATACTAGGTTTTGTTACTCATACTCTATATAAGAATCTCGATGCACATGTATACTTAATGATTTGAGATCTATGTAAAGGCAGGAGGATCATGTCATATAAATAAGTTGTGAAGTATAGAGCAGGTAGTGGTACCAAGATAGTATTTGAAGGATTATATGGTGATTTTTATTTGTCTTCTTACACTCATTTATACTTTTTTTAGAATTTCACATTAGGAGTTTGGTTTATTTATAGGTGTGACATGGGTTACATTTTTTATGACATTATGTTTACTTATACTCCGTATGATACTCTGGGTTGTTATATTTTATTTTTCTCTTATGGTGTGTAGATGTGATTACTAAGGGTATTGTATCCCCATTGTTTCTTTAGGCCCACATCACTAGTCATCATCCTCTTTCATATGGGGAGGTGTACATGAGGTATTATAGAATATAAACTTGGGCGTTGTTCAATCAAATCCAGGTTTGGGAATTACAAAATGGTATCAAATACAAGTTTTATTTATTTCAATCTTGGTTGTATTATGATATGGTAGAAAGAAGATATTCAATATAGAACTTAGTTATGGGAGTTTCTATGTGCGAGGATAGATTATGTATGACAGACCTCTGAGTTACCAATGATGAGATTGTTGTCACTATTTTATAGGATTTGGGTTCATTCATGCATCATGTATAGACACATAGGATCATATTTCATATATATTTTAATGATACCAACTCTTGTAACCTAAATTTAGTGTCTTACTTTATCACATTGGCATAAGATATAAGGAACCACACCTCTAAGGACTAAATAGTTTAGTAGTCTTGGTAAACTAGATACATATATTATTCTAATATAAAATGTTAAAAAAATTACAACATTTTTTTAGAATATCATCATTACCTATAGAATATCCTTACATATCATTATTCATTCACTTCCTATATTCATGGTAAAGAAAAAAATAAGGGTATGCTCAAATAATAAGTAAGAGTTAAGTACAACAAAAGTTATCATGAATCAATAAGAATAACCATGAAAAGGTAAATAATTAAACATAGATGACACTTAAATAAATTTACTAACTTAATAAATATATAAATGTAAATAACTAAAAATACATTCTGTTTAATCAGTAACATAACTATCATAACGGGATAAAGAATAATCAATATGGTACGGTAAATAACTGAAAAAAATTCCATTTAACCAATAATATGAGAATAAAATGCATCTAGTGATAATATCATTACGAAAAAATAATGGATAATAATATATAAATTATTGATGAAAGAAATTCTTAATTATTGGACTTCATAATCTCATGCACCATGACACCTTTATAATTAATACCTTTCTCAAGACATTTTAAAACTAATGAGTATATATACACCATAAACCCATTTAACTAAGGCTATAAAATTGATTAATCACATGAGAATGCTGATGCATCATGGGGGTGTCTATAACTATGCCTCACCCACATATTCATGTCCAAATAATTCTTTATACATCAAATAATTGGTTAAATTCATGAACAATATACCTTATCATAAATATTATGTATCGAGTAAAGGATATAAATTAACAATAATTTCCCCATTCAACCATATAACTTTCAAAGTAAAATAAAATATATATAAATGATATATCATTTAAATAATATTTATATCCATGATAAATAATATGTATATTTAGGGGAAATTTAATGTCCAATGATCACTGAAAAGTAAATATTTCAAGGAATAGTTAATGATTGAAAAAATAAATCAAGAAAGTGAATATCAATACTTTACTTGGTCCAAATTATCATAAAACATCTATATAAATAATAATTATGGTATCAATACAATATATCATTAGTGTATTATAATTAAAATAAAGGTTTTTCTGTCAATGATGAATAGAAATACCATAAAAATATCTTTAAAAACATTTTGTGGAAAACATACTTTTCATTTTGAAAATCACCTTTTTCAAACTAAAAGTTCACAAAACATTTTGAAAATAATTTTCATTGAAAATAAAATTGGAAATGTTTAAAATAAAATTTAAAACATTGAGTGGTCATGATAGTAGGAAATTTTTTACATGCCGTATAAATTAAAAAGATTATTTTCATATTTTTGGTAAAATACAAATGATCCCTGTTTTAAAAATGACATGAGTATTCCTTTAAAAAAAATTCAAAAAGTAAAAAATGGGTAAAATTTCCTTAATAAATAATTTGGATAATGTTAAAAACATTTTTGAAAACATTTTTAGAAAACATGGTTTTGGAATAGAAAATATTTTTAACGAAAGAGAGAAATGATGTCATATTTTATTTAAAAAATTTTATAAAAAATTTTATATAACAAAGAGAGGAACAAGGTAATATTACGTGAAAAAATAATGAATAAATAGGTTATAAGAAAATTAAATGGTTTTATTATACAATTATCAAATAATTTTTTTCAATGTAAATTCAAGTATAAACAATCCTGATTAAAATGAGATTGTGAAATAAACCCTAACAAAGATCATAATGTTAAAATAAGAATTAATCAATGAATATATTATGTTTATCAAATCTAAATATAAATAAAAAATTGTAATTAAATCATAATATAGTCATAATTTTCTACACATATAATCTTACAAAGTCAAGGATAATGAAGAAGTAATATAACCTAATGAAAATAAATTAAGTTATGAAATTTTTTACAACTCGGTAATTTTAAATTCTAATCCTATCAGATGAAATAATTAAAATTAAAACATAACATAACATGAATAAAGAATTATTAATGATATTACATGAAAAATGGGTAGTATATACACCATATAAATGAAATTAGCTTTATAGAATTACAATATGACTTAATGAAGTAAAATTGAGATGATGTCCCTTACCTCACATTTCTTTTTTGTTGAATGATATTTAACTTACTCAATAATAGTTTTAATAATGTTTTTAATACAAAAAATAACCATATTAATATTTATAATATCATATATTACCCTCTTATAACATCTTATCACTTGTTCACTATTAATCTTTCATTATTTTCATTGTTTCAGGTGTGAATTGCCTTGTTTTCTCATGCGTGTTTTATCATAAAAGTTATGATTATTGTGTATAGGGTATGGAAAAATCATATCAAGAATTTTATTAATGTTATAAATATAATTTTTTTCATTATATACATTTTTATAATCCCTATTGAAATTTTAACATGGATAATTGACCACATTACTTAGTGGAGATGCTAGATGATATGTACGCATGAGAGACTTTATAAATTACCTTAATAAGTGAAATGGTAAATAATTGGGTGATATAATGGTATTAAATAATCAATATCATCTCATATATATCACATATTTTCATTAAATATATCCTTGTTACTTTATATGTAAGGCGTAAGTGAGAAACAAATAACATCACTTTGCGAGGCGGTAGTCTTCTGTACACATGAGCTACGCTATTTTATTTTAAATGACATGTAATGTAAGAAGGTAAATGTAATATCACAATTAAATAATTATAATAATATCATAAATATCATATAAATGTGTTAAAAGAAAAATTATATCCATCCTAGAAAGGTGGTGATGGAAAATGAATTACATTTGTTCGTGAGGTGGAAGTCTCTCGTATAGAAGATTGACAGGTTTGTTTTCCATTTGAAGGAATATGATATGGATATATTTTATTACATTAAAATAATAGATTATATATATATGGTATATATATTTTTATTTTATTATCATGATTAAATAATATTTTTGGGTTGTGGAAGAAGAAATAAAATGAAAATGCTCGTTTAAGAATGTTACCTCTTCTTTAGAGAACTTCTTTTGGTTTTCCCCAAAACCCTTACTAGTATGAATTTCCAAAAAAATGGATCTATAATATTGGTATGAGAGAAAATAAGTTATTTGTGTGGGTATTTGCTAAACCAAATGTATTTTTAAGTGTGAATAGGGAAGGTGTGGGGGTGGCCTTTTATAAGTGGGAGAGAGGACACACAAGAAATTTTTGAAAATATTCAATCAAACCCTCGTTTTTATCATGAAAAAATCCTAAAAAATGGATTATTATAGACCATTATAGTTTATAAGGTTAACCGTTTTCTATAAAATGGGGTTCGGGGAATTGTTTAGTTCATTTTAACCTTTATCTTATTAGTTTAACCTTTGGTAAATCAATTTGTACCATAATCGTGGTAATTAATTTTTTAAGATTGTACAATTCATAATGGTCAAACATTAATTTTAAATTATTATATAATATAAATTATTCTTTTTAAAAATATGTAAACAATTTTTACCAATTAAATTTATATAAGTGATTGAATCCAATTTAAAATCATACCCGTAGATAAGATGAAAAAGCGGGTATTCAAAGAGTAAATTCTCATAAGTATAGAAGGTTTTAATATCAAAATTCAATATGAAATTTATTAAAATGAACTAAACTAGTTAAATTTTAATATAATTTAACTAATTTTACTTTAAAATATATTTAAAATTTAATTTAACATTTTGAATTATTTAAAAAATGATAGTTTTCAATAAAAATCACTGTTTTCACTATTCATCGAAAAATGAAATGTTTCAGAAAAATCACAAAAATCAGAAAAATGATAATTTTTATATGATTATTTAAAAAATTTGGTTATTTTTATAAAATAATGTTTCTAAACATTATAAAAATTAATTTTAAATTATGTGTACAAAGCGCTACTAAATCGTCTTTTACAAAAAATACAGTTTTTTTAGAAAAAAATCCTTTTTTTTAAATGATTCTTATTTTATTTATAATAAATATATAACCATAATTTTCACACCTTAGTCATTACTATTCATACCCTCAAATTTAATTACCAAGTTATAATGGTATACTATATTATAGTCTATTTAGACATGGGGTTGCATGTTCTACAAGCTATCGAAGAGACTAAATTTAAAGAAATAGAGTTCATGTTTTCCTTAATCTTAGTGATGCATGTCACATATGAGATATAATAAAATGTTCTTATTTTATAATTTTGGGGTGTTACATTCTCCCCCCATTAAATAAATTAGGTCATCTAAAATTGATCTTGCACTCAGAAATCAAGGGGTTGATATTTGAAAATTCCTTTATTGAAAATCCTTATCGTAAAAAGTGTTAATAAAACATCCTCTTAATAATGGAAAAAGGGAATTAAAAATTTCATGCGGAATAAAAAATAACTTGGTTTCTATGTTGGGGAAAACTAGTTGAAATTGAATATATGTACATTGAAGAAAAACATAAATAATTATAAGGAGTGATAGAGGTCATTGATCACAAGAAATGATTAATGAAAAGTTAAGAAACTCGAAACCATAAATCTGTGATGATTTAAAGGACCATTTAATTCATCAGATAAGAAGGTAATATGATATTTTTTTTCAATATCCATTTTCTAAAGTTGATGAATTATTCTACTATATAAGAATATAATAAAATATACTTACTTGACACATTTTTATTTCATAAGAAAAATTTCATCCTTTGGTTTTTATTCGACCAATTTCTAATTAATCTCTTAATCTAAGAAATGGATATAATTTTTATTATTATTTATGCATCAAGAACTAGAATTATCTATTAATAGATCATAATATCTATAAAATTATTACAAGTATTTTTGTCTGTCCCTAAGTATTTTCCAAAACCAATATGGTTAGAATAAGTTATCCAATATTATACATCAATCTCTAAACCTCAACTGTAACATCACTAGTTCATCAATAATATTTATTTTTCAAATATTTTAACTAAAAAAAATGAAATATTAACCAGGACATCACATATGTTGGTGGTAGGAATTGAACCCTCATCATCATTTTTTTGTGGGTTCAATACCCACAACCTTGCCAGGTGCGATGAGTTGTCCTTTTTATAAAACTATATTAATGTAATTCCTATAATGTTCCAAAATTGTGATGAACCATAATTACTAAAACATCAAAGATAATATAAAACATAAAGGTTACCAATACTATGAATATTATGACGAAAAAAATTGTAAAGGAATTATTCCTCAAATAACTCTTTCATATACTAAACCAATAGGTTGTATTCCCATAAATGTTTTCCAAAAAATTCCTTAGTCATGTGACATTCCAACCACAAATTTTTTAAAAGGGGTGTTTAAGGATTTGAACTTATAATCAAATTTAATCTCATAAACACATTATGTTATCCATAAATATTTTTTTAATGAAGGCATATATGCTTCTAAAATTTAACACAATCCTTAGATGTTTCATAATTCTTATCACCAAAATAGCATTGGTAAAAATACTTATACTATTTAATTCTCAAATCCCTTCACATAAATACATCATACATTTTATTATAACACAGGTCATTCCTCGATCTAGAGATTAATCTTTATAATAGGGAATTGACTCAGATAAATCTTAGGTTCTCCACATTTAATACAATGAACTATACATGGATCCTTAGGATAAAGTTTATTTACTTCCATATTAATCATTATTTTTCATTAGCAATTCATTGTTTTATTCCCTTATTTTCCACACATAAAACATTTTACCATTACATTAAAAAAAATCCCTAGGTGAATATTTCTATATTTTTTACATGAAGATAAATGGTAATTATTTCTTTCATGGTCTCTATCATTCAAGTTCTTAGATAACTCCATCCTTCTCTTCTTTGATGTGTCTAAGAGTTTGTTAAGGTATAATTTTTTAATCATATTTATGGATAACTTATTAGGAATAATCATGCTATCTTTTCACTCTTTTAATCATCCCATTTGGTTTCTTATAGTCACCACATTGTACATCATATTTAATGTCAGCATGATTCGTTAGGGTTCCATCCATTCACTAAAACCAAAAAGGACAGTGTAAGAGACAATAATCACAGTGGGAAAACCATGTAATCATTTATAGGATGTCAAAATTGTGACATATTATTTACAATACAAGAGACATTAGGTTTATCCTAGGTCTTTATTTATCATCATTTTTTCAAATACATAATAATAGTTTGCAAAGAAAATGTGAATTAACCTAAGAATATCCCCTAAGAGTGACAAACCAGGTGTGAAGTAAGGCTTTTTGTCATATACCAGGTGATTATTGGGTCATTACCAATGTACCATTTTTGGATTTATTACCCCTGGTTACATCTGTGATAGAACCATGTCCAATTTTAGTATCCATAGAGGGATGTATTACTAGGTAAAACTACATAATCTATACCTTACCAAAACATTATGATGTTACTCTGTACTCATACTAAAAATATATCATAGGGTTATGTTAAAAAATATATGTTTTCCTAAATATATTTTCCAAGGTTTCTAATAAACATCATTTGATACAAATTTTAATGACCCTGACTCCAATTACCCAGAGATAATGTATTACTTTATCACATTGGCAGAATATATAAGGAATCACATCCTGAAGGACTGAATAGTTTGGTAGTGTTGGTAAAATTAATACATACATGATTCACATATTACATTTGAAAACACAAATTATAGCATTTTTTTTCAATAACAACATCATTTCCTCTAGCATATCCTTTCATATCAAGACCTTTCTCAAGAAAATTGAAAACTCATGGGTAAGTATACCCCAAAAACCCATTTATCTAAGTCTATCCATATGATTCATATCATGTGACTACCAATTTATTTTGGGGATATCTATAACTAGGACCCACTCATATCTTCATGTCCAAAACATTACTTATGTATCAAATACTCAATTTAATTCCCAAACAATATGCCTTATCAAAAAATTTCCGTATCGACTAAGGGATATAGATGAAGAATAATTTCCCAACTCAATCAAGTAACTTTAAAAGTAAAATTCCATATGTATAAATGATATATAGTTTAGTTAATAAGGATATATATGGTAAATAATATGGATATTTATGGGAAAAATAATGTTTAATGATCAAAAAAAGTAAATATTTCAAGGGAATGTTAATGAATACAAAAATGAATCAAGAAAGTGAATGTAAATATTTTTACTTAGTAAAAATGATCATAAAACATCCATAGAAAGAATAATTAAGGTATCAATAAAACATATAACTAGTGTATTATAATTAAAAAAGGGTTTTTTTCATTAATGAATAGAAATACTATAAAAAGTTCTTTAAAAACATTTTTGAGGAAAACATCCTTTCCATTTTAAAAATCACCTTCTAAAACTAAAAGTTAAAAAATTGAAAATTATTTTCTTTTAAAATAACTATTGAAACTTGTAAAATAATATTTAAAACATTGATTGGACATGATGGTGAGAAATTTTGTATATGTTATATAAGTTATAAAAGATTATTTCATAATTTTGGTAAAATACAAACATGCCTTATTTGGAAAATGACATGAAGAATCCTTTCAAAACATTTTTTAAAAAGTAAAACATGGGTAAAAATATCTTTAATAAATCATTTTGATAGTGTTAAAAATATTCCTGAAAATAGTTTTAGAAAACACAATTTTAGAAGAGAAGTGATTTTCCATAGAAGAGAGAAATGATGTTGTATTTTATTAAAAACATTTTCTCCATAATTTTATGTACAAAATAAATGAATATGGTACTATTAATTGAAAAAATCATGAGTAAATATAGAAGAAGAAAATATATGGGTTTTATTAGACAATTATGAAATAATTTCCTTCAATGGAAATTCAAGGATAAACTATCATGACTAAAATGAGATTGTGAAATAAACCCTTACAAAGATTATAACGCTGATGTGAGAATTAATAAATGAATCGATTATGTGTATAAAATTTAAATCCACACACATTAAGTTTAATTACAATATAATATAGTAAAAATTATTTACACACATATTCTTAGAAATTTAAGGGAAATGAATAAGTAATATACCCAATGAGAAGAAATTGAGTTATTAAATTCCTTACCACTTGGTAATTTTCAACTCAAATCCCCTTAGATTTAATAGTTAAAATAAAAAATTAAAATACCATGAATTATTAATTATTGATTACATTACATGATAAAGGGTAGTATATACATCATATAAATGAAATTAGGTGGATAACATTACAATATGCCTCAATGAAGGGAAATTGAGATGAAGTCCCTTACCTCACTCTTGATTTGGACTAAATGCACATTAACACCATTTATAGTAATTTTAAGCATGTTATTAATTTATTAAAGAACCATATTAATATTTATAATATCATATATTATCCTCTTATAACATATTATCACTAGTTCAATATTGATATTTTATTATTTTCATTGTTTCGGGTGTTAATTGCCTTGTTTTCTCATGCATGTTTTGTCATGAAAGTTTTAATTTTTGGGTATAGGGTATAGATAGATCATACCCAGAATGATATTACTGTTATAAATACAATTTTGTTCATTATATACATTTTTAGAATCATTATTTAAATTTGAACATGTTGAATGGATCACATCGCTTCATGGAGATGGTTGGTCGTATATACAGTCGAGTACCATTATCATTACCTTAACATGTGAAAGAGTAATTAAGTGGGTGATATTATAATATTATATAATAAATATCATCTATTATATATCAAATATATTCATTAAATTTATCCTTGTCACTTTACATGTAAAGTGTAAGTGAATAATGAAAAACATCACTTTGTAAAGTAGTAGTCCTCCATACACACGAGTGACATTATCATATTTTAAACAAAATATAAAGTAATAAGGTATATGTGATATTATAATTATATAAGTATAATAATATCATAAATATAATATAAATGTGATAAATAAATTATTATATCTGTACTTGAAAGGTGGTGATGAAAAACAAATTACATTAGTTCGTGAGAAGGTAGCCCACCACACACACAATCAATGGTTTCATATCCCATTAGATTGAAGAGGAAATAGATATAGGTTATTAAATTAAAATAATAACATATATGTATATGGGATATATTGTTTTAATTATTTTTTCAATAATAAATAATATTTTATGGAAGTGAAAGAATAAATAAAATGAAAACACTCATTTCAGAATGTTACATCTTCTCTAGAGAACTACTTTTGGGATGCAGCAAAAGCCTTCATAGGATTAATGATCCAAAAAATGTCTCTAGGATGTTATTAAGTGATTTAGGAAGTAATTTGGGTAGGTATTTTATGAACCAAATGGATTTGTATATGTTAATAGGTAAGGAGAGGGCGTAACCTTTTATAAGCGGGAGAGATGACATATATGAGGTTTTGAAAAGAATCAATTACAACCATATTTTTTATCAATAAAAATCCAAAAAATGAGTCATTATCAACCCTTATAGGTTATAAGGTATAAATATGTCCATAAAAGTGGTGTTGTAAAATTTTGTGGGTCACCTTAACCCTTATCTTTTTAGTTTAACCCATGGTAAATTAATTTTTACCATAACCGTTGAAATAAATTTTTACAAATTTTACTATTCATAATGGTTAAAAATTAATTTGAAATTATTATATAATATAAATTATGATGATTAAAAATATTTAATACATTTTTAAAAATTTAATTCATATAAGTTGAAGAATCCAATTTAAAATTATACCCGCAGACATGATAAAAAGTGGGATTTGAAAGAGAAATTTCTCATAAGTATAGAAGGTTTTGATATTAAAATTCAATATAAAATTGATTAAAATGACTTAAAGTAGTTAAATTTAAATATAATTGAAATAATTTTACTTTAAAACCAACTAATAAAGTAATTTAATCATGTAAATTATTTAAATTAAAATAAAGTTTTCAATAAAAATCATTATTTTTCAATATTCATTGAAAAATGAAACATTTCAAAGTAATAAAAAAAATTCACCCCAAGATAATTTTGATATGAATATTTCAAAAATAAAGTTAGTTTTATAAAATAAATGTTCTAGAATTGGTAAAAATTAATTTTAAATTATATGCACAAAGCGCGACTAGACCTTCTTTTAGAAAAATACAATTTTTCAGAAAACATTTATTTTTATTTTAAATGATTCTTATTTTATTTATAATCAATAGATAACCGAAAGTTTTAAAATTTAGTTTGTAATATTCATACTCACCAATTTAACTTCAAGGTTATAATGGTATACTATATTGCATTTCATTTAGACTCAGGGTTGAGTGTTTCACTAGCTATTAAAGAGATTAAATTTAAAGGAATGTATTTTATGGGTTGTGTAAGCTTGGTGATGCATGTCGCATATGCTACAAAATAAAGATTTCATATTTTAGAGTTTTGTGGTGTTATATATATACCCATTTAGTTCTTCATAATATTTATTTAATCTAATTCCTTGATTTGTTCTATCTTTTCGAGATAATCCTATATTCTCTTTTGAGTGATATATCTATGTTCACTCCTATTGTGATATATTTGTTTGGAATTAATTAGTTTAACATGAGTATGTTATTGTGTTTTTTATATATGATTGTGACTAATGTATAGGTAAAATTAAATTGTCTTTATCATTGCGTAAAACTAGGAGGGTATTCCTATGTTTAGGTATCTCATAGAAAAATTATTCCAATAAAAATCCTTTAACTGTACCTTATAACTATTTAAGTTATTCTCATAAAAAAACAATTCTAGATTCACTTAAAGTTCATTTGGATTTTTAGAAAAATGACTCAGAGATTCCAAAATTCTCCCGTCATTTAAGACATGCTAGTTCCACCATATTCTATGAAAGCAGATGCACCTAATCATTCCATCACACATACTCCAATGGTTTAGGCATTAGAGCCACTCTAACCCAGAGTTCTTTAGATTGTATCTGTTCATGATAGGGGAGTAAAATGGACCATTGTTGACTATGACCATTAATTTTAGTTATAACATCCACTAACCTTCTAGAGAACTCGAAGAACATAAGATATTGAGGACTCAATAAAACCATTGAGGTAATATTTTAATTAGAAAATACACCAACCGAATGATAGGTCAATCTAGTGGCATTTATAATTAATGAACCACCAGGAGATGGCATGATATTATTAGAAAAGTAGGAAGATGTGATTGTGTTTCTTAGGAGGCCTTAAAAAACTGAATCTCCAGGGAATTATTTCCTAAAATATAGAAGTTGGATTATGCCTAAGAATTCTTGGATCTTCAGTAGGGATGAATGATGATATCTATATACTCTACTAGTTTCATTGAGGTGCTTTATTTTTATCCATTATTGGCCATATATGAGGTACCAAATACAATTAAGTTCAATATTGGTCTTTACCCTAATATCATATGACATAATAGGATTTTAGACACAAACACACACCCAGAGGTTATAGAAAAGTCCTTGAATATTGATAAGGTTTTAGATGAGGATTAAACATTTATACTTATTCTATCCTTCATTACACATATGGGTACAACTCTTATTTCTATATATAATGAGTATCTCTTCTTAGAGAAAGAATATGAAGACTAAGGATGTGAAACTGGGTAGGTACAAGCATGTTGAGAAGATTATACATTCTTTAGCCACTTGAAGAGGATTCCAATAATGATTTAACTATGGAAAAGTTAAACATTACTACAGGTTCTTCACAAAACCTCAAATAAAATTTCAGTAGTTTTCCAAGATAGGGAAACTCCAACAGTTCTACTCCAGATCATTGAGGCCAGGTTTCCATAGTGGTGCTGGAAAAACATGATCTATGACCTAATGATCTAGTCGAGGTACTCAATAGAAATTTAATAATCCTTAGATGACATTAAATCATGATATTCATGAATATTAATGTTAGGTACATGAATATTAGGTAGACCCATTGTATATGATGGATTAGGTTATGAATAACTGTGTAGAGGAACTATCAACCATTTTACGTATGATATTTATCACCTCTTCTCTTTCTGTTCACTTTTAAATAATAGTGATTCCCATTATTTTATATCTATTTAAGTTATTTCTTAACTCAACCTACCAATTAATTTTTCTACTAAGTTGTTTTCTCTTAGCACACCCTTGGTGTAACATCCCATTACCGTTTTGACAGGTATACCTTAAAAATTGTCATGGGTTTTCCTTTTTGTTGACCAAGTAGGATTGAGAATGAAATTGGGAGGATACATATATTGTTGAAGTCAAAGATTTTTTGGACTCTTAACTTTAACTAGCCTTTTTTTGCAGGCTATCGGAGGGTTACACATCATGTAATAAGGTTACACATCATGTAACAAGGTTACACATCATGTAATGATTCTGTATACATACTATAAAGGGTTTACTCTATGAAGGGTATACGACGTGATGAGTCATTACACTTTATGAGTGAAATAAATATTATTTTTAAACTTCGATTGTTAGTTTTTAATTTGAGGCAACACATTTTTTGGTAGTTATAAAAATTAAATATTTCACAATGTGTACTCGGATTACACATCATGTAACACCCCAAATATGGTTTCTAAATAGGAAATGTAGCTGGTATTTCCCTTTTTTATCCTCTCTATTTTCTTATCCTTTGACCAAAATCATTCCTCATGCGATATTAGAGATCTCCAACACATTTAGATCCTCTTGTTTGGTGTTCAATCATCGTTATGCTTACTTTGTTATTCCCAGGTAATATTTCTCCCTCCTTCATATTCTCTCTTTATACTCCTTTGGGATCTCAATATATCATCCTAAAATTAATGTATATATTCTCCCTAACGTTTTATATCTTATATAGGTTGTGTTTTGAGGTCTTTTACACCTTCTTTCTCATTGATGGGTTCCATTGTGAGTGTTGAGTTTCAGGATAAAGGTAGGTGGTTCCATTCCACATGGAAAAATTGATTAACCTTGAATTGATTGATTTATTTCAATTATAGATTTAAATTCAATTTCTCAAAATTTTACCTAATTTATTTATTAAAACTCAATTCTAGTGAATTGGGAGATTTGAAATGGTTCTGGCATGACGATTGAGAAAACCCCCAATTCCATCGAATTTAGATTTTTTTAATAAATTTGGATGATTTAAATTGTTTAATTTAAATATTAGATTTTATGGAAATGATATAAATGAATCTTTTGAATTTAATTTTGGTAATTAATATGTGAAAATTTATGGAATTTGTTTTTAATTGATTTTAAACCTATGAAAATGGCCTAAAATGTTTTGATAGAAACCCAATGGTTTTATCATGGAAAGAGTCATGTTTTTTTATTAGAACAAATTTTGGTTTTCAATGGAAAATTGACATTTTAAATGGAGATATGGGATTTAATTTTAGTTTAATTAGTATTAAAATAAATTTATTATAATTGATTATGTAAGAGAACATCAAATCCTTAAACAATTAGTGAGTTATTTGGACACACTATATAAAACTACAATATTCTAAAACCTAAATGAAGCAGGTTACATCCCTAATGGGATGGTGACAAGTCGACTTTGGCTAGTGTCATAGGTACATGTGTATACATGTATTGACGTGATCAGTTAGAGAGTGTAGAGTCTTATAGTCTAAAAATTTTATACTTATTTGGAAGATGAACATGTTTCTCACTTGTTATTTATATTTGAGATATAAATGTATGCTAATGTTGTAAAACTAGTTTAAATTCCTCATGGATATACATAAACTATTTTCTGTAACTATTTTATTTAAAAACACTGGTTTAAGAAATATTCCATCACTTTTAATCCTTTTTAAAGTATTTTACATTATTTTAACTGTATAACATGATTTGTTTAAATATGAATTAAAATTCGAAACCTATTTTCTTAAATTGAAAGCATTACTTTGGTTAATCTATTATTGACATATGTTGTGGAACCCCTGGTGTGACCCTACAAGGTTTTTATAGATCACACCCTACTTGTTCCTTTAGGTGTTTTTATATTATCTCCTTCCAGGTTCGAGCAAGGGGAAAAGATCACTTATAGGTGGATCCAGCTGTTGAACTTTGGACTTGGTGAGTTGTGTCCTTAGGGACTTGGAGAGTTATTTCTCTATTTTGGTACTTGGGTTTTAGTACTTTGGGATTGTTTATGACTTTTTGACTTTTGGTACATTACACCCAATGGAGTTTCTTTTGTTATGCATACTGTCTTTATTTTTTTACTTTTTCATTATTCGTCGAAAAATTATTCCCACTTTTGGTGTGTATAATACTAGGTGCTAGTTTCATACCCATGGAGATTGATAATTCCCTTTTGACTATATTAGGTATGACTCAGTTATCAGGTTACCAGGGTACCCGGGATGGTTTGTGACACTTGGGAAAGAAATTTGATCATATCCAAAGATGTCCAAAGTGTCCTATAGTTGTTTCTAGATACATAAATTTATGGTATTTACTGATCCTCAAGATGAATACCTTTTATGTTATCCTCGTAATGGATTGTATGATCATATTTCATGATCAAATCGACTAATATCATAGGTGGTTATCCTTTATTTCACCTAAGAGAAAGAAGTTTGTGATGACTAGTGAGTGGGATGTCGAAGCTAGTAAAATCAGATCAAATTTGAGCCATATTAAGTCCATCATAGCTCAGGTGGAAGGATTAATTTTTATAGTAGAACTAGATATTATATCCTCTTATTTCATCATATTATTTATCTATACTAGGATGTATTTTTAGATGAATTGTTAGTACTTCTTACAGATCAATGAGCGGAGTAAAAGATAAAACTCATGTTGTGAGAGTAGCCTATTTCAATTCCTCATAATAATATGGTTTCGACCATTCTGATAGATCCATAAATACAGATTGAGTACTTAAAGACAAAAGGATTAATTAGACCAAGAACATCTTTATATGGTTCTACCATGTTGTTCCCTAACAAGTATGATAGAAATATATGGATCCTTTTAGACCAAAGGAAGATAAATTAAGTGATGGTGAAGAACATGTATCCTTTACCAAATATTAATGATATCTTTTATATGTTATGTCGATCTATATGGTTCTTCTAGATTGATCATCATTCATGCTACCATCAGTTTCGTGTCATAGAGGAGGATATTTTTATGATGACTTTCAAGAGTACATATGGATTGTATCAGTACCTCTTAATTCTGTTCAGACTAATGAATTTCCCAATAGTGTTCATGGATATTATGAAAAATATCTTCCACTTATATCATGAATCTTCTATTGTGGTCATTATTGATGAAATCCTTATATATTCATGGTCTTTTGGGTTACGTTCTAGACACCTTGAGACTGTGTTGAGTAGACTTTGAACACATTTCCTTTATTCCAATATTTCTAAGTTTAACTTATCGATTCAAGAGGTAAATTTCATTGTTCATGTGATCTATGTTTCAGGAATTTAAGAGGACCCAGATAAGGTAGAAGCAATGAAGCCTTAGAATCTCCCTTATAATGTTTTTGATAATAACATTTTCCTCAAGTTGGATAGATAATATCGAATTGTTTTTAGTATTTATACAATTTAGAAGCACTAATGATGGGACATACCAAGAAGGGGTAAATATTTTATAGACCGAGAAGTGTTGGTAGGTATTTTATAAGATGGAGAGGAGGTTGATGAAAACTCTAGTTTTTATTATAATAGAGATTGGTATTGGTTACGTAGTGTACTATTATGCCTTAGGTGTTGGGTTAGGATTTTTATAGATGTAGGGGGATCGTGTAGTTTCTTATGGGCTATGCCAGCTATGACTACATGAGTTGATATACTAGACACATAACTTGGATTTTAAAGCTATGGAGTGTTGGTGACATTATCTCTTTTGAGAGAGGTTTGATATTATCACAAACCACAAGAGAATCTAATAAATATTCTCAAAATATGATCTCAATTTGAGGAAAAGTTTTTGGGTGGAGTATCTTCATATGTTTGACTTCAAGACGACCTATTCTCCTAGAAAGTGTAATGTTATTGAAGATTATCTTAGAAGGAAAATGTTAGATATGTAGAATACTGGAGAGTGGTATTCATAGGAGGAATATCATCTGATGGGTTTGATGGCATAGTGGCTAGTGGATACATCAAAGTATCGTGGTATGATCAAATGTGCACCATTAGTGATCATGACTTATTTGGTGGACCATGTGGAAGAGAGCCAATAGTTAGACCACAAGTTCCTAGTGATGTGGGAACACTTGATGAGAGATGTTTCTATTCTGTTTTGACCTCAGATGATGATGAAATAATCCACATTCTTGAGAGTTTAGTAGTGATAGTTTTATTGAGGGAGAAAATGATGAGGTACTCTCATTCTTTGAAATGGGTTTTGCATCTATGGTGGAAAAAGATGTTCCATGACATCTGACTTCAGTTTTAGTGTCCTTTTATAAAGAGTGAAATTTATAGTTTTATTTCATGATGCCTTACCCCCAAAAGGGTAATGTCTGGGCATAAATGTCCCTATGATTTACTTCATCCAATTTTATTACTAATATGGAAGTGGGATAACATGATTATGGAATTTGTTATGGGGATACCTCAGACCCTGAGGAGTCGTGACACTGTTTGGGTAATATTTAATCATTTTATGAATGTTTCTAATTTCTTACTGACCTGTGAGACTCATTCCATTTATGAGATGGAAAATTTGTAAGTATAAGATATTTTATAACTGCATAGAGTTGCCTCGAGCATTGTATTTGATAGTGACTCATGTTTTATGATATATTTCTATAAACACTTAAAGAAGTATTTGATCACTCAGATGAAATTGAGTACAATGTATCATCCATTGAATGATGGTCAATTAGATAGGATGATACAAATTTTGGAGGATATGTTTCAGGAATGCATTATAGATTTCATTGGATCTTGGGATTGTTATATAGCCTTGGTTGAGGTTTCATACGAAAATAGATATTAGGATTATATTCAGGTGGAACCTTTTAAGGATCTATATGGCCATCCATTTCATTTACCACTATACTTGAATAAGGTAGGTGATAAGACTATTTTGGGTTGGATCGTGGTATAAGAGACACCTAAGAGAGTGCAGCTGATCAGGATGTGGTTGACCACTTCTCAGAGTAGGCATCGATCATATTCTGACAATAGGAGATGATCTTTAGAGTTCACTATTGGTGACATATTTTTCTTAAGAAAGAGTCCTTGGTTAGGGAATAAATATTTTCATCAGAACAGAAAGCTACCTATAAGACTAATTGAACGGTTTGATATTTTTGAGATTATCAAGACTGAAACTTATTGTCTAGACATTCCTCTTTACGATAGAGTTATGAAATATGTATTATACTGGTATCAAGATTAGGAGGTACATGCCTGATACTACACACATTATCAACCATAAGGATGTTGATATAGATCCTAACACATCATATGAGGAACACTTGGGTCAGATTATATACCATAGAGTGAATTTTTTGTAGGGAAATGAAGTTCTACTCATTTAGATCTTATGGAAACATAGTCGGATCCAAGAAGATATGCATGTGAAAGAGTGTAATATTTGTTCCAAATAGCTTTAGTTTGTTTGATCAAGAATCCTAGGGTAACTTCTTATGGATAATAATACATTATAGGGGGATAATTAAAACACCCTTGATTTTTAAAGGAATAACCTAAGGTTGGTTCTAGAGAAAAACCGGTATGTTTAATTATTTTTTATGTCAAACTAAATTTTATGGTGTGGTTATTATCTTTAACTATATAGGCATTAGTTTCAATTTATTTGGGAAAATATAACACTGAGACCAGTTTTTATGGTTTTTGATATATTTTCATACTAGCGGCATAGAGAATAGACTATGGTATGGATGGTGGAAGGTGGAGTTCAATAGTTTTCCAATTTTGGGGTCACTACACCATGGAGTGGCGACTGCGGCATCATTTCCGTGAAATAGATAATAGGATATGGTGTTGTGGTGAACATTGTACCATCGTACTTTCCCAAGTTTATAGGATATTGCTATTGACCAAGGTGCAGATTCCAGACATGATTTTTACTAGACACCACTACGGCGTGGCCAATTTCCTTACACTATAGTCATTTCTATTTTGGGGAATGTTGTGGAGTTTCCCTATGTTCTTCACCATGGTCCATTTTTATAGAATTATTATAAATATTTTAGGCCCCTTGAACCCAGCCTTCTTTGATAATTTCTTCTCAAACTTTGGGAAACTCTTGGGATACTTCAAAAGATCTTCCATCCTAATAACTCTTGGCATATTTTCAGATATTGGATGATTTAACCATAGAAAATATAGATGAATTTTCCTCATATTCTTCTTGGTTTTCATTTTTATATTGGGATCACTACAATAAAATCACCTCACAGTGGCAATTTTTATTGCACTGGCGGTAGTTTAAACTGCCGCCTTATGATTTTGAAGATGTTTTATAAAACCACTGCTAAATTGGGTGTCAGTGTACAATACGTTGAGATTTTTTCAATTTATTAGTGGTTATTGTGGTTTTCATGGTGGTTTTCTGGGAAAAAATGAAATATATTTTATTGATGGTTTAAACTACAGCTAAAAATCATTTCATCTTTCACCAGGAAAAATGCCATGAAAACCACATGAACCACCACAAATTGGTAATGAAAAATGAGAAATGTTTAGCATTGGTTTGAACCAATGCTACAATTTTTTTTCACAATAAACGCTGTTAAATAAAAAAACCGCCACTAAAATTATACCGTTCATGTATTTAGTGACAGTTTTAACCGCCGCCGATAGTAATATACCAAATTATAGAGGCAGTTTGAACTGCCATGAAATATGGTCCATTTACATAGCAGTAGGTTAAAGCTCCCCTAAAGGTATATTAAAAAAATAAAAAATTGTTGTAGATTATATATCCCTAATACCAGTACCCAGAAAACATGTAAACATGAAATCCAAAAAAATTTAAACTTCCAAACACGCATTACTTTAAACAAGAAATCATTTAACCAAAAAACATTAAAACTAATGATTTAGTAAAAAACAAAACTAAAACCTATAATACTGAAAACATGGAATCCTCATACCTATATACAAGAATCTTACAACTTTAGAGATCATTAAACAAGATATAACCATGCTTAAAATCCTACAATATTACAAAATTCCTTATTGAAAACAAAAAATTTGCAAACATACAACAATTATCTTAAAAATAAAAACTTATGAAATCATCAAATTTCAAATCCTACAACATGAAAACATGAAACATAATGAATATGAAATCTATAAATTTTAAAATATGAAAACTGGATAAGTTTTTTATAAAAAATTTTATAAACTATAATTCATGTGAACACATGACTTTAAAATATGTAAAAAAATATTATAAACATGAAAACATGAAAAGTGAAAAACTGAACACTGGAAATGTACAGAAATTGAAACATATAACATGAAATCCAATAAAAAATTAACATAAAAAACAAAAAATGTATAAATTGTTAAATAAAAACAAAAAAGACAAAAAATATGTAACTAGAAACCTACAAACCTACAAACCTGAAAAACATTAAACCTAATACTTACAAAATTGGAAACCTAGAAACTAGAAAATTCTAATGAGAAACACTAAAACCCTTAAACCTGTATCTTTTAAACCTCTATACTATCAATGTTATAACATATAAACCAATAAAAATATGAATTTTTAATCCAAAAAACTTTAAAACTTGAATGTAGTACATCTATGTGCCTATGAAACTAAAAAACTTTAAACATGCATATTTTCAACTATAAAACCCCCTAAACTAAATAATTATAAAACTATATTGTCATATCTTATCAAGAACAGGCTAAGAAACATCCCCACTCTATAGTGAAACTATTTTTAAAATGATTTAACTACTAAAAACTCCACCATTAGTTACTATGTTGAAGCCATTATCTCTTTGATAAACCTAATATGATTTTAGAAATAACACCAAAAACCAACTCCTGATCCTCTACACCATAGATATAACAACCTAGAATTTTTACACATATTATTATATGATTTTTAAATATAAATATCCATTAATAAAACATAAGGATTGTAAATTCCAAGTTTCTTTGGAAGACTAGGTTCATAATACACAAAAGGAAACATGAGAAATCAAGAAAATGTTAGGGCGTGATTTTTTTTGGTGAATACTCAGTGCCACACATGATATATATACAAATACTATTACTAGAACCCTCTTCAAAAACCACTATATGATGATGAACACAACTCATCACCCTCTCCACCTCCACCTCTACTTCTTGCTACTAGCACCTGTAAGAACACTATATTGAAAATAAATATTGTTGTATATTTATATTTAAACATAAAACCAATAAATTTTTTCAAAATAAATGATTTGAATTTTTGTGATTTACCTTCTCACCACCAGTCGATGTAATAACAACAAGGACAGATCCGATTGTCTTCTAATATAAATCAGTCAATGATTTTTTCAATGATGATATTTGAGTCCCCTGTCCCTGAACTGTGTTTTGTAGAGAAACAATATCTCTTAGAGAATCCAAGGGTATGAACTGAATAACACCAGGATTAGATGCAGCTGAAATCCCTAGTGACCTAGCAAATACCTCAAATAGTATGGGTCCCAAAACCATCCCACACACTCGACCAGGATGCTACCTCTGAAGGACTTTACCAACTGGGTCATCCTAGGAGACTGAGTAGGACTGTGTGGGATTGACATCCCATAGTTCTTTAATTTTTACCTATAAATCAAATATAAATCATATTTGAAAAAATATATATTAACCTAGTGACATCTGATAATAAGTTATTATAATGAAAAATGAGTTCATACCCCAACATATTTGGAAGGCTCGTTAACATAAATTCCATTATATTTTTTTGTGAACATATAAACACACTTCTATTCAGGATTCTTGGTGGATTAAATTCCATGTCTCCATTAAAAAAAGATAAATCAACAATTTAATATATTAAACAAAAAATATTGTCTTATAAATATTGAAACTAATGAAATTATTACCAAAGTTGATCGACTTATAGAAAAACTCTTTGACTCTATAGTGTGAGGGATGACTTGTTTAGCCCAACTTGATGCATTATTCTTTGAAAGATATTGAATAAAATAAAATAAAATTTAATAGTAATTTATTCATTGTCATATCCTTTTCAAATACATGTATACATGTAAAATGTGATTAATATAATAATATATATTTAAATACCATATTCTTCTCATCATGATGTCTGTAAACCAAAAACTTCCATTTCTCTTTGGGTATCCCATATGGTATCTTGTAATACATCTGTTGGGAGGTCAAAAAATTATCATTGACATCACTTCACAATCTCCAATTAAAGTCTTTCCATTTCTTGCCCAGATTTTTCAAAACCCACTTTCATGCTAGCACATCAGCAACCATAAAGTGGAATAAAATCTGTACAAAACAATTTATTTTTAAAATATTACAATTTAATAACATAATGACATTAAATTACACCATAATATATTAAAATTACGTTTATTTTGGAATCCAAAACTTTATTTTTCCATGTTTAAGTCACATGCATCCAATCATCTTGCGTAATAGGAAGAGAAACCAGCTCTGCAGCCAGCTAACCTAGAATCTGGCCAAGTAATCATGTGGTGTCATCCATTAGGACCCCATAGGAATTGAATGGGAATACTATCTTCTCTTTGATTAGATTCTATACATCTGAAGTTTTCATACTTTTCTCCATACTTGCATTGTTTCCATCTTTTATAAACAAATAGTTAGTATGAGAAAAGTGCAATAAATTTATTCTTATTAAAATTTTCACCTACAGTAGTCACCCTCTAGTATCACTATGAAGAATTTGAAGTATAGACCCACTCCCTCACTCCTGAGGCTCTTGAAAGGAATGGAGATGACTGAGCAGTTGAAGGGCCGCTCACAGAGGGTGTGAGAGATGGTGTAGGGGGTCAAGCTGATGGTTTCTCAGATTCCATAGGGAGGGAGACAGATGGATCATCATCGGTCGGTGTGGTCGAAAAAATAGTGTAATGCTTCCTCCTTTGCATTCCTATCATTTAATCAAATAAAATTAAGGTCAGAACATATATTTCAAAAAATTTATGCAAAAAAAAATTAAAAATGATAACATATGCACTGTACTAATAAAAAACATCCTATCAAAATTGAAGTTATATTTATGTTATGGGTGGAATTGAGTTTTTTTTATAACAATTCATTTGTTCAATATTGAATTTATAGGTAGAATTTAAATATTTTTATGAAATCCTATCAAAATTGTTTTAGCTATAAAGATGCTAAAGAGACCTTCAGTTTCAAGGGAATGAATTTAAGTATATATGTTATTGGATATAAAATTTTGATTTATCAACCATATATCTCTAAATAATAGTGAAATAATGATGTAGATTATTTTGTAATAAATTTTTTATAAGTTTCAATGAAAAGGGGAATTTAACATGATGCAATCCAGGGTGAGTATGACCAAAAAATGGAAGCTGATGATTTGAAAGATCCAATGATGTTTAAGGAATATTAATTTTTTGAACAACCAATGTATATGAAACAATATTATGAAGTTTTAAGAAATTCAACAATTATGTACATAAAGAAAAGAATATATAGATATTGATCATGTTCTAAATATTGAAAATATATAGAAAACATGTAGTTTTCATCTATTATTTATGTTTTCTATACTATCCTATTCTTATAAAAATAAAAATGTGTAAATGTAAATGAAATTATTAATTTGTGAAGAAAAATTAATAAATATTTTAAATAATTAAAAAACACATATATTATGGTTGAATGGTTTTGATATATTTTTTGAGATAGATTAATGAATGTATATTGAATGAATATACAATAAATTAACACCTAAAATAAAATTTAACAATATTTGAAATAACATTTTAAATTTTAATGCTTTCCATAATTTTTGAGTTAATAAAACTTTTTTATATTCCAAGCATGGAACACATAGACATTGATTTTTCTAATTAATGTCCTACTACTTTAAGAAATACAATTTCATCCCTCTCTCAATAAATTCAATCTTTAAATTAAATTTAGTGGAAGAAAATTGGAGAAGTATAAAATGGTTGAAGAATGTTCCTACCTAACCACAAGACGTTGATAAGGGAGGGTTTGAATCAAGGTTGTTAATATGGAGAGAAAATTGGTCCGTAAAATTAATGGCTTTAAATTATGTATTTTTTCCAAATAAATCCCAATACTGATTTAGATGAATGAAATGTGTTTGAGAAGGAACCTATTAAATTGGATGATATTAAAATACAATTAGAGTGATATTACTGAAAATGGAAAAGTCCTCACATAAAATCATTCACATACAATCCACCTCACAATGAGATTCATGTCAGGGTCATACATGTTAGGAGATTCCTCTTTTAAAAATACATATTCATGTATGATTGGATCCACATAGGGGTACCCATGTATGGGTATTCACATCAAAATTTCTCACATATGAGCATCATCATATGAGTAAAAAAGGTGGTATTACTCTTTAGTTTATCTCTACTAATAATTAGTTAGTAGATATTTTTACTAAACCCCTTACATGTGACCATTTTGATTTTATTAAAATATTATTGGGTTTATTTGAATTTAAATGATTTTTGTTTATTTTATTTTATTAAAAATGTTTCAATTAAATGAATTATTTTTTTTAATTTATTTTCAAATTTTATTCTGTTTTTTGTTTAAATCAATCATATTGTGTCTTTAGAAAATAATTTAAGTTCTTTTTGTTCCTATTTTTATTTTATTTTATTTTAGTCGCTTTTATTTAGAATCAACGTATCTACCATGGTAAAATCTAAGCATATAGATGAAGGTATCACTAGTTCATCCAAGAAATAAAAATAAATTGGTGTGCCAGATAGAGCTCTCATAGGGAAGGTAGTCGTTATGAGCTGGTTAAAGAACACCGAGATGCTACTGAAGAAGGTACATAAGTTTCATGGTCTCGAGTTTATTTTTGATGAGAATAAATCTGGTTTTTTGTTTGAGGAAGAGGTAAATCTGTTCATGAGGAATGTTGATTTTCAGTCCAATGCAATAGAAGATATTGTGTTGTCAAATGTAAATGGGAAATATGTGAAGGCTTAATCAGTGTATTTTGTTGAGATTCTTCATTTTCCCCATGAAGGGAAGTATAATTTTAGTTATAAATTGGTTGATACATGTACAGTAGGACCAAAATAGGTTTTTAAATTCATGTTTCGAACCTCGTAATTTTAGAAGAGGCTATTGAATTATTTAAAACCTGAGTGTAAGGTTCTGTGTAAGTTTGCTCAAACTATGATTTCCCAAAGTGATTGATAAATAGATAAAGTATTGTTTCAGGATATATTTGTATTATATATCTTGATCAATAATCTAAAGATGAACCTTTAGAAATACATGATGTGGTTTATTCATCATTGTTGCAAAGGAAATTAAAAAATGAATGATTACACCTATTGTATGTTGATCGACCTGGTTTTAAAGGAAAAATAATTGGATATAAATTTGGGAGATGTAGTAAAATTCCTTAAGACTAATACAATATTTTTCATGCTATTGAATACTATTGGATAATACTAGGACACTAATTCAAACTCTTTGAACCATGTAGGTCAGGAAGGTGTGGCTTATGGGGGTAACCATCTCTAACCTCACCACCTAGAGATGTAGCACCTCCTAAGAAGGTGACTACTAGGTAGGTGAAGGAATCAGAAGTGGCTAGAGAAAAGACTTAGTTTTTATAGTTCAATCCTATAATGGAAGTGGTTGGTCAAAGTCAAGGATCTGGAGTAATTGAATCCACTAAAGAAGTTCATTATATTGATCTAGTTATTTAGACCACTATTTTAGTTTCTTAAGAAAGACCAATTGAGATGGTTCCTGGTGTTTCAGTTGTTGAAGGAAGACCTAGAGATACATTTGATCATCGGTTAGTGTATCAAATTCTTCTTGGACAAATTGCTAGTGGAGATAGTGTTTTTGATGTGGGTATGAAGATTATTGACCATTCTCATACACCCTATATGTTATCACAACCTCTAGTTCATAAGGATTCACCATTAGTGAGTAAAATATTAGATAGTTTTGAAATGACATAATTTTCTTCTACCTTGTTAACTGAATTTGATAATATCATAAGAGATTATAATAAATTGAAATAGGAGATAATATCCTAAAAGAATGAGATCAAGGAACTCAAGGTGAATTGTATTTCAAATGGTGATTTTGAAAAATGGGTTGGGATAATGGAAACCCAAATAGATTTGAATAAGAATATTTTGATATCCCTTCCTTTATAGTATGATATTTATGTGGTAAGTGAAAAATATCTTAAGGTGATGAAAGATCTAGTAAAAGATATGAAACATATTTGTACTACCAAATCAAAGTTCAATGAGTTTTGGGTATTAATTGTATCTCAAATATACATGTTCCAAAATATTATGACGGTGCAAGCTAATATGTCTCAAGATGTTCTGAAGGAGATTAAGTCCTTTAGAACAATAGTTAAGGAAATATTTCACACTTTATAATAAATCACTTATGTACATACAATTATGTTACTGCATAGAATACCGACTCTAGTGGAGGATTCGAGGGGCGGTGAGTTGGCAACGAGGCACGGCGAGGGGCTGTAAGGAGCAGTGAGGGGCGATGAGGTGTCACATTGGAGGGGAGGCATAGTAAGGGTAGGGAGGTGTAGAGAGGGTGGAAAGTTGTGGAGAGGGTGGTGAGCGGAGGAGATGGGGCTGGTAGGGCTTCAGGGAGTCAGGGGGCCAGGGGTGTTGGGGGAGGGGGAGAGTGTCATGGGTATGAAAATATTTAATGTTTTAGTGGTGGATTTTTAGAAACCGCCACTAAATAATTTTTAAAAAATTTAGCAGCGGTTTAATAAACCAATGCTAAAGAATATCCACTAAAATATCAGTTTGGTTTAGTAGATGAATCACATATCTTAGTCTATGTTTTCATTTAATTCCTAGATCTTGATCTAGAGTCTATTTTATGATGAATTGAAAATGGATATAGGGATATTTTGCATGTGGGAATGATATTGTTGGTGAAGACACATGATTTTTGTATCACTCCTTGATGAGTTATAGAGTTCATTATCAATATTAAGGTAGAAAGTTACGTACCATTTGGGGACCTTTTATACTCTTGTTTCCTTGATTTGAAACTTATTTTAGCATTTATTTATTTACTATGATTGATATTGATTGTATGTGTATATAGCCCATTAGACCCAAACATGATGTTTGATTCCATGAGTATTATTATATAGCTTGATATCCCATGTTTCATTTTATAATATGTAATTGTATATTACTAATTATTCTCATGATGACATACTATTTATTATCGGAATTGGTAGACTTTTGTTTTATGGTTATCCCTTATAGGGGGAGTGTGCACAATATGTAATGATGATGAAGATGGACCTAAACATAGTGTAGGGGCATGATGGTCATGAGTCCAGACCCATGGTGGAAATCTTGGGTGTATGAAAACCTTATGGCCCAACTTTGGGAATATACAAGATATGATGAACTTGATTCCTAACATGTGACTGAGAGGGAGTTTTATGCTCTTAAGGCTTAACCTGTGGGGGGGGGGGTGATGCGATGACCTTATGGATTGATCTAAATATAATACTTGAAATAATTATGAGATATGTTTCCCATACTTGTAGATAACTCTTTATTAATCCTATCATCCATTATGACTATTGTTCAGGTATAGAGTAGAGGTACATACAGTTGGGGCTTATGGCGGATTGGTTTGAACATGAGAGCTTGATATGTGATAACTTATTCTTTATTTTACATTAATTTTTATCACGAAATATTTATTTAAAAATTGTACCCACATGTTAAAGATGCATTGGTGGTGTTTTACTAGGTCTTATTACTCACACCCTGCACGAAAATATCTATTTTTGTAAAGACTTCATCATTAAAGATCAAGGAAGGGAAGGGGGATCATAGAAGATTGCTAATATATGGATCATAGAGTGGGTAGCAATGCTAGGATAATCTATAAATGATTTTAAAATGTTTATTTATTTTTATTCTTACACATATTTGTACTATGGTTTGAATTTCCAAATTGGGATCCTGGTTTATTTATATGCATGACATGGGTGACATTTGTAATTAAATTATATTTACTTATCTTCCATATGTTACTCTAGGTTGTTATATTTTATTTATTTTTCTGGGTTTTGACTATGATTGGTAAGGATATAGTCTCCCAACTACATCCATAGAACCTCACCACTAGCTGGCATCGTCTTGAGTTCAGGGGATACAATCACGAGGTCTTATAGTATAAGGAACGAGCCTTAATCATTATATAATCTTGTGTTTTTATTTAAGAATTCATTTTCTTTCATCCTGAAGATATTTATATATTAGAGTTCAAGAGAATTATTTCATAACTCATACATAATAAACCCATATGTTACAAGTGGACACTTTTACTCAGTATCCATTATTTCCCAATATAAAGTTTTTAAAATAAAACACATTTTCTTTTTATAGAAAATCTTCAGAACTTTCAACTTGACTTCTTCTTTGTTCTTACCCATACTAAAACCCTATGATTTTTTTTAAAAAATGCGGGATGAACAAAAAAATATCAGAAAGAGGCATAAAAATATAAAATCTATTAGTTTAGTGAAAACTATGATAACCCATAAAATACTTACCATTATCAAAATTTCTTTAAGTATATGAAATAAATCATTTTCACATGAAAAATACCCACTTTTTTCTCAAATAAAACTTCAAAACTCATAATAAAAAAATACAAAACCATTTTAGTGGACTTAAATAATCATATTCATAACCCATGTAAGAAATAAATAGATCCTAATTAAATAAATAAGAGAAACCATACTAGTTTACTCCCTCTTTTTTGTTATTAAAGACAAGTAACATTACCCAATCCATTGGAGAGCTATAATGGGGATCACCGTTTATATAATCTAAATTGGGCTCACCCATATTCCTGAGATATAATTGGGATGAACCCATAATATAATCTATACCAAGATCATCCATATATCATATATAATTCTCAGGTACCTTATCAAGAATAAAACATTTTATTCTTTCACCTTTTCATCATAAAACCCTTAAAACTATTTTAAACCCATATAAAAAATAATTTTAGATATTGAAAGACCTTTCTTTTCAAAACCCATTTTCCAAACTAAAATACCTAGAAGGAAGGAGAAGATGGGTTTTATATGAATAAAACATGAAATATTATAAAGGAATCAAAAAAAAAAAAATCAAATAACGGTTTTGATGAAGGGAAAATTCATTGTCTCCATATACGTTAAAATAAAACATTCCTATTTCCTTTTATAAATAAAGTAAAAATATTTTTAAAAAAAATTCCTTTTGAAAACTTTTTAAAGAAAGTAAAAAGAGATTTAAAAAATAATTTATAATTATTTAATGTTCATATAAACATATTAATAATATATTTTAAAAAATATGGACAAAAAGTAAAAATAGTTGAAAGAAGAAATCTAAAAGATGATTTTAAAAATAAATTCCCATACCTTGAGTTTGAATCATCATGTATGTTCTTATCTTCCTAAATAAAAAAATTATGTTAATTATTTACATACTCAATAACCCTTTTTAATTTTATTATTACATTTTATTTTATTTATTACCATGTTATATTCAATTACTTAATCAATTAAGTTTATATTGATTGTTTTGATGATATTTAGAATATATGTACAAAATGATTTCTGTAGGTTGACTATCACTACTACAAAACTGGCCTTTAATTTCACCAACATTTATCAGTGCTAGAAAAATGTGTTGGGAAAGTCTATCTTTATCATCACTAAAGTAAGCACTAATACGGGGGACCTTTATCAATTCTAAATAAAAGTGTTGATAAAGGGTACCCTCTATCAGCACATTTTGTTCAGTTTTGATAAAAATTCACCTTAATTAGCAGTTTATTTCAGTTTTGAAAAAAGTTACCCTTTACCGGTGCTTTATTTTTAGCACTGATAAAAGTTACCCTTTATTAACGCTAATAATAACGCAATGATAACTAGTAACCTTTATCAGTGCCTTATTAGTGTTGATAAAGGTTCAAAAAAAAATAAAATTTAATAAAAATTAACAATTTTATTAATTAAATAATTATTGTTAAAAATGAATAAACATGTATATAAATTTTAAAAATTAATAAATAGTATATATTAAATATATAGATATGTAAAATTAAGAAAATTATATAATTAAACAAATAAAAATTTAAAATGAGTAAATAAAGAAAAATATTAAACATTTTATTAATTAAATAATTTATTGGTAAAAATGAATAAATTTAATATATATATATATATATTATAAATATTGATAAATAGTGTATATTAAATGAATATATTTAAATGAATATATAATTAAACCAAAAAATAAAAAATTAATAAGTTGCAAAATTATTTAAAAATTTATTAATGAAACAATTATTAATAAAAATAAATAAGTATAATATATGTAAATATACTAATTATAAATAATAATAAATAATATATAATAAATATAAATATATATAAAACAAATAAAATGTTAATTAAATACATATTAAGGTCTTATTTGTTTTTAATGTTGTTTGATTTTTCAATTTAAAATATATCAAACATCATGTGTTACATTGATTTCACATACATACATACAAATATATATATATATATATATATATATATATATATGTAATTAATGAATTTTATGTACAAACGCACACACACAAATATATTTACGCAATATATAGAAACATATACACCTAATATTTTTTTTAATTTATTCAAATTTTAGTAAATTTTAGAATTTCATTATTAATATGATACATTTAATATATTATTTTTTTAATCCATCCCTATTTTTTATTTATTTTTCATACTTTTATAGTTAGGGGAATTCATTTTCAATATTTTTTATTTTTAATTTTAATTTTAAATTTGATCATTTTCTATTATTTATTTATATATATTTATTTATTATGTTTTAGTATTTTCAATATGTATTCATCTTTACTTGAATATATATATATATATATATATATATCCATATTTTTTTAATAATTTATATTTATTTAATTAAAATTATTCATTTTTTCAATATTTTTAAAGTGCACTCATTTTGAATTATTCAATTTCACTAATTTTTAAGATGCATATATTTAAGATTATATATCCACTAATAATTTTAAAAATATATTTTTAAATAAATATTTTTAAATAAATATTTTTAAATAAATCTATTTATAAATGTATATTTACTATATTTATAATTTTATAAATGTATAATTATTATAAATAAGTAATTATTATTTGTTAAATAATTATTTATATAATTATAAATAAAAAATTATATATATTTATTAATTATAAAATTATAATAAATTTATTTAAATAAATCCTTTATCAGTGCTAAAAGTTTAGCATTATTAAAATAATTTTTATCAGTGCTAAAATATTAGTGCTGATGGAGATGTTTTTTACCAAAGCTGTCTAAGTGCTAATAAAGATCCCTTATATCAAAACTTATTAATTTAAAGCTGTTAAAAGGGATCTTTATCAGCACTTTCTTGAAAGTGTTGGTAAGAATGGTCCCAATATATTTAAAATAACCCTAACGAGTACTCACTCATCACAATTCTGAAGCTCTCACGGAACTCCTCTATTGCCAGTGCGACTCCACTACGATCCATCAGACGAATCAAAGATATAACCTAATGTATGTTATTTTATACATTTACAATATCATTGCTTGATATTTTTGGTTCTGTGTTTTATGTTTTTATGTTGTTATTAACCATGAAAAATGCCACATATCATCTCCTCACCAGTACTGGTGAAAATCCTCTTTGAATTTTAATGGCCTGTTGAGAAGAAAAATATATGTAGTTTAACATGATGCAATTAGGATGAGAGATGATGTGCAATTTAACTTCCTATTTCCTGGATGAATTTGTGTAGTTTAATTTCATTCAACCAAGATAAGAGATACTATGTTGTTTAAATTCGTTCTTCTAGAATAAGTTTGTGTATTTTAAAATCCTATAACAAGGATGAGATACAATGTTCCATTTAATGCCTTGCTGTGAGGATGAATTTGTACACTTTAACATAATGAAAATAGGATGAGAGACAGTACACTGTTTAATGTCTTTCTTCTAGGATGAATTTTTGCATTCTAACATCATGGAAGTATGAAGAGAAATTATTGATGACCACTATTCAAATTATTTCATGAGAAATATTGCATTAGTGTGGGGTTTTACTCATTCCTCATCCATTGTGGCTAATATTCTTTCTATATTTTGTGGACCGTCTTAGATTGGTTTTCTAAAATGGTTTTTGAAAAGTGGAAAAATGATTTCTAGAATTAGGTTTTCTTAAAAAATGTAGGTTATTATATTGTCAAAAGTGGACTTAGAAGAAGGTCGTTTGAAATTGAAAATTGAATAGTGGTTTTTGAAGGGACAATTCTTATTTTGATATTTAATTTGGTTTGTGAGCCAGCTGTGTTAACCCAATATGTTCCTTTAAGTTTTGTTTCAGATTGATTTTGAGAATGATTTTTTGATTTTTGTGTTATTCAGAATATGCCGCCTAGAAAGATCATCGAAATTTCTAGTTGGTCTCACCCTGTTTCTATTTCTCCTTGGTTGTTTCCCATATTCTATGGAAATTGAGGTTAGTCAGAGGTAGTGAAGCGGTTTAAGGAAGTTGAGTATGTCTTCATAGTGTTTGTAACTATGAAAACTGTTAGAGTTCATGCTATTATGGGTCTAATAGGGGGTCTAGATTTTGAAGAATATTAGTTCTCTTCCCTTCCAATGATGCAAGTTGGGAAGAAGTGTGAATATTTTTAGTCCCTATTTTTGTAATGGTTTATACCTGAGTAGGTGAAGATGAAGAGAAGGAAAGAGATCATGAGTTTCTAGAAAGGTCAGTATACGGTGAAGGTTTCTGCTCAACACTTTATAGACTGGGTTTTCTTTTGTCTAAAGGTGGTGTCACAGGATCTATTGAAAAATTCTCTTTTCATTGTGGGTATTCATCTAGAGATCAAGAAGAGAGTCCTATTATACAATGATATCCATTTTTAGAAGTTGATGTACGAATAATTTTTGGCTGAGTTGTTCTGAAATAAGCATAAACATATTGGCTAAGTTGTTGTCTCCTATGTGGGGGTGAAGACATTATGAGTTTCCTCGTTTTTGTTTTGTGGTTATTTTAAGTTCATCTTTCATTATAAAACTATGATAAAATTATCATTTTTAGTTAAATTGTTTTTTAATGTTAAACATTAAATGGTTATCCTTTCATGAATTAGTTCCCCTCTTTAATTCATGCTTGTTTGGAGATGTTTGTTTTTGTGGGAATCTCTCTTTGTGTCTCATGTGCGGGTTTATTTATATTCTGTATTTTGGTCATTTCGGCTTTTGTTTCTATTGATGTATTGTGTTGGAATAATATTGATGCCTATTTGGATCCATTGATCAATAAAGCCAAAACATGGATTGGTTGTGCATCACTCACAAATTTAATAACAAAACTAAGGAATCTCGATCAACTTCATTACTGTTGGTTAACTACTGCTTATCATAGCATCTGATCTAAACTTCATACCCGGTGTCCCCGTGATACTCTCATCTCACACACGCTCTCCACCATATGTATCATATCACCATTCAAAATTCCTTTTTCCTTCTCTTCCTACACCTATTTATTATATGCATGCATCTTCATGTATCATGAATCTTCATAAATCATTCATATTTACAAGTAGTAAATGGGTGAAAGAAGAGAACTAAAAGTGAATTATGAATAGTGATATGATATATATGGTGGTGATCATGTGTGGGATGAGAGAATCATAAGGACGCTAGGTAGGAATTTCAGGTCAGATGCTATGCTAAGTGGTAGTTAACCAATAGCAATGAAGTGAACATAAAATCCTTAGTTTTGTTATTATCATATAGATGGACTGAAAAAACCCTTTAAAAATATGTAAAGGTAATTTTATTATATAATTTTTATATATTACCAAAAAATTATACAATGAAATTTTGATTTAATTTTCATTATTTTTTGTTAAGGTCATTTATTTTTGAATATTTATGTCCATGTGTCATGCCTTTGCAAGAAGAGAAATGATGTTATCTCTGCTCAATCATAGAGGTAATATTTATGTTGGAACAATAAAATCATTTTCCACAGAATTAATGAATTTTTTCATATTTATGATTAATTTATTTCCTTTTAGTATTACTCATGTAATAATTGTTTTCTAATATAGGTGGAATCTTATATTCGAGTTAGGGTGCTCTATACAACTTTCATGCTTATTCTTCCTCAAAACCTTTTCACCTCTATAGTGCTAAACTTATCACTTTATTTCAAGTTCTCTCCATTTCATTATCAAGAAGAGCAACACTGTGGTCTCTTATCAATTATAATGGTAATCTTGATATTTTAATAGTAAAATTATTTTCCATAGAATTGGTGTACTATTTAATATTTATGTTTAATTTATTTCTTTTTAGTATTAATAATAATAATTACTTTCTTATATTGGTGGATTCTTTTTTGAGTTAATGTGGTTTTTGAAGCTACTCATGTAGTATTGGCAGTTCGATAAAGAATCTCAACCAAAATAAAGGTAACTTTGGCAGTTAGTATTGTTTTTTAATGCATGTAATAATTTTTATTTAGGTAATTTTATAAATAAATGTTTTAAATGTTTATAATATAGTTTTTTATATTATTTGTGTTATAAATTTTATTTCATTTAAATTTTTGTATTGGGACTTGGTTTTTTTGATATCTGGTGAGTCTTGGTGTGTTTTTGGGGTGTTTCTGGTATTTTACTGGTGTTGCGGTGTGCTGTAACAACACACTATAGTATAGCCCATTTATTAGCACTAATAAAGAACACATTTAATAGCACTTTTAAAAGCACTTATAAGGGAAACATTTATTAGTGATTTAAAAAGTGGTGATAAAGGTGTACTTTATTATCACTTCTATAGTGCTAATAAAGGATTCCTTTAGTAGTGCTTAATAAAATTTCTTATAAAGACCATTTCTAGCGCTATTAAAGGCCAGTTTTGAAGTAGTGTATGGTCAAATATATCATTATTACATCATCTATAGAATAATAATATTGAAATAATTATCATTTTTATACATCAATTATACCATTAAAACAAAACATGAAATATGGATATGAAAATGAACTATGTTACAATCATGGAGATGGTGGGTCATACGTACGCATGAGTAATGATTCTATTTTACAAAAATCATTATGGATAGAAGGAAATAATTATTTTTTATTTCCAAATTGATAGTAATATAATAAATTCCATATTATTTATTTTAAATATACTTATATATATTTATCATCCATTTGATTTTGTGATGAAAAATGAATCACATCACTTCATGGAGGTGATAGTCTAAATGTACGCACAAATGACATCATCATTTAAGGTGTTATATTGTGACCCATTTAATCAATTAAATATTTAAAATTTGAAATTGATCTTGGAAATCAAGGTTTTTAAATTTGAAAATACCATTATTGAAATCCCACATTATAATAGGGTTAATAAAACATCCTCTTGAAAATAACGAAACAAAAATATGAAGTTCATATGGAGTAACATATAAATAGGTTTAGAAAAAGGAAAAAATTAGTGGGAAGTGAAAATATGGACATGGAAGAGAAGTTTAATGTTTAAATATTGATGGATATTAATTGAGGACATTGATCAGAAGAAAATGAATGATCATGAGGAAGTCAATGTCCAAAAAGCTATAAACTAAAGAGGTATGAAAAAGACCATTGATTAATCATAAATAAAGGTAATTGGATAAAATTTTCATTTCAAGATCCTTTTCATAGGGTTGAGAATTTCATTAATATATACACTATTAACATAAGGCAAATAAACTAACTTGAAAAGTAGGATTTCATCCTTTAATAAATTTATACAATAATAATATTTTTCTCTAAAAGATGAGCATTCATGAAGTTTTTTTCATACCCAAAGCACTAAAATCAAATTCTAATAGATCACATAATTTCACAAAAGCACCATAAGATATTACTGATTTATTTAGATATTAACAAACACTAAAATGGTTAGCATATGGTAAGATAATTCAAAAAATGAAAAAACCATCATATGAATAAATAATACACAAACACAAAAAATCCAATAGTAATAACCAAAGTTCAAACTAAGTAACTCTATAAATAACCATACTTAAAATTATTCAATATTTTTTAAATAAATTTGAAACCCAAAAACAGGAAGGATTTGATCACATATTCTATCAATATTAATATATAATTTATCTCCAAGCACTTATAAATTCATATACCAAAAAATACATATTCCCTAATCATATAATCTCAAAAATATTCTAATAATTTCAATAAATAACTTGAATCACCATAAAGCCTCATTAAAATAATATAAAAATCAGAAAGATAATTCATCCTTTAATCCTCAAATAAAATCCCATAATATGATATAATCTTCACCAAAATTATAGTGACCTTATTCTGAAATAACATTAATCACTTATTCACCAAATCACTTTTCAATCACTTATATATCTCTATGATAAAATATATCTTCAAAAAATCAACTTAATATTTATCTATAACATAATTATTTAATAAACTATAGTAACCAAGAAATTACACATTTTAGTGGTAGTCATTTCACCCTTACCGCCATTTAGTTGTGGGTTCATGCCCCATGGCCCTGTCGGATTATATTTTTTACTAAAATTATATCAATATAATTCATATAACGTTTTAAAAAGCATGATAATAATCCTACAAAATAACCTTAATCATCAAAGATCATATAAAACCTAAAAATTATCAATACCTTTAATCTTATATTCACAAAATAAAAAGATAATTCTTCCACGAATAAAATTTTCACATGCTAAACTTAGTGGTTAAATATACCTCAATTATCTATAAAAACTCAAGAAATGTCTCCCAACACACTTTCATGAAACAAAAAATCAATAGATTATTTTTTATTTTAAGCTTATGATCATCATTAAATAAACCACTACATCATAACTCTTGAATCCCTATATGTAGACTCTTTAATCATTAAATGTTCTTAATAATACAATAAACATGTCTTCCCATAATATTCATTATCAATTCCTTACTATAAACAACATGAATCATGTATTAAGATTCAATAATATCAAAACATAAGGCAAGATATAATCCATACCTTTTATATTTCATTTATAGTTTCCTCATCTTAAATTATAATAGTATTTGGCATTGGTAAATGTTTATCTATACGGTCTTACTGATATCATTCTTAAAATTCCCTCAAGGACATTGATTTTCATAATTCCCATACTCCATATTTTTAAAACATTGAATTTATACTTTGGGAAAAAATTTATTCATATTCATGGAGATGGCTAACATATTCCTTTTTACTTGAAATATTATTTCTTTATATCACCCTTTATGACATACAAAAAATCTTCTCATTCTTTAAAATCATTTTCCCAGGTGATTATTCCCACATTATTGACACATAGGTTGTTTCATATTTTTAAATTTATGATTTTTATCACCAAGGATATTCATTTATCTATTATTTTATCCATTTGGAAACTCACATAAGTTTAAGTTATTAACCATAACTTGTGATATTATGTTAATAATAACTATAAAAGTTTTCACTACCACTATAATTTTTTTCGGTTGATCATCCAGACAACCACCACATTTTCCTTCACATCTATATTTAATTTGGTTATTTTAGGATATATCCATTTACTATAACAAAAATGGTTAGTGTGATTATATCAATAAAATCAATATAAACCATCTTATTGTAAGGGTAAACTCTAAGATATTATTAACCATGTTATCTTCAACTCTTTTAATTTATCCAATATAAAAAAATCATCCCTAACATACCTAACATTGTGGTTATAGATTAATTTTAAAATTTTCTCAAATAACATCCTATACTTTAAAGTTATAAAAACATTCTCTCTAATACCAACTACAAAGACCCAACCTTAAACATTATATAATCTTTATTTTTTTGTCAATAATTCATTTTCTTATATTACTTAAGATCATTATGGATTAGTGTTTTAGGGAACTGGGTCATAAATCATATATAATAGACCCATAAATTACAAGTGGACACTTATAATCAGTATATATTTTTCCAAAAATATAGTTTTTCTAAAATGAAACACATTTTAATTTCATGAAAAATCTTCATGAATTTCAACTTTACTAATTCTTTATTATAACCCATCCTTAAACATTGTGATTTTTTTTAAAAACATTGGATGTGAAAACAAAAAATAGAATAAGGGACATCAAAAGAAAATTACATTATTTTAGTGGAAAACATGAAAATTAATAAAATACAAACCATTATAACATTATTCTATGATTATATTAAATAAATAATTTCCATATGAAAAAACTCAATTTTTTTATCTTAAAAAATATCTTTAAAACACATAGCAAGAAAATAGTAACCAGTTTTAGGTGAATTAAAAAATCATATTCATAAACCATGTTTTAAATAATAGGATACTATTTAAATAAATAAGATAAACCACACCTCTTAACTCCATCTTCATTGACTCTGAATATAAGTAACATTTCCCAATTCATTTTAGAGATATAATGTAGATCACCCTTTTTATAAGATATATCAGGCCCACCCATATTCATTAGATATAATGAGGATAAAATCATCATATAATCTATATATATGTCACTTTACAAGTACCATATCATGAATAATTTTTTTTATTATTTCATTTTTTATCATTAAATGCTTGAAAATTGATTTTGAACCCATATGAAAAATACTTTTGAATATTAAAATACCCTTTCTTTTCAAAACCCATTATCAAAAATTAAATACTAAAAAATTAGAGTAATATGGGTTTTATTTGAATAAAATATGAAATCATTTAATTGAATTATAAATTCAAATAACGGTTATGGTGATAGGAAAAGTCACTATCACCATATAAGTTAAAATGGAACATTCATTTTGACTTTTGTAAAGAAAGTGAGAAAATTATGTCAAAAAGACTACCTTTTAAAAACATTGAAATAAATTCAAAATTGATATAAAATTTTACTTATAGTATCTATATAAATAAATTAATAATATATTTTAAGAAATATGGACATGGAATAAAAATATTTGGAAGGAAAACCTTAAAATATGGTTTTTAAAAGAATGCCCTTTACCTCAAGTTCAACTCATCACATACATTATTTATCTTTACATATAATAAACATATGTTAATTATTTTATTTATTAAAAATATTTATCAAGTTTATTATTCCTTTTTATTTTACTTATTACCATGTTATATTCAATTACTTAATCAATTAATTTTATATTGGATGTTTTGATGATATTTGGATCATATATCCAAAATGATTTTTGTAGGTTGAATATAGTCAAAGATACCATTATTAAATAATCTCAAGAATTAAAATAATGATATTATTATCATTTTTATATAAATTATACTTTTAAAACCAACCATTAAACATGGTTATGAAAAATGAACTATGTTATAATTATGAAGACGGTAGGCCGCACATACACATGAGTAACATTTCCATTTTTTAATGATCATTATGGAAAGAAATTAAGTATTATTTTACATTTAAGTATTTATAATAATATCATAAATTACATATTATTTATTTTAAATATATTTATATATATAATCTATGTGATGTGGTGATGAATAATGAAGCACATTTCTTCGTGGAGGTGGTAGTCCAGATGTACACATGAATGCAAGTATAATTTTTAAATGAATGGAAAGGTAATAAATTAAATGAAATATCTTCTTTTAATAATTATAAATATTTAATTAATATCATATATATACATTATATGCATAATTATTTCCATCCATAATAGGATTTTATGGAAGATTAACTATATCGGTTTGTGTGGCGGTTGTCCCCCATACACACAAATGATGGTTTCGTTTTACATTTAATGAAAGTGGAGATGGGTATGGGGTATGAAATTAAAATAATAAAATATAATTATATTTTATATAATGGTGTAATTATTTAATCATGGTTGAAGTAGATTTTAAGATGTTAGAAGAATAAACAAAATGAAAATGCTTGGTAAAGAACTATACCTCTTCTTCTGACCACCTCTTAAGGTTTACACCAAAATCATTCCTAGGTCAGTTTTATGATCAAACTAATGCCTCTAGGACATGAGGAGAGATGTAATTAATGGATTTGGGTATTTATTTTCTAAACCAAAGTGAATTTTAAATGTTAATAAAAGTGATATAGAGGTGTCCTTTTATAATTGAGGGGAGAGAATCTCTTGGAATTTCTTAACATATTAAATTAGTATAAATTAATTTTTATGTTCAAATGGATCCAAAGTAATAAGATTAAAATATATATTTTTAGTCTAATTAACATCCTACAATAATATTTGGTAAATTTTAGGTGATTTTATAATCCTTATCTTTTTGTTTTAACCCGTTTCAACCCATTATAACAATTTTTGACAATTACCGCGGTAATAAAGTTTTTACTATTTAGGGGTCAAGAAAGATACTATGAAAGGAAAGATGGTCCATTAATGGATAATGATAGATATTATAAACCATATAAAATTTAATTGACAATATATTATGTTTTTATGAATTTTAAATCATTTAATGATACATTACTTTTTATAAAATACCATTAATGTAAATTTTGACACTATTCATTTAATTTGACTTTAAAACATCAAGACAAAGATGGAATTTGAATATATACATTTAAAAACCCATAAAACATTATATTTATAAAAAAAATTTGTGGAACATAATAATTTATTTAAATTACAATATTTTTAATATTTTTAAAATAATTTATTTTATTTTCCTTTTAATTAAATAATTATTGCTAGGACGCTGCATAAAAATTTAAGTTAATTATTTCCTTATTATAATTTAGAAATAAATTAACATGATAAAAAACTATTTATCTATCAAATAAAAATTTATAATTACAAAAACCTTTTTTTATCCCTTTGTATAGAAATTTAAGAGAATAAAACAAAGAAAATAACATATTTATCTTTTATTTATATAAAGTTTTATATAGTTCATAATCAAGACCATATCATATAAAAATGTCATATATTCAAATATTGGATGATTATGAACAAATTATACTCATACAATAATATTACTCTAATTTTTAAATATATCTTTTAGTCCTTATCAAATTATTTTTACCCTTAATTAGCCCATTTTACCTTTACTGTGGTAATAAATATTTACTAAGAATACAATTCATAATGAAAAAAGCTAAAAGGGAAATATTTAACAAATTTTTAATTTATGATTCAAAATATGGGATCCATTTTTTAATATTAAAAAAAACACAACATAATTTAATTAAAAAAATTAAATTGATAAAATAAGATGAAAACAATTTTTTCTCAAAAAAGTCTTTTTTAAGTATAAAGTTTTATTAAGACCAAATTAAAGCATAAAATTCATTAAAAATACCTTAATCTGTTTTTTTAATAAAAAGTAATAAATTAAATTATAAAACTAGTATAGAATATAATTCAAATATTAAAATAATTGATAATAAAATAAAATTTTCAATAAAAATAACATTTTCCAGTTTTTTATAAAAAAAGATAACTTTTTTGAAAAATATAAAAAATTATATCTAATATAATTTTTACATTATGATTTCAAAAATTATATCCTTTTTATAAAATTCCTTTTCCAAAATTGTTATAAATTCATTATATTATCCACTCACAAAAATAAATAAAAATTATTTCTGAAGAAAATGTATTTTTTGGCTCATAAAATGGATTTACTAAAAAATTGAGTAACTATTTGTTAAGAATATATCAATACATTTATATTAAGTAAGAAAATTATATATATTTTATAAATAATTTAATCATATTCTTACCCTACAATTTAATATCTACGTTTTAATGTTTATATTAAAATATTTTTAGAGTTAGTTTTGGCTTGACATTATGTGTCATATATGCTATCAAACATATTTCTTTTTAATCTATGGGTGTTAAATTAGCCCATTTTAATAAATTTAACCCCCTTAATTTCAACTTGATATTGGAAATCAATTGTTTTACATTTAACAATAAATTATTGAAATCTCTCATCTTAATAAAGGTTAATAAAATATCCTCTTTAAAAGAGAGAAAGGAAAATATGAAGGTCATTTAGAATAACACATTACTAGGTTTAACAAATAGGAAAACATTAGTGGGAACTAAAGATATGAACATGGAGGAGAAAAATAATTTCCAAATAATAATGGTGATTAATATATATAATTGATCATAAGAAATTGAATAATTATGAGAACATTAATGACCCCAAAACCATAAAACAAAGAGGTGTGAAAAAGACCATTAATTCATTAAAAATGATAGTAATAGGATATTTTTTATTCAAAATCCTTTTTCTAGAGTTGAGAAATTAATTACCATTTAAAATAAGAACATAAGGGAAAAATACTTACTTAAAAATTATAATTTCATCATTTAATGAATTTATACCATAATAATATTTTTTTCTCCAATCGATGAGTATTCAAGATAAAATTTTCATGCCAGAAGCTCTAAATTCTACTTCTAATGGATCACATAATTCCAAAAAAGGACCACAAGCTATCCCTCATATATTTATATATTAACCATAAATTAAATGGTTATAATAAGGTAAGATAATCCAAAAAATGAATAATCCTTCATGCGAAGAAATAATACATTAATATCTAAAATTCATCAGTAATACCCCAAGTTCAAACTAAATCATTCTATAAATAACTATGCTTAAAATTATTCAAAATATTTATGACTAAGTTTTAAACCCATAAATCAAAAGCATTTGATCACATATTTTTATCAGATTAATTTATAATTTATCTTTAGTCACTAATAAAGTCATATACAAAAAAATTTATATGCCCTAATCATATTATACCTAAAATAAGCTACTAATCTCCACAAATATCGCGAATCATAATAAATACATATTAAAACCATATATACCTCCAAAAGATGTTTCAATATTTAATACACATATTAAATTCCATAATATCATATAATTTTCTACAAAATTATAGTGATCTTCTTCCAAAATTGTTAGGTCGGAGAGTGATGGCAAGAGGGGGGGGGTGAATTGCCTTTGTAAAATAATTAGCAACTTAAAACCAATTTATAAATGCAGCGGAAATAAAAAGGGGAAAGACACAATTTGATAACGGAGTTCGGCTTAAACCAAAGCCTACGTCTCCGCTCCCAACTCAACCGTTGAGAGATTTATACTTTATCTTGCTTTTTAATGGTTGTAGCAAGAAACCCACTAGCCGTTTTAAGGTAGGCTAGATCACCTTCGTACAACTTGCTTTTTTATTATGGTTGTAGCAAGAAACCCAAAATGAAAGTGAGGAAGAAAAGGATGGTTTATTTTAATACAAACCCAATGAAGAACTAAACAATTGAAATAAATAAATTATAACAAACTAGAGGAAGCCTTGAGCGCCAAGAGTGTGAGAGTAGTTGATGTAGAGGCAGCCCAAGCTTCAAGGATGGAAATGGATCACAAGTAGCCTTAGAGATTTGTCGTTAGAGCTTCAAGGGATAAAAATATCATTCCAATGTATCGGGGGTATGTTCCCGGCATCCATACTCGTCTATTTATAGGAGAAATATCCCCAAATACTTCAATATGGCCGTTGGAGGGCTTTCGGAGCCGTTGGGGGTCAAGTGGGAAAGTCTGGTCAAAGCCCAACGGCTAGTTTGACTGGGCTTACCGGCTGACCGGTGCGTGGCCACCGGCTGGCCGGTGCTCCAGACAGAAGGCAGAGCTTTCTGTCTGGGTTCCACCGACGGGCCGGTGGTCAGGCACCGGCTGACCGGTGGAACCTGGCAGAGAGCATTGCTTCTGCCAGAGACCACCGGCTGGCCGGTGGTAATCCACCGGTTGGCCTGTGGACTCAGAGAGTCCTTTTCCAGTCTTCTTGGGCCAACTCTTTGGCAACCTTTTTCCTATCATCAAAAAAACTTGAAAAACAAGTTAGAACACGATGAGAGTGATTGTGATCATTAAAATCCAAGAGAGAGGGGTACAATAATCTCCCCCTATTTTGATGATCACAATCACAAATGAGAAAGATTTTAAAAAGTATATTCCAAGTAAAAAAGAAATAAGAAACTTGGACATGGGAAATTTTAGAGATCATACAAGAATTTCATAGATGTATCATGTATTGAAAATGATATTAATCTTGAAAGGATTGAAATAAAGAGAATGGTTCATTTTGAAATTGTAACCATAGGTCATTTAAAAGAAACAATTGAAATCAATAACTTAAAAAGAGCACTTAAAAAGAGCACTTAATTAAATGAAATAAGTAACTATGTAATAGAGAGTTTTTCTCCCCCTTTGGGATTATCAAAATAGGAGGAAAAGTATGAAAGAAAATTAGAAAAACAATAATAAGGAAGTAAGTAATGACAAAAAGGATTGATAGATAAGACAACTTGAATTTTATAAAAGATGAAACGTTACATAGAAAGTTAAAAATACAAATAAAAAGACAAGTATTTAATAAGCAAGCCAAAAAGAGTCAAATATTTAATAGTGCTCATTGAAGAATCATTCCTAATTCCCCCTTAATAAAATCAAAACGTTCAACCGGGAGCGGTTTGGTAAAAATATCAGCTAATTGGAAATCAGTAGAAATGAAGTCCAAAGTGATATCCCCTTTTTGAAAATGGTCACAAAGGAAATGATGCCTTAAATCTATATGCTTTTTCCTAGAATGTTGTATTGGATTCTTAGAAATACTAATGTCACTAGTGTTGTCACACCGTATAGGGACATGATCGTAGGAAATTCCATAATCCAAGAGAGTGTGCTGCATCCAAATAATTTGGGCACAACAATTACCAGCTGCTACGTACTCAGCCTCGGTAGTAGAAAGAGAAACACAGTTTTGCTTTTTTGCTACTCCATGAAACAAGGGACTTGCCTAGCAGATGACAGGTTCCACTAGTACTCTTACGATCTAATTGACATCCGCCAAAATCAGCATCCGAATATGAAGAAAGTTCGAAAAAAGTATTAGAGGGATAAAACAAAACAATGTTTTTGGATCCTTTTAAATACTTAAAAATTCTTTTGACCGATTTAAAATGAGATTCTTTGGGATTGGATTGAAAACGAGCACAAAGGCAAACACTGAACATGATGTTAGGACGGGTCGCAGTTAGGTAAAGTAGACTCCCGATCATACTCCTATAAATCTTGTTATCCACCAGTTTCCCGGCTTCATCTAACGTAAGTTTACAAGAAGTACTCATGGGGGGTACTAATTTCCTTTACTTGATCCATACCAAAACGACTTAAAAGTTCGTTTGTGTATTTTCCTTGGCTTAGAAAAATACCATTTGAATTTTGAAAGATTTGAAAACCAAGAAAAAATTTTAATTCCCCCATAAAGCTCATTTCAAATTCTTTTCTCATTAAATCTGAAAAATCAGTACAAAGTGATTCTTTGGTTGAACCAAAGATAACGTCATCAACGTAAATTTGGACAATTAAAAGATCTTTGGAAGTGTGTTTTAAAAATAGGGTACAATCAGATTGACCCATTTTAAAATCATTTTCTAAAAGAAATTTTGTTAACCGCTCATACCAAGCTCGAGGGGCTTGTTTTAAGCCATATAGAGCCTTGGTTAACTTAAAAACATGATTTGGAAATTTTGGATCTTCAAAACCGGGGGGTTGTTCAACAAAGATTTTTTCTGAAATAAAACCATTTAAAAAATCACTTTTAACATCCATTTGAAAAAGTTTGAAATTTAAGTGAGCGGCGAATGCCAACAAGATCCTAATGGATTCCAATCTAGCAACGGGCGCAAAGGTTTTACCATAATCAATTCCTTCTTCATGATTATAGCCCTTAGCTACTAGGGGAGCCTTGTTCCGGGTTATATTTCCTTGATCATCAAGTTTGTTCCTAAAAACCCATTTAGTGCCAATAATTGGATGATCAATGGGTCTTTCAACAAGAGTCCAAACATCATTTCTAGATAATTGATTTAGTTCCTCTTGCATTGCAAGAACCCAATTCTCATCATTAATGGCATCATTAATGGTTTGAGGCTCTAGTTGAGAAAGAAAGGCTTGATGTTCAACCTCGTTGAGGATTGATCTTCTAGTTCGAGTACCGGCTTGAAGATCACCTATAACATTTTCTAAAGGATGGTCTCTAGAAGGTTTCCAAACCTTAGGCAAGGTGGAAGATGAAGAAGGTGAAGAGGGTTCTTGATGGTCATCCTCCTTGGGAGGAGAAGAGGAATCATTCAAATGAAGCTTATCAAGCTTATCTTCAACATCTTCAATGACCGGGTTAGGTTTTGGAAGAGTTTCATCAAATTTGACATGAGATGATTCTTCGATGGTTTTTGAACGTTTATTGAAGACACGATAGGCTTTTCTTGAGTTGGAGTACCTAAGAAAAATACCTTCATCGGATTTGGCATTAAATTTCCCTAGGTTATCTTTTGTGTTAAGGATAAAGCATTTACAACCAAACACTTTAAAATAACCAACTTTGGGCAATTTGCCTTTCCAAAGTTCATAGGGGGGTTTCTTAAGAAGGGGTCTTACAAGGACTCTATTGATAGTATAACAAGCAGTGTTTACCGCCTCGGCCCATAAATATTGAGGGAGGTTGAATTCACTAAGGAGGGTTCGAGCAATTTCTTGGAGAGTTTGGTTTCTCCTTTCAACCACTCCATTTTGTTGTGGAGTCCTAGGGGCAGAGAAGGTGTGATTGTATCCTTGAGAGGAACACAATTCATCGAATTCTTTGTTCTCGAATTCACCTCCATGGTCACTACGGAGCGATATAATTTTATATCCTTTTTCGTTTTCTACTTTCCTAGAGAATTTCAAAAAGGTTCTACAAGCATCATTTTTATGAGCTAAAAAGAAAACCCAAGTGAAACGAGAAAAGTCATCTACTAGGACAAAGGTATAGGATTTTCCACCTAGACTTGCTACAGGGGTAGGACCAAAAAGATCAAGATGAAGGAGCTCAAGAGATTTTGAAGTGGACACTTCCTTCTTAGATTTGAAAGAAGATTTGTGTTGCTTTCCAAGTTGGCATGGCTCACAAATCAAATCTTTCTTAAACTTAAGTTTAGGAAGGTCACGGATGAGCTTGTTCTTATTAAGCTTTAGAAGTGAATGAGAGCTACAATGCCCCAACCTTCTATGCCAAAGCCAAGAATCATTGTCAAGAGCACTTAAAAATTTAACATTTTGGCTAGCTAAAGACTTTAAATCAATAATGTAAACATTTTGAAAACGGGAAGCAGAAAATATCAATTTGTTTTGAAAATCAAACACATTGCATAAATCATTTTGAAAATTCACCGAAAAACCACTATCACAAAGTTGACTAATGATAATTAAATTATGTTTTAAACCTTTAACAAATAAAACATCTTTAATTAAGGAGGTGCTACCAAAACCAATGGTACCTATTCCGACGATCTTGCTTTTTGAATTGTCACCGAAGGTGACGTATCCTCCATCGAATTCTTCAAGGGAGTTGAACTCGGAGGGATCACCACACATGTGCCTCGAGCATCCGCTGTCGAGATACCATGAGCCTTTCGAAGTCCTACTTCTTTGGTGTTTATCCTACAAAATCAAGAGAGAATAGATTTTGGTACCCATATAAGTTTGGGTCCGGAAAGATTAGCTAAAAGAGACTTTTGAACCCATACTTGTCTAGAGGGATACATCCTAAGATATTCATCCAAGTAGGTAATGATTTTGGGGCGGCCATATCTATCATTTTTACAATTGCATTCATAAATCATATGTCCGGTTTTTCTACAATAATTACAAAATTTATTTTGAGAGCTCCCCCTTACAAAAGTAGTGGGTGATCTAGAAGAAGTGGCTTGCTTGTTAAAGCCAAGTCCATGTGTGGTTCTAGCCGAACATTGAGAACCTAGCAATTTGGTCAAATTTTGTTCACCTTGGGTGAACTTGGAGAGAGATTCCCTTAAATCTTTAATAGTTGAATTCAAAGAATCAACATTTGGAATATCTTGGACCTTAAGGGAAAGTTCCTCATATTTTTTGAGAAGTTTATCTTTTTCAGAAATTAGAATTTTGTGTTTCTTTTTTAAGGCCAAAAATTTAGAGGTAAGTTCGTGAAAACCTTCCTCTAATTGATCTCTCGCATTTTGGAGATCTTCATAAGACATGTCATTATTAAAATAAGAAGATGAGTAAGAGGAGTCGGAAGAAGATACCTCATCAAGTGCCACTAGGAATTTTCCACCTTCATCGCTTGAGTCGCTTGAAGACATGGAGTCATCGCTTGCACTCCATGTTGACGCTTTGAAAGCCTTATTGTTTTTATTTTCCTTTAACCTTTTCTTGAAAAGAGAGCACTCTGGTTTGATGTGGCCTTTCTTTCCACATTCAAAGCATGTAACTTCTTTTTCTGCTTTTGGCTCTTCCTTTCGTGCCCTTTGAAAATTCTTCTTTTTCTTCATGAACTTGCTCATTTTTCTTGCAAGTTGAGCTATCTCAGATTCGCTATCATCGGAGGAGCTTTCTTGCTTTGCTTTGAATGCTATGTTCTTTTTCTCCTTGAAGATTTTACCTTCTTTATCGTCTTGCCTCTTCATGGTAATCTCATAGGTCATAAGTGATCCAATGAGTTCTTCAACCGGCATTTTATTGACATCTTTCGCTTCTTGGATTGCCGTCACCTTTGGAGCCCATGAGCTTGGTAGGACCCAAAGAATCTTCTTGACCATCGTCTCTGCAGAAACATCATCTCCAAGAGACTTTCTCCCATTACACACATCAGTAAAGCGAGTAAACATTTCCGTAATAGATTCGTGTGGGTGCATGGTGAAACTTTCAAAGTCTTGATGATACATATCTAATCTAGTGTCTTTGACTTTGTTAGTGCCCTCATGGGTTACTTCTAAAAGTTTCCAAATTTCATAAGAAGAGGAGCAAGTAGAAACACGGTTGAATTCATTACGGTCTAGCCCACAATGAAGAGAATTCATGGCTTTGCCATCAAGATCAAAATTGGCAATGTCTTCAGGGGTCCATTTAGACTCATCTTTGCTAGAGAGAGTGTAGCCTTGCATAAAAATTCTATATATAGGATAGCCAATACTTCTAAGGAATGTAATCATGCGAGTTTTCCAATAAGTGTAGTCGGTTCCATCAAAGAATGGAGCCCGAGTCATGGAATACCCTTCGGGTGCTTGTGAGGAGGAAGCCATCACTATGGATTTTAGGTTTGTAACCAGTTAAGGTATTACACAAACTTACCCTCTGATACCAAATGTTAGGTCGGAGAGTGATGGCAAGAGGGGGGTGAATTGCCTTTGTAAAATAATTAGCAACTTAAAAACAATTTATAAATGCAGCGGAAATAAAAAGGGGAAAGACACAATTTGATAACGGAGTTCGGCTTAAACCAAAGCCTACGTCTCCGCTCCCAACTCAACCGTTGAGAGATTTATACTTCATCTTGCTTTTTAATGGTTGTAGCAAGAAACCCACTAGCCGTTTTAAGGTAGGCTAGATCACCTTCGTACAGCTTGCTTTTTTATTATGGTTGTAGCAAGAAACCCAAAATGAAAGTGAGGAAGAAAAGGATGGTTTGTTTTAATACAAAACCAATGAAGAACTAAACAATTGAAATAAATAAATTATAACAAACTAGAGGAATCCTTGAGTGCCAAGAGTGTGAGAGTAGTTGATGTAGAGGCAGCCCAAGCTTCAAGGATGGAAATGGATCACAAGTAGCCTTAAAGATTTGTCGTTAGAGCTTCAAGGGATCAAAATATCATTCCAATGTATCGGGGGTATGTTCCCGGCATCCATCCTCATCTATTTATAGGAGAAATATCCCAAAATACTTCAATATGGCCGTTGGAGGGATTTCGGAGCCATTGGGGGTCAAGTGGGCAAGTCTGGTCAAAGCCCAACGGCTAGTTTGACTGGGCTTACCGGCTGACCGGTGCTTGGCCAGCGGCGGGCCGGTGCTCCAGACAGAAGGCAGAGATTTCTGTCTGGGTTCCACCGGCTGGCCGGTGATTCAGACAACGGGTGGCCGGTGGCACCTGGAAGTGGGCAAGGCCGACTGTCTGGTTCCACCGGCTAGCCGGTGGTCAGGCACCGGCTGACCAGTGGAACCTCGCAGAGAGCATTGCTTCTGCCAGAGACCACCGGCTGGCCGGTGGTAATCCACCGGTTGGCCGGTTGGACTCAGAGAGTCCTTTTCCAGTCTTCTTGGGCCAACTCTTTGGTAACCTTTTTCCTATCATCAAAAAAACTTGAAAAACAAGTTAGAACACGATGAGAGTGATTGTGATCATTAAAATCCAAGAGAGAGGGGTACAACAAAAATAACATTAGTCACTTAAATACCAAATCACTTTTCAATCCCCTAGTTATCTATATAATAAAACATATGTTCCAAAAAGCAACTTAATATTTATTTATCGCATTATTTAAAAACAATCATACTAACCAAGACATCATGTAAGATAGTGATAGGCGTTTCACCCTTGTCTCCCATTGATTGTGGGTTCAAGCCTCGTGACCTTTCTAGAATTCCTTTTTAGTATAATTATATCAATATAATTCCTATAAAATTCACAAAAATATGTTGAACATCCAAAAAATATTGTTAATCATCAAATATCATATAAACCATAAAGGTTATAAGTACGTTTAAACTTATTCCCTCAAAATAAAAAGGGAATTATTCCTTAAATAACTTTTTCACATGTTAAACTTAAGGGTTATATATACCTAAAACATTGATCAATACATAATAAATGTATCCCAATGTACTTCCATAACATAAAACATCAAAGGAGTATTTCTGATTTTAATCCTATTATTATCACTACTAGAAAAATAGGCTATGTCTATGGTTTATAACCTTGGATATAGACCCCGAAACCATGGATATAGGTAATAACCATGGTTTCACTACCTGTGGCTCCTATTGGCATGGTTATAGGGGAAAACATATTTACGCAGGTTGAAACCATGGTAATAGACCTATAGCCACGGTTCAAACCATGGAAATAGACCTATTTACATGGTTAAAAACCGTGGATACATCATAGAGTCTCTAGAAAAAAATAAATCAAGCCTACTTCCACTCTAAATTGCAGAAAAAACCATGGCTAAAACCTCTTGATTCAGAAAAAATGCACCACTTACACCCCCAATTCAACCCCTACTCCCTGCCCTCCCTGCCTCCACCCTACTCCCTGCTACCTACCTACTACCTCCTACCTCCCTACTCAAATTGGCCAGATCAAGAGCTACCTCCAATGTCCTGCCTCCTGTCTCCCAACTCAACTACTACCCCTACTTCCAACCTATGCAAAAAAAATTTCAATTAAATAGACAAATAAATAGAACTAAAATTAATTAAATCAAATTCATATAACTCATGAAAAAAATTAAATGAATAAAAAAAATAACCAAGTTAAATTGACAAATTAAACATCAAAAAAATTAAATCATAAAAAATGTAAAAAAACACTTTCCCAAACTTAAATTGATCGAACCAAACCTAACTAATAAAAAACGACACAAATCTAATCAATCCAAAATTAACAAAAATTAGTTTAACTGAACCAAACTAGAAAAAATTAGATCTATATCAAACCAAATTGAAGTAACTTAAACCAAGAATGGGTAGAACATAAAAACATTAACCTAAACTTTAACAACCAAAACATTTCCAACCTAAATCAAATAATCTAAACAAAAAAAAACTCAAAAACCTTAATTGAAAAAAACCATTATATCAAGAAAATAATATATTAAAACTATAACAATATAACCAAACAAACTAAAATTATCTTAATCAACTTCAATTTAGGAGAAAAAATCCAAAAAATTGAAATTAACTAAACTAAATATAATAATAGACTTTCCCCAAGCCAAGATGAAAAAAATTGATATGAATAGAACCAAATTGAAAACAATATAAAAACAAAAATAATAATAATTGAACCAATTGATCCTGACCTAAATAAAACCCAATATAAAATAATTTATTAGTCCCTAACCAAACTAACCTAAACTATAAAAAATATTTAGTTTCATTGAATGATATCACTAACTCCTCTTTGTTTTATAAATTTTAGAAAATTCTTGGCATCCCCACCCCCACTGCACCCCTACCCTTTACCCCCACTTCCCCCACACTTCATACCTACTGCCCCCTTCACCCCCACTCCCCCCTACACACCACCACCATTTACCACAACTGCCCCCACCCTTCACCCATACTACCCCCTTTACCCCAACTTCCCCCTTCACTACCCACCAACACTCCCCCATCACTCCCCCTTGCACCCTCCCACTGCACCCCCACTTACCCCCACACCCATCACCCCCACTTCCCCTGCATCCCCCCACCTTTCACCCCTACTTCAACCCCATCACCCCCACTTCCCCCTGCAACCCAACTGCCCCCCGCCCTTCACCCCTACTACCCTATATTACCCCACACCCTTAACCCACACTTACCCCACACCCTTCACCCCCACTGCCCCACTGCCCCTTACACCCCGACCCTCCACCCCTATTGCACCCGCACCACCCCCACTTCCCCCTCCACCCCACTGCCCCACCCTTCACCCCCACTCCCCCCTGAACCACCCACCCCCACTTCCCTACTTCACCCACTCCCCCTACACCCCATTTCCACCACACCCATCACCCCCACTTCACCCCACACCCTTCACCCCTAATGACCCATGCACCCCCGCTGCACCACACCCTTCACCCCCACTACCCACTACCCCACCATGCACCCCCACTTCCCCCACCCTTCAACCCTACTACACCCCCAACACCACCACTTCCCCATGCACCCCCTTCATCCCTAATACACCCCCATCACCCCACTTCTCCCCTGTAGCCCCTCACCCCTACTGCACCCCCTTCACTGCCACTTCCCCCAGCACCCCCACTGCACCCCACACCCTTCACCCCCAGTGACCCATACACCCCCCTCTTCCCCTCACACCCTTCACCTCCAATACCTCACTACCCCCATCACCCCCACTGCCCCCACTCTTCACCCCTATTGCACCCCCATCACCCCCACTCCCCCCTTCACCCCCTTCAACCCTATTGCACCCCCATCACCCCACTTCCCCCTGCACCCCTGCACCCCTCACCCCTACTTCACACACTTCACCCACTTCCCCCTACACCCCCACTGCCCCCACCCTTTACCCCCACTCCCCCCCTTCACCCCCCCTTCACCACTTCCCCCTTCACCAACAAACCCATCACCCCACTGCCCCCTGCACCCCCACCCTTCACCCCTAATACACCACCATCACCCACTTCCCCCCTACACCCCCACCCACCCTTCACCCAGACTTTACCCTGACCCCATGCACCCCACCCCCTACACACACTCCCCCCCTGCACCCCCACTACCCCCAACCTTCACCCCCACCCCCACCTACCCCCACCCCCCAAATTCCCCCACTTCACCCCCACTTCACCCCCTTCACCCCCACATTACTGTGCACCCCCCACTACCCCACCCTTCACCCCCAATTCCACACCCCTTCACCCCCTACCCCTACCCCCACACCCTTCACCCCCACTACACCCCCACACCCCCCTACACCCTAATGCTTCTCTCAAGCCTCCCTAACCATTCAAGTTACTTAGTGAATTTAGATTCAACAATGTTAACCCTAAAGTGTCCATGTTCTATTTAATGAATTATTTCTCTAAATGGGTCATGGGTATTCTTCCTAATTTTAATCCAAAGAACCTCCTCCATTACATCAACCAATTTAAAGATTACCTCTAGCGTTGAATTCATAGTCACATTAAATTATGGTTGGTTATCTCTAGTATGAAAGGTCTATTTTCCTTTTGAAACATCAATATGAATCACACATATCTCTAGGAATGGCCTACCCCAAATGATAGTTATTTTCTTTTCTCACTCCATATTAATAACTAATAAATTATTGGCTAAGATATGCTTCCCTACAATGGATAATAGGTCATAAACCCATTAAATTCTATAAATGATTTACCTATCTTATTTCTTTAGTGAAAAATATGTGGATTTCAGGCCCCCATGTCTGGTTTTTGAAATAAAGAGAAAGGAATAGGGTTGAAAATATCACCCAAGCCAAATAAGAAATTATTCTCCTAGCCCTATCATATTATACATTATATAACAAATCATCTATTGACTTTATGTCTTGGAACTAACTTTTTTTATAATACATCACCACATTCCTCATTTAAATATATGGTGAAAAGTTTTTCCAAGTCCCATTAATTAGATAAAAAAACGTATGAAATTTGACATAGGAATGAAATTTGTAATGATAATCCCAAGAGAACACTCACACTTAAGGTTTTAAACATCTCAATGAATTTTAGGTAGTCTATTCTAATATTTTTCTCTTTGAATCTTTGTGGTAATTAGATGAGAGGGTTATAATCCATAAAAATATGTTGATGATTCTCTATTTCATTAATAATAACTTTCTTTGTCCATTGATTATTTATAATTTCCTTTCCCTTTTCTCCATTATATATTTAATGAAGTTGTTTGAGCTGAAGAAAAATTACTATACAAGGTCATTGGATATAGTCGGTCTTACAATTAAGATTAGATAAAGAGAACTAGATGCAACATTAATAAAGTTGTTATCGGAAAAAAATCCACCAAATAGAGATTTAAAGGCATTATATAATAATAGAAAAAGGTAAAGAAAGTGCTAGTCTATACGTTGGTTGGAAAAATATCAAATCATTTTCGTCATTGGTGTGGTTGGGGGAAAAATCATACAGAAGATCCAACCTTTAAGTATTACTCTTGTAAATGGAAAGATCTGAAACACATACAGCTGATCCCATGTGCCATGCCACTGCTTCACATTTTTATATCCAAAGGCATTGTCCAGTTCTATAGAAGGTCCACTATAACTAGATCCTGAAATAACCAATGTTATAGTTGACATGGAAAGAAGTCACATCTTGATCTTCCAGTTGGGAGGGCCTTTGAGGATAACCAAGAGCACCAAAAAAATAAAAAACAGTGACTTGGAAATAAAAAATTTGAAAATAGTGAAGAATGTAATAAATGAAAACCATAATTTAGAAAAGATGAAAGATAAGAATAAGGTTAGATAAAATTTAGATCAAAATACAAAATCATGACATCTATGAGTTAACTCTAGTGATGAGTTCTAGAATTTAATTAATTCACATAGTGTTTCTTGAAGAGAAAAACCTAATGAAATTAAAAATAATAATGAATAATGTGTTACTTGAAAGAATTATTTCAGATTAGAAAAGGAATAATATAAGGCTTTTACATAATAGACATGTTTGAAGTTATCTAAGGAAAAAAATAAGAGGTATTTTTGGAATCTATTAAAATATCATATTTATAGATCTATTTTATGATCTATTACTATTAAAGGACAAGCTACAGTGGAAAAACCTATGTAAAGAAAAAGGATTTCATTATAAACGGGAAACGGATTGTGATGTAAGAACCTAAAAAAACTTCATCACTCTCTTCTAATGATATGCACAAATTGAAGGCCACGTCACACATGTACAATAAAAAAATTACCATAAAATAGTAAAAGTGTTTCACTCAAACATGAATACTTTATTGAAAAAAACATACTTGTACTACACATCCTCTAGAAATTCCATGAAATGAAATCACAAAAAATTTATCACATCCTTAAACAAGGATATGAGAAAAAATCACAAAAAACTTCTACTAACTTATAGGAAAATATTGTAACCAATAGAATATTAGGAATGAATTTGCAATTACTTACCACATGAAACTCTCAAAAAATTTCAAGGCATAAAAAATTTCCTAGGCCTATCATACATCATAAGGTATTCAAAACCAAGGATTAAAAAAAAGAAAGTGTGGGATTGAATTGCGTTACTTGTCCTCCTGTGGAATATGACCAGAAAATTCTATAATCTTGAACTTCACAACACCAGACTCCTTCCCCATATACTCCTCCACCAACCCCCCTCCCAACAACCCCTACCCCTATACCAGCTTCCCAGCCCCCTACACCACCATCATCCCCTCTTGTACTAGCACCCCCAACCCCCTGCACAAGCCCCAACCTCCTGCTACCCCCCCCCCCAAAACCCCCCCTAACCCCCCATACAGTAGCACCTAGCTACACCAACCCACACCCCCTGCTACCCCAACCCACCCGAACCAGTCCCCCCATCCCCCCTGCTACCCCCATCCCACCTGAACTAGCCCCCCCGCCCCACAGCCCCCCTGCACCAGCCCCCAAATACACCAACCCCCCGACCCCCTGCTACCCCTAGCCCACCTGAACCAATCCCACCTCTTTATACCCCTTACACCAGTCCCCTCTTCCCCCTACCCCAATCCCCCAGCCCCCTGCACCAGCCCCAACTTCCCCCTGCACCACCACCCCACACCGGATTTGTTTTCCATAAATAGTCTTATAGGGTGATTGCGTCTGTCACATATTAGTGCTCATAGATATCATATTGACATGAATGAAAATGTGATGAATTATGTTATAAGTATTGTACCATTAGGGAGATTATGATTTCTAGTTAAAATAGCTAGGTGGAATCAGGTGTGACACCGAGTTGGTGACAAAATATAATAGAGGAGTGTTATTAAACAACAAGGTGTGATGTATGTAAATTTGGAATTCATGAATACCACTGGAATTGAATTTGGTGTAAATAGAGTGTCACATTCTCCCTTTATCATCAAATAAATTTATGCACTACACATTGGCTCTCTATTTCTCCTAAAAACAAACTATCCAAACATTCATGCATAGATGATATCATCTTCTTGAACATAAAACCATGATGGTCTTCCTTACTCGTCTCTTTATACTTATTTAACTAGTACCAAACTTATATATCACCCTGGAAAAATATTTTTGATCTCTTTAAGACGATTGAACAACTCTGATCATCCTTACAATGCTCATAGTTGGATTCCCCACTGGGCATTCCTGACAGAAGTTTCCAAATGTTAGGTAACCACCCTAATAGTAGTTCACATTGAAGAATTATAGTAGAAGAGAAAAAGATACAAATTAGTACTTTTATTTTTCTATAAGAGACAATATAGGATTAAAATTGACCAGGAGGAAGAAGAAGTTGATAAAAAAGATAAGGAATTATCCTTGAGAAGAGCCCTCTTCGGAGGCCGAAGTCATATCCTATTAAAGACCGACTCTCCAATAGCTATAGAGATGTGATGAAACCAAATGTGATCTTGATCCCCTCCCCTATAGGATACTCCCTCAATTAATACCCTGACGAAGGAAAAACACCTACCTACTTCCACCATACCTAACAACTAATAAATAATAGAAGAAAAAACTGTCCGTTGGCAGTTATTCACATACATTTACCCATACAAGGATAACCCCCAACCCCACCTATTGAAATATGATCGCAACACCAGATCAAAATCATGACATAGTGTATGAACCAGCTGCATTAAGTTATAAAGTAAACATGAACATGAGAAACCTAACTTGAAAATATATAAAAAAACAAAATCTTAGTAGATAAAACTTTTAAATTTAAAAAAATACCATCCTAAAAAATGAATATAATTTGGTTCTATAAGAATTTGAACACTACTTTGTTGCTTGAAGAAGTGAAACACACTACTTATGTTTAGAATCTAGAGATCTACTCCTCATGTGGTGTTTCCAATTTCCTTTTAAATAACCTATAATGAATCAGCTACACCAACATGCTTGATTAAACTAAAAATTCATGTTTATTGTAATTAAAATAAAAATTGGATTGGACATATGAAAAAATATTTTCTAATGAAATATGACTCTTACTAGCTTGATGTAATACCAATGGGAGTAACTTGGAATTAAATATACCATATTTGAAAATAGGTCATCATTCAACACAACCAGTACTGAATTTGTAATGTGCTACAACTTCTAGGTGAATAATGTATGAATTGATTCATTAGCTAGATAAATCCTATGGAAAACTTTGAATATGGTTTTTTCACTAGATGATCAATATAACTAATGAAATCTTTATAGAGAACTAGTGAAACCAGCTTCTTAAAATATAGAATGTGAAACTAAAACTAAAATAAAAAATGCTAATACATAACACCTATTAAAAATGCGAGCAAAAATATGAAGAACTGAAAGATAGACAACTAGAGAACTGGTTGAATTAAAAATATATTTTGGAAATTTTGGAATGCATGATTTAATGTTCTATCTAGACTAAAAATATCTTTTAACTTGTTCAGAGAATTTACAAAAAAATAAAAAACTCGAAAATGTAAAGCAGATTCTGAACAGTCGCACCATATAAATCAATAATAACATAAATTAATGTTTAGAATCCATATAAAAATAGATTATAATAGTTTAAATTTAAATAAAATTTCATAACATGACTTATAATTTTAATTTTTTTAGAAAGACCATAATATATAACAAATTCATAACATAATACATAACATATTCAAAATAGATTCAAAATAAATGATATATACATAAGGAAACACAAACATACCCTTGTATAAATTAAAAATAATACCTCATAAATGTTATCATTTTAGATTTTCATGTACATTGTATAAAAAATAAAATAGAACCTAAATAATTGATTGTTGGTCCACCTATGAGTACAAGGATAATGGTCCTTGAGCATAAAGAAATGAATGCAATAAGGAAGAAAATACCAAAGAATTAAATTAGGGTAATAAATATAGATTTGAATGTCAATATAATTTGACAAATATTAGTCTATTAAGGTTGAATTTTAGAAAATATAATTTGAGATATGAAGGAATCATCACCCATGGGTGAAAACTCTAGTTAAATTCATATCATATAATCTGTATAGGTTTGTAAGAACACTAAAATAAAAAAGGGAAATGTGGAAGAAAATTATATTTACTTTAATATATATATAGAAATATATAATAATTACTGTGAAAATAAATGAAAACTTACATGGCATAAAATTGGTCAAGGGATGGAGAAGCCATGAATAGAGGACGTGAATGGAGGAACCACAGATGGATAAGCCCTGAATGGAGGATGTGAATGGAAGCTGGTGAGGGATGGTGGAACTGTGAAGGAATAGCCAGCAAGGACTAGATGAGGGAGAAATTAGTCGGGAGAGGATCTAATAATGGATAAATTGGTCGGGCAATGGAGAAATTGGATGGGTGAGGATCAGATGAGGCAAAAATTGGTCAGTGAGGATCGAAGGACAAGGTTTCCGAGAGAAGATAAGTGGAAAAAGGTTTTGAGGGAGGTATTAGTTGAGTGATTGGGAGAGGGAAATACCAAGTGAGGTTAAAAATTTATGGAATCATGTTGTCATGGGTGACGATCTCTCATGGGTATATCTATTTTAAAGCCATAGATTTCGATTAAACAAGGCTATATCTTAACATATAGCCCAATACCAATTTAATTTTGGCTATAGGTATGTGGCTATAAATAATTTTTCTGGTTGTGTATTCTTAAATCTACCACTACAACATAACTCTTGAATCCCTATATGTAGACACCTTAATCATTCAATATTATTTATAATCCATTATCTATTATTTTCTATCTTATTATCTAATAATTCATAGAAACAAAAATATGAATCATGTAATAAGATTAAATAATATCAAAACATAATCCAAGATATAATAAATTCCTTTTGTATGTCATTTTTAGTTTCATAATATTCAATTTTAATGACATTAGGAATTTATAAATATTTATATATATGTTTTTTCTGATTCTTTTCTTGAGATTCATCCCCAGAAAATTGATTTTTATAATACCCTTACACCTTAAATTTAAATAATTCAATTGATACATTGGGAATAAGTTTATTACCATTCATGGTGTTAACTGATTTCTTCATTTTTCATTGAAATATTATTTTATTATAACCTTATGTATTATATACAAAACATCTTCATGTTCATTTAAGAAATTTCATGGGTTCTTCTTCCCACATTCTTAACATTTGGGTCATCAAATATCTTTACCTTTATAATCTACATCACCTAAACATCCAAAGATCATCATTTCTCTCTTATTTAAAGCATTTATAAAAACACTTAGGTTCGAGTTTTTAATCACAACTTATGATAGCTGGTTAAGAATAACCAAAATATTTATCACTATAGATCCCATTATGTTTGGTTCACCATTCATAAAACCACTATATTTTTCTTCACATCAATTGTTAATTTGGTTCCAACTAGAACCATCTATTTACTAAAACCAAAAAAATTAGTTCAAGTATATAAATAAAATCATAATAAATTGTCTTATGAGGAGGATGGACACTAAGATATCCTTAACCACGATATCTTCAACTTTATCTATTTATCCAAAATAACTATAATTCTCCCAAACATGCTAACCATTTTGGTTATATATGAATTTTAACTTGTGATGAAATAACATAATATCCACTAAAGTTATCTAAAAAATTACTCATTATGAACTATAATGTCCCAAACGTAAACATTAAATAATCTTGAATTTTTAGTTAAGAATTCATTTCAATCATTACTAAATATCTTTATAATTTATATTTTTAAAGAATTAGGTTATAACACATATATAATAAACTATTAAATTACAAGTGTAAACATTTAATCATTTTCCATTTCCCCACAATATAATTTTTTTAAATGAAACATGTTTTCTTTTCATGAAAAATATTCATGAATTTTAACTATACTTCTTATTTTTCTTACTCATCCTTAAACCCTATGAAAAACTTTTTAAAAACATGGGATGACAAAAAAAATCCTAGTTTGAGACATAAAAATTAGAAATTCTTTTTTAGTGAAAAAATGAAAAACAATAGAATACTTTCCATTATCACATTATTCTTCAATTATATGAAATAAATCATTTCCATAAGAAAAGCACACACTTTTTTCTCAAAGAAAACTTCAAAACTCATAACAATAAAATAGAAACCAATTTTAGTTGAATTAGGGCATCATATTCATAACCCATTTCATAAATTATTGGATTATAGTTAAATACATAGGATAAACTAAACTGGTTAACTCTATATTTATTTCCTTTTAAGACAATGAACATTGACCAATGCATTGGAGAGATATAATTGGTCTCACCCTTCATATAATATATATCAATCTCACCAGTCTTCATGAGATATAATAGGATCAACCAATATTATAAGTTATATAAAGATCACTTGTTTCTCACATATAATTATAAAGTTATATATCATGAATAAAACATTTTATTCTTTCAAATTTTCATCATAAAACCCCTAAACAATTCTTTTAAACCCATATTCAAAACACTTTCGGATATTTAAATACCATTTCTTTTAAAAAAATAATCTTGAAAGATAAATTAATTAAGGAAGGGAAATATGGGTTTCTTTTAATAAGACATTAAATATTATAAAGTAATCCAAAAATAAAATAATGGTTATGGTGTTTTGAAAATTCATTATCTTCGTATACATTAAAATAGATCAGTCCCTTTGTAAAGAAACTCAAATAATTTCGAAAAAATATTCCTTTTTATTTTTTATTAAATAAAGTCAAAAGTGATATAAAATTTCTTTTATAATTATTTTATTTACATATAAAAACATTAATAATATATTTTTAATAATTTAGACATGGAAGAAAATTGTTGGAAGGAAAACTTTAAAAGATGATTTTTTAAAAGAAAGTCCCTTACCTCAAGTCTGACTTGTCAAATACAATCTTTATTTCCTGAATATTAAAATTATATCAATTATTTACTTACTTAATAACCTATTTTAAATTTATTATTCCTTTTTATTTTATTTATTACCATTTTTTATTGAATTACTTAATAAATTAAGTTCGTGTTGGATTTTTTGATTATATTTGGCTCATATGTCAAAAATGACTTCGGTAGGTTGAATATGGTCAAATAGGTCATTATTACATCATCTAACTAATAATAATAATGAAATAATTATAATTTTTATACCTAAATTATACTTCTGAAACCAATCATGAAAGATGATTATGAAAAATGAACTATGTTAAAATCATTGAGATAATAGGCATACGTACGCCTGAGTAACATTTCTATTTTACAATGATCATTATGAAAAGAAGGTTAGTATTATTTTATATTTATATTATTATAATAATACCATAAAATAAAATTCTATTTCTTATATATATATAAATATATCATCCATGTGATGAGGAGATGAAAAATTAATCACATTGCTTTATAGAGGTAGTAGTTTACACTTATGACCGAATGGCATTATCATTTTTTCAGTGAATGGAGAGGTAAGAAAGTAAATTATTAATTATATTTTAAGATGTATAAATGTTTCATAAATATAATATATATACATTAAATCCATAATTACAACCATCTTTAATAGAATGTGATGGAAAATAAATTACATCGGTTTGTGAGGTGGTGGTCTACTATACACACAAACGATGGTTTCATTTCTCATTTAATGGAATATGAGATGGATATAGCTTCCTAGGATAACATAATAACATCATATTATATGGTATATATTGGTGTTATTATTTCATAATGGTTGGATAATATTTTATGGAGGTATAAAAATAAAAAAAATCGAAAACACTTGGTTAAGAACTATACCTCTTCTTCAAACAACCTCTTAAGGTTTAACCCAAAAGATTTCCTAGGATGGTTTTATGATCAGAAAAGGACTCTAAGATACAATAAGAGATGTAAAGAAAGTATTTGGATTGTTATTTAATGAAAAAAATATTTTTTAAGTGTGAACAAAAGTGATGAAGAGACACCCTTTTATAAGTGAGGGGAGGGGCACTCTTGGAATTTTTTAAAATATTAAATTAATATAAATTTATTTTCATATTAAAATGGTTATAAATTGATAATATTTATATATAAGATTATGGGGGTTTTAAATACTCTCATGAAATAAAAATTTTACCAATTTTAGTAATGTTTTCACCCTTATATTTTAGTTTTGACCTATTTTGACCCATTTTAACAACTATTGATAATTACCACTATTTTAAAGTTTTTTACTCTTTAGGGTAAAATAAAGTCACTATAAAAGTAAAAATGTACATAAATGTAACATGATTGATATTATTAACAATATACCATTTACTTAGCCAAAGATAATATTTTAAGGAATTTTAAATCATTTAGTAAAAACATTATTTATTATAAGTTATCATTAATATCAATTTTTATACTATTCATTAAATTTGACTTTAAAAACATCAATAAAAATATTAAATTAAAATATATACCTTTATAACTTCCTTAAAATGTTATATTTATCTATTTTTTCAAAGAAAATAATTTATTCAAATTATTTTTCTTTTAATATATTTAATTTAATATTTAATATTTTCCTTTTAATTAAATAATTACTGCATCATCATTGCATAAGAAATTAAGTTAATTAATTCATAAATAAAAATTAGAAAAAATTACAATGTTAAAATACTATTTATATTTTAAATAACCATTTATAACTGAATATACCTTATTTTTATCTCTATGTAAAAAATTTAAAGATAATAAAACAAAGAAAATGAAATTGTTTTCTTTTATTTACATAAATTATTATGAAGGTCATAATCATGGAAATATTGAAACATAAGGTCACATATTTAGATATTGTATTAGATGGATGAATTATAATCATCTAATAAAATTAATTAAAGTGTTAGAGTTACCTTTTAGTCATTTTTAAAAAACATTACCCTCAATTAACCCATTTAACTTTTATCATGGTAACAAATATTTACTACTATTACTATTCATAATGAAAAAAATAAAAGGGATATTTTTAAAAAATTTAGACCTTATGATTCAAAATATGTAATAAATTTTTAATGGTTAAAAAAAGGTGTTATAATTTTATTTAAAAATCATACAAAAAATGTGATGAAAAATGGTTTTTAGAAACACTTTTTAAGTTGAAATTTTCTTACACCAAATTAAATTATAAATTTAATTTAAATTACTAAAATTGTCTACTTTTTAATAAAAGGTAAAAAATTTAATTTTAAAACTAATCTAAAATATAATTTTACTTGTTAAATAAATAAAAATAAATAAAATTTTCAATAAAAATTAATCTTTTCCCCTATTCATTGAAAAACCAAACTTTTCTAAAAATTATTAAAAATTTACACCAAGATAATTTTGAAAGGATAGTTTTAAAAATTATTTTACTTTTATTAAATAACATTTCCATAAGTGGTATAAATTCATTATATTATCCACTCACAAAAGTGATAAAAATTATTCTTGAAGAAAACATATTTTTGATGCATAAAATGACTTTACTAAAACATTTAGTGATTTTTTAATGAATTTATCAGTACATTTTTATTGAGTAAGACCTATATATATATTTTAATAAGTATTTAATCTTATTCATACCTGCAAATTTAATTTCTAGATTATAAAAAAAATATTAATATATTTCATGTTTCGTTTAGTCTCGGTGTTGCGTGTACTATACGCTATCGAAAATATTTAATATATATATTGGGGTATTATATGTTGAATAAAAAATTGAGTTCTGTTTAGTCAAAATTGAATTGGGTAATTATAGGTTTTGTATGGAATTAGTGTTAATCAAACCCATTATGTGACATATAAATTGTTACTTTCTAAGGTAGAGATGATTGACCCCCCTATGATCCGACACAAGGAAATTAAGATCACCAAACACCATATGAGAGATAATGTTGATTCTAGGGTGGGTAACTTTGAGAGGTACAATCATCATACTATTTTTGTTCTTCTTTTTATATTATGTAAATTTTGTTATATTTTTAAATGAAACTAATTAAATAAATTTTAAAATTTCTATGCTTCCGAGATATGATGTTCTTCTTCTATTTGTATAGATATTTGTTGGTCATTATATGTTAATAGTCCAAGTTAATGATGTGTAGCAAGATGATCCATTTAAACTTTAAAGTATTATCCTAGATAAATAGGATTAGATTTATAGGAGGACATTGTTTTAGTTACAACATCACAGTTTATTCAAATATGAGGGGAGTATCTTAAATTTGGAGGCTGGGCACTGATTAGAGGAGTTTTGGATTTATTTTAGTATAATCAAATCTAGAATAGAGTATCAGGTTTTTATAACTATTATTAAGATTCACAAGGGGGGGGGGGGCAGTAGTGGATTCTATATATTGGGGAGTGGAAGGGGGATGATGATTTGTGGGATGAATTTTAGAGGCACTTTCATATGAAGTTTTTCATCTATGATAAAGAATACAAAAAGGAGTTTTTCTCCCTTCTATTGGGGAGGCTGAGTGTGAGAGAGTATAGGATTTACTCTAAGGAATTTCTTCACTTCACCCATAATATTTTTCTAGATGAGGATTCCAAAGAACCATGTTTGTAGGTGGTGTTGCAAAATGTTATTTGAAATTAAGTCACTCAATTTACATTACCTATGTATTTGGAAGTGTATAATAAGGTGAAGGTAATTGATAGGATGCCTGTGTAGCTGGGATCATCTTAAGATAAGAGTTTTCAAAGATCCTTGAGGAGTAGGGATATCGATATATAATCTTAGATGTTAGGGAAGAAGAGGTTATGACTTATAGGGATTCGACCTCTTGCCTCTTCTACTTATTTCTATAGAGGTATTAGTTCTCAAACATCAACTAAGAGCTCTGTTCCTATTTGATTCACTTGTATTGGTTATGGTCATTGATGATTTATAAAAGATACCATAGCATAATCATCCCATAATTACATGATTTATAAAAATGGTTGGAATATATTTAATTTATAATATCTTTTAGGTCTATAGTTTTATTTAATTAGAAAGAAACCATTACATAATGAAGTCGATATTTCCATATAGTGTATTTTTGTTTTCAAGAGATTTCACCATTGATATTTCTATAATTCTTAAAAATATTACATATTATATTTTTTTAAATGCGGCATAATAAAAATATATCTCAATAAAGGATATTAAAATAAATGAGAACTATTAGTCCCTTTTTGAAAAATATGAAAATCTATAGAGAAATTTTATTATTTCCAAAATAAATATGAGCTAAAATAAATATTTTCTCAGCCATGAAATAAAATTTTTACCTGAAGTTTCTCATTAATTTTTTTATCACATATTAAATAAAAATCATATTTTATGAGGATTTATTGAAAATACATAAGTACACATGAAAACCTTTTTCCTTAAAAACAAACTTTTCACCTTTGAAAGATCATAAATATTGCATAAAATAAAAAAATCATATTATTACCATATAAAATAAAAATATTTACATAAAACCCATTTGATATAATTTAAAACTATGTAGGATTATTAGTACATCATCTTCATATAACACTTATAATCACACTTACAAATGGAATAACCCTCACAATTATTTCCAATAAGTCTCCTTGGGAGAATATATAATTACCCAATGTGTTTAGGGGATATATTAGACCCAAAAAACATAATAAAAAATTTCTATGAACAATAAAGTGTATGAAACACATAAAATATTTCATTTCCATCATTAAACACATAATAATTATATTTCTATCCCATAAGTAAAATCTTTTTTAGTTGTCTCATAAAAATGAGGAGAAATACCTTTTTCTTTTGAAAACATGTTTAAACTAAAAAATCATAGAACAACAAAAATATAATATTATTTAAATAACCATAGAAAATATTATATTAATATTAATAAAAAATAAAGTATATGAAGTTATGAAAATCCATTCATGCTGTATACATTAATAAAACATTGTTTTCACACATCTTGTATAGAAAAACAAAAATTATTTTTATAGAAAATCTTACAGATATAATTTTTAAAACATTAATAAATAAATTAAAATAATTTTAAAATAGACTATTAAAATGTTTTAATTGTAAATAATATAATTATTAAAACATTTAAAAGAACATAGATATTTATGGAACGGTGTTTAAAACATTCAAAACAATGATCTAAAGAAAAATACCTTAATAATTTAATTTATTTTTTAATAAAATGAAAATTGAAGGATAGAACATGAAAAGAATTTTTAAATAAATTTAATTTAATTAAATGAGTTATAATATTCATTTACATTGTATTTTATATACCACACGAAATAAAACATGTGGTGAATATGACATACGTTTCAAAGAAAGGAAATTGAGAAATGAAATCCATTACCTTAGACCTCTACTTAGTCAAATGTGTTATAACATAATTTATAATATATTTAGGATTATTATAAATCTATATCAAAAAAATATTTATATCTAAACTACATAACACCATTTAAACATAAATTATTTTTTCATATTTACTAATAATTCTTTGTTAAAATCAACTTTTTGGTGTTAGTTTTCCCATTTCCAAAACATTACTTGACTCACTAGTTTTGGTTTTTCACATTGGTCACGGTTTAATCATCTAAATAATCTAAAAAATTTATTAATTATCTTTTTTATACATTCATTATACATTTAGAACCATCTATTTAAGTAAATCATGGAAAATGAATCACATTATTTCATGGTGATGGTTGTCTGTAGGTATGCATGAGAGGTGTTTTCATTTTTCTAATGAATGAAATGGAAATAAATTAGATAAAGGTTTACCTTTATTAAATTATAATAATATTATAAATATACAATTTATTCATTAAATTAATACTTATAACAGTCTATGTAAGGTGTAAATGGAAAATGAATCACATCGCTTAATGAAGGTGGTAGTCCACACATATGCACGAGCGATGTAATAATATTCGAACAGATGGAAGTGTAAGAATGAATATAATATATTATATTTAAAAAATTATAATAATTTCAAAAATATCATATATATTCATTAATTCAATCTTTATAACCACCTTTTTATATAGGTGAAGAAAAACGGAACACATCAATTTGTGGAGGTGGTAGTCCAAACGTTTGCACATGCACAGTTTTCATTTCCGTAAATATGTAATGATGGTGAAGAAAGGTTGTTCCATAATCATAATAAAATTTAATTATAGTTATGATGACAATTTCATTATGTCAGAATGGTTAGAATAGATTTGAAGGTGGTAGAATAAGAAATAAACATTAATGAGTTTGGTTAGGACATATACATTCTACTTGGATAAAATCTATTGATTAAAACTTAATCCATTTTAGAATCAGTATTTTGAGGATACCAGGACCTCTAGGATGTGGTGAATATATTTTTAAATATTAAGAGTAAAAAAATATAAATTCATTTTTAGGGTAATGTGGAACCAAGGAAACCCAATTTTGAATATAATATTAGGTAAGGTATAAATACAGTCAAAAATTATATTCAGACAAGTATTAGAGATATTATATGCCTTATATATTTGTTCAACCCCTTTTTTAATCATTTTTAGCCTTACCGTAATAAAAATTATTTTTTTACATTGGAAAATTATTTTAATGATGAAAAATGAAATTGAACTCATTACTCAATTTAAAAATGATTATTTCAAATATGGAATTCATTTTTTAAGAATAAATTTCTATAAGTGGAATAAATTTATTTTAATATAACTTTTAAAAATGAAATGTAAATGTATTTTTTTAAAAAATAAATGTTTTAAGCATAAAAATGATTTTACACTAAAATTATGAACATTATCGATTAAGATGACTTTAATTTTATTATAATTAAAACAATTAAGGTTATATGTTATTTTTATCATTCCAAAATCAAATGGTACCTTCCAAACATACTATCAACAAGAATTAGAATATTTTTAATTTATTTTATTTAATATATTATAAAAATAATTAATAAATAGCGATTAATTTAATTTATTAAGATAAAAATACACTCTCCACTTAAAATTGTTTTATAAAAAATATATCTTTTAATTATAAAATTATTTTATCTTAATTTCTAAAAATATTATAATCAATATATGAATAATTATAAATTACCTTTCAAGTATAAAAAATAAATTTTTCAATAAATTTAATACTCTAAATAAGAGAAATTTATATTTTAAATAAAACATATAAAATATAAAGAAATCCCACTTTTATAAAAAAATTCCCATTTTAAACATTCATTATTATTAACTTTATATGATTTAAAAATTATCATAAAAAATTTATTGTTTATTCCCTAGTAATTAATATATATATTTTTATTAAAAAAACCCTTCTAAATTTAATTTAAAATTTGGTTTCTTTTATTCATGAACTCTAATCCAATGACTAGATTATAATGAAAATATTAAAATATTAATGTTGATATTAGTTTAAGATTAATGTTACATGTGGTACGTGATATCAAAAAAAATATTCATTTAAAGGAATATAAAATAAAATCTAAGGGTGTTATATTATACCATTTAAATAAATTTCATCTTCACAATTTTATCTTATGTTCAATAAAAATGGTTTAAAATATTTTTACAATTAATTCTAAGGAGTGTAAGATTAAAATACATAAGTGCCAAAAAATATCAATTATATTTAATTTTGAGAATTAATTTGATATCTATGTTTAAATAAGGAAACATATAATTTACCAAATATTTCTTAAACCACACATTTACCACATTGAGACTTATATTAGTGATGGTTTTTTGAGAACTGTACAATGATAGCTGAGTGATATTTTCACATTAGTATCAATAGGTTTATATTTATTTTCCTTAACGAATTATTTTACTAATATGATATAGAATATGATAAAATATACTTACTTTTTTCTTTACATAATTTCATTATTTATTTTTTTGAGAATTTTTTCCACCTCTACTTCATCTCATATTCTAAATGATAAATGATGGATTTTTCATACATGATTCACTAAATTTAAATTTTAATGAATTATAGGATCTATTAAGGGTGGAAAAGTTTTTCTTATTTTTTATATCTATTTATAAAAAAATGGTTATCACAAGTATGAATAAACTATTATATGAATAAATTTTAATCAAAAATCCAAAACATAGTTAATAAGAACAAAAGTTCAACTTAAATCATTTCATAAACAACTAAACCCCAAAATATTCAAAAAATGAAAGACCATAACCCAAATATAAAAAGTATATGATCATTTATTCTTCAAATATGAACCCAACATTTATCTCTAAACATAATTAATTACTCATAATGTCACATACGAAATATATATATTCCCTATTCATATATTTTAAAAAATATGATAATCTCTTTCATAAATAAATTTAATCACCTTAACGAAACAATAAAACCATATATTATTTCAAAATATCACTAAATATTTATTCCTAAAATAAATTCACATGAGAGAATTAATTTTCTGTTCACCTTAATAATATAATGTCCCAAAAAACATGATAACCCTTTATCATAATTAACTATAATTATCTCACCATTAAATAATGTAATAAACTTGAAGGTTATATATAACTTTTATCCTTAATATAATTAAAAAATTTATAGATATACTTCATTGTAAATCACATGATAAAAATAAGGTTTATATATATACCTCAATCATGTATTCTTCCAAAATCAAAATAAATGTCTCCCAAAATATCCTCAATCTTATTAAACACCCATCTAATAAAACCTAATAGGGGTACCTATTACTTTAAACTTATGAAAAAACATATACTTATTAACCTACGATGGTGTCTAAAACTCTTAATTTTTCCAAATTAGATAACTTCCTAAACTCTACAGTTATTTAAACCTTTTATTAGATAAAATCAATGACAAATCATAACATAATAAACCCATAATTACATGATTTCTAATGATGGTGAAAATTTATTACATTAATATTGTCTTTTAAGTTTATAGTTTTAGTGAATTATAAACAATCAATTTCCATAAAAGTATACATTTCCACATAGTATACAATTTTCCTTAAAAATAGGTTCTTATGTTTACACTCCAATTCAATTCTTAACACTTTTTCTATAATATAGAAGTGTCCCCATTGAACTTGATATACTTATTTCACATCATTATATCGTATTAAAATCATTTTAGAAAATGGGATATGAAAAAACACTCATTAAGGGACATAAAAATAAAGGAAAACCATTAACCAATTTTGAAAAAATATACAAAGTAAACTTTCAGATCAAATAAATATTTTATCACCTATAAATTCAGTATAATTACCGAAATTGTTTCATAAAGAATATTTTATCATTAATAAAGGAAAACTAATTTTTCTTTAGGGTTTCTTGAAAAGAACATAAGAACTCATGTAAACATTTTTCCTTGAAAAGAAAATATTCACATTCGAAAGATCAAAAAGTTTATTTTAAATAATAAAGACATCATCTTATTTTATGAATTAGAAAAATTACATAAAAACATTTTAAATCATATAAAATAAATTTAGGTACCTTGGGACATCATATTTCCATTACACTTCTGATCATAATTACAAATGGAATAATCCATATTATTAATTCCAACATGTACCCTCTGGAGAACATATCATTACCCAATGCATTGGAGGGCTATATTGGACCCAAAAATCATAAAAAACAATATAAAATAAATATAAAATATACGAAACACATAAAATATTTAATTTAAATCATAACCCTAAAAATAAATATAATTTTATCCTATAATAAAAAACATTCAATTATCTCATAAAAATTTGAAAAAATAATATTTTCTTTTAAATCTGATTATACTGTAAATTTATAGTACAATGTTAATATATTATCATTGAAAAACTATAAAAAAATCATAGAGTAATATTAATAACAAATAAAAGAAAATATTTTTGGAAATTATGGTCATGAAATATACATTTGAAAAACATTCTCTTCACAGTTTTTGTAAAGAAAGATAAAATTGAATTTTACATAAAACAATAAAGATATTATTTTTAAAATATTTATAAATAAAGTAAAATTAGTATAAAATAAAATTTGAAATTATTTGAATTATAAATAAAAAAATTATTGAGATATTTAAAATAACATGAATATGGAGAAAAAAGAGTTTAAAATATTTAAAATATTTAAAATATTTCTTTAAACAAAAATAGCTTATGACTAATTTTTGAATCAAAAGGGAATTGAAGGTGAGAACTTGAAAAATATATATAATAAATTTAATCTCAATAAATTATTTATAAAAAAATTAATATGTGAGTTTATATAGCATAAAAAAATAAAACATGTGGTGAAGATAACATAAGTCTCAAAGAAAGGAAATTGAGATGAGAAATCCCTTACCTCAGACATCCAATTTTGCGAACACAACATAGAATCATTTATAATAATTCAAATATATTTTAAATCCATATAATAATCAGATTTTTATATATATTACTTGTTAAAATTAACTTAAAACTTCTTTTTACCCATTTAATTTTATATCTTTATTAAAATAAACTCATAGGTGATAGCTATTCCCTTTCCCATGCATGTTTTTATTTGGCGGTTTTGATCTATGCACTTTGGTCAAGATTTAATCATATAAAAAATATTAAAATTTTTATAATTATAATTTTTAAATCTTAAATAGAATTTTATAACCATCCATGTCTAGCAGTCATGAAAAATGAATCAAATCATTTTATGGAGATGGTAATCCATATGTACAAATGAGTGACCTTTTCAATTTTCTAATGGATAAAAAATAAATAAAGTAGATAAATTTTTACCTTAATATAATCATAATAATTCTATTAATATCATTTTTATTGATTAAATCCATCCTTATGGCTATCCATAGAAAGAAGAAATGAAAAATAAATCACATCCCTTCATGGAGGTGTTAGTCCACACGTACGCATGAGCAACATAATCATTTTTCAATGGATGGAAGGGTAAGATTATAGATAATATATTATATTTATAGAAAAATAATAATGTCAAAAATATCATATATATTAATTAATTCAATATTTATAACCATCCATGTGAGGATGTGAGTAAAAACAAAACACATCACTTAGTAGAGGTGGTAGTCCACATTTACGCACACACAATGTTTTCATTTCCCATTGGATGGAAAAGAGGTGGAAAAAGGTCATTCCATAATCATAATAATATTTAATTATAGTGATTATACTAATTTAGTTATTTTATAATGATTATAAATATTTTAATTAGTTATAAGAAGAAATAAATTTTAAAGAGTTCGGTTAGGGCTTTTAGCTTCTTCTTGGATAACCTCTTTGGCTTACACATTAAGCCCGTTAGGATGGGTCTTATTATTAGAAAAAGAACTCTCACACATGGGTAGGAGAGTTAGGGGATGGATTTGTTTATATCTTTATTGATATATATTTCTAAATGTTTATGGATAAGTAAGGAGAGGAGGTTCTCTTTTAAAAGTGAGGGGAGTGACACACTTGTAAATATTCAATATTTTAAAATAATATCAAGTCATTTTCATGGGAAAGTGTCACAAATGTAAAAAAACTGAATATAATATAGTTAAATGTTCAAATAATCTTAACAAATCATATTTAGACAGGTTTTAGAGATATGTTTATCCATATCTCTTATTTTAACACCCTCATTAAACCTTTTTACCATTATCATGACAATTTAATTTTTTTACCTCAATAACTTATTTTTGTAACAAAAAATAAAACTATAACTAATTTCAAAATTTTAAAATTTGGATTCAAAATATATAATACATTTTCTAACCAGTGGGATAAGAAATTTATTTTAATATAAGTTCACAAAATGTAATGAAAAACCATTTCTTGAAAAATACATGTTTTAAGAAAAATTATGATTTTACAATAAAATTATGAATATTATAGATTCTCATGATTTTAATTTTTTTAATTTAAAAATAAAATTTATAATAATTATTTATCATGTGAAAATATAATGGAACCTTCCAACCACACTATTAATTGTAAATATCAATTTTTTACTAAAATAAAATATAACTTAAGTTCTAAAATGTTAAGAATGAGTTATAAAATTCAAAATAATGTTTTAAACTGATTAATTTTACTCCTTAAACACATATATATTGATCCAAAATATTGTTAAATTTTTAATACAATAATAAATCATGATGATTTCATAAAATATATTGAAATTATAAAATCATTATTTTTCATTATTCACCAAAAAAATCAACCAGTTTAGAAAAATCCCAAAAAAACACCATAAGATAATTTTTATATTATGATATATAAAATTAATTTTATTTCTTGAAATAAAAATTATAATGTTTTTAAAAATTAATTCAAATATCCATCTATATAATGTGCAATAACCACTTTTAGAAAAAATGTATTTTCAAAGCATAAAATGAATTTATTCGCATTCCTTACCTAGTAACAATTAATAGAAGTTTTTTAATTTATTTGATAGAATATATTATTAATAAATTTCATGAAAAAAATTAGCCAATTTCAATTAATTTAATTTTTTAAGATAAAAAAATATTACAAAACTCATTTCTGAAAAATAAATCTTTTTACCATCAAATGATTTTATCATAGTTTATAAAAAATTGATAATAAATTTATAAATTATTATGAATTATTTTTCTTATATGATTTTTTAAAATAATTTAATTCTTTAAATAATTGAAATTTATATTTTAAATGAAATATATAAAATATAATGAAAGCCCAATTCTATTGAAAAATGACCTTTTGAAACCCTAACTATTCTTAAACTTATGTGATTTATTTCTTATCATTAAAAATTTTGAGACAATTACATAGGGATTAATCAAACATATTTATTTGGAAAGATTTTCTATATCAAAATTTGGTTTCTTCTATTCATAACCTCCAATCAAAAAGCTTAGTTATAAGTGTCATATTTAAATAATAATATTATTGTTTGTTTAAGAATTTCATTTCCTTTGGTACATGCTACAATAAAAAATTTTCATTTTAAATAATATAAGCTAAAATCTCATGGTGTTACCATTTCAGTGCCCAATCATTCTCAGTGATCAACATGATGCATATAGTCAATAATCATTCCAGACTCAATAGTAGTTACCTAATATTCTAGATAACCAGTATGGATAACAAGATTATGTGCCACATAGTAGAGATTGGGATAATAGAGAATATTCCTACGATTTTCTCTACCCATAGGGATATAGGGGTGAGTGTGTCTGTAGAGGTGGTTATTAATTGTGGGGAAAAAGGGTTGGATGTAGATAGTTGCATGTAGTGGAGGTGAAAACACCAGATGAGTCAAAGACCATCTAAGGTACCATCTATTTATCACTTACCTTGAATTATTATTTATTCTAATCTAAATCATTATACTCCTCCCTTGATATCATCTTGGTCCACACCTTGGGACTCAAGGTAGAGAGGCTTCTAGCACCCCCCGTGTTGACTACCCGTTTTAGAGGTCAGTGTAATATGACCAATATGTGTCAAGGATATGATATGATATTGTGGTGGTATCTGTTGGTTGGGGATCTATTCCCAATGCAGATACAACCACATAATGTAATTTTTCCATTTAATGGGTATATTATGTGTATGTTTTTATTTATTTTTTTAGATAAGATTCATGTTATATGATAGTGAGGGAAATCTATAAGTTTTTTAGGTGAGAAAGATTATTATATGGGCCTTAGGATTTCATATCCTTTACTATCATAGATTTAAGTGATATCAATTGACTTAGTAGAGGTGTTGGTGGAAGAGTCCCCCATAGTAGTTGAAGAGTTCTCAGATGTGTTCATTAAGGAAACTGTGACGTTACCACCATAAATTAATATTGAGTTTGGGATTTTTTAGTATCTTGGTCATTCAATGATATTTATATACCCCTATTAGATGGAAATCTATTAATTATAGAAGTTTAGGAATTAGATTGATGATCTAATTAGAAGTGTTTTATCAAGCCCCATGAATCACCATGGGGTGCTCCAGTGTTATTCACTAAGAAGGTGGATAGTGGTTTTAAGTTTTATATAGACTACCAATGGTCGAAATAAATGATCATTAAGAACTATTATCCTATTATGAGTATTAATTATTTTTTTGACTAGTTGAAAGAATATAACCAGTTTTTGAAGATTTATATGTGGTATAGATATTGATCGATTAGGGTGAAGAAAGAAGATATCCAAAAGATCACCTTCAGGTCTCTCTATGGACACTTTGATCTTACAGTTATTCTTATCAATGTCATGAAATCTTTAACTATTTTCATTGGACTCATGAACTCTGTGTTTTTTTATTTCTTATATCAGTTCAAGGTAGTGTTCATTGATGAAATTCTTGTATACATAAATTCATAGCAGGATCATGATGATCATGTTATGGTTATTTTCCATGTTCTTAATCACCAATTTCTCTATTTAATGTTTCCAAGTTTACGTTTTGGGCATAAAAGGTGCATTTTATTAGATATGTGGTGACCTAAGAGGGATTAATGGTTGAACCTTGAAATATTGTTGTAGTTATTTCTTGGGAATATCCCAAAAATGTTACAATGGTCTAAAACGTACTTGGAATTATAGGATATTATTGGAATTTATTGTATGATTTATATTGGATCATGACCCTATTGATAACCTTAGACATAAAACATAAGGATTTTATATGAACTGATTACTGTTAGATAGATTTCAACTATCTAAAGGAGTGGTTCATCAGTCATCCTATCTTTCAATTTATAGATGGAGAGATGTTTGAGGTGTTTTGTGATTCTTCTCATCACATTTTGGCTTGTATACTGATGTAGTATGTGGTAGTGATCTCATGTGGGTCTTGGTAGCTACATCACCTTGAGTGTAATTATGCCACCCATGAAATCAATTTGGAGATATTAGTTTTTTCTCTGAATATGTGGTGAGATTACCTCATTGGTGAGTGATTTCTATTATTTATATACAATAAGTGATTCAGGTATAATTTCTCTCATCAATATATGAATATATGTCAGTGGTAGTGGATAGAGTTATTAAATGACTATAACTTTGAGATCTTTTATACTTCGGGGAAAGAGAATATGGTTTTTAATGTGTTAAGTAGAAACTTGAGAGGAAATATTGTTTGGGTGTGTAGATATTCTTGGAAAATGATGATGGCATTTGTTGGAATAAATCCTAATTTAGTGGAGATTAGTGGTAGAGGTTTTTTGATACATATGATAGTTTAGTCATCCTTGATATACCCAGTAGAGAAATCATAGTTGGGAGACTCAGAGGTAGTGGTGATGTGTGACTATGTATTTTATAGTGATTCTATGGTTGAATGTGTAAGAGCATGGTTTTTATCTTAGGTTTGGATACTTTAAATTTCCGTATAATTATTTATTTTGGAGAAAATATGGATTCATAATGAGGATATAAAGGTGTTAGGGGTGTCTGAGGCTTGTTCAGAGCTCAAAACCCCAACCGATGGAGAAAAGAATTGGACTGCACGGTTAGTTGAAACCGTACAACCCAACCCCAATTTTCTCTCCTAGCGGTGTATGGATAGATATAGAGTGAAGAAGGGCACCTGATTTTCCCTAACCATGTGAAAAGGGCCACACGAATGTTCCAAAACTCTACATTTTTTCAGAGGTGATTGGCATGGTTGGAAGATGTTTTCTCAGACTGTGTTGCCTAGTCATGTGGGTATCCTCTTAAGGAAGACTCCTCTTCATGGTTGGTTCATGTTTTGGCCAATCATGTGGAAAAACCATGAAACCTAGATATTTTGGATAAAAGACCATTTTTACCTTAAATATATTTAAATCACCCTATCCCACTAGATTCCTTACCAGTATATAGTGGAGGCCCTTTTATCCCATTTTGAATCTCTCAAATCTATTTTCATAGGTTTCGATCTAGATTCATCATCCAAACTCCAATTCAATCATCGTTCATTATGTTTAATGTAGATCAGTGAGTAATCTAATCCCTTTGACCTGTTTTTGATTCTTCTTTCCCTCAACAACATTATTTAGATGCTAGCTAATATGACCTGTTTTTAGGGCGTTGATCCATTCTTTAGATTTCATCTAATCTAGGAAAAACTAAATTCCGATATTAGATGAGGACAATCTTAAAAGGTTAATGTATGTGGTCTATGACTCATCCCAAATTTCTCACCATTTTATAAATTTATTTCATTGTGCGCACATCAATTTCACTAGTCTTTGCCTATTAATTTTTTGTACTATTCTTATAATCATCATGATAGTATTTTATAGCTCTTTTTATATGTTTTATTCATTGTTAGACATTATGTACTCAATGCTGACCACACCAAGTAGGGTGTTTTCCTTAAAGATGCCTTTAGTGGTTTTTATAGCTATCTACGCCACTATTCGTGTGTGATTTGACATAACCTTGATAAAGGTAACTGTTTAATCAATAAAATGAGTTTTTAATGTCTATTATACATATATGTCACGTGACCTTCCTAAGGTAAGTTCTCAATTGTTTAATGAACCTTTAAATGGTATCTGGAAAGTAAATATTTATATATCACTTAAATGTAAATGGAAGACATGGATGTATGTCCATATAACCACATTGCATACTTACTGGAAGGTAGAAGAGAGAACCAAATGAATTAATTATAACTTAAATGAACAAATAAATGGTTCCATATCCTTCTAGCCCGATCACCTTTATTAAATGCTATGAAATGAACCAATGGATATAATAAATGAAATAAGTATTACATTGACTAATTAATTAATGAATCACACATAAGGTTACCATTGTATATGGACTTTATTATCATTATGGTAGTGGTAAAACTAAATCCATCCTTGGATTCCTATGGTAATTTCTTAAGCACTCATGGAAACCCTTCCGATTTAGGGATGCAAGTCTCCAAGGGAGATACCCACCTTGGAACCCAATCATTGTTTACCAGTGGATTCCCTACATGATGTTGTAGTATCCCTCCATTATCATTATAGTATTCCTTGAATACACTCATTGAATCTAGTGTGATATCTATGGACAAGTGGTTCTATGGTTATACCCATTGGGTCCAGTCATTTCTTATCCCTTTTTTACATTGAATGAGATCCCTTGACCAAGTTAGAATCATATTACAATTGAATTCCTTGGGCAATTCCCCATGGATTACACACAAACACCTTATTGCCAGGATATGGGTTATTACTGAGTTTGATAAACCCTTAATGTCTCAGATTCCTTGTTATATCTTGGACCCTTTATTATTATAATGACATGATGTTAGTGATGGTTACACCTTAGGTAACATACTTATATAAAATAGAATATTATTAATTAATCTAATGGCCATATGTTTATAAATTAGATGAGGATAATGTAGGTACTATAGTATTTACATTATTGTACTTATTTACTTTTATATATTCATGCCTGTACACATTTTCCTCTTATATTATGTTGATTAGATTTACATACACCATTGTTAGTGTCCTACTGAGATTTATCTCACATGCTATCTGGGCCGCCATTAGTACCTAGTAATATTACATTTATGAAGGTGTTGAAAAAGAGAAGAATCCCACCTTGGACACCTGATATTTCTTATTTTTATTAGAATGGAGCATGGTAGAAGATGACTAAGATGGAGCTCTGGATGCTTGGATAGTTTTTGGATTCTTTTTTATTTTTTTGTATAAAATGTATTTCTTGATTCCATATATACCTGTTTTATAGTTTTGTAGACATATAAAATACATTATCATTAGATTTTTTTTTTATTATTAGTTTATTATATTATTTATTATTCTTGTCTACTTCCGCTATGGTGGGTTACTTGTCCAGTGCCTTTAGTGTCTATTTTTGATATTCCATCTGTTTAATTTATTTTCTTCTACTATTCTCCCTACTATATTTCATATCCTCTATGCTCCAATCAGCTAATGAGAGAATACTATCATGGAAACACCCTAGAATCTCAAAACTAGTCAACAATCTCTGTCATTCAAGGAGATACACTTGAGATTCATGTGGCTTACTGGGATCGGGCCACCTTTGAGTGGAACCCAGGTTCGGATTGTTAAAAAGTTGTATTAGATCGATTCATTTATTTCTTTACTATTTTAATATAATAGACAAGATATTTGGACCACTTATAACTTTTTTATAAGACATTCTTGGGTGTAGATGACCCATGTTTAGGGTAAATATTGAGTTTTATGAAATGATAATTGTTGTTCAATATTTCGCTTATTGTAGTTGATATCCTTTCACCATTGGGTCACACACATGGATTGTGATGTTATTATTGTTATGATTAAGAATTTCATTTTATCCTTAACTTTAAGAAACGAGGGAATGAGGAATCAACCATGCATCATTATAGGCACTTAGAATTCATATTCCATTCATATACCATGCTATATAGGCGCATTTCACTAATTTCATTGCTTGTGATGCCTATGATTGTTGGGTGAGCTATGGTAGTTATATTTTATTTCTTGTGCTGCTCACATAATAAATCTGGTTACAATAGTTTCTAATTGGATGTGATTGAGTGATTTGTAGTTTCAAGTCATGATTTTTATGGGAATTCATGGGTTTTAATGGGTAATTCACCAATTCATGTCATTTTATAATTCCAATTACATTCTGATACAGGAAATACGTAGGGTTAAATTGATATTAAATGGGTTTTTATTTCAGTGATAAGGTGTATGGGCCCTGATTTAGTGGGAATGAAAATCCATTTTAATCAAATATTAATATATTTTTATATGAAAATGAAAATTTAAAGGTAAAATCTTGAATTATAAAATAAATTGTTTCTAGTAAATGAAGAGGGAAAGTGATATTGACATTTCATCTATAGTAATCCCTGAAATTTAAACTTGAACACTTACCAATACTAGGCCTCCTAAAAGGGTATTTGGGGGAGTATTCCTTGGGAAGAGAGCCCTTATTTTTACATTCGGATTCTACTAGTAGTTTTATCCACTTTGAATATTGGTCTAAGGCATGTTCTTGGAATTTGTAGAGTTATGAACCCAAGATGTCCTTGTGTGATGCACCAGAAGGGTGATGATTAATATTCTCTAGACATGGTGGGCCCTGAGCTGCTAAACTTATGACCAAGAGTGCCACTAGAGGAACTGTATGCTATACCTAATATGGTAACTAACACTTAGCTTCATGTGATTTTTCTATGTTTGATGCAGTCTATGTAAGGTTCTCTAAGACCCACACCTATTATTGATGAACTAGCATGTGATTTCCAGTAGTAGCATGCTCCCACATTCCTTGGGGATAGTGGTCCATAAACTGTTGAGTCTTGGCTGGAGGCTACCCTATATATCTTTGAGCATTTTTATATGACTTCTGAGTGGAGGGTCAAGATTTCAACATATATGCTTCATGATTTGTCCATGTATGAGTGGTATGTGGTTAACTAGGATGGTCTTCATCATGGTATGGTATGACTTGATTTCCATATTTCCTTCTATGACCACTTCTTTTTTAAGAAGTTGAGAGCTAACTGATCTAGAGAGTTTATGCATCTCGAGCAGGGTGTTATGTCAGTCATGTATTATTTATTTCATTTTACTGAGTTACAGGGCTTTCAACCTCTTATATTTGGGGATGATATTTTGCATGCTAGATGATTTGAGGATGAACTCTAGTATGCCATCCATAATCAGGTGAAATATTTTCACCTACCTACGTTTTTCAAGTTATTTCAATCATCCTCTTATCACTAAGCACAACCTAAGGGAAGGCGATGTTATCATTCATAGAGTATCAGTGATTAGTTATGATAGTAGTTCCTTTAGTAATAGGAAACTTTCCCATGAGGTTTCTTAACAGAGAAGAGCAGTTAGAGTAACCACACAGGTAGCTCCATTGTATGTCATCTGTGTGGACGAAAGGTGTATCTAAATCCTAAGTGTAATAGAGATCCTATGGAGTGCCAATATTGCATCTGTATAGGGTATATTCAAAGATTCTATTGGTGTTTTCCATTTACTTCTAGTGTAATATGATCTTCACTAGCTCCACCTTTAGGAACACGATATTTTATACCACATTAGGTGGGGATTTGGAGTAGCACCAACATGACTGGATGAGGAGGAGTTTGTGTCCATGGTATCTAGACTTCGGATTAGTAGTGCTAGAAGATAAGTCATACTCAGGGTAGTTTAGTTTTGGAACCAGGTCATTGATCAAACCAAATGCATGCCTTATAGTTCATACCCGAGGATCAGAGTGCAAGACCATCTACAGTATGAGGTACTATTCTAGTAGCCTCCACTATTGTATCTAATTTTTTAGATAGAGGTGTTTCAAATTAGTTTAGATCTTTATTGGTCATGGAAAGTCTCAGGTTAGAAATATGGTATTAATGTGGTGTAATGACCCTAGATACACCATGTGGAGTATGGTCGGAAGGAATATGCCAATGCAAGGACTTCCGCCTTGAGGTAGGTAGTTACCACTTCTTATGGGACATATTTTCCGCTAAGATGAAGGGATTCAATTTCATTCATTGGATGGATTGGTTGATTCCATACCATGACTTTGTAGACTATTACAGTTGAAGGGTGTTTTTTACCACACCCCAAGTGTAGCAGGTATCTTCACAAGGGTCGGTTGAATGACCATTCTAGTAGACCGGGAAGAGATCATCAAGGGGTAGGGGGAGTAACCAACCATATTTCTAGTTTATTAATGGATGAGTAGAAAGTACACTTGGTGTATTTTTCTCTAGTATTAGAACATTTCAAGGATTTATTTCCTGATGATTTTTCTGGTATACCTCATGAGAGTGAGTTAGAGTTTATGATAAAGTTTCTTCTATGGCTAGATCTGGTGTCTATTCCTCCATACATGGTGGCACCTACAAAGCTCTAATAGCTCAAGAGATAGTTGGAGGACTTAGCATCCAAAGGTTTTATACATCCTAGTACTTCCTAATGGGGTTTTCCCATGATTGTTTTTCAAGAGGTGGATAGTAACCTTAGTTTATGCATGAATTAAAGGTGGTTGAGTCAACTAATGGTTTAGAATTGGTATCCACTACCTAAAATAAATTATATTTTTACCAACACCAAGGAGATATGGTGTTATCTAAGATTGACCTGATATTGGGCTATCATCAGGTTTGAGTCACTCCTTTAGAAATACCTCATATAATTTTTTTTTCTGATATGGTCTATATAAGTATCTCTTTATTCATTTTAATATCATGAACATTCCCTCCATTTTCATGGATTTTATGAATAGGGTGTCCCACTCTTATCTAGATTCTTTTTTATGACCTTTATGGATGAAATCATAGTGTATTCTCACACACATACCGAACATGATAGGTATCTTGAGATCATTATGAATATAGTGAGATATCATCATATTTATTCCAATATTGGTAAGTTCCACTTCTAGATCAATAAATTTCACTTATTAGGTCATATTATCTTGGAAAAAGGTGTATCTATTGACCTAGAGAAGGTGTGTGCTATGATTTCTTGGGAGAAGCATAAGATCATGTTTGATATATGGAGTTTCTTAGGGATGGTTATATATTATAGTCTTTTCATATGAGAATTATCATGCCTTTATGTACCTATCAATAGTCTTACAATGAAGGGTGTAAAGTTCCTATGGCCGAAAGTATGTGAGAAATACTTTCTAGAGTTAAAAGGGATGCTTACCTCGACACCTATTCTGATTCTTCAAAATCCTAAAAGAGGTTATACAGTGTTCTATGATGCATATGGAATCATATCGGGAGAAATTTTGATGTAAGGGGATAAATTAAATGCATATGGATCTCAATAGTTTAGGACTTATAAGAGAAATTACATAATTCATGACCTTGAGCTTGACATAGTTGTCCATACCTTACGTTGATGGAGGCACTATCTGATGGGTGAGCACTTTGTGGTGTATACGGACCACAAGAGCCTCAAATATATATTTACACATCATGACATGAATATTAGATAGTGAAGATGGGTGAAATACCTTCAGTCCTCCGATTTTGAGATTGCCTATATGCTTGGAAAAGGAAATGTAGTAGAAGACGTGTTGAGTCTAAAAACATAGGTACATGACATATAAGATGTTAGTTATGAATGGAAATTAATGGACCTATTTTATAAGTTTCATCTAGTGTGTCATGATATTAATGAGAAATATTATCTATCATCCTTGATAGTTACCTCTTCACTCTATGAGAGGGTAAAATGTATGTAGTTTTTAGATCATGAGGGATTGGTTCTCTGGGAGAGTATTTCAGGTGACGACCTACCTCCGTATTGGTTTCTGGATAGGGAAGACATTATACATATACATTTACATGTATGGGTGTCTATAAATATGATATATGAACTGATGAAAGATTCCCACACTTCTAAATGGGTATTTCATCCAGGAATCTCTAAGATGCATCAAGATATGAAATCCCAGTATTGGTGGTCTGAGATGAATTATAAAATAAACGGTTTTATTAGTAGGTGTTCCACCTTTAAGCAGGTAAATGTGGAGCACCATTGAAACAATGAATTGTTATAGCCACTTCCATTCCCAAAATGGTAATGGGAAGATATTTCTATGGAATTTATTGTCAGCCTACCGAGGTCTCCTTGAGGTAGTAATGTAGTTTGGGAAGTCATTGATAGACTGATGAAAGTAGCCCACTTTCTTCCTATCTAAGAGACGTTATCAATTGATGATATGGGAAGACTTTATATCTATGAGTTTATATGACTACACAAGGTCTCTCATATTTTCATCTTAGATAGGATTTATTTCTGCATATCATGATTCTTGAAGGGGTTATAGAGAGCTATGGGTACATAGGTGCTTTTGAGTACAATGTATCACCCACATATCGATGTCCAGTCAGAAAGGATAATACATGTTTTAGCATACAAGATCAATGCAAGTTCCCTTCCCTTTAGTTGATCTTGAGAGAAGAATATAACTATTGTCAATTTCTCCTACAATAATATCTTTCATGTGATGATTAAAATGGATCCTTTGGGGCCTTTTATGGTAGGCCGTGCAGTTCACCTCTATTCTAGTTAGAGGATGGTGTGGTAGTGCTACTAGGTCCTTATCACATTTAGGAGACTTTGGAGAAGGCTTAGCTAATTAGGAAGCATGTGTTTACTACTCAATATAGACAAAAATCCGATGCTGATTGTTGTTGATGACCTCTAGAGTTCATGGTCCGAGATTTTTTTTCCTATGCGTATCACCTAGGATTTGGAATATACAAATTTATAGGCAAGGGAAGTTGTCTCCTTGCTATGTAAGGATGTTTAAGATTCTAGAGTGAGTCGAGTTAATAGCCTATCATTTTATATTACCTCAAATGTATCATTCCATGCACGCAATATTCCACATTCCACATATTTTTTGTTATCATGCCAACCCATCTCAAACTTTTGATCCTAAGGAGGTTGAATTGGATATAGGTGATTCTTCTGAGGAGTTTCCTATATGAATTATTGAACAGAGCACAATCTCTGAGGCCAAATTTTCCCTTAAATACATTTTCTATGGTAGGATGGCCATGCATAGGATAAGACATGAGAAAGTCTGACGTATGTGCTCAGTGTCCAAAGTTTTTGTTAGATGATATTTTTTCCACCCTTAGAAGGTAAACTAGGGGATGAGTTTATTTTATGGGGGAAGAACATAATAATTCAGTTTTTATCTTAGGTATTGATCCTTTATATTTTATTCTAATTCCTTATTTTAGAACTAATTTGGATGCTCAATAAAGATATAAAATTTTAATGGGTGTTCAGGGCTTGTTCAGAGCTCAGAACCCTAGCCAGTGAAGAAAAGTACTAGGCCACACAATTTGTAGAAGTCATGTGACCCAGATTGAATGATATCTCTTAAACATGATAGGATAGAGAAAAAGAAAAGAAGGGAACACAATTTTCCCTAACCGTGTGCTAGGGGCCATATGACCGTGCAAAAAAATAAACATTTCTTAGCAGAGGAGGATGGCATGGTAGGTGCACAGTTTCTTAGATTGTGAAACCTAACCATGTGGGTAACCACTTATGGTAGTGTCCTTCGCATGGTTGGTGCATGATTTTGACAACCATGTGGACAAACCACATGACCTAGATATTTTGGGTAAAAAGATAATTTTCCCTTAAATCTATTTTAAATTATCCTCTCCCTCTCATTTCTTTTACAATGTACAGTGGATGCTATTTCTCCCATTTTAATCTCTCATATCCTATTTCATAGGTTTTGATCCATATTAACTATCGGATCACTGATTTCATCCCCATTCATCATGTTGGATGCACATTAGTGAGTACTCTATTCATTTTGAGTTGTTCATCATTCTTCTTTCACTTGATGACATTATTTATATGGAGGATTATATGCCCTATTTTTAGGATATTGATCCATTATTCATGTTTATTCTGATCTTGTACTAACTAAAATTTGATACTAGATGGGGAGATTCATATGAGATTAAGGTATGTGGTTTATGAATCATCCTTCAAATCTCTCCATTTTATAAATTACCATCATTGTGAGCATGCATATTTCATCAAGTGTTTCCTATTAAATTATTAGTCTATGCTTATAATAATCATGATCACATTATAAATCACATTTTATATGTGTCCTTCATTTTTGGAGGTTACATAGTCAATGTCGACTACCCCAAGTAGGGTGTTTTCTTTAAATATTCCTTTAGTGGTTTGTTATAGCTATATGCACCACCCTTCATGTGTCCATTTACTTGAACATGATAAATGTAAGTGTTCAATTAATAAAATGAGTTGATAATGGATATATATATATATATATATATTTTACATGGCCCTACTAAGGTAAGTGATAAATTAATTAACGAACCTTTAAATGATAATTGACAAGTATATATTTATATATCACTGGGCCTATTTATATGTAAATGTAAGACTTGGTTTCATGTTAGTAGCACCCCTTATCATGCTTAATGAAAGTTAGTATATTAAACCAAATTAAGTGATTATAACTTAATTGAACTAATAAATAGTTTCACTTAATTCTAGCTTTTTCACTTATATGAATGGAAATATAAAGAACTAATTGAAATAATAAACGACATAAGTATTACATGGCCTAATTAATTAATGAATAAATATTAATGTTCCTATTTCATGTGGACATGATGATAATTATTGGACGGGTTAGACTCAAGCCATAGTTGGACTCTCAAGGGAATTTCTTGAGCACTTGTGGATGCCATTATAATTCATGGATTCCAGTAGCTAAGGGAGATACCCACCTAGGAACCCAATCCATGTCTACTAGTGGATTCCCAATATGACACTGTAGTATCCCCCCATTATCTTTATAGAATGCATTGGATACACTCCTTGGATCCAATGTGATGTCTATGGATAAGTGGCACCGTGGTCACACTAATTGGGCCCTAGTCATTGATTATCCCATTTTACCTTGGATAGGATCCCTAGACTCTGTTAGAATCATATTACAGTGGAATACCTTGGGCAACACCCCTTGGATTACATGAAGGCACCTTATAGCTAGGATACATGTTATTACTAAGTTAGATTGACCCTTAAGGTCTAGGATTCCTTTTAATATCTTGGATCCTTTATTATTATTATAATGACATGATGTCATTGATTTTTATACCTCATATAAATTACACATATAAAGTGAAATATCATCAATTAATCTAATGATCACATGTTTAGACACCAACTAAGGCTGAATTAAGAACCAGGGTGTTTACATTATTATAATACTTTAATTTTATATATATAGTCATGCCCACTATTTAGGTTTAAATTTCAATGAACGGATGGTATCGATGACATTGGAAGTGGACAACTAATATTTATCTCACACCCTATCCGAACCTCTATTTGTACCCGGATAGATTACATGTATGAAGGTGTTGAAAAAGGGAAGCATCCCACCTTGGATACCTAATATCTCTTGCTTTCTTTAATTTGGAGATTGGTAGAAGATGATTGAGATGGAGCCCAGGATGCTTGGGTAGTTTTTGGATTCTTTTTTATTATTTTTAATGTCATGTATTTTCTAATACCATGTATACCTACTTTACCATTTTTAGACATATGAAATAAATTATCATAATCATTTGAGTATCATTATTAGTTTCTTCTGTTATTTATTATTCGTATATTCTTCCACTAAGATAGGATATTAGTCTAGTGTCTTTAGTGTTTGTTTATGATGTGGAATCTATTTAATTTTATTGCTTCCACTATTTTCCATGTTGTATTAATTATCCTCTATGATTCACTCTAGTAATAAGGTAATATTCTCCCCATTGACACATGCCAGTCCCTCGCCAGTATTCAGTAGCCTCTCGAGTTCAGGGTGCTGCACATGAGGCCATGTGGCCTACTGTCCTTGGGGTACCTTTGAGTGGAACCCTATTTTGGGTCATTATAGTATGGTTAGAGGATGATTTACATTATATTTTTTTAGGGAATTTTTTTAGGTCCATCTGTCATGCACCAATGTGATCTCCTAGATTTCTATAGATAAACTTTGGTATTACACTATGGTATATACGAGATATATCATTACATTAGGAGTAATATTCTTTGGGCCAATATAAATTTATTAGCTATGGATTTCATGCATGATTATTGATCTTCCAGAAGGTGAAAGTGGATCATCAAGTTCCAGGAAGGTTGTTGGAGCCATTGATTATTCCTGAGTGGATGTGAGAGGGAATATTTATAGACTACATCATTGGTTTTTGATGAGACCAAGGATGGTATGGTAAAATTTTAATGATTTTGGATTAGTTTAATTTTTTTAACATTTCTTAGTGATCAGGGAGTTAGGTGATATTGATATTTTAGTGGGATAGTATGTGGATGGGGCAATGAAACATAAAAGGATACTGAGGACCATTATCATTGATCTATATCCTCATTTTAACTTATGATTTTTGGGATGCCTTTAATGTTATTTTGGTTATTAGCTCCATATTACCACTTATTTCATCCTTAAATGGATAAGAAGATATAGTGAACCATTTAGATGTTGGAGGATATATTGAAGCTTTTACATTTTAGATTTTATCATGTCATGGGTGAATCACCTAAATTTTATTGAGTTTTCGTAAAATAAAAATAACCACTCTTCCATTTGAATGTACCTATTTAAGGAATTATATGAGAGAAATTTGACATCTAAATTGTGTTGGATTGAGGGTACAGAGTCAATAGTCGTTGGACTAGATGTTGTGTCGATAATGAAAGAGAAGTTTTAGATGATACAAGAGAAGATAAAGTCAGTACATGACCATCAGAAGTCTTATCTTGATCCAAGGAGGATAACTTTGCTATTCAAGGTTTCATATAATATTTTTTAAGGTTTACCCTCATCATGGGTAATAGAGGTTTGTCCAATAGTGCAATATTTCTACAATATTTATCATCCTTTTGAGGTATTGGGATGAATTGTTATAGTGATGTATCGCTTGGTGCTTCCCCCATTGATGAAATAGATCCACAATGCATTTACTATGTTGAAACTTCATTGGTATATTCATGATGAATCCCATGTCATCAATCTGGGAGAGTTAGATTCCAAAGATTAGGCAACATTTATGGAGAGGATAGTTATGATTCAAGATTATCAGAAGAAGGTACATTATAGACATGTACCTCACTCCCCCCAATATTCACTTTAGGGGTACTTTTAATAACCTTTTTCTCCATTAATCATTTTTTATACAGATCCATTTTCATGGTTCAAGGTGAGCTCCTTTTTCAATATTCTTAGTTCCCTCTCTATTATTCCATCTTGATAGGAATCATAATGGTTTGGTTTGGGTTTTGATGATGATAAGATGAGTAATTAATGATGATTATTGTGTCCTAGATTTTTGTGGAATATTTTTAATGGGTTTATTCAAGTGATCATATCTTATTTACCTTGTTCACACATAGTTATTTTCACAGCATTGGATTTTATGGGATTTCAGAACTCTATTTATGAGTGAATTATTGATGTTGAATTCTATTGCTTTCATTTTTGTGGATAATATGGATTGGATTAATAAAGATAAAAGATTGGAAAAGATGGAATCTATGGGAGTGGGTGATTCACATGTGTTAATATTTTTTTAGTGATATTACTTATATATGATTATTAGTTGTTTATGATTTTTACTAGGATATGTATTATTTTGACTATTTTTATTTTAATTGATTGAATTAACTATTCATAAATGGATAACCATGAAAATATAGTAATGAACCAGTTGTATAGAAACTAGAAATTGAAGTGATGGAAGATGTAACTTTGAAAATAATATGATACAAATGTATTTTATAAAAAGGTAAGTTTAGAGATGTTTTAAAGAAAAATTGAGAGTTTTTTCTATTGAATTACCTTATTATGATACTGTTATTTTTTGGAACTAGCTTAGAATTTGTTTTAACCAGTTTAATTTTTTTTGTGTGGATTGAGAAATGGGTGTGTAGAGACATGGTTTTTACCTTGTAAGACATTGACATATTTTTTCATATATTTCTAGATCCAGACACTGAGACAACATGGGAAACCAAGGCCCGATGTGCTGGTAATTCATTTTATAAAAAAATTAAATATATATTATATTTCATGTGAAATGTTTATTAAGTAAAATAGTATAATTCATAAAAAAACTGAGATAATAAATATGATACCACAGTTGAGTCCAGAACATGGTGTTTACCATAGGCATGACCTAAAATAGGCCAGCATAAGGCATTCAAATATATTTCCCCCTGGTGGAATGATCAATGGATTAATTAATTTATTTATTTATTTAATCTAAAAAAATGTCTATAATAATAATTCCATGGAGAATCAAATAGGGTTTGCCTCATAATCTTGGTATTGTTGAGAGATTATTCCTTTATTCTTGCATTGGAGAATCACATCGGATGACAATAAAACTCTAGATCAGAGCATATCAAGAATCAACAGAAGCGATTAATTCCTTCAATAGTCCGTGAGATAATTATTCCATGATGAAAGATAAAATATCTAGGTAGGAATCATCAATATTTTGATTACAACCATTTTGATTGTTTTTATTGAGCAGATCAATTACCTCTATTGATCTGTGCTAATTGTGGATCATTAGCATGATCTTATGTACCAATTTAATTTTTTATTCCTTGTTTTCTAACCTTTGGTATACCCGTTCCTAATTATTGTACAATATCTATTATAAATGATATATAAACCTTTTTATATTTGTCCTTTATCTCTCAATTTATTCACACCCTTCACTGATTGGACCCCTAAATCTTGGTTTGATGTTTTTTGGTGGTACTAAGCCTGATCAGACCCCCTGATATCATGAAGAAATTATTATTGAGGCATGGATAAATAAAATAAGGATATTTATTTGATGTTTTCTAGATTTGGGTGAATTTTTTGATTATCGGAGATCAAATCCATGGAGTTGGAAGCATCCACGATGTACATGTCGAGCGATGCGCCTCTGAGGATCAACAAAACAGATTTTTATCCCCCAGATGGTCAAAAATGATAATTCCAGAAAAGATACACTAGTCTCGGATAATAACGAGGAGAGATCTATGGAGGAACATCTTGATTCGAAGCGTGCAACAAAAATATGAGTTTTTTGAAAATCACGACTATAAACTATGTATCAGGATGAACACATGGCGTGTAACCCCTTAGTTATGGAGGCTAAATTTTTTGGGAATTCATAAATATGGAACACTATATAGACTCCATATCTTTCATGTACCCCCATTCCTATAAGGATGAGCCATGTGGTCGAGAACATGGCCAGGAACATTCCATGTTCCCTAGCACACGATCATGACTAGAGCACATGTGCATCACCCTGTGTGGGGTTCCACACCATGTACTAAAGTACAAAAACATGGGATAAATAACATAGACATGGCTTGGTACATGGGAATGACCGAGCACATTAGTGGGACCCTGGGTGGCATGGGAACACCATATATATCTCTTACATGTTGTGTACTTCTACATAAACATGGAACCATGTACATCTTGGTACATGACCCGGTGGTAAAGAGGGACCACACGCCATTTGGGTCCCCTCACACACCATGTACCCCTTGGATCCTTTTTATAAAATTTCAATATTCTATATCTTCATCATTTGAAGTCAAATTTTGGCCCACGAGTAGTCTAACCTGAGTGTTTTTCCACATAGAACATGATAAAGCCCTCTGTTGTGGATTTTTGGATATGATGTGGAATGTTTTGGGAATGAAACTTCATTAGAAGATACTCAATGATAGAAGTGATCACACGGGATCACCAGAGACTCCAAGAGTGGAACCATCAAACTGAGATGGGCATGGATCCCCTACAAACTTCTAGAGTGGAAGCCTCCTACTAGGTCGGGCATGGGTCCTCTACCAAATTCTGAGTGGAACCCTCTAGCTAGGATGGGCATGGGTCCTCCGTGACTAGAGTAGAACCCTACAGTTGGAATAGGAAATGTTTCCTCTATAAAACTAATAAGTGAAACCCTCTTGCTGGGCTTGGTATGGGTCCTAGACAACTCTTGAGTGGAACCCTCCAACTAGGCTGGGCATGGGTCCTCAACAACATGTATTGTGGAACCCTCATACCGGGAAGGGCACAGGTCCTCTATCAACTTATGAGTGGAACCCTTTAGCTTGGATAGGAATGGGCCCTTGATGACTAGAGTGGAACCCTCCTGTTAGAATAGGTCTTGGGTCCTCTATAGGATTATAAAGTGTAAACCCCCTATTGAAACATGGAATGGGTCCTCTACAAGATTCTAGAGTGGAAACCATCATCTCAGATGGGCATGGGTCCTCTACCATAGAGTATAACACTCCTTTTGTACCGATTAATGGATCCTATACCTATATATTTTGGCCCCTCAACTGTGTGTCATAGTGACGAGGCATGGATTGACTTGGAAGGTTACTTATGGGATGAAACGTGAGATGCTGAGCATCATTGATGGAATTTTAGAACTATTATTTAATATTCTTTTGAGGCTAAGATATGAGATGGATATACCATTTATATCTTATTTGTGGTTATTTGAATAATAATATATATATACACACATCTATATCCATACCTTTTTATTTGGTTACTCTCCTTCTATGGGTTATAAAGATGTGCAGGGTATGACACATGATTTCTGTGTTTAGCTTTTCATGGTTGGATGAGTCTACTCTCATACTTAGTTGGAAAGTACTCAATGTTTAGTTTATCTACACACCAGTTTGAGACCTTATGATTAGACGAGGTTACTTTTTCTCTTTGTTTAGGTTCATCTCTTCTCTTTCACTAGTTTGGCATTCTATTTTCTCTCTACAATATTTTTATTCTTGTTGTATATCTTAATGAACCCCCTTTAGATTTTAGGGAATCCTACTGGGTATTCATATACTCAGCCCTACATAGAATTTTCCCATAGATGTTGTGTCTTATGTAGATGACGTACATGTCAGTGGTGAATTTTGAGGATATTTGGGATACTTGGTATTTTGGACTACGTATGGTGGTTGCACTTCGGAGATCAAAATATGGGCTATCTCAACATTTAAATTTCTAGTTTTTTTCATATTGGGACATTTTCCATGGTTGGGCGTGTATTTCCCCCCTTTATGTTTCTGTTTACACTACCGTACTATTGTACTGTCTAGAGATTTTTCAGGCATGGTTGTTCCCCTAGTGTTTGACATCTTTTATTATTATTCCTTTTCACTTTTTCATCTAGATGGTTTTGTGTGTGCATATAGGTACTTATGCAAAGATCTACCTCTGTTAGTTATGACTTCAGTGCAGGTAGCCACCCCTGGTTTATAGAGGCCGTCTTGGGGTAGTTTCGTCTCAAGCCCCAGTCAGGGTTGAGTTATGAAAAAATGGTATCAAAATAGTTTATTCTTTGGGATGGTGTTTAGTGTAGTACCATTTTGAGGATTTGGTTGGGATTAGGAAAAAAATTTCAGAGTGTATCAAGTGAGGCTATTAGTCTAGGTAATCTAGTGATGGTATGTGAATCTAACATATCTATTCACCAGAACCTTGACTATCTACTTGTTGAATAGGCATACCAAGACATTGTATGCAAGGATCAATGGTACATAAATCATATAAGATTGAGTCATTGACTGTTCTTATTGAGTTATCTCCCTATTATTGTTATATATATATTATCAACTTATCATGGTACATATCAATCACTTTTGAGATGGCTCTATAAAGACATCCTGGAATGTTATCAATTTCCCAATCATGAAGATGATCCAATGAGTGATGAGGGTTGAGTTCAGGGTCCATAATATGATATATTTACCTTTAGTCAGGTAGGTAGTAGAACCCCCACCTGTCGAGTACCACTTGGTAACAATATAAAAGGATGAGTATATGCACACACTTAGCACACCCCATGAGTTTCAGTGCTATAGACCGTTGAAGTTTCATGATGAGCCAATTCCCCAAGAAGTCGAGGTTTGTCTTGAGTTGGTGATATGAGTTTTTAGACTTGTGCAGATCCTGACCATCTATATGGTTTCACTTCTTCATATAGAATTAGTTGGTTCTAGTGGTACTAGAAGACGACACAATTGTGATGATTTCACACTTCAGGTTCTGAAAATAGATATACCCTATGCATTGTGTTAATAAATACTCCATTCTCATGTGGTTGAGTTCAGGCTCGATCTTGTGGTGTGGATATCCCACCCAGATAGAACCCCTTTCGATGGTGTTCTTCATGGTGATACATCTCCATGACAACACTAGGAATCTTTAGAGTCCTTTGATGGATATTTTTAGCATGACTACAAATATGCAAGTAAGTGGGACACTTTCCACACTAATATTCATTCTTGTAATGTAGTATAAAATAGTAAGAGTGAGTTACTTCTGCCTAAAGTGGATAGTTTCAAAGTGTGGTGGATGAGTAACTTTGAATTTAATGTTTGTTATGTGCATATTTTAGAGGGTATTATAGAATACCCAGGTTGAGTATAATATAAAGGCAAGGGAAGGGATGATTTCTCAGTAGATGATACTTCTGGCTGGGAGGCTTGAGTGTGGTTCAGGGTATAACCTATGTCATTACTGCCCCAACTCTAGTTTTTAGTACGGATTTGAAAGCCACATTTCCTTGTGCATAGCCACAGTTCGAGACCAAGAAAAACCAGAGGATGACCTTTTTTCTTGACCCTTGTGTTGGAGGCCCTGCAGAGAGGATCCGTCGTCACATATTCCTACTGATGGGAAAACCTTACTCTATGAGGGGAGAGATACTGAAAATAAATATTTCCAAAGTGGTAGTGAGACCCTATGATGTTTTTCATAGTATGGACTATTTTTCAACCATCCATGCTCAGATGATTACTACCAGTGGTTTTCATAGTGCTTCTGAGTTTTAGGATAGAGTCCTCCCTTGAGGGGGAGTGATCACCAAATAGTATAAGATGAGATCATTTTCAGGAGGTTATAACCAATTTAACAGTAGGCTAGTATTATCCATTGAATATTGAGTGTTCGGAGCTCTCTTATCCCTCCAAAAATGGTGGGTGTGATGATGTATTGGGTTTACCTCCCCACTATGAGATTTAACTCTATAGAATTACACTAGGGATGACCCAATGTTTGCGTTATCCCATCAGATGTCCCTGCAGGAATTTGAGAACCAGTGGTGTGTTTGGAGGGTCTATTGAGGTAGGGATTTATAATACCCAGTATTTTTACTTGGGAATCCTTTTATTGTTTTTAGAAAAGGTTAATGGGAGATTCCAAATTTGTGTTGATTATTATTTGCTAAAACAGTACATGATGAATGAAAAATAATCCTTCATGAGAATTGACAACCTCTTTGAGTTGTTGTGAGCCACAAGATGGTTCTGAAAGATCGATATTAGGTTTGTATACCCCTAGTTGTGGGTTTTGAAGGCCAATATTCCAAGGATTTCATTCTAATGTCACTATAGACACTACGAGTTCATAGTGATGCCCTTTGGTGTTATGAATTCCTTAGCTGCATTTATGGATTTGATAAAATAGGTCTTCTAGCTATACTATGACCATTTTGTGACTGCTTCAACAATAACATAATCATCTACTTTTCATCATAGGATGATAATTCATATAATTTGAGTATGGTTCTAGATTTTATGTGAGAACAATGGCTATATGGAAATATCTTGAAGTGATAGATTGGGATTCATGAGGTTAAATTTATAGGGAATGTAATTTCTAAAGATGTATGAGCTATAGAACCAGTGAAGATTGATGCAATGATTTATTGGGATCCACCCAAGAGTATTTTATATGCGCAAATATTTCTTTGTTTAGTGGGGTACTACATGAGGTTTGTGGAAGTCTTATCTTGGATTGCAACCCCTTTGACTACCCTTAAGTAGAAATGGATATTGTTTACATAGATTGAGTAGTGTCATAGATCATTTTAGGATTTGAGGCTAAGTCTAATGAGTGATCCTTTGTGGATACTACCAGAGGAGGGTGTGGATTATGTATTTTATTATGATCCCTTAAGAGTTGGTCTCGATTGCGTGTTGATATCGTAGTAGGATGTTTTCACATACAGGTAGAGGTAGTTGAGATCCCATGCATAGAACCATGTTAATCATGAACTATATTTGGAAGTGGTAGTATTCATCCTAAATATGTGGAGGCACTACCTTATAGGGATTCAATTCATTGTTTACTCAGACCATCATAGTCTCAGGTGCATCTTCATAGAGATATATTTAAACCTGAGACATCGGCGTTGGTTGGAGTTCCTACAGAACACTGAATTTGAGATAGTCTATACTCAGGGGAAGGTAAACATGGTAGAATATTAACTTAGTAAGAATTCCTAGTATCACTTGGTGTATGAGGCTTCAGAGTAGTTGGATTTCTTATAGCTGACCCGAGTGGAGTAGGAGTGTAAAAATTTTCTTTAGTTGATGGTGTTGACTCCTCTGCTTCTCAAGCATGTCAGAGAGTCCCAACTAGAAGAAATTGACCACAAGATCATTCATGACTATATATCCACATGGAATTTACCATATTGAAATTCTATAGGATGGAATCATGTCCTAATTTTTCCTGGGATAGATGGTGGTTCCATTCACAATGAGGGAAGAGATGATGCGAGAGTTGTATAATTTTCCCATAGTTATACACTGTGGTGTGGGAAGATGTAATAAGAAATTCAATAGTATTTTTAATGGTCTTATATAATACAAGGTTTTTCCTAGTTCAACTATCAATGTCTCACCTATCAGTAGGTGAATTCTGAACATATTTTTTGAAAGGTTTTTTATAGCCCCTTGAGATCTTGTAATGGAAATGGGATGGCATATACATGGATTATGTGATAGTTCTTCTACACATAGAAAATCTCTATGATAATATTTGGATATTAATTGACTGACTCAAGAAGTTGGAACAGTTCCTTGCTACTAGGGAGCAGTGTTCAGTGACGAGTTTAGGGTAGTTGTACATACAGGTGACCGTTCTCCTTCATGGGGTTCCTTGGACAATTATCTCTAATAGTGATGTGTAGTTTACATTACATTTGGGGATAGGCCTATAGGAAACATTAGATACCCATATGAGGATGAGTATAACCTTTCACCCCCAAACTAATGGGAAGACCAAGTTCACTATCTAGCTATTGGAGTATATGCAGAGGGTTTTTGTGTTAGCCTTTTCATGAAGTTGGGAGGATCAATAGAATTTGATAGAGTTTCCGTACAACAACAAATACCACTCTACCATCATAATGACATCATTTGAGGATCTATATGGGAGACCTTGTAGGTCACCCTTGTGATGGATATAGATTGGATAGACATCTCATGTAAACCCAAAGACGGTGTAAGTGACGATGAAGAAGGTCCAGGTCATTCATGAGAGGATGAGGATGACCGAGAGTAGGGATAAATCTTATGAAGATCGTTGTCACATGCCCTTGGAGTTTGATTAGGGAGACAAAAATTTCATGAGAGTCTCCCCACGATGAGGATTGTATATGTTTATATAGGGAGGCAAGATAAACTCGAGGTATATTAGGTTATTCTATATTGTGTAGAGGGTTGGTAATGTTGCTTACCACCTCACCCTACCCTCATAGATGAAGCAAGTGCACGACGTCTTCCATGTGTCACAACTGAGGAGATACATGCATGAGCTTATGCATGTTATCCATTAGGAAGATATATAAATCAAGGATGGAGACACCTTTGTGAAGAACCTAGTGGTTATCGAGGATCTACATGTGAGGACCCTGTGTGGGCAGACCATCCCCATGGTTTTCATGTTGTGGCAATACAAGGATGTGTTGGAGATCTCCCGGGAGTAGTAGATCCAGATATGAGATCAATATTATTTTTTCTTTTTGGGGATAAAAATATTTAAGGAGGTAATGATGTAAAGAATCATTTTCCCCTTATAATACTTCTAAATATTTCTACATATATTTCTAGAGCCAGGTGCTGAGACAATGTTTGATTCTGAGGCCTGGTGTGCCTAAAATTATTTTTATAAAAATATTAAAAATATTTTATATTTCATTTACATAGTTTATTAAATAAAATGAGATAACTCTTAAATGGAATCTCATATCATAAATCTTAGATGACGGTTGAGTCAGTAATGTGGTGTTTACCCTAGTTGAAACCTAAAATGGGTCGACATAGGGCATTTAGATATCTTGCTCGTTGGAGATACGTTTAGTGGATAAATTAATTAATTAAATTAATTAATTAATTTTTTTAAACTAAATTAAATTTCAATAAGAATATGTTCATGATTATTTTCCTAGGGTTATCCCCATAATCCTAGGACCTTTGAGATCTTCTTCTTTCCTCTTTCCATTGGCGAATCACATCCGTTGATGATGAAAATCTAGATTAGAGTAGATCAAGATGCAACTAACCCAACAACTTCCTTTAATCATTGGTGATCACATTATTTGACTAATAATGATCTAATATCTAGTTAGGTCTGTTAAATTTTTTAATTACAATCATTTTTATTATTTTGATTGATTAGATCATTTATCTCTATTGATTTGTGCCAATTATGGATCCTTGGCATGATCATATGTACTAATTTAACTGATTATTCCTTGGTTTTCTAACCCTAGGTATCAATGTTCTTGATCATTGGACAAGATAACTTGCTAAAAATCTATAAACCTCTATTATTTTTCTTTTATCCATTTATTTCTTCATATCCTTCACCGATTGGACCTTGTGGTCCCAGTTCGACATTGACAGGTGCTACCGATCCCAATCAGACCCCCATAATATTGAAAAAACGACGAACGATACATGGATCGATGAAAATAGAAAACATATGGGATGTTTATGTGATGTGGGTGTTCATTTTGATGATCAGAGATTAGATCCATGGATTCAAAAGGTTTGGGGCATATTGGTTAAGCAACGAGCCTCTAAGGATCAATGGAACCGATTTACATCCACCAGACAACAAAAAATGATAGATAGGGATGAGATCCCCTAATATCAGGTTGAAATGAGGTGAGATATGTGGTATAATGACCTGATTATATTCAAGGGTCACATATCTATTTTTTTGTTAAAATCCCAAATACACACCATGTATCCTGATGAATGAACAACATATAGCCCCTTGTCTATGGTAGCTAGGGTATTGAGAATTCTTTAGGATGACACACCATGTAGACTCCATACATTTCATGTAACCCCTTTAATGTGTGGATGCTCCATTTGGAAAATCCCATGGACATGCACAAACCATGTGCCTGAGCACACTGGTACAACCAGAGCACACATGCAGCACCCCGTGTGGAGAGGCATGCCGTGTACCAAAGTAAAAAGACACGGGATAAAGTACATAGACCCACTTTGGGTACACAGGCATGACCAAGAACATGGGTGGGACCCCAGGTGGCATGAGCACACTATGTGTATCCGTCACATTCCATGTACTTCTACATGGATTTGGAGCCATGTACCTCAAGGGATATGTCCTAGTGGCAGAGTGGGACCACACAACACGTGGGACCACTCACACACCATATACCCCTTGTCTCATTTTAAGGAAACTTCAATATTCCATATCTCCTTCATTTTAACTTGGATTTTGGCTTGTGAGTAGCCCATCCAGAGTGGTTTTCCATATAGAATATGATAGTTCCTTAGGTTGTGGATTTTGGGATACAATGTGAAATGTTTTGATCATTATTCTTGGTTAGGAGACTCTAAAATATTCCAGTGATCATACACAATCTCTATAGACTCTTAGAGTGGAACTCTCTAGCTAGGCTGGGAATGGGTCCTATACAAACTTATAGAGTGAAACCCTTATGCTGGGAAGGGTATGATTCCTCTACCGATCTCGGAGTGAATCCCCCAAAATAGGATATGCATGGGTACTTGATGACTATAGTGGAACCCTCTTATTGGTACAAGGAATTAATCTTCTTTAGACCTTCCAAGTGGAACCCTCCATCTAGGTTGGGCATAGGTCCTCGAAAACTCCAGAGTGGAACCCTCCAGCTAGTCTAGGAATGGGTCCTTAATGACTTCTAAAATAGAACCCACCTACTGGGCAGGGAATGGGTCCTCTACCAAATTCCAAGTGGAACACTCCATCTAGTAAGGGAATGGTTCCTAGATGAATAGAGTGGAACTCTCTTGTTGGAAAGGGAGAGGGTCCTCTATAGGATTCTAGTGTAGAGCCCTACTGTTAGCATAATGCATGGGTCATCTACATCCTTTTAGAGTGGAACCCTCAAACTAGATTGGGCATGGGTTATCTACCATTGGGTTAAACCCTATTTTTGACCTATAGAATGGGTCTTATACCAATAGATTTTATCCCCTTAATTTTTCAACATAATTAAGAGGTGTGTTTTGACTTGTACGATTACTTATGGGAAGACACATGAGATTCTAGGAATCGTTGATGGACTATTATAACTATTGGAGATTCTTCTTCTTTGGATGAGTTTTTGGATAGATATCCCCTTTATCTCTCATTTGGAATTATTTTATTGAGCACATATATATACACATCCTCATCCATACCTTCAGATTTGGTTACTCTACTTCCATGGGTTGAAAAGATGCATGGGGTATTCCACATGCTTTCTGTGTTTTTCTTTTTATGGTTTGATGAGTCTAATATCCTTATATATGTAGAAAAGTCTCAACACATAGTTCATCTACACACTATTTTGAGCCCATTATGTTTGGATGACGTTACTTTCTCTCTAGGTTTGGGATAAGTTGTTCTCTTTCACTCCATTTAGAATTTTGTTTTCCATCTATAGTATTTCAATTTCTATGGTATATCTTACTAATCCCCATTCATATTTCAGGTAATCCTAATAGGTATGTATATACTCACCCCTACATGGGAAATTCTTGCATGTGTTGTGTCTTATACAAACAAAAGTTTGGTCTAAAATGAATTTAGATGAGATTTGGGATACCTGGTACTTTGGACAATGTATGATGGTCACAACATGGAGATTAAGAGATAGGCTCTCTCAACATTTTACTTTATAGTTTTTTCATGTTTGGACATCTTTCTGGTTGGCCAGGTATTTCTCCCCTTTAATTTTATATTTACACTACTGTACACTTGTAATATGTAGAGATTTTTTAGGCATAGTTGTTCGCCTAATTTTTTTCATCTTTTATTATTCTTACTCTGCACTTTTTCATTGAGTTATATATGTGTGTGTATATAGGTACTTAGGAGAATGATTCCCTATATTAGTTATGCATTCAGTGGTGGTCACTACCCCCTAACCTATGGAGGTGGGCTTGGAGTATTTTCGGCTCGAGCCTCATTTAGGGGAAGGTCATGAAAGAGTGTTGAATCTATTTTACCAGTATTGGAAGGAGTAGGTGAGGCTTTTGTTATGGTGTATGGTGGTTTATTTTGATGCATTTTATGGTTGGAATGGGATATATTACTGGATAATTTTTCAATGGTTGATGAATGGTTGCGTAGATATTTTATAGTTACTCAGTAGAAATGGAATATGATCGTACATGGTAAATTTTGTAAGGGGTATGGGTTTTAACTGAATGAACCAGGCTTGTAAATGAATTTATTAAACATAAAATTAGTTGATAATGGTTGTAAAAAACATGGGTGTGACACCCCAAAAATATAAAAACCCTAGAAAGATAAAGGGTTAAAAGGATAAATGTTACTACCCATGTCAAGAACACACACCTCTATATTTGGGAACTTACCTGATTAGAACTCTACATCAAATCACTCTTAGCTTAAAGCAGTGATCATGATAGGTGACTTCCTGGGATGTTTCCATGGGTGTGTGTGTTGGAGGAAAAAGCACAATGAAAGAACACATGTTAGGCAATGGGGATAGTCATTAGTTTGATGACCTATTAAAGAACATAAGTGGGACCTAGGTAGGATACCATGTGTCTATTAGGAAACTGGTGGTTCCTGGTGGGCTAGGATCTGACCACCATGTTATGGTGGGGTGTCTGTGCTGTCAGTGAGGCTTGTTTTTTTAACCTTGGTATCATAGGAGGAACCTAATAAATATTATTGTGGAACTTCCTAGGTTGAGAGTTAGGGCCCATGACAAGGATGTTCTTCTCTTGGGGGTGGGAGTGGGGTGAATTTAACACCCTAGGAAGATAACATGTTATAATGTATAAATGTTACTACCCATGTAAACAAGGTACATCTTTTTTTGGATGAAACTTGACTAATACCCCAAAGTTAAGTGTTCTTGTCCTAGAGTAGTGATCAGGATGGGTAAAATAATGGAAATTTTTCCAGGGCATGGGTGAGAGGGGTAAAAGAATAATGAAATAAAATTTATTGAACTATGGGGATAGTCATTATTCTAATGATTTTTTCAGAAATGTGGGTCGACCCCAAGTATGAGACCATGTGACTATGGAGAAACTGGTGGGGCCTCATGGGCCATGACCCAATAACCTTATTAAGATATGGTGTTTGTACTGTCAGTAAAGCCTAGTTTTTACAAAGGGTAATAGATGTGGATGATTTTTCATTAGATATAGAATTTAATGGAATAATGAATATAATATAGTTGGTAAATATAAAAGGAAAAATTCATATTTCATTTAGTTCATATGAAAAAATGGGCATTGTTGTTCCTTTTTTGTATGGGAAAGTAAGGCTAGCTTGTGGTATTGAAAGTGGCAATGGTGGTACTATGCGACAATTGTGGAATAATAGTTATGGTGATGTGGTAGTTATGTTTTGGTTTTAAACCCTAAGAAAGTGTTTTTAGGGAATATGTGATGTATTTTTTGGTGATTTCTATACACACGCCACTAGATTCAGAAAAACTTAATAACTCCAAATTTTTTTGGGTTCGTGGTGTTTTCTCTAATATCCATGTTTTCAAGGGATTTTATGGCTATGTATTACCTCTTACACATTATCTATTCTAGATGTTTCATGAGTTGAAATGGATACATGTTATTATGAGTATACAAATGTGTATTATTTGGTGTACTAGTAGTCCTTGTGGGGAATTGAAATGATGATATTTGGCGGGGTTAGTCATTTTATGAGGAGGTAACAAGGTTGAAGTTATTCATGCTTTTGATACCCTACTATACTAGATATATGATAAAAAATGAGATGTGGTATGTAATGGTGAATATTTTTTGATGAGGATGATATGGGTGATGAATGTGGTGTTGATATGATATGAGATATAACATGCTACAACATAACAGTAGAAGGGATTGGGAGGAAATGATGTTTTTTGTTGGAGCATGAGAGTAACAAACACATGATTAAGTTGTGATGGGTACCATTTTTTCTATATTATTTGATATTATTTTTTATACATTGGTGAAATATTTTGAGACAATGAATTGGTCCCTTTATGGTTCTTATCGGTTCAACATTTTATTCATTACATCATTAATATGATTATTCTATATTTTAAAGAGATGTATCGAGAATGATCTTACTAAGTATATTTATATTCTTACCCTTATATATTTAATTTTCTTCCATGTTTCTTGAGTGAGTTTGGAGATTGATTTGGGCCTTACTCGCTTTGATATTTGAGTTATGGTTGGTGTTGTTTCCTAGGAGTTTTACTTTTGGTACTTTATTTTAGAGAATTGTATTTTTCTACCATTTAAATACATTGTGTTTACTATGGAATATTGGTTTATTTTTGATATGGTGTTATTCAGTGGATTTATTATTATGTTCCTAGGGTATATGAGGAAAATTTTTCCCTTTTGGATGTTTTATACCCTTGGTGATAGTCTCCATCCTGGGGCCTATAGGTGGTAGGCCACAGGTGCCACTATCTTATTTATTACGTGTTAGGGAGAGATTTGTAGTAGGGTTAGGTTGTAACAAGGTATGTCATTAGACCACCACTTTGGTGATATTCATCAAGCATAGAATTAAGGCATTAGTCAGAGATCATTAGTTTAAGGTACACATAAAAAATATTCATCATTTTATATGCACATGATTTCGGGTTTCATGTATATGAACTATAGTTTATGATTTCTTAATAAATTTTTTGATATAGTTTAAGAGTTAAACTACCCATAGAAACCTAACACTATATACTTTTAATAAATCATATATAATTATAAAATCAATTTTTTCAAGGTATCATGTAACCACTAGACATGGAGTCTATCAATTTCAAGTATGGGTATTCAAATATTCTTGAATCTTGGAGTAATTAATGAAGAGGATAAATGGAAAAATCTTATATCATTATTTCAAATATACAAGTAAATCATATACAATTACCCTAAATATATTATCAAATCACATGTCACTTAACAAGGTATGAAATTATACTTCATCATTCTTTCTAAATCATGGTCCTAGATTATGTACCCTTTAAAAAAGATGAAAAATATTATCTTGATTTATAAAAACCCTTAACACAATAAAAAACAAACCAAAAACCCCCTAGTTAGATCAACCTCTAGGCTGGTCCAATTATGGTTTCAAATAATAATGGTTCACATACGAGAGTAATTATTGACCTTGGGTAATGAGTATTACTATGAAACATACACTTCAAATGTACCAATGACATTGTGTATAACACTACACATGGTATACTCAAATTGGTCATCCAAAACACTGAACTTGTTTTGTTCCACTTGAGTATGATTTAATTATTTATATAGGTCCATACTCACACTGATCTAAACATATTTTCACAACCCATGTCATACTATAATGACCGTAGAAAATAGAAAACTCAAAGTCATAATTCTAAGGGGTTAATTATTATTATTCATTCATGATATTTATAGAAAAATATAAATATTGATACGTAGAAATTACTTTATATAACATGGTAATTTTTTATTTTTTTGAAATATTTTAAGAAAATACCAAAAAATCCATACACATAAGCATCAATACCACCGTATCTAATGCATAAAACATTAATGATCTTATGTCTATTGTATTAGATTTTTTTAATCATGTTACACCATATTTAGTACTCATGAAATTAGTTATACAAAACTTGAAATATATTTATGTATTAATATGATAAGATCCTTCCAATATAAAATTTTAATGGAAAAATATCTCAAAAGTTAAAAATATTTGGTTAATTATGAGATTAAGATTCATAATGTTTGTGTTCATCACTTAAAAATGTTATTCAAATATTTTTACTTTATAATATGATATGAATCAAACCCATAAGAAACCCTCCTGAGTTAGAAACTAGATCAATAGTGACCCCATAATCCTATCTATAGTAATCCATAATATGTATTATTTTTTCATTATCACGAACCAACCCACGTTGACCCTGAACTGGTCACTCAAGCAGGTCCACGACATGGCCCGGGGGGCGTTCTCGATTACCACAGGCTGGAAACCAGTTCCAGGAATCGTAATTAAAATGATGGGAATGATTTGTACCATAAAAGATAAATAGATAAACAAGAATAAATGGAACAATAAAATTTAACTCAATCAGCGCAACAAGAAAATAAATAGAATACCTCAAAATATCTCCATGTGACCATCCATGTAACCTCCAAACCAAAATCGGACTTGCTCCAACAATGAGAAACAAAACTGAAGAGAAACCTAATCAATGGAATCCTACAACAGAAATGATAAAGTAGGCATGTCCATTTAAAATGTTCAGTAGGGATTCAGAGTAAACCACTAAATCCAAGTCCTTCCTTTCCTGAAACAATCCATTAATTCATGTTTGAAATAAAAATAATGAACTAGGTTTTTCACATTTGAAAATAAGCAACATGTTTTTTCCATTTAAAAACCCAACACACGCTACATGCCATTATCCAAATTCATTTTTCATTTTATAAAAAAATCCAAAACAGAATATACCAATGCTGTGCTAGAGTAAAATGAGTAAGAGTGAAAGCTGAAAATAAAATAGTGCACGGAAAGTAAACAAGACTAGGGCACCGAAAGTAAAAAAGAAGTGAAAATAATCCCGTAATCATAGGTGATAGTAAACATCCCTAGAATACCCTTGGATGTACTCAGTTTTGGAACCACCCACTGAAATATGGTGAAGCTCCTATGTCTATAACCAATTGGATTCCCAAACTGACCAATCCAGTGGCAAAGCCCGCCTGGACTAACAACAAATCTTGAGGGTACCAACCCGTCTAATCGAGGATGGTCGAAAACCATCACTTGATCTATAAAAGACGCCCATTACCCCATGGTTGTTACAATAATACTGTGTAACTAGGAGGCCCTCGTACACGTGACTCATCTCACTGCACTTGCCTTCCCCAAACACGAACACTTCATACGATAACCCATAAGGGATATCCCCCCTATAGTGGTGCCCCATTATATATATACATACATATACATATATATATATACATACATATACATAAATACACACACACACACACACACATATATATATATATATATATATATATACATAACATATCATCAAAGGTGCCAACTGGGCCTTCAATCCATGAAGTCATTAAAACCATTTGATACCTTTTTCAAAATACAGAAGTTGTTATATAGGCATATAGTAATCAAAACATCGTTATATCAAAGAGTCAACACAAACATTAAATTAAAGCTGAAAGTTCCAAACGAGCCCTCATGATACACCCATGTCGAAATCATTATTCTGAAAAAATTTAAAGTTCCAACCAAGTACACACAATTTCCAAAGACAAACCATTCTAAAAGTCAACACAACTTCCCCCAGGAATTGGAAGAGCCAAATGGGCCTTTAAGTTTCCATGTCCAAAAACACCACCAAAAAAATTACACAATTACAACTTTTATATTTTCGAAATCCAAATTGGCACACCCTTGAGATCACACTTCAAACCTTTTACAAAATCCACACAAAGGACTGAATCTTACTTAGGAAATGAAAACCATTTAGAAAACCAAGGTTTTAAGGAAACACTAGTTTAAAGATGTTAGTGTCACTTGAGGCACATCTATGGGTGCACCAAGTGAACCCATGGATTTTCCAACATCCAATGACCCACCTGCATATCAAGAAAACAACCAACACTATTCCTACAAAAATACCACTTCGAAACTAAAACCAAGTGCTCATCTTTATTTGAAAAGAACTCACACCACCACATTAAAAACGAAAGATTCCCCTTTTTATTTTAACACCGTAACACAATTATCATGATATAAAAATACCAATATTATAAACCAACCCACGTTTAAAAATAACCAATGTTGACACACAATATAATCAAGGCTAAACATTACATAAAAACCCTCAATTCCACTTTGAAAACTATGTATTTTATCACATGTGTCAAGTGCTCATAAACATTATCATATTCAAATATTTACCTTCAAAGTATATATATTTTATTATAAAATTGTATTAACATAAAAAGAAACACCCCAAAAAAATATCCATAAACAATATCAAAACAAGATTTGGCACATAATCAAATAACTACAGACTCGAACCAGGAAATGACTCAAAATATGCTTTTGACTAATTATAAAAATTTTAAAACACTATAGTAGGAAAATTATGGGTATATCAAAGATATGAATCATAGAAAATAAAATTATCAAAACACCCAAGCATTAATTAGACAGCGGAAAGGAAAACCATGGAGTTACATACCTCAAAACAAGATCAGACACGATAGAACCTCAACGGAAGGAGGAACGACGCGTCGTGAACTAAACACACAACCTAAACCATGATCAAAATGCCAAAACATGACCCCAACGAGTTATGATTTATCCATAATAGATAAAAACACCAAATATTATTGAAAAACATACCCCGAGTGAGGTCGGAGTAGGATGGTCGGACTGGGGGAGAGGGAGGCTGGGGCTTTAGGTGCAAGTAGGAGGGTGCGAGGTCCCGATGGGAAGAGGGGATGCTGGGAAGCGGCTGGAGGGTAGTGGTCCGGAGGGAGACCGACTATATGAAGGTGGCCAAAGGCCAGAGCAGGAGGCTAGCCGGGGTGCTGAGGGGGCGCCGGACCACGACAGGTTGGTTGCATGGGAGGACTGAGCGGGGTGTGAGGCGAGGGAGGAGGCGGTGCAATGCAGTTGGGTTTCTAGTCAAGCCGAAGGGGGAGAGCAGGGATGCGGGTCGACATAAAGATGTTGGGAGCGAGTGGCGAGGTTGGGTGTTGGGGGGGGGGGGGTCGCGACGACGAGAGCGCAGAGCGACAGGGGCTGGGCATGGCTCAGGTGGAGGGGAATCGGGAGGGGTGGCATTCGCTGGAGCAGGCGGAAGGAGGAGCTGCAGGAGCAGCTTGCATAGGAGAATGCCGAAACGGTGGGGGGGGGGAGTGCACCGTGGGTAGAATTATGGTTAGGGGGTTTCATTTAAAGTTATACTAATAATAAAACTAGAAATAAATAATAATAATTATAATAATAGCCATAATAATAATAATAATAATAATAATAACAATAATAATAATAATAATAATAATAATAATAATAATAACGTTGAGAAATTGCACGACTCTAGGGACGATTGCGCGACTACCGCCAACCGCGCGGTGACCGCGCTAGGGTCCGAAACCAAGTAAAAATATTAAAAGATGTTGATTTTAATCTGGGTCCCTGCCTAGACCTTGGCACAAGGACCAAGAGACAATAATTAATAAAATAAAAATTAGTTTAAAAAAGGGGGGTGTGACAATTCTCCCCACCACAGAAACTTTCTGCGCCCAGAAAGTCACCTGACCAAACAATAGAAAAAACAAGAGTCCATGCCCGAATGAAACTAAAGGGAGACACATCACATGAGAATGGGAGTACACGAGAGGGTTCTCCCCACCACAATAATTCAACTGATGTATAAATTTAACACTCAAATATACCACCCCGAGAGGGGGGGGGGTGGCGACGTAGGAACTCCCAACAGATCTAAACTATCTTTTATAGCACGAGCAGACAATGCCTCTCAGAATAATTTTATACAAGTAGTACACCTGAGAATAACTACAATCATTGACTCCTTCATAGTCACGTGTATCCCCAAACAAACACCGTTAAACAAAGATCAACCCATACCAAGGCTAGACACATCTTTAAGAAAAATGCACGATTCAGAAAACCATAATCTGACAAAAAACAGTTGGATTACAAAAAAACATGTCTATTATAATTTCATGATGAAATAATGAACTTACAACAATGTCAAAACTTTAACATTACAAAAACGAAAATGAAAATTCTTTAAATGTTCTACTACCAACATGGAACACAAGACTCGGAACAAGGGTTCACACCCCTGGAAACTCTTGACTGAGTGCGAAATTCACCCCAAGGCCTGTGGCTGGGGCTCTGATGGCTGATGCACCTCCTACCTCACAGTCAGGCACTGAAATTCCTCTAGTCATAGCATCTTCATTAGGCGAATCTTACATCAAATATTCTCTAGTTGACCTAGGCACCCGCAACGATGACACTTCTTTGGAGGGATGTGACATGACGACTTCACATGCCCGAACCGGCCACACTGGTGGCACACCTCTGAATAGTCCGACGAACTATAAGCCAAAATCATAATAGAGGACTCTTTTGAAACAAGTTACTCTAGAACATCCTGCTCGCCAAATGGATAACCTTCATGAGTAACTAGATATGCTGGGTTGCCATGAACCTGCACTTTGGAGACCAGTTCAGCTAAGAATGCCTCATCCACCAACTTCCCGAAATGATGGTCTTTAGAAAGGAGGATATTCTTCATGATCTTTGGGAAAAGACCCCCAATGAAGAGACAAGTCTTCATAAAATCCTATGACGCTACCTCTAGAGAAAAGGAAAAAAGCTTCTTGAGATGGTAAACATATTCCTTCACCATCCGAAGGCCTTGTTGAATACGCATGAGCTCTTCCTTTTTCTCTATTTTCACCTCTTCAGGTATAAACCATCAGAAAAAGAAAGATTTAAAGATTTCCCACATCATCTCAACTTGTAGTGATGATGGGGCGACCAAATCCCATTCGTCCAGAGTTGGACATTCAAAAAAACCCAAAACACCACACACTCTGATAGCTTCGAGAGTTCCCAATACCCTGAAGACATGATCAACCCCTTCAATCCATTCTGCTGCTTCTAATGAACCCTTATCACCGTGAAGGATAGACAATGTCTGAGAAGGACCAAAAACTAGGCATGACGTATCCGAAACCTTGGGGACCTTTCCGGGCAGCATTTTCTAAACAACATATAAAACACAGAACTAAAACCAATATCATGCCAAAGTAACATCATTGGAAGCACCATCATCTGAAAACAATCAGCTCAAAGAAGAACAAACAAATGCAAACACAACCCAAAATTTATTCCTTAAAACCCCCTTTTTATTTTATATTTCAAAACCACCTTCTTTGAAGGACATTTTCCAAATACCAAATCCACTTTTCAAACCAATTTCAATTTCCAAAAATCATTTTCCCTTTATGAAAATCGCTTTAGAAAAACAAGTTCAAGCCCTTAATTACAAGTGCACGCCCCAGTAATCCCATTAACCATTGCACATGTATTCATCCACTTTCATCCTTACACACCAACACACACTTCTCATGTATTCCCTAACATGTGAAAATGTTCATAAATTGTACCTGAGGTTGATCCCAAACCATATCCTTACTAGTTCCAAGCAACCACAAGATTTTTAAACCAAAAAGATTCATTTTTCAAAATCCCTTTCACAAATTTAAAGTCATTTAAAAGAAATAATTCTCACTTAAAAAACCCTTTTTTCATTTTTAAAAGTGCACTTACACCAATAAAAACCATGAAGACACTCAACTTGCATCAAATTACCAAAGTGAGTGACTAGTAGTCAAGCTTAACATGGAGACATGGTAGTGGTCCATTCCCCAAGTAAGCACCAAAAACTAGGAGGAAAATAAACCGTGTACTCAGACTCCACATGTGTCACTAATCCATGTGAAATCATGATGTGACATCAGCTTTCCTCTGTTTCCATCCCTCAATCAAAAGAAAATAAGAATGAAACAATGAATCAATTCCCAGACTACCCCAGGCGACTCAAGGTTCAAAACGAGAGAGGTTTCATGACGCCCTTCCTGTACCTACCTCTCAAGTCCCGACAATCCTAATATCTGTCTACCAGACAACCCAAATAATAAGAACCTGCCTCTGATACCATTTTTTCATGAACCAACCCAGGTCGACCCTGAATCGGTCACCCGAGCCGGTCTGCGACATGGCCCGAGGGGCGTTCCCGATCCCCATAGGCAGGCAACCAGTGGCGGGCATCAAAATTAAAATGCTGGGAATGATTTGGACCATAAAAGATAAATAGATAAACAAGAATAAATAGAATAATAAAACGGAACATGATAATAACAATAAGAAAATAAATAGAACACCTCAACATAACTCAATGTGACCATCTGGGTCACCTCCCAACCAAAAGCTGACCTTGTTCTAACAGTGAGCAACTAAACTGATAGAAACCTGATCAAAGGAAACCTACAACTGAAATGATAAAGTATATTTGAGAATTTAAAATGCTTAGTAGGGATTCCAAGAGTAATCCACTGAATCCAAGTCCTTCCATTCCCGAAACAATTCACTAATGCAAGTTTGAAATACAATTATAAAAGTAGGTTTCTCACATTTGAAAATATGCAACACGTTTTTCTTATTTAAAAACCCAACACATGATACATTCCATTTTACAAAAGCATTTGTCATTTTATAAATAAAATCCAAAACAGAATATACCAATGCTGTGCTATAGTAAAACGAGTTAGAGTGAAAGATGAAAATAAACTAGTGCACAGAAAGTAAACAAGACCAGTGCATAGAAAGTAAACAAGCAATGAAAATAATCCAGTAACCATGGGTGATCCTAAACATACCTATAAGACCCCTGGATGTACTCGGTTTTAGAACCAGAAGTTGGCATATGGTGAAACTCCTAAGTCTATAAGCAACTGGCCGCCCTAACTAACCAATCTAGGGGAAAATCCCACCTGGACAAACAAAAAATCAAGGGGGTACCAACCCTTCTAATCAGGGTTGGTCAATATCCATCACCCGATCTCTAAAAGATTCACATGACCCCATGGTGGTTACAATAATACTGTGTAAGTAGTAGGCCCTCACATGTGTGACTCATCTCACCGCACTTGCCTAACCCAAACACAGACACTCCATACGATAACCCATAAGGGATATCCCCCCTATAGCGGTGCTCCAGTATATACATACACACACACACACACACACACACACACACAAACACACACAAACACAGATATATATATATAACATATCATCAAAGGTGCCAACCGGGCCTTCATGCCATGAAATCATTAAAACCATTTGATACCTTTTTCAAAATACTAAAGTTGTTATATGGGCATACAGTAATCAAAACGTCATCATTTCAAAAAGTAAACACAAAAATTAAATTAAATATGAAAGTGCTAAATGGGACGTAATGACACAACCATATCGAAATCATTATTCTAAAAACATTTAAAGTTCCAACTAGGCACACACAATTTCCAAACATAGACCATTCTAAAAGTTAACACAACTCCACACATGAATTGGAAGAGCCAAATGAGCCTTTAAGTTTTCATGTCCAAAAACACTACCCAAAACATTACAAAAATAAAAATTTTATATTTTCAAAAGCCAAATGACAAATCCTTTAGATCACACTTCAAACCTTTCACAAAATCCACTCAAAGGAGCGAATATTACTTAGGAATCAAAAACCATTTAGAAAACCAATGTTTTAAGGAAACACTTGTTTAAAGGTGTCATTTTCACTTGAAGGCACATCCATGGGTGTAACGAGTGCACCCATGGATGTGACAACATCCAATGGAACACCTGAATTTCAAGAAAACAACCAACACTATTCCTACAAAACTACCACTTTGAAACTAAAACCAACCGCTCAATTTATTTGAAAAGAACTCACACTACCACATTAAAAACCAAAGAGCCCCCTTTTTATTTTAACACCTTAACACAATTAGAATGTTATACCAATACCAAAATTATAAACCAAACCATGTTTACAAATAACCAATGTTGACACACAACATAATCAAGGCTAAACATTTCATAAAAAGCCTCAATTCTACTTTCAACACTACAGTATTTTATCACATGCGTCAAGTGCACATAAACATTATCATAATTAAATATTCACCTTCAAAGTATATATTTTTTCTTATAAAACTGTAATAACTTAAAAAGAAATTCCCCCAAAAAATATCCGTAAACAATATCAAAATAGGATTTGGCACATAATCAAATAACTATAGACTCAAACCATGAATTGACTCAAAACATGCTTTTGACTAATTCTAAAAATTTAAAAACACAATAGAAGGAAAATTACGTGTATATAAAAGCTGAGAATCACATAAAGTAAAATTATAAACACCCAAGTATCAATTATACCGTGGAAAGGAAAACTGGGGAATTACCTACCTCAAACCAAGAGTTGACATGATAGAACCTCAATGGAAGGAGGAATGACGCCCCGCGAACCAAAAACAAAACCTAAACCATGATCAAAACACGCAAACATGACCCCAAAGAGTTAGAGTTTATCTGAAATAGAAAAAATACCAAAGATGAATGAAAAAAATACACTTGGTGAGGTCGGAGTAGGTTGGCCGGATTGGGGAGAAGGCGGCTGGGGCTTCGGGTGCGAGCAGGAGGGTACGGGGTCCCGACATGCAGAGGGGAGGCTGGGAGGTGGTCGAAGGGAAGTGGTCCTGAGGGAGCATGGATATCCGCGGGTAGTCGGAGGCTAGAGTAGAAGGCTGGCCGAGGTACTGAGGGGGAACCAAACCATGGCATGCATGATGCATGGGAGGACGGAGCGGGGTGTGAGGTGAGGGAGGCGGCGGCGTAAGGTGGATGGGTTGTTGGTCCAGCCAGAGGGGGCGAAAAGGGAGGTGGGTTGGTGTAGGGAGGCTAGGAGCGAGGGGTGAGGTCGGGTGTTGAGGAGGGGGGGGGGGGGGTCGCGACGGTGAGAGCATGGAGCGGAAGGGGCTGGGCACGACGTAGGTGGAGGGGAAACAGGAGGGGCGACGTTTGTTGGAGCCGGTGCAAGGAGGAGCGGCTCACGCAGGAGAAGGCTGAAACGTGGGGGGGGGGGGGGTTCATTTTAAATAATAATAATAATAATAAAACCAGATATAAATAAATAATAATAATAATAATATCCATAATAATAATAATAATAATAACCAATAAAAATAATAATAAAAATAATAATATATAGAATAATGATAAAATAATAATAATAACCTTGAGCAATTGCACGATAGTATGGCTAGTTGCGTGACTACCTCCAACCGTGTAGTGACCACACACGGGTCCGAAACCAAGTAAAAATATTAAACGATGTAGATTTTAATCTGGGCCCCTGCCCGGACCATGACGCGAGGACCCAGAGCCTTGAATTAATAAAATAAAAATTAGTTAAAAAAGGCGGGTGTGACATCCACAATAGATGAAACTCATTCTCTTTAGTTTCCCATTCTTCTTATATTTCTGAGGAATTCTTTCTTTAACTATTTTATTATTTCCCAAAGTTGAATCATATTTATCTATCTTCTATGGTCTCTTATTATTATTATTTTTGGATCATATTTGGATAATTATAGCCAACATGCTTATCCAATGTGACCACTCTTATTGAATATACCATAAAGAATCTCTAAGATTCCATATTTTTTAGAGATGGACACACTTTTCTCTCTTCTCCATGTACTTTTCGTTACGTGTTTTTCAACCCCTTTTATTTAAGATTTCTTTGTTCCCCATGGGTTAAAATATTATTCCAAAAATCAAGATACTTATGAACAGACATTTAACAACACAAGTAGAATCTAAAAAACCTTTTTTATATATTAGAAAATATATGGAAATATTTTGTTTTCTATTATTTTTATGTCACTTTTTAATTTAGTTGGACTTATTTTTAGGAAAAACTTCTTATTCACCTTATAAAATCCACAAAAAATGCATTCTTAGGTTTTTAACCAATTATCATAACCCATTGTTTCTATATTTTTTATTGTATTCAGAACTATTTAGGAAAACAATAATAATTAAAATTAGGGTTTTTAGATCAATGATTACATTTTTCTTATATATTATATTATATTTGACAGTGTATAATCCCAAGATCTTTTTACTACAGAATAGAGATATTTTAGTACAATGATCCACTTGGTAAATATTTATAGAAATAACTATTTTTTATCTTATTGTAAAGACTTATCTTGTGTCACTTTTAGATTTTCATGTTTAATCTTCAATTCAAGACTCTTCATACTAGGGATATTTTTTCTATTCTCTACAAAATTAAAACTGTCTTCTCATGCCTTTATAATCTTCTCAACATGATCTTCATGCATTTGATTCTTTTATTTTAAGAAAATATTAAACTCTTTAATCTTTTTGGATTTGATATCCTTTTGAGAATCCTTCACAAAAATTACATATTCTAATGCATGGATATTCTCTTTAATATTTTTATAGAATTATTACCTCCCATGGTCTATACAGAGCCTCTAATTCTCAAATATGAAATACCTTTCTTCAAGATCTAAATTCATAGAATTTAAGGCTCCCACCTGTTTATAAATCTTTATACACATCCACACCTTTTGTTCTAAAGTATTCTCCCAAATTTTTGATCCCTCATCAATCTAGGTGTTATCCTATTTTATTCTTATAAAATATCCACAAATAAAAGTGAATATTTATTTTGTAAAGTTATATATGATTTAATTTAAGGCACCAATTGATTCATATTGTGAATACTTAGAAATGTGATCTTCCCCAGTTATGGTTCAATCGTCAAGAGGATAGATTTTATAACAGAATTTAGTTACCTATTTATCAGTGTAATAGTTTAAAAATTTTAAGGTAGAACTGTTATCCATATCCTTAATAATGGATTCAACCACTAGATTTTATTCATCCACGTCAGATCTTTCTTTATCAGGATTACTAAATGGGGACACTGATTTCTCTACCTATTTATATAAGAGGGATGCCTTCTCATAATATGATTCTTTAATAGAAAATTTACCAAAAATATAATAGACTTAACTCTAATTTTATTACCATTACTTAACTGGAATTAATTACTCTCTTCTTTCTTTTATGTATAATTTCAGAAATTATTTGTTCCTCTTTTATTCATATTCATTAATGTCTTGGTAGATATATCTTCTATGGTATCATTGATGGGGAATTTAGAGTATTTTTTAAAATTTCACTTCATAGATCCATTGGGAGAGAAATAAAAAAATTAAAATATTTATATTATTAATAATATAATTTGATGTGAAACTATAACTTGGATACCAATTGTTATAATCTCTTGAGATATATCCTATAATGAACTTGCCTAGTCTGTCACCTGAACCGTCACACACTGTTACTCACCATTGACATAAGGGGCATCCTCGACCACTCTTGGGTTAACAACAAGAAAAATATGAAAAAAAGAAATCATTAGGAATGATTTTTACTAAATAAATAATATTTAAGTATCAGTGAAATTTTATTAAAATTCTTTCAAGTCCCACCCTTAATTCGTATGTCTATTAAAAATATGACAAGTAATTTAAAATAAATTGAAATAATTTCAATAAAAAAAATATAGTAGATATAAAAATAAATCCATTTACTAACTTCTTACTCCCTCACATGAAACAAACCCTGTTTGATCCTTCATAACTGAACATATATAATGCCCCACCCCTAAATTAAATAGAATGTAGAAAATGGATGATTTGAAAAAACTAATAAAAAATAAAAAAATAAACATTGATATTCCTAATCAAAATATTCCACATAACTCAAGGTTATGCTATATCAAAACTTGTATCCCATTATATGACTAGACGCCCAAAACTACAAAGCCACTTGGTCTAATAAGACTGAGTGGTGTCAGTAGGGTGTGAGATCTACCATAATAGGTAATTACCAAAGGGTTGATTCTTTTCTTTTTCAAAAGAAACCAAATAACCTATTTTGAAATACAATTTAAAAAAATAGATTTTATAAGTGAACAAATGAAAGCAAAACATTATGATCAACATTTTTATGAAACTTTTTTTCTATATATATGAAAACATCTACTTGAAAATCATTTCCTTAACTTAATCCTATTTTATTAAAAAAAAATTTGAAATCCATTTCTACCATAAACCAATACATTTAAAAAAACCCCTTTGAAATTCACATTTTTATCTAACTTTTAAAATTACACTAAGAGGTAAAACCAAACATAATAAATGGAAGGAAATCAGAATAAATGAATAAATAAAGGTTGAATAAAAAAATAAAGTACATATGAATTAAGAAATTAAAATAAACAAGGCCTGTAAACCATAACCCTAACATAAACCATATGGTGAGAGTGGGAGCCAAACAATATATTACACCATAAGTATAATTCATAGATCATGGGGAGGAGCGCTGAACTATAGGTTCTAAAGGTAACTAACTAGTTCACAGAACACTATCTAAAAATGTTCCCTAAACTAGCAATACAATATAGGCCTCTTGAGGACAAAAGAAAAAATCCATGGTTAGTACCACAACCAAGATAAGGTAACACTTTTCTGATTACCTACCTACCAAAGGTCTCCCATGATAAAAATAAAAAATAATTCACATAACAATCATTAATTCCATAAAGAATAACAAAAAAACATCATGAATAAAAATTAAGTCCATGCCTCCTTCAGAAAACCCTTTTTGAAAGCTCCCTCAAACATCAAAAAAAATTTCTCGAGGCTATTTCAAAAACATTTTGTAAGCTCAGACTTGTGTTTTAATAAAAAATAATAAATTTAGAAACACATCTTTAGAATTTTTTTGGAAAACTAAATTCAAAGATCATGTTTAAATTTAAAAGATTCTATTTTTTAATCATTATTAACATATGGAATTATATATATATATACATATTTACCAATAAATTTATATAAAAACATATTCTAATATGGATATGTAAATATATAGAAATATATAAAACTATACACATGGGTATGAAACGCTAAACATAATAGAACTATACACATGTGTAAAATATAATACCTCTTTAACTTTCACCTCAACTAATGAAGTTTCATGAATGATATCATATAATTTAAAAACACCAATTTCTTATTTGAAAATAACCATAGGTATTTTTTCAATAAAAAAATTATTCTTTGAGTAAAAATAAAAAATAGGGAAAAGTACCTAATAAAACATTTATAAAGAAATTAGAACCACTTAAATACCTTGAGTAACATGTTTTCCTAAATTCAATTGAACCTAAACAAAATAGATAATTTTAAGAACACAAAGTTAAAAAACCCAAGAACACAAGGAATATTAATGAAATTATTAAGTATGGAAACACCTACCTTAAAGGAAGTGGAAACCCATTTCATCAAGCTATAATATCTTACCTTCGATGATGGAATCCTAAACAAGGAAGGGGGTGAATCAAGGAACCAATCACACACTCATGAATCAAAACCCACAAAGAATAAAAACCCAAAACCAAACATAGGGTTCATGTTGGAAATGAAACAGTGAATGGAAAGAGAAAAATCATAGAGAGAGAGACAAGAGAAGAAGAAGAATGAAAACAAGATCATTCCATGCCCAAACTAATTTCATCAAAAATCACCTAGAAAAATTCCCATGAATCAAGGAGGAATTAAGGATGGGAGTGGATCAGGTCCCTTCGGTCATGCATCATGAGTGTAGAGATAGTTAGGGGTGAAGTATGAGTTAGGGTAAAAGGAAGGAGTTTTTTTTTAATTTTTCTTTTTTTAAATAATTTGGGTATAATGTGCGGTTGCAACACCATTTACCCAAACCATCCACAAACCATGAGAAATGCCTATGTCACATTGTAGAAATTATTTTCATGGTAATCACATGGTTTACAGTAACCATATTATAACTATGTTACTAAACATATATTTTAAATTTTTTAGAATTTGAAAAGGAACGATCATTAAACTCAAGAGAAAAAATAAATAAAAATTAATTAAGGAATTAAAAAATGTGTTGTCATAATTACACCCACTATAAAGTTTTATTCCCATTAAAAGCCATAAAAATCAAGGAGAATACCCCAATAATAATCTCAAATAGAAAATAAGAATAATCCATGACATGATGTTTGAGCTTGTTAGAAGCAACTTTAAACCTATACTCTAGAAGCATCTCCAAAATTATAAGAATATATAAAATCTTGATGGAACAAATAAAACCTAACTCGTAATGTGGAAATACCAAAATGGAGACCCACAGTGTGTCTTCCCACAATTTGAGAAATTCCTTGGGATGGTGGATCAAAAAATCAAGGGCATCACCAAAAGAGAAAGGTGACCAAAACTCTAACAAAAAACAACACCAAAAAAATTATTGAAAAAAATGCATTAAATATTTCTACAAAACTACAAGAACCACTCAAAAAATCACAAATAGAAACCAATTAAATGAAAAAACTGAAATATAATAAATAATCATCAATAGATGAAGGGATATAGGAAGATACACCTCAAAAGACTCACAAAACATTGATAAAACTCTAAATATTCCATAATGAGGACCATCAATCAACTCATCAACATCCTCCAACCAAGTACAAAGGGAAGCAATTATAATGCATGAATATAACGATTCAAAAAACATGGGTTTGAACCATGGGTCAAGAATAAAGAAGTTATAATATATGACTGCATAAATGAAACACTGATCATGGTGATCCCATAAAACCAAACGGAAACCAACCAGTGCATAATCTCAAATGGATCACATCCATCCATGTTACTTGAAGCACACACTCAAGGTTTCTCTCCATAATCAAGGAACCAAAATTAAACATCACCACAATTATAACTATTCTAAAAACTCCAAAAAAAACATGAAAACCCAAAATCACTAATCCACAAGAAATCACGTAGTAATTTTCCATGGAAATAAACCTTAAAAATGAATTACCATAGAAACATGATCAAATATACTCTCCAATTAGATGATCATCCAAATCCGGACAATGCTAGAGAATTTCCTAAGAGTCATACATTCAATTATAAGGATAAACACATGACCCAATCAATTATATTAAAAGAATCATGTAATCCCTTAAAATATAATATTCTAATTCAAAATTACTATTTTAAGGAAATCACTGAAGAACACCACTGAAAAGAGAAACAATATTAAAGAAACCAAAAGCCCCCTTTTAACCATTTACAAACCACGAACTTAAGTTTTGAAATCTAAATACCCAATAAAAAAACCTTTCTAAATCCCACACTTCATCATTTGAAAATGTTTCTAAATCCCAAAACACCGACTTCACTTTCAATTTATTTTGAAAACCTCTATAATAGTTTCAAAACTAGTTTTCATTAATCAAAACAAATTTGTTTCAATCCAAAAGGATAACCAACCCACCCATACAACATATACCTTTTATAAAAAACCTCTTTATTCAATTAAAACATGATTTTCACAATTTTAAATCAAACAAACTTTATGAAAAAAAATTAAAAACCATTTCAAAATGAATATTTCTATACTAAAAACATTGTATATTCCATTGAAAATAATTTTAAACTCATACATCCTATTAAAAAACATTGAAATTCATAGAATTTTTTTAAGTTTCCAAAAGTCTCTTTATGAATCATTAACCAAAATCCAATTGATCAATATCACACAACATAAGGACAATCCAATTAAGTATAGTGACCATGCATGAATTGGACACTAGTCTTGGTGGACCATGTACTAATCACACAACCATCATGGAGATTAACAGAGGACCATGTACATGGGATCCATATGGGTTACAAAGCTATGTGAGCTCATCATCATTATAGAAAAAATAGTATTTAGTGGAAATTGTTTTGGGTTTAATAATAATTTAAACAATCAATAAATTGTTTTTACCAGGTTTTCACAACCATGGTGAAAAGAAACATCACGAAAAAATTTACGGTGGTTTTCAAAAATCATATTGAAATGATTTACCGATGGTTCTTTTATAATATTTTTAAATATCTTCATCTTATTATTTATTCATATATTAATTATCTATTGTTTATTTATTATTTATTTATCCAACCATACATGAATATTTTAGGTATGCCATACATAAATTCAGTATACATATGTGTGTTGGGTGAGATTAGAACCCCTTAACTCTTGGTTATTTTGTAAGGAGTTTATCACTCCAGCACACTCTTCATGTGGTGAGTTAATATAATTTAATAAAATTATACATATACATAAACATATATATAAATACGTATATGTAAATAATAATATTAAAGAATAATAATAACGAATAATAAAACAACAACACATAGAAAATAAATATAAAATAAATAAATTATTATTTTAAACATTAAATAACAAACAAATTATTAATAAAGAAAAAAAATAAAAAAATAAAAAAATAAAAAAATAATAAAAAATAAAAAATAATGAATAATGAATAAAGAATAAAGAATAAAGAATAAAGAATAAAGAATAAAGAATAAAGAATAAAGAATAAATAATAAAGAATAAAGAATAAAGAATAAAGAATAAAGAATAAAGAATAAAGAATAAAGAATAAAGAATAAAGAATAAAGAATAAAGAATAAAGAATAAAGAATAAAGAATAAAGAATAAAGAATAAAGAATAAAGAATAAAGTATAAGTAAATAAATAATAAATAATAAAAAAAGAAAAAAGAAAAAATAATAAACAAAAAAATAAACCACAAATAATAAATGAGAGATAATAAATAATAAATAATAAACTATAAATAATAAAGAATAATAAATAAATAACAAACATTAAGTAATAAATAAATAATAAATAATGAATTAATAAAAAATAAATCATAAATAATAAAAAACAATGAATAAATAATAAATATGAAATCAATAGTAAATAAAAATTAACAAATAAAAAAAATTAAAAATTAAAAAAATTAAAATAAAAAATAAAAAATTTAATAAAAATAATAAATCAATATATAACTTGTATGTAATAAATAAATAGTAAATAATAAATTAATATATAAGAAATAAGAAATAAGAAATAATAAATAAGAAATATGAAATATGAAATAAGAAATAAGAAAGATGAAATAATGAGTAAATATAAATAGTAAATAGTAAATAAATATATATAATTACATATAATTTTTTTAAATACAATTATATATATCTTATAAAAATATAATAATAAAAATATAAATAAATTTTCATGTACAAGCAATAAGACACACACACCAACAAACAAAATACATAAAAATATATATACTGACATTATATATATAAATATACATAAATACACATAAATATAAATATATATATATAAATATATATAAATGTTGATTAATATGCATAAATACCTATGCATAGATTCCATTATATTTAAATTTTAAATAAATATTGATAAATATACATAAATTGTAAATATATATACATAAATGTATTGAAATATATATATATATAAGATACTAAATCACTAAGAGGAAAAACGACAATAATTGAAACACCATGAAATAAATATGAATATAAATTCCTGATATAAAATCATAGACTACTCAATATGAATATGAATATTCTCTTAATCAAATCTAAGATCACATCGAATGTAAACAAATCATGGTATTTGAATATAACTAAAATCTGATTTAGACTTCGATTAGCCACTGAATGAGGATAATATTCAATGTTAATATATACAATATTCATGTGATTTATTATTTATAAATACAATTTTAGTGCATTTTACACTTGGTGTAACACCCCAAGCTTCTACGGTACGCTTCTCTTTGAATAATGTGATAGCGTGTGTTGTACGCAACATCGAGTTCTAACACACCACAACTAATCAGACCAGCCATTATGAATAGTAATACCTAAATTTGGAAATTATATATATTTTATATTACAAAATGGACTTCATTTTTGGATTCGGAGTATCGAATTTATCCTAAGGTAAAATTTTGGTACATTCTGGATAACTTTAATATTTTTATGAATAGTGAAAAAAACATAAAAACAAATTTTTTAATCAAAATAATTTATAGTGATAAATTATAATATTGACTGGTTTTAAAGTATAATTAGAATATATTTTTACCATTTTATCCAATGGTGTTAATTATAATTAATTTCACTTTGAAATTGGAAATAAACAACTGTCAATCTTTTGATATATATTGTTACTTAAAAACATGTTTTTTGTTTTAACAACGGGAATTAATTTTAAATTAATTTCTGCCACTTCTGTGTTTTGAATTTGGAAAAATTCATTCCATATTTGGAATCAGGATGTTCATATTTTGTAAATAGGTAACTTTTATTTTTAGACATTTTGAATAATTACTTCAGTAAATATTTTATTTACCATGGTTAAGGGTAAATCCGGTAAATAAGGGTTAACAAATAATATTATAATAATACTAAATTACCCTAAAACGTGTCCTAACCTTATTGGTGGATACATTTCCGACCTTGGGAATCTTTGTGTCGATTTTGGGACACCATAGAGCAACTTGTAGGTGATAGGGACACTTTATTTTAATTAAGTTAAAATAAATAGAAAAATGAAAAAAGAATATATCTTTTAGAAAAACAATTTTTACAAAGGGTTATATATGTTTTATTTTCAACTATAAATATTAATTAGAAAGCTAAAAATATTTACTACATAATTATATTTTATTTATAATTTTTAGACATTAAATAAATTAATTTATTTATGACACAATGATGATGTAGTAATTACAATAATAGTGAAAAATTAAAATAATTGATATTATAAATACCCAAATAAATAAATTTGAGGCTTTTAATGAATTAAACTAATTTTCTGGGATAATATGACATATTAGGATTTATTTAATCGACCTTTTTCGAAGTAATCATTCTGTTAGGATTTTTACAAAAAATCAACTATTGAATAGTGTCAAAATTGACATAAAACAATGTTTAAAACAAATATTATATTATTAATTGATATTAAATTCTTAAAAATCTAAGGTTCATCCAAGAGACTTATATCGTGATATTTGTATCATTAATTTACCTCTTTAGGGTCTCTTTTATGTATATATGAAGTTTATTAAACATATAATATAAAAATACAAAGAGACATTGTAAAAGTGAAACTAAGTAACTAAGAGTTAATACTTAAAGATAAGGTTAATATAGTAACCCAAACCTATCTAAATTCTATTGGTTGAGTGGATTTCAACCCATACCCACCTTAACCTTTAAATAATCTACTTTTGAGCCATCAGAAACTGAATATGAATTTATTATAAAATAATATTTCTAGATTTTCCAAAGGTGACCCTCACCCCTCTTATAAAAGGGCACTCTCCCTTCTCATTAAATCACACCTTCAAAGCCTTTTGGTTCAGCCAACCTCTGCCCAAATACTATCTCAACTTCCCTCACTTCATCATGGAGGCCTTCCTTTAGTCAGAAAGCCAACTTATGGATCCCTTTTGATCAAATCAAAAGGAAGAACCCGAAGAAGAGGTAATGATTTCACCACCCTTTTTCAAGTTCCTTTATTCTTCCACTTCTTCTTTCTTTGTTATTACCATTATAAAATAATAAGTCCAGTATATTATATATACTGTGATGTTAATATAAAAATTTTAAAACCATATTTCAGTATTCTATCCATCCTTTGAATAACATGTCACCATACGTGCGTACGTACGGCTTACCGTCTCCACGTCGCGGTGTAATTGTTATTCAATAAATTATTATTTGGATGAGTATAATAATGATGTTTAATTCATGTAAATAATAAATATAACATGATAATGATTCTGTATATATGATATAACATCCAATTATATATTATTTTAATATCAATAGAATGATATTGTCGCTCGTGCGTACGTACGGACTACCGTCTCCACGAACGCGATGAGATTCATTCTCCATCATATCCATTCAAGTATAAATCTCATTTGATGATTAATAATAGTATATAAGGACTTGATATAATTCTGGATATGAATATGATACAACCTATCCATGACAAACATGTCTTACGTAACAAAACATATAAAAGAAAACGAGTAAGTTAACACCCGAAACAATGATAATACTAAGATATTATTAACAAATCAATGTTAAAAGATCATATATGATATCATATTGATGTATATGATTCTTGTATAATTTAATAACAATTATTTCACCATTATACAGGAGGTTAACCTACCCCAACCAAAGAAAAGTACAAGTTAAGGGTTTATTTCGCAATCTCTTCATTATCCGAGGTTGTTTATACGTAATAATCTACTGGGACTTCTTTATCATCCACGTCCATGTTTCTTAAAAATGTATTTCGAAACATTTTTACTATTTACTAGAATATATGTTAAAGTCATTTATAACCTTTTTTGACTTTTTATAAGAGGTTTATAAAGGAATCTTTCCGTCGTTTTCCAAACAAGGGGCTTTTTAACCTTTTCGACAAAATTAAGGTAAGAATGTTTTTTTTAACTTATATGGTGGGTGTGGCTATTTTTCATCGAAGATTCACTTAAAATATTATAAGAATATTTTCACAGAAAATGTTTTATTTTATAAATATATGACTCTTAAATTATTTCAAAATAGAAAGAGATATTTCTCTAAAAAGAGTTTTGATTTCATCTATGTCAACATCCTTTGATGGAATTTACACTTATTTGAAGTTGATTTATTATGATACAAAACTTCTATATTGTATTGAAGGTTTTGTGATATGTTTGACTGTGGATGTGTTATTTTTATACCATTCATGGTTTATGGATGAAGTATTTACATTTCATATGCTAGCTTTAATACGAATGTTTATGTTATGTTTAAACCTTTTCATATGGGAATGCATTGGACTTAAAATGTGACGGGTGGAGCCCGCTATAGCTCCACGATGCATTGGTAGGTCTCATGAGACAAACTAGTGTCTTGGCATAAGGCCTTGACAAAATCTTATTTGTAGTCTTGGCACGAGGCCTTGACTATGTGGTTATGATAGTCTGGCATTATGCATTCCATCATTATGAAAGTGGTTATTGATATTGCATGTTATTATTTGATTAGTAGAATATTCATGTGAATAAGTAAATGGAATTATTTCATTTTATTTTTTCCATACTATGTTGAAGTTCATGTTTAAAAAGATTTTGTTTTAGTTATACATTGACTTAAATGTTTATTCTTATTTATGAAAGTTTCTGCTATATTGTTATCCTTACTGGGCATTTGAGCTCACCCCTTTCAGTGTTTTATTTTTCCCAGGATGTGACGAAGTAATTTATTAATGACCTGCAGGGATAGTATGTGGGAATATGAGTGTGGACTATGAAGAAAATATGTTGTTGTAGTTTTCATTTTTTTGATGTAATGTAAGACTTATGAATATATCTAGTGTTTCCAAGGCTACTAAACTAATCGGTCTTTCAAGATTTGATCTTTATTGTGGTCATGCCAATGTTATGTAATAATGCATAGACACTAGGTAACTGGGGTTGGGGCGTTAGAGTTGGTATCATAGGATGTATAGTACAAACCATGGAAGCTAGATTTAGATAAACGTTGATTAGAGCACATAGATTTAAGATGGACTTTGAGGATTAGTATAGGATAACTTCCTAGAATTTTGGTATTGTAGAGATTTTGTGAGTTTTCCAAGCAATACATCCTTGTATAGATACGAGTAGGTAGAGGCGGCTCTAGCACATATGTACCTAGTGGTAAAACCCGAAAACACCGCATTGAGCTAGACTCAAACGGGAACTGGTGCACGACAACGGGCCTTGCTGCACTCTTGGTTACGACACTCCCGAGGGATATGCTTAGGATAACTCTCATTTTCTTTAAAAATCATTATGAAGGGTTTATGAGTATATACTTCCTCAAAGAAAACATTTTTATGATTATGGATTATATCCATAAATAGTTCAATTTATGTTAAGTGTTTTATAAGTATGGAATTATGAATCTTGATTCATAAACTGATCTAGTTTATGAAATTTTATAGAAATGGCGCCTAATGGAAGAAATGGAAACCGTATCAATGCATGCACTCCATGTAGGGATTGCCCTCCTGCTCAAGATAATTATAGTGGAGCTGGTGATGCAACTGGTGCCGATCAGCTAATCACCATACTGGGACAACTCACTCAGGTTATGAATAATAACCTTAACCGTATGGAGCACCCTGATCCGTAGCATGGAGGATCAATGTTAGGCCGATTCATGAGGAAACAACCACCAACGTTCAATGGGAGTACAAACCCCTTAGTAGCTGAGCAATGGATAAATTCTCTAGAGAAAATATTTCAGGCTTTGGGGAGTAGTGAAAGGGAAAAAGTTATCATGGCAGTTTACCGCCTCACTGGAGATGCTGATCAATGGTGGTCATTGATTCAAAACATGAAGTAAGATGATGAAGTATCAAATATGGAATGGAGGGATTTTAAAGATCTGTTTTTAGAAAAATACTTTCCTCGCGACTATCGAGCAGATATGGAAAGACAATTTCTGAGTCTAAGACAAAAGGAGGATGAGAATGTCGCAAAGTATGAGGCTAACTTTACAAGGTTAGCAAGGTATGCTGGAGATTATATACGTAACCCAAGAAGTAAGATTGATCATTTCTTTTATGGGTTAAAACCATTTCTCCATCGAGCATTAGTCTCACAATCCTTCTCATTGTATGAAGACATTGTCTCATGTGCTATCAAGATAGAGAAAGAATTATCAAAGTCTTATGACTTTAAATCAAAGCAAGAGAAGAAGAGATCTTCTGATCAATCTCGGAATAGAAATAAGGGGAAGAAGGGAAAGGTTGAATATCCATCCTGTGGTAAATGTGGGAAGAAACACCCCAATACTTTCTTAAAGGGAATGGGTGTCTGTTACAAGTGTGGTGAAAAAGGCCATGAATCTCATGATTGCAAAGGGAAGAAGGAAGCTACCAATGTTTAGTGCTACAATTGCAGGGAGATGGGACATTATAAAAATTAATGTCCTAAACGTTAGGGGAACTTACCTCAGAAAATGCCAAGGGATCAAGGCCAAGATTATGCTATCACTACTGCTGAGGTAGATCTCCGAAAGATGTGGTGGAAGGCAATTTAATGGTTTCCTCAAGTTTAGAAAATGTATTATTTGATTCTGGATCATCGTATTGTTTCATATCTTCCTACTTTGCTAAGAAAATTAGATATTTACAATTTGATTTAACAAGGGTGTTTTTAGTTAAAACTCCTAAGGTAATTATCATTGCAACAATGTTTTGTGAATCAGTCCCCATTAGAGCACATAAATGTTCTTTATCTGCTGATCTCATCGTCATACCTATGATTGAGTTTGATATAATCCTCGGTATGGATTGGATTTCGGACTATGATGCAAAGATTTATTGTAAGAAGAAGGAGGTTATGATTTTTGATGATGATGATAAGGAACACCTTATCTTTAGAGCAGAATCGTCACCACCTAATTCTTTTCTAGATCCACCCCCATTAGCTCAACTAAATTCAATTATTGGGGAGGAAGAAAATGAAATGACTATGGGTGAGGAAAGGAATGTTCAAATAGAGAATGTACCCATTGTGAAAGAATATGTAGATGTATTTCTAGAAGATTTACCTGGACATCCTCCAGAATGAGAAGTTGAGTTTTCCATTGATTTACTTCCTGGATGAAGGCCTATATCGAAGACCCCTTATAGAATGGCCACTGTGGAATTAGTCGAACTAAAGAATCAACTAGAGGAATTGAGTAATAAGGGATTTATTCTCCCTAATGTTTCTCCATGGGGATCCCTAGTTCTTTTTGTTAAAAAGAAAGATGGATCTATGAGGTTATGTATCGACTATAGGGAGATCAATGCTATAACAATAAAGAACAAGTATCCCCTACCTCACATTGATGATTTATTTGACCAACTGCATGGAGTTAAATACTTTTCAAAGATTGACCTTCGTTCTGGATACAATCAGTTTTGTGTGAAGAAGGAATACATTCCAAAGACAACATTTCGAACCAGGTACGGGCATTAGGAGTTTACAGTAATTCCATTTGGATTGACTAATGCACCCTATGTATTCATGGATCTGATGAATGGAGTTTTCAAGGAATATCTTGATGAATTTGTGGTGGTATTTATTGATGATATCTTGGTATACTCTAAATGATACGAAGATCATGAAAATCACTTGCGCATTATCTTGAAGACCCTGAGAAGACATGAATTATATGGGATGTTTAGCAAGTGTGAATTCTGGCTTCAGGAGATTTCTTTTCTTGGCCATATTGTCTCTAAAGATGGAATCTCTGTTGATCCTTCTAAGACCAAGGCATTCCAATAATGGCCAACACCTATGAGTATAACAGAGGTACGTAGTTTTATTGGTTTAGCAGGTTATTATCGATGTTTCGTCCAGAATTTTTCCCGATTTTCTAACCCATTAACGAAGCTCACACGTAAAGGGGTTAATTTTTTTGAAAAAAAGAGTGTAAATAATGTTTCGAATAACTAAAGAGAAGATTAGTCAATGCTATTATATTGACTCTACCATCAGGGAATGATGGGTTCGTTATTTATAGTGATGCATCGAAGAAAGGACTTGGTTGTGTCCTTATGCAGAATGATAGGGTTATTGCCTATGCATCATGACAGTTGAAAACTCATGAAGAAAAATATCCAACTCATGATCTCGAGTTAACAGCTGTGATCTTTGCTTTGATGATATGGAGGCACTACCTCTATGGTGAAAAATGTGAGATTTATACTGATCACAAGAGTTTGAAGTATATTTTCTCACAAAAAGAACTCAACATGAGGCAAATGAGATGGCTTGAATTGCTCAAGGATTATGATTATATGATACACTACCACCCAGGGAAAGCAAACAAGGTATAAGATGCCTTGAGCAGAAAAGATCATGGAGTTTTGAACAATTTGAGAATTGAAAGGGATCCAATTTTCATGGATCTAGTGAAGATGAACAAGGGAATAACCAGGGAAGGTGAAACATCAATTCTTTTTTAAATGGTCACCAAACCATCTTTACTAGAAAGGATTAAGAGTGATCAGACTGATGATGAAGAATTTCAAAAGAAGATTAAAGCTGTGAATGATGAGAGATTGAGAGACTTTGTGTATGAAGATGGAATTTTGAAATTCGGGAAGAGACTTTGTGTTCCCTATATACCTGATCTAAAAAGGGAATTGCTAGATGATGCTCATAGTTCCAATTTCTCTATACACCCAGGGAGCACCAAAATGTATAGATATTTGAAGGAACATTTTTCGTGGGACAACATGAAGAGGGAGATTGATGATTTTGTGTCAAGATGTATGGTTTTTCAACAAGTTAAAGCTGGAAGGCAATATCTTGGTGGAGTATTGCAACCTCTTCCCATACCTGAGTGGAAATGGGACAATATTATGATGGAATTTTTCATGGGACTACCAAAGACTCCTAGAAGGAACAATGCAATATGGGTTATTGTTGATCGTCTTACCAAGTCAGCACATTTTCTTTCTATAAGAGAAGATCTACCACTGGAAACTCTAGCAAGACTATATATTAATGAAGTTGTGAGATTTCATGGAGTACCCCTATCGATTGTTTCTGATCATGATCCCTTTCTTACTTCAAGATTCTGGAAAATTCTTCAGAAATCCTTGGATACTGAACTTCATTTGAGCACTGCATACCACCCTCAAACAGATTGACAATCAGAATGGACTATTTAAACCTTAGAAGACATGTTGAGATCTTGCTCACTTGACTTTCAGGGTATTTGGGATCAATATTTACCTTTGGTAGAATTTTCCTATAACAATAGCTTCCATTCGAGTATTCAGATGGCACCATATGAAGCGTTATATAGAAAGAGATGTCGCACACCAACCTGTTGGGATGACGTTGGGGAAAAAGAACTTTTAGGTCCAGAACTAGTGGAGGAAACGATGGAAAAGGTGAACGTAATCCAAAATCACATCAAAGCAGCTCAAAGTAGGCAGAAGAGCTATGCCGATAATCGAAGGAAGGATTTGGAATTTCAAGTCAGTGATCAGTTTTTCCTAAAGGTATCTCCATGGAAGGGAGTCATACATTTTGTTAAGAAAGGTAAATTGAGTCCTAGGTACATCGGACCTTTCGAAATTCTAGAACAAATTGGGGCTGTAACTTACCGATTGGAAATGCCTCCAAGTCTCTCCAAAGTTCACGATGTGTTCCACGTATCTCTATTGAGGAAATACATGCCTGACCCAACACATGTACTCACCTATGAGGAATTAGAACTGGAACCCGATATGTCTTATTGCGAAGAGCCCGTCAGGATTCTTGATACCAGAGAACAAGTACGGAGAAATCGTACGACTCGTTTGGTAAAAGTTCTATAGAGAAACCATAAGATGGAAGAGGCAACATGGGAACCCGAGGAACTTATGATGAAGAAACACCCAATTATTTTCATACGGTAGTATTCTAGAAATTTCGAGGATGAAATTATTTGGAGGAAGGGAGAATGTAACACCCCAAGCTTCTACAGTACACTTCTCTTTGAATAATGTGATAGCGTGTGTTGTACGCAACATTGAGTTCTAACACACCACAACTAATCAAAATAGATGTTATGAATAGTAATACCTACTTCTTGAAATTATATATACTTTATATTTCAAAATGGACTTCTTTTTTGGATTTGGAGTATCGAATTTAGCCTAAGGTAAAATTTTGGTACTTTTTGGATAACTTTAATATTTTTATGAATAATGAAAAATACTTAAAAATAACTTTTTTAATCAAAATAATTTATAGTGATAAATTATAATATTGAGTGGTTTTAAAGTATAATTAGAATATATTTTTACCATTTTATCCATTGGTGTTCATTATAATTAATTTCACTTTGAAATTGGACATAAACAATTGTCAATCTTTTGATATATATTGTTACTTAAAAAAACGCTTTTTGTTTTAACAACGTGAATTAATTTTAAATTAATTTCTTCCAATTATGTGTTTTGAATTTGGATAAATGGATTCCATATTTGGAATTAGGATGTTCATATTGTGTAAATAGGTAACTTTTAGTTTTAGTCATTTTGAATAATTACTTCAGTAAATATTTTATTTACCATGGTTAAGGGTAAATCCGGTAAATAAGGGTTAAAAAATAATATTATAATAATAATAAATTACCCTAAAACGTGTCCTAACCTTATTGGTGGATACATTTCCGACCTCGGGAATCTTTGGGTCGATTTTGGGACCCCATAGAGCCACTTGTAGGTGATAGGGACACTTTATTTTAATTAAGTTAAAATAAATACAAAAATGATAAAAGCATATATCTTTTAGAAAAACAATTTTTACAAAGGGTTATATATGTTGGAGTTTAAACTATAAATATTCATTAGAAATACAAAAATATTTTCTACATAATTATATTTTATTTATAATTTTTAGACATTAAATAATTTGATTTATTTATGACACAATTATGATGCAGTAATTACCGTAATAGTGAAACATTAAAATAATTGATATTATAAATACCGCAATAAATATAATTTGAGAATTTTAATGAATTACAATAATTTTCTAGGATAATATGACATATTAGGATTTATTTAATTTACTTTTTTCGAATTAATCATTCGGTTATGAGTTTTAAAAAAATCAACTATTGAATAGTGTCAAAATTGACATAAAAGTGTTTTTAAAAAACATATTATATTATTAATTGATATTAAATTCCTAAAAATCTAAGGTTCTGCCAAGAGACTTATATGATGATATTTGTATCATTAATGGACCACTTGGGGGTCTCTTGGATGTATATAGTATGTTTATTAACGATATAATATAAAAATACAAAGAGACATTGTAAAAGTGAAACTAATTAACTAAGAGTTAATACTTAAAGATAAGGTTAATATAGTAACCCAAACCTATCTAAATTATATTGGTTGAGTGGTATTCGACCCATACCCACCTTAACCTTTAAATAATTTACTTTGGAGCCATTAGAAACCAAATATGAATTTATTATAAAATAATATTTCTAGCTTTTCCAAAGGTGCCCCTCACCCCTCTTATAAAAGGGCACTCTCCCTTATCATTAACTCACACCTTAAAATCCTTTTGGTTCGGCCAAACTCTGCCCAAATACTCTCTCAAATTCCATAAATTCATCCTAGAGGTCTTCCCTTAGTAAGAAATCCAACTTAAGGAGCTCTTTTGATCAAATCAAAAGGAAGAACCCGAAGAAGAGGTAATGATTGCACCACCCTTTTTCAAGTTCCTTTCTTCTTCCACTTCTTATTTCTTTGTTATTACCATTATAAAATAATAAATCCAATATATTATATATAATTTTATGTTATTACAAACATTTTAAAACTATATTTCAGTATTCTATCCATCCTTTGAATAACATGTCACCATACGTGCGTACATATGGCTTACCGTCTCCACGTCATGTTGTAATTGTTATTCAATAAATTATTATTTGGATGGGTATAATAATGATGTGTAATTCATGTAAATAATAAATATAACATGATAATGATTCTGTATATATGATATACCATCCAATTATATATTATTTTAATATCAAAAGAATGATATTGTCGCTCGTGCGTACGTACGGACTACCGTCTCCACGAACGCGATGAGATTCATTATCCATCGTATCCATTCAAATATAAATCTCATTTGATAATTAATAATAGTATCTAAGGACTTGATATAATTCTTTATATGAATAAGATAAAACCTATCCATGAAAAACATGTCTTACGTATCAAAACATATAAAAGAAAACGAGTAAGTAAACACCTGGAACAATGATAGTACTAAGATATTATTAAAAAATCAATTTTAAAAGATCATATATGATATCATATTGATGTATATGATTATTGTATAATTTAATAACAATTATTTCACCATTATATAGGAGGCTAACCTACCCCCAACCAAGGAAAAGTACAAGTTAAGGGTTTATTTCGCAATCTCTTCATTATCCGAGGTTGTTTATACATAATAATCTACTGGGACTTCTTTATCATCCACATCCATGTTTCTTAAAAATGTATTTCAATTTTTTTTACTATTTACTATAATATGGGTTAAATTAATTTATACCCTTGTTTTACTTTTTATAAGAGTTTTATAGAGGAATCTTTCCATCGTTTTCCAAATAAGGGGCTTTTTAACCTTTTCGACAAAATTAAGGTATGAATGTTTTTTTAACTTATACGGTGGGTGCAGCTATTTTTTGTCAAATATTACCTTACAAGATTATAAGAATATTTTCAAATAAAATGTTTTATTTTATAAATATATGGCTATTAAATGATTTCAAAACAGAAAGAGATATTTCTCTAAAAATATTTTTGATTTCATCTATGTCAACATCCTTTGATGGAATTTACACTTATTTGAAGTTGATTTATTATGACACAAAACATCTATATTGTATTGAAGGTTTTGTGATATGTTTGACTGTGGATGTGTTATTTTTATACCATTCATGGTTTATGGATGAAGTATTTACATTTCGTATGTGAGTTTTAATATGAATGTTTATGTTATGTTTAAACCTTTTCATATGGGAATGCATTAGACTTAATATGTGATGGGTGGAGCCAGCTATAGCTCCTCGATGCATTGGTAGGTCTCATGAGACAAACTAGTGTCTTGTCACAAGGCCTTGAAAAAATCTTATTTGTAGTCTTGGCACGAGGCCTTGGCTAGGTGGTTATGATATTCTGGCATTATGCATTCCATCATTATGAAAGTGGTTATTGATATTGCATGTGATTATTCAATTAGTAGAATATCCATGTGAATAAGTAAGTGGAATTATTTAATTTTATTTTTGCTATACTATGTTGAAGTTCAAGTTTAAAAGAATTTTGTTTTAGTTATACATTGCTTAAATGTTTATTCTTATTTATGAAAGTTTCCGCTATATTGTTATGCTTACTGGGCATTTTAGCTCACCCCTTTCAATGTTTTATTTTTCCCAGGATGTGAAGAAGTAATTTATGAATGACCTACAATGATAGTATGTGGGGATATGAGTGTGAACTATAAAGAAAATATGTTGTTTTAGTTTTCATTTTTATGATGTAATGTAAGACTTATGAATATATCTAGTGTTTCCAAGGCTACTAAACTAATCGGTCTTTCGAGATTTTATCTTTCTTATAATCATGCCAATGTTATGTAATAATGAACCAACTCTAGGTAACTAGGGTCGGGGCGTTACACTTGGAACATCATTTCACATTATGATTGTAAGTTCATAAAACACACTATTATATGGTAAATTTTGAACATCATATAAAATACCCAATTGTATTGATTTTATTATCATATTTAATTTTCAGGTTTCTATTTAAATTGGGAACAATTCAAAATTTTTATGTACTTGAAGATATACATTGGAAGAACACCAAATTGGGCTTTCATTCCAACACATCCTGAGAAAAGTAAACAAGATAGCAGCCCAATAAATAGAATGTATCATCCAAGATACAAGACCAATGATTCTCCAAATTTAAATTAATATATAGGAAATAATGGAGAAAATTTTATCCAATAGTGAAAAGAGTTAATTAGGATTTTTTAATGGAGTTATAGGTGGCCCAATTGGGAGATAAAAGTGTGGGCCAGCTTCTGTGGCCTAGAAAAATAGACCACCATTTTACACATATCTTGTAAAACATAAACTCTTTTGGGATGAATATTTATAGAAATTTAGGGGAAATCTATAGATTCATTTTCTTCTTCTATAATTAAACCAATTAGTCAATATAGAAGCTCATTTAGATGCTTCTATTTTGTGGATGCAGGTTAGATGTCATTTCGAGTCAAGGTTGGAAAAATTTAAATTCCACAAACATTCCACCACCCTAGGCCTACCATACTCAAGTGGAAAGACTTGGACTATTGGGGGATCAACCCAAGACTCTTTAAATTCCTATTTAAGTTAGTGGTATTGAAAGAGTTTACCATATTTGGTGCTTGGTTCCATTGTAGTGTTATGCTGCTGCTTTGTGATTGTAATCACATTTCTTTCTCATTTAAGTTGTTCAACCCACCTTAGTTTCTTAATAAAAGTTCTTCTATTACTCTTATTCTATTCTTCTCTACATCACGTTGATACCATTTTCTCTAGGTGTGAATTTATTCACACTATTCCTTGTGAAATTTATCACACAATGGTGGAGTGATCATTATTTTTTTGTTTTTACTTCTTTAATTCCACCCTCATAATTATACTTCCCACTTCTGTTGAGTACATGTCATAAATGTAGGGTAACTATTTTATTGGTTGATCCAAGGGAGTATCAAGGAGCTGGATTTTATGTTATTTATCACTCTCAATTTTTTTTATTTGAGTTTATTTTATTCATTGTTTTTCTCTCTTCCTCTTCCATATTGAATTTATTCAGACCAATTTTATGTACTAATAAGATCCTTTACCTTGGAGTGATCTTGAAAATGATCATACTAGTTTACAGGTGATTATAATGTGTTTGTGAAGGTGTTGAACCAGTAAGTGAGGAGGTTAGTTTGAATTCAATGAATGAATCCTTCTTGATTTAATGAAATTGAAATCGTTAAAAAAGGAATTCATCAAATCCACCCAAAGAGATAACCTAGGATCAACTCATTATATTAATTTGAATTAACATAGATCATTTAGTGATCCTTTAAACCCATATAAAATCAACCCAATTTTTTGCAACTTCATAGCTGAAAACAATCCATATAATGTACGTGTCTGTAGGTTACTTCTTAGGTCTTTGAGGATTCAACAACCCAAGCTAAACTACAAGAAACCACTTAACCCTAAAATCTTGGGTAAATTTGGGAGAAATTCAATTTTCGCACCATTTCCAGGGACCTAAGTAAGTTATCTTAGAATATACCATCCTTTTCTCACCCAACATATCATTTCTCATTCCTGATTTAACTCATATGGAAATTCTTTTTGAAAAAATCCGAACATAGGGAACCTATCCCTACACTGAATACCCCACACCAAGTGTGTTGTAAAATGACCATCCTAGTTTATATTTGTTGGATAATCAACAACCTATTGAGACACAATGGTTTTACATCTATTCTCCATAAAGCATTACAGCCTATAATGAATTCTAATCCCAATAAGGGCAATCTGAACATCCTCCTGTGGAATTGCAACAAATTAATTATCCTCCTGGAATCGACGATCTATCTCAACCCCTTAACCATCATGTTTAAAAAACATTACTTGAGAAATTGTTTCAAAAAATAGAGAGAATGAATTTCATGGTTTTTATCTTTGAGAGTAGAACTAAAAAGCATTGAAACAGTTTTAGAACCCATTTCCACTCAGGTTGTCCCTTCCATAACATTGATAGATGATTATTTCTTCACAAAAACACATCTTGAAAATCCAAAAGAAATTTCGTTTGAATCTAGGATACATTAATAATATAAAGTAATAGTTTATGGGCATTCAAATCAATAAGGAACTAATTTTTTGTATTTAGAAGAGGAAAATTTGACATCTTGGATTGAGTGTACATAATATTTATCAATTAATGATTTTTTAGAACTAAAAATAACTGAACAATATGGTGAAATAAAAAACATTGAGTCCATACCCATTACTGAAATTTATATTTCCAATCTGGTGGTTTAATATTCCACTCAAAAGGAACCAATTTTATTTAGAAATTTAGAAAATGAAATTGATTTGTATTCAAAATCCTGAACTATGTCTGAATTTCCTATCAAACCAGTGGTCAAAATTATTGCCCTTCCTTCCATGATCTAGTATCCCTTCATAGGATATAACCAGGACCTTTAGGTTGTAATTAATTCCTCTTTTGAAACCAAAAAAGTTGGAATGATCAATGATTTATTTGGAAAGACTATAGTAGAGACCGGATCAACCATTTTTGACATTCCTTGGACTTTCCCACTCATTATAGAACATAGGTTTGCACATGATGAAAATTATAAACAAATAATAAATCCCAATCTAGTGGACATGGTGAAATATGGGGTCCTTAAAATGTTTAAATTTGGAATTAGGTAAGTTAATAGGGTTCATGTCGAGCTAACGATATTAAACAAACACACCACATGGGAGGAAACCCATGGTTTTCGTGTTTGAAATCATTGGGAATCATATTTTTTTTAAATAGGATTAATGAATCATTTTGATATTTTTTTAAATAAAAAAAATAAATATTTTTTTGCATATACTGTTAACATGTTCTTCTATTACGAGTATGGATGGTTATGAAAGTGTAGTGCTATATTCATTCGTGTCACATAGCATGATCCCTGAGTAATACCTTAACTAGAAATTTATAATTAAGACAATGTATCATCAGTTAATTTTATTTTCTTTTTTATGTGTTTTTAGTTTAAAAGAAAAAAATAATAAATAAAAGGACACATCATAGGTCGTGGGGAAAAGCATGTCACAACCGGCAAAGCTGCGATTACTCGATCCCAGGAACGAAGGGAGACTAGGGAATTTGTTTTTAACTTTGACCACTAGGTAGCTTCATTCCATGATTCTAATTTTCAATGTCCTCTTTGAACTCTTCTCCTACACTCCCTTCTATGTTTTCTTTTCCTTAAAAAATGAGGATAGTGTTCTTCTATGTTTGGGAGAGATGAAATAAAAAAATGATTTTGTGTACTTAAAAAATTTGTGTAAGGAAACATTTAACTAACCTTGAACATGATTACACACATTGAAAACTCTAAAATTGGATATTAAATAATATTTCATGCCTTGATTCAGATTTTAATGAAATTTTATTTTCATGAGCATAGATTTTGGAAAGTGTGGGTTTCTGGTGTTATTTTTCACCGTTTATATTTTCATCCAAATAAAAAAATTCATAACACACCTCCTTTGGATAATGGGGTATTAGTTTGAGTATATGGGGTACGTTAAATAAATATCATAGTTTTGGTGATCAATTTAGTTTTAATATGAGTATTAAAAAAACAATAAATTTGTCCATAGAGTATTGAAATGACCTAATGCATGGATTTTGGCACTTGGGGATCATGACTCCATAGTTTTATGGCCCAGAGTTGGGAATTTTATCTCTATTTATGGTAATTTGAATTTTTAGATTGAGTAAACTCAAGATGATTCCCGATTATGTGAGATTCAATTAGTTCCCTAAGGTCTTTGAGCCCCAGAGTCATCGGCAAAGTCTTTATACATGGGATGATTCAATTGAGTTCAATTTCAATTATCATGGAAATGTTGAAAAAAGACAACAAAAAAAGAAAAAATTAGAAAAAATGAATACTCATATTAATATTAAAATTTGATTCCTCCTAGTGCTTACAACTTTTCTCCATTTAATGAAGATGAACCCCCATGTCTATTGTGACGCACAATACTTCATCACGCTTAATTGAAATTGGATGAAATATGACGATGAATTTGAAAAAAGGAATGGTCTTGGGATTGAGATATGATTATGAAACTATATTGTATTAAAATATTTTTATGGGTTTCCTTATTTTTTGGTATAATAGTTCTTGGTGATCATTGTGTATTAAAATGTTTTGGAAAATGGAATTAAAATTTCACATTTTTGAGATATATTTTTCTCAAGACTAGAAAAACTCAAGTTGGGGGTGTGATTAGACACTGAATTAGGATAATATTCATTGTTAGTATACATAATATTCATGTTATTTATTATTCATAAACACCATTTTAGTGCATTTTACAATTTAAATATCATTTCACATTATGATTGTAAGTCCTTCTTAAAATTCACTATTATATAGTACATTTTTTAACACCATATAAAATATCCAATTGTGTTGATTTTATTTTCATATTTAATTACATTGGAAACAATTCATACTTCTGGGGTACTCGAAGATTCAAATTGGAAGACCACCAAAATGGGATTTTATACAAACACAATATGAGAAAAGTAAACCGGACAATGTCCCAATAAAGAGAACACAAAGACTAAGAGACAAGCCCAATTATTCTATAAATTTAATTTAATATAGAATAAATCATGTATAAAATTTCATAAAACAATAAAAAGAGCTAATTTGGATGTTTTAATGTAGTTATAGGTGGCCCAAGTTAGAGATAAAATTATGGTCTAGATTTTGCGGACTAGAAAAACAGACCACCATTTTACACATATATTGTAAACTATAATTTTTTTGGGATGAAACTTTAATTATTGATAGGGCCCATCTAGATATTAATTTTTTTCTTACATTTACTACTCCAATTTGTCCATATAGATGATCATTTAGGCGCTTCTGTTTTGTGGATGCAAGCTGGATGTCATTTCTGGTCAAGGGTGGAAAAGTCTAAATTCCACAAACATTCCACCACCCTAGGCCTACCATACTCAAGTGGGGAGACTTGGAATATGGGGGGATTTACCCAATACTCATGAAATTATTATTTAAGGAAGTGTTGTTGGAGGAGTTTATCATATTTGGTGCCATATTTCATTGTAGTGTTATGCTGCTATTTTGTGTTTGTAATCACATTTCTTTCACATGTAAGTTGTTCAATTCACATTATTTTCTTAATAAAATTTATTCATTTACTATTTTTATATTCTTCTCCATATCACTTTGATACATTTACCTCAATTTTTGAATTTATTCACACCATACCTTGTGAATTATTTCACACAACAGTTGGTTGATTGTTATTTTGTTGTTTTTACTTCTTAAATTCCACCATTATAAGTCTACTTCCCGCTTTCGTTGAGAACATGTCATCAATGGAGAGATAAATATTTTATGGGGTGATCCATAGGAGTATCAAGGGGCTGTATTGAATTTTATTTATCACTCTCTAAATGTTTATTAATTTCTTTTATTTGAGTTTACTTAATTATATTATTTTCTCTCCTCCTCTTCAATATTGAATTTATTCACCACACATTTATGTGATAATAAGATCATTTACCTTGGGGTGATTATGAAAAAGATCCTATAAGTATATAGGTGATTATCATGTGTTTCTGAAGATGTTTAACCAATAAGTGACAAGGTTTCTTTTAAGTCCTTGAATGAATCGTTCTCGATTTAATAAAATTGAAATCATTAAAAAAGGAATTCAACCAATCCACCTTGAGCGATAACCTAGGATCAACTCTTTGGATTAATTTGGATTAACTTAGACCTCTTAGTGATCTTGTAAACCCATCTAAAATCAACCCAACGTTTCCAACTTCGTAGCCAAAAACAATCCATAGAATTTACGTGTTTGTAGGTTACTTCTTTGGTCACTGAGGATTCAACAGCCCAATCTAAACTACAAGCGACAGCTTTACTCAAAAATATTGGGTAAATTTTGGAGAGACCAGAGTTCTTATCAAAATTTTGTTATATCAAAAAAACATTAACCAATATTTCTCATTTTTAACATGGCATGGTGATCTTCCCATAAATTGATTTGATATATGGTAAATCCCAATTAGTCACCTAGATCAAAAGTTATGACAATTTGAAGTTGAAGTTTGAATTTAAACAACTCTTAAAATAGTAATAGACTTTATTCTAGTAAATATTAATGAATTATTATCAAATTTAATTTTATATCATTTCATAAACTTTAATTTTATTAGATGTGGAGGTAAAATAGACTCTCCAATAAAAAGTTATAGTCATTTGATGCTGAATTTAGATTGTTTTTAATGTTTTTAATATTTTTAATTTTTAACAGAAGTTTCTTAAAAAATTGAAAATAATTCATGGTATTTTTTCAAAAATACCAATAAAATAAAATTAATAAATTTAATTTTTTTAAAAAATTGTCTACATTTGAAAAAAACCTCCATTAAAATTACTAAAGAAATATTTTGTGATAGTTTTGAAAACCCCTTCTAAAAATCAATGTGGATTTGAATTTTTCCTATAGCGATATTACCCACAACTCAACTCCCATTTAATACCAAAACATCTATGAACTATCAAAAAAATAAAATTAAATCCAGACACACCAAAACAAAAAACTAATAATCATAATCTGACTTCCAATGGCTACTCAAGGTTCATAATGTCTAAGAGCTCACAACCCTCTTTCCGCTCCTACTTTCCGAGTCCCGAAAGTCCTACCTAAATCTACCAAACATATCCAAATGACAAAGGGAAATTTGAATCCTATATATTATTAATAAAACTATTATTTGATAAAATTTTAAATGAATTGGCCCCGGATTCCACCTGAACTGGCATTAGACCCCACATTCCCCTGTCCCATTGGGTGTCCTCGATCCCCTCAGGATGATACAAATAATCATAGAAAAAAAAGAAATAATTGGGGATGATTTTCCAAGATAAATAATATTTAAATAATAGTGTAATTTTATTGAAATTATGGTATAAACCATATGTATGTTAGATGTTCATTCCAAATAAAATAAGTATTTAAAATAATTTTAATCAATTTAAACACATAACAGAGATAACAGATGTAAAATAAACCCCACTTCCCACCTCCTACCCCCTCACACAAACGACCAATATACTGACCTCTATAACTCTACATATATAATCCACTTTCTTTAAATTAAAAGTAAAGTGTGAAATAGATAATTTGTTTGAAAAAACTTAAATGATAAAAAAATAAACATTAGATTACTAGATTAAACTATACCATGTGACCCAAGGTCATGCTCCATCCAAAATCAGATCCCATTATGAGAATCAATGATATACCCTGAAAAATCACTCAGTCTAAAAACACTAAGTTGTATAAGTAGGGTGTGATATTGACAACCCAATAGGTAATCACTATAGATTCTATGCTATTATTTTCCAAAACAAACAGAAGATTCTATTTTGAAATACATTTAGAAAATATCTTTTCTAATAGATAATTTGAAAACCAAACATCATGATCAACCTTTTTATAAAGCTTACATTTTTTATTTAAATAATAATAATAACTTAAAAATAATTTCCCCAGACAAATGATCTTTTATTAAAAATAATGATTTTGAAATCCATTTTTACTATAAACCAATCCATGTAAAATAACCCATTTTAAATTCCCCTTGTTACTTTGATTTTAAAATGGAACAAAGAGAAACCCAACATAATAAATAGAATGAAAATATATGTAATAAAAAAAGGTTGAATAAAAGAAAAAAGTTCAGAAGAAGTAAGATATAAAAATAAACAAGGATAGTAAACCCTAATCACAACATCACCCATAAAGTGAGTGTGGGAACTAATAAATATAAAACACCACAAGTATAATTCATATTGAATGTGGAGAAGATCTGATCTATAGGTTCCAAAGTTAATTAACTTGATCATGAAACACTATCCTACAATATGAACCAAATTAGTAAAACAACCTAGGCTACTCGAGGAAACTAGAAATAACCCTTATATAATATGATAAAAAAGATAAAGAAGTACCCATCTTGTTACTCATCTATCTATAGTATCCCATAATCCAACCAAAAAAATATACATAACAATAATTCATTACATAAAAAATAACAACCCAAAATTAATAATATAAATTGATACATAAAACCTTTTGAAAACCCATTTTGAAATCTCAAGTGAAAATAAAATATTTTTCATGAGAATATTCCAAAAACATTGGGTAAAATAAAACTTTTTTTAAATAAAAGTGAAATCATTTAAAAAATTATTCGATTTTTTTTGGAATAACCAAATTAAATCATCATGTTTAAATTACAATGCTTCTATTTCTAAATATTTATGCACATATAAACTTATATATATTAATATAACAATCTCTCAACGTATCCACATAATCTCATGTATATATGTATATATATATATATATATATATATATATACACCCACAACTATTTCTATAAAACACTAAACTTAATATAAAATATTCACAATGGAAATCATAGGTGAATAAAACAATGATAAAATGAATAAACATTATAACATTTTTAAAATAGAGGAATATAAAACATTTTAACATTTTAACTCACACATAAACTAATAAAACTTCATAAAATATATCAAATAATTTAAAAATATCCATTTTCTATTTGAAAACCACCCTAGGTATTTTATCAATAAAAAATATAATTTATTCTTCAAGACTAAAAAAATGAGGGAAAAGTCTCCAAGAATCAATTTGGAAATCAATTATAAACCCATAAAAACCAGGATCAACCTGCTTACCAAAATTAATTTAAACCTCAATATCATATATAATTTTAAAGGCACTAATTTGAAACACCCATACATATACAATATATTATGGAAAAACCAAATAATGAAAACACAAACCTAAAAGGAAGTAAAATCCCTTAATATAGATATAATCATATCTACATTGATATCAGGAACTGGAACTAGGAATAGGAGAACCTAAGGAACCCATAAAAAACATATAATCATAATCTATAATGATTTAGAACCCAAAACCCCATCTAGTGTTTGACTAGGGAATGAAAAAATGAAGGGGGAAGAAAAACCAAAGTGGGATGAGAGGAAGAACAAGGAAAATAAGGTAGATCCTTACCCAAATAGATTTTCATCTCTAATTGAAAGGAGAAACACCCAATATTCATGGAGAAATAAATGAGGGGAATTAACAAGGTCCCCTCATCCATGAATCATGAGTGGGGGGATGCAAGTTAGTGGGAAAGAAGACGTGCATTTCTTTATAATTTTTAAGAATCGTGGTAAAACACACAGTTACCACATGGTTTATCCAAACCATGAGCTAACTCTAAAACCATCATTGAGAACTAGATAACTTGCATGGTTGGATCACATGGTTAAAAAAATTACACCTCAAATGTGAAAGAACATTTGTCACATTGTAGACCCAATTTTCATTGTCACTACATGATTTTCACTAACAGTTCTCTTACCGAGAGACAAAACAAATATTTTTAAATTTTAAAAAATTTAAATGGAAATGGACTTAGAAAAAAAGAAAAAAAATAAATACCATTAAATAATTTAATTAAAATGAGGAATTAAAAATTAGGTTGTAACATATCTAACAATGGGGGGAGGTGAATAAATGTTGATGATTTTTTTTAAATTATAACCTTTTACTTTATTTTTCTATATACCTATTCAATGAATGGATCTCTCACACTTCTCTCACCTTTAGTTATCATGTATGTAGTATAATAAGGAAACTAAAATAATAAGGAACACTAGATTTTTTAGTGAGGTTTTCTCCAATATTGATTACTATATCCCTAGTGCATAGTGGTTATTATCCTACTTACACACAACTCCCCTTTTATTATAAAAAAAGAACTTGAGCTATGGTATATACTTTGACCCATACTCTGGGAACTAATTAGGTAAAATTCAAACAATTATTTTCTCTTATCAAGATCTAGAACCAATATATATTTTCTATTTGAATAAAATATTTGGATTATACCAACATGAAGTATGATCAGTAGTAGTTTAGACTTGATTCAATGATAGAACACTTTTATATGATATATTTCCTTGATATTTCACAATCAAAGTGGACGATTCTTCCTTATTCATTAATTATTTTGTAGAGATATCATAGGCTATAATCCTTACATCCTTTTTTTCAGCCTGTATGTTCTTTAACATAATCAAGGCTATTCCCTCACTCATTTTCTTTTTCGTGAACACAAAAAGTCACATATTTATTATAAATGTTGTATATATTCAATAACTAGACATAAAATATGAAAAAATAATAATCGTTTATGCCCCCTATTTAATACATTAGGTTTTCTCCTTTTTTAATGTTGCATCATTTATCATTTTTTATATATCTTTTTTCTATTATTATAGAATTAAGAACATTTATGATATTAGTTTTTATTGTTTGGAACATGAAAACCCTTCTATCTCAAACTCATAAACTCTCATTGACTCTTCTATAATTATCAGTTCAATTTATCCAATATTATTCTCAATATTATCAAAAATAATAATTGACCAAGATGTGTCTACGATGTCCCCTTTATTATTACCCTTTATGAATTCAAATAAAAAAAATTTAAAGCAATATTCAATAACATATATATTTTCCTCCTATAATTATCATCCATTTTTTCCATACAACCTCCCTCAATAATCATGGAATATATCCTTCAAACTTCCTCTATAAACACTTATGTTTTAAACCATAAGTGTATAGAAAAATATACAATGAAATATAATGTCATGAAGGGATATCCTAGGAAGTAGTGTCTGTAGGTCTTAACATGGTTACATCATGGTATTTTTAGTCATGGAACTACAAGGACAATTATATCATTTCAGCACTATGGATTACTTTCACAGAATGAAATTGTGGCATGAAACTATCCCACAAAATCATCTTTTTCATGAACCATAGTGTAGCATTCTCCTCACGATGTTACTATATCATAAACTCTAGAAATAACGATTGATTATTTTTATATTCATAGAAAGATTCATGACAGGGTTCTATCTTCCAGTATAAGATTATATATTTTTTGACACTCACTTGAATTATAATATCTCTTTAAATAATTATTATGTTAAAATCATTGAAGAACCACACCATCATTGAATAAATTAACATATGGAACTACCTTCCAATGATTAAAATTCCCAAATTATACCAATTAAAAAACCCATACATATCATTGGTTCACTATTGTGTTAGAGATTATTACTATTATGTGTCACAATAAATATTTCTTCCCCTTTTAAATTTCCATTCATAAACCCTCATGTAAGAGAATATGACTCTTAGGTATCATCGTTATGATTAGAAAATTTTCAATTTTTTCACATTTATTAACTTTATATATTTCTCTATGAAATGTGATGACCTTTAAATATTGATAAATTTAACTTTGTACATCACATTATGCCTCATGCATTTTCCATATTTCTTATATTACAATCCAAAGTTACTTTTATGTATGAAATACCAATTCTATTCATAGAGTATATTTATATACTTAGACAATGAATTGTATATATTTAGTATGCTTCTAATACATTTTCAATTTTCACTATTTATCTCAAAATTACTTTTATATATCCAGATTAATATTATAGTTACTTCTACTTATCTACTTTCACACTAATATGACCATTATTGTTATGAAATATGTAATGATTTCCCTAATATACATATGATGGGGGATTAATTTACCTACCATGTTAGCATGATATTCCTGTTAGCTATGATTTTTGAGCTTCACATGGTGCGTGGGAGTTTTATCAATACACCTGATAATAAGGTAATTGACCTCTACCTTTCATAATACCTTTTCCCAATTAAGGATTGGTATTCTTTATGAAAAAACTATATTGATCGGATTCCCAAAGAAAATTGTATCATCATAAATTCAGAGTACTCATAGAAGGTTATCTCACCAAGGTTAAGAGTGTCTATCTATGAGTGATTTAAAATTTTCAAGATATTATCCACTTTGGTGATCCCAACTACATGATTATAAGATCTCGCCTTTTTCTAACTATGTTCCTTTGTAGTTTTTTGGTTTTGGTTTTCTGATTTGGACCATGGAAATGAATTTTTTGACCTTTCTAGGAGTTCTCTAGAAAATGTAGTGGAGTCTATGTGTATAGATAACTTTAAACCATAAATATATAAATTATGAAGAAAAAAATCATTTTAGGACATAAATTTCATGGTTTAGAACTCGTATGGAAGGGAAGACCCATTTATACCATATGCTGGAAAATTATGGTGTAAAAAGAAGTATACATTGTAAAACTTTTAATTACATCAAAAATGTTATAGATATGGTAAATTTGCCCATTTTCCATTAAATAATTTAAACATAAAAAACCTTCCACTTCTTAATTTCATGCACCATAGTAGTGTAGGAGATAGAGATAGAGATAGAGATAGAGAGAGATAGATGGTGAGAGGGAGAGAGAGAGAGAGAACTCTCATCCTCCATCACTTAGGGGTTGGGACTACTCTTTTATATAGTATATGATTCGATCATTAGCAGTCATGTTTTATATGTAATAGTAATCTCTTCAATCCACTTTATTAATTTCTATTAATACATTCCATATGGAATGATAAATCCACTTGAGCTGATACACATCATTTTTAGGGTGTTTTCTTATTTCTTATATTTATCCCATTCTAGACAGAATCAGAAGATGATTTTGGATTGGGAGTCTACTACCAATCTATGGTTTGTGATTTCATAATTTTCCCTCAAATTGTAGTTGTATATATATTGCATCTTTGTCCTGCATGTCTAACTTATCATGGATCACCTCATAAATGAATTTTCCCTTAAATTAAATGTGTGGTCCTATGCTATATGACCCACTAATAATCAATGAGGGTTGAGAACCCCAAGTAGAACAACCCATTTGGGTGTGTTTCTAAACTAGATTAAAAATCCGCGAGATTCTTATAAATTTGGTTCATATTTAGAAGGGTATTCATGAACTTTGTAATTTTAATTTTATAATTAATTAAATCAAATCGAATAATTAAATAAAAAGAATGGATTTATGCCTTTATAGGACTTCAACACCTTGGATATGTATTTTAACAACCTTATGAGGTGATTTGTTTTACTTTAACTGAAATTCCCATTATGAATTAAGTGTATTATTAAATGGTATGGTTAAACTAAAATACCATGATCATTCATTATGATATGTTTAGGGTGATACATGGGTTATGACTTGGAAGACCATGGAAGGACTCATCAAACATGTTGCATAACACCCCAAGATTTTTCAAATAAATTTAATATTGAATGCATGAAGCACCACATCTCCACAAAATACCACTTTGTTTTAACCTATCTAGTATACATAATTTTTCTACCTTTGTGATTTGAATTTCAAAAAAATGACATACATGGTTGCATTCAGTAAGATATTTAGAGTCTGATAAGAGAAACTTAATTTATTATGAATAAAAACAAACCCTTGTGATTAGTAACATACCCTTATGAATAGTAATGTTACACTTATGAATAGTAATGAATTGTAAATCTTCTAAAAAAATTGAAACTTCACCCATTAATGTATAAATATAATTTAGACATCTTATAAGTGAAAAAATGATCATAGTATTAGTATTGGTATTTTTTATGTCATAATTTTTTTAATTACAATTTTATTAATAGTTTAAAATTTTAAAATGGAAATTTATTTTCATAAAATGTGATCCTAAATTGTTACTTTATTTTCTTATTGTTAGAAGATAATTGTATGGGACCATGATTAATTTATCAAGGTGTTATAAACGAGTTATAGTTTTAAAGTTGTATTTTTGGAATAAATTATGATTTTATTTAAAAATTAAATTAAAAATATTTAGGAAATTATTTTCAAAAAATGGATTTCATTTTTTAATTCTATATGTCTATAAATGGTTGGGGTGAATTTTTGCGATTGTTCGAAAATACTTGAATTTTTTAGTGAATAGTAAAAATATAATTTTCAGTTTTTGGTATGTTTAATGACATCATAATGATGTAATAATTAATATAAAATAATGGTAGACATGTGTACACTAAAATATGATATAAGGTGTCCCAAGTGGATAATACCATAGGAAAATACCTAGGGCAAACCCATGGTTTTTAAAAAACCACTAATGAGCTATCCAATGAAATTAATTAAAAACTCCCTCTCATTTACTATAAATACCCACTCATTAATTTATTTTTAGTCTTTAAAAACTCATAATACTATAATATGTAGTATTTTTACCCCTATAAGAGTACTCCCAAGGTTTCTTTATTCCCCCAAGGTCCCAACCTTCACATTTTAGGAGTTACTCTACAAGATAAGGGAACCTATCACCCTTCTCTTTTTCAAGCACTCTTTTTATTTTATTATCATTTTTTTAAAATTGGATTGTATTGGGATATATCCTTACATATCCCCCTTACTGTCCATATTATTTATGAATTATGATATACCAATTTTCTCTCATCAAAGTATTTTTTTAATTTTTATGTAACACCATTTGGCTGTCAAATTTTCGTAAGGGATTTCTCAACTTTTATTTTATTTGGAGTTCCTTTATTTTCCTTTTTTATTTACTAAACTCACTTAATCCAAATGTTATGATAAATATAGTAACATACATGTATTTTAATTTTATTGTGATATGGAATAATTAAACATTTTCTCCCCTTTCCTCTCTTTTATACTAGAAATGTAACCACCATCCTAGATGTGTTGATTTATCACATTCAAGGATGACGGGTTTTCAATTTCTATTAACATATTCAATTATCATCATGAAACCTTTCTGATGGTTTATCCAGACAATAAAATATGTATTATAGCCTATTTAAGGTTCTAGAATCTTTTTTTACACATGATATTAATTTCTAAATCAAAATGAGTTCATTGTGATCCAAAACCACAAATGAACCCAAACAATTATCATTAATGTTTTATATAATGATTCATATTCACTCTTAATATCCAAATGAATTTTATAACCATTTAATATTCTTGTTGTTCAATAATAACTTAATGCTTCTTTTTAGGACAACTATTCTCATTCTACATGTTTATCCGTACATTAATATAAGTAAACCGATCATGAAAACCAAGTAAGAAAATAGTCCCAACCAATAAAATTGAATCTCTTAAACCATAAAAAGTAATTGAATGATAAAAAATAAGGTTATAATAAATCAATAAAATCTATTTGAGGTTCTATAATCCATAATTTATGAACCTAAATTTGATTATTCATAACATTTAGATCAAGTGAAGAACACCTTCAGACATAAGGTAAGGGTTTTTTACCCGAATCTCAATTTTCATTAGTGTTACACTTATTGTATACTTACCTCAATGAAATTATTATGTATTATTATGTACATTTAATAAATTATATGTGAGTATTCTATATATGTTTACCCACTAGAATCCATCTTTATTTTATGGGGAGCTATACATTTAAAAAGGAATTTTCAAAATTATTTTTGAAATACAAGCATGATTCAAGGGAATTTCAAAAATTCTTACCTATTTTCAAGGGAAATATATAATCTATTTTTAGAAACCATAAACTTTTTTAAATCAATAATTTTATTATGAAAATACAATCTTACTTCAGTTCTGGTTTTATACAAAAACTTTTCCAAAATAACTATTCCTTTCAAATTAAAAGAGTTTTTATCTAAATAATTACTTGAAGATTTTAGAAGAGTATCTTCATCTTTTTAAACACACTAGTTGAATATTATGTATGATATCATATAACATATTTTATTGAATGGGTTTTTATTAGTTTGACTGTGGATGTTCTATCTTAAAATCATTCACCAATTTACTCTAAATGGTTAGTGTTTATGGTTAATATTCGAGGGACATTATTGACATTTCATATGTTTGTTTCAATAGGAATGTATATTTTGTTTATGTCTATCCACATTCATATGAGGAATGAATTAGACTTAGTGAGTTATGGGTGGATCCCACTATATCCCGTTGATGCATCAATAGTTCTCATGAGACAAACAATGATCTTAGCACAAGGCCTTGACAAAAATATTATTTATGGTCTTGGAATGAGGCTTTGATGGTATGGTTATGATGTATAGAATTATGCATTACATCATTATGAAACTAGTAATTGAATGTTCATGAGTTTATTAGACTAGTACAATACCCATGATTATTCTTTATTATTTCATTTATATTCAGCTCTTATTCTTTCCAAAATGTGTTTAAGTTCATTTGTAGAGGCAAGTGTTTTCAATTAATCACCATGCCTAATATTTATGTTTATGATATCTTTCACTATATTTCTTACCCTTACTGAGCATTTGAGCTCACCCATTTCTTATGTTTCATTTTCTCAAGACATATAGAGGTATATTATGAATGACATGCATAAATAACCTTGGTTTTATGGATGTTTTCAAATGAGATTCTATATTGTTTTTTTGTTTCACATTGTAATGTTGATATTATGTATGTATCTTGTTTCCCAAGCTACCAAACAACTCGGTCCTTCAGGATGAATATTCATTTTTATATTCCAATGTAATTAAATAAGGCATTGGCTATGGGCAACTAGGGTCATGTACTTACATTTGGTATCAAAGGAATTTTGGTAGAAAATTGTAATATGGATTTAGAAAACATTGATTATGGAACAAAACCCTAAGATAATATTTGAGGATAAACATACAAAAAATCATTGATGTTTTGGTAAGGAATATATTATGTGGATATTTTTAGAAAATACATCCCTATTTGGATTCTACAAGTGGACATGGTTCTAGAATAGATGTACCTCAGAGTGAAAACTCTGACAAGGAGTTTTGGGCTTGACACAAGGTATCCTGGTGCACGAAAATAGGCCTTACTATGCACCTAGTTTGAAACTCCTCATGGATATTATTAGGATAATTCACATTTTCTTTAAAAGCCATTATCAAGGATTTAAATGTAAAATTTTTCCTCAAAGAAACCATGTTACAGATTATGAGATGAACTATGTATAGAATTTCAATTTATGCTAAGATTTTTTTTACATTGTGATTATACATTATGATTTATTACCTAATATAGTGTATGCCGTTATTTAGAAATTGGACATATTGGAAGGAATGGAAAGTCAATGAATGTGCATGCCCCATGTAGGGATTTCTCTCTGATGCAAGATAATGATGTTGGATCTCATGCTGTGACCGGTGCTGAGGAACATATAACTATATTGGGATAACTAACTCATTTTATGAATAATAACCTTACCTGTATAGAGCATCCAGATCCACAACATGGGGGAGCTATGTTAGACAACTTTATGTGACAACAACCCCCATCATTTAATGGTACTACAAACACATTCATAACCGAGCATTGGTTAAGTTAATTAGAGAATATATTTATCACTTTGGGATGTAATGAAAGAGAGAGTTTTGTCATGGAATCTTATCATATATCAGGAGATTCAGATCAGTGATGGTCTTTAATTCAAAACACAAAGGAGGAATATGAAATAGAGTAAATAGAATGGTGGGATTTTAAGGAAATATTCCAAGAAAAATCTTTCCCTTGTGTACAAAGAGCAGATATAGAAAGGTAGTTTCTGAATCTGAGGAAAAAAGAGGATTATAATGCTACAATGTATGAAACTAACTTCACATGGTTAGGAATACATGCTGCAGACTATATACATAATCCAATAATCAAGATTTATTGATTATTGGATAGTTTAAAACCATTCCTATGAAGGGTTCTAGTCTCTTAGAGTTTCTCATCATATGAAGACATAGTATCCTATGTTATCAATAAGGAAATGGAATTATCAAAGTCTAATGATTTTAAGGGAAAGAAAGAGAAGAAGAGTTCAATTGAAAACTCTATAAAAGGATATAAGGAAATGGGGATGAAGGGAAGAGTTCACCTTCCACTATATGATAATTGTGGTAAGAGACACCCCTGTACTTTCCTAAAGGGTATGGGTGTTTTTTACATGTATGGAGAAAAAATCTACCTATTCCAAGATTGTAAGGGCAAGAAAGAAGCTACCAATGTTCAATGAAACAATTGTAGGAAGAGGAGACATTATTCAAATGATTGTCCTAGGCATCATAGAAACATTCCCCAAAGAAGGCCAGGGGAGAAAGGCCAATCCTATATAGTCACAACTGCAGAGGTTTAAATTCCTCACAATGTGGTGGAAATTACTTTAATCATTTCCTCAAACGTAACTAATTATTTATTTGATTTTGGATCATCACATCATTTCATATCTTCCCAGTTTTCCATGAAAATTATATATTTCCCATTTGATTTAATAAGGGAGTTGTAATTCAAAAATCATATTGAATGTATCATTACAACCAAGTTGTGTCAGTAACTATCCATTATATAAAATAAACATGCTTTATCTGATGATTTTATTACCATACCCATGATTGAATTTAATATAACCCTCCATATGGATTGAATTTTGAACCCTGATGCGAAAATTTATTACAAGAAGGAGGTAAATCTTTTTGAGGATGATGTGGAATCCCTTATATTTAGAGCAGAAACATCACCATATGATACTCATCTAGATCCATCCCCAGTATCTCTATTGAATTCAATTATTAGGTAGGAATGGAATTCAATAAATATGGGTGAGAAAATAAATTCTAAAATAGAGGACATACCTATTGTTCAATAATACGTTGATTGTGTTTCAAGAGGGTTTACCTGGAAATCCTCTAGAGTGGGAATTTGAATTTTCCATTGACTTAATTCCTGATTCAAATCCCATATCAAAGACCACTTATATAATGGACACTGTGGAATTAGTATAATTGAAGAAAAAACTAGAGGAATTGAGTGATAAAAGATTTATTTACCCTAGTGGTTCTCTATGGGGAGGCCCTATCATTTTCATTAAGAAGATAGATGGATCTATGAGGTTCTACATTGACTATAGCGAGATCAATTCTATAACCATAATGAAAAGGTATCCCCTACTTCACATTGATGATTTATTTGATCGACATTATAGAGTCCAATATTTTTTGAAGATTAATATTTGATTTGGATATCATCAATTGTGTGTGAGGAAGGAAGATATTCCAAAGACAACATTTTGAACTAGGTATGGGCATTGCAAGTTTACAGTAATGCCTTTCGAAATCAATAATACACCGTATATTTTAATGTATCTAATGAATTGGAGTTTCGAGAAATATCTTGATGACTTTGTGGTGGTATTTATTGATGATGTATTGGTATACTCCAAAAGCTATGAATATCATGAAAATTACATGCACACTATTCTAAAGACTCTTAAAATAAATGAATTATATGGGAAGTTTAGAAAATGTGAATTTTGGATTCAATAAGTTTTCTTTCTTGGCCAAATTGTCTCTAAGGATGGAATATCTGTTGATCCTATGAAGACAATGTCTGTGTAAGAATGGCCTACTGCAATGAACATAACTGAGGTACATAGTTTTGTTGGGTTATTATCAAAATTTCATTCAGAACATCACCAATTTAGCCAACCCAATGACCACCCTTACACATAAAGGGGTTAAGTTCATATGGAAAGAATATTGTGAGGACTATTTCAAAAAATTGATGAAGAGATTAGAGAATTCTCTGATCCTAACTCTACCATCAGGGAAGAATGGGTTTGTGTTCTATAATGATTCATCAAAGAAAGGACTTTGTTGTTTCCTTATGAATAATGATAGAGTTATTTACTATGCATCAAGGAAGTTGAAAATTCATGAAGAAACTATTTTATTATTGATATTAAGTTAGGAGCAGTGATCTTTTCTATGAAGACATGGATACCCTATCTATACGGTGAAAGATGTGAGATATATGCGAATGAAAAGAGTGTGAAGTATATCTTATCATAGAAAGAAGTCATCATAAGGTAAAGGCGATCGCTTGAACAACTAAAGGATTATGATTTTTCCACACACTACCACCTAGGAAAGGAAAATAAGGTAGCTGGTACATTTAGTTGGAAGGATCATAGATTTCTCAACAAAATGAGGGCTCAAAAGGATCCTTTGGATATAATTAGGATGGATATGGGAATTATCACGGAAGGAGAAACATCACTCATTTTTGAAATGTTTTCCTAACCATAATTATTAGAATGAAATAAAGATTCACAGTCTGATGATGATAATCTTAAAAAGAAAATTTTTTCTGTGAAAATTGGAAGTTGGATAACTTCATGTGCAAAGATGGAATTCTTGCATTTGGGAAGAGGCTATGTGTTCCCTTTATACTTGAGATAAAAAGGGAGTTAATAGATGATTATCATATCTCAAATTTTTCTATACATTATGGTAGTACTAAAATGTATTGAAATTTGAAAGAACATTAATTTTGGGATAACATGAAGAGGGAAATTGCTGATTATGTGTAAAGATGTTTAGTCTGTCAACAAGTGAAGGCCAAACAACAACATCCTAGAGGATATAGGAAACCTCTAACTATTCCTACATGTAAATGGAATGACATCACCATGTACGTTGTCCCTCGTTTACCCAAAACCCCAAGAAAGAATGATGCAATACGGGTAATTGTGGATTGAATTATAAAAAATGCACATTTCTTCACTCTAGGGGAGGATATTCCCCTGGAGAACTTAACATGGATTTATTTCAATTAAGTTGTGAGAATTCATGGAGAAACTATCTCAATTGTGTCTGATTGGGATCAATTATTTACATCAAAATTCTAAAAAAGTCTCTAGAAATCCCTGAATACTGATATTTTATTAAGGACTGCTTATCACCCTCAAATTGACAGGCAATAAAAAAGGATGATCCAAACTTTAGAATACATGTTAAGATCGTGATCACTTGATATTCAAGGTATTTGGGATCAGTATTTACCTTTTGTGGAGTTTTCCTACAATAATAGTTTCCAATCATGTATTCAAATGGCACCATATAAAGCATTGTACAGAACGAGATATCATACACCAACTTGTTGGGATGAAGTAGGAGAAAGGAAGATTGTGAGCCCAAAGCTTGGGGAGGACACAAAATTTAAGGTAAATACTATTCAAGGTCATATCAAATTATCTTAAAATAGGAAAAAGATCCATGCTAATAATTAAAGGAAGGATTTTGAATTTTAAGTGGGAGATCACATTTTCTTGAAAGTATCTCTATGGAAGGGCATTATATGATTTGGGAAGAAAGGGAAACTGACCCCTATTTACATAGGCCATTTTGAAATTATGGAAAGAATTAGAGCTATTGAATATCATTTTTCTATGACATATATCCTATCTAAAGTATGCAATGTGTTCCATGTCTCATTAATGAGAAAGTACATGCCAGGCCAAACGCATGTCCTCACTTCTAAAGGTATGGAATTAGAACTTGACCTATCTAACAATGAAGAGCCTATCCAGATTCTAGACAATAAACAAAAAGTGTTGAGGAATGAAACTAATTGACTGGTAAATATACTTTGTAAAATAATAAAATACAAGAGGCAACATGGGAGCCTAGGGATCTTATGATAAAGAACTACCCAAATTTCTTTGTTATGAAACATTTTGGTAATTTCAAGGAAGAAATTTTTTTAAGGTGGGGATAATGTAACACACCAATATTTTGAAAATAAATTTAATATTGAATGCATGAAACATTGTGTATGCAAAAAACACCATCTTTTTATAATCTATTCTGTAAACATAATTTTTCATCCTCTATGATTAGAATTTCAAAAAAACTGATATACACAGTTGTGTTGAGTAAGATATTTAGAGTCTAATAAGACAAACTTAATTTTTGATGAATAGTAAAATACCCTTATGAATAGTAATATACCCTTATGAATAATAATTTTACTCTTTTGAATCATAAATCAAACAAAAAATATATAAACATCACCCATGAATGTATAATTACAATTTAGACATTATACAAGTGAAAAAATGATCATAGTAAAAGTATTGGTATTTTTGTATGTCATAAATATTTTAATTATAGTTTTATGATTAATTTAATAATTTAAAATGGAAATTTAGGTACATAAAATATAATAAAAAAATTTACTTTATTTTCTTATGGTTATAAGATAATTTTATGGGACCACGATTAATTTCTCAAGATGTTATAAAACGAGTTATAGTTTTAAAGTTGTTTTTTGGAATAAATTATGATTTTATTTAAATATTAAATTAAAAATATTTAGTCAATTATTCTCAAAAAATGGATTTCATTTATGAAATATAAATTTAAAAAATGGTTGGGATTAATTTTTTGTATTTTTCTAAAATTCTTGAATTTTTCGTGAATAGAAAAAATACAGTTTTGAGTTTTTGGTAAGTTTAAGGACATCATAATGATGTAATAATTAATATAAAATTATGGTCAACTTTTTTACATTAAAATATGATATGATCTATTCCAAGTGGATAATACCATGGGAAAATACCATGGGAAAGCCCATGGTTTTGAAAAACCACTAATGATGTGTGCTTTGAAATTAATTAAAAACTCTCTCTCATTTACTATAAATACCCACTCATTCCTTCGTTATATTTCATTAAAAACTCATAATACTAGAATATATAGTAGTTTTACCTCCCTATGAGTCCTCCCAAGGTGTCCTCAAGCCCCCAAGGTGTAACACCCCGAGATTTTATGAAAAATATTCTTTTTAATTTCATTAATGTCTTGTGTTATACGCTACACCAAAAGGAGCTTTCACAACACACATCTCTGACCTGGCTTGAATTACACGCAATCGTGACCTTCCACGATAGCGTGTGTTGTACGCAACACCAAGTTTTGCTAAACAACGATATGCTATTAAGATATTATTAAAACTAGCCGTTATGAATAGTAATAACCACTTTTTGAAATTTTGTAAATTTTATTTTTCAAAATGGACTTCATTTATGGATTCGGAGTATCGAATTTAGCCTAAGGTGAAATTTTGGTACTTTTCGGATAACTTTCATATTCTGATGAATAGTGAAAATTACTAAATTTTAATTAAAAACAAATTTTTTAATCGAAATAGTTAATAGTGATAAATTATTAATTTGAGTGGTTTTAAAGTATATTTAGAATATATTTTTACAATTTAATACAATGTTGGTCATTGGATGTAATTTCACATTTAAACCAGTTATAAACAAGTGTCAATCTTTTGATAGTTATTATCTCTTAAAAACACGCTATTTGTTGTGACAGCGGAAATTAATTATAAAATTAATTAATGAAACTTATATGTTGGGAATTTTGTAAAATAGAAATCATTTTTGAATTCGGAATATCAATTATAGCTTAGGGTGAAATTTTGGCATTTTTCTGAAAAACTTCAATTTTTGATGAATAGTGAAACCACTAAGTGGTAGGTTAAAAACTGAATTTTGCATAAAACTTAATTTTACCACTTCTGTGAATGGAATTTCGAAAATCCTACAGACACGGTTGATATCATTAAGTAAAATGTGGTTCAATGTGATAAAAATAATTTTTTGGTGAATAGTAACTTTTTACTTTTTTTTACCGCAGTTAATAGTAAATAGGGTAACTAAGGGTAAATATGATATTACTATTACCCTAACACATGTCCTAATTCTATTGGATAAGTGTAATTCGACCAAAAACAACCTTATGAATATAATATGACCATTTAGGTCCACTTGGATTAGATTATGACATTTAATATTATTTTATTTAATGAATAGTTAAAATAGTTAAAATCAAAGTTGAATAAGTAAATAATTTTTAATATGGGGTTATACATAAGATAAATTCGACTATAAATATTCATTAGAAAGATAAAAGGATTTCCTATATAATGGTAGTTTATTTGTAATTTTTAGACATTAAATAATGTAATTTATTTATGACACAATGATGATGCACTAATTATCTTATTAATGAAATATTGACATAATTGATGTTAAAAACACCAAAATAAATGTAATTTGAGACTTTTTATGAATTCCACTAATTTTAGAGGTTACTATGATATATTAGTGTTGATTTAATCAACTTGGTGCGAACATATAATTCTGTTATGACTTTCACAAAAATCATATATCAAATAGTGTCAAAATTGACACAAAATAGTTTTTAAATCAAATATTATATTATTAATTGTTATTTTATTCCTAAAAATATAATGTTCGGCCAAATGACCTAGATAAGGATATATATATTAATAATAAACAATTTGGGGTTCTTTTGGCATGTTATAGTAATTGTATTAACCATATAGTGTAAGAAAACAAAAAGACACGGTAAAAGTTAAATTATTTAACTTAGAGTTAAATCTAATTGATAAGGTTAAAATAATAACCTAAACTTGTCTAAATCCTATTGGTTGATAGGATTTATACCCATCCCCACTTTAGATTCGAAATAAGACCCTTTGGACCCATTATAAACCGATTTAGACTTTAATATAAAATAATATTTTGAGATATTCCTAAGGTGCCCCTCTCCTCCCTTATAAAAGGACACCTCCTCCCCCTCCTCCTCACACCAATTTGAGCATTCAAGATCGGCCAACCCCTGCCAAAATCCATTCTACACTTCCCTATAATAATCCTAGAGGTCCTGGTCTTCTTCAAAGACCAATCTTAGTTCCCTAAGTGGAGGATTCAAAGAGGCGTTTCAAAGAAGAGGTAATATCCATTACCGATCTTTTCAATTTCTTTCTTCTTCAACTTCTTCTTCTTTAGTTGTTTCATGACAAAGTAATAACATCAGTATTACTTACATACTGATATGTTATTATAAATATGAAACAACTCTAATTCACCTTTTATCCGTCCTACGGAAAAATGAAATCACCGTGCGTGCGTACGTACGGAATACCGTCTCCACGCCGTGGTGTAATCTATTTTCCACCACCACCTTAATAGGATGGGTATAATGGTGTAATGAGTAACTATATATGATTATTATAAAGTGATATTGATACTGAAATAGTCTACATACACTTCAACACAATTCCACGACCATGGGAACGATCATCGCTCGTGTGTACGTACGGACTACCGTCTCCACGACACGATGAGATTCATTCTCAATGATTAACCATTCATGAATGATTATAAAGTATATATATAACAAGTACTAATGAAATATATGACATAATAATGATACTAGACTTATGTAAATTTATATGTATGTCATCTACTTAATTCCATTCACTTCAATAAGGAAACGAAAACATCGTTCATGCGTACGTACGGACTACCGTCTCCATGAACGGTGTATTTCATTCCATTTATCGATATATTATATATATATATACATTCTGAATATATATTATATATAAATCATGTTTTACATTCTAGATATAAGTAATCATGATCCAAGTAATCATATTAATAATTACAAGTTAAAAACACGAACGACAAATGAGACGATTTTACCCAAAACGCTACTTTAACATGAATTTACAAAAGAACGGGTAATATAAAGTCATAAGTGGACCATATATGATATAATAACAATGAATATGATTCTGGAATAAGTCAATAACATGAATTAAATCATTATACAGGATGTTCGGACACTAACAAAGCAAGTCGGACCTAAGGTAAGGGAAATATCACAATCTCATTTTTATCCGAGGTTGTTTATACTTTAGTATTTACTGGGGTGTATTTTATCATCCACATCAATGTTCCCTCAATATTTAATATTATTTCCATTCACCTACAATTGTTTATATCCAATTTTACCCTTCAGTGAGTTTTTAGTAAAAGATATGAAAGGAATCTTTTGTTGTTTTTGTACGAGGTACTTTTTGACTTTTCCATCAAAAGTACGAGAAGAATGTTTTTTTTAACTTATACGGCATGAATGAGTTTTTAAACATTATTTCCAAGAAGATTCCTTTACAAGTTTTCAAGTTTATTTTTAATCAACTTCTGTTAGTTTAAAATTTTATGACATGTTAAGAAAGGAAAAGTTTTTTTGAAGTAGAAAGGATATTTTCCTCAAGAATGGAGTTCAAGTGTTTTATCAAAATTATTTTCAATATAAGATAATAAAGGGTTCTGTTTCTATCCCTATTATTACATTGATTTGATTATGTCATGATGGAATTGATTTTATGAATTCCTTTATCGTATATGAATTGTTTTATGATGTCATGATGTTTAAGACTCCCATTTTTATTACATGGGTTATGCAATGATGTATGGTTTATGATTTTGTGGCACACATAAGAATGGTATCATTATGAGATGGGTGGGACCTATATCTCCCTCCAATGCATTGGGTAAAGATTTTATATCTCATGAGACAGACATGGATGAAATGGTAGGTTATATCGGTTCAGTGAAACAGGGCTGAAACGAGGGTTACTCGATTCAGAAATAGACTTTGTCCACTAAGATAGTCTTGGAAATGAGTCTAGACTAATAAGATATGATTCGCTATGATTATGTGTGTATGCCACAAAGTTTAATGTTTTATGTTATGATTATTGTGATTACATTTCACTGCCATGATTTACCCCATGTTATGAAATTATGATCTCTTTTGCAGGTTAAGATTTCCAAAAGTTATGTGCTTATGTATATGATGTGATTGATGTTTCTTTTTTTTACCCTTACTGAGCATTTGAGCTCACCCTTTTATGTTTTCTTTTCCCCAGGATATAAAGAAAGGTTTTAGGTAAGAAAAAAAGGAAGATCTTTATGGGAGATGTTGAAGATCTTTCACCAGGATTAGAAGATTATATTCCGAGTTTCCAAAGACACTAAACTATTACGATCCTTATTGGTGTGTTTTTGTTATGTAATAAGTCTTCCGCAAATGTAATGTAATATCAATGTACGTCAAGATTTGGGTCTCTATAGTTGGTATCAGAGGAAAGGTTTAGTCAACCTTTGGAAACTAGGATGCGAAAGCGTTAGTGAGATCCCTAGAGATATTTCTAAGGTATGTCTAGGAATGTCCCTAAGGATAAGTATACGTATAAGATACAGTCCTAGAACTACGGTAACGATCTTATAATTTATCCTAAGATGTTAGATATTAAGGGTACTCCCCCTTTAATATGTTGTTTTCCCTAGCATGATTTTTGCCTCTCACAAGATATTTTTGTGTTTTAGTTAATGGAGGGAACCAGAAGGAATTCAGTTAACATTGAATCCAATGGACAAATTGGTGACTATGAGCAAAAAAATTGTGTAATTACTAGAGAGAAAGATCTTGTGATTATTCCAAATCAGTTATCGCAATATATGATTAACAAGGTGAAATTTAGTGGTATGCCTATTTCATCAAAGAAGAGGAAGATAAACTCTTATGCATGTTCGCATGTTGAGGAGCATAAAGAAAGGAATATTGAGATTTCTAAAGAAGGGCAGAAGAACCTTGAGGAATACCTCAAATGGAGGGACCGATGTTATCTGTGTGGAGAAAAAGGTCATAGAGTGACAGATTGTTATGGAGTTCAATGTCTTATTTGTGGAGAACATGGGCATTACCCAACTCAATTCCCTGACCTAAAAAGTTACTTCTAAATCAAGGAAGGACTTATTCCATGACAATCATTGAAGTGGATGGACTAAAGTGTTTATGTATTGGTATTCAAGAATAATGTTGTTGAGGTACTTTTATGGTGTACTGAAATATTTATGTATTGGTCTATTGTGGTTTTCAATAATTTTAAGGTACCGGTAACCATTAAAAGTGATTCAAATATTTTGGAAAGTAGATGATATGCGCATAATTAAGGGATAAGGAGAAAATGAAATGTTTGACAGTATTCATGAGCTCATGATTGATATAAGGACTAAGTGATATCATGGTTTGAGTATATAGAATTTTGAGGATTTTGGTATATGAAAAGTGTTAAATTTTAACTGCATTAATGTTTTCACTAAGGTTCAATGGGTATTCATTCTTCAAGAGAATACATGATTAAGGTATTCACATGATTGGAATGTGACCAACAAGATATATGGGGGATAAATGATGGTATTCACATGCTTGGTTGATGACATTTCAAGTTATCATTTTCTTTATACTATGAGCTTGGACCGAAGTATTTTAGATAAGCCTAAAGATTGGAATGGATTATGTTAACCATAAGTTAGTATTGTTTAAGGATAGAATTTTTTTCGATATTATTGATGGGATGTTATAGTAATATAGTTTTAGAAAAAGGACAACCTGCAGGACGGGCGACAGCCCATCGCGTCGGACAAGGCTGTGGAAATCGAACCCACAACCGAAGTGCGACTGGCCTTTATCGCCTACCACTAGCCTACAAGAAGTCCCTATTTAGTAGAATCTAGTTTCATTATATTAAGCAATATGATATATGAAGTATAAGTTCATTTTTGGAACCATATATCATTAATCTCACTATAGATGGACTTATGTATTTTTTGATAACTTTTCTAACCTTTTGAGACAGATGGAATGACCCATCATTCTATCACATGATCTGCTAACACATCACGAATGACAAATTCAACTTCATTTATTTAAGAGATGAAGTAGAAATTGTCCAAATAACGACAAACAGTGAGACTATACCAAAATCACGAAAGTATTTCTTCTAATTCCAATTTCATCAACTTTAAGGAAATGATCTTGAAAACCAAAAATGTTGTCCTAGTGCTCTTATATCTGATTAATCAGATGGTACCTTAGATCGTCACAAATTTATGGATTTGTGATTGCTAGCTTTTCTATAGCCATGTTCTCTACCACTCTCCATCAGAACATGATGGTCAGATTTCTCTTCCGTATCCATATTTTCACCTATGTGGAAACCCAGTGATTAGTTTATTTGGGTAACCGTTACGTTTCATACTTTTGTTTTTAAAGATTGGTTTTGGTATTCCTTTTTACGATGTGGGTTTCGATTAAAGAAACTTTTGAATAGTAAACCATTTATAACCCCGATGAATTTCAAGGGCGAAATTCATTTTAAGGGTGGTAGAATGTAACACCCCGAGATTTTATGAAAAATATTCTTTTTAATTTCATTAATGTCTTGTGTTATACGCTACACCAAAAGGAGCTTTCACAACACACATCTCTGAACTAGCTTGAATTACACGCAATCTCGACCTTCCACGATAGCGTGTGTTGTACGCAACACTAAATTTCGCTAAACAACGATATGCTATTAAGATATTATTAAAACTAGCCGTTATGAATAGTAATAACCACTTTTTGAAATTTTGTAAATTTTATTTTTCAAAATGGACTTCATTTATGGATTCGGAGTATCAAATTTAGCCTAAGGTGAAATTTTGGTACTTTTCGGATAACTTTCATATTCTGATGAATAGTGAAAATTACTAAATTTTAATTAATTTTTTTTTAATCGAAATAATTAATAGTGATAAATTATTAATTTGAGTGGTTTTAAAGTATATTTAGAATATATTTTTACAATTTAATACAATGTTGGTCATTGGATGTAATTTCACATTTAAACCAGTTATAAACAAGTGTCAATCTTTTGATAGTTATTATCTCCTAAAAACATGCTATTTGTTGTGACAACGGAAATTAATTATAAAATTAATTAATGCAACTTATATGTTGGGAATTTTTTAAAATAGAAATCATTTTTGAATTCGGAATATCAATTATAGCTTCGGGTGAAATTTTGGCATTTTTCTGAAAAACTTCAATTTTTGATGAATAGTGAAACCACTAAGTGGTAGGTTAAAAACTGAATTTTGCATAAAACTTAATTTTACCGCTTCTGTGAATGGAATTTCGAAAATCCGACAGACACGGTTGATATCAGTAAATAAAATGTGGTTCAATGTGATAAAAATAATTTTTTTTGGTGAATAGTAACTTTTTACTTTTTTTTACCGCAGTTAATAGTAAATAGGGTAACTAAGGGTAAATATGATATTACTATTACCCTGACACATGTCCTAATTCTATTGGATAAGTGTAATTAGACCAAAAAAAACCTTATGAATATAATATGACCATTTAGGTCCACTTGGATTAGATTATGACATTTAATATTATTTTATTTAATGAATAGTTAAAATAGTTAAAATCAAAGTTGAATAAGTAAATAATTTTTAATATGGGGTTATACATAAGATAAATTTGACTATAAGTATTCATTAGAAAGCTAAAAAGATTTAATATATAATGGTATTTTATTTGTAATTTTTAGACATTAAATAATTTAATTTATTTATGACACAATGATGATGCACTAATTATCTTATTAATGAAATATTGACATAATTGATGTTATAAACACCAAAATAAATGTAATTTGAGACTTTTTATGAATTAAACTAATTTTATAGGTTACTATGATATATTAGTGTTGATTTAATCAACTTGGTTTGAACATATAATTCTGTTATGACTTTCACAAAAATCATATATCAAATAGTGTCAAAATTGACACAAAATAGTTTTTAAATCAAATATTATATTATTAATTTTTATTTTATTCCTAAAAATATAATGTTCGGCAAAATGACCTAGATAAGGATATATATATTAATAATAAACAATTTGGGGTTCGTTTGGCATGTTATAGTAAGTGTATTAACCATATAGTGTAAGAAAACAAAAAGACACGGTAAAAGTTAAATTATTTAACTTAGAGTTAAATCTAATTGATAAGGTTAAAATAATAACCTAAACTTGTCTAAATCCTATTGGTTGATAGGATTGCGACCCATCCCCACTTTAGCTTCGAAATAAGACCCTTTGGAACCATTATAAACCGATTTTGACTTTAATATAAAATAATATTTTGAGATATTCCTAAGGTGCCCCTCTCATCCCTTATAAAAGGACACCTCCTCCCCCTCCTCCTCACACCAATTTGAGCATTCAAGCTCGGACAAACCCTGCGAAAATACATTCTAAACTTCCCTATAATAATCCTAGAGGTCATGGTCTTCTTAAAAGACCAATCTTAGTTCCCTAAGTGGAGGATTCAAAGAGGCGTTTCAAAGAAGAGGTAATATCCATTACCGATCTTTTCAATTTATTTCTTCTTCAACTTCTTCTTATTTAGTTGTTTCATGACAAAGTAATAACATCAGTATTACTTACATACTGATATGTTATTATAAATATGAAACAACCCTAATTCACCTTCTATCCATCCTACGGAAAAATGAAATCACCGTGCGTGCGTAGGTACGGAATACCGTCTCCACGCCGTGGTGTAATCTATTTTCCACCACCACCTTAATAGGATGGGTATAATGGTGTAATGAGTAACTATATATGATTATTATAAAGTGATATTGATACTGAAATAGTCTACATACATTTCAACACAATTCCACGACCATGGGAACGATATCATCGCTCGTGTGTACGTACGGACTACCGTCTCCACGACACGATGAGATCCATTCTCAATGATTAACCATTCATGAATGATTATAAAGTATATATATAACAAGTACTAATGAAATATATGACATAATAATGATACTGTACTTATGTAAATTTATATGTATGTCATCTACTTAATTCCATTCACTTCAATAAGGAAACGAAAACAGCGTTCATGCGTACGTACAGACTACCATCTCCATGAACGGTGTATTTCATTCCATTTATCGATATATATTATATATATATATATATTCTGAATATATATTATATATAAATCATGTTTTACATTCTGGATATAAGTAATCATGATCCAAGTAATCATATTAATAATTACAAGTTAAAAACACGAACGACAAATGAGACGATTTTACCCAAAACGCTACTTTAACATGAATTTACAAAAGAACGGGTAATATAAAGTCATCAGTGGACCATATATGATATAATAACAATGAATATGATTCTGGAATAAGTCAATAACATGATTTAAATCATTATACAGGAGGTTAGGACACTTACAATGCAAGTCGGACCTAAGGTAAGGGAAATATCACAATCTCATTTTTATCCGAGGTTGTTTATACTTTAGTATTTACTGGGGTGTATTTTATCATCCACATCCATGTTTCCTCAATATGTAATATTATTTCCATTCACCTAAAATTGTTTATATCCAATTTTACCATTCAGTGAGTTTTTAGTAAAAGATATGAAAGGAATCTTTTGTCGTTTTTGTACGAGGTACTTTTTGACTTTTCCAACAAAAGTACGAGAAGAATGTTTTTTTTAACTTATACATCATGAATGGGTTTTTAAAAATTATTTCCACGAAGCTTCCTTTACAAGTTTTCAAGTTTATTTTTAATCAACTTCTTTTAGTTTAAAATTTTATGATATGTTAAGAAAGGAAAAGTGTTTTTGAAGTAGAAAGGATATTTTCCTCAAGAATGGAGTTCAAGTGTTTTATCAAAATTATTTTCAATCTAAGATAATAAAGGGTTCTGTTTCTATCCCTATTATTACATTTATTTGATTATGTTGTGATGGAATTAATTTTATGAATTCCTTTATCGTATATGAATTGTTTTATGATGTCATGATGTTTAAGATTCCCATTTTTATTACATGGGTTATGCAATGATGTATGGTTTATGATTTTGTGGCACACATAAGAATGGTATCATTATGAGATGGGTGGGACCTATATCTCCCTCCAATGCATTGGGTAAAGATTTTATATCTCATGAGATAGACATGGCTGAAATGGTAGGTTATACCGGTTCAGTGAAACAGGACTGAAACGAGGGTTACTCGATTCAGAAATGGACTTTGTCCACTAAGATAGTCTTGGCAATGAGTCTAGACTAATAAGATATGATTCTCTATGATTATGTGTGTATGACAAAAAGTTTAATGTTTTAAGTTATGATTATTGTGATTACATTTCACTGCCATGATTGACCCCATGTTATGAAATTATGATCTCTTTTGCAGGTTAAGATTTCCAAAAGTTATGTGCTTATGTATATGATGTGATTGATGTTTCTTTTGTTTACCCTTACTGATCATTTGAGCTCACCCTTTTAAGTTTTCTTTTCCCCAGGATATAAAGAAAGGTTTTAGGTAAGAAAAAAAAAGATCTTTATGGGAGATGTTGATGATCTTTCACCAGGATTAGAAGATTATATTCCGAGTTTCCAAAGACACTAAACTATTACGATCCTTGTTGGTGTGTTTTTGTTATGTACTAAGTCTTCCGCAAATGTAATGTAATGTCAATGTACATCAAGCTTTGGGTATCTACAGTTGGTATCAGAGGAAAGGTTTAGTCAACCTTTGGAAACTAGGATGAGAAAACGTTAGTGATATCCCTAGAGATATTTCTAAGGTATGTCTAGGGATGTCCCTAAGGATAAGTATAAGTATAAGATACAGTCCTAGAACTACGGTAACGATCTTAGAATTTATCCTAAGATGTTAGATATTAAGGGTACTCCCCCTTTACTATGTTGTTTTCCCTAGAATGATTTTTTCCTCTCACAAGATTTTTTTGTGTTTTAGTTAATGGAGGGAACCAGAAGGAATTCAGTTAACATTGAATCCAATGGACAAATTGGTGACTGTGAGCAAAAAAATTGTGTAATTCCCAGAGAGAAAGATCTTGTGATTATGCCAAATCAGTCAACGCAATATATGATTAACAAGGTGAAATTTAGTGGTATGCCTAATTCATCAAAGAAGAGGAAGATAAACTATTATGCATGTTCGCATGTTGAGGAGAATAAAGAAAGGAAGATTGAGATTTCTAAAGAAGGGAAGAAGAACCTTGAGGAATACCTCAAATGGAGGGACCGATGTTATCTGTGTGGAGAAAAGGGTCATAGAGTGACAGATTGTTATGGAGTTCAATGTATTATTTGTGGAGAACATGGGAATTACCCAACTCAATGCCCTGACCTAAAAAGTTACTTCTAAATCAAGGAAGGACTTATTCCATGAAAATCATTGAAGTGGATGGACTAAAGTGTTTATGTATTAGTATTCAAGAATAATGTTGTTGAGGTACTTTTATGGTGTACTAAAATATTTATGTATTGGTCTACTGTGGTTTTCAATAATTTTAAGGTACCGGTAACCATTAAAAGTGATTCAAATATTTTGGAAGGTAGATGATATGCGCATAATTAAGGGATAAGGAGAAAATGAAATGTTTGACAGTATTCATGAACTCATGATTGATATAAGGACTAAGTGATATCATGGTTTGAGTATATAGAATTTTGAGGATTTTGGTATATGAAAAGTGTTAACTTTTAACTGCATTAATGTTTTCACTAAGGTTCAATGGGTATTCATTCTTCAAGAGAATACATGATTAAGGTATTCACATGATTGGAATGTGACCAACAAGATATATGGGGGATAAATGATGGTATTCACATGCTTGGTTGACGACATTTCAAGTTATCGTTTTCTTTATACTATGAGCTTGGACCGAAGTATTTTAGATAAGCCTAAAGATTGGAATGGATTATGTTAACCATAAGTTAGTATTGTTTAAGGATAGAAGTTTTTTCGATATTATTGATGGGATTTTATAGTAATATAGTTTTAGAAAAAGGACAACCTGCAGGACGGGCAAGAGCCCATCGCGTCGGACAAGGCTGTAGAAATCGAACCCACAACCGAAGTGCGACTGGCCTTTATCGCCTACCACTGGCCTACAGGAAGTCCCTATTTATTAGAAGATAGTTTTTTTATATTAAGCAGTATGATATATGAAGTATAAGTTCATTTTAGGAACCATATATCATTAATCTCACTATATATGGACTTATGTATTTTTTGATAACTTTTCTAACCTTTTGAGACAGATGGAATGACCCATCATTCTATCACATGATCTGTTGACACATCACGAATGACAAATTCAACTTCATTTCTTTAAGAGATGAAGTTGAAATTGTCCAAAGAATGACAAACAGTGAGACTATACCAAAATCACAAATGTATTTCTTCTAATTCCAATTTCATCAACTTTAGGGAAATGATCTTGAAAACCAAAAATGTTGTCCTAGTGCTCTTATATCTGATTAATCAGATGGTACCTTAGATCGTCACAAATTTATGGATTTGTGATTGCTAGCTTTTCCATAGCCATGTTCTCTACCACTCTCCATCAGAACATGATGGTCAGATTTCTCTTCCATATCCATATTTTCACCTATGTGGAAACCCAGTGATTAGTTTATTTGGGTAACCGTTACGTTTCATACTTTTGTTTTTAAAGATTGGTTTTGGTATTCCTTTTTACGATGTGGGTTTCTATTAAAGAAAGTTTCGAATAGTAAACCATTTATAACCTCGAATAATTTCAAGGGCGAAATTCATTTTAAGGGGGGTAGAATGTAACACCCCGAGATTTTATGAAAAATATTCTTTTTAATTTCATTAATGTCTTGTGTTATACGCTACACCAAAAGGAGCTTTCACAACACACATCTCTGACCTGGCTTGAATTACACGCAATCGGGACCTTCCACGATAGCGTGTGTTGTACGCAACACCAAGTTTCGCTAAACAACGATATGCTATTAAGATATTATTAAAACTAGCCGTTATGAATAGTAATAACCAATTTTTGAAATTGTGTAAATTTTATTTTTCAAAATGGACTTCATTTATGGATTCGGAGTATCGAATTTAGCCTAAGGTGAAATTTTGGTACTTTTCGGATAACTTTCATATTCTGATGAATAGTGAAAATTACTAAATTTTAATTAAAAACAAATTTTTTAATCGAAATAATTAATAGTGATAAATTATTAATTTGAGTGGTTTTAAAGTATATTTAGAATATATTTTTACAATTTAATACAATGTTGGTCATTGGATGTAATTTCACATTTAAACCAGTTATAAATAAGTGTCAATCTTTTGATAGTTATTATCTCTTAAAAACACGCTATTTATTGTGACAGCGGAAATTAATTATAAAATTAATTAATGCAACTTATATGTTGGGAATTTTGTAAAATAGAAATCATTTTTGAATTCGGAATATCAATTATATCTTAGGGTGAAATTTTGGCATTTTTCTGAAAAACTTCAATTTTTGATGAATAGTGAAACCACTAAGTGGTAGGTTAAAAACTGAATTTTGCATAAAACTTAATTTTACCACTTCTGTGAATGGAATTTCGAAAATCCGACAGACACGGTTGATATCAGTAAGTAAAATGTGGTTCAATGTGATAAAAATAATTTTTTGGTGAATAGTAACTTTTTACTTTTTTTTTTACCGCAGTTAATAGTAAATAGGGTAACTAAGGGTAAATATGATATTACTATTACCCTAAAACATGTCCTAATTCTATTGGATAAGTTTAATTCGACCAAAAACAACCTTATGAATATAATATGACCATTTAGGTCCACTTGGATTAGATTATGACATTTAATATTATTTTATTTAATGAATAGTTAAAATAGTTAAAATCAAAGTTTAATAAGTAAATAATTTTTAATATGGGGTTATACATAAGATAAATTCGACTATAAATATTCATTAGAAAGCTAAAAAAATTTAATATATAATGGTATTTTATTTGTAATTTTTAGACATTAAATAATTTAATTTATTTATGACACAATGATGATGCACTAATTATCTTATTAATGAAATATTGACATAATTGATGTTATAAACACCAAAATAAATGTAATTTGAGACTTTTTATGAATTAAACTAATTTTCTAGGTTACTATGATATATTAGTGTTGATTTAAGCAACTTGGTTCGAACATATAATTCTGTTATGACTTTCACAAAAAATCATATATCAAATAGTGTCAAAATTGACACAAAATAGTTTTTAAATCAAATATTATATTATTAATTGTTATTTTATTCCTAAAAATCTAAGGTTCGGCCAAATGACCTAGATAACGATATATATATTAATAATAAACAATTTGGGGTTCGTTTGTCATGTTATAGTAAGTGTATTAACCATATAGTGTAAGAAAACAAAAAGACACGGTAAAAGTTAAATTATTTAACTTAGAGTTAAATCTAATTAATAAGGTTAAAATAATAACCTAAACTTGTCTAAATCCCATTGGTTGATAGGATTTATACCCATCCCCACTTTATCTTCGAAATAAGACCCTTTGGAACCATTATAAACCGATTTTGACTTTAATATAAAATAATATTTTGAGATATTCCTAAGGTGCCCCTCTCCTCCCTTATAAAAGGACACCTCCTCCTCCCCCTCCTCCTCACACCAATTTGAGCATTAAAGCTCGGAAAACCCCTGCCAAAATCCATTATCCACTTCCCTATAATAATCCTAGAGGTCCTGGTCTTCTTCAAAGACCAATCTTAGTTCCCTAAGTGGAGGATTCAAAGAGGCGTTTCAAAGAAGAGGTAATATCCATTACCGATATTTTCAATTTCTTTCTTCTTCAAATTCTTCTTCTTTAGTTGTTTCATGACAAAGTAATAACATCAGTATTACTTACATACTGATATGTTATTATAAATATGAAACAACCCTAATTCACCTTCTATCCATCCTACGGAAAAATGAAATCACCGTGCGTGCGTACGTACGGAATACCGTCTCCACGCCGTGGTGTAATCTATTTTCCACCACCACCTTAATAGGATGGGTATAATGGTGTAATGAGTAACTATATATGATTATTATAAATTGATATTGATACTGAAATAGTCTACATACACTTCGACACAATTCCACGACCATGGGAATGATATCATCGCTCGTGTGTACGTACGGACTACCGTCTCCACGACACGATGAGATTCATTCTCAATGATTAACCATTCATGAATGATTATAAAGTATATATATAATAAGTACTAATGAAATATATTACATAATAATGATACTGGACTTATGTAAATTTATATGTATGTCATCTACTTAATTCCATTCACTTCAATAAGGAAACGAAAACAGCGTTCATGCGTACGTACGGACTACCGTCTCCCTGAACGGTGTATTTCATTCCATTTATCGATATTATATATATATATATATATATTCTGAATATATATTATATATAAATCATGTTTTACATTCTGTATATAAGTAATCATGATCCAAGTATTCATATTAATAATTACAAGTTAAAAACACGAACGACAAATGAGACGATTTTACCCAAAACGCTACTTTAACATGAATTTAAAAAAGAACGGGTAATATAAAGTCATAAGTAGACCATATATGATATAATAACAATGAATATGATTCTGGAAGAAGTCAATAACATGATTTAAATCATTATACAGGATGTTCGGACACTTACAAAGCAAGTCGGACCTAAGGTAAGGGAAATATCACAATCTCATTTTTATCCGAGGTTGTTTATACTTTAGTATTTACTGGGGTGTATTTTATCATCCACATCCATGTTTCCTCAATATGAAATATTATTTCCATTCACCTACAATTTTTTATATCCAATTTTACCCTTCAGTGAGTTTTTAGTAAAAGATATGAAAGGAATCTTTTGTCATTTTTGTACGAGGTACTTTTTGACTTTTCCAACAAAAGTACGAGAAGAATGTTTTTTAACATATACGGCATGAATGGGTTTTTAAACATTATTTCCAAGAAGCTTTCTTTAAAAGTTTTCAAGTTTATTTTTAATCAACTTCCATTAGTTTAAAATTTTATGACATGTTAAGAAAGGAAAAGTGTTTTTGAAGTAGAAAGGATATTTTCCTCAAGAATGGAGTTCAAGTGTTTTATCAAAATTATTTTCAATCTAAGATAATAAAGGGTTCTGTTTCTATCCCTATTATTACATTGATTTGATTATGTTGTGATGGAATTAATTTTATGAATTCCTTTATCGTATATGAATTGTTTTATGATGTCATGATGTTTAAGATTCCCATTTTTATTACATGGGTTATGCAATGATGTATGGTTTATGATTTTGTGGCACACATAAGAATGGTATCATTATGAGATGGGTGGGACCTATATCTCCCTCCAATGCATTGGGTAAAGATTTTATATCTCATGAGATAGACATGGCTGAAATGGTAGGTTATACCGGTTCAGTGAAATAGGACTGAAACGAGGGTTACTCGATTCAGAAATGGACTTTGTCCACTAAGATAGTCTTGGCAATGAGTCTAGACTAATAAGATATGATTCTATATGATTATGTGTGTATGCCACAAATTTTAATGTTTTAAGTTATGATTATTGTGATTACATTTCACTTCCATGATTTACCCCATGTTATGAAATTATGATCTCTTTTGCAGGTTAAGATTTCCAAAAGTTATGTGCTTATGTATATGATGTGATTGATGTTTCTTTTGTTTACCCTTAATGAGCATTCAAGCTCACCCTTTTATGTTTTCTTTTCCCCAGGATATAAATAAAGGTTTTAGGTAAAAAAAAAGGAATATCTTTATGGGAGATGTTGAAGATCTTTCACCAGGATTAGAAGATTATATTCCGAGTTTCCAAAGACACTAAACTATTACGATCCTTGTTGGTGTGTTTTTGTTATGTACTAAGTCTTCCGAAAATGTAATGTAATGTCAATTTACGTCAAGCTTCGGGTCTCTACACAAGGTCACAAACTTCAATTTTTAGGAGTTACACTACAAGGTATGATAATCTATACCCTTTTCTTTTTCAAGCTATCTTTTTATTTTCTTATTTTTTATTTTCAATTGGATTTTTTGGGACATGTCATTCCATATCTACCTTAAAGTCCATATTATGTAATAATTATGAGATACCCTATTTATATAATCAAAATATTTTATGAATATTTATGTAACGTCGTTAGGCTATCGAATTTTTGAAAGGGATTTCTAAACTTTTGTTTTATTTCGAGTTCCTTTCCTTTCTTTTTTTTATTTCCTATCATCCTTTCATAAAAATGTTATGATAAATCCAGTACCTTAAATTTAATTTTTTTTGTGATAATGTAATAATTTATAATCTTCTCTCCTTTCCCCTCTTTTATACTAGAAATGAGAACAAGATCCGTGATGTGTTAATTTATCACATTCCAGGATAACGAGTTTTCAATGTCTATTACCATATTCAATTCTGGTCATGAAACTATTTTTATGGTTTAAACAGACTAATATATATGTATTATAACTTATTTTAGGTTTTGTAATCTTTTTTACACTTTATATTAATTTCTAAATCAAAATGAGTTGGTTGTGATAAAAAACAACCAATTAACCCAATCAATTACCATTAATGTTTTATATAATGATTCATATTCACTCACAATAACCAAATAAATTTTATAACCATTTAATATTATTTTTGTTCACTAATAAAATACAACTACTTTTCGAGACAACCATTCTCATTCTACATGTTTATCCGTACATGAATATAAGTAAACCGATCATGAAAACCAAGGAAGAAAACACTCCCAAAAAATGAAATTGAATATCATTACCCATAAAAAGGCCATGAATTAACCTAAATAAGGTTATAATAAATTAATTACATATAGTTCAGGTTCTGGAATCATTATTTAAGGAACATAAATTTTATTATTTAGGTCATTAAGATCTAGTGAGGAGAACCTTCGGACTTAAGGTGAGGGTTTTCTACCCGAACCACCAATTTGATTTTGGTTACTCTTATTGTATACTTACCTCAATGAAATTATTATATATTATTATTAACTCCTAATAAATTATGTGTGAGTGTTCTATATATGTTTACTAACCAAAATACATCTTTATTTTATGGGGCGGTACACCTTTTAAAAGAAACATTCAAAATTCTTTTCAAAATACAAGTTTGATTCGAGGGAATTTATAAAATTATTACCTATTTTATAGGGAAATAAATAATCTGTTTTTACCAACAATTATCTTTATAAAATCATCATTTTATTATAAAAATACAATCTTACTTTAGTTCTGGTTTTGTACAAATACTTTTCCAAAAGAACTATTCTTTTCAAAGTAAAAGAGTATTTATCTCAATAATTACTCGATGATTTTACAAGAGTATATTAATCTATTTCAACACTCTTGTTGAATATTATGTATGATATCATCTACTATATTTAATTGAATGGTTATTATTAGTTTGACTGTGAATTTTATATCTTAAAATTATTCACCAATTTACCCATAATGGTTAATGTTTATGCTTCATGTTTGGGGAACGTTATTGATATTTCATATGTTAGTTTCAAAATTATGTATATGTTGATTATGTTTATCCTTATTCATATGAGGAATGATTTTTACTTAGTAAGTGACAGGTGGGGCCCACTATATCCCCTCGATACATCATTAGGTCTCATGAGAGAAACTACCATCTTAGAACAAGGCCTTGAAAAAATGATTATTAATGGTCCTAGCATTATGCCTTTATGGTATTGTTATGATGTCTGGAATTATGAATTCCCTCATTATGAAACTAGTATTTAAAATTTCGCGAGGTTATTTGACTAGTATAATACTCATGATTATGATTTATTATGGCATTTTTTATTCAACTACTATTCCTGCATAATTTGATCAAGTGAATTTGTAGAGGCATGTGTTTTCAATTATTTACCATGCCAAATGTTCAGGTTTATGATATATTACATTGTATTGCTGACCCTTACTGAGAATTTAATCTCACCTCATTCTTATGTTTCATTTTAAAAGGATTTAAGAGGTATATTATGAATGACATTCAGAAATAACATAGGAGTTATAAATATTTTCAAAGGAGTTTCTATATTGTTTTCCTTTTCAAGTTGTAATGTTTAACTTATGTATGTATCTTGATTCCAAATCTAGAAACTACTCAGTACTTTGGGATGCATATTCCATGTTTATATGGAAATGTAATAAAATAAGGCACTAGATCTGGGATACTGGGGTCAAGTCCTTACATGTTGAGTTTAAATGAATTAATAACTAGATTATATCACGTTGAGGGTGATACTTGGGTTCTCATATGAGTTCCATGGATGGGATCACAGAGAATGTGTATTTATATTATTCCATGAGTGACACTTGATTTCCCTGTATAGAAATCCAAGGATGAATTAAAAGGAAGTTTATTATATTATTCCATGAGTGAAACTTGGGTTTCTTATATAGAATTACAAGTATGGACTCGGGAGGTGATGAATTTATACCATGCTTAGAGAGATACGTAGATTCCTATGAAAAATTCCATCGAAAAGATTGTAGGGTGATGGGTTTATAGTGCACATTAAGATATACCAGGGATCCTCTTATGAAATATATTGGATGGGTTTAGGTTTCCAATTAAATAATTGATTAATTAATTTAAGTGATGTGTCTACCAAGTCAAAGAACATAGATGGATTCTGGTAGTGTTTTACTTACATGAAGACCTTATTTTATTCTATTATAATGTTTTAAATGATATGTGATTTGTTCATACCTTATAGTGATACAATCCATTGGGGAATCCTTGGATATAATCTAGGTCCCAATCCCTCTTTATAAATTAATTAATAATCGGTAATCATTCATAAATATTATAACTTAGGCCAAAGAAGGTGGTATCAGATGGGTGTACTATTAAAATCTTGGTCCAACATTTGATTTATGTATTTAGTTCATATTTTATGTAATTACCAGAACACATATTATTTATATATTCATGGTATGGATGGAATTAGAAACTATTGGTGGTGGCATACTAAGTATATCTCACACCCTATTTGGGCTGCCATTTGGAACATGATTATAGGATTATGTAATTATTTGCAAACAATTCCAAGAAATAAAATGGAAGTTTCTACTAGTTGAAACATTAATATTACTTACATTAATCCATTTATGTATAAATGTGAGTTTAGAAAATTACTCCACACTAATTGTTTTTTATCAATGTTGATATTTACGACTTTCTTGTCAATAATCTTCATTAACATAAAAGTCGTGATGTTGATAAGGTAATGTGTGTTTAAGAATTTATCCATGCCACAATATCATGATTGATGAATGCTTGGTTGAGATATTATTATGTATCCCAAACCGAAGAAACTCAAATCTTTTGAACACTCATATACTTCACTTTTTTATTCCTTAATTACTTAAAAGAATCTTTATGAAGTATATATACCTCTATCTTATATTGGGAATAGTTCACGATTCATTGCTAGAACTATTTACAAAATCTTTGTGATATACCTGTATTTCTAAAGGCTCTATTTTCCAAACTAATGACGTCGATAATACCAAAATTATTTTGTTTTTCCAAGCCTAAATACCATACTTGGTATATTCATGACTTCCACTTTTAGTATTACTTGAAAAAGAATTATCTTTTCACAACTGGGTAAACTTCTTACATTTATATTCATCACTCATTTCCTATGATTCATGCATCACAAAATCCGTGATTGAGTTTACAAAAAACAACATTCATTCATTAACCTAAAAGGATGTCTCCTTTCATCCAAGGATATTGGAGATTAATGTTTGTGGTTATACTCAATAATAGTTCTAAATTAATCTTTCACTTGGAAATTAAAGAGTTTGTGTACTTCTCACAACTATCCTAGGTATCACCCTCTCACAACCACTTGTAGAATACACCCAACTTCCAGTAAGGTTTCTATACTTTCATGTTAACTGTATTAAAATACACCTATATAAAAATCATATAATATTAAATTCCAAAGTAGAAAAAGGCATCATTATATTGATGAATATTCCTGATGTAGAAGTAGAAACATGATTATTTAAATCATTTTATTCCTTTTAAACTTCTATTGTTTTATTTTATAATATGCAATCCTAATAAACTTTGTTAATACCTCATTAATTTAAGGATATCGTGAATGTTCCATTGGAATTAAATTCCTTTGACCTTTCCACATTGTATTTCAATTTATTCTCTATAATAATTAAAAATTAACCATCTTTCATTCTTATCCACTTGGCTAACCTTACCTAGATAGGTAATGGAGAATTTACTTAATTCTTGCTCATTTTATAACATGAAAATGAAACTTGAGTAATGTGGGGAAATTGATATGATAAATGGATCCATTTAAATATCATGATCGATGATTCAATTTACACATATCGGTGTAACCATCGCCTTATTCATATCATTGCTTCACATTATCATTGCAGACATCCCGGAGATGAGACTTAATGTTTACATCATCCATGTCCTGGTGTAGAGACCACAAATAACACCGAATATTGATAAAAGAATAATATTATAACTATCTTATTCTTTGCACATTAGCATCCTATAATAAATTTTCATCCTTGCTTTTGGAGGTAGTTTAATAGGTGTTAGGGACACTAGAACCTTGAGTTTCCAATGTCATAGTACTATGCGCACGCACCTCTACTATTCAAGGATACACATGTTAGTGTGGACATTTAATTTGTACAATATTTATCATAGTTTAAAATTGTGGTATAACTTGTCATTTTTATACAAAAATAAATTTTAGGAGATGAGATCCTTTTATATGGATTACCAGTTTAGACATTTTGATTAATTACATAAATCATTTATTGTCTCCTACTAATTTATCAGATTCTAGGAACCCTATGTGCTAGAATCAGAATACTCAGTTTTTTAAATATTCTAGTGGCAAGGATCCCGGAACCACCCTCATAGTCTACAAGCTACAGATATGCCACTAATTGAAGGGTTCTAGGTGGGATTTTGGCTCGAAGACCGCTTTAACTTGTGGTTCCATGATCTATTGAGTGAAGTCCCAGCTTCTTAAAATCAGAATTTGATTTACTCAATGCTTACCTATAAAATTACTACAAGATATCTTTGGCTATTTCTTTTCTTAAATTTTAGTTATGTAAACCCATCATTTTTCTAAATACTCCCTGGTAGTAAGATACACCCTCAACTATGGAACGAACGGCTCATCAAATAGCTAGTTTTGTCCAAATTTGAATGATGTAAGGCGGTAATGACTTAATATATATTTTGAGGGTTTTATTATTTTTTAGTGTGAGGAAAGAAATCATTTTATATTTTTATAAGAACGTACTATGTGATCACAGTCACAACTGATTGTGTAAAAAATTGAAATTTCATCGCGTCACATCTTCATTTTACCTTGCATGCTTGTATATTATTATTCTATGTGATCTCACAATAAACTAAACATGCATAAAATAATAAACCATGAAAAAAATTAACACCTAATCATGAGATGGTTCTAATGTTTGATCTGTTGAGTGAATAATGTACAAACTGAAACCCTAAGGGTAAGTACCTTTAGTCATGTGGTTTTCTACTTAAATAGCAATTCCTACTCATCCAATGCATCCAACTCCTGTCTGGTGCATTTCCGTCACTTGGTGCAAAGTGCGCCACACCTCATCTCATCATTATACAACAATACTTTCATGTTGGCGAGGGGGTATCAGGGTATAAATATATAATTCTGAGAATGTGGGTGCATTCCCTTATACACATAATGACACTTGAGATGACACGCAAATCGTCTTTAATTTAATCAAACTAATTATTACAAACTGACATGAAATAATTAAATAAATAATTAAATAATTAAGTAAATATTTAAATAAATAAACAACCACAAGACATGCATTGGTAAGTCGGAAACTTATGACCATCATATAAGCATTAAACATGCATATATTAAATAAATGCATAATAAAAATTAAAATTTCATTAAAATTATACTTGATGACATTTGATTGAATTAAAAATTTCACTCTTAATTTTAATTCAACAGTTATGTTGTTCGATCCCAATTTATTAATTTAATTTTAAAACTAAAATTAAATTAATTAATTAATTTAATTAATCACCTAATTAAATTAATTATGCCACAAAAACCAAAAATTATTATCTAATTAATATAATTATCAACTGTAATTAAATGAATTTTTTCAATTATTGTTTTTTTGATTAAAATACAAATACATGAGCTCTTGAAATCCTAGACAGGGCCTGTATGGGTAGGGGAGAACCCTCTTAGGCCCATTCTGGGGTGTACAGACCCTGTGTAGGGCGGTTTGATTGAGCCAAAGAAGTATGTCCCATTCCATACCAAACTTGACCGACCTACACGCTTTTCATAGCCGGGTTGATCTGTGTGGAGGAGAAAGGGAGTACCTCTCCAAATTAGTCACTACCGCCAAACCATGCATGTGATCAGGGGTGACTCGTGTCAGATGTGTGATGTTGATGTTCAGTACGGTAATGGGGAAACTCGTCTGGTCCACAGCCGACAGGGGTGCCGAACGGAGAGAAAGTGAGGGTGAGACCCTGCGGTGGAGGTGGTCAGACCAGAGTGAGGTAGCGCATTGTGGTATGTTGGTTTCCAGGTGGCTCGCCAACTGCATGTTTCGGAGGAGGCCAACCTTAGAGTTGGCTGGCTGCGGTTCTACTACACACAAATAGGACCCACACAAGTGGGGCACTAGAGGAGGCTGGAGGGGGACCGTGCACGGAGTGGGGCGGCTCGGGCAGGGAAGCCGAGCATGGGGGGGGGGGGGGTCTCTGGTCGAGAGCAGCAGAAGATGAGGAGGTGGCCCAACAAGGGATGCCATGCACTATAGGACAAAAAGGCTTGCATCGCTGCCTGGTGTGTATCTGGACGTCGATGGAGGCATTTCACTAGTGCGTTGTAGCGTGAGCTCAAGAGGGCTGTGAGGATGGTCTGGTGCAAAGCCTGTTTTTGAGGAGGGACATTACCCTTTGCCTAGGGATTCCCCATGGGATGAGGGAGGAGGTCTTTGGAATTTAGTTGGGTGAAACCAGGAGGCATCAAAGTTCCCTCTCTAGCGTGAAAGAAGGAAGGAGGCAGCCTCGTAGGGTTTCCACTTGCTGGATCATGAGGGAGACATGATCAGGTCTCCCCCATTTCATTTTTTTTAATTTTTAAGTGGTCTTTATTTCCTAGGAACCACCCACTTGTTTTTTTATCTTTATTTATTATATTTTTTTTAAACTATGACTTTCTTTGCAGGTCACCTTTGCACCCCTTTTTTTTCTTGACTTACAAAAGTAGGTCTTCTCCCCTTACCCCTTTTTTTATAAATATGACCCACTTGGGTCAAGGTCACCCCCTCATTTTTTATCTAAAGCCTATCAAATAGGCTTGGGAAAAATATATTATTATATTATAATAATAATAGTATTATTCTTATAAAGTAAATAATATTATTATAATAAGATTTTATAATAATTATTTCTATAATAAAACTATTTTATTATAATAAAATTATTATAATGATAATAATAATTAAGAGTCATATGAAGAATCTGGTCTTGGAAAAAACTATTTCGGTGAACGGAATTCCACCAGGGAGGAGGATATCTTCTGATTTAAAACTTTGGATGGCTGTATATTTGCTATGCAATATCGGATTTAGATGCGGTCTGCGACATTGGAACTGGAATGATGCCCTCTTCAATAATTAATGAAAATTTAATTTATTTGGCTTAAAATATGCACAATTCTCTATGATACCACTTTGTGGAACTAGGTAAGTAGAAGAAGCCCTAAACAGGTGGGTTTTTAAAATATTTTCCCCAACAATTGACATAAACTTGTTGATGCTAGTGAATAGAAGCTCGATCTTAGCTGAGGACCACACATGAAGGATTTTAAGCACAAAATAACTTGTAACGTACATGGTTTAATTCTGAAGCCACGCACGATGTCTGCTCTTCATTGGTGATATCTTCTCGGAGAATCAGACATCAAACTCCTCTAGATCATCTACACACACTTTAAGAAATTTATGGGAGCACCATTCATCGTAATCCTAATGCGAGCACGAAATTTCGACAATGCCTTCGACACTCTAAGGATCACTATATCGCTTCGCAAGTGATTCCTGAGAGAGTGATCGATCTGAAGTCCATATATATAGAGCCTCTCTATCTAGAATATGTGGAAGAGGAGATGAGAGAGAATTCCAATGGATAGTATTTTTCAAAAGCAAATCCTCTTCTATTTACATTGCTTAATTAAAATACTCGGTATAGCCTTGTCGGCCCCAGATACTTAACGCACTATCAATGAAATTTTATGACTACTAATATGAGTTTTAAATATTATTATCATTCACTTATAATATATTAAAATATATTACACGATAATAATTGGGTCATTAACTCAACTCGTCACTCCCATAAATATTAATTGAAACTTGAATAATTTAATATTCTTTAATTAATATCATTCATGTATTTACTTAAAACTCATAAATACATTCAATAAATAAATTCAATACTCATTATACTAAACTCTAATAATATGAATTCATTTATTACATTGGTGATCATTTTACCTTGGACAAATCCCGGACCCCAATGGTGGGGCCCACCATGTACAAAAATCTAATTCAACTGAATTGGGAAGATTCTTGAATACACTATTGTGTGTGACCCTCTAGGCCATTATCTCGATAGAAGTGAATAGTATTCATAGACCAAGTGCGGGATCTAGAAACCCATCATAGCCCTTGAAGAGATAAGGATTGTCACAATAATGACCACCAACCTACGAACACAAACTGTGGAATATAATCTCTTTGTCTATAATATCTCATAAAGAAGAATGTACTCTTGTGTCATCACCCTTTTCTTGCTTGACTATTTTTTGATTTCACTGGACGGATTTTCCCTCGACATCCATGGCCATGGTCTTATAAAAGGACTTCCATCCTTATTAACATGGCCTGAGATATATTACTTCCATAACACGAAAGTGAAAAATACTTTATTAACAATTCAACCAATGCCGTGCCACCAATGACGCACCCAACACAAACTACCTCCCCACAACTTCATTTACATTGTTTTTATCTTTAATCAATGTATGAAATCAAATAAAATTCATTGCTAATGATATCAAGTCAAGAGACTATTACACATGATCGTAGATAGGAACATCCAATGACACCTGAAACATGTGGTGTTCCAATTACAGGGTTAGTCCCCTTGATCTCACTTCCATAGATCACAACGTGTGAACTTCATGAGAAGAAGTCTCAATGCTTATGATCCCCAGCACCTGATGGTCAAACATATATTGTGTCCAATCAGTAAGATGTATCTAGACCATAGAACATATATTTAAGATTAATGTCATAGTATCTTGAGGTTCTCATTATAGCCTAGGATTTACTATAACCTCTCTATACAACAATTAATCTTTGGAAATTTACATTTCAATAGTGGACACAAAAATTTCTACACTATAATGGTAAGGAGATATCATGTATAGATAACTGAATACCCGATATGGTAATCAAAGGCACTGAATAGTTGGGTCTAGGGCCCCACTATTTAAACAAGGGTACTCTTACCACCCTTTCAATACGACTCAAAAAAGTCAGTCTCCAATTGAAAAACTACCATTTTTCCTTACCACACAATCTCATTTCACATTCTCAAGATTCTCTTCACAAGATATTATCGTAATCAATCTCTTTCAAAGAAGTCCTCCAAGGGGAAGCCCAAGTCCTCAATGTGAGTACTAATTTCCCCTAATTTCTTTTTGTTTTATATATTATTTTTTCAAATAAAAATTTATAATTATTTTATAATTATATTAATATTTTTTATAAGGAATTATATTATTATTTGTTAAAAATATTAATAACCATGCACCTTTTATCTTAAGGAAAAAATTGACATTCATGAGTGTGTGAAGACTACCTCCTCCACAAAGAATCATGATAAATTTTCCTTAATCACCTGACACAACTAGTCCTAATGTTGAATTTAATTTTTTTTTGATATTTATAAAATTTTACATACTATAAAATTATTTTATCTTATTATAAATTTCTCACATTCTGTGGAAAAAAATCCTCATCCATGCGTATGTACGAACGACCACCTCAATGGATCAACTAATTTACATTTTTTATTTTCAATATAAAATTTCATATGTGGTCTAGAAAATAGTTTTTAATGAATAAATATTATGTTTATGATACTATTATGGTATTGGAAAGTAAAATTGGACAACCAATTAATAATATGACTGATAAAAAATGTGGTAAATTCAACCTTCCTAAAGGTCATCCTAAGAGAAAAAAATCATTTCTTCTTTACTATGTAATAACAGAATATAGGTTATATTATTCATATAATCTTTTCTAATTATTATATAACATTATAATAAACACTAAATATTGTCATTATTCTTATTTTTTATTTATATTACAAATAATCACTTGATAATAATCCATCAATTATTGAATGTTCTTGTTTTGGTTAGTTTAACCACCCACTTGAATAATGATATATATTTATATCATGTATGACTATGGGAATTCAATTTTTAAAATATATGATATAAACAATTAAAAAATGATATTATTTTATTTTTATGATGGAAAAATTAATATTAAACTCATTATTTGAGATACTAAGGACCATTTGTTAAATATCACTGAAACATGATCATACTTGATTTAATATTTAATCATTGTAACCAAAAATCCCATAGAATGATATTATAACATAATAAATTATTATAAAACATATGTTAAAATACATTTTATGATAAAGGAATGATTATCTTTGGGTTAATAATGAATAACAACACCTTCATTTCAAAACTAGTTCAAAATGATCAGGGTTAATCACACATGATATTGGAAATAGATAATAAATAACTAATATACATGTAGTGAATAAATAAAAATTATGTTGAAAAAAGTTTATAGGTATGGATAAGGTTCTAAAACTGGTAATTAAGATAGTTATTTTTGTTATACTTGAAGTTATAAAACATTCGACTAAGAGGGAGTAAAGGTAAATATTTTTTTTTCGAATTTCAATTCCTTAAGACACGATTATGTTATACACCCTTTTTATATTGTATTATTTACTTAAAAAACCTTTAATATTTAATTTTATTATCCTGTTATTATTCTTGTTGTTTAATTTTCTATTTTAAATTAAATCCTTTAATTGATTTTCATGGAGATGTTACCTAAGACATCATAATACCCAAAAATATTAAATATTGTAATGTTAAGTGTGTGTGTGGTTATCTTGGAAATTACATACCTATATGGGTACTAGAATGTAGAATTAGATGTGGAATGGATACAACTAGGGTAAATCACCCTAATAAATTTTGGTTGAGAATAAACTCAATCTTTATTGGATACATGATGAGTGGGCCTAAGCCTTCACACTGAGAGAGACACTCCCAAGAGATATTCTTTAAATAATTCAAATAATCTTTAAAAAACTTAATGAATGATTTTATACTATTTATTTGTTCATGTACCATATCAAACTATAGGAATAAACTACTATCATCTAATGATAAACCAATACTTTGAAATTATGATCTACACCATTTTATATTTATTTCCTTAAATGGGGTACTTCCTATTACAAATACAATACCCCATAGATTCTATATTGATTTTTGGGATATTTTTCTTGATACCCGTATTATTCTATTGAATGGATAAATATTTGTCTTATGTATTTCTCTCTTATAAAGAACCACTGTTCTATTTTTCCATGATTACATAATATATTCCTTAGTAATGTTTTGAAATGTATTGTTAACTCATATGATGAATTAATTGGAATAAATTAATGTTATGTGGCGCTTGGTACAGAGTGTTCCTTAATGTATTGGTATGTATCATTGAACAAACTTACTTGGGAATTGTCATATGACTTATCTATTTATGTATGATGTTTTTGTAAAAGGCCTTAACAATATGTTTATGTTTTTTTAGATATTAATTCAATAAGTATGTGTTTAGTAATTGTTATCCTTGTTTTTTTATTATCATGGATATAGTATTCCCTTAGTTTCATTTTATAATATAATTTTTCTGATCATCTAATTTTTTTATACTATTTATGATACTCTTATGATATGATAGCTTCTGTTGTATATTTCACCTTAATGAGCATTTGAGATCACCCACATTTTTTTTTATTTTCCTAGGAAACCTTGAAGAGAACTATTTAAAAATTTCAAGGATCTTCTAGAAGTTAAAATAAAGTTCTCATGATGTTTTTATGTTTTACTTTAAGTTTTCAAGTATATTTTGAAAAATATGTATGTATATAGTCTTCTAATACTCTTAAGCTATTGGATCCTTTGAGATATATTGTATTCTATAAAAATAATATAATATAACTAATGGCACTATATTTTTTGATTCTAGGATGTTATATAGTTTTTAATAAAATAACCAAGGTTGTGGAAGAATATGGCCATGTAACATTTATTCCATCCACATGAAACTAAAATTTCATCATAAGACCTTGGGATAATATGGAAAATATAAATTTCACTAATACCTCTATGAACACTAACTGTGGTACTAATTTTCATAAAAATTCTCCTAAAATAAAATAACTAGACCATATAGACCTTGAGGAATACTTTGAAGAACCAAGAACTCCAATCACTAGATTTGTAAGGGTCTGTAAGTAGTATCCTTTAGATTCTATTATAGGTGATATAGATTAAGGTACTGAAACCTGAGAAACTATTATAAATAGGGTTGAACATAAATATTATATTTCATAGCTAAATACTAAAATCATTACTAATGAAATTAATGATATATACTGGGTAATACCTACACAATAAGAATTTGGTTAATTTAAAAGAAATAATGTTTGGGAATTAGTGGTGAGATATAAAACTACATTACTATTATAATTAAATGGGTGTATAGAAGAAAAATTTGTAAATATAGAATAGTAGTTAGAAAAAATTTATGTTTGTTTGTATAAGGTTATATTTAAGATGAAGGTATTGATTATAAAGTGAACTTTTCACTGGTATTTAGACTTGAATCCATTAGAATACTACTAGATTATGCTGCTCATCAGAATTTTATATTATATCAAATAGATTTCAAGATTAATTTTTTTATTGGTTATTTTATTGATGATTGGTTTTTAACAACCCTTTTATTTTCAGATACACATTTAAAAGATCATATTTTTAACGTTAAAAAACTCTTTATAGTTTGAAATAGGCTTATAGAGATTGGTTTGATTAGCTCATATCTTTTTTGATTTCAAATGCATTTTTCAAAATGTATAGTTAATCCTATATTAATTATTAACGTTATTTAAAACGAAATTTTATTCATAAAAATATTTTTTGATTATATTATTTATGGTTCATCAAATGACTTATTGTGTATTGAATTTTTTATACCTAAAAAATTAAATTTCAAATGAGTTTAATGGGTGAGTTAAAATTACTTCCTGATTTTCAGTTTTTTCAAATCAATAATGGATTTTTTTAAATCAATTTAAATATATAAGAAATATTTTAAATTTTTTGTTATGTATTGAACAATTGGAATTGATAATATAATGATTACTAATTTTAAATTAGATTTAGATGAAACAAGGGAACTAGTTGACCAAACTTTTTATAGTGGTATGATTAGATATTTACAAGACATAATTAATAGTTTAACTAATATTAATATAAATATGTGTATATGTACACATTATTAAGAAAAAACAAGGTAATAACATTGAAATAACATTAAATGGATTTTTAAATTCCTTAAAATTACAACCATTGTTGGCATTTTTAACTCTATAAGAAATACATTTGAATTAGTTAGTTATTTTGGTGCTAAATTTTGTGGCTGTAAGTTAGATATAAAGATAAAATATAGAGAATGTCACTTTTGGGAAAGTATCTAGAGTCATGTTGTAGTAAAAATCATAATTCAATTGCATTGTCTTCTACAAAAGATGAGTACATAGCTGCAGGTAGTTACAATGTATAGTTTTTTTAATAAAATACACATCACTGGACTATAGATATCAATTTTGAAATTAACCTATAAAATAATAATATAAGTTATATTAACATATCTATGAATCAGGTGTCTGAATTTAAGACAAAATATATTGATATAAGACTTCATTTTTTGAGAGATCAATTTCAAAAAGGTGATACCCCTCTTGATTTCATTAGCATTAAACAATCGTTAATTGATATTTTCACAAATCCATTGAATATTGGTAGATTAAGTTATATTTTTCATGAGTTTGGTATTATTAATTATTCTTGATTGTTATTTTATGTTGTAAGATTAAGATTTTAGTAATTCTCTCTTAATGGTCACAGGTGACAATAAATCTCATGTGGTATTAAGACTAATTATGTGGTAGATCAATCCCCTGTGACCATTGAAGATTTCATATGATTAGTTATGCAGTAGCTCAACCTACCATTAATCTTCTATGTAACTATTTAGAAAGCTATGCATTAAGTAAAATTTTCATGGATCCCTTGGCTATCATAAGACTAGTCGCATGGTTAGTCAAGCTACCATGAAAATCTTCCTTAAATCTACCCAGTTTTCTATATTATTTTTATTCTGACTTTATTTATATTTCGTTCCCATATTTTACTATTTCATTATCTAAATAATCTAAAATTTCTTGAATTAGAATCAATTTAAATTTATGTCATGAACCCTTGGAAACCTGAAAACTACCATTTTCTTAATCATTTCCTTTTGAATCTCGATCATCTAAATCCTATGTAGAGATGGTCCATAAGAAGTGACCATTGGATTTTGATATTGTTGAAAATATCCATTTTTTAAAGAAAATAAAATTGAGAAAAAGTGCTTCTATTATTCCACGTAACCTTCTTCTATATAATAATTTGGTTTTTCTAAGAAATAAATCTATTCTAAGTTGTTGAAAAATAGAAAGACTTTAATTTGAAAAGTGATTCAATAGTATGGGTAGATAGCCTTATTCTAAAAGAATGGGAGACCATTCTACCAAAAAATAGTGAAATTATTAAATGTAAATACAATTGTTTACGTCGATGAGAAGAAGGATTATATTTGGAAATGTGTAAATAGATAAGAGATGGGTTTCTCTTCAAAATAATGGAAAATACTTCCACAGGTCCCTTATAAAAGTGATTTTGAGGACTATCAACGGTATTATCATGTTAGTCATGTGATCTTTGATCTTGAGAAATCTATTAGATATATTAATGAAGCTAATAACCCAAATAAATCAATTTATTTAGGGTTGAATGGGGAATATATCTTATTGGTTATGTTTATACCACACCTAATGTGTCCTATAAAAAGAGATTTTAGTATCTTGAGGCATAACGATTTTTTTTCTTGTATCTGATGAAAAATAGAGTAAAGATCAACTTTACTAGATTTTTCATAATTCATATAGAATATATCTATAAGCCCTCCTATATATTTAATTCACTACCATACCCAACATTATTCAAGATTTAATTTAGATACATATATGAAGTTTATTTGATCCTTGACTGAGTCCAAGGGGCCTTTTTCCTCATAGAAGGAAAAATCTACATCTTTAGGTGGGTTATGTTGCAACCAAATTCTCTATAATGGGATAATATTTATCTAAAATCCATGTAATCATTCATGGATGTATTATAAAGATAAGTTATATGAAAAATTCAATCCATTTGAATATCTCTTGGGGCCTCAAGTATAGTTAATCTTGGTTTGACACGAATGAAGTTGTGGAATATTCTTATAAGTAAGAATTAGATATAGAAAGTGATGAGGCTATAAATATTTCTGAAAAATAAGTGTGTATAATAGTGTTAAAGAGGTATAAATGGTTGATTGGAATGAATAATCAATGAGATCTTACGAGGAAGAAAAGAGTTCTATTCCTATGCTAGTGGAAATCTCTCCATATATACCTATCCTAAGATCTAAAACTCAAAATGTTTCAAATGGATATTCAAAAACTCTTGTATCTTTACCTTAAATTGAAGAATATTTTTATTGTATTGATTAAGATATTGAACCCTATCCATTAAACCCTAAATAGATAAAAATTTAAAATTCAGACAATGATGAATATTTTGAGGTGTTTATACCCTTCGATGAGGAAAGGGGACTATATTATGAGAAGGAAATTACTTCAATGCAAGAAAGGGGGAATCTATTTTTGGGAAACCTCCTATTAATGGGAATAAGAACCCTAGATCTTTCTTATTAGGTATAGATTAAGAAGTTTATAATGAAGGTTAATATGATAGTGATGGAGGTAGTCTTCCCGATCATGGTGGATTTGATATCTAAATTTACTTAATGTTGATGAAGTTGCTGAAGTATTTGAAGGATCCTTAGTGGACTAGATAAATATCAAGGAAAGCATAGAACTACCTTCTCCTAGAATTGAAATTTCATTAGAAAATACTTTGAATTTAACTATGGAACATGTATTGGATGATAATTTGGGCCAACATTTGTGAATATAGATGAAGTCAGAGGATCATGACTAGTTGGAACTATTGAGAATTAAAAAGGTTTGAATCTTTAATAGGAACCAATATTTGATTATTTTGACATAAGAGAGTCATATTATTTATAAGATAAATATAGCATGCATAATGACCAATATGCTATTAAATGGGTAGATATAGACCTTCTTCACCAAGTTGTACCGACTCCTCTTATTTTTTACTTCTTCTTATATTACCAAAGATGACTTGGATGAGTTCATGGTTTATCTGATGAATTTTAGGAATTTTAATTAATTTTTATTTTGGAATATTTTTTGAGACTACAAGAGAAGAAAGGATTTCAATGAATATTTATTCCATTATGAAAAACATCCATCCAAGTCCATTTAGTAAGCATGATCATATTAAAAATTAGATTGAGATGATTCAAGATCATGTTTTAGTTCTTTATTGAGATCTTGAGGATATAAAGCTACATTTTTTTTCAAAGAGATATCAAACTATTTACACACGATTATTCTTCCAGTATGCCTTATCCTTCCAACTCTTCTTTAACTCAACCTCTGACTATTGCTCTGGTAAATGATAATTTAATCATACAGATTGTTAGAGAATATATGATGAATTTTTTAGTTAGTTATTTAGAAAAAAAATAGTTAACATTATTATATATCAAGAATCATACTGAAAGGAATTATGACTGAAAATTATATTTTTATTTGATTTTCTAAAACCACTTTATTGGTGAGTAGGAACCGGGCTATAAATGAAACTACCAAAACATCAGATTCAAAAAACAAAAGATTTAAACCACAATGATTAAAAATTAAAAATAAACTCTAGTGGGGTCCCATCAGGACACAAATCCTCAACTAGTTATCCTTGTTGAACTGCACACTAGATAGTGAACCACCTTGTCATCACCAATAACACCTTCATCAGACATTTCCGATGAGAAAACAACCACTATCACCACCACAACTTCAAAAATAATTATAGAAAAAACATTCACCGGCTTCATCATACACCATCACAGAAGAACCTTCCTCCTCATAACATGGCCATCATCAACTCTCCATCGTAACCAGTTCATAGAGAGAAAGATCCAAGAATAGATCAAAATTCAAAATTTCCACTTTAGAACTAGAAAACCATCACTGGGAATCCAGACTGATAAAACACCACTAACATCCATCTGTCACCATTAATAACACCGATGGCCTCCACCATAGTCCGCAAAAAACATCACCCAAACCAAACACCAAAATTAAATCTCATATATCTAGAAATAAATATGAAAAACACATTTAGAAAAAACAAATGAAACTTTATGAAGGAAAAAGGTAGAAGCATCAAATAAGTCGACCAAATCAATAACACAAATTAATGTTGCTGATGAAAAATCACAATGTCACCAACATAGATGTTCTTGTGACTAAAACAACAGCCAACAAAAAACATATCCCAAAATGTCATTGTTGACCCTTCCCCAGATCGACCTTGGAGAGGTGTCAAGGAACGAGAATCTAGAGTAGTGAATAAGTCATCCAATTCCTCTGTATGAAGACAACATCGATGAAGTTGAAACCAATTATTATTTAATCAAAACTGATTCCAATTAAGTTATAAAGTACTGAGAGAGCATAATGAAATCCATCAGATACTACCTTACTAATACATTTATAAGGAATTAATTATAATAATTATTTTTTTATTTAGCTTTTTTGTTGAACATTCCTCTAGTTTTCCTATCCTTTAAAACTCAAGTGGATCAGGTCAAAATCTTATCACCTCTGTTTAAGATTAATATGGATGAAAATAGGAAATTATTTGAGACTATAGAGTATGGATCACATGTTATCAGTGTGTTCAATAAGCTTATGAAAAAATATATGTAGGTTTAAAATATAACTATAGTGATGCCTTCTCTAATTCCTTTCAGAACTCATGCTCAACCGTCTTCTTCATCTAAACAATGACTACCCCTATAACACCTACCTATAGACCCTTAATTTGTTTCTACATCTTAGGTTTTGAATCTTATCAAAATATTTTCTATGAGTAATATCATTAGTGAACTTATCCTACTCCCAAGACTACCCTTAAACCTTATACATTAAATATAAATCAACCTATTGATTCCCATTTAATTACTGAAAAAATATCCAATTCATATTCAAATGAATTATAGTGAACTTTGTCATTTGAATATACTCTTTTGGTATGTATATATTCTCAATATTTATTTTATATCTCTTTGTGTTCAATTAATTCAATAATATATATTCTATGAATTCTTAATTGTCTCCCATATATTTTTTATCACTTATATAATATTAAAAAAGGGATGGTATGATGGTCATTTATTGATATTAATATTGTTCTAGAAGTAAATTAAAAATGTAAAATATTAATTAAAAACTTAAATGTAATTTTTCAGTTTTTTTGTACTTATATGTTCATTTAAATATTTACCCTTCCATTATTTATGATAATTAAAATGGAAATACTATTTTATTATTCTATTAATTCCTTATTTTAGTGATCCCAAACCATGTTTCTTACATTTCAAATAATTTTTTTGTTCTATGTTAGCAATAATTTTTTTGAAGAAACTTTTCAAAGTATTGGCTTAACCACATGAGTACTAGATTGACTGTATGACCTTGTGATGGGCCATATGTTACCTGTATATGGGAAATTTCCATATAGGGGTAGCTACATAGGGAACTGTCATGGATTCCAAGTGACTATAGAATATTAACCACATAAAGACCACGAACAAAGTTTTATAAGTATCAGATCCACTTAATGTTATTGGAAAGTGTCCACAAGATGGATTTATACTAACCTTATAGATAAGAAACAAAAAATTATCAACCACAAGAGTATTTAAAATGACTATAAGAGACAACAAGAGTATTTAAAACTAATGTATTTACAGAATGAATACATTTGATCAATCATGCATATCCAATCATAAACAAAACCATTTTGATCGATTATAAAGATCTACATAAGGGATAAGCCAACCTACGTAAAATAAATATAGAATTATTCAAGGCTACACAAGGGTAAGATAAAACCTATTTAAGTGTAAATTAAATATTCATAGACCTATATAAGGTTATATGTGATTTTCATAATAGTTAATATGATCTACATAAGGGAAAATTTATAACATGAAGAGAGTAATTGACCGTGTATAAATATAAAACATTAATCACCATATTTATGAAATTTATTGAGGTATTTAAAAGAATTTGGGATATTAAAATTTTAGTATGATTATGTTTCAATGACTACTTAGAGAATACAATTCTTTTAAATAGAGAAAACCTCACATGTTCATCGGGGTTAGTCAAGGGAATTTGTGATCTCTATTATTACATTCTCCAACACTCTACGATTCATTGTCTTTTACATAACACTGTAAAAACCAATAATAAATACAAAATGAATATGGATATCACTCCTAAACATACCTAAAAATCATAAAAAGAGAATAAACATACTAATTAACTAAATATGATTAGATGTTGAGATATATTAAACTTTTAACAGCTTTTTTACTCTCCATGTTTCTTTTATATTCCAATTTATGATTTTATTTTCTTCAAAATATGTTAGCGTAATCATCAGATTTGAAAAGAAGAGTACTCCAATACTCTTTTTCATGTATTCTTTACATTTGTTTCCAATGTATAATTGGGGAAGTGTATTGGTTGATCATGAAGTACCTTATGTGTATCTTTTTAGAACTATGATACTAGTTGTGGATAAAAAAACATTAATCTAGATTTTAGATCAGTTTACTAGATTTAATAAATATAAATAGAAGTGTATTACTATTATGTGGAGGGGACCATGTTCCAGTTTAAAACTAATCTTTTTTTTTAATTCAAATTTTTGTTTTTGTAACACCTGGATATTTTTATGAAATATTTTCTTTAAATAATCTTAATTCTCCAATAGCTTTAATTGCACACAATCTTGAGTTTAAATAAACCATGAGACTCCATTAGTATAAAATTACCATTATAACCTACATGTTAGGTTAGTGGGAAGAAATATAACCAACTTATGAAAATGTAGGGTGAATTAATTGGTTACTAGTTATTTTTGAAAAATATAATTCAATTATATATTTTTAATTTGGTATTAATAAATAAAATGAATTATAATTTTTAAATGAAATTAATAAAATATATTTGTTATATATTTATTAATTTTTTTTGATATTCATCAAATAAATATTTCAATTCTAGAGTTCGAATTAACATTATTTTATGTATAAAACCCTATATTGTTCAAAAGCCTAATTATAACGCCTTTTAATTGAAAACATATTTTCAATTAAAATTTTAACACATTAATAATTTTTATATGACAAAATAATCATATTATTTGAAAGCTGGATATAAAAATTTACATTGAATTATTTGTTGATATTTTTATGATAACATTCATGTTTTGATGAATAGTAAAAATATACTAAATTTTAATTGAAAACAACTCTTTCCATTGAAATTATTTATATCATTAGATTATATCATTGAATGGTTTTAAAGTATTAATATTTTATATTTTTATCAGTTAATGTATTTTAGTCCTTTGGTATTCATTTTACATTGAATTTAGATGTAAAAACACTTCAATCTTTTGTAATGTTTTAACTTTTAAAACCAGTTTACTCATTCCAAAAATGGGATTAATTGTAATTTAATTACTAAAAATCATATTATTTTAATTTGGAAAAACTAATTCTATATTTAGAATCATTGGGTTCAAATTATATAAATAAGTTTATTTTATTTTTGAGCATTATGAATAGTAACTGTGGTAATTTTCTTATTAATACGAAAAAGGGTAAATTGTGTAATTAAGGGTAAAAATTATATTATAAAACTATTATTACACTTTTAATAATATCATAGGAGGATTTTTTTTGACCTAACACATACTTGGTTCAATATAGTATCCTTTGGAAGCCACCTAGATGAGATTTGGACATTTAATTTATTTTATTTAAAGAAAAGTTAAACATGTTTTACTCAAATCTTAATTACTATATCATTTTAAATATAATGTTATACAGAAGATATATTCGACTATAAATAATCATTTTAAATATAAATTTTTTTTATCATGATAATTTATTTATAATTTTTAGGAAATAAATAATTACCTTAAAGGTTTATACATTGTTGATGGAGAAATTATTTAATTAATGAAAAATCAATAAAATAATAATTATTAATATTATAATAACCATTAAAAGACCAAAAACTTGGCCAAACATTATTATTAGAGTATATATCAACAATAATCATCCAAGGGTCTACTTATTGACCATTTTGATCCATATGTAAAATATTATGACACATGTAATATTTTATTTAAAGTGATGTTAATGTTGTCACATTCATGTTTTAATAAATACAACAATTTTTAGTAGGATTTTAAAGATTACATATTTTACTATAAGTATTTTTATGAAGTCTAGAAGATTTATCTTCTTGATAGATTGTTTTTAATTTTTATCCAACAAATAAGTGTATAAAAAATTATATAAAACCGATGTAGTAATTATTTTATTAATGGAGGTAACAATTAAATGTAATTAAAAATATTAAAATAAATGTAAATTGGAATAATTTATATTTACCACTTGGGAATATAATAAAATATTTGATTCTAACTTAACTTGGTATATTCATATTTTTTAAAATTAATGAATTGAATAGTTTCAAAACTGAAACTATTGACTGTTTATCAAAATAATTTATTATTAAATTACTTAAAAATAATTTTACTTATTTTAAAATATATAATAATTACTATATGGTCCAAAATGTTCTAAATTATTTATTTATTCTCTAATTTTAATAAAATATATAAATATGTTAGCCTTTTAATATTGAAATATTTATTACCTTAGTTAAAAATTAAATAGAATAAATAAGTGTTAATTAAACTGATAAGGTTAAAATTGATAGAACAAATTGTCTAAAATTTATCTATTGATGATATTACAACCATATAACATCAAAACATTAAAATGAGGTCACTTTAGAGGTTTTTGGATGTGTTTTTATTTTGGTATAAATTAATATTTTTGGAGATTCCAAAAGTACCCTTCACCTCAATTATAAAAGGGCACATCCTACCTCACTTATTCAATTAATTTTGAACCTCAATGATCTTAAATCTCCTTCCCATTTCCTTATAAACTTATTTATTTACATTCTAGAGGTTATGTTCTTCTCTAAAGACCAAATCTAGTTCTTTAAGAAGATATCTAGAGGGAGCTCATCAAAGAAGAGGCAATCTCCTCTACGGATTATTTCAAACTTATTTATTCTTTTACTTCATCATCATGTTTTGTTTCAATTATAAAATTATAAATTTAGTATCACTTATATAATAATATTTTATTATGATTATGGGACAACAATATTCCATCTTCTATCCATCCGAGGTAAAATGAAATCACCACACATGGGTACATATGGCTTACCATCTCTTTGTTGTGGTGTAATCTGTTTTCACCACCACCTTAAATGGATAGGTAAAATGATGGAAATAATAACTATATGTGATTATTATAACATTATATGGATTTTGGAACAAAATATATACCATCCACATCTATACCATTTCACAATTATAGGAATGATATCATCGCATGTGCTTACGTTTAACCAAACATCTCCATGATGTAATGTGATTCATTCTACATAATATATATTAAATAATAATTATATAAATTTATAAAATGAATAGAAATTGTATATATTATTTTAATATCATTTTTAATGATATAACTATGACCCAAGAAGGATAACCATTGCTTATTATACAAAAAATACATAAGAAAACTAAGCCATTAATACCCAAATAATGAGTAATAATGAAATGTTATTCACAGATGCATGATAATAGGATCATATATGATATAATAAAAATGAATATTTTTCTTGAATAATACAATGAAATTATTTATATAATTATAAATGAGGTTCATATATATACAGAGGATATCAGACCTAAAGTAAGGGATAATTTTTCAATCTCATTATTATGAGAGATTATTCATACTTAAGTATTTACTTGGGTATATTTATCATCCATGTCCATGTTTCCTAAATATTTATTACAAAATATTATTTCTATCCTTCTAAAAAGTTTTAATGTAAATTTTTTCACATTGGATAATTGTTATTAAATGGTTGGAAAGAAATGTTTTTTCGTTTTAGTTATGTAGTGCTTTTTGACTTTTTGTCCAAAGTATGAGAAGAATGATTTATTTTAACATATATGTCCTGAACTGATTTTTACATTTTCATACCAAATAATTTCAAGGAATCTTACTTTACTATATTTAAAGTTTATTTTAAAATATATTATTTTCTTTTAAAATTTTATGAAATATTTAGAAAAGATAACGTTTTTGAAGAAGAAAGGATATTCTCCTCAATAATTAATTTCAAGTGTTATATCAAAATTATTTTCAATATAAGATGCAATTATTTAATAAGGTTATGCTTCACTTATAATATTCCTATTGTTCATATTGTTTTATTATGTTTATGATAGAATTCTATTTATGAAATCCATTTGGATTACGAGGATTATCATATGCTGGAATAATGTTTAAAGAAACCCTTTTTATTCCTTGGGTTATGATAAATGATTTATTTTTATGTGGTACATGTAAGAATTATTTCACTATGATATGTTTGATAACTATATATCTCTCCAATCAAATTGGGTAAAGATTTATATCTCATGAGATAAACAATGATGAAATGGGAAATGATCTCTGTTCAATATCATAGGGTTGGAAGAAGGAGTGAACTCAGTTTATTAATGGAATTTGTCCGCTATGATGGTATTAACATTGATCCTTAACTAATATGAAATAATTTTCTATTCTTATGTTTATGCAACAAAATTTCATGTATTATGTTATGAATTTTTGGATTACATTCATTAATTCTTATGAATATTTATGATTTATCCCATGACATGATATCATGATATTTCATATGCAAGATAAGGCATTAAAATGTTATGTTCTTATGTCTTATGTATTATAATATGATTGATATATCCATTGTTTACCAATACTGATCAATTAAGCTAAACCTTTCTTATTTTTCTTTTCTTTAGGTCATGAAAAAGAGTATTAAGTATGATATGTCAAAAAGAGGTCTAGTTATAAAGAAATAAGTGAGATATAATGTAGATTTATTATGAAAAAGTTGTTTACAATTCCTAGTTTTCGAGGACACTAAACAGATATGGTTTAGAAATGGTTTAATTATGTTTTTAATCAATATTGTTCAAATTTTTAAGTAATATTTATGTATGTTATGTATGGTCTGTTATAGTTGGTATCTTAGCTAAGGTATAATTAACATTTGGAAACTAGGATGAGAAACAATTCATAATAAGCCTAAGTATATGTCAAATTATAGGTTAAAATCCTTGTGTTTTATAAATGATCATGAATAACCTAGGGTAAAACCTAATGTGACCTAAATTGAAAATTTATTCTTGATTATGTGGTTTTCCCTTTGTAATAGTGTTCTTAACACTTTGATTCTTGGTTTTAGTCAATGGTGGGAACCCGAAGAAACCACTTTAATGACGAATTTTAGGGGAAATGAAATGATTGTCCTCATATGTAACCAAATGTTGTGGGATCTATAATGAAAAATCATTTATCTATGCTTACACAACATTCTCAATCTATGAATCATTCAGGGCTTCCGAATGAGTAAAAGAGGGAACACCATTCTATTGATTCCTTCATGAGGAAACATCCACATTCTTTTAGTGGGTATTATGATCCACTAGGGGCCAACCAATGGATTATTACCACTAAAAAATATTCTTTTTTCTCTAATATTTATAACATGATAATGTCATCTTAGAAGACAGTCATTTAGAAGGTGAAGTTGATCAATGGTGGGACCTTATCAAGAATACGAGGTAAAGAGATGAAATTGAATCCATGGAATGTGATGAGTTCAAGAACATATTTTTCAATAAATAATTTCCCCACATTCTTTGAAAAAATATGGATAAGAAGATTCTTCAGCTTTAGAAAAAGGATGATGAATCCATTGATACCTATGAAGGAAAATTTACAAGTCTTGTAATGTATGCTTCTAGAATTATTATCCAACCCAAGAGAAAAATTAAATGATTATTTTTTGTATTAAAACCAAGTCTTCACTAGAAATTATTCATAAGAGACTTCAATAGATATGAGGAAATCGTTCTATGTGATCTCAATGTTGTTATATAGATAGGAGTAACCCATCAATCCCATGGGTTTGATAAGAAGATAAACATGGAATTAAAGGGAAAATATGATGAGCACCATAAATAGAAGATGAGTTTTTGATTATTTTAAATGTATGGAAAGAAAAATGGAGAAAATTTTCTAAATAGGAATATAATTTTTTTAAGTATGGGAGATAAGGTCCTTATGTAGTTGAACGGTGAAGCGATTGGAAAAATATGTCTAATGATGTGAATAGAGAAAAGGATAAAAAAAATTCCCCTATAACACTACAACTATACAAGTGGATAAAAATGGGGAATTATTCCATCCAATTATCTAATCCAAGAGTTATCTATTATGATCAATGTTAGAAAACACTTAAGTCCAAAGATAAGGGAAAGTCTCATGCGATCACTATCGATGACATGAATTTGATAATGAAGTGGTGAAAGGTACACATACCATACACTCTAAAGTATAAATTGTTTTATTTTAATCAAGATCCACCCACTCTTTTATTTATGAATAATTTTATAATTGTATCACCTTATTAACTCAATAATTAATGTCGTGTTAGTTCTTAAAACTCCTAATTTTACAATGATCACACAAAAAGTTTACAATTCTACTCCAGTTGATGTTTGTTAGAAAGTGCTTCCTTGAAATTTTATGATTGTTCCATTAGTTGAAAGTGATGTAATTCTTGGAATTAATTGGTTTCTCTATATGGATATCATATCAATTTACAAGGATGAAAAGTCACATTTTTATTCAGGATCAATATGTGATCATCTATCGATATAAGGATGAATATGACCTTGTTGTAGAAATTTATTTCATATTATGATCCTAATTCCTATACATGAAGGTTATCTATCACCAATGGATGGCTAGAAATACACCATTAAGAATACACCTCTTGTACTATTATTTTTTGATGTCTTTTCAGAAGAATTTTCAGGTCTTCCACCGAATCGTAAAGTAACATTTTCAATAAAAATTATACCAGGTATTATGCCTATTTGAAAGACAACATATATAATGGTCTAAATTGATTTTCCAAAATTAAAGAAGAAACTCTAAGAGATTATTGAAAAGGGTTTTATTCTCCCTATTGTGTCACAATGGGGTATACCCATTCTATTTTTAAGAAGAAATATGGATCAATGAGACTCTACATTTTTCATCTAGAAATAAACAAGATCACTGCCAATAAAAAATATCCACTTCCTTGCATTGATGACTTATTAAAATTACTACGCAGAGCTCAATAAATTTAAAATATTGAACTTTGTTCTGGATATCATCAATTAATGGTAAAAATGAAGGATATACAAAATATTACATTCTGTACAAGGCATGAACTCTATGAATTTATAGTGATGTTTTTTGGTATTACGTATTCCCCTGCTATCTTCATGGATCTAATGAATAGAGTCTTTATGGACTATCTTGATCAATTTGTGGTTCTATTTATAAATGATATTTTAGTTTATTCTAAGAGTAAAGAAAGATATGAAGATAATTTTAGTATTATACTAAAGATCCCAAGAAAGGAGAATAATTATGAAAAATTTACCAAGTATGAATTTTGTATTTAGAATGTTTAATAGTTGGGTCACATAATCTAAAGATAGGAGATATATTTGGATCCATAAAAAACAGAAGTTATTGAATGTCGGCCCAGACCAACAATAGTAACTTAGATTTGAATTTTTCTTGGATTTTATGGATATTATTGATAGTCTGTGAATGGTTTTTCATGCCTATCTAATCAAATAACCTAGTTTACTTAGAAAGGAATTGATTTTATGTGGATGGAGGAATGTGATGATAATTTCAAAGAGATAAAAAATAGGTTAGCCAACACACCTTTGATCACACTGCCTTGTAGTGGAGAATGGTTTGTGATCTACAGTGATGCAACCAAGAAGGGGTTGGGATGTATTCACATGGAAAATTATATAGTGATTGATTATGCTTCATGAAAATTGAAAATTCATGAGAAAATTTACCCAACTCATGATTTGGATTTAGTTGCGATAATATTTGTAGTAAAGATATGGAGGAATTATCATTATTGTGAAAGATGTGATATTTATACTGATCAAAAAATCTTAAAGTGTATTTTCACACAAAAGGAGTTAAATATTTTCCATAGAATATTGTAGTGGTTAATTAAATATTACAACTTCTCGATACACTTCCACCCTGGGAAAGTGAGCAAGGTGACATATACTTTGATTATAAAGGACCATGTTATCCTATCCATGATGAGGATCACAAAAGATCCAATATTTATAGAATTGTGAAGGATATAGTTGGGGTTTGGATTAGTGGTAAGCACCCCTTAATCCTACATAAAAATGGGGGTTCAAAACCCATTGGGCACATGTTACTATAGTACTACTGTAGCATACAATAGCAGCGATGATATTGTAGTAATGATGAGCACTGTAGCGGTGAAAAGGAGCTGTAGTAGTAGTGGGTACTATGCAGTACTATAGCAACATGGGTACTATAGAAGAACTATTCCAAAAATGGGCCTTGGGCCAAAAACATGGGCCTATGGGCCATGTAATGGGCTAAATGCCCATTGGGCATTCGAGCTATGTAATTGGCCTCCCTCTACCTAGTTAAAGAGGTCTTTACTTTTCTTTAATAATAAATGAGGCTTCAAACCCAACCACTTTTTAAAAAAAACTGGACTTGTGATGGATGGATCTTGAAATTTTAAAATAAGGGGATAAATATTATCTTTCCCAAATAAATGTTCATCCATCTATAAAAGTGAGGATTAAGGATGTGCATAAAGAAGTTGTAGTGATACAATAGAATGTGAAATTTTCTCCTAAATTCATCCTTGATTGTATTAGAATAATAAGATTTTGGAATCATTTTTTTATTCCTCCAATACTATAATTAAAAAGGATCGTTTGGATGAAGATCATAGTTATTCATTCTCTATTCATTCTGGAAGCACAAAGTTGTATAGGGAACTTATAGAGTATTTTTTGTGGGATGGTATTAAAAGAGATGTTTCTGAATATGTATTCGGGTTCTTGGTTTTCCAGCATGTTAAGGTAGAGAGAAAGAAGTCTAATAAGATCTTACAACTATTACCCAAACCATAATGTAAATGGGAAAAAATCATTATGGACATTGTTTTTAGACTTCCCAAAACATCTAAAGGCCCAAATTCTTTATGGGTTATAGGTGATTTTTTATTAAGTTAGAACACCTCATTTATATTAGAGAGGGTTTATCTCTAGATCTTCTTTCAAAGATATATATAAAGGAAGTGGTAATATTTAATGGAGTACCCCTTTCCATTATATTTGATTGAGATTCGAGGTTTACCTAGAAGTTCTAGTGAGGTCTTTAACAAGATCTAGATACAAAATTAAGTTTCAACATTATTTATCATCCTCATACATACAATCAGTCAGTGAGGTCAATTCAAACTCTAGAATACATGTTTAGAGATTTCTCTATGGGTTTCAATGGTGTTTGGGATCAACACCTACCATTTGTATTTTTTTTACAACAATAGATTTCACTCCGATATTCAGATGGCTATTTATAAAGCCTTATATGGAAAGATGTTAAAAAATACAACTTTTTGGGATGATGCTCAGGAAATAAATCTATTAGAACATGATCTTGTTAATGAAATGGAAGTGAAGTTGAGATCTATTCAACAGCACATCAGAGCAGATCAGAGTCGAAAAAAAAAGTTATGCCGATAACTGAGGAAAAGACCTAGAGTTTGAAGTGGGTGACAAAGTGTTTCTATGAATATCTCCCTGGAATAGAGTAATGATATTTTGAAATAAGGGTAAGATAATCCCTAGGTATATTAGTAACTTTTAAATTCTAGATCATGTTGGGAAGGTAGTTTACTGATTGGTGCTTCCACTGACTCTCTATCTCATGTTATTAATGTGCTCAATGTATCTCTTTAAAGAAAGTACATACTTGATCCTTCATATGTACTAAACTCTAAAGTTTTACTAATGGGGAAATATATTTCTGATGAGTAAAAACTAATAGATATTTGGTATTGTAGTGAAAAAGTTCTAGAAAACAAGGCCACTTGCTTGGTTAATATTTTTATGGATGAAACACCAATTTGAAGAATCTATGTCGTAACTTAATCATGTGATGAGGTAGAGTTATCCTCATCTATTTGTATGCAAATGACGAATTTTGAGGGTGAAATTCAGGTTAAGGGGGGTAGAATGTAACACCCAAATGTTTTTATGAAATATTTTCTTTAAATTATTCTAATTATTCAATAGTTATCCTTACATGTAATTGTGTGTTTAAACAAACCATGAGATTCCATTAGTGTAAAATTACCATTGTAACCTAGCTGTTATATTAGATGGAATAAATATAACAAAAATATGAAAATATATGGTTAATTCATCGGTTAATAATTATTTATAAAAAATATAAATCAATTATATAATTTTATTTTTATATTGATAAATTAAGTGAATTATAATTAGTAAATTAAATTAATGATATATATACGGTATATATTTAATAAAATATTTTTGATACTCATATAATAGATACTTTAGTTATAGGGTATGAATAAACCCTATGTGATGTATACAAACTTATATTTTTCAAAAGGGCAATTTTACTATCTTTTAATGGAAAACACATTTTAAATTAAAATTTTGATAAATTAATACTTTTTATATGAAAACCTTAACTTTTTCTTTGGAATTGTGATATAAAAATATACTTTGAATGAATTTTTGAATTTTTTATGATAACTTTCTTGTTTTGATGAATAGTAAAAATGTAGTAAATTTTAATTAAAAACAACCTATTCTATTGAAATGATTTATATGGTTAAATTATATTATTGAATGGTTTTAAATTATAAATAGATTATATTTTTATCATTTAATGTAATTTATGTCCTTATCATTAATTTTACATTGAATTAAGATGTAAAAACATTTCAATCTTTGTCAATGTTTTAACTTTGAAAACCACTTTATTCATTCTGACAACGAGATTAATTTTAATTTAATTTAAAAAAAATCTATGTTTCAATTTTTTTAAAACTGATTATATATTTTTAATTATTAGGTCCAAATTATGTAAATAGTTTTATTTTATTTTTGGGTATTATGAATAGTAACTTCAGTAATTTTTTGTTAATACGATAAGTGGGAAAATTGGGAAAGTAAAGGTAAAGATAATATTATCAAATTATTCTAACACATGTTCTAAAATCACATGATGAGTGTGTTTTAACATATATAATTATTTGGAATAAATGGTATCCTTTTTAAGACACATGGAAGATAATAGGACATATATTCTATTTTATGTAAGGAAAAGTTAAATATATCTTACTCATATTTTAATAACTATATCATTTTTAATAATAGGTTATATAGAAGTTCAATTACACTAAAATTACCAATTTGAAATAAATTTTTTTATTTATTTATCAGAGTAATTTATTTTTAAATTTCATGGAAAAAATAATTACCTTAATGTTTTATAAATTGACGATGAAAAAATTATTAAATTGATGAAAAATAAATAAAATATTTTTATTAAAAAGATAATAACCATTAAAAGACATAAAAACTTGATGGAATAGTTTTGGTAAATTATATATAGATCATAATCATCCAAGGGTCTAGTTATTGACCTTTTTTAGCCATACAAAAAATAATATGACACTTTTAATATTTTATTTAACATGATGGTAACGTTGTCACATTCATGTTTTAATAAATATAACATTTTAATGTAGGATTTTCTTGAAGATATATTAGACTTTAAGTATTATTATGAAATTTTGAGGATTTATCTTCTTGAGATTATTTTATTTTTCAATTTTATTAAAAAATGACTATATTAAATAATTAAACAAAAAAAATACAGTAATTATGATATTAATGAAGACAAAAAATAAACGTTGTTAAAAGTATTAAAATAAAAATAATTTGGGATAATTAATATATCTAAAAAATTTAGGTATGACCGTATCCTCTTAGGAATTTAAGGAAATATTTTTGTTCTATGTTTTCATGATATCTTCATGTTTTTTAAAATCAATGAATTGAATAGTGTCAAAATTGACACTATTGATTGTTTATCAAAATAACACATTATTAAATTATTTAAAAATCATAATTTTTTTTAAAATATAGAATAATTATGATATAGTTGAAAATTATTTAAATTATTTATTTATGGTCTAATTAACATCAAATAAGTAAATATTTTACCCTTTTAATATTGAAATATTTGTTACCTTGGTTTAAAATTAAATATAATAACAATGTATTAATTAAAATTATATGGTTAAAATTGATAGAAAAACTTGTATTAAATTTATTGGTTTATAATATTAAAACTTTATCTCATATAATCTTCTAATTTGGACATTTTAAGGTTTTTTATGTTGTTTGAGTTTATTATAAATTAATATTTTTGGAGATTCCATAAGTTCCCCTCAACTCAAATATAAAAGGGAACCTCCTCCATCACTTCTTCACTTCATTCCGAACCTTCAAAATTGGGCATAACATACCCATTTACCATATAAACTTCCCTAGTCACATTATAGTGGTTCTTAACTTCACTAAAGACCAACTATAGTGATTTAAGAAGAGATCAAGTGGGATCTTGTCAAAGAAGAGGTAATCTCCTCTATCGATTCTTTAAAACTTATTTCTTCTTATAATTACTATTAATGAGTTTTTTTCCATTATAAAGAAATAAATAAAGTATAATGTTTTTAATAATATGTTATTATGATTATGTAACAGCCATATTACACCATTTATCCATTTGATTACAAATGAAATCACCATGTGTGCGTATATATGAATTTCTATCTCCATGCTGTGGTGTAATCTATTTTTCACCACCACATTTCTTGGATGAGTATAATAATGGAAACAGTTACTATTTTTGAATATTATAACATGATATATATGTATTCTGGAAAAAAATATATAAAATCCAAATCCATACCATTTCAAAATTATGAGAGTGATATCATCGCTCGTGCGCACATACGACCTACCATCTCTATAATGTGATGCAATTCATTCTACATTATATCCATTAAAGAAAGATTATATAAATTTATATAATTAATAAATATGTTATATATTATGTTAATATTATTTTGGAATTATATTACAATGGTCTAATAAGGGGAACCATAATTTATTTAACAATACATGCATAAGAAAAGGAAGCCATTAATAACTAAATAATGAGTAATAACAAAATGTTATTAACAAACAGATGATAATATGATCACATATGATATCATAAAAAAAATATTATTCTGGAATAATTCAATTACATTATTAAATCATTGTAAAAACCAAAGATTTTATAAGATACATTCTTTTTAATTTCACTCATATCTTCTGTTGTACGATACACCAAGATTATCTTGCGCTATACGCAACACCGTATTAGCTTGCAGTATACGCAACACTATTCTTGTCCTATGTTACACACAATTCCAAGTTCGTTTGATAGAAGTTATTCTACACAACATTGAGTGTGTATATATATATATATATACTCAATGTATAAATAAAATATGGTTGGATTCTTTTATACGCAACAACAAAGGAGTCCTGTACTACACACAACCCTGACTTGGCTTGCATTACATGCAATCGCAACCTTCCCTGATAGCATGTGTTGTACGCAATACCGTGTTTTACTAAACAACAATCTATTATTATAATATTGTTATGAACTATCCGTTATGAATATTATTAACTAAATTTTGAATTTTATAACATTATTATTCATCTTACACATTTTCTAGAACATGGTATAAGAACAAAATAAATTTTTTGGGTAAAATAAGTATTTTTCAAAAAATACAGTTTTGCCGCCTTTTGATGGCGCACCCACTTTAAATCTAGTTTTTGAAATGTTTATAAGTTCCATTTGACAAAATAAAATTATTCTTTGGAATCAAGAAATAAAAATTTACTTTGGATAAAATTTTCATTTTATTCTGATAACTTTCATATTTTAATGAATAGTAAAAACACGCTATATTTTAATTAAAAACAACTTTTTTCATCGTAATATCTTATGTGGTTAAATTATAATACTGAATGGTTTTAAAGTATAAATAGAATATATTTTTACCATTTAATATATTGTACGTCATTAGCATTGATTTTACCTTGAATTCGTAGGTTAAATCAATTCAATCTTTTGCAATGTTTTAAAAAAAACCTGTTTTCTTTTGACAATGGGATTAATTTTAATTTAATTTCTGAAACTTTTGTGTATTGAATTTGGAAAAATGGATTCCATATTTGGAATAAGTGGGTCCAAATTATGTTAATAAGCTACTTTTTATTTTTGGGCATTGTGAATAGTAACTACGGTAAATTTTATTTACCATAGTTAAAGGTAAATCGGGTAATTAAAGGTAAATATAAGATTATAAAATTACCCTAACACTTGTAAAAATCCTATTGGATGACTAAAAGTATACCCATATCACCTAATGGTCGGACTAGATACATTTAATGGACTTATTTCTATGAAAATAATTTAATTATTATTAAAACCAAAGAAAGTGACAACATGTCACTCTCTTAAATACTATAAGTATAATAATTTTAAGTTAGTTATAAACTTCATGAAACTTAGAAGATTAATAGTCTACAGAAATCTAACAAAATTATCTACATCATGAGAATTTATTTAGAATTTTTTGGGATTAAATAATTATCATTAATTGTGACACAATAGTGATGCAAAAATTATTTATCTAGTGAAAAATCAAGAATATAGTTTTTATTAAACTAATAGTGACCACAAAAGGCACAAAAACCTGACCAAAACTTATTGGTCATGTAACTGTAAACAATAATCATCCAATGGTCGAATATTTGACCATTTTGGGTCTTATACAAGCAATTATTACACTTATATTTTTTTATTTTAAATCATGCCAAAGTTGTCACCTACATAATTTAATAAATATAACAATTTAACTATTGTGATTTTAAGATGATAAATTCGAGTAAAAGTATTATTGTGAAAGTTAATAGATTTAGATTCATCATATGATTTTATTTTTAATTTATATGCAACATATAAGTATATTAAATAATTATACAAAAATGTTGTAGTAATTATTTTATTAAGAGATAAACCAAATAAATGGTTTTACAAATAATAAAATAAATATTATATGAACTATTTAATATTCTACACTAATTTTCTAGACACATATGGCCTTTTAGGAATCTATTTAAGCTTTTATTTCGAAAATATATTATGTATATATTTTATTTAAATTCATATAAATGAATAGTGTCAAAATTGACACTATTGTTATTTTATAAAAATAACATATTATAAAATTGTTTAAAAATCACAGAAATATTTAAAAATTATAAATTTAAATTTTATGGTCTAAAATGTTATAAATTATCAAATTATTGACAATTCACAAAAAATAAGTAATTTTTTGTTATAAGTTAATATTTAGAATTTTATTACCACAAATAAAATTAAATTGATTAAGTAAGGATAAATCAAGTTGATAATGTTTAAAATAATTTCCTAACATGTCTAAATTTTATTGGTTGATGAGATTACAACCCTATAGCATCTTAGATTCGAATATGAGTCATTTTTGGAGGTTTTTAAGTGGTTTATGATTTATTATAAATTAATATTTTTAAGATTTCCAAAGGTGCCCCTCTCCTCCCTTATAAAAGGGCACCTCCTCCCTCTCTTCCTCACACCAATTTGAGCCTTCAATCTCGGCCAAACCATGCCAAATTATCTTCTCGACTTCCCTAGAAACATCCCAGAGGTCCTGGTCTTCTTCAAAGACAAATTGTAGTGCCCTAATAGGAGGTCTCAAAGAGGCGCTTCAAAGAAGAGGTAATGTTCGTTAGCGATTCTTTCAACTTTATTTCTTCTTCCACTTCTTCTTCTTTAGTTGTTTCATTATGAAATAATAACATCAGTATCACTCATATAATGATATGTTATTATATGTATGCAACAACCATATTTCACAATTTATCCATCCTACGGAAAATGCAATCACCGCGTGTGCGTACGTACGGAATACCGTCTCTACGCCGTGGTGTAATGTATTTTCCACCACAACCTTAATTGGATGGGTATAATGGTGTAAATAATGACTATATATGATTATTGTAAAGTGATATTGATTCTTAAATATTATACATACACTTGAATAAAATTCCACGATCATGGGAATGATATCATCGCTCGTGCGTACGTACGGACTACCGTCTCCACGACGCGATGAGATTCATTCTCAATGATTAACCATTCATGAATGATTATAAAGTATATATAATAATTAATCATGAAATATATGACATAATAATGATACTGGATTTATGTATATATATATTTATGTCATCTACTGAATTCAATTCAATTCAATAAGGAAACGAAAACAGCGTTCATGCGTACGTACGACCTACCGTCTCCATGAACGGTGTATTTCATTCCATTTATCGATATATTATATATATGTATATTATGAATATACGTTATATATAAATAATGTTTTACATTATGGATATAAGTAATCATGATCCAAGTAATCATATTAATAATTACAAGTTAAAACACGAACGACAAATGAGACGATTTTACCCAAAACGCTACTTTAACATGAATTTACAAAAGAACAGGTAATATAAAGTCATAAGTGGACCGTATATGATATAATAACAATGAATATTATTCTCTAATAAGTCAATAACATTATTTAAATCATTATAAAGGGGTTTCAGATACGTACGAAGCATATCAGACCTAAGATAAGGGATAATTTTGAAAATCTCATTTTTATTTGAGATTTCTTAGTCGTAAGTATTTAATGGGGTTATTGCTATAATCCATGTCCATGTTTTATAAAAGTGTATTCATGTATGTTTAAAGTCCTTTTTACCCATTTTTTACTTTTACTACATGGTATGTATGGAATCATTCTTTTACGAGGTACTGTTTGACTTTTCTGTCCAAAGTACGAGAAGAATGTTTTTTTAAGTTATACGACATGAAATGATTTTTACGGTTTTATAAAGCCATATTTTCATGAATATTCCTCCAAAATATTTCATGACTATTTTCAACAAAATCCTTTTCTTTTAAAATTGCATGACATTTTGTGGAAAGAAAATAATTTTGAAGAAAAAAGGATATTTTCCTCAAGAATTCATTTCAATTGTTTTATCAATACCATTTTCCATCTAAGATGACATTATTTTAATATGTGTATGTTTCAAGTATAATGTCTCTATGATTTACATGTTTTATCTTTTCTTATTATGAAATGATATCCATTTCTTTTATATGGATTATGTAATGATGGGATGATGTCTATGAAACCCATTTTATTTATTGGGTTATTATGAATAATGTATGTTTATTTTGTGGCACAAGTAAGAATGATTTAATTATGAGATGGGTGGGACCTATATCTCCATCCAATGCATTGGGTAAAGATTTTATATCTCATGAGATAGACATGGCTGGAACAGTAAGTTAATCCGGTTTAGTGTTATAGGACTGAAACGAGGAGTGAACTCGATTCAGAAATGGACTTTGTCCACCAATATGGTCTTGGCAGCAATGCCTTGGCTACTATGGAAATCATGACATGTGATGAATGGTTTCCATAATTACATGTTTTATTCCCATGCTATTTTATCATTATTAATGTTTCTTTATGATCTACGCCATACGTACTTACATGTTTTATGTCATTGCTCAAGCTTTTTATGTTTAAACATTATGTTCATGTTTTTAAGTTCAAATGTATATGGTATGTTTTATTTTATCCATGATTACCCTTATTTGGAATTTGAGCTCACCTTTTTTATGTTTTCTTTTCCCCAAGATATAAATAAAGGTTTTAGGTAAAAAAGGGGGAAGATCTTTAAGAGAGATGTTGAAGATCTTTCACCATGATTAGAAGATTACGTTCCAAGTTTCCAAAGACACTAAACTATTATGGTCCTTGTGTGTCTATTTTTGTTATGTATTAAGTATTCCGAAAAAGTAATGTAATGTTCATGTACGTCGGGCTTTGGGTCCCTACAGTTGGTATTAGAGGAAAGGTTTAGTCAACCTTTGGAAACTAGGATGCGAAAACGTTAGTGAGATCCCTAGAGATATTTCTAAGGTGTGTCTAGGGATGTCTCTAAGGTTAAGTATACGTATAGGTTATAGTCCTAGAATTGCGCTACGAATCTTATAATTTAACCAAAGATGTTAGATATTGAGGGTACTCCCCCTTTACTATGTTGTTTTCTTTAGCATGATTTTGCCTCTCACAGAATTCTTTTTGTGTTTTAGTTAATGGAGGGAACCAGAAGGAATTCGGTTAAAATTGAATCCAATGGACAAATTGGTGACTATGAGCAACAAAATTGTGTAATGCCTAGAGAGAAAGATATTATGATTATGTCGAATCAGTCATTGCGATATATGATTAATAAGGTGAAATTTAGTGGTATGCCTAATTCATCAAATAAGAGGAAGATAGACTATTATGCATGTTCGCATGTTGAGGAGAATAAAGAAAGGAAGATTGAGATTTCTAAAGAAGGGAAGAAGAACCTTGAGGAATACCTCAAATGGAGGGACCGATGTTATCTGTGTAGAGAAAAGGGTCATAGAGTGACAGACTGTTATGGAGTTCAATGTATTATTTTTGGAGAACATGGGCATTACCCAACTCAATGCCCTAACCTAAAAAGTTACTTCTAAATCAAGGAAGGACTTATTCCAGGATAATCATTTAAGAGGATGGATTGAAGTGTTTATGTATTGGTATTCAAGAATAATGTTGTTGAGGTACTTTTATTGTGTATTGGAATCTTTTTGTATTAGTCTATTGAGGTATTCAATAATTTTAAGGTACCGGTAACCATGAAAAGTGATTCAAATATTTTGGAAAGTAGATGATATGCGCATAATGAAGGGATAAGGAGAAAATGAAATGTTTGAAAATATTCATGAGCTCATGATTGATATAAGGACTAAGTGATATCATGGTTTGAGTATATAGAATTTCGAGGATTTTGGTATGTGGAAAGTGTTAACTTTTAACTGCATCCATGTTTTCACTATGGTTCAATGGGTATTCATTTTTCAAGAGAATACATGATTTAGGTATTCACATGATTGGAATGTGACCAACAAGATATATGGGGGAAAAATGATGATATTCACATGCTTGGTTGATGACATTTCAAGTAATCGTTTTCTTCATACTATGAGCTTTGACTGAAGTATTTTAGATAAGCCTAAAGATTGGAATGAATTATGTTGTACATAAGTTAGTATTGTTTGAGGATAGAACTTTTTTTGATATTATTGATGGGATGTTATAGTAATGTAGTTTTAGAAAAAGGACAACCTGCAGGACGGGCGACAGCCCATCGCGTCAGACAAGGCTGTGGGAATCGAACCCACAACCGAAGTGTGACTGGACTTTATCGCCCACCAATGGCCTATAAGAAGTCCATGTTTAGTAGAAACTAGTTTTATTATATTAAGCAGTATGATATATGAAGTATAAGTCCATTTTAGGAACCATATATGATTAATCTCACTATAGATGGACTTATGTATTTTTTTTGATAACTTTTCTAACCTTTTTTTGAGCCAGATGGAATGAACCATCATTCTCTCACATGATCTGCTAACACATCACGAATGACAAATTCAACTTCATTTCTTTAAGAGATGAAGTGGAAATTGTCCAAAGAACGACCAATGGTAAGACTATACCAAAATCACGAAAGTATTTCTTCTAATTCCAATTTCATCATCTTTAGGGAAATGATCTTGAGAACCAAAAATGTTTTCCTAGTGGATTTATATCCAATGAATCAGATGGTACCTTATATCATTACAAATTTATGGCTTTGTGATTATTGGCTTTTTCGTAGCCATGTTCTCTACCACTCTCTATCAGAACATGATGGTTATATTTCTCTTCCATATCCATATTTTCACCAATGTTATCCTATATGGAAACCCAGTGATGAGTTAATTTGGGTGACAGTTATATTTCATACTTTAGTTTTTAAAGTTCAGTTTTGGTATTTCTTTTTACGATGTGGGTTTCTATGAATAGTAAACGATTTATAATCCCGATGAATTTCGAGGGTGAAATTAATTTTAAGGGGGGTAGAATGTAACAACCCTAGATTTTATAAGATACATTATTTTTAATTACATTCATATCTTTTGTTGTACGATACACCAAGATTATCTTGCACTATACACAACACCGTATTATCTTGCAGTATACGCAACACTATTTTTGGCTTTTGTTACACACAATTTCAAGTTCGTTTGATAGAAGTTATTCTACGCAACATTGAGTGTATATATATATATATTCAATGTATAAATAAAATATGGTTGTATTCTGTTATACGAAACAACAATGGAGTCTTGCACTACACGCAACCCTGACTTGGCTTTCATTACACGCAATCACGACCTTCCCTGATAGCGTGTGTTGTACGCAATACCGGGTTTTACTAAACAATAATATATTATTTTAATATTGTTATGAACTAGCCGTTATGAATAGTATTAACTAAATTTTTAATTTTATAACATTATTATTCATCTTACACATTTTCTAGAACATGGTATAAGAACAAAATAAATTTTTCGGGTAAAATAAGTATTTTTCAAAAAACACAGTTTTGCCGCCTTTTGATGGCGCACCCACTTTAAGTCTAGTTTTTGAAATTTTTATAAGTTGCATTTGAAAAAATAAAATTATTCTTTGGAATCAAGAAATAAAATTTTATTTGGATAAATTTTTCATTTTCTTCTGATAACTTTCATATTTTCCTGAATAGTGAAAACACGCTATATTTTAATTAAAAACAATTTTTTTCATCGTAATATCATATGTGGTTAAATTATAATATTGAATGGTTTTAAAGTATAAATAGAATATATTTTTACCATTTAATATAATTTACGTCATTAGCATTGATTTTACCTTGAATTCGTAGGTTAAATCAATTCAATCTCTTCCAATGTTTTAAAGAAAAACCTGTTTTCTTTCGACAATGGGATTAATTTTAATTTAATTTCTACAACTTTTGTGTATTGAATTTGAAAAAATGGATTCCATATTTGGAATCAGTGGGTAAAAATTATGTTAATAAGCTACTTTTTATTTTTGGGCCTTGTGAATAGTAACTACAGTAAATTTTATTTACCATAGTTAAAGGTAAATCAGGTAATTAAGGGTAAATATATGATTATAAAATTACCCTAACACTTGGAAAAATCCCATTGGATGACTAAAAGTCGACCCATATCAGCTAATGGTCGGATTATATTCATTTAATGGAATTTTTTCCATGAAAATAATTTAATTATTATTAAAACCAAAGAAAGTGACAACATGTCACTCCCTTAAATACTATAAGTATAATAATTTTAAGTCAGTGATAAACATCATGAAACTTCTAACATTAATAGTCTACAGAAATATATAAAATATATCTACATCATTAGAAATTATTTATAATTTTTTGGGATTAAATAATTATCATTAATTGTGACACAACAGTGATGCAGAAATTATTTATCTAGTGAAAAATCAAGAATATAGTTTTTATTAAAATAATAGTGACCCTAAAAGGCACAAAACCTGGACCAAAACTTATTGGACATGTAAAGTTAAACAATAATCATCCAATGGTCGCATATATGACCATTTGGAGTCTTATAAAAGTAATTATGACACTTATTTTTTTTATTTTAAATGATGTCAAAGTTGTCACCTTCATAATTTAATAAATATAACAATTTAACTATTGTGATTTTAAGATGATAAATTCTAGTAAAAGTATTATTGAGAAAGTTAATAGATTTATCTTCATCATAGGATTTTATTTTTAATTGTTATGAAACATGTAAGTATATTAAATAATTATACAAAAATGTTGCAGTAATTATTTTCTTAAGAGATAAACCAAATAAATGGTTTTAAATATAATACAATAAATATTATATGAACTATTTAATGTTCTAAACTAATTTTATAGACACATATGTCATTTTATGAATCTACTAAAGCTTTTAGTTCGAACATATATTCTGTATATATTTTATTTAAATTCATATAAATGAATAGTGTCAAAATTGACACTATTGTTATTTTATAACAATAACATATTATAAAATTGTTTAAAAATCACAAAAATATTTAAAAATAATAAATTTAAATTTATATGGTCTAAAATGTTATAAATTATCCAAATATAGACAATTCACAAAAAATAAGTAATTTTTTGTTATAAGTTAAAATTTAGAATTTTATTACCACAAATAAAATAAAATTGATTAAGTAAGGATAAATCAAGTTGATAATGTTTAAAATAATTTCCTAACATGTCTAAATTTTATTGGTTGAGGATATTACAACCCTATATCATCTTAAATTCTAATATGAGTCTTTTTTGGAGGTTTTTAAGTGGGGTTCGGTTTATTATAATTTAATATTTTTGAGATTTCCAAAGGTGCCCCTCTCCTCCCTTACAAAAGGGCACCTCCTCCCTATCTTCCTCACAAAAATTTGAGCCTTCAAGATTGGACAAACCCTACCAAATTATCTTCTACACTTCCATAGAAACATCCTAGAGGTCCTGTTATTCTTCAAAGACCATTTGTAGTGTCCTAAGAGGAGGTCTCAAAGAGGCGCTTCAAAGAAGAGGTAATGTTCGTTACCGATTCTTTCAAATTTATTTCTTCTTCCACTTCTTCTTATTTAGTTGTTTCATTATGAAATAATAACATCAGTATCACTCATATACTGATATGTTATTATAAGTATGAAACAACCCTATTTCACAATTTATCCATCCTACAGAAAATGAAATCACCGCGCGTGCGTACGTACGGAATACCATCTCCACGCCGTGGTGTAATCTATTTTCCACCACCACCTTACTTTGATGGGTATAATTGTGTAAATAATGACTATATATGATTATTTTAAAGTGATATTTATTATTAAACATTATACATACACTTTAATACAATTCCACGATCATGGGAACGATATCATCGCTCGTGCGTACGTACGGACTACCGTCTCCACGACGCGATGAGATTAATTCTCAATGACTAACCATTCATGAATGATTATAAAGTATAAATAATAATTAATCATGAAATATATGAAATAATAATGATACTGGATTTATGTATATATATAAGTATGTCATCTACTTAATTCCATTCAATTCAATAAGGAAACGAAAAACAGCGTTCATGCGTATGTACGGCCTACCGTCTCCATGAACGGTGTATTTCTTTCCATTTATAGATATATTATATATATTTATATTATGAATATATATTATATATAAATCATGTTTTACATTCTGTATATAAGTAATCATGATCCAAGTAATCATATTAATAATTACAATTTAAAACACGAACGACAAATGAGATGATTTTACCCAAAACGCTACTTTAACATGAATTTACAAAAGAACGGGTAATATAAAGTCATAAGTGGACCATATATGATATAATAACAATTAATATGATTCTTTAATAAGTCAATAACAATATTTAAATCATTATACAGGGTGTAAAGATACGTACGAAGCATATCAGACCTAAGATAAGGGATAATTTTGCAAATCTCATTTTTATCCGAGATTTCTTATTCGTAAGTATTTAATGGGGTTATTGCTATCATCCATGTCCATGTTTTATAAAAGTGCATTCATGTATTTTTAAAGTCATTTTTACCCATTTTTGACTTTTACTACATGGTATGTATGTAATCATTCTTTTACGAGGTATTGTTTGACTTTTCCGTCCAAAGTACGAGAAGAATGTTTTTTTAAATTATACGGCATGAAAGGATTTTTACTGTTTATAAAGCCATATTTTAATGAAGATTCCTCCAAAATATTTCATGAATATTTTCAACAAAATCATTTTCTTTTAAAATTGCATGACATTTTGTGAAAAGAAAATGATTTTGAAGAAAAAAGGATATTTTCCTCAAGAATTCATTTCAAGTGTTTTATGAAAACCATTTTCCATCTAAGATGACATTATTTTCATATGTGTATGTTTCAAGTATAATGTATCTATGATTTACATGGTTTCACTTTCCTTATTATGAAATGATATCCATTTCTTTTATATGGATTATGTAATGATGGGATGATGTCTATGAAACCCATTTTATTTATTGGGTTATTATGAATAATGTATGTTTATTTTATGGCACAAGTAAGAATGATTTCATTATCAGATGGGTGGGACCTATATCTCCCTCCAATGCATTGGGTAAAGATTTTATATCTCATGAGATAGACATGGCTGGAACAGTTAGTTAATCCGGTTTAGTGTTACGGGACTGAAACGTGGAGTGAACTCAATTCAGAAAGGGACTTTGTCCACCAAGATGGTCTTGGAAGAAATGCCTTGGCTACTTTGGAAATCATGACACGTGCTGAATGGTTGCCACAATTACATGTTTTATTCCCATGCTATTTTATCATTCTTAATATTTCTTTATGATCTACGCCATACGTACTTACATGTTTTATATCATTGCTCAAGCTTTTGATGTTTAAACATTATGTTCATGTTTTTAAGTTCAAATGTATATGGTATGTTTTATTTTATCCATGCTTACCCTTACTGAGTATTGGAGCTCACCCTTTTTATGTTTTCTTTTCCCCAGGATATAAAGAAAGGTTTTAGGTAAAAAAGGGGGAAGATCATTAAGGGAGATGTTAAAGATCTTTCACCACGATTAGAAGATTACGTTCCAAGTTTCCAAAGACACTAAAGTATTACGGTCCTTGTGTGTATGTTTTTGTTATGTATTAAGTATTCTGCAAAAGTAATGTAATGTTCATGTATGTCAGGCTTCGGGTCTCTACAATTGGTATTAGAGGAAAGGTTTAGTCAACCTTTGGAAACTAGGATGCGAAAACGTTAGTGAGATCCCTAGAGATATTTCTAAGGTATGTCTAGGGATGTCTCTGAGGTTAAGTATATGTATAGGTTATAGTCATAAAAGTGTGCTAAGGATCATATAATTTAACCAAAGATGTTAGATATTGAGGGTACTCCCCCTCTACTATGTTGTTTTCTTTAGCATGTTTTTTCCTCTCACAGAATTCTTTTTGTGTTTTAGTTAATGGAGGGAACCAGAAGGAATTCGGTTAACATTGAATGCAATGGACAAATTGGTGACTATGAGCAACAAAATTGTGTAATGCCTAGAGAGAAAGATATTGTGATTATTCTGAATCATTCATTGCGATATATGATTAACAAGGTGAAATTTAGTGGTATTCCCAATTCATCAAATAAGAGGAAGATAGACTATTATGCATGTTCACATGTTGAGGAGCATAAAGAAAGAAAGATTGAGATTTCTAAAGAAGGGAAGAAGATCCTTGAGAAATTCCTCAAATGGAGGGACCTATGTTATCTGTGTAGAGAAAAGGGTTATAGAGTGACAAACTGTTATGGAGTTCAATGTATTATTTGTTGAGAACATGGGAATTACCCAACTCAATTCCCTGACCTAAAAAGTTACTTCTAAATCAAGGAAGGACTTATTCCAGGACAATCATTGAAGAGGATGGATTCAAGTGTTTATGTATTGGTATTCAAGAATAATGTTTTTGAGGTACTTTTATTGTGTATTGGAATATTTTTGTATTAGTCTATTGAGGTTTTCAATAATTTTAAGGGACCGGTAACCATGAAAAGTGCTTCAAATATTTTGGAAAGTAGATGATATGCGCATAATGAAGGGATAAGGAGAAAATGAAAAGTTTGACAATATTCATGAGCTCATGATTGATATAAGGACTAAGTGATATCATGGTTTGAGTATATAGAATTTTGAGGATTTTGGTATGTGGAAAGTGTTAACTTTTAACTGCATTCATGTTTTCACTATGGTTCAATGTGTATTCATTTTTCACGAGAATACATGATTAAGGTATTCACAAGATTGGAATGTGACCAACAAGATATATGGGGGAAAATGATGATATTCACATGCTTGGTTGATGACATTTCAAGTAATCGTTTTCTTTATACTATGAGCTTGGACCGAAGTATTTTAGATAAGCCTAAAGATTGGAATGAATTATGTTGTACATAAGTTAGTATTGTTTAAGGATAGAACTTTTTTTGATATTATTTATGGGATGTTATAGTAATGTAGTTTTAGAAAAAGGACAACCTACAACACGGGCGATAGCCCATCGCGTCGAACAAGGCTGTGGGAATCGAACCCACAACCGAAGTGCGACTTGACTTTATCGCTTACCAATGGCCTACAGGAAGTCCCTGTTTAGTAGAAACTAGTTTTATTATATTAAGCAATATGATATATGAAGTATAAGTCCATTTTAGGAACCATATATGATTAATCTAACTATAGATGGACTTATGTATTTTTTTTGTTAACTTTTCTAACCTTTTGTTTGAGACAGATGGAATGACCCATCATTCTATCACATGATCTACTAACAAATCACGAATGAAAAATTCATCTTCATTTCTTTAAGATATGAAGTGGAAATTGTGTAAAGAACGACCAATGGTAAGACTATACCAAAATCAAGAAAGAATTTCTTCTAATTCCAATTTCATCATCTTTAGGGAAATGATCTTGAGAAACAAAAATGTTTTCCTAGTGCCTTTATATCCGATGAATCAGATGGTACCTTATATCATCACAAATTTATGGATTTGTGATTGTTGTCTTTTTTCATAGCCATGTTCTCTACCACTCTCTATTAGAACATGATGGTTAGATTTCTCTTCCTTATCCATATTTTCACCAATGTTATCCTATATGGAAACCCAGTGATGAGTTAATTTGGGTGACTGTTATATTTCATACTTTAGTTTTTAAAGTTCAGTTTTGGTATTTCTTTTTACGATGTGGGTTTCTATGAATAGTAAACGATTTATAACCCCGATGAATTTCGAGGGCGAAATTAATTTTAAGGGGGGTTGAATGTAACAACCCGAGATTTTATAAGATAAATTCTTTTTAATTTCATTCATATATTCTGTTGTACGATACACCTAGATTATCTTGCGCTATACACAACACCATATTAGCTTGTAGTATACGCAACACTATTCTTGGCTTGTGTTACACACAATTTCAAGCTCATTTGATAGAAGTTATTCTACGCAATATTGAGTGTATATATGTATATATATTAAATTTATAAATAAAATATGGTTGGATTCGGTTATACGCAACAACAAAGGAGTCCTGAACTACACGCAACCCTGACTTGGCTTTCATTACATGAAATCACAACCTTCCTTGATAGCGTGTTTTGTACGTAATACCGGGATTTACTAAACAACAATATATTATTATAATATTGTTATGAACTAGCCTTTATGAATATTTTTAACTAAATTTTTAATTTTATAACATTATTATTCATCTTACACATTTTCTAGAACATGGTATAAGAACCAAATAATTTTTTCGGGTAAAATAAGTATTTTTCAAAAAATACAGTTTTGCCGCCTTTTGATGGCACACCCACTTCAAATCTAGATTTTGAAATGTTTATAAGTTCCATTTGATAAAATAAAATTATTCTTTGGAATTAAGAAATAAAAATTTACTTTGGATAAATTTTTCATTTTCTTCTGATAACTTTCATATTTTAATGAATAGTAAAAACATACTATATTTTAATTAAAAACAACTTTTCTCATCATAATATATTATGTGGTTAAATTATAATATTTAATGGTTTTAAAGTATAAATAGAATATATTTTTACCATTTAATATAATGTACATCATTAGCATTGATTTTACCTTGAATTCATAGGTTAAATCAATTCAATCTTTTGCAATGTTTTAAAGAAAAACCTGTTTTCTTTCAACAACGGGATTAATTTTAATTTAATTTCTACAACTTTTGTGTATTGATTTTGGAAAAATGGATTCCATATTTTGAATCAGTGGGTACAAATTATGTTAATAAGCTACTTTTTATTTTTGGGCATTGTGAATAGTAACTACAGTAAATTTTATTTACCATAGTTAACGGTAAATCAGGTAATTAAGGGTAAATATATGATTATAAAATTACCCTAACACTTGGAAAAATCCTATTGGATGACTAAAAGTCGAACCATATCACATAATGGTCGGATTAGATTAATTTAATGGACTTTTTTCCATGAAAATAATTTAATTATTATTAAAACCAAATAAAGTGACAACATGTCAGTCTCTTAAATACTATAAGTATAATAATTTTAAGTTAGTGATAAACTTCATGAAACTTAGAACATTAATAGTTTACAGAAATATAGGAAATTTATCTACATCATGAGAATTTATTTAGATTTTTTTGGGATTAAATAATTATCATTAATTGTGACACAATAGTGATGCAGAAATTATTTATCTACTGAAAAATCAAGAATATAGTTCTTATTAAACTAATAGTGACCATAAAAGGCACAAAACCCTGACCAAAACTTATTGGTCATGTAAAGGTAAACAATAATCATCCAATGGTCAAATATTTGACTAGTTGGAGTCTTATAAAAGTAATTATGACACTTATATTATTTTATTTTAAATGATGCCAAAGTTGTCACCTTCATAATTTAATAAATATAACAATTTAACTATTGTGATTTTTAGATGATAAATTCTAGTAAAATTATTATTGTGATAGTTAATAGATTTATCTTCATCATAGGATTTTATTTTTAATTTTTATGCAACATATAAATAAATTAAATAATTATACAAAAATGTTGTAGTAATTATTTTATTAAGAGATAAACCAAATAAATGGATTTAAAAATAATAAAATAAATATTATATGAACTATTTAATGTTGTCCCCTAATATTATAGATAGATATAGCCTTTTATGAAAATATTAAAGCTTTTAGTTCGAACATATCTTCTGTATATATTTTATTTAAATTCATATAAATGAATAGTGTCAAAATTGACACTATTGTTAGTTTATAAAAATAACATATTATAAAATTGTTTAAAAATCAAAAAAATATTAAAAAATTACAAATTTAAATTTATATGGTCTAAAATGTTATAACGTATCCAATTATGGACAATTCAGAAAAAATAAGTAATTGGTTGTTATAAGTTAAAATTTAGAATGTTATTACCACAAATAAAATTAAATTGATTAAGTAAGGATAAATCAAGTTGATAATGTTTAAAATAATTTCCTAACATGTCTAAATTTTATTGTTTGATGATAGTACAACCCTATATCATCTTATATTCGAATATGAGTCATTTTTGGTGGTTTTTAAGTGGGGTTAGAGTTATTATAAATTAATATTTTTAAGATTTCCAAAGGTGCCGCTCTCCTCCCTTATAAAAGGGCACCTCCTCCCTCTCTTCCTCACACCAATTTGATCCTTCAAGCTCGGAAAAACCCTGAAAAATTCTCTTCTCCACTTCCCTAGAAACATCCTAGAGGTCCTGGTCTTCTTCAAAGTCCAATTGTAGTGCCCTGAAAGGAGGTCTCAAAGAGGCGCTTCAAAGAAGAGGTAATGTTCGTTACCGATTCTTTCAACTTTATTTCTTCTTCCTCTTCTTCTTCTTTAGTTGTTTCATTATGAAATAATAACATAAGTATCACTCATATACGGATATGTTATTATAAGTATGAAACAACCCTATTTCACAATTTATCCATCCTACGGAAAATGAAATCACCGCGTGTGCGTACGTACGGAATACCGTCTCCACGTCATGGTGTAATCTATTTTCCACCACCACCTTACTTTGATGGGTATAATGGTGTAAATAATGACTATATATGATTATTTTAAAGTGATATTGATTCTTAAATATTATACATTCACTTGAATACAATTCCACGATCATGGGAATGATATCATTGCTCGTGCGTACGTACGGACTACCGTCTCCACGACGCGATGAGATTCATTCTCAATGGTTAACCATTCATGAATGATTATAAAGTATATATAATAAGTAATCATGAAATATATGACATAATAATGACACTGGATTTATTTATATATACATGTATGTCATCTACTTAATTCCATTCAATTCAATAAGGAAACGAAAAACAGCGTTCATGCGTACGTACGACCTACCATCTCCATGAACGGTGTATTTCTTTCCATTTATAGATATATTATATATATGTATATTCTTAATATATATTATATATAAATCATGTTTTACATTCTGGATATAAGTAATCATGATCCAAGTAATCATATTAATAACTACAAGTTAAAACACGAACGACAAATGAGACGATTTTACCCAAAACGCTACTTTAACATGAATTTACAAAAGAACGGGTAATATAAAGTCATAAGTGGACCATATATGATATAATAAAAATGAATATGATTCTGTAATAATAAATAACATTATTTAAATCATTATACGTGGGGTTCAAATATTTACGAAGCATATCGGACCTAAGGTAAGGGATAATTTTGCAAATCTCATTTTTATCCGAGATTTCTTATTCGTTAGTATTTACTGGGGTTATTGCTATCATCCATTTCCATGTTTTATAAAAGTGTATTCATGTATGTTTAAAGTCCTTTTTACCCATTTTTGACTTTTACTACATGGTATGTATGGAATCATTCTTTTAGGAGGTACTGTTTGACTTTTCCGTCCAAAGTACGTGAAGAATGTTTTTTTAACTTATACGGCATGAAAAGATTTTTTAGGTTTTATAAAGCCATATTTTCATGAAGATTCCTCAAAAATATTTCATGAATATTTTCAACAAAATCTTTTTCTTTTAAAATTGCATGACATTTTGTGAAAAGAAAATGATTTTGAAGAAAAAAGGATATTTTCCTCAAGAATTCATTTCAAGTGTTTTATCAAAACGATTTTCCATCTAAGATTACATTATTTTCATATGTGTATGTTTCAAGGATAATATATCTATGATTTACATGGTTTCACTTTCCTTATTATGAAATGATATCCATTTATTTCATATGGATTATGTAATTATGGGATGATGTCTATGAAACCCATTTTATTTATTGGGTTATTATGAATAATGTATGTTTATTTTGTGGCACAAGTAAGAATGATTTCATTATGAGATGGGTGGGACCTATATCTCCATCCAATGCATTGGGTAAAGATTTTATATCTCATGATATAGACATGGCTGGAATGGTAAGTTAATCCGGAACGGTGTTACAGGACTGAAACGAGGAGTGAACTCGATTCAGAAAGGGACTTTGTCCACCAAGATGGTCTTGGCAGCAATGCCTTGGCTACTATGGAAATCATGACATGTGATGAATGGTTTCCACAATTACATGTTTTATTCCCATGCTATTTTATCATTCTTAATGTTTCTTTATGATCTACGCCATACATACTTACATGTTTTATGTCATTGCTCAAGCTTTTGATGTTTAAACATTATGTTCATGTTTTTAAGTTCAAATGTATATGATATGTTTTATTTTATCTATGATTACCCTTACTGAGCATTTGAGCTCACCCTTTTTATGTTTTCATTTCCCCAGGATATAAATAAAGGTTTTAGGTAAAAAAATGGGGAATATATTTAAGGGAGATGTTGAAGATATTTTACCACGATTAGAAGATTACGTTCCAAGTTTTCAAAGACACTAAACTATTACGGTCCTTGTGTGTCTGTTTTTGTTATGTATTAAGTATTCCGAAAAAGTAATGTAATGTTCATGTACGTCAGGCTTCGGGTCTCTATAATCATTATACATTAGGTTCGAATACATGCAAATTATATCAGTTCTAAGGTAAGAGACGATTTTACCATATCATTATTATCCAAGATTGTTTACACATATATATTTACTATGGTATATTTATCATCTATGTCCATATTTCCTAAATATTTCTTTCAAGAAATTATTCATAACCTTATATAATTTTTTAATGTCAATTTTATCGAATTGTAAATTTTTATTAAATAGTATGAAAGGAATATTTTGTCATTTTCGATATGAGGCACTTTTTGAATTTTTGACAAAAGTATAAGAAGAATGTTTTCTTTTAATTTATACAGAATGAACACATTTTTATTTTTTAGTAATGCCTTATTTCAATAAATATTACATTAAAATATTTCATTTTTATTTTAAATCAAATTATTTTCTTTTAAAAATGCATTAAATTTTGAAAAAAGTAAACATTTTTGAAGAAAAAAATATATTTGCCTCAAGAATTAATTTCAAGTGTTCTATAAAAATTATTTTCCATCTAAGATGTGATTATTTAATAGGGTAATGTTTCTATTATAATATCCATATTATTCCTATAGTTTTATTGTGTTTATGATGGAATTAAATTTATGAAATCCAATTGATTTACATAGATTATGTTATGGTGGAATGATGTTTAAAGAAATCCATTTTATTTAATGGGTTATGATGAATGATTTATGTTTTTGTAGAACATGTAAGAATGATTTAATTATGAGATGGGTGGGACCTATATCTACAAACAATGAATTGGGTAGAGATATATATCTATTGAAATAAACAGGGCTCAAATGAGAAATGATCCTGGTTCAGTAATACATTGCTGGAATGGGGGGAGAGCTTGATTCAGTAATGGACTATGTCTGTTATGATGGTATTGAAAAAGATCCTTGAATAATATGAAATTATGCTCTATTCTTATGTGTATTCCAAAAAATTTCATGTCTAATGTTATGAATTCTGGGATTACGTTCATTGATTCTTCTGAACTTTTTTGATTTAACCTGTGGCATGATATCACGACCTTTCATATGCTGGATAAGATTTTCAAATGTTATATTCTTATGTATTATGATTATGATATGATTGATATCTCCCTTGTTTACCCTTACTAATAATACGAGATCACCCATTCTTATGTATCTTTTTCCCATGTTATGAAGAAGGGTATTAAGTAGGATATGTCAAAAAGGAATGTAGTTATAAAGAAATAAGTTGGAGACAATATAGATGTCTTATGAACTAGCTATTTATGTTTATAAATTTCTAATATCACTAATCCTATATGGCCTTGTAGTGGTTTTCTAATTTTTTAAAATGAATATTATTCATATTTTTAATTAATATCTATGTATGTAAAGTATGGACTATTATAATTTTATTCACACTTTACTACTTTCCTTTTACTAAATATTTTCCATGTGTGATTGACAAATATTTATCTTTGATAATTAGATTTTTTATTTATTATATATATATATATCTATTTTGTGTGAGTTGAATATTTTCATATTTAAATTAATTTCAATTGTCTTAAATATATATCAATCATAGCTTTTATAAAGTATTTTAAAAAATCAAATTTTATATAATGTTTCTATTTGTTGATTGGTATATTTTCAATTTAAGGGGATTTTCAATTTATAATTTTAAAAACATAATTTTTTTACATTGTTATATCAATTTACCCCCTCATGAGATTTCCAATGGGACCAACACTTTCTTGCATTCATCATATGTTTTCATTATCTCATGTTTTATATCTAGTTAAAGATATATAATATGTTAAGGATATTCAAATGTAAACTTTATATATTTTCTATACCTTTATTTAACTATAGTTGTTCCAAATGAATCATACCATATGATTCATGAAACTATGATTTACATATTCTCTATAAATTTAATTTCCCAAGAGTCCTCCATATGATATCAATATGTCATATAATATGATATACTGAAAGGAAAAAAATGATACATTTTTTTTCATATGAATTACATACACTATGGAATACCATATAGAATAATATGATATCATATGGATTTTGGGAATATTCCCCTTGATATCCCATTTACACCAAATTCAATTAATCTTGTGTAAAATTTCACCTTATATCATATCATATAAGATAAATTTCGAAACCATATCTAGAACTCTTTTTATATTTATTCCAAAATATTTTTAAAACTATATCATCAAATTCACACCATATCACATAATATGAAATAAATTGTGAATAACCACCCAAAAAATAATTTTGGATAAACACTAAAATACTAATAGAGAAACTCTACATGTTTTGTAAAAACCAATCCCTATTCAGTCAAACAAAAAGAGTGAACCCATGATCCATTTTAGCATTGAAAATAAAAATTAATTCCCAAATTCATAAATATAAACAAATAAATACCTTTATAAAATCATATGTTCTAATTATGTGATAATGATATCTTGAGTGATATATTTTAGATTCATATTTCTCCAAACCCATGTCCATAAGATGAAATATATAAATGTATAAATAATTATATAATCCATTTTTATAAGACATTAGGTGACCATAGGACACACAATATAACAGTCATATATAAAAACCTCATATATTCTTGAATCATGGAGTATTTATAGACTTTGTAGATGAACACATTACATGTCATTCATCTTAGTGTATAATCACATTTCATACCCCTCACCCAAGTAGATATACATATATCATATTCTATATCTGTGTGCGGACATACATTTCCTTAAGCTATTTCAATAAATTTTCTAGATGTCATGATCATTATACTTGATGATAAATCTCATATTATAAAAGATGAAATTGATGAAATGATCAAAAAAATACAAAACCGCCCCCTGATTAGTTGATTCTCTTGTATTTCATAATACATCAATCAATGTATGAAGGTTCTCTTGCTAGGAATTGTTATTCCTAATTTTTTTTCTATTTTAGTTGTTATCAATATATCAATATGTGTTTAACAATGATGGTCATGATTCTTAAAGGATTGTTATAGATCCATGAATTTAAATTTGATGTCATTATTAATAAATCATACAATTATATAAGTTGAATGAGTTGATAAATGAGATATGCTGATGGAAGAGATATGGTTCTACTACTTACCTTGGATTTATAGATTCAATGTAGAATCCTTAAATGTAAAGATTGTTGTTTTGATCTTCACATAAACTAAATAAGAATTTTAGTAAATGATAGAAAACAATCTACATCAAATTGGATGTGTTTTTGAGTTGTTTAATAGGGGGCAATTTTTTTTGAAGAATATCATAAATCATATGAAAGAATTATATATTTTTTAGTTGAGATAGAAAAATGGTATAGTAATTTAACATAAATCATTATCTGGATACATTGTATCCATGTGTAAGAATTGTTTATTGAACATAATGATTAATTTTAATACTTTTATGATGAGTATAAATTTAATATTGAATGTAAATCTTCATCATAAGACATTTTCTTTGAGGATAAGTATTTGAGTACGAGTGTAAGACTTTGGATGAGCATAAGACTTAACTAAGGTTGAAAAATGGAAAAGATAGAAGCATAATACTTCAACATACTAACATAAATATGGATCATAATACTTATTAATGGATAATCCTTTTGAGAACAATTCTTCTATTCATAATAATTTAGTGTAAGGATTAAATTCTTAGTGAAATTTGAGATATATGTGCAAGAGAATAAAGTGTTTTCATCCAAATTGCAAGCTAGTGGTTCATATAGAAAAGGTGTATGGTTCCATATACATGGATATTTAAAATGAGTTTGAACTAATTTTTTTGGTGGATTTAAAAGAAGGAAATACATAATTCATATAAAGATTCTAAAGGAATATTTAACCTATAATTTGAAAGAGATATCAATGAAGATTCCACATACTATCAAAGATTAATTAGTTTCAAAATATGAATGGAAACAATGTATAAGAAATATTTCTATGTATAAATATGTAGGTTAGAGAAGAATATATGGAGGGTGAATATTGAGAGAACTTACATAAACATTGGAATAGTGTTATTGGAACCTGATACAAATATATATCATGGAGATAGAAGGAGATGAAGTTGAGAACCATTGAGGAAGAAGTATATCTACTATGCACCCAAGTATTTGTGATGTTAAGGAAGATCAAGATATATCTTAGTTAGGAATTATTCTAGATACCTACACTACTACTGAAGTTATTAAGGGAGTCTATTAGAAAACATGATCTTGTAGTATTATAGAGGAAGAATGTACTTCCAAGTACTGTATAAGAAACTATGGAGAATAAATAGAACTTTCTAGCTATGGATTAATAAATTTTAATCCAATAATGATTGATTGTGTGAATAAACAATTGAGGTTGGGGAAGAACTAACCAGAGGTAGTAGTGGATGTGTAGGAATCATAATGAACACTATATTGTAATATGATGATTAAATATAGGGAAGAAACCATTTTTGGGGGAATAACTATCATGGTAAGGATTATAACATTCATAAAAACCTTGTAAAAATGTTTGATATTCTCTTTATTTAGTATTACACTTGAAGGTGAGGCCATGATAAATTATTGTGTGGATCAAGAACTTCAATCAGTTAAAATGGGTGGGTTAAAAAGATAATAAATTGTAAAATAAAATATATCTGTGATTTAGCCCAACCCTTCTTAGTGATCTAATAGATCCAAGATGATCAATTGGTATCAAATGGAATGGTCCATCTAAATATACAAGGGGTAATTATAAAATATATAGAATATTAACTTTTCAATATTTGAGGTGTTCCTACATTATGTAGGATTAATTTTCACAATTGTATAAATAGGATGATACTCTTCCTCCTATCACTAGGTTTTGAAGTGTGAGATACTTCAATATTTGGTTTTGAACCCATATTTGTTGGCGAAACTTTGACTTTAGTAGATAAAAGAAATATGTAGTTATGTTGAAAGGCTCAAAATGTCATCCTGATTTATCTATTAGAAAAGGTCTACATAAATGTCATGGTTCTGTTGAATACCAAGGATATTTGGGAAAAATTGAAAAGTAACAATGAAGGTAATGTAAAATTTAATGAATTAAAACTTTAAGGTATGAGGAGACAAATAGAAGAAATTAAAATGGATACTGATTAAGATATTGATAAGTATTTCACCTAGGTAAATGAGATTATCAGAGACATTTGATGGTTTTCTGAGATGCTAGTGTAGAGACTTGGGTTTTTGGCCCTGTCAGACTTTGTAATATTTCTACGAATAATTCCAAAGCTAGGTGCGAAGACGGCGTGCGATTCTGAGGCCCAGTGTGCCTGGAATAAATTTTATAAAAATATTAAGTATTTTTATACTATGCACGTGGAGGGGGTGTGATATCTCCTAAACGGTAGCTTAGATCAGGAATCCAAGGGCACGATTGCGTCCAAAACATGCAGTTTACCATAAGCGAGGTGTAAATTTTGCGGGCGCAGGCCTGCGGTGAGAAATGCCACCAGGGGCGTTTTTGTAAATAAATGGAGAAGTTAGTGTGCGAGCGTCTGCTCGAATAACTTCTGAAAGAAGTCTCGGATCACAAATCCGAGTCCGTAGTTGCATTCAGAACGACCTGTTTACCCTAGGGGTGACCTTACTTTTGTCTGCATCGGGCATCAGGCGGAGGAGAGTCGGGAGCCCGAGATGGGAGATATTTTTGTTTAAAAAAAATCTCATCCCTCACCTCCCTCCTCCATCACGCACAGGGCAAACCACCTCTGAACCTCCTCCGGTTCTTCGCCGATTCGAGCCCTGATCATCCTTTTTTTGTGCCGTTTGTTAGCGGATCTTGCTTCAGGGCTTCGCTGGCATAGATCTGCACTCGAAGCTTCGGCGTTTCGCCCGCGAGGTAGGTGGTTTGCGTTTTAATCCCCCAATCCTCTTTTTGATGCGGATTGCTTCGTTTTGAGGACGTTGTAGGGAAGATCACGTCCCGAGGGTCTCACAGGTGATTGCGGATCGAAAAACGGACCACCGGGGTGCCCTCGATGGTCCGCGAAAGGTCCATCGGCGCGACACCAGCATGACGGCGGCGGCGGATCCCGGCGGCCGGCCGGACCGGCCGGTCGAGGCCGGTCTGACCACTTTTGTCATACGGGGGTGTTTAAACCCCTGTATCTTGCAATTCGGGAGTCGGATTCATGTTTCTTTTATGGTTACATGACCCTGAAGACGAGGCGAACCCTCCGGTGTGGGTTTGAGGGTTTAAGGGTTCGGGATCGCACCCCAAGAGTTAGAAATGTCATATAAAATAATATTATTTTATTATTTTACGACTTCGGGCCGTTGTAACTTCTACTAAGAGCATCCGAATGACGTGCCGTCAGTGGCGTTGAGACCCTGATTGTACGGCCGACTTTTTGAGTTGGTTCCCGTGTGTTGGGACTAAGAACGGGGTGCATGCCCCATGAGGCCGGGTTTTGGCGTTTGCGGAGAAACACAGCTTTCACACCAGGAGTCCTATTTTGACGGATGATTAGTCGATGTTGTGTGTTTTTCCGAGGGGATCGTAATGGTGCGATCCTTTCGTTGAGTTTTGGAATCAAGGTGTGGGCCCCACCTGAGCCGGCTTCGGTGAATAGTACCTTTTTCACCGGGTGTCCGTTTCGAACGAGCAAGTAGTCGATTCCGCTTGTTTTTCCGAGGGGATCGCCGTGGTATGGTCCGGTTGATGGGTTTCAGGATCATTTTGTGGGCTCCACATGAGCTTGCTATGAAGAATAGTGCCTTTTTCACCGGTGCTCTATTTCGGGCGAGTAAACAGCCTATCATGTGTGTTTTTCCACGTAGAACGCGATGGTGGCCTCGGTATTGGCATTGGAGGTGCGCAGTGTGGCGTTGTTGTGGGTCGCTTGGGTTAGCGATGTTTTGGACCAGTAGTGGTTGAGGGTACTCCCTTGGTTCGTTCCCACAAGGGTTCGTGTGGTATCACAACCTTCGTATAGGTTTGTGATCCTCTCGATGGGGTGTTTAAACTATTAGAGTTGTGGCATCCCTCTGATGGGCCCGAAGCGGGATCCTCTAGCATCTTTTCCTTAGATCGGGTTCGTGGTATCGCTGTGACTGCTTATTCACGGGTGGCGATCCCCTATCTAGCTAGTTAACCCCGAAGGATTTGTGGAATCAACAGGATTATGATCCCCTACGTGGTGGGTCCTGCTTAGTAGGGTTGTGGCATCGTTGATTATATGATCCCCTACTTTGCGCGTGGTTTCGATAGGGTTTCAGTATCGTTGGTTATACGATCCCATACTTAGCACGTGGTTTCGGTAGGGTTGGGGTATCGTTGGTTATATGATCCCCTACTTAACGCGTGGTTTCGGTAGGGTTGCAACATCGTCGGTTCGATCCCCTACATCATGAGTTATACCAGATAGGGTTTTGGTATCGTCTTAACAACCTTTATATGGGCGAAGATCCTCTATCTGAGTGACGTGCTTCTTTTGAGCGCCAGATCGGGTTGTGGTATCCCCCAGAGGATCCTAGGAGTGATCCCCTATCTGTGAGATCTACGAATGCCAGATCGGGTTGTGGTATCCCCCAACAGACTCTGGGAGTGATCCCCTATCTGTGAGATCTTCTTCTACCGGAGTGGGTTCTGGTATCCCTTAGCAGACCCTAGGAGTGATCCCCTATGCAAGGAGTTTGGTGGTTATGTTGTTTTAGCAGGGTTTTCCTTAGTGATGGTATCCGATGAGTGTAGTCTCTCAGGTGAGAGTCTGAGGAGTTTTCTTGGGACCCGATGCATTGTATCTCTCGGGCGCATGTCATCTGGGATGACAGTGATTGTGGAGTGTACTCTTCTGGTTGTGGACAGTTACAGGTGATGAGGTTGGTACCGCTTGTGGCTTCGTGGCGTGAGCTAAGTATATCTGGATAGTTTAAGGTGTATGTATGGGCATACACCTGAGCTGAGCTGACTAGTTGTGTTTAGCCAAGGATGGTCACGAGATGGAGTTTCGCTCTCGTCTGGGTTCCCTCTGGCTGAGATGAGCGGACTGTTGCCTTTCAGTTGCTCCCTTTAGTTTTGGTTTTTGGGGGTGCCTACTTAGTATGTTTATACTCACCCTTGCATGGGCTTTTCCCACACATGTTTGTGTCTTGTGCAGACCACATGCCTTTCAACAGAGTCCCAGGAGGACCCGGAGCAGGCGGAGCTTAGTGAGCATGTTGACCGGGGTGTTTACCAGAGCTGTGCCAAGGGAGCTTTCCGGTGGGTGTTTGTGGTCGCATTCCCCTTTTTCAGGACAGGTTGGATGCACTTTGTAGTTTTCTTTTGGTGGGCCCTGTTTTTCCCTTTTGTACTTTTGCAGTTACACTCTGGTTTGGGATAGATTATATGCATGCATTTACTTTTCAGTTTCTATATCTCTGCACTGTTGCATGGAGGTGTTTGTGGGTGCGTGTGTACCGATATGTTAGGCTAATGCCTCCTATGTGTGTGATAGCCTACTCGGTGCTGGTCGCTAGCCCCTGGCCTATTGGAGGCTGGCTTGGGGAGTTGCAACCCGAGCCCCGTTGGGTCGGGTCGTGACATAGTGGTATCAGAGGAGGTTCCACCTTTGGGATCTTAGAGCGTAGCTGGTCTAGCTATGAGTTTGGTTTGGGTTTCATAACGGTAGTGTTAGGGTGTTTTGAGCTCGGCTTTTAGGCCATAGACTCCAGTATTGGTGCGGTGGCCGACATATCCATACACCAGGACCCTGATAACCTGCCTTTCAACTCGGGACATTCATACATTGGTCGGAGGGACATAATGGTACATTCATCATATAGGACTGGGTTTTGGGTTTTCCTTGACCTTCCTGAGTCACCTCTCCAGATATATGTTTTGACTATGGCGCATGTTGAATGTTTTTCAGGATGCCTCCACGACGACCGCCAGTAAGAGATCCGCAGCAGGATTGTGGTGACGATCCTCCCCGTGTAGAGGTTGTGGACCAGGGCGCAGGTTATGAGGATAGACCTCCAGGTGGTCCACCAGTTAAGCCACCACCTTTCGAGCAGCTGGTTGTGCCGGCAGTGCAGGACGAGGTTGTACGTAGGCTGAGTGCACTGCATGAGTTCCAGAGGCAGCGACCTCTGAGGTTTCTGGGGGATCCAGATCCCTAGGCAGCTAATGGCTGGATTGAGGCAGTCACCCGAGCTTTCCGCCTAGTGAGGACAGCTCTAGATCAGATGGTGGTCCTTGTGGCGAGCCTTATGCATGGTTCATCCAGGCGATGGTGGAGCCTGGTGACGTAGTCCCATGGTGAGGAGACGCTCATGTGGGCAGAGTTTGAGCAGCTCTTCAGGGAGGAGTTCTATCCAGTGACGCTGAGGTCAGTGCGGATTCAAGAGCTTCTGCAGCTTCAGCAGGGGGGCCTGACTGTGTCGGAGTACTCGGTGAGGTTTACCGACCTATCACGCTACTCCCTGTATATGGTTCAGGACCAGTTATTTAGGGCTCAGACCTTCGAGTAGGGCATACACAGGGACATCCAAGCAGGTGTGGTTTCCTTGTGCCTACCCACCTATGCTGGAGTGCTGGAGCAAGCGTTGGTGGTGGAGAGCTTTCTGGCTGAGCAGATTCCACCTGATAGTGCTGGGCACGTGAGAGCTGAGACTTTGTCAGTGGGATCAGCATCTGGTAGCCGATGATAGACTCAGGGGTCTGGACATGGCCGACGTTTCAAGAGACGACCCCAGGATAGAGGATCTGAGGCTCAAGGCTCGCAGGCCAGTTTTGGTCAGTTGTAGGAGAGGTAGTGTTATGCTTGCGACAGTTGGGGACATCTTGCTAGAGATTGTCCGACTCGTCGAGCTGTTGAGAGGGAGCCGATCGATGGACCGCCTTTGAAGAGGCGACGTCTTGAGCAAGGAGGTTGGCAGGGCGGCGGTCGTGGCAGCGAAGCGGGTGCAGCAGGAGGAGGTGGTAGGTGGTACTAGTTGCCACCACCCCCACCCCCAGCTGGTCCACGCCAAGCTCCGGGAGCTGGTGGCCAAGGGAGAGGACACCTGCATGCCCTAGAGGCTGTTGACCCAGAGGCTCCGTGGATGGATAGAGGTACGCCTTGTGTCCTTTCAACTTCCTTGCTTGCTCGAGTTTTGTTCAGGGCATTGGTAAGACCCTGAGTGGGTGTTGTTTGGCGTGCTTCTAATGCGTAAGAAAGAGCGATCCTTCCCCCACCGAGACGTGTTTTGTGATGTGATTAAAACCGTCCAGGTGAGTAAGTTCCGCCCAAAGCGGATAGTGTTGTGGTGTGGTGGATGAGTCCCTCTAACTTATGTGTTCAGGCATGGGTGTTTGTTTGAAAACTATCGGGTGTGGGTGACCCAGTTGTGAGTCCAGTCGCTTACCTTGTGCTTATGAATTTTTGGGGATGAAAAGTTCTAAGTGGGGGAGGATGTAGCGACTCGGGTTTTTGGCCTTGTCAGACTTTGGAATATTTCTACGAATAATTCCAGAGTTAGGCGTGAATACGACATGCGATTCCAAGGCCCGGTATTCCCGAAATAAATTTGATAAAAATATTAAGTATTTTTATACTATGCACATGGAGGGGGTGTGATATCTCCTAAAGGATAGCTCAGATCAGGAATTCGAGGGCACGGTTGCATCCGGAACGTTCCGTTTACCCTAGGCGAGGTGTAAAATTTTCGGGCGCGGGCCTGCGGTGAGAAACGGCACTAGGGGTGTTTTCATAAATAAACAGAGAAGTTAGTGTGCGGGCGTCTGCTCGAATAACTTCTAAATGGAGTATCATATCGCAAATAAGAGTTAGTCATTGTGTTTAGAATGGCGCGTTTACCCTAGGGTGACTTTACTTTTTTCTGCACCGGGCATCGAGCGGAGGCGAGTCGGGAGCCGGAGATGGGAGATATTTTTGTTTTAAAAAACAAATATCTCATCCTTCACCTCCCTCCTCCCTCATACGTAGGGAGAACCACCTCTGTACCTCCTCTAGTTCTTCGTCTATTTGATCCCCGATCATCCGTTTTCTGCGCCGTTCGTCAGCGGATCTAGCTTCAGGGCGTCGTCGGCATCGATCTGCACCCGAAGCTTCGGCGTTTCGCCCACGAGGTAGGCGGTTTGAGTTTTAATCCCCCCAATCCTGATTTTGATGTGAATTGCTTCATTTTGAGGTCGTTTCATGGAAGATCACGTCCTGAGGGTTGCACCGGTGCTTCCGGATCGCAAAACGGACCACCGGGGTGCCCCCGACGGTCCGTGGAAGGTCTACCGGCGCGGCACCGGCGCGGCACCGGCGCGGTGGCTGCAGCGCCGGCGGATCCCAATGGCCCATGGAGGAGCCATAGTGGCCGGCCGCCTAGCGCAGCGGCGTGCCAGCCAGAAGCACGCCGACTGGAGGCGACGGTCGGACCGGCCGGTCGAGGCCGGTCCGACCACTTTTGTCATACGGGGATCTTTAAACCCCCGTATCTTGCAATCTGGAAGTCAGATTCGGGTGTTGTTTGCGGCGACGCCACCCTGACGAGGAGGTGAACCCTCCAGTGTGGGTTTGAGGGTTTAAGGGTTTGGGATCGTAGCCTGGGAGTTAGAAACTTCATATAAAATAATATTTTTCTTCCAAGGAAGTGATATTAAAATATAGGGAGATTTATTGATCATGTAATTAAATATTTTAAGAAAAATACTGTTGTGACTAAATCTTAACTAAATTTGTTTAATGAAAAAAGGTTTGTATATTTACATGAAATGTGTGGCAGATGTGGACATGAAGGTAAACATTTCAAGGTATACATGACTAAAATTTCTAGATAGGTTACAAATAATGAAAAATTTAAGTCATCTTCAACTAAGCATATTAAAAGTGAATGTGAGAGGATTAAGCAGGATGAGAGAATCAAGAATGTGTTCTTGGTTATTTGGCCTAACCAACTAGACAAAGATAAAGAAATATAGGAATTATATGTGAATAATAATCTATAAAATATAATAAAGTAGAAAATGAGTAAAATCCTAAAGTACTTGAGTAATATTTAACAAGGGGTGACTTGAAGATTAAAAATTATCCATGTGGAAGTTGTGGGAAGGCTGGGAATGACATGAAGAATTATATGATCATCCTTCTTAAAGAAGAATAAATAATGAAATAATAAGGATATCCCATGTTGAATGAAACCGTTTACCAAAATTAAACATCTTCACAAAAGGAAGTAACTCAAAATAAATTTTAATGAAAAAATATATTAAAAATAATAGAAGTTTTGATTTTGAGAGAAAATAGAAGTATAGTGTGAGAGTAAAATCTCGTCATGAGTGATTACTATATGGAACTTAGATTTCCCTTTATATTCCCTATTATTGTTTTATATCTCTACTAAATCACATAAAATTGAATGATAAGTGTTGGGTTTTCACTGATGGAAAACCAAGAAGGTTGGACACATGGAGTTTCAACTACCATGATGAAGAAGAGTGAGTGCATCCCTTTAAGGGGAGAAAAAATTGAATATAAAGCTTCCAATCATACACAATCTATGTAAATATAGTATTAAATGTATTATAATTACAATTATATCCCTTTAGTTATACTTGTGTTAAATTCACTTGTTAAGGGAGAGTGTTCTTTATTGAACGATAAGACAAGCATGGATTTTTATGCTATGCCTTTGAACTTTTTGATGTGTTTGTTTAAGAATGTTTTGGCTATATTTATTTTCATGATAAATCTTGTATGAGAATCCCCTAAAATGATATTTTGAGTATGGCATCACATGACTTTTTATTTTTAGAAAACATTGAAAAACATTGTTAAATCTCTATTATTTTCTATTTCGTGTAAGCCTAAGTAGACTTAGAGTTGACTAACTAAAGAAATTTTATATAGAAAAACATGCGATTTCATCCTTCCACACATTAATGGATCCAACCGATTATTGGAGGGGGATAAGAGGTTTTATTTATGATTTGAGTAGAACCCTATTTTCTATTTTATTATTATTTTAAATAAGGGGGAGAAAGAAATAAGCACACAAAATTTATCTTTAAAAATATGTGGGGATTTTGAATAAAATTATAAAGGGAGAGATTGTTTTCCCCAATATATATTTTTTATACTTATTTTAAATATATAAATATGTGATTACTAATGATAATGATGGTTACTGAAATATTTTTATGGATATGTGAGTTAGAATTGGATTGAATTATTGATAATGAATCAAAGTCTATTAGTTTAGTGAGTTGTTGAAGAAGATGTGTTATTAAAGGAGACGTAATGTTGCTTCTTGAATTCATTGGCTGGAAAGACTCAATGTAACAACATTAAATGTAATTATTTTTCTACTAATATTAAAGGAAACAAAATTTATGCATTAGTTAATGATGTAATAATTCATACATCATGTTGGATGAGTTTTTTTGTGGCTTATAAAGATTCAAAGATTCATTGAATAATCCTATAAGTCTTTTGATGGAAGCCATTTTTTTTGAGTTGAGACTGAAAAATATTAAAATCCTTGAATGCATAACTTCACTATAAGAATTTTTTTCTAAGAATGATAAATTTATGTTAAACGTAAAATTTCATTATAATACTTTTTTTCTATGTGAATGACTTTGATATTGGATATAAAACTCCTTCATAATTTTTTTTGATGACCATAAGTATTTGAGTAGGATTGTAAAAATGACCTTGGAGAACCAATAGGAGTGTATGCATTTGGATGAGTAAAAGTCATCAATAAGGTATAACAATGGAAAAGGAATGAACTTAATCCTTCAATTTAAGAATTTAAGTTAGATTGTAAACCCTTAAAAAGAATAAGACGCATAAGTTTAAGTATTATATGAATAAACCTTCATCATAATACAATAATACGTACAAATTTTTTATATATCTTAACATGTGAAGAAAGTGTTGCGATTAGTTTGACATCGTAATTTGGAGGTCCACATGAAAAAAGAGCATGATTCCATGCATGTAGAGATTTCAAATGAGTGTAAAGTATTAGAATTTTCTGAGGATTTTAAAATAGGAAATAACCATGACATATGAAGATTCCGAAGGAATTTTTGACTGAGGATTTGAATGAGATATCAATGATAATTATACTTACTACCAAAGATCATGTAATTTCCAAATTTTAATGGAATCTGGGCATGATAAATATTTTTTTGTATAAATATGTATGTAAGATAAGAATATACTGTGAAAAAAGATTTATAGAACCATTATACACTATGAAATAGAGTTATGATTAACTGATACACATTTTTTTCATGGATAGATGTTTATACGAAGTCGAGATCTATTGAAGAAGAAGGAGACCTTCTGCATTGAGGAAGATACAGATCACTCTTAATATGGAAGGATTCTCATGAATAACCCTACTTCTAAATTTATTGAGTGAGTAAAAGATAAAACCTCATCTTGTAGTCTCATGGAGGTATACCATATATCCAAGTGGTGTGAAAATAACAAAGGAGAATAAGTAGATACTTTTTACATTTGATTAACACCATTGGTTCCAAGGAGTGATTAAGGGGAATAAAAAATTGATGCAGGGGGAGGGGGTATAACCAATCAATGACTATAATGGATGTGTAGAGAGAACAATTGACTCTTTTTTGTAATACAATGATTTGATATAATGTATAATCCATGTTGGGGGGATAACCAACATGGAAAGGAGTCAAACCATCAGCTTAACCTTATATATATCATGTTCCATTTTATTTATGTGTGTACTTAAAGGCGAGTCTTTGAGAAATTATTGAGTAGATAGAGAAATATATTAGGTTTAATAGGTTTGGTTTAAAAGGGAATAACTCATTAAATAAAAGATATAAATTATTCAAACCCATCTTAGTGACCCAATGAATCTGGTGCTATCAGGTATATAACTATCCTAAGGAATGAGGATACAATATGAAACATGAACCACCAATATACCAAATAAAGAGTGCATGACACTTAATTTAGTATATATTTGGTGTGTTATCAATTTAAAAGACCTTTTTATGCCTCATTTTCACATTATATATCTCTATTCAAGAATCTCACCAATGATAACCATAAAATTTCATCATGAAATGTAACACTCCCTACCAAACATCAATTGTAAAACAAAAATTTAAATGATTTCTATAACATCATTCATAATGTCAAATATTTTTTGGGGGTCTTTCAAACATTTAGGTATTTAGTTATGTTAATTATCAAATAAATATATTTTACATAATGAAAAAACCACCCTTCTTTTATTTTCATTATTTTAGTTAGAGTTATGGACATTCCATGACCAATCTTCTTATCTTCCGGGAAATTTTATTTACCCTTATATTTTTTCACTATCCTTATGGAACTAGGTCCTATACATCACATGTTTTGATATATAACATTAAATATATTTAGGATATCAAATAAAATTTTGCTAAACCCATTCATACAATAGCTTACATGAACAGTTATAGCCTTTCTAGATGTGACTATAGAATGAATTCTATTGTCAGATCAAGCCAAATAGGCAGAACTAGTACCTACAAGTCATTGATGTACCCAATAATATTGAGTACATTCAAAGATAATAATGTTTTATCTCCATATTACGCTGAAATAGATCCATTGAAACCATATAATTATTATATATTTATGGTTCTTAACATTTACATTTCATGTTATCTATCATCCAATATGCATCCATGTTTTCATATTGCTTTTGAATCTTGGGTTCCATAGTCACATCAAAGAGATTAAATATTTATAGTGAATCATTTATATTCTTGTTATAGGTACCTATATCAATTTATTAAAAGGAATAAATTCCTTATTTCTTAGTAAAGGGGTTTTACAACACATAGAATATACCTTTTGACTTAATAACTATTCCTAAGTCCATTTACTAGTCAAGAAAATTACTAAAATTTACATTTTTCTTTTCAAAGATAGATATCAAGGTTATTATAAAATATTATGATGATTTTTTTCTATAAAAAATCATTTATTAAATAAATATCATGTTTTAAATTCATTTAAAAAAGACTTTTATTAAGTAGGATCCCATTGAATTGATTACCCTAAATAAAATCATCATATACATTAGTAGGACATGATCCATAATTCACTAATCAGCGATTCAAATTTGATGTTTCGCTCACCATTTATTTATTTAGGTTGGGAATCATCCCAATATTATCTTATATTACTCTTGGATAGTTCAGAAGACAACTCTTCACCCAATCCATCATATTGATAAACTATTCTTTGTTCCCATACTAACAAAATTCTATTAGGGCATATTAACTATGTGTATCCCAAAAAAAATTCCTAGAATGGGTAGTTAATCCCATTAGAGATATCCATTAATTTCTTTCCTTACACAAGATAGTTTTGGGGCACCAAAATATAGCATTGACAAGCTGGTTGGATGATCAAGGTCCTCACACGTTCCACTTTGAATGGAATCTTTCACTTAGTATTTTATAGTATATTTAATTTCACCATTATATCTCATGCTATTCCATTTCATATATGCATGATTCCAGTGATATGGTTTTTAATCTTCTTACTTCCACTAAATTAATATGTTCAAACCATATTGAGGTGTAACTCTTTAAAAAATCATAACTTATATTTCCACCCTTAACTAAAATCCAACAATATTTATACCCATGAAAATGTATCCTAGGCATATGGTATAAGAAAATATTCCATGTAATGGTTTTGAATTTTATAAATTAACAATCCCCCCAAGAGTAATCCTGATGTTATAGATAAACATCACTCACTTTCCTAGAAAGGATATAAGCTTATAGGTTAGTGTGCAGTTTTAACCAAATTCCCTCTACCCATGAATACTTCACTAAAGAGAGACATCACTTCCATTATACCTCTAAAACCTAATATGTATTAACTTTAAACAAATTTTCAATTCAAGATCATAACCTAGTATAAGAAAAATCAAAGGTTGAAAAAAACTAAATTCATTATCATACCTAGGATGTGACTTCTTATATTCATATATGACAATTAATAAAATAAATTTAACACTTTAAACTCAATAATACATAAAATATTCATAATATAAACAATTTAAATCAATTAATAATAAAAACGTGATAAATAAGACAAATTAACAATTCATGTATTTAAAATGGAGACAAACTATTTATTAACTATTCATAAATAAATATTATTATAAACACTTTGATTTTGTTAATCATTATAAAAATTATATAAAAATAAGCATGAACCCATTATATAATTCAATTATATGATTGTTTAATAAATAAAATAATTTTATATTTTAATTTATATTATACAAAAAATTTACATAATATAAATATCAAATATTTAATATCATTTAATCCTTTCATAAAATATGTTAGCAGAAATTATTTTGATATGGTTTAAATAAATTTTATAAATAATTCCCTTCTAATTTTAAATTTTCAAATTAATTATTATAAACAATTCAAAATTTTTAATATAAATTCTTTTATATTTAGCCTTATGTTTTATTTTATAAACACTTTATACATAAAACTTATAATTTCCATTAAAAATTTTATATCTAAATTATAACTCATTACCTAAAATATTAAATTTTATTTTAAAATTAAATATTAATATAATGGAATATTTTTTGTTAAAATTTCCATAAATAAATAAACAATTATTTATAAACTATTTATTATTTATTAATTTATAATCACCTTTATAAATTAAAAAATTTCACAAAACACATTTTCATATAATTTGTAAATAATTTATAAACAATTTAAATTAATTCATAATTCGAATAGTGAATTTTTTTCTATGTATATCATATTCGATGATATGTCTATATCATATGATAAGATAGATAATTCCACAAAATGATAAACCATTAATCCTAATTAAATTTATTTTATGATTGATGACACCGTGACCAGATATCATTACCTGTTATAATCCTTTGTATAGGATTAAATCGACACGTGCTCGACAATCACAACTTAGAATTGGTTGTTGTGTAAGGTTAAAACTTTCAATTCCCCGGTAATCATATTCTATGATTAGCTTTGATATAGTATTAACAATAAGATGATTTATTTTTGTACATTTATTTGGTGCTTTTTCCTAATTTGTCTCCAAAAATATCTTATGCTATAACACACAAAACGTTGAAGAATTACACTATACCACATCAGATAATATCTCATATCAAAATCCATGACCCACTCACAACCTTTGATATCTTATATCTTATGACCTTAAGATTCATGGTGTGGTCTATTCTGTATGAATTAAAACTGTATGATTTTACATAAAAAAGAATTAGATCTATATAAGATCTCTATTTATTGGTATATTTAATGGTTATAGTGATATTTTCTTTCTACCTTGTCTATGTTCACTTAACCTGGGATAAAAAAACTCCATTTCCAAAACCACTGGTGGACTGATTATTATTACAATAGTATATATAGTGATTCTCAAATCTCTTATCATTGGACAATACATAGATTTATCTTTCATATTATACTTTATTCAAACTATCCTAGTGATTGGGCATGGAAATTGATGTTATGTTTTCATGTACTGCCCTTACACTTGGATGTAACATAGTGATGCTCAAATATCATATCATAGCTCTATTATCATTCCATATTTTATCCTTCCCTTCCACATCACACTCTAATAATTCTATGCATGTTAAGTCATATCTGGAACCTTTTGGTGTTGGGAATCTATAAATTATTTTATGTTATAAAATATTGTATATATTTTAGAAAATATACCTCTCTATAAACATTCCTATTAACACATGATACACACAAAATCTAGGATCTCCTGTATTAGGCCTAGTTATATAATAACACCCTATTTCATTTCTCTACCAACCATGTTTCTTTAGTATTTGACTATATCAATTAGTTTCTGATTTTCACTACCAATTTCACACTAGGATATAGGATATCCTTCCTATAATTACATATTGATTGATTCCTATTTATAATGGAGAGATGGTGATAAGTGTTTCTTCAACTCTTGGACTATTCATAGCCTTATATTCACTTCAACACCTTAGTTAGAATTTGGAATCAATTTCATCATAATAACATAAAATTATAACACTATGAAGATTTTTAACACTTACCTTCCAAATAAAATACTTGATATCTCATATATTTGAATTACCAAAAACAATTAATGGTTATTGGTAACATGTACATCTATTCTAAAGGGACACACTTTTCTATTTTAATGATACATACACCACATATATAACCCAACTATACGCAAAAAGGCATATGTTTTTCCCAAGGAAAATATTCTATAACCCCATAATACTTTCACAATATTAGAGTGGAATCCATAATTCCAACATAAATAGTGATCATGTTTAGAATATATATCTAATAGTATGGAACCCATCCCATAATTTTAATGTGTTTATTAGTTTCCTTAGACTTTTAGTTATCATTATATCATACACTATTAAAATATCTCATGTTATGATTTACATCATATTTTATTCTTATTTTCAAAGAATTAAAAATTCTATTAGCTCTTATAACATCATTTGGTTTGTGCATCATCCAAATAAACCAATATTTGATTCATATTTAAAACTTCACCCCCTTTGGTCCTTCATACCCATGTATTTCCTAATTCATAATAGAGTGATTATATTAATCATTCAAAACACCCTTCACAACATTTTTCTCTAGAAACAATGCATATAAAACAAATTACAACATGATACAAGATTCATGAAATTAAAATACAAATTGTATTCCATTTTAAGTTGAATATATTATCAATTTCATCTTTAAGGAATTACTTATTAACATTGGGTTAATTTTATCTTGTTAGATTAAGAGACTTACTTTTAGTCTAATCTATATGACTATAAACTAAGAGACATTGATTGGTCCATGAAGTATGTCCCTAAACTAAATTTATATTTCATAATCTTTAAAACCTGAGATTATTTCATTAATATTTGATCTCAAATATTCACGTTGGGTTAGATAAAATTACATGGTCAAGAAAACCTATTTTGTTTTTGAGCTATACTACCGTAAACTATGATCAACCCATTATTCAAAGCTTTGATACCATAACCATCTAACATATGATGTCATCCAATTATAATGAAAATAAATTAATTATGAATGAGACATAAATATTTTATTTTTAAAGAAATCCATTAATAGAAGGATGATAAAAATTCATGCCATCATTCTCCAATCCATCACCCTTTCATAAATTAGAAAAAATCTAGAGTGACGAATAGAAGGAGTCACAAAAATATTATAGGTTGAAAGCCTGTAAAGGGTATCCTATGTAAAGGTCATGTTTTCAATCACTTATTTTAATACCTTAATGTATTCAGAAAAAAATTAGAGTGAAAAAGAAATAAAAAAGATATAATACTTTCAAAGACCAATATTTTTCCCTATAAAAATTGAAATCCATACACATTAGGTGAATGGTTTATAAGGAATGATTAATAATTAATCACAGTATCATAAACAAATGAGAAACATAAAACCATGAACCCCATGACTATGAAACTGAAATTGAATAAAATTAAAAATGACGAACACATAACACACACAATAATATAAATCTAACTTTTCCTTCTTTCTTTACCTGATGAAGATCACTATGGGAAAACAAAATCGTTTTTCCCACCATGGTGTATCCATGGGCTAAACTCAATCACCCATCACCTTCCCATATTTAATGATATTATAGTATTTCATAATTAAACATGAAAGGAAGAAGGGATCTTTGGGAGGGTATAGAATCAACAAGATGTTATTCAAGAATTGAGTATTCATTTCTCATGGCTAATTTATTTATATAGGATACATCCAATTACTCATATATTTCATAAATTTGTAGGTAATTCCCTTCGTTATATATCATGTAACCCTTGAACATTAACTATCTCAATCATTTTAAAGGCAGTTAATGTGTTAGGGTGATTCATAGCCATGTCTACTAGATGCATTATATGAAAGAATTCATAATCAAATAATATCATTTTACACTTCATTGAGTGAATATAAGAAATAGATTATGTCAATTCCATATAGCCTCCCTGTATGTTTTTGACTCTATATGTATATTCTAAACGGGTAAAAGAGCACATCAAAAGTCATTTATTTAGTGGATGATCACATCCCATTACCATCACCTGAGTTAATGAGACATTATCTTAATTCATTTATTCATATTATGCATATGGATATATCATATTTGATGATTATGGGATAATATAATTCTTGAAATGTTATTTCATGACAATTATTATTATAATTTTAATGTATAATTGATTCCATATCATAAGACCCTACTTGGGTAAGTCATAAGGCATGGATATCATATCCTATAGTATATTCTATGCAATTATACATGATATTTGGGGTGGATGATTGATCATATTTATCATTTAATTGATTCTTACACAGAATATATCAGTAATGGATCTATTTCATAATATTAAACACACATGATTATATACATTCATGCAGTAAATTCAAGAACTATCCGAAGAATTCGTTCACATGTTATAATGAAAGAGTAAATGAAAAATTATTTGAGGAGCATCATGAAGTCTATTTAAAGAGTCACGGCCCTTATAATTGTGAATATAAAATTTCTCAATCCTTAGACAAAAACGTACTTATCATTCAAGCTCTCTTCTTCTCCCATCTTCACCCAGTGAGCCACTAACATGTTGTGGTGAGAAGGATGGTATTTATTATGCAATGAGTGATTCAGGCGTAACCCATGGATACGTAATAGAGAGGGAAGTCCATCTACTTCTCTTTGGTTATTATGACCAAACCATACACTGATGAATAATTTTGTTTCATTGTATCATTATTGTAAGGTATATATATTTATAGTATTATTTATTTTTAGTTTTGTTCGATTTCATTTATTCCAACATGGTTGTTCTTAGTTAGGGTTTCTATATATTTATCCACTATTTTAATAAGTGTTGTTAGATCCGAATGACAACCAATAGTGGTATTAATGGTATAATTTTCTACCATGTATTATGATTATAAAAATCATACCAAAAGTATAGATTTATGAAATCCTATTTCATATAATCTTCCAAACGTAAAATATGATTCATAATTTTGTTCGCCTTTGTCGAGTCATGGCCTATAATTTGTGGATATCAAAAGTGGTGACTTTGTTAAAAACCAATAGATTTGTTTTAATCATTTCACATGGATAACTAATATTATATCTTATAATTTCACTATGCTCTGTTGAAAAAATAGAGCATCGTATATCCAATATGACATCGACACATAACTTTAAATATTATATCATTATCATACATAATGATATGGCCACCAGTAATAAAGAATGACTGATAATGCTAAAATATTTAGTGCCATTATCCAATCAATCACTTATAAATATTACCCATAGATCATAATATATGATTATAAATCATAGCTTATGAGATAAGCTAGATCATAAAATACGATTGGTATAGAATATTTATTTATCAATAAAATACAACTAGAATTACATTTTTTTTCATTTATAAATTTTTTATAACTAATAGAAAATGTATTTCATGGATATTTATTATTTATAAAAAATTTATAAATTACATAATTCTCAAGTGTTTATAATTAATTAATATTTTTTAATCAAAAATTAATTAAATATTCATTAATATTATATGTTAGTATAAAAATATTGACCAATATTTAATGAAATTCATTATTAATTAAAAAAATCATATAGAGTTCATAATAAAAATTTATAAAATGGTTACAAGTTACAAAAATAAGGCTGAACTATGGAATGTTTATATTAAATGATTTTGAATTATTTATTATACAAAATTTGAACAGTATAAATTAAGTGACCTTACTTGAGATATTATTTAAACTAGATCAAATTTTTTTAAGGAATTATTTGATCAAGGTTTAAATAAAATTTCATATATTATATTTAGATTGTATAAAATGAATACATAATAAAAATTGGATTAAAAAATGTTTATAATTCATTTAAAATATCATTTATTTAAAGTAAAATATATTACTCACACTAAATCATATGGCTCCCTATCCACATGTTTGTCACTATACATCCTATTTCCTTAATCGTTTCCCTCTACCACAATACCCCATTACCCATCCTTTCTTCCATTTCCCCACAAACCCTATTTTATATTTCAGATTTAGTCTTCTCCCACACTTTTAGTGAATATCTCTAGCTCTTTAGATCACACTATCACATCCTATGCTCAACATCCCTCCAATCCCCAAAACCCATTTCCCCACTGACTTCTTACCACCCTACCCAGACAATATCATTGTAACTCTCACTGACTATTCTCCCCCACATACCCTCACTATCTCCTAGTCTCTACATCTCCCCACCACATGTCATATAACCCACTCTTTTCTCACCTTATCCACATTTACCCACTCACTGTTCCTGTACCTACCCACAAATAGTATCTACATTATCCTCATATATCGTAACCTCTCTTATCCCAGGAATCTAATGACCCACTATTTCCATTGGGAAAATAATTTTTTGGGTTTCACAGCAATCTCATTATAGAAAGATCTTGCATATTCATGGATGAAAAGTTCCTCTATGAAACAATTTCTACTACTCACTATCTATAATTTTTTGACGCATACCACAGGTAGGGATTCAGTGATGAAAAATTGACTTCACAATCCCACCTTACCCTTTGTTGTGATGATATTTGATTAAAATTTCTATACCAAGATTGTATATCCCAAAACGATAACTTGAATTTATAAATTTTTAACTATTTATTGGGGTTTTGGTTTAAATATTATTATTTTCATATAATACATTAAATATTTATTCACACTGACTATGTTTTGTGGTGTTATTTCATCCTAGCCTTGTAGTATTTCTTAAAACCAAGTACATAATATAAAAAATAATTTATTAATTAATTTTAATGATTAATTTTGACCCCTTTCACCAAATCCTTATCAATTTGGAACATTTATATATTAAAAAACCTTGAAAAACAAGTAGTTAATATTATATACCTTATCAAAATAAAATAAATAATTTCTATAACATCATGCATAATGTCAAATATTCATTGGGCGTCTTTCAACCCTTTAGGTATTTAGTTAATTTAATTATCAAACAAATATATTTTACATAATGAAAAAACCACCTTTCTTTTATTTTCATTATTTTAGTAAGAGTTATGGACTTTCCATGACGACTCTTCTTATTATTCTAGAAATTTTATTTACCTTATATTTTTTCACTATAATCATGGAACTAGGTCCTATAAATCACATTTTTTGATATGTAACCTTCAATATATTTAGGATATCAAATAAAATTTTGTTAAACCCATTCATACTATACCTTACATGAACAGTTAGAACCTTTCTGGATGTGACTATAGAATGAAGTCCATTGTCAGATCAAGCCAAATAGGTAGACCTAGTCTCTCCAAGTCATTGATGTACCCAATAATATTGAGTACATGAAAAGATAATAATGTTTTATCTCCATATTATGCTGAAAGAGATCCATTGAAATGATATAATTCTTATATATTTATGGTTCATAACATTTACATTTCATGTTATCTATAATCCCATGTGCATCCTTGTTTTCATATAGCTTTTGAATCTTGGGTTCCATAGTCACATCAAAGAGATTAGAGATTTATAGTGAATAATTTATATTCTTGTTATAGGTACCTATATCAATTTATTAAAAGGAATCAATTCTCTATTGCTTAGTAAAGGGGATTTAAAACACAAAGAATATATCTTCTGACTTAAAAACTATTCCTAAGTCCTGTTTCTAGTCAAGAAAATTACTAAAATTTATATTTTTATTATCTAAGATAGATATAAAGGTTATTATCAAAGATTATGATGTTGTGTTTTCTATAAAAAATAGTTTATTAAATAATTATCATATTTTAAATTCATTTAATAAAGATTTTATTAAATGGGATCCCATTGAATTGATTCCCCTAAATAAAATCACCATATCCATTAGTAGGACATGATCCATAATTAACTAATCAACGAGTAAAATTTGTTGTTTCTCTCACCATTTATTTATTTAGGTAGGGAAACGTCCTAATCATATCTTATATTATTCTTGGATAGTTGAGAAGATAACTCTTCACCCAGTCCATCATATTGACAAACTATACTTTGTTCCTCTACTAACAAAATTCTATCAGGGTATCTTAACTATGTGTATCCCATAAAAAGTTCCAGGAATGGGTAGTTAATCCCATTAGGGAGATCCATTAATTTCTTTCCTTACACAAGACAATATTGGGGCACTTAAATATATCATTGGCAGGATGGTTGGATGATCAAGGTCTTCACAAGTTCCACTTTGGATTGAATTTTTCACTTAGTATTTTATAGTATATTTAATTTCACCATCATATCTCATGTTATTCTCTTTTATATATGCATGATTATAGTGATACGGTTGTGAATCTTCTTACTTCCACTAAATTAATATGTTCAAAACATATTGAGGTGTAACTCCTTAAAAAATCATAACTTTTATTTCCACCCCAAACTAAAACCTAAAAATATTTATACCCATGCAAATGTATCGTAGGCATATACTATAAGAAAATATTCCATGTAATGGTTTTTAATTTTATTAATTAACAATCTCCTTAAGAGTAATCTTGATGTTATAGGTAAACAACCCTCACTTTTCTTGAAAGGTTATAAGCTTATAGGTTAGTGTGCAGTTTTAACCAAATTGCCTCTACCCGTGAATACATCACTAAAGAGAGATATCACTTCCATTATAACTATAACACCTAATATTTATAAACTTTAAACAAATTTTTAATTCAAGATCATAACCTAGTATAAGAAAAATCAAAGGTTGAAAAAAACTAAATTCATTATCATACATAGGACATGACTTCTTATATTCATATATGACAATTAATAAAATAAATTTGACACTTTAAACTCAAGAATATATAAAATATTCATAATATAAAAAATTTAAATCAATTAATAATGAATTACTTGATAAATTAGATAAATGAAAAATTCATGTATTTAAACTGGAGACAAACTATTTATTAACTATTCATAAATAAATCTTATTATAAACACTTTTATTTCGTTATTCATTAAATAAATTCTATAAAAAATAAGCATGAACACATTATATAATTTAATTATATGATTGTATAATAAATAAAATAATTTTATATTTTAATTTCTATTATATAAATAACTTACATAATATAAATATAAAATATTTAATATCATTTAATCCTTTGATAAAATATATTAGCAAAACTTCTTTTGATATGGTTTAAATAAATTTTACAAATAACTCCCTTTTAATTTTAACTATTCAAATTAATTATAATAAACAATTCAAAATTTTTAATATAAATTATTTCTATTTAGCATTATGTTTTATTTTATAAACACTTTATAAATAAAATTTTAAATTCCATAAAAACATTTTATATCTAAATTATATCTCATTACCTATAATATTAAATTTTATTTCAATATTAAATATTAATATAATGGAATATTTTTTATTATATTTTCCATAAATAAATAAATAATTATTTATAAACTATTTATTATTAATTAATTAATAAACACCTTTATAAATTAAAAAATTTCACACAACATTTTTTCATATAATATATAAATAATTTATAAAAAAATTAAATTAATTCATAATTAGAATGGTGAATTTTTTTCTACGTATATCATATTTGATGATATGTCTATATCATATGATAAGATAGATAATTCCATGAAATGATAAACAATTAATCCTAATTAATTTTATTTTATGATTGATGACACCGTGACCAGCTATCATTACCTGTTATATGCCTTTGTATTGGATTAAATCGACACATGCTCCATAATTAGAACTTAAAATTGGTTCTTGTGTAAGGTTAAAACTTTTAGTTCCCAGGTAATCATATTCTATGATTAGCTTTGATATCTTATTAAAAATAAGATGATTTATTTTGGTACTTTTATTAGGTGATTTTTCCTAATTTGTCTCCAAAAATATCTTATGCTATGACACACAAAACAATGAACAATTACACTATGCCACATTAGATAATATCTCATATCAAATCCATGACCCACTCTCAACCTACAATATCTTATATCTTATGAACTTAAGAGTCATGGTGGGGTCTATTCCATATGAATTAAAGCTGTATGATTTTACTTAAAAAAGAATTAGATCTACATAAGATCTCTATTTATTGGTATATTTTATGGTTATAGTGATATTTTATTTTTACCAAGTCTATGTTCACTTAACCTAAGATAAAAATCCTCCATTTCCAAAACCACGCGTGGATTGATTATTATTACAATAAGATATATAGTGACGCTTTTATCTCTTATCATTGGACAATACATAGATTTATCTTTCATCTTATACTTTATTCAAACTATCCTAGTGCATGGGCCTATAAATTCATGTTCGGTTTTCATGTAATTCCCTTGCACTTGGATGTAATGTAGTGATGCTCAAATCTCATATCATAGCTCTATAATCATTCCATATTTTATCCTTCCATTCCACATCACACCCTAATAATTCTATGCATGTTAAACCATATCTGAAACCTTTTGGTGTTGAGAATCTATAAATTATTTTATGTTATATAATATTGTATATATTTTAGAACATATACCTCACTATAAACATTCCTATTACCACATAATACACACAGAATCTAGGATCTTCTGTATTAGGCCCAGTTATATAACAAAACCCTATTTCATTTCTCTACCAACCATTTTTCTTTAGTATTTGACTATATCAATTCATGTCTGATTTTCACTACCAATTTAACACTAATATATAGTATATTCTTTCTAAAATTATATATTGACTAATTTCTATTAATAATTGATAGACGGTGATAACTGGTTCTTCAACTCTAGGACCATTCATATCCTTATATTCACTTCAACACCTCAGCTAGAATTTGGAATCAATTTCATCATAATAAGATAAAATTAAAACACTATAATGTTATTTTAACACTTACCTTACAAATAAAATACTTCATGTCTCTTATATTTGAACTACCAAAAAAACTTAATGGTTATTGGTAACATGTGCATTTATTCTAAAGGGACAGACTTCACCATTGTAATGATACATCAACCACATATATAACCCAACTATATGCAAAAAGGAATTTGTTTTTCCCAAGGAAGATATTCTCTAACCCCATAATACTTTCTCAATATTAGAGTGGAACCCATAATTCAAACATAATTAGTGATCATATTCAATATATCTATCTAATGGTATGGAAACCAACCCATAACATTAATGTGTTTATTAGTTTCCTTAGACTGTTAGTTATCATTCTATCATACACTATTAAAATATCTCATGTTATGATTTACATCATATTTTATTCTTATTTTCAAAGAATTGAAAATTATCTTTTCTCTTATACCATAATTTGATTGGTGCATCATCCAAATGAACCAATATTTGATTCATATTTAAAATTTAACCCCTTTGGTCATTCATACCCATGTCTTTCCTTATTCATAATAGAGTTATTATATTAATCATTCGGAACATCCTTCACCACATTTTTCTCAAGAAACAATGCGTATACAATGAATTAAAACATGGTACAAGATGCATGAACTTAAAATACAAGTTATGTTCCATTTTAAGTTAAAACTATTATCAATTTCATATTTAAGTAATTACTCATTAACATTGGGTTAATTTTATCTTGGTATATTAAGAGAATTACTTTTAGTATAATATATATGACTATAAACTAAGAGACATTGATTGGTCGATGAAGTATGTCCCTAATTGAAATTTTTATTTCAAAATCACTAAAACCTAGGATTATTTCATTAATATTTGATCTCAAATATTCACCTTGGGTTAGATCAAATTACATGGTCACAAAAACCTATTTTGTTTTGAGCTATACCGCTATAAACTATGATCCACCCCTTAGTAAAAAATTTTATACCTTAATCATATAACATATGATGTCATCCAATTTTAATGAAAATAAATTATTAATGAATGAAACATAAATATTTCCTTTTAAAAAAATCCATTAATAAAAGGATGAGAAAAATTCAAGCCCTCGTTCTCCAATCCATCACCCTTTCATAGGTTAGAAAAAATCTTGAGTAAAGAATAGAAGGAGTCACAATAAAATTCTATGTTTAAAGCCTGTAAAGGATATCCTATGTAAAGGTCAAGTTTTCAGTCACTTTTCTGAATCCCTTAATTTATTCAGAAAACAATTAGAGTAAAAAATAAATAAAAAATATATAATACTTTTGAAGACCATTATTTTTACCTATAAAAATTGAAATCCAAACACAGTAGGTGAATAGTTTATAAGGAATGATTAATAATTAATCATAGTATCATAAACAAATGATAAACCTAAAACAATGAACCCCATGACTTCGAAACTGAAATTGAATAAAATTAAAAATGAGGAACACATTACACACACCATGATATAAATCTAACTTTTCCTTTTTTCTTTAAAAGATGAAGATCACTACGGGAAAACCAAATAATTTTTCCCTCCATGGTGTATCCATGGGATAAACGCAATCACCCATCACCTTCCTATATTTAATGATATTCTAGTATTACATAAGTAAACATGGAAGGAAGAAGTGATCTTTGGGAGGGTATATAATCGAAAAGATGTTATTCAAGAATTGAGTATATGTTTCTCATGGATAATTTTTTTATATAGGATACATCCAATTAGTCATACATTTCATAAATGTGTAGGTAATTACCTTGGTTATATATCATGTAACCCTTGAACATTAACTATCTATATCATTTTAATGATATTTTATGTGTTAGGGAGATTCATACCCATGTCTACTTGATGCATTATATGAAAGAATTCATAATCATATAATATCAATTTACAAGTCATTGAGTGACTATAAGACATAGATTATGTCAATTCCATATAGACTCCTAGTGTGTTTTTGACTCTATATGTATATACTAAATGGGTAAAAGAGCACATCAAAAGACATTTATTTTAGTGGATCATCACATCCTATTCCCATCACCTATGTTAATGAGACATTATCTAAATTCATTAATTCATATTTTGCATATGGATATATCATATTTGATTATTATGGGATAACATAATTCATGAAATGTTATTTCATGCCAATTATTATTTTAATTTTAATTTATAATTGATTTCATATCATAAGACCCTACTTGGGAAAGTCATAAGGCATGGATATCATATCGTATGGTATATTCTATGCAATCATACTTGATATTTGGGGTGGATGAATGATCATATTTATCGTTTAATTGATTCTTACACTTAAGATATCACTAATGGATCTATTTCAAAATATCAAACACACAAGAGTATATACATTCATGAAGTAAATTCATGAACTATACACAGAATTTACTCACATGTTATAAAGAAAGAGTAAATGAAAAATTATTCAAGGAGCATCATGAAGGATATTCAAAGAGTCAATGCCCTAATAATTGTGAATATATAATTTCTCAATCCTTAAAAAAACATATTTATCATTCATTCTATCTTCTTCTCCCATATTCACCCAATGAGACACTAACATGTTGTGGTGAGAAGGATGGTATTTATTATGCAATGAGTGATTCAGGCGTAACCCATGGATACATAATAGAGAGGGGAGTCAATCAACTTCCTTTTGGTGATTATGACTAATCCATACACCGATGAATAATGTTGTTTCATTGTATCATCATTTTACGTTACATATATTTATAGTATTATTTATATTTAGTTTTGTTTGAATTCATTTATTCCAACATGGTTGTTCATAGTATGGGTTTCTATATATTTTTCCACTATTTTATTAAGTGTTGTTATATCCTAATGATAACCAACAGTGGTATTAATGGTATAAGTTTCTACCATGTATTATGACTATAAAAATCATACCAAAAGTATAGATTTATGAAATCCTATTTCATATAATCTTCCAAACATAAAATATGATTCATAATTTTGTTCACCTTAGTCAAGTCATGGCCTATGATATGGGATATCAAAAGTGGTGACTTAGTTAAAAACTAAAAGATTTGTATTAATCATATCACATGACCACCTAATATTATATCTTATAATTTCACTGTACTATGTTGAAAAAATAGAGCATCGTATATCCAATATGACATCAACACATATCATTAAATATTATATCATTATCATACATAATGATATGGCCACCAGTAATAGAGTATGACTGATAGCACTAAAATATTTAGTGCCCTTATCTAATCAATCACTTATAATGATTTCCCATAGATTATAATATATGATTATGAGTCATAGCTTATGAGACAAGATTGATCATAAAATACGATTGGTATATAAAATTTATTTATCAATAAAATACAATTATAATTAGATTTTTTTATTTATAAATTGTTTATGACTAATAGAAAAAGTATTTCATGGATGTTTATTAATTTATAAAAGGTTTATAAATTAAATAATTATTAAGCATTTATAGTTAATTTATAATTTTTAATCAAAAAATAATTAAATATTAATTAATATTATATGTTATTATAAAAAATATTGACCAAGATTTTATGAAATTCATTATTAATTAGGAAAAAAATCATAGAGAGTTCATAATAACAGTTTATAAAATGTTTATAATTTACAAAAATAAGGCTGAAATATTAAATGTTTATATTAAGTGATTTTGAATTATTCATAATACAAAATTTGAAAAGTAACTAATTCTTCCAATACTGTAGGAAATAGTTAATTATAAACCATTTTTATCAGAACATATATCTCATTTATTAAACAACCATTGCTTGAAAGCATATCTAATGAGAGAACATAATGATATCCAAAATAAAAATATTTTATTTTAAATTCATCCTAGCCTTGTAGTATTTCTTAAAAACAAGTACATAATATAAAAACTAATTTATTAATTAATATAAATGATTAATTTTGACCCCTTACACCAAATCCTTATAAATTTGGAACATTTATATATTAAATTTTTTTTGAAAAACAAGTAGTTAATATTATATTCCTTATCAAAATAAAAGAAATGATTTCTATAACATCATGCATAATGTCAAATATTCATTCTATGTGTTTAAACCCTTTCGGTATTTAGTTAAGTTAATTATCAAATAAATATATTTTACATAATGAAGAAATCACCCTTCTTTTATTTTCATTATTTTAGTTAGAGTTATAGACTTTCCATGACCACTCTTCTTAGCTTTCTGGAAATTTTATTTACCCTTATATTTTTTCACTATCATCATGGAACTTGGTCCTATACATCACATTTTTTGATATGTAACCTTCAATATATTTTGGAAATCAAATAAAATTTTGTTAAACCCATTCATACTATAGCTTAAATGAATAGTTAAAACCTTTCTAGATGTGATTATAGAATGAAGTCCATTGTCAGATCAGGCCAAATAGGCAGACCTTGTCTCTCCAAGTCATTGATGTACCCAATAATATTGAGTACATGAAAAGATAATAATGTTTTATTTTCATCTTACTCTGAAAGTGATCCATTGAAACCATATAATTATTATATATTTATGCTTCTTAAAAATTAAATTTCAGGTTATCTATCATCCAATATGCATCCATGTTTTCTTGTTGATTTTGAATCTTGGCTTCCATAGTCACATCAAAAAGATTACAGATTTCTAGTGAATCAATTATATTATTTTTATAGGTACCACTATCAATTTATTAAAAGGAATCAATTCTCTATTTCTCAGTAAAGGGGTTTTACAACACATAGAATATACCTTCTGACTTAAAAACTATTCCTAAGTCCTGTTACTAGTCAAGAAAATTACCTAAATTTACATTATTCTTATCTAAGATAGATATCAAGGTTATTCTAAAAGATTATGATGATGTGTTTTCAATAAAAAATGGTTTATTAATTAAATATCATGTTTTACATTCATTTAATAAAGACTTTTATTAAATGGAACCCCATTGAATTGATCACCCTAAATAAAATCATTATTTTCATTAGTAGGACATGATCCATAATTCACTAATCAGCGAGTCAAATTTTATGTTTCACTCACCATTTATTTATTTTGGTAAGGAATCATCCTAATCAAATATTATATTATTCTTGGATAGTTGAGAAGATAACTCTTCACCCAATCCATCATATTGGTAAACTATACTTTGTTCCTCTACTAACAAAATTCTTTTAGGGTATCTTAACTATGTGTATCCCATAAAAAATTCTTGAAATGGGTAGTTAATCCCAATAGGGAGATCCATTAATTTCTTTCCTTACACAAGACAGTATTGGGGCACCAAAATTTAGCATTGACAAGCTGGTTGGATGATCGAGGTCTACACAAGTTCCACTTTGGATGGAAATTTTCACTTATTATTTTATAGTATATTTAATTTCACCATCATATCTAATGTTATTCCCTTTTATATATGCATGATTCTAGTGATATGGTTTTGAATATTCTTACTTCCACTAAATTAATATGTTCAAACCATATTGAGGTGTAACTCCTTAAAAAATCATAACTTATATTTCCACCCTAAACTAAAAGCCAACGATATTTATACCCATGAAAATGTATCCTAAGAATATGCTCTAAGAAAATATTCCATGTAATGCTTTTGAATATTAAAAATTAACAATCCCCTCAAGAGTAATCTTGATGTTACAGATAAACAACCCTCACTTTTCTAGAAAGGATATAATCTTATAGGTTCGTGTACAACTTTAACCAAATTCCCTCTACCCATGAATACTTTACTAAAGAGGGATATCACTTCCATTATAAATCTAACACCTAATATGTATAATCTTTAAACAAATTTTCAATTCAAGATTATAACATAGTATAAGAAAAATCAAAGGTTGTAAAAAACTAAATTCATTATCATACCAAGGACGTGACTTCTTATATTCATATATGATAATTAATATGATAAAATTAACACTTTAAACTCAAGAATACACAATATATTCATAATATAAACAATTTATATCAATTAATAATGAAAAACATGATAAATTAGATAAATGAACAATTCAGGTATTTAAACTAGAGAAAAACTATTTATTAACTATTCACCAATAAATCTTATTATAAACACTTTGATTTTGTTATTAATTATAGAAATTCTATAAAAAATAAGCATGAACAAATTATATAATTTAATTATATGATTGTCTAATAAATAAAATAATTTTATATTTTAATTTCTATTATATAGAGAATTTACATAATATAAATATCAAATATTTAATATCATTTAATCCTTTCATAAAATATGTTAGAAAAAGTTCTTTTGATATGGTTTAAATAAATTTTATAAATAATTCCCTTCTAATTTTAACTATTCAAATTACTTATTTTAAACAATTCAAATTTTTTAATAAAAATTCTTTAATATTTAGCCTTATGTTTTATTTTATAAACACTTTATAAAAAAACTTATAATTTCCATATAAACATTTTATATCTAAATTATAACTCATTATCTATAATATTAAATATTATTTTAATATTAAATATTAATATAATGGAATATTTTTTATTAAATTTTCCATAAATAAATAAATAATTATTTATAAACTATTTATTATTAATTAATTTATATACACCTCTATAAATTAAAAAATTTCACAAAACAAGTTTTCATATAATTTATAAATAAATCATATACAATTTAAATTAATTCATAATTCAAATAGTGAATTTTTTCTATGTATATAATATTCCATGATATGTCTATATCATATGATACGATAGATAATTACATGAAATGATAAACCATTAATCCTAATTAATCTTATTTTATGATTGATGACACCATGACCAACTATCATTACCAGTTATAATCCTTTGTATAGGATTAAATAAACACATGCTCGAACATAACAACTTACAATTGGTTCTTGTGTAAGGTGAAAACTTTCAGTTCCTAGGTAATCATATTCTATGATTATATTTGATATCGTATTAACAATAAGATGATTTATTTTGGTACTTTTATTAGGTGCTTTTTCCTAATTTGTCTCGAAAAATATATTATGCTATGATATACAAAAAATTAAAGAATTACACTATGCCGCATCAGATAATATCTCGTATCAAAATCCCTGACCCACTCATAACCTACTATATCTTATATCTTATGACCTTAAGATTCATGGTGTGGTCTATTCCGTATGAATTAATACTGTATGATTTTACTTAAAAACGAATTATATCTACATAAGATGTACATTTATTCGTATATTTGATGGTTATAGTGATATTTTCATTCTACCATGTCTATGTTCACTTAACCTATGATAAAAATCTTATATTTCCCAAACCACGTGTGGACTGATTATTATTACAATAAAATATATACTAATGCTTGTATCTCTTATCATTGGACAATACATAGATTTAACTTTCATCATATACTTTATTCAAACTATCCTAGTGCATGGGCCTGTAAATTTATTTTAGGTTTTCATGTACTGCCCTTGCACATGGATGTAACGTAGTGATGCTCAAATCTCATATCATAGCTCTATTATCATTCCATATTTTATCCTTCCCTTATACATCATACCCTAATAATTCTATGTATATTAAGTCATATCTGGAACCTTTTGGTGTTGGGAATCTATAAACTATTTTATGTTATATAATATTATATATATTTTAGAACATATACCTCTCTATAAACATTCATATTGCCACATGATACACACAGAATATAGGATCTCCTGTATTTGGCCCAATTATATAACAACACCCTATTTCATTTCTCTGCCAACCAAGTTTCTTTAATATTTTACTATATCAATTCATGTCGTATTTTCACTCCCAATTTCACACTAGGATATAGGATATCCTTTCTATAATTACATATTGATTGATTCCTATAAATAATGGATATATGGTGATTACTGGTTCTTCAACTCTACGACCTTTCATAGCCTTATATTCACTTCAACCCCTCAGATAGAATTTGGAATCAATTTAATCATAATAACATAAAATTAAAACACTATAAAGATGTTTTAACACTTACCTTCCAAATAAAATACTTCATGTATCACATATTTGAATTAACAAAAAATCTTAATGGTTACTTGTAACGTGTACATTTATTCTAAAGGGACACAATTTTCTATTTTAATGATACATACACCACATATATAACCCAACTATACGCAAAAAGGCATATATTTTTCCCAAGGAAAATATTATCTAACCCCATAATACTTTCACAATATTAGAGTGGAAGCCATAATTACAACATAAACAGTGATCATCTTTAGTATATCTATCTAATAGTATGGAAACCATCCCATAATTTTAATGTGTTTATTAGTTTCCTTAGACTGTTAGTTATCATTATATCATACACTATTAAAATATCTCATGTTATGATTTACATCATATTTTATTCTTATTTTCAAAGAATTGAAAATTCTATTAGCTCTTATACAATCATTTGGTTTGTGCATCATCCAAATAAACCAATATTTGATTCATATTTAAAATTTCACCCCCTTTGGTCCTTCATACCCATGTCTTTCCTAATTCATAATAGAGTGATTATATTAATCATTCAAAACACCCTTCACAACATTTTTCTCTAGAAACAATGCATATAAAACGAATTACATCATGTTACAAGATGCATGAAATTAATATACAAATTTTATTCCATTTTAAGTTGAATATTTTATCAATTTCATCTTTAAGGAATTACTTATTAACATTGGGTTAATTTTATCTTGTTAGATTAAGAGACTTACTTTTAGTCTAATCTATATGACTATAAACTAAGAGACATTGATTGGTCCATGAAGTATGTCCCTAAACAAAATTTATATTTCATAATCTTTAAAACCTGAGATTATTTCATTAATATTTGATCTCAAATATTCACATTGGGTTAGATAAAATTACATTGTCAAGAAAACCTATTTTGTTTTTGAGATATACCACCGTAAACTATGATCCACCCCTTAGTCAAAGCTTTGATACCATAACCATCTAACATATGATGTCATCCAATTATAATGAAAATAAATTAATAATGGATGAAACATAAATATTTTATTTTTTAAAGAAATCCATTAATAGCAGGATGAGAAAAATTCATGCCATCATTCTCCAATCCACCACCCTTTCATAAATTAGAAAAAATCTAGAGTGATGAATAGAAGGAGTCACAAAACTATTATAGGTTGAAAGCCCGTAAAGGGTATCCTATGTAAATATCATGTTTTAAATCACTTATTTGAATACCTTAATATATTCAGAAAAAAATAGATTGAAAAAGAAATAAAAAAGATATAATACTTTTAAAGACCAATATTTTTCCCTATAAAAATTGAAATCCATACACATTAGGTGAATGGTTTATAAGGAATGATTAATAATTAATCATAGTATCATAAACAAATGATAAACATAAAACCATGAACCCCATGACTATGAAACTGAAATTGAATAAAATTAAAAATGATGAACACATAACACACACAATAATATAAATCTAACTTTTCCTTCTTTCTTTACCTGATGAAGATCACTATGGGAAAACAAAATCATTTTTCCCACCATGGTGTATCCATGGGATAAACTCAATCACCCATCACCTTACCATATTTAATGATATTCTAGTATTTCATAATTAAACATGAAAGGAAGAAGAGATCTTTGGGAGGGCATAGAATCAACAAGATGTTATTCAAGAATTGAGTATTCATTTCTCATGGCTAATTTATTTATATAGGATACATCCAATTACTCATATATTTCATAAATTTGTAGGTAATTCCCTTGGTTATATGTCATGTAACCCTTGAACATTAACTATCTCAATCATTTTAATGATAGTGTATGTGTTAGGGATATTCATAGCCATGTCTACTAGATGCATTATATGAATGAATTCATAATCATATAATATCATTTTACACGTCATTGAGTGACTATAAGACATAGATTATGTCGATTCCATATAGCCTCCTTGTATGATTTTGACTCTATATGTATATTCTAAACTGGTAAAAGAGCACATCAAAAGCCATTTATTTTAGTGGATGATCACATCCCATTCCCATCACCTGAGTTAATGAGACATTATCTTAATTTATTAATTCATATTATGCATATGGATATATCATATTTGATTATTATGGGATAATATAATTCTTGAAATGTTATTTCATGAAAATTATTATTATAATTTTACTGTATAATTGATTCCATATCATAATACCCTATTTGGGTAAGTCGTAAGGCATGGATATCATATCGTATAGTATATTCTATGCAATTATACATGATATTTGGGGAGGATGATTGATCATATTTATCATTTAATTGATTATTACACCTAATATATCACTAATGGATCTATTTCATAATATGAAACACACATGATTATATACATTCATGCAGTAAATTCAAGAACTATCCGAAGAATTTACTCACATGTTATAATGAAAGAGTAAATGAAAAATTATTTGAGGAGCATCATGAAGTCTATTTAAGAGTCATGGCCCTTATAATTGTGAATATAAAATTTCTAAATCCTTAGACAAAAACATACTTATCATTCAATCTCTCTTCTTCTCCCATCTTCACCCAGTGAGCCACTAACATGTTGTGGTGAGAAGGATGGTATTTATTATGCAATGAGTGATTCAGGCGTAACCCATGGATACATAATAGAGAGGAAAGTCCATCTACTTCTCTTTTGTGATTATGACCAAACCATACATCGATGAATAATGTTGTTTCATTGTATCATTATTTTAAGGTATATATATTTATAGTATTATTTATTTTTAGTTTTGTTTGATTTCATTTATTCCAACATGGTTGTTCTTAGTTAGGGTTTCAATATATTTATCCACTATTTTAATAAGTGTTGTTAGATCCAAATGACAACCAATAGTGGTATTAATGGTATAATTTTCTACCATGTATTATGATTATAAAAATCATACCAAAAGTATAGATTTATGAAATCCTATTTCATATAATCTTCCAAACGTAAAATATGATTCATAATTTTGTTCGCCTTTGTCGAGTCATGGACTATAATTTGTGGATATCAAAAGTGGTGACTTAGTTAAAAACCAATAGATTTGATTTAATCATATCACATGGCTACCTAATATTATATCTTATAATTTCACTATGCTGTGTTGAAAAAGTAGAGCATCGTATATCCAATATGACATCGACACATATCTTTAAATATTATATCATTATCATACATAATGATATGGCCACCAGTAATAAAGAATGACTGATAATGCTAAAATATTTAGTTCCATTATCCAATCAATCACTTATAAATATTTCCCATAGATCATAATATATGATTATAAATCATAGCTTATGAGATAAGCTAGATCATAAAATACGATTGTTATAGAATATTTATTTATCATTAAAATACAATTGGAATTACATTTTTTTTCATTTATAAATTTTTTATAACTAATAGAAAATGTATTTCAGGGATATTAATTATTTATCAAAAATTTATAAATTACATAATTCTCAAGTGTTTATAATTAATTAATAATTTTTAATCAAAAATTAATTAAATTTTCAATAATATTATATGTTAGTATAAAAATATTGACCAATATTTAATGAAATTCATTATTAATTAAAAAAATCATATAGAGTTCATAATAAAAATTTATAAAATGTTTACAAGTTACAAAAATAAGGCTGAACTATTGAATGTTTATATTAAATGATTTTGAATTATATATAATACAAAATTTGAACAGTAAAAATTAAGTGACCTTACTTGAGATATTATTTAAACTAGATCTAATTTTTTAAGGGATTATTTGATCAAGGTTTGAATAAATTTTCATATATTATATTTAGATTGTATAAAATGAATACATAATAAAAATTGGATTAAAAAATGTTTATCATTCATTAAAAATATCATTTATTTAAAGTAAAATATATTACTCACACTAAATCATATGGCTCCCTATCCACATGTTTGTCACTATACATCCTATTTCCTTAATCGTTTCCCTCTACCACAATACCCCATTACCCATCCTTTCTTCCATTTCCCCACAAACCCTATTTTATATTTCAGATTTAGTCTTCTCCCACACTTTTAGTGAATATCTCTAGCTCTTTAGATCACACTATCACATCCTATGCTCAGCATCCCTCCAATCCCCAAAACCCATTTCCCCACTGACTTCTTACCTCCCTACCCAGACAATATCTTTATAACTCTCACTGACTATTCTCCCCCACATACCCTCACTATCTTATAGTCTCCACATCTCCCCACCACATGTCATATAACCCACTCTTTTCTCACCTTATCCCCATTTACCCACTCACAGCTCCTCTCCCTACCCACAAATAGTATCTACATTATCCTCATATTTCGTAACCTCTCTTATCCCATGAATCTAATGACCCACTGTTTCCATTGGGAAAATAATTTTTTGGGTTTCACAACAATCTCATTATAGAAAGATCTTGCAGATTCATGGATGAAAAGTTCCTCTATGAAACAATTTCTACTACTCACTATCTATAATTTTTTGACACATAACACAGGTAGGGATTCATTGATGAAAAATTGACTTCACAATCCTACCATACCCTTTGTTGTGATGATATTTGATTAAAATTTCTATACCAAGATTGTATATCCATAAACGATAACTTGAATTTATAATTTTTTAACTATTTATTGGTGTTTTGGGTTAAATATTATTATTTTCATATAATACATTAAATATTTATTCACAGTGACTATGTGTTGTGGTGTTATTTCATCCTAGCCTAGTTGTATTTCTTAAAACCAAGTACATAATATAAAAAATAATTTATTAATTAATTTTAATGATTAATTTTGACCCCTTTCACCAAATCCTTATAAATTTGGAACATTTATATATTAAAAAAACCTTGAAAAACAAGTAGTTAATATTATATACCTTATCAAAATAAAACAAATGAATTCTATAACATCATGCATAATGTCAAATATTCATTGGGAGTCTTTCAACCCTTTAGGTATTTAGTTAATTTAATTATCAAATAAATATATTTTACAAAATGAAAAAACCACCTTTCTTTTATTTTCATTATTTTAGTAATAGTTATGGACTTTCCATGACGACTCTTCTTATTATTCTAGAAATTTTATTTACCTTATATTTTTTCACTATAATCATGGAACTAGGTCCTATAAATCACATTTTTTGATATGTAACCTTCAATATATTTAGGATATCAAATAAAATTTTGTTAAACCCATTCATACTATAGCTTATATGAACAGTTAAAACCTTTCTGGATGTGACTATAGAATGAAGTCCATTGTCAGATCAAGCCAAATAGGTAGAACTAGTCTCTCCAAGTCATTGATGTACCCAATAATATTGAGTACATGAAAAGATAATAATGTTTTATCTCCATATTATGCTGAAAGAGATCCATTAAAATGATATAATTTTTATATATTTATGGTTATTAACATTTACATTTCATGTTATCTATAATCCCATGTGAATCCATGTTTTCATGTTGCTTTTGAATCTTGGGTTCCATAGTCACATCAAAGAGATTAGAGATTTCTAGTGAATCATTTATATTCTTGTTATAGGTACGTATATCAATTTATTAAAAGGAATAAATTCTCTATTTCTTAGTAAAGGGGATTTAAAACACATAGAATATAACTTCTGACTTAAAAACTATTCCTAAGTCCTGTTTCTAGTCAAGAAAATTACTAAAATTTACATTTTTCTTATCTAAGATAGATATAAAGGTTATTATCAAAGATTAAGTTGTTGTGTTTTCTATAAAAAATAGTTTATTAAATAAATATCATATTTTACATTCATTTAATAGAGTTTTATTAAATGGGATCCCATTGAATTGATTACCCTAAACAAAATCATTATATCCATTAGCAGGACATGATCCATAATTAACTAATCAGCGAGTCAAACTTGATGTTTCTCTCACCATTTATTTATTTAGGTAGGGAAACGTCCTAATCATATCTTATATTATTCTTGGATAGTTAAGAAGATAACTCTTCACCCAGTCCATTATATTGACAAACTATACTTTGTTCCTCTACTAACAAAATTCTATCAGGGTATCTTAACTATGTGTATCCCATAAAAAGTTCCTGGAATGGGTAGTTAATCCCATTAGGGAGATCCATTAATTTCTTTCCTTACACAAGACAATATTGGGGCACCTAAATATATCATTGGAAAGCTGGTTGAATGATCAAGGTCTTCACAAGTTCCACTTTGGATGGAATTTTTCACTTACTATTTTATAGTATATTTAATTTCACCATCATATCTCATGTTATTCTCTTTTATATACGCATGATTCTAGTGATACAGTTGTGAATCTTCTTACTTCCACTAAATTAATATGTTCAAAACATATTGAGGTGTAACTCCTTAAAAAATCATAACTTTTATTTCCACCCTAAACTAAAACCCAACAATATTTATACCCATGAAAATGTATCCTAGGCATATACTATAAGAAAATATTTCATGTAATGGTTTTTAATTTTATTAATTAACAATCTCCTCAAGAGTAATCTTGATGTTATAGGTAAACAACCCTCACTTTTCTCGAAAGGTTATAAGCTTATAGGTTAGTGTGCAGTTTTAACCAAATTGCCTCTACCCGTGAATACATCACTAAAGAGAGATATCACTTCCATTATAACTCTAACACCTAATATTTATAGACTTTAAACAAATTTTTAATTCAAGATCATAACATAGTATAAGAAAAATCAAAGGTTGAAAAAAACTAAATTCATTATCACACATAGGACATGACTTCTTATATACATATATGACAATTAATAAAATAAATTTAACACTTTAAACTCAAGAATATATAAAATATTCATAATATAAACAATTTAAATCAATTAATAACGAATAACTTGATAAATTAGATAAATGAAAAATTCATGTATTTAAACTGGAGACAAACTATTTATTAACTATTCATAAATAAATCTTATTATAAACACTTTTATTTCCTTATTCATTAAATAAATTCTATAAAAAATAAGCATGAACACATTATATAATTTAATTATATGATTGTCTAATAAATAAAATAATTTTATATTTTAATTTCAATTATATAAAGAATTTACATAATATAAATATCAAATATTTAATATCATTTAATCCTTTGATAAAATATGTTAGCAAAACTTCTTTTGATATGGTTTAAATAAATTTTACAAATAACTCCCTTCAAATTTTAACTATTCAAATTAATTATTATAAACAATTCAAAATTTTTAATATATATTATTTCTATTTAGCATTATGTTTTATTTTATAAACACTTTATAAATAAAATTTTAAATTCCATAAAAACATTTTATATCTAAATTATAACTCATTACCTATAATATTAAATTTTATTTCAATATTAAATATTAATATAATGGAATATTGTTTATTATATTTTCCATAAATAAATAAATAAATATTTATAAACTATTTATTATTAAATACTTTATAAACACCTTTATAAATTAAAAAATTTCACAAAACATTTTTTCATATAATATATAAACAATTTATAAACAATTTAAATTAATTCATAATTAGAATAGTGGATTTTTTTCTACGTATATCATATTTGATGATATGTCTATATCATATGATAAGATAGATAATTCCATGAAATGATAAACGATTAATCCTAATTAATCTTATTTTATGATTAATGACAACGTGACCAGCTATCATTACCTGTTATATGCCTTTGTATTGGATTAAATCGACACATGCTCCATAATCAGAACTTAAAATTGGTTCTTGTGTAAGGTTAAAACTTTTAGTTCCCAGGTAATCATATTCTATGATTATCTTTGATATCTTATTAAAAATAAGATGATTTATTTTGGTACTTTTATTAGGGTGTTTTTCCTAATTTGTCTCCAAAAATATCTTATGCTATGACACACAAAACAATGAAGAATTACACTATGCCACATTAGATAATATCTCATATCAAATCCATGACCCACTCTAAACCTACAATATCTTATATCTTATGACCTTAAGATTCATAGTGGGGTCTATTCCATATGAATTAAAGCTGTATGATTTTACTTAAAAAAGAACTAGATCTACATAAGATCTCTATTTATTGGTATATTTTATGGTTATAGTGATATTTTATTTTTACCAAGTCTATGTTCACTTAACCTAAGATAAAAATCCTCCATTTCCAAAACCAAGCGTGGATTGATTATTATTACAATAAGATACATAGTGATGCTTGTATATCTTATCATTGGACAATACATAGATTTATCTTTCATCTTATACTTTATTCAAACTATCCTAGTGCATGGGCCTAGAAATTCATGTTAGGTTTTCATGTACTTCCCTTGCACTTGGATGTAACGTAGTGATGCTCAAATCTCATATCATAGCTCTATTATCATTCAATATTTTATCCTTCCATTCCACATCACACCCTAATAATTCTATGCATGCTAAATCATATCTGTAACCTTTTGGTGTTGAGAATCTATAAATTATTTTATGTTTTATAATATTGTATATATTTTAGAACATATAACTCACTATAAACATTCCTATTACCACATAATACACACAGAATCTAGGATCTTCTATATTAGGCCCAGTTATATAACAACACCCTATTTCATTTCTCTACCAACCATTTTTCTTTAGTATTTGACTATATCAATTCATGTATGATTTTCACTACCAATTTAACACTAATATATAGGATATTCTTTCTATAATTATATATTGATTGATTTATATTAATAATTGATAGATGGTGATAACTGGTTCTTCAACTCTAGGACCATTCATATCCTTATATTCACTTCAACACCTCAGCTAGAATTTGAAATCAATTTCATCATAATAAGATAAAATAAAAACACTATAAAGATATTTTAACACTTACCTTCCAAATAAAATACTTCATGTCTCAAATATTTGAACTACCAAAAAAACATAATGGTTATTGGTAACATGTGCATTTATTCTAAAGGGACACACTTTACCATTGTAATGATACATAAACCACATATATAACCCAACTATATGAAAAAAGGCATATGTTTTTCCCAAGGAAGATATTCTCTAACCCCATAATACTTTCTCAATATTAGAGTGGAACCCATAATTCAAACATAATTAGTGATCATATTCAATATATCTATCTAATGGTATGGAAACCAACCCATAACATTAATGTGTTTATTAGTTTCCTTCGACTGTTAGTTATCATTCTATCATACACTATTAAAATATCTCATGTTATGATTTACATAATATTTTATTCTTATTTTCAAAGAATTGAAAATTCCCTTTTCTCTTATACCATAATTTGATTGGTGCATCATCGAAATGAACCAATATTTGATTCATATTTAAAATTTAACCCCTTTGGTCATTCATACCCATGTCTTTCCTTATTCATAATAGAGTGATTATATTAATCATTCGGAACACCCTTCACAACATTTTTCTCAAGAAACAATGCGTATAAAATGAATTACAACATGGTACAATATGCATGAACTTAAAATACAAGTTATGTTCCATTTTAAGTTAAAACTATTATCAATTTCATATTTAATTAATTACTCATTAACATTGGGTTAATTTTATCTTGGTATATTAAGAGACTTACTTTTAGTCTAATCTATATGACTATAAACTAAGAGACATTGATTGGTCAATGAAGTATGTCCCTAATCGAAATTTATATTTCATAATCACTAAAACCTAGGATTATTTCATTAATATTTGATCTCAAATATTCACCTTGGGTTAGATCAAATTACATGGTCACAAAAACCTATTTTGTTTTGAGCTATACCGCTGTAAACTACGATCCACCCCTTAGTAAAAAAATTTATACCTTAACCATATAACCTATGATGTCATCCAATTTTTATGAAAATAAATTATTAATGAATGAAACATAAATATTTACTTTTAAAAAAATCCATTAATAGCAGGATGAGAAAAATTCAAGCCCTCGTTCTCCAATCCATCACCCTTTCATAGGTTAGAAAAAATCTTGAGTAAAGAATAGAAGGAGTCACAAAAAAATTCTATGTTTAAAGCTTGTAAAGGATATCCTATGTAAAGGTCAAGTTTTCAGTCACTTTTCTGAATCCCTTAATGTATTCAGAAAAAAATTAGAGTAAAAAATAAATAAAAAATATATAATACTTTTGAAGACCATTATTTTTCCCTATAAAAATTGAAATCCATACACAGTAGGTGAATAGTTTATAAGGAATGATTAATAATTAATCATAGTATCATAAACAAATGATAAACCTAAAATAATGAACCCCATGAATTCGAAACTGAAATTGAATAAAATTAAAAATGAGGAACACATTATACACACCATGATATAAATCTAACTTTTCCTTTTTTCTTTACAAGATGAAGATCACTATGGGAAAACCAAATCATTTTTCCCTCCATGGTGTATCCATGGGATAAATGAAATCACCCATCACCTTCCTATATTTAATGATATTCTAGTATTTCATAAGTAAACATGAAAGGAAGAAGAGATCTTTGGGAGGGTATAGAATCAAAAAGATGTTATTCAAGAATTGAGTATATGTTTCTCATGGATAATTTTTTTATATAGGATACATCCAATTAGTCATACATTTCATAAATGTGTAGGTAATTACCTTGGTTATATATAATGTAACCCTTGAACATTAACTATCTCTATCATTTAATGATATTTTATGTGTTAGGGAGATTCATACCCATGTCTACTTGATTCATTATATGAAAGAATTCATAATCATATAATATCAATCTACAAGTCATTGAGTGACTATAATACATAGATTATGTCAATTCCATATAGACTCCTAGTGTGCTTTTGACTCTATATGTATATACTAAATGGGTAAAAGAGCACATCAAAAGACATTTATTTTAGTGGATGATCACATCCTATTCCCATCAACTATGTTAATGAGACATTATCTAAATTCATTAATTCATATTATGCATATGGATATATCATATTTAATTATTACGGGATAACATAATGCATGAAATGTTATATCATGCCACTTATTATTTTAATTTTAATGTATAATTGATTTCAAATCAGAAGACCCTACATGGGCAAGTCATAAGGCATGTATATCATATCGTATGGTATATTGTATGCAATCATACTTGATATTTGGGGTGGATGAATGATCATATTTATCATTTAATTGATTCTTACACTTAAGATATCACTAATGGATTTATTTCATAATATGAAACACACAAGAGTATATACATTCATGAAGTAAATTCATGAACTATACAAAGAATTTACTCACATGTAATAAAGAAAGAGTAAATGAAAAATTATTCAAGGAGCATCATGAAGGATATTCAAAGAGTCATTGCCCTTATAATTGTGAATATATAATTTCTCAATCCTTAAAAAAACATATTTATCATTCATGCTCTCTTCTTCTCCCATATTCACCCAATGAGACACTAACATGTTGTGGTGAGAAGGATGGTATTTATTATGCAATGAGTGATTCAGGCGTAACCCATGGATACATAATAGAGAGGGGAGTCCATCAAATTCCTTTGGGTGATTATGACTAATCCATACACCGATGAATAATGTTGTTTCATTGTATCATCATTTTACGTTACATATATTTATAGTATTATTTATATTTAGTTTTGTTTGAATTCATTTATTCCAACATGGTTGTTCATAGTATGGGTTTCTATATATTTTTCCACTATTTTAATAAGTGTTGTTATATCCTAATGATAACCAATAGTGGTATTAATGGTATAAGTTTCTACCATGTATTATGACTATAAAAATCATACCAAAAGTATAGATTTATGAAATCCTATTTCATATAATCTTCCAAACATAAAATATGATTCATACTTTTGTTCACCTTAGTCAAGTCATGGCCTATGATATGTGGATATCAAAAGTGGTGACTTAGTTTAAAACTAAAAGATTTGTATTAATCATATCACATGACCACCTAATATTATATCTTATAATTTCACTGTGCTATGTTGAAAAAATTGAGCATTGTATATCCCATATGACATCAACACATATCATTAAATATTATATCATTATCATACATAATGATATGGCCACCAGTAATAAAGTATGACTGATAGCACTAAAATATTTAGTGCCCTTATCCAATCAATCACTTATAATGATTTCCTGTAGATCATAATATATGATTATGAGTCATAGCTTATGAGACAAGCTTGATCATAAAATACGATTGGTATATAAAATTTATTTATCAATAAAATACAATTAGAATTCGATTTTTTTATTTATAAATTGTTTATGACTAATAGAAAAAGTATTGCAAGGATGTTTATTAATTTATAAAAGGTTTATAAATTAAATAATTATCAAGTATTTATAGTTAATTTATAATTTTTAATCAAAAAATAATTAAATATTAATTAATATTATATGTTAGTATAAAAAATATTGACCAAGATTTTATGAAATTCATTATTAATTAGCAAAAAAATCATAGAGAGTTCATAATAACAGTTTATAAAATGTTTATACTTTACAAAAATAAAGCTGAAATATTGAATGTTTATATTAAGAGATTTTGAATTATTCATAATACAAAATTTGAACAGAAAATAATTCTTCCAATAATGTAGGAAATAGTTAATTATAAACCATTTTTATCAGAACATATATCTCATTTATGAAGCAACCATTGCTTGAAAGCATATCTAATGAGAGAACATAATGATATCCAAAATAAAAATATTTTATTTTAAATTCATCCTAGACTTGTAGTATTTCTTAAAAACAAGTACATAATATAAAAACTAATTTATTAATTAATATCAATGATTAATTTTGACCCCTTACACCAAATCCTTATAAATTTGGAACATTTATATATTAAAAAAATTTGAAAAACAAGTAGTTAATATTATATTCCTTATCAAAATAAAAGAAATGATTTCTATAACATCATGAATAATGTCAAATATTCATTCTATGTGTTTAAACCCTTTCGGTATTTAGTTATGTTAGTTATCAAATAAATATATTTTACATAATGAAGAAATCACCCTTATTTTATTTTCATTATTTTAGTTAGAGTTATAGACTTTCCATGACCACTCTTCTTAGTTTTCTGGAAATTTTATTTACCCATATATTTTTTCACTATCATCATGGAACTTGGTCATATACATCACATTTTTTGATATGTAACCTTCAATATATTTAGGATATCAAATAAAATTTTGTTAAACCCGTTCATACTATAGCTTAAATGAACAGTTAAATCCTTTCTAGATGTGATTATAGAATAAAGTCCATTGTCAGATCAAGCTAAATAGGCAGACCTTGTCTCTCCAAGTCATTGATGTACCCAATAATATTGAGTACATGCAAAGATAATAATGTTTTATCTTCATCTTACTCTGAAAGTGATCCATTGAAACCATATAATTATTATATATTTATGCTTCTTAAAAATTAAATTTCAGGTTATCTATCATCCCATATGCATCCATGTTTTCTTGTTGATTTTGAATCATGGCTTCCATAGTCACATCAAAAAGATTATATATTTCTAGTGAATCAATTATATTATTTTTATAGGTACCGATATCAATTTATTAAAAGGAATCAATTCTCTATTTCTCAGTAAAGAGGTTTTACAACACATAGAAAATACCTTCTGACTTAAAAACTATTCCTAATTCCTGTTACTAGTCAAGAAAATTACTAAAATTTACATTATTCTTATCTATGATAGATATCAAGGTTATTCTAAAAGAATATGATGATGTGTTTTCAATAAAAAATGGTTTATTAATTAAATATCATGTTTTACATTCATTTAATAAAGACTTTTATTAAATGGAACCCCATTGAATTGATTACCCTAAATAAAATCATCATATTCATTAGTAGGACATGATCCATAATTCACTAATCAGCGAGGCAAATTTTATGTTTCACTCACCATTTATTTATTTTGGTAAGGAATCATCCTAATCATATCTTATATCATTCTTGGATAGTTGAGAAGATAACTGTTCACACAATCCATCATATTGGTAAACTATACTTTGTTCCTCTACTAACAAAATTCTTTTAGGGTATCTTAACTATGTGTATCCCATAAAAAAATCTTGAAATGGGTAGTTAATCCCAATAGGGAGATCCATTAATTTCTTTCCTTACACAAGACAGTATTGGGGCACCAAAATTTAGCATTGACAAGCTGGTTGGATGATCGAGGTCTACACAAGTTCCACTTTGGATGGAAATTTTCACTTATTATTTTATAGTATATTTAATTTCACCACCATATCTAATGTTATTCCCTTTTATGTATGCATGATTCTAGTGATATGGTTTTGAATATTCTTACTTCCACTAAATTAATATGTTCAAACCATATTGAGGTGTAACTCCTTAAAAAATCATAACTTATATTTCCACCCTAAACTAAAAGCCAACGATATTTATACCCATGAAAATGTATCCTAAGAATATGCTCTAAGAAAATATTCCATGTAATGCTTTTGAATTTTAAAAATTAACAATCCCCTGAAGAGTAATCTTGATGTTACAGATAAACAACCCTCACTTTTCTAGAAAGGATATAATCTTATAGGTTAGTGTACAGCTTTAACCAAATTCCCTCTACCCATGAATACTTTACTAAAGAGGGATATCACTTCCATTATAAATCTAACACCTAATATGTATAATCTTTAAACAAATTTTCAATTCAAGATTATAACATAGTATAAGAAAAATCAAAGGTTGTAAAAAACTAAATTCATTATCATACCAAGGACGTGACTTCTTATATTCATATATGATAATTAATATAATAAAATTAACACTTTAAACTCAAGAATACACAATATATTCATAATATAAACAATTTATATCAATTAATAATGAAAAACATGATAAATTAGATAAATGAACAATTCAGGTATTTAAACTGGAGAAAAACTATTTATTAACTATTCACCAATAAATCTTATTATAAACACTTTGATTTTGTTATTAATTATAGAAATTCTATAAAAAATAAGCATGAACAGATTATATAATTTAATTATATGATTGTCTAATAAATAAAATAATTTTATATTTTAATTTCTATTATACAAAGAATTTACATAATATAAATATCAAATATTTAATATCATTTAATCCTTTCATAAAATATGTTAGAAAAACTTCTTTTTATATGGTTTAAATAAATTTTATAAATAATTCCCTTCTAATTTTAACTATTCAAATTACTTATTTTAAACAATTCAAATTTTTTAATAAAAATTCTTTAATATTTAGCCTTATGTTTTATTTTATAAACACTTGATAAAAAAACTTATAATTTCCATATAAACATTTTATATCTAAATTATAACTCATTACCTATAATATTATATATTATTTTAATATTAAATATTAATATAATGGAATATTTTTTATTAAATTTTCCATAAATAAATAAATAATTATTTATAAACTATTTATTATTAATTAATTTATATACACCTTTATAAATTAAACAATTTCACAAAACATGTTTTCATATAATTTATAAATAATTCATAAACAATTTAAATTAATTCATAATTCAAATAGTGAATTTTTTCTATGTATATAATATTCGATGATATGTCTATATCATATGATACGATAGATAATTCCATGAAATGATAAACCATTAATCCTAATTAATCTTATTTTATGATTGATGACACCATGACCAACTATCATTACCTGTTATAATCCTTTGTATAGGATTAAATCAACACATGCTAGAACATAACAACTTACAATTGGTTCTTGTGTAAGGTGAAAACTTTCAGTTCCCAGGTAATCATATTCTATGATTATATTTGATATCGTATTAACAATAATATGATTTATTTTGGTACTTTTATTAGGTGCTTTTTCCTAATTGGTCTCGAAAAATATATTATGATATGATATACAAAGAATTGAAGAATTACACTATGCCGCATCAGATAATATCTCATATAAAAATCCCAAACCCACTCATAACCTACTATATCTTATATCTTATGACCTTAAGATTCATGGTGTGGTCTATTCCGTATGAATTAATACTGTATGATTTTACTTAAAAACGAATTATATCTACAAAATATGTATATTTATTGGTATATTTGATGGTTATAGTGATATTTTCGTTCTACCATGTCTATGTTCACTTAACCTATGATAAAAATCTTATATTTCCAAAACCACGCATGGACTGATTATTATTACAATAAAATATATACTAACGCTTGTATCTCTTATCATTGGACAATACATATATTTATCTTTCATCATATTCTTTATTCAAACTATCCTAGTGCATGGGCCTGGAAATTTATGTTAGGTTTTCATGTACTTCCCTTGCACATGGATGTAACGTAGTGATGCTCAAATCTCATATCATAGCTATATTATCATTCCATATTTTATCCTTCCCTTCCACATCATACCCTAATAATTCTATATATATTAAGTCATATCTGGAACCTTTTGGTGTTGGGAATCTATAAATTATTTTATATTATATATTATTATATATATTTTAGAACATATACCTCTCTATAAACATTCCTATTGCCACATGATACACACAGAATATAGGATCTCCTGTATTAGGCCCAATTATATAACAACACCCTATTTCATTTCTCTACCAATCAAGTTTCTTTAATATTTGACTATATCAATTCATGTCGGATTTTCACTCCCAATTTCACACTAAGATATATGATATCCTTTCTATAATTACATATTGATTGATTCTTATAAATAATGGATAGATGGTGATAACTGGTTCTTCAACTCTACGACCTTTCATAGCCTTATATTCACTTTAACACCTCAGATAGAATTTGGAATCAATTTAATCATAATAACATAAAATTAAAACACTATAAAGATGTTTTAACACTTACCTTCCAAATAAAATACTTCATGTATCACATATTTGAATTAACAAAAAATCCTAATGGTTATTGGTAACATGTACATTTATTTTAAAGGGACACACTTTTCTATTTTAATGATACATACACCACATATATAACCCAACTATACGCAAAAAGGCATATGTTTTTCCCAAGGAAAATATTCTCTAACCCCATAATACTTTCACAATATTAGAGTGGAAGCCATAATTCCAACATAAATAGTGATCATCTTTAGTATATCTATCTAATAGCATGAAAACCATCCCATAATTTTAATGTGTTTATTAGTTTCCTTAGACTGTTAGTTATCATTATATCATACACTATTAAAATATCTCATGTTATGATTTACATCATATTTTATTATTATTTTCAATGAATTGAAAATTCTATTAGCCCTTATACCATCATTTGGTTTGTGCATCATCTAAATAAACCAATATTTGATTCATATTTAAAATTTCACCCCCTTTGGCCCTTCATACCCATGTCTTTCCTAATTCATAATAGAGTGATTATATTAATCATTCAAAACACCCTTCACAACATTTTTCTCCAGAAACAATGCATATAAAACGAATTACATCATGTTACAAGATGCATGAAATTAATATACAAATTGTATTCCATTTTAAGTTGAATATATTATCAATTTCATCTTTAAGGAATTATTTATTAACATTGGGTTAATTTTATCTTGTTAGATTAAGAGACTTACTTTTAGTCTAATCTATATGACTATAAACTAAGAGACATTGATTGGTCCATGAAGTATGTCCCTAAACCAAATTTATATTTCATAATCTTTAAAACCTGAGATTTTTTCATTAATATTTGATCTCAAATATTCACGTTGGGTTACATAAAATTACATGGTCAAGAAAACTTATTTTGTTTTTGAGCCATACCACCGTAAACTATGATCCACCCCTTAGTCAAACCTTTGATACGATAACCATCTAACATATGATGTCAGCCAATTATAATGAACATAAATTAATAATGGATGAAACATAAATAGTTTATTTTTTAAAGAAATCCATTAATAGAAGGATGAGAAAAATTCATGCCATCATTCTCCAATCCATCAACCTTTCATAAATTAGAAAAAATCTAGAGTGATGAATAGAAGGAGTCACAAAAATATTATAGGTTGAAAGCCCGTAAAGGGTATCCTATGTAAAGATCATGTTTTCAATCACTTATTTGAATACCTTAATGTATTCAGAAAAAAATAAGATTGAAAAAGAAATAAAAAAGATATAATACTTTTAAAGACCAATTTTTTCCCTATAAAAATTGAAATCCATACACATTAGGTGAATGGTTTATAAGGAATGATTAATAATTAATCATAGTATCATAAACAAATGAGAAACATAAAACCATTAACCCCATGACTATGAAACAGAAATTGAATAAAATTAAAAATGACGAACACATAACACACACAATAATATAAATCTAACTTTTCCTTTTTTCTTTACCTGATGAAGATCACTATGGGAAAACAAAATCATTTTTCCCACCATGGTGTATCCATGGGCTAAACTCAATCACCCATCACCTTCCCATATTTAATGATATTCTAGTATTTCATAATTAAACATGAAAGAAAGAAGAGATATTTGGGAGGGCATAGAATCAACAAGATGTTATTCAAGAATTGAGTATTCATTTCTCATGGCTAATTTATTTATATAGGATACATCCAATTACTCATATATTTCATAAATTTGTAGGTAATTCCCTTGGATATATATCATGTAACCCTTGAACATTAACTATCTCAATCATTTTAATGATAGTTTATGTGTTAGGGAGATTCATAGACATGTCTACTAGATGCATTATATGAATGAATTCATAATCATATAATATCATTTTACACGTCATTGAGTGACTATAAGACATAGATTACGTCAATTCCATATAGCCTCCTTGTATGTTTTTGACTCTATATGTATATTCTAAACCGGTAAAAGAGCACATCAAAAGTCATTTATTTTAGTGGATGATCACATACCATTCCCATCACCTGAGTTAATGAGACATTATCTTAATTTATTAATTCAAATTATGCATATGGATATATCATATTTGATGATTATGGGATAATATAATTCTTGAAATGTTATTTCATGACAATTATTATTATAATTTTAATGTATAATTGATTCCATATCATAAGACCCTACTTGGGTAAGTCATAAGGCATGGATATCATATCGTATAGTATATTCTATGCAATTATACATGATATTTGGGGTGGATGATTGATCATATTTATCATTTAATTGATTATTACACCTAATATATCACTATTGGATCTATTTCATAATATGAAACACACATGATTATATACATTCATGCAGTAAATTCAAGAACTATCCGAAGAACTTACTCACATGTTATAATGAAAGAGTAAATGAAAAATTATTTGAGGAGCATCATGAAGTCTATTTAAAGAGTCATGGCCCTTATAATTGTGAATATAAAATTTCTCAATCCTTAGACTAAAACGTACTTATCATTCAATCTCTCTTCTTCTCCCATATTCACCCAGTGAGCCACTAACATGTTGTGGTGAGAAGGATGGTATTTATTATGCAATGAGTGATTCAGGCGTAACCCATGGATACATAATAGAGAGGGAAGTCCATCTACTTCTCTTTGGTGATTATGAACAAACAATACACTGATGAATAATGTTGTTTCATTGTATCATTATTGTATGGTATATATATTTATAGTATTATTTATTTTTAGTTTTGTTTGATTTCATTTATTCCAACATGGTTGTTCTTAGTTAGGGTTTCTATATATTTATCCACTATTTTAATAAGTGTTGTTAGATCCAAATGACAACCAATAGTGGTATTAATGGTATAATTTTCTACCATGTATTATGATTATAAAAATCATACCAAAAGTATAGATTTATGAAATCCTATTTCATATAATCTTCCAAACGTAAAATATGATTCATAATTTTGTTCGCCTTTGTCGAGTCATGGCCTATAATTTGTGGATATCAAAAGTGGTGACTTAGTTAAAAACCAATAGATTTGATTTAATCATATCACATGGCTACCTAATATTATATATTATAATTTCACTATGCTGTGTTGAAAAAATAGTGCATCGTATATCCAATATGACATCGACACATATCTTTAAATATTATATCATTATCATACATAATGATATGGCCACCAGTAATAAAGAATGACTGATAGTGCTAAAATATTTAGTTCCATTATCCAATCAATCACTTATACATATTTACCATAGATCATAATATATGATTATAAATCATAGCTTATGAGATAAGCTAGATCATGAAATACGATTGGTATAAAATATTTATTTATCAATAAAATACAATTAGAATTACATTTGTTTTTCATTTATAAATTTTTTATAACTAATAGAAAATGTATTTCAGGGATATTTATTATTTATAAAAAATTTATAAATGACATAATTCTCAAGTGTTTATAATTAATTAATAATTTTTAATCAAAAATTAATTAAATTTTCATTAATATTATATGTTAGTATAAAAATATTGACCAATATTTAATGAAATTCATTATTAATTAAAAAAAATCATATAGATTTCATAATAAAAATTTATAAAATGTTTACAAGTTACAAAAATAAGGCTGAACTATTGAATGTTTATATTAAATGATTTTGAATTATTTATAATACAAAATTTGAACAGTATAAATTAAGTGACCTTACTTGAGATATTATTTAAACTAGATCAAATTTTTTTTAAGGAATTATTTGATCAAGGTTTAAATAAATTTTCATATATTATATTTGGATTGTATAAAATGAATACATAATAAAAATTGGATTAAAAAATGTTTATATTTCATTAAAAATATCATTTATTTAAAGGAAAATATATTACTCACACTAAATCATATGGCTCCCTATCCACATGTTTGTCCCTATACATCCTATTTCCTTAATCGTTTCCCTCTACCACAATACCCCATTCCCCATCCTTTCTTCCATTTCCCCACAAAACCTATTTTATATTTCAGATTTAGTCTTCTCCCACACTTTTAGTGAATATCTCTAGCTCTTTAGATCACACTATCACATCCAATGCTCAACATCCCTCCAATCCCCAAAACCCATTTCCCCACTGACTTCTTACCTCCCTACCCAGAGAATATCTTTGTAACTCTCACTGACTATTCTCCCCCACATACCCTCACTATCTTCTAGTCTCCACATCTCCCCACCACATGTCATATAACCCACTATTTTCTCACCTTATCCCCATTTACCCACTCACTGCTCCTCTCCCTACCCACAAATAGGTTCTACATTATCCTTATATTTCGTAACCTCTCTTATCCCAAGAATCTAATGACCCACTGTTTCCATTGGGAAGATGATTTTTTTGGGTTTCACAACAATCTCATTATAGAAAGATCTTGCAGATTCATGGATGAAAAGTTCCTCTATGAAACAATTTCTACTACTCACTATCTAGATTTTTTTGACACATAACACAGGTAGGGATTCATTGATGAAAAATTGACTTCACAATCCTACTATACCCTTTGTTGTGATGATATTTGATTAAAATTTCTATACCAAGATTGTATATCCAAAAACGATAACTTGAATTTATAATTTTTTAACTATTTATTGGGGTTTTGGGTTAAATATTATTATTTTCATATAATACATTAAATATTTATTCACAGTGACTATGTGTTGTGGTGTTATTTCATCCTAGCCTAGTTGTATTTCTTAAAACCAAGTACATAATATAAAAAATAATTTATTAATTAATTTTAATGATTAATTTTGACCCCTTTCACCAAATCCTTATCAATTTGGAACATTTATATATTAAAAAAACATTGAAAAACAAGTAGTTAATATTATATACCTTATCAAAATAAAACAAATGATTTCTATAACATCATTCATAATGTCAAATATTCATTGGGAGTCTTTCAACCGTTTAGGTATTTAGTTAATTTAATTATCAAAGAAATATATTTTACATAATGAAAAAACCACCTTTCTTTTATTTTCATTATTTTAGTAAGAGTTATGGACTTTCCATGACGAATCTTCTTATTATTCTAGAAATTTTTTTTACCTTATATTTTTTCACTATAATTATGGAACTAGGTCCTATAAATCACATTTTTTGATATGTAACCTTCAATATATTTAGGATATCAAATAAAATTTTGTTAAACCCATTCATACTATAGCTTATATGAACAGTTAAAACCTTTCTGGATGTGACTATAGAATGAAGTCCATTGTCAGATCAAGCCAAATAGGTAGACCTAGTCTCTCCAAGTCATTGATGTACCCAATAATATTGAGTACATGAAAAGATAATAATGTTTTATCTCTATATTATGCTGAAAGAGATCCATTGAAATGATATAATTTTTATATATTTATGGTTATTAACATTAACATTTCATGTTATCTATAATCCCATGTGCATCCATGTTTTCATGTTGCTTTTGAATCTTGGGTTCCATAGTCACATCAAAGAGATTATAGATTTCTAGTGAATCATTTATATTCTTGTTATAGGTACCTATATCAATTTATTAAAATGAATCAATTCTCTATTGCTTAGTAAAGGGGATTTAAAACACATAGAATATATCTTCTGACTTAAAAACTATTCCTAAGTCCTGTTTCTAGTCAATAAAATTACGAAAATTTACATTTTTCTTATCTAAGATAGATATAAAGGTTATTATCAAAGATTATGATGTTGTGTTTTCTATAAAAAATAGTTTATTAAATAAATATCATATTTTACATTCATTTAATAAAGAGTTTTATTAAATGGGATCCCATTGAATTGATTACCCTAAATAAAATCTGTATATCCATTAGTAGGACATGATCCATAATTAACTAATCAGCGAGTCAAACTTGATGTTTCTCTCACCATTTATTTATTTAGGTAGGGAAACATCCTAATCATATCTTATATTATTCTTGGATAGTTAAGAAGATAACTCTTCACCCAGTCCATCATATTGACAAACTATACTTTGTTCCTCTACTAACAAAATTCTATCAGGGTATCTTAACTATGTGTATCCCATAAAAAGTTCTTGGAATGGGTAGTTAATCCCATTAGGGAGATCCATTAATTTATTTCCTTACACAAGACAATATTGGGGCACCTAAATATATCATTGGCAAGCTGGTTGGATGATCAATGTCTTCACAAGTTCCACTTTGGATGGAATTTTTCACTTACTATTTTATAGTATATTTAATTTCACCATCATATCTCATGTTATTCTCTTTTATATACGCATGATTCTAGTGATACGGTTGTGAATCTTCTTACTTCCACTAAATTAATATGTTCAAAACATATTGAGGGGTAACTCCTTAAAAAATCATAACTTTTATTTCCACCCTAAACTAAAACCCAACAATATTTATACCCATGAAAATGTATCCTAGGCATATACTATAAGAAAATATTCCATGTAATGGTTTATAATTTTATTAATTAACAATCTCCTCAAGAGTAATCTTGATGTTATAGGTAAAAAAACCTCACTTTTCTTGAAAGGTTATAAGCTTATAGGTTAGTGTGCTGTTTTAACCAAATTGCCTCTACCGGTGAATACATAACTAAAGAGAGATATCACTTCCATTATAACTCTAACACATAATATTTATAAACTTTAAACAAATTTTTAATTCAAGATCATAACCTAGTATAAGAAAAATCAAAGGTTGAAAAAAACTAAATTCATTATCATACATAGGACATGACTTCTTATATTCATATATGACAATTAATAAAATAAATTTAACACTTTGAACTCAGGAATATATAAAATATTCATAATATAAACAATTTAAATCAATTAATAATTAATAACTTGATAAATTAGATAAATGAAAAATTCATGTATTTAAACTGGAGACACAATATTTATTAACTATTCATAAATAAATCTTATTATAAACACTTTTATTTCCATATTCATTAAATAAATTCTATAAAAAATAAGCATGAACACATTATATAATTTAATTATATGATTGTCTAATAAATAAAATAATTTTATAATTTAATTTCTATTATATAAAGAATTTACATAATATAAATATGAAATATTTAATATCATTTAATCCTTTGATAAAATATGTTAGCAAAACTTCTTTTGATATGGTTGAAATAAATTTTACAAATAACTCCCTTCTAATTTTAACTATTCAAATTAATTATTATAAACAATTCAAAATTTTTAATATATATTATTTCTATTTAGCATTGTGTTTTATTTTATAAACACTTTATAAATAAAATTTTAAATTCCATAAAAACATTTTATATCTAAATTATAACTCATTACCTATAATATTAAATTGTATTTCAATATTAAATATTAATATAATGGAATATTGTTTATTATATTTTCCATAAATAAATAAATAAATATTTATATACTATTTATTATTAATTAATTTATAAACACCTTTATAAATTAAAAAATTCCACACAACATTTTTTCATATAATATATAAATAATTTATAAACAATTTAAATTAATTCATAATTATAATAGTGAATTTTTTTCTACGTATATCATATTTGATGATATGTCTATATCATATGATAAGATTGATAATTCCATGAAATGATAAACCATTAATCCTAATTAATATTATTTTATGATTGATGACACCGTGACCAACTATCATTACCTGTTATATGCCTTTGTATTGGATTAAATCGACACATTCTCCATAATCAGAACTTAAAATTGGTTCTTATGTAAGGTTAAAACTTTTAGTTCCCAGGTAATCATATTCTATGATTAGCTTTGATATCTTATTAAAAATAAGATGCTTTATTTTGGTACTTTTATTAGGTGCTTTTTCCTAATTTGTCTCCAAAAATATCTTATGCTATGACACACAAAACAATGAAGAATTACATTATGCCACATTAGATAATATCTCATATCAAATCCATGACCCACTCTCAACCTACAATATCTTATATCTTATGACCTTAAGATTCATGGTGGGGTCAATTCCATATGAATTAAAGCTGTATGACTTTACTTAAAAAAGAATTAGATCTACATAAGATCTCTATTTATTTGTATATTTTATGGTTATAGTGATATTTTATTTTTACCAAGTCTATGTTCACTTAACCTAAGATAAAAATCCTCCATTTAAAAAACCATGCGTGGACTGATTATTATTACAATAAGATATATAGTGATGCTTGTATCTCTTATCATTGGACAATACATAAATTTATCTTTCATCTTATTCTTTATTCAAACTATCCTAGTGCATGGGCCTAGAAATTCATGTTAGGTTTTATGCATTTCCCTTGCACTTGGATGTAACGTAGTGATGCTCAAATCTCATATCATAGCTCTATTATCATTCCATATTTTATCCTTCCCTTCCACATCACACCCTAATAATTCTATGCATGTTAAATCATATCTGGAACCTTTTGGTGTTGGGAATCTATAAATTCTTTTATGTTATATAATATTGTATATATTTTAGAACATATACCTCAACATAAACATTCCTTTTACCACATAATACACACAGAATCTAGGATCTTCTGTATTAGGCCCAGTTATATAACAACACCCTATTTCATTTCTCTACCAACCATTTTTCTTTAGTATTTGACTATATCAATTCATGTCTGATTTTCACTTCCAATTTAACACTAAGATATAGGATATTCTTTCTATAATTACATATTGATTAATTCCTATTAATAATTGATAGATGGTGATAACTGGTTCTTCAACTCTAGGACCATTCATATCCTTATATTCACTTCAACACCTCAGCTAGAATTTGGAATCAATTTCATCATAATAAGATAAAATTAAAACACTATAAAGATATTTTAACACTTACCTTCCAAATAAAATACATCATGTCTCATATATTTGAACTACCAAAAAAACATAATGGTTATTGGTAACATGTTCATTTATTCTAAAGGGACACACTTTACCATTGTAATGATACATACACCACATATATAACCCTACTATATGCAAAAAGGCATATGTTTTCCCAAGGAAGATATTCTCTAACCCCATAATACTTTCTCAATATTAGAGTGGAACCCATAATTCAAACATAATTAGTGATCATATTAAATATATCTATCTAATGGTATGGAAACCAACCCATAACTTTAATGTGTTTATTAGTTTCCTTAGACTGTCAGTTATCATTCTATCATACACTATTAAAATATCTCATGTTATGATTTACATCATATTTTATTCTTATTTTCAAAGAATTGAAAATTCTCTTTGCTCTTATACCATAATTTGATTGGTGCATCATCCAAAGGAACCAATATTTGATTCATATTTAAAATATAACCCCTTTGGTCATTCATAACCATGTCTTGCCACATGATATACACAGAATATATGATCTCCTGTATTAGGCCCAGTTATATAACAACACCCTGTTTCATTTCTCTACTAACCAAGTTTCTTAAATATTTTACTATATCAATTCATGTCTGATTTTCACTCCCAATTTCACACTAGGATATAGGATATCCTTTCTATAATTACATATTGATTTATTACTATTAATAATTGATAGATGGTGATAACTGGTTCTTCAAATCTAGGACCATTCATATCCTTATATTCAATTCAACACCTCAGCTATAATTTTGAATCAATTTCATCATAATAAGATAAAATTAAAACACTATAAAGATATTTTAACACTTACCTTCCAAATAAAATACTTCATGTCTCATATATTTGAACTACCAAAAAAACTTAATGGTTATTGGTAACATGTGCATTTATTCTAAAGGGACACACTTTGCCATTATAATGATACATACACCACAAATATAACCCAAATATATGCAAAATGGAATATGTTTTGCCCAAGGAAAATATTCTTTAACCCAATTATACTTTCACAATATTATATTGGAACCCATAATTCAAACATAAATAGTGACCATCTCTAGTATATCTATCTAATTGTATGGAAACTAACCTAGAATTTTAATGTGTTTATTAGTTTCCTTAGACTGTTAGTTATCATTCTATCATGCACTATTAAAATTTATCATGTTATGATTTACATGATATTTTATTCTTATTTTAAAAGAATTGGAAATTCTCTTATCTCTTATACCATCATTTGGTTTGTGCATCATCCAAATACACCAATATTTTATTTATATTTAAAATTTCACCCCCTTTGGTCAATCATACCCATGTCTTTCTTAATTCATAATAGAGTTATTATATTAATCATTCTAAACACCCTTAAAAACATTTTTCTCTAGAAAAAATTCATATAAAATAAATTAAAACATTGTACAAGATCCATGAACTTAAAATACAAGTTGTGTTCTATTTTTAGTTGAAACTATTATCAATTTCATCTTTAAGGAATTACCCATTAACATTGGGTTAATTTTATCTTGGTAGATTAAGGGACTTACTTTTAGTCTAATCTATATGACTAAAAACTAAGATACATTGATTGGTCCATGAAGTATGTCCCAAAAATAAATTTATATTTCATAATCACTAATACATGGGATTCTATCATTAATATTTGATCTCAAATATTCACGTTGGGTTAGATAAAATTACAGGGTCAAGAAAACCTATTTTGTTTTGAGATATACCACCATAAACTATGATCCAACCCTTAGTCAAAGATTTGATACATTAACCGTCAAACATATAATGCCATCCTATTTTAATGAAAATAAATTAATAATGAATGAAAAATAAATATTTTCTTTTTAGAAACATCCAATAATAGTAGGATGAGAAAAATTCAATCCCTCGTTCTCCAATCCATCACCCTTTCATAGATTAGAAAAAATATAGAGTGAAGAATAGAAGGAGTCACAAAAAAATTCTAGGTTGAAAGCTCGTAAAGGGTATCCTATGTAAAGGTCAGGTTTTCAATCACCTACCTGAATCCTTTAATGTATTCGGGAAACAATTACAGTGAAAAAGAAATTAAAAAGATATAATACTTTTGAAGACCAATATTTTTCCCTATAAAAATTGAAATCCTTACAAAGTAAGTGAATGGATTATAAGGAATGATTAATAATTAATAATAGCATCATAAGCAATTGAGAAACCTAAAACCAGGAACCCCATGACCTTGAAACTGAAATTGAATAAAAGTAAAAATGTGAAACACATAACACACACAATAATATAAATCTAAATTTTTCTTCTTTCTTTACAAGATGAAGATCACTATGGGAAAACCAAATCGTTTTTCCCTCCATGGTGTATCCATGGGCTAAACTCAATCACCCATCACCTTCACATATTTAATGATATTCCAGTATTTCATAATTAAACATAAAAGTAAGGAGAGATCATTGGGAGGGTATAGAATCAACGAGATTTTATTAAATAATTGAGTATACATTTCCCATGGATAATTTGTTATATAGGATACATCCAATTGATCATACATTTCATAAATGTGAAGGTAATTCCCTTGGTTATATATCATGTAACCATTTAACATTAACTATCTCATTCATTTTAATGATAGTTTATGTGTTAGGGAGTTTCATAGCCATGTCTTCTAGATGCATTTTATGAAAGAATTAATAATCATATAATATCATTTTACAAGTCATTGAGTGACTATAATACATAGATTATGTCAATACCATATATCCTCCAAGTATGTTTTTGACTCTATATGTATATACTAAACGGGTAAAGAGCACATCAAAAGTAATTTATTTTAGTGGATGATCACATCCCATTCCCATCACCTGAGTTAATGAGACATTATCTAAATTCATTAATTCATATTATGCATATGGATATATCATATATGATGATTATGGGATAACATAATGCTTGAATTGTTATTTCAGGCCACTTATTATTTTAATTTTAATGTATAATTAATTCCATATCATAAGACCCTAATTGGGTAAGTCATAAGGTATGGATATAATATTGTATGGTATATTCTATGCAATTATACTTGATATTGGGGGTGGATGAATGATCATATTTATCATTTAATTTATTCTTACACCTATGATATCACTGATGGATCTATTTCATAATATGAAACACACAAGTGTATATACATTCATCCAGTAAATTCATGAACTATCCAAAGAATTTACTCACATGTTATAATGAAATAGTAAATGAAAAATTATTTGTGGAGCATCATAAAGGCTATTTAAAGAGTCATAGCCCTTATAATTGTGAATATAAAATTTCTCAATCCTTAGAAAAAATGTATTTATCATTCAAGCTCTCTTCTTCCCCTATCTTCACCCAGTGATCCACTAACATGTTGTGGTGAGAAGGATGGTATTTATTTTGCAATGAGTGATTCAGGTGTAACCCATGGATACATAATATAGAGGGGAGTCCATCTACTTCCCTTTGGTGATTATGACCAAAACATACACTAATGAATAATTTTGTTTCATTGTATCATTATTTTAAGGTACATATATTTATAGTATTATTTATTTTTAGTTTTTTTTGATTTAATTTATTCCAACTTGGTTGTTCTTAGTTTGGGTTTCTATATATTTTCCACTATTTTAATAATTCTAGTTAGATCCTAATGATAAACAATAGTGGTATTAATGGTATAATTTTCTACCATTTATTATGATTATAAAAATAAAACCAAAAGTATATGTTTATGAAATCATATTTCATATATTCTTCCAAACCTAAAATATGATTTATACTTTTTTTCGCCTTAGTCGAGTCATGTCCTATGATATGTGGATATCAAAACTCGCGACTTAGTTAAAAACCAATAGATTTGTATTAATAATATCACATTACTACCTAATATTATATCTTATAATTTCACTCTGCTATGTTGAAAAAATAGAGCATCATATATCCAATATGACATCGACACATATCTTTAAATATTATATCATTATCATACATAATGATATGGCCACCAGTAATGATGTATGACTGATAACACTAAAATATTTAGTTCAATTATCCAATCAATCACTTATAAATATTTCCCATAGATCATAATATATGATTATGAGTCATAGCTTATTAGACAAGCTAGATCATAAAATACGATTAGTATATAAAATTTATTTATCAATGAAATACATTTTGAATTAGATTTTTTTTTCATTTATAAATTTTTTGTAACTAATATAAAATGTATTTCATAGATATTAATTAATTTATAAAAAGTTTATAAATCAAATTATTATCAAGTGTTTATAAATAATTAAAAACTTTTAATCAAAAAATAATTAAATATTCATTAATATTATATGTTAGTATAAAAAACATTGACCAAGATTTTATGAAATTCATTATGAATTAGAAAAAATCATATAGAGTTCATAATAACAATTTATAAAATGTTTATAAGTTACACAAATAAGACTGAACTATTGAATGTTTATATTAAATGATTTTGAATTATTCATAATAAAAAATTTGAACAGTATAAATTAAGGGACCTTACTTGAGATATTATTTAAACCAGATCAATTTTTTTTAAGGAATTATTTGATCAAGGTTTAAATAATTTCTCATATATTATAATTTGATTGTATAAAATGAATACATAATAAAAATTGGATTGAAAAATGTTTATAATTCATTAAAAATATCATTTATTTAAAGTAAAATATATTACTCACACTAAATCATATGGCTCCCTATCCACGTGTTTTTCACTATACATCATATTTCCATAACCTTTTCCCTCTACCACAATACCCCATTACCCATCCTTTCTTCCATTTCCCCACAAACCCAATTTTATATTTCAGATTTTGTCTTCTCCCACACATTTAGTGACTATCTCTAGATCTTTAGATCACACTATCACATCATATGCTTAGCATCCCTCCAATCCCCCAATACCCATTTCCCCACGGACTCCTTACCTCCCTACCCAGACAATATCTTTGTAGCCCTCACTGACTACTCTCCCCCACATACCATCACTATCTTCTAGTCTCCCCATCTCACCACCACATGTCCTATTACCCCCTCTTTTCTCCCCTTATAACCATTTACCCACTCACTAATCCTCCCCCTACCCAAAAATAGTATCTAAGTAATCCTCATATATCGTAACCTCTCTTATCCCATGAATCTAATGACCCACGATTTCCATTGGGAAAATAATTTTTTGGGATTCACATCAATCTCATTCTAGAAAGATCTTGCATATTCATGGATGAAAAGTTCCTCTATTAAACAATCTCTACTACTCACTATCTATAATTTTTTGACACATACCACAGGTAGGTCTTCATTGATGAAAAATTGACTTCACAAGCCTACCTTACCCTTTTTTGTAATGATATTTTCTTAAAATATTTATTCCAAGATTGTATATCCAATAAACTATAACTTGAATTTATAAATTTTTTTAACTATTTATTGGGGTTTTGGGTTAAATATTATTCTTTTCATATAATAAATTCAATATTTCTTCACACTAACTATGTGTTGTGGTGTTATTTCATCCTAGCCTTGTATTATTTCTTAAAACCAAGTAAATAATATAAAAACTAATTTTTAATTAATTTCAATGATTAATTTTGACCCCTTTCACCAAATCCTTATAATTTTGGAACATATATATATTAAAAAAACTTTGAAAAACAAGTAGTTAATATTATATACCCTATCAAAATAAAAGAAATGATTTCTATAACATCATGCATAATGTCAAATATTCATTTGGTGTATTTCAACCCTTTAGGTATTTAGTTAAGTTAAGTATCAAATAAATATATTTTACATAATGAAAAAACCACCCTTATTTTATTTTCATTATTTTAGTTAGAGTTATGAGCTTTCCATGAAGGCTCTTCTTATCTTTCTTGAAATTTTATTTACCCATATATTTTTTCACTATCATCATGGAACTAGGTCCTATACATCACATGTTTTGATATATAACCTTCAATATATTTAGGATATCAAATAAAATTTTGTTAAAATCATTCATACTGTAGATTACATGAACAGTTAGAACCTTTCTGGATGTGAGTATAGAATGAAGTCCATTGTCAGATCAAGCCAAATAGGCAGACCTAGTCTCTCCAAGTCATTGATGTACCCAATAATATTGAGTACATTAAAAGATAATAATGTTTTATCTTCATCTTACGCTGAAAGAGATCCATTTAAACCATATAATTCTTATATATTTATGGTTATTAACATTTACATTTCATTTAATATATCATCCCATATGCATCCATGTTTTTATATTGCTTTTGGATCTTGTGTTCCATAGTCACATCAAAGAGATTATAGATTTATAGTGAATCATTTATATTCTTGTTATAGGTACCTATATCAAATTGTTAGAAGGAATAAGTTCTCTATTGCTCAGTAAAGGGGTTTTACAACACATAGAATATACCTTCTATCTAAAAAACTATTCCTAAGTCCTGTGACTAGTCAAGAAAATTACTAAAATTTACATTATTCTTATCTAAGATAGATATCAAGGTTATTATCAAATATTATGATGATGTGTTTTCTATAAAAAATCATTTATTAAATAAATATCATTATTTACATTCATTTAATAAATACTTTTATCAAATGGGATACCATTGAATTGATTACCATAAATAAAATCATCATATCCATTAGTAGGAGATGATCTACAATTCACTAATTAGTGAGTCAAATTTGATGTTTCTCTCACCATTTATTTATTTTGGTAGGGAATCATCCTTATCATATCTTATATTATTCTAGGATAGTTGAGATAATAAATCTTCACCCAATACATCATATTGATAAACTATAATTTGTTCCTCTACATACAAAATTCTATCAGGGTATCTTAACTATGTGTATCCCATAAAAAATTCATGGAATTGGTAGTTAATCCCATTAGGGAGATCCATTAATTTCTTTCCTTACACAAGACAATATTGGGGCACCAAAATTTAGCATTGACAAGCTGGTTGGATGATCAGGGTCTTCACAAGTTCCACTTTGGATGAAATTTTTCACTTAATATTTTATAGTATATTTAATTTCACCATCATATCTCATATTATTCCCTTTTATATATTCATGATTCTAGTGATACAGTTATGAATCTTCTTACTTCCACTAAATTAATTTGTTCAAACCATATTGAGGTGTAACTTCTTAAAAAATCATAACTTATATTTCCACCCTAAACTAAAAGCCAAAAAATATTTATACCCATGAAAATGTATCCTTGGAATATGGTATATAAAAATATTCCATGTAATGGTTTTCAATTTTATAAATTTACAATTCCTTGAAGAGTAATCCTGATGTTATAGATAAACAACCGTCACTTTTCTAGAAAGGATATAAGCTTAAATGTTAGTGTGCAGTTTTAACCAAATTCCCTCTACCCATGAATACTTCACTAAAGAGATATATAACTTCCATTATAACTTTGACACATAATATGTATAAACTTTAAAAAAATTCTCAATTCAAGATCATAACCTAGTATAAGAAAAATCGAAGGTTGAAAAAAAAACTAAATTCATTATAATACCTAGGACGTGACTTCTTATATTCATATATGACAATTAATATAATAAATTTAACACTTAAAACTCAATAATACATAAAATATTCATAATATAAACAATTAAAATCAATTAATAATGAACAATGTGATAAATTAGATAAACAAACAATTCATGTATTTAAATTGGAGACAAACTATTTATTAACTATTCATAAATAAATCTTATTATAAACACTTTGATTTTGTTATTCAATATAGAAATTCTATAAAAAATGAGAATGAACAAATTATATAATTTAATTATACGATTGATTAATAAATAAAATAATTTCATATTTTAATTTCTATTATATAAAGAATTTACATAATATAAATATCAAATATTTAATATCATTTAATCATTTGATAAAATATGTTAGCAAAACTTCTTTTGATACGGTTTAAATTTTTTTATAAATAATTCCCTTCTAATTTTAACTATTCAAATTAATTATTATAAAAAATACAAAATTTTTAAGATATATTCTTCTATATTTATCATTATGTTTTATTTTATAAACAATTTATAAATAAAACTTATAATATCCATATAAACATTTTATATCTAAATTATAACTCATTACCTATAATATTAAATTTCATTTTAATATTAAATATTAATATAATGGAATATTTTTTATTAAATTTTCCATAAATAAATAAATAATTATTTATAAATTTTTTATTATTAATTAATTTATAAACACCTTTATAAATTAAATAATTTCACAAAACACATTTTTCATATAATTTATAAATAATTTATAAACAATTTAAATTAATTCATAATTCGAATAGTGAATTTTATTTATATGTATATCATATTCAATGATATGTATATATCATTTGATAAGATATATAATTCCATGAAATGATAAACCATTAATCCTAATTAATCTTATTTTATGATTGATGACACCATGACTAGCTATCATTACCTATTATATGCCTTTGTATAGGATTAAATCGACACATGCTCGACAATAACAACTTACAATTGGTTCTTGTATAAGGTTAAATCTTTCAGTTCCCAGGTAATCATATTCTATGATTACCTTTGATTTCTTATTAACAATAAGATGATTTATTTTGGTACTTTTATTTGGAGCTTTTTTCTAATTTGTCTCCAAATATATCTCATGCTATGACACAAAAAACATTGAAGAATTACACCATGCTGCATCAGATAATATCTCATATCAAAATCCATGACCCACTCAAAACCTACGATATCTTATATCTTATGACCTTGAGATTCATGGTGTGTTCTATTCCATATGAATTAAAGATGTATGATTTTACTTAAAAAAGAATTTGATCTACATAAGATCTCTATTTATTGGTATATTTGATGGCTATAGTGATATTTTCTTTCTACCATGTCTATGTTCACTTAACCTCTAATAAAAATCCTCCATTTCCAATACCACGCGTGGAATAATTATTATTAAAATAGGATATATATTTATTCTTGTATCTCTTATCATTGGATAATACATATATTTCCCTTTAATCTTATACTTTATTCAAACTATCCTAGTGTATGGGCCTGGAAATTCTTGTTAGGATTTCATGTACTACCCTTGCACTTGGATGTAACGTAGTGATGCTCAAATCTCATATCATAGTTCTATTATCATTCCATATTTTATCCTTCCCTTCCACATCACACCCTAATAATTCTATGCTTGTTAAGTAATATTTGGAACCTTTTGGTGTTGGGAATCTATAAATTATTTTATGTTATATAATATTGTATATATTTTAGAACATATACCTCTCTATAAACATTCATATTACCACATGATACACACAGAATCTAGGATCTCCTGTATTAGGCCAATTTATATAACAACACCCTATTTCATTTCTCTACCAACCATGTTTCATTAGTATTTGACTATATCAATTCATTTCTGATTTTCAATACCAATTTTACCCTAGGATATATAATATCCTTTCTAAAATTACATACTGATTTATTCCTATTAATAACGGACAGATGGTGATAACTGGTTCTACAACTCTAGGACCTTTCATAGCATTATATTTACTTCAACACCTCTATTAGAATTTGGAATCAATTTCATCATAATAACATAAAATTAAAACACTATAAAGATCTTTTAACACTTACCTTCCAAATAAAATAGTTCATGTCTCATATATTTGAATTACCAAAAAAACATAATGGTTATTGGTAACATGTAAAATTATTATAAAGGGACACACTTTTCCATTGTAATGATACATACACCACATATATAACCCAACTATATGCAAAAAGACATATGTTCATCCCAAGGAAAATATTCTCTAACCCCATAATACTTTCAAAATATTAGAGTGGAACCAATAATTCAATCATAAATAGTGATCATCTTTAGTATATCTATTCAATGGTTTGAAAACCAACCCATAATTTTAATGTGTTTATTAGTTTTCTTAGACTGTTAGTTATCATTCTATCATACACTATACAAATATCTCATTTTATGATTTGCATCATATTTTAATCTTATTTTCGAATAATTAAAAATTCTTTTATCTCTTATACCATAATTTGGTTTGTGCATCATCCAAACAAACCAATATTTGATTCATATTTAAAATTTCACCCCCTTTGGTCATTTATACCCATGTATTTACTAATTCATAATTGAGTGATTATATTAATCATTCGAAACACTCTTCACAACATTTTTCTCTAGAAACAATGCATGTAAAATGAATTACAACAGGGTACAAGATGCATGAACTTAGAATACAGGTTATGTTCCAATTTTATTTGAAACTATTATCAATTTAATCTTTAAGGAATTATTGATTAACATTGGGTTAATTTTATCTTGGTAGATTAAGAGACTTACTTTTAGTCTAATATATATGACTATAAACTAAGAGACATTGATTGGTCTATGAACTATGTCCCTAAACTAAATTTATATTTCATTATCACTAAAACCTGGGATTCTTTCAGTAATATTTGATCCCAAATATTCATGTTGGGTTAGATAAAATTACATGGTCAAGAAAACCTATTTTGTTTTGAGCTATACCACTATAAACTATGATCCACCCCTTAGTCAAAGCTTTGATACCTTAACCATCTAACATATGATGTCATCCAATTTTAATAAAAATAAATTAATAATAAATGAAACATAAATATTTTCTTTTAAAAAAATGCATTAATATCAGGATGAGAAAAATTCATGCCCTCGTTCTCCAATACATCACCCTTTCATAGATTAGAAAAAATATAGAGTAAAGAATAGAAGGAGTCACAAAAAAATTCTAGGTTGCAAGCCCATAAATGGTATCCTATTTAAAAGTCAAGTTTTCAATCACTTATCTGAATCCCATAATGTGTTTGGAAAAAATTAGAGTGAAAAAGAAATAAAAAAGATATAATACTTTTGAAGACCAAAATTTTTCCCTATAAAAATTAAAATCCATACACACTTGGTGAAAGGTTTATAAGGAATGATTAACAACTAATCATAGTATCATAAAAAAATGAGAAACCTAAAACCATTAACCCCATGAATTTGAAACTGAAATTGAATAAAATTAAAAATGAGGAACACATAACACACACCATAATATAAATATAACTTTTCCTTATTTCTTTACTAGATGAATATCACTATGGGAAAACCAAATCGTTTTTCCCTCCATGGTGTATCCATGTGCTAAACTCAATCACCTGTCACTTTCCCATATTTATTGATATTCTAGTATTTCATAATTAAACATGAAAGGAAGAAGATATCTTTGGGAGGGTATAGAATCAACAAGATGTTATTCAAGAATTGATTATACATTTCTCATGGATAATTTATTTATATAGGATACATCCAATTACTAATACATTTCATAAATGTGTAGGTAATTGCCTTGGTTAAATATCATGTAACCCTTGAACATTAACTATCTCAATCATTTTAATGATATTTTATGTGTTAGGGAGATTCATACCCATGTCTACTAGATGCATTATATGAAAGAATTAATAATCATATAATATCATTTTACAAGTCATTGAGTGACTGTAAGACATTGATTATGTCAATTCTATATAGCCTCCTAGTATGTTTTTGACTCTATATGTATACACTAAACGGGTAAAAGAGCACATCAAAAGTCATTTATTTTAGTGTATGATCACATCCCATTCCCATCACTTGAGTTAGTGAGACATTATCTAAATTCATTAATTCATATTATGCATATGGATATATCATATTTTTTGAGTATGGTATAACATAATGCATGAAATGTTATTTCATGCCACTTATTATTTTAATTTTAATGTATAATTGATTCCATATCATAAGACCCTACTTGGGTAAGTCATAAGGCATATATATTATATTTTTTGGTATATTATATGCAATTATAATTGATATTTGGGGTGGATGAATGATCATATTTATCATTTAATTGATTATTACACCTAAGATATCACTAATGGATCTATTTCATAATATGTAACACACAAGAGTATATACATTCATGCAGTAAGTTAATGAACTATCCAAAGAATTTACTCACACGTTATAATGAAAGAGTAAATGAATTTTTTTAGGAGCATCATGATGGCTATTTAAAGAGTCATAACACTTATAATTTTGAAAATAAAATTTCTCAATCCTTAGACAAAAATGTATTTATCATTCAAGATATCTTATTCTCCCATCTTCACCCAGCGAGCCACTAACATGTTATTGTGAGAAGGATGGTATTTATTATGCAATGAGTGATTCAGGCATAACCCGTGGATACATAATAGAGAGGGGAGTCCATATACTTCACTTTGGTGATTATGAACAAACTATACACAGATGAATAATGTTGTTTCATCGTATCATCATTGTAAGGTGCATATATTTATAATATTATTTATTTTTAGTTTTGTCTGATTTTATTTATTCCAATATGGTTGTTCTTTGTTTGGGTTTCTATATATTTTTCAACTATTTTAATAAGTGTTGTTAGATCCTAATGATAACCAATAGTGGTATTAATGGTATAATTTTCTACCATTTATTATGATTATAAAAATCATACCAAATGTATTGATTTATGAAATCCTATTTCATATAATCTTCCAAACGTAAAATATGATTCATACTTTTGTTCGCCTTAGTCGAGTCATGGCCTATGATATGTGGATATCAAAATTGTGACCTAGTTAAAAACCAATAGATTTGTATTAATAATATCACATGACCACCTAATATTATATCTTATAATTTCACTGTTCTATGTTGAAAAAATAGAGCATCGTATATCCAATATGACATCGACACATATCTTTAAATATTATATCATTATCATACATAATGAAATGGCCACCAGTAAATAAGTATGACTGATTGCACCAAAATATTTTGTGCCATTATCCAATCAATCACTTATAAATAATTCCCGTAGATCATAATATATGATTATGAATCATAGCTTATGAGACAAGCTAGATCATAAAATACGATTGGTATAGAAAATTTATTTATCAATAAAATAAAATTAGATTTAGATTTTTTTTCCATTTATAAATTGTTTATAAGTAATAGAAAAAGTATTTCATGGATATTTATTAATTTATAAAAAGTTTATAAATTAAATAATTATCAAGTGTTTATAATTAATTAATAATTTTTAATCAAAAAATTATTAAATATTCATTAATAATATTTGTTAGTATAAAAAATATTTACCAAGATTTTATAAAATTCATTATGAATTAGAAAAAAATCATATAGAGTTTGTAATAACAATTTATAAAATGTTTATAAGTTACAAAAATAAGGCTGAACTATTGAATGATTATATTAAATGATTTTGAGTTATTAATTATACAAAATATGAACAATATAAATTAAGTGACCTTACATGAGATATTATTTAAACCAAATAAATTTTTTTAAGGAATTATTTGATCAAGGTTTAAATAATTTTTCATATATTATATTTAGATTGTATGAAATTAATACATAATAAAAATTAGATTGAAAAATGTTTATAATTGATTAAAAATATCATTTATTTAAAGTAAAATCTATTACTCACACTAAATAATATGGGTCCCTATCCACGTGTTTGTCACTATACATCCTATTTACTTAACATTTTCCCTCTACCACAATACCCCATTCCCCTTCCTTTCTTCCATTTCCCCACAAACCCTATTTTCTATTTTAGATTCAGTCTTCTCCCACACATTCAGTGACTATCTCTAGATCTTTAGATCACAATATCACATCCTATGCTCAGTATCCCTCCAATCCCCCAATACCCATTTCCCCACTAACTCCTTACCTACCTACCCAGACAATATCTTTGTAGCCCTCACCGACTATTCTCCCCAACATACCCTCACTATCTTCTAGTCTCCCCATCTCACCACCACATGTCCTATTACCCCTTATTTTCTCCCCTTATCCCCATTTACCCACTCACTACTCCTCTCCCTAACCACAAATAGTATCTACGTAATCCTCATATATCATAACCTCTCTTATCCCATGAATCTAATGACCCACGGTTTCCATTGGGAAAATAATTTTTTGGGATTCACATCAATCTCATTCTAGAAAGATCTTGCATATTCATGGATGAAAAGTTCCTCTATGAAACAATTTCTAATACTCACTATCTATAATTTTTTGAAACATACCATAGGTAGGGCTTCATTGATGAAAAATTGACTTCCGAATCCTACCTTCCCCTTTGTTGTGATGATATTTGCTTAAAATTTCTAGACCAAGATTGTTTATCCAAAAATGATAAGTTGAATTTATAAATTTTTTTAACTATTTATTGGGGTTTCGGGTTAAATATTATTCTTTTCATGTAATAGGTTCAATATTTCATCACACTGACTATGTGATGTGGTGTTATTTCATATTTAGTGCTTCTTTAAGTTTCTACTTCATTTAGTCCTACTAGAAACTAATATCTCTCCATCCGTCCTAATCCTTCACTGCTTCATTTGGTTTCTTTTATAGGTAGTGACATTTCTTTCTTTTAGGTTCTTCATTTTCCATGTGATTATACTTTTCTATGATGGTATGTTACTGGTATAAGAATCTCTAGTCATTCACATTTATTTTATTGATTTTTATTTTTTCTATTTTAATTAGTTATTTTTTTTGTTTATCATGAAATGATAATTGTTTATATTCAAATTTATTAATAAAATTTTGAATGATTCTATATGTATACTTGAATTTAATCACATCACATGAATTAAGTGGATTTTGATTTATAAGTTTTCTATTACAGGAAGTGATGTAAATTTATTTCATGAACTTATTATGGTTTCTTGATTGATACAGACCCACTGGTATCAATTCCCTAGTGACCAAACATAATCCATCATTGACTCAATATGTTTCTATAATAGGCGATGATGTAAAATTTATTTTAGGAGTTTATTTCTCCATGTGAATCTCCTTGGATGTGAAGGTATATTACTGCTATAAGAATTTGTATTTATTTATAGTTACTTTACTGATTTTAAAATATTTTATTTTTATTGCTTATTTTTTATTTATTGTAACATGATAATTGTTTAATTTATAATTTTTTATCCAATAATTTAATTTTTTTCTCAGTATTATTCATGCATTATAATATATATTGAAAAAGGCATGATATTTAGGTACTACTTAGATTTAGGCTTGTGGTCTATAATATTTTTTAAACTCTATTTGTAGTACGAGGATAAAATCATTTTTTCTGGCACTATTCATAACTATATTTTAGTTATTTATTGGACTACTACTTAATTACTAGAGTTGTTTTAAGAATTTCATTTTCTTAATTTTACTTGGTTGATTTTATAATTTCTATTGTAATTGGTTATTTATTGTTTACTATGACATGATAACTATTTACATTCTATTTTTACTCAATGTTTTCAATTAGTCACTCAGTATTATTCTAGAATCCATATATCTACTCTATGTTGAATTATATTTATATATAATTTTTGGATTCATATATTTACTAAATCTTATTACACACTCCTCTCATGTTTCATAGTTTCCACTATTATTCTCTTTTAATGATTGGATTGTGGAAAAATTATTTAATTAAAATTTAAATGATATAGTGAAAATATGAGATGTTTTTTTGAAAAGTGTTGATGAAAAAAAACATTAAATTTTAAAAAATAATTAGTACTTGTCCAAAATAAAAATGGATCCCTAAGTAAAATGATTTATTTTTTACTCCAGGATAGTGGAAACCATGAAACATGAGGATATATTTCTCATTTCACATTTATTATCTAACAAATTTAAAATGATTAATTTTTACTCTAGGATCCAATTTTATTTTGGACAAGTACTGATTTTTTTTAAATTTAATGTTTTTTTGCATAAACAATTTTCCAAACAAAATCTCATATTTTCACTATAGTTATGAAATTTAAATGGAATAATTTTTCCAAAATCCAATCATTAGAAGTGAATAATAGTGGAAACCATGATACATTAGGATATATCAATGAATGTGGAAATGGGGATGTAGAGACTTTAGTCCAAAATATTTATCAAAGGAAAAAAGCAAATATGTATGATTCTTCATAATTGGTAGAGAGGTTTCATTGAGTATGGATATAAGTTTATATATATATATATATATATATATATTAAATCAGTTCCAATAAAATATTTATCACCATTCATGTTTATCTTTTAAATCATCTCACCAATAATTATTTCCACTTTAATCATTTTGAACATGGATTTGTTGAAACTAAAATATTTAATTTAGATTTTCTATCAAGATATATGGAAGCATAATATTTGGTTTCTTACTATGCTTTTAAAGGGTCTACTTTTAGTATTATAGTACTAGTAGTAGTTGGGAATGTGTAATTTGATGGTAATTTAAAAATAATAACATCTTAAGGTCTAATGTTTGTACTTATATGTTCATATTATGATCTCATAGAACAATGTGATACTTTTTTAATCTTTTAAGGAATTTTTATATTAATTGAAAAATCCTTTATTGATTGAAATGTTAAGTTGTCTTCTCAAATAATAAATCAACTTACCATATTAATTATATTTTTCATTTTAATAAGTTTCTATGAAATTTTATGTTTTTATTGGATTGAATTATATTTGTGATATCAACATCCATAATAAAATTAAAATTGAGTGATAATGACTCATTGATGTAAATTTTTCTTCTACATAAGCATTTTTATATTATTTTATATGTTATTTTCTTTACAAGGTATTTCCGGTTTCAGTTTATAGTATCAATAGAAATTTGAAGTAGTCCTCTTTGATGAAACTAGATTTTTTGGATAAGGACTACCAAGACTCCATCTCTTACTCATGATATCTATTTAAAACCATGTATTTAAAGAGCTAACACCAATACCAAAGTATTTAATTCATCTCACCTCTCATGAAGGGAAGTTTAATTTTTTTATCTTTTCTTGTGTAGTTTTCATTGATATTAAAATTTCATTTTGAGTAAGAATTGGTTATTTATATTGACCTTTTGGATTTATTTAGAATATATTTTTGGTGTTGTAGAGAATGTTTCTCTAAATACGCATGCCTTAAAATTTCATATACTATAACATCTCATATAAGTGAATGTAAAAACAAAAATCTTTTTCTAGGAGGTGTTTTGTGTATTCTTATTATTACATGACTTGGGAGCTTTCAATCTAGGTGTAATATTTTTCACATTAAAATAAAATTTTACTTGAGTTCTTTATGGTTATTTCTAAGAAGATATTTTTTTATATGCCTCTTATATCCATGGTCATTAGTCAATATTGGAATGTTTCGTTGAAGGAATTAATATGAATACCCTTACATACATGATATTATATGGTTTCATGATTCTTATAAATTTAAAAATGTAATGATATATTTCTCAACTCACAGTGAATTTTCACTCAATAATTTCTACCCTCTTGAGACATTCGATTTAAAAGTGTCCATCCATTTTAATTTTTTCATAAATTAATTTTACATGAATCTTTTTCATATTCTATATTCAATTATTTTATTATAGACCCTCTTAATAAGATTTTAATCTCTTTTGAAGGTGGATATGTTTCATAAATAATGATTTCCTATAGTACTGGAAGAATCAGTTACCATTGAACCTATTATAGAGGTCCCAATTTAGTGAAACTAAATTTTCATGTGATAATTTATAAACTTTATACAGATCTAAATCATAGAGGTGTTGTGAAACTAAAATATGTAGAATCATCTCCTGTACAATCTTTGATATAAGTTTACAAAATCCATCTTCAATTTTAAGATATTATTCATTTTCCCTTGAATGCGATTCATCATAAAAAATAATAATTTATATGTATAAAATAAATTAATATTATTTGAAAAACATAGGTGTGTATGCACCTATTGTTATTCTTGGTTCATTACAGTTTATGTCAATGATTCACACCAAAATTTGACATCTATAGATTACGAGAGCCTTTGTGGAAAAATATTAAGTGGTAGATGTGAGACAATGAAACTAAAAACTATCCAGTGTAATGAATAAATTGTGATATCTATTTCTAAATCAAGAATTTTCACAATTTTAAGTATCTTTAAATAAATATTCATTAATTTATAATTTTTTTAATTCTATTTCTAAAATCTAATAGAACTATTTTTGAAAACAAACCATTTTTAGCATATGATAGTAGTGGAGTTTGATTAGTGGAATTTCCTTTCAATAATATTTGGATAATTAATGATATTTAAATTCATGTAATACTAGGGGAACCAAAACATAGATTTTTATTATTATATGGTGAGTTTTGAAATAGTAAAATAAGTGCAAAAAATAATTTTTTTGAAACTTTTTTATAAAGTGATGTAGTGAAATATGAAATTTATTATTTTGGGTATAGAGGTAATTTGTTGAGTTGGTTGTAAATATTCAATAAATGTTGAGGGGATATTGGAAGTTTAGTACATAAACAATGTTTCAATTTGAAATCTCTATATATTGTGTTTTATTTTATTTTTTTATTCTGAAATATCCATACAATATTTTTTGTATAAAAAATCTATTATAACTCGCACGAAATCAATTTATTCCATTTTATAAAGGCAGGTTTGACGGTTCCCGGTACCCAATACAAGACTTCACCACATCCACACACCTCATCTAAACATCCAGCTCTAGTTTGAAATTCAAATTTCAAAACCAAAATCAACGCGCCAGGCCCTCGAGCCGCACACCTTCCACATATCACACACCAATCAGTGTTCTGCTGCACACCACGATCAAGCCACGCCCCGGTCGGAGCATGCGCCACCATCCACAGCGGTGAACCCTCACTAATGCACTTTCCCAAGAGCCGTGAATCCCACCAACATCGTAAGACCATCCCGCATAGCAGAAAAATCAAACCAACTAGGTAAAAAATCAATTATAACTCATAAGTGTATGTGTTATTTAATTACATGATAATATTTTTGAAATATCATTAAAATTGAGAAAAAATTAAAACAATTTGAGTCTTATGAATTTTTTTTAATAATCTATCAACATATGTCATAATCTGTTTTAAATAATCTCAAGTTATTATAATCTAAAATATAAGTACCTTAATATTTTTATTATAATCAGTAATTCTTAACAAATTGGAAATTAATGTGATAATATATATATATATATTTATTATAATAGATATCAATGACATTTCAAATTTAAATTATAGTCTATTTATCTTTTGTAAACACAATCAGTGTATCACTAAAATGTAAGGTAATAAACTATTTATAATAAAAAATATCCTTGTAATAATTTTCACTACGTATAATATAATCCTAAACCTGGAATGTAACGCCCCAACCCCTGTTACCCAGAGTCGGGTTCATTATTACATAACATTGGCATGATCACAAGAAAGATCAAATCTCGAAAGGCCGATTAGTTTAGTAGCCTTGGAAACACTAGATATATTCATAAGTCTTACATTACATCATAAAAATGAAAACTAAAACAAAATATTTTCCTCATAGTCCACACTCATATCTCCACATACTATCCCGACAGGTCATTCATAAATTACTTCTTCACATCCTGGGAAGAATAAAACATTGAAAGGGGTGAGCTCAAATGCCCAGTATAGATAACAATATAGTGGAAATTTTCATAATTAAGAATAAACATTTAAGACAATGTATAACTAAAACAAAAGCCTTTTAAACTTGAACTTCAACATAGTATGAAAAAAATAAAATTAAATAATGCCATTTACTTATTCACATGGATATTCTACTAATCGAATAATCACTTGCAATATCAATAACCACTTTCATAATGATGGAATGCATAATGCCAGACTATCATAACCACATAGCCAAGGCCTCGTGCGAAGACTACAAATAAGATTTTTTCATGGACTTGTGACAAGACACTATTTTGTCTCATGAGACCTACCAATGCATCAAGGAGCTATAACGGGCTCCACCCGTCACATATTAAGTCCAATGCATTCCCATATGAAAAGGTTTAAACATAACATAAAAATTCGTATTAAAACTAGCATACGAAATGTAAATACTTCATCCATAAACCATGAATGGTATAAAAATAACACATCCACAGTTAAACATATCACAAAACCTTCAATACAATATAGAAGTTTGGTATCATAATAAATCAACTTCAAAGAAGTGTAAATTCCATCAAAGGATGTTGACATAGATAACATCAAAACTCTTTTTAGAGAAATATCTCTTTATATTTTGAAATCATTTAAGAGTCATATATTTATAAAATAAAACATTTTATTTGAAAATATTCTTATAATCTTGTAAGGGAAGCTTAGACGGAAAGTGTCCGCACCCGCCGTATAAGTCAAAAAAAAACATTCTTACCTTAATTTTGCCGAAAAGGTTAAAAAGCCCCTTGTTTGGAAAATGACAGAAAGATTCCTTTATAAACATCTTATAAAAATTCAAACAATGGTATAAATGACTTTAACCCATATTATAGTAACTAGTAAATTTTTTTTGAAATACATTTTTAAGAAACATGGGTGTGGATGATAAAGAAGTCCCAGTAGATTATTTCGTATAAACAACCTCGGATAATGAAGGGATTGAGAAATAAACCCTTAACTTGTACTTTTACTTGGTTGGGGGTAGGTTAACATCCTATATAACGGTGAAATAAATTTTATTAAATTATAAAAGAATCATATACATCAATATGATATCATATACGATCTTTTAACATTGATTTGTTAATAATATCTTAGTATTATCATTGTTTCGGGTGTTAACTTACTCATTTTCTTTTATATGTTTTGTTACGTAAGACGTGTTTGTCATGGATAGGTTGTATATTATTCATATCCAGAATGATATCAGGTCCTTAGATACTATTATTAATCATCAAATGAGGTTTGGACTTGAATGGATACGATGGAGAATGAATCTCATCGCGTTCGTGGAGACAGTTGTCCGTACGTACGCATGAGCGAAAATATCATTTTTTTTGATATTAAAATAATATATAATTGGATGGTATATCATATATAAAGAATAATTATCATGTTATATTTATTATTTACATGAATTACACATCATTATTATACCCATCCAAAAAATAATTTATTGAATAACAATTACACCACGACGTGGAGACGGTAAGCCGTACGTACACACGTATGGTGACATGCTATTCAAAGGATGGATAGAATACTGAAATATGGTTGTAAAATGTTTATAATAACATAAAAGTATATATAATATACTTGTGTTAATATTTTATAATGGTAATAACAAATAAAGAAGAAGTGGAAGAAGAAAGGAACTTGAAAAAGGGTGGTGAAATCATTACCTCTTCTTCGGGTTCTTCCTTTTTATTTGATCAAAAGGGATCCTTAAGCTGGCTTTCAGACTAATGTAAGGCCTCTAGGATGAAGTGAGGGAAGTTGATAGAGTATTTGGGCAGAGTTTGGCCGAACCAAAAGGCTTTGTAGGTGTGAGTTAATGAGAAGGGAGAGTGCCCTTTTATAAGAGGGGTGAGGGGAACCTTTGGAAAAGCTAGAAATATTATTTTATAATAAATTCATATTCGGTTTCTAATGGATCCAAAGTGGATTATTTAAGGGTTAAGGTGGTTATGGGTAGAAAACCACTCAACCAATAGAATTTCGATAGGTTCGGGTTACTATATTAACCTTATCTTTTTGTATTAACTCTTAGTTAATTAGTTTCACTTTTACAATGTGTCTTTGTATTTTTATATTATATGGTTAATAAACTTACTATATACATGCACGCGACCCCCCAAGTGGTCCATTAATGAAAAAAATATCATGATATATGTATCTTGGCCGAACCATAGATTTTTAGGAATTTAATATCAATTAATAATATAATATTTGTTTTAAAAACTCTTTTTTGTCAATTTTGACACTATTCAATAGTTGATTTTTTTGAAAAAATCATAACAGAATTATTACTTCGAGAAAAGTAAATTAAATCAATACTAATATGTCATATTATCCTAGAAAATTAGTTTAATTCATTAAAAGTATCAAATTATATTTATTTGGGTATTTATAATATCAATTACTTTAATTTTTCACTATTATGGTAATTACTACATCATCATTGTGTCATAAATAAATTAAATTATTTAATGTCTAAAAATTATAAATAAAATATAATTATGTAGGAAATTGTTTTAACTTTATAATGAATATTTATAGTTGAAAATAAAACATATATAACCCTTTGTAAATTTTTTTTTTCTAAAAGATATATGCTTTTGTCATTTTTGTATTTATTTTAACTTAATTAAAATAAAGTGTCCCTATCACCTACAAGTGACTCTATGGGGTCCCCAAATCGACCCAAAGATGCCCAAGGTCTGAAATGTATCTACCAATAAGGTTTGGACACGTTTTAGGGTAATTTAGTATTATTATAATATTATTTTTTAACCCTTATTTACCGGATTTACCCTTAACCATGGTAAATAAAATATTTACTGAAGTAATTATTCAAAATGTCTAAAAATAAAAGTTACCTATTTACAAAATATGAACATACTTATTACAAATATGGAATCCATTTTTCCTAATTCAAAACATAGAAGTGGTAGAAATTAATTTAAAATTAATTCCTGTTGTTAAAACAAAAAGCGTGTTTTTAAGTAACAATATATATCAAAAGATTGACATTTGTTTATGTCCAATTTCAAAGTGAAATTAATTATAATAAACACCATTGGATAAAATGGTAAAAATATATACTAATTATACTTTAAAACCACTCAATATTATAATTTATCACTATAAATTATTTTTATTAAAAAAGTTGTTTTTAAGTATTTTTCACTATTTATAAAAATATTAAAGTTATCCGAAAAGTACCAAAATTTCACCTTATGCTAAATTTGATACTCCGAATCCAAAAATGAAGTCCATTTTTAAATATAAAATATATATAATTTCAAAAAATAAGCATTACTATTCATAACAGCTAGTTTGATTAGTTGTGGTGTGTTAGAACTCGATGTTGCGTACAACACATGCTATCACATTATTCAAAGAGAAGCGTACCGTAGAAGCTTGGGGTGTTACATTATCCCCTCCAAATAATTTCATCCTAGAAATTTCTAGAATACTACCACATGAAAAGACTCGGGTGGTTCTTCATCATAAGTTCCTCGGGTTCCCACGTTGCCACTTCCATCTTATGGTTTCTCCATAGAATGTTTACCAGACGAGTCGTCTGATTTCTCAGTACTTGTTCTCTGGTATCAAGAATACTGACAGGCTCTTCGCAATAAGACAAATCAGGTTCCAGTTCTAATTCCTCATAGGTGAGTACATGCGTTGGTTCATGCATGTATTTCCTCAAAAGAGATATGTGGAACACATCGTGAACTTTGGAGAGACTTGGCAGCATTGCCAGTCGGTAAGCTAAAGCCCCAATTCGTTCTAGAATTTCGAAAGGTCCGATGTACCTGGGACTCAATTTAACTTTCTTACAAGAACGTATGACTCCCTTCCATGGAGATACCTTCAGGAAAACATGATCACCGACTTGAAATTCAAAATCCTTCCTTTGATTATCGGCATAGATCTTCTTCCTACTTTGAGCTGCTTTGATGTGATTTTGGATTACCTTCACCTTTTCCATCATTTCCTCCACCAGTTCTGGACCAACAAGTTTTCTTTCACCAACGTCATCCCAACAGGTTGGTGTGTAACATCTCTTTCTATATAACGCTTCATATGGTGCCATCTGAATACTCGAATGGAAGCTATTGTTATAGGAAAATTCTACCAAAGGTAAATATTGATCCCACATACCCTGAAAGTCAAGTGAGCAAGATCTCAACATGTCTTATAAGGTTCGAATAGTCCGTTATGATTGTCCATCTGTTTGAGGGTGGTAGGTAGTGCTCAAATGTAGTTCAGTGTCCAAGGCTTTCTGAAGACTTTTCCAGAATCTTGAAGTAAAACGGGGATCACGATCAGAATCAATCGATAGGGGTACTCCATGAAGTCTCACAACTTCATTAATATATAGTCTTTATAGACGTTCCAGTGGTAGATCTTCTCTTATAGAAAGAAAATTTGCTGACTTGGTAAGACGATCAACAATAACCCATATTGCATCGTTCCTTCTAGGAGTCTTTGGTAGTACCATGACAAAGTCCATCGTAATATTGTCCCATTTCCACTCAGGTATGGGAAGAGGTTGCAATACTCCACCAGGCTGTTGCCTTCCAGCTTTCACTTGTTGAAAAACCATACATCTTGACACAAAATCAGCAATCTCCCTCTTCATGTTGTCCCACCAAAAATGTTCCTTCAAATCTCTATAAATTTTTTTGCTCCCAGGGTGTATAGAGAAATCGTAACTATGAGCATCATCCACCAATTCCCTTTTTAGATCAGCTATATCGGGAACACAAAGTCTCTTCCCGAATTTAAAAATTCCATCTTCATACACAAAGTCTCTCAATCTCCCATCATTCATAGCTTTAATCTTCTTTTGAAATTATTAATCATCAGTCTGAGCACTCTTAATACTTTCTAGTAAAGATGGTTTGGAAACCATTTGAAAAAGCATTGATGTTTCACCTTCCCTGGTTATTCCCATGTCCATCTTCACTAGATCCATGAAAATTGGATCCCTTTCAATTCTCATATTGTTCAAAACTCCATGATCTTTTCTGCTCAAAGCATCTACCACCTTGTTTGCTTTCCCCGAGTGGTAGTGTATCGTACAATAATAATCCTTGAGTAATTGAAGGCATCTCCTTTGCCTCATGTTGAGTTCTTTTTGTGAGAAAATATACTTCAAACTCTTGTGATCAGTATAAATCTCAAAATTTTCACCATAGAGGTAGTGCCTCCATATCATCAAAGTAAAGATCACAGCTGCTAACTCGAGATCATGAGTAGGATTGTTTTGTTCATGAGTTTTCAACTGTCATGATGCATAGGAAATAACCCTATCATTCTGCATAAGGGCACAACCAAGTCCTTTCTTCGATGCATCACTATAAATAACGAACCCATCATTCCCCGATGGTAGAGACAATATAGGAGCATTGACTAATATTCTCTTTAGTTATTTGAAACATTCTTCACACTCTTTTGTCCAAACAAATTTATCCCCTTTACGTGTGAGCTTCGTTATTGGGTTAGCCAATCGGGAAAAATTCTCGACGAAATGTTGATAATAACATGCCAAACCAATAAAACTACGTACCTCCGTTATACTGGTAGGTTCTGGCCATTCTTGGATTGCCTTGGTCTTATAAGGATCAACAAAGATTCCATCTTTAGAGACAATATGGCCAAGAAAAGAAATCTCATGAAGCCAGAATTCACACTTGCTAAACTTCCCATATAATTCACATCGTCTCAAAGTCTTCAGGATAATGCGCAAGTTATTTTCATGATCTTCGTTTCTTTTGGAGTATACCTAGATATCATCAATAAATACCACCACAAATTCATCGAGATATTCCTTAAAAACTCTATTCATCAGATCCATGAATATAGAGGGTGAATTAGTCATTCCAAAAGGCATTACTGTAAACTCATAATGCCCGTACCTAGTTCGAAATGCTGTCTTTGGAATGTCTTCCTTCTTCACACACAACTGATGGTATCTAGATCGAAGGTCAATCTTTGAAAAGTATTGAGCTCCATGCAGTTGGTCAAATAAATCATCAATGCGAGTTAGGGGATACTTGTTCTTTATTGTTATAGCATTGATCCCATGTAGTTGATACATAACCTCATAGATCCATCTTCCTTTTTAACAAAAAGAACAGGGGCTCCCCATGGAGAAACACTAGGGAGAATAAATCCCTTATTACTCAATTCCTCCAGTTGTTTCTTTAGTTCGACTAATTCCACTGTGGCCATTCTATAAGGGGTCTTCGATATAGGCCTTGATCTTGGAATTAAATCAATGGAAACCTCAACTTCTCGTTCTGGAGGATGTCCAGGTAAATATTCCAGAAATACATCTACATATTCTTTCACAACAGGTACATCCTCTATTTGAACATTCCTTTCCTCAGCCACAATCATTTCATTCTCTTCCTCCCCAATAATTGAATGTAGTTGAACTACTGGGGGTGGATCTAGAAAAGAAATAGGTGGTGGCGATTCTACTCTAAATATAAGGTGTTCCTTATCATCATCATTAAAAATCGTAACCTCCTTCTTCTTACAATAAATATTCACATCATAGTCTGAAAGCCAATCCATACTGAGGATTATATCAAACTCAATCATAGGTATAAAGATGATATTAGCAGATAAAAAACATTTATATGCTCTAATGGGGACTGATTCACAAAACATTGTTGCAATGATACTTCCCTTAGGAGTTTTAACTGACAACTACCTTGTTTAATCAAATTGTGAATATCTAATTTTCTTAGCAAACTGGGAAGATATGAAACAATGTGATGATCCAGAATCAAATAATGCATTTTCTAAACTTGAGGAAACCATTAAATTACCTACCACCACGTCTTTCGGAGCTTCTACCTCAGCAGTAGTGATAGCATATGCTTGGCCTTGATCCCTTGGCCTTTTTTGAGGTAAGTCCCCCTGACACTTAGGACATTCATTTGCACAATGTACCATCTCCATGCAATTGTAGCACTGTACATTGGTAGCTTCATTCTTCCCTATGCAATCATGAGCTTGGTGGCCTTTTTCATCACACTTGTAAAAGACACCCATTCCCTTCAAGCAAGTACTGGGGTGTTTCTTCCCACATTTACCACAGGATGGATATTCAACCTTTCCCTTCTTCCCCTTATTTCCATTCCCAGATTGATCAGCATATCTCTTCTTCTCTTTCTTTTCTTTAAAGTCATAAGACTTTGAGAATTCTTTCTCTGTCTTGATAGAACATGAGAAAATGTCTTCATACGACGAGAAGGATTGTGAGACTAATGCTCGATGGAGAAATGGTTTGAACTGATCAAATAAATGATCAATATTACTTCTTGGGATACATATATAATATCCAACATACCTTGCTAACCTTATAAAGTTAGCCTCATATTTTGCGACATTATCATCCTCCTTTTGTCTCAGACTCAGAAATTGCCTTTCTATATCTGCTTGATGGTCACGAGGAAAGTATTTTTCTAAAAACAGATCTTTGAAATCCCTCCATTCCATATTTGATACTTTATAATCTTCCTTCGTGTTTTGAATCAATGACCACCATTGATCAGCATCTACAGCGAGGCGGTAAACTACCATGATAACTTTTTCCCTTTCACTACTCCCCAAAGCCTAAAATATTTTCTCTAAGGAATTTATCCATTGCTCAGGTACTAAGGGGTTTGTAATCCCATTGAACGTTAGTAGTTGTTGCCTCATGAATCGATCTAACATTGATCCTCCATGCTACGGATTAGGGTGCTCCATACGGGTAAGGTTATCATTCATAACCTGAGTGAGTTGTCCCAGTATGGTGATTAGATGATCAACACCAGTTGCATCACCAGATCCACTATAATTATCTTGAGCAGGAGGGAAATCCCTACATGGAGTGTGTGCATTGATACAGTTTCCATTTCTTCCACTAGGCGCTATTTCTAAACAATGGCATAAACTAGATCAGTTTATGAATCAAAATAGATAATTCCATACTTATAAAACACTTAACATAAATTGAACTATTTATTGATATAATCCATAATCATAAAAATGTTTTCTTTGAGGAATTATATACTCATAAACCCTTCATAATGATTTTTAAAGAAAATGAGAGTTATCCTAAGCATATCCCCCAGGAGTGTCGTAACCAAGAGTGCAACAAAGCCTTTTGTCATGCACTAGTTCCCATTCGAGTCTAGCTCAAAGCGGTGTTTTCAGGTTTTACCCCTAGGTACATCTGTTCCAGAGCTGCCTCTACCTGCTCATATCCAGACATGGATGTATTTCTCGGAAAACTCAAAAAATCTCTACAATACCAAAATTCTAGGAAGTTCTTCTATACTAATCCTCATAGTGCATCTTAAATCTATGTGCTCTAAACAGAGTTTATCTAAATCTAGCTTCCAAGGTTTGTACTAAACTTCCTCTGATACCAACTGTAATGCCCCAACCCCAGTTACCCAGAGTCAGTGCATTATTACATAACATTTCCATGATCACAAGAATGATCAAATCTCAAAATACCGATTAGTTTAGTAGCCTTGGAAACATTAGATATATTCATAAGTCTTACATTACATCATAAAAATGAAAACTACAAAAACATATTTTCTTCATAGTCCACACTCATATCCCCACATACTATCCCTGCAGGTCATTCATAAATCACTTCTTCACATCCTAGGAAAAATAAAACATTGAAAGTGGTGAGCTCAAATTCCCAGTAAGGATAACAATATAGTAGAAACTTTCATAAATAAGAATAAAAATTTAAGGCAATGTATAACTAAAACAAAAGCCTTTCAAACAAGAACTTCAACATAGTATAGCAAAAATAAAATGAAATAATTCCATTTACTTATTCACATGGATATTCTACTAATCGAATAATCACATGTAATATCAATAACCACTTTCATAATGATGGAATGCATAATGCCAGACTATCATAACCACATAGCCAAGGCCTCGTTCCAAGACTACAAATAAGATTTTGTCAAGGCCCTGTGCAAAGACACTAGTTTGTCTCATGAGACCTACCAATGCATCTAGGAGCTATAGCGGGCTCCACCCATCACATATTAAGTCCAATGCATTCCCATATGAAAAGGTTTAAACATAACATAAACATTTGTATTAAAACTAGCATTCGAAATGTAAATACTTCATCCATAAACCATAAATGGTATAAAAATAACACATCCATAGTCAAACATATCACAAAACCTTCAATACAATATAGATGTTTTGTATAATAATAAATCAACTTCAAATAAGTGTAAATTTCTATCAAAGAATGTTGACATAGATGAAATCAAAACTCTTTTTAGAGAAATATATCTTTCTATTTTGAAATCATTTAAGAGTCATATATTTATAAAATAAAACATTTTTTTTGAAAATATTCTTATAAGCTTGTAAGGGAATCTTCGAAGGAAAATTGCCGCACCCGCCGTATAAGTTAAAAAAACATTCTTACCTTAATTTTGTTGAAAATGTTAAAAATCCCCTTGTTTGGAAAACGACAGAAAGATTCCTTTATAAACATCTTATAAAAAGTCAAACAAGGGTATAAATGACTTTAACCCATATTCTAGTAAATAGTAAAAATGTTTTGAAATACATTTTTAAGAAACATGGATGTGGATGATAATGAAGTCCCAGTAGATTATTAGGTATAAACAACCTCAGATAATGAAGAGATTGTGAAATAAACCCTTACCTTGTACTTTTCCTTGGTTGGGGGTAGGTTAAACTCCTGTATAATGGTGAAATAATGGTTATTAAATTATAAAAGAATCATATACATCAATATGATATCATATATGATCTTTTAACATTGATTTGTTAATAATATCTTAGTATTATCATTGTTTCGGGTGTTAACTTACTCGTTTTCTTTTATATGTTTTGTTACATAAGACATATTTGTCATGGATAGGTTGTATCTTATTCATATCCAGAATGATATCAAGTATTTATATAGTATTATTAATCATCAAATGAGATTTATACTTGAATGGATACGATGGAGAATGAATCTCATCGTGTTTGGGGAGACGGTAGTCCGTACGTACGCACGAGCGACAATATCATTCTTTTGATATTAAAATAATATATAATTGGATGGTATATCATATATACATAATCATTTTCATGTTATATTTATTATTTAAATGAATTAAACATCATTATTATACCCATACAAATAATAATTTATTGAATAACAATTACACCATGACGTGGAGACGGTAAGCCTTACGCACGCACCTATGGTGACATTGTATTCAAAGGATGGATAGAATACTGAAATATGGTTGTAAAATTTTTATAATAAAATCAAATAATTTATAATATACTGGATTTATTATTTTATAATGGTAATAACAATGAAAGAATAATTGGAAGAAGAAATGAACTTGAAAAAGGGTGGTGAAATCATTACCTCTTCTTCAGGTTCTTTCTTTTGATTTGATAAAAAGGGCTACTTAAGTTGGCTTTCTGACTAAAGGAAGGCCTCTAGGATGAATTGATGGAAGTTCAGAGAGTATTTGGGCATAGGTTGGCCGAACCAAAAGGCTTTGAAGGTGTGATTTAATGAGAAGGGAGAGTTCTCTTTTATAAGAGGGGTGAGGGGCACCTTTGGAAAAGCTAGAAATATTATTTATAATAAATTCATATTCGGTTTCTAATGACTAAAAAGTGTATTATTTAAAGGTTAAGGCGGTTATGGGTCTAAAACCACTCAACCAATATAATTTAGACAGGTTTTGGTTACTATATTAACCTTATCTTTAAGTATTAACTCTTAGTTAATTAGTTTCACTTTTACAATGTCTCTTTGTATTTTTATATTATATGGTTAATAAACTTACTATATACATCCAAGATACCCCCCAAGTGGTCCATTAATGATACCAATATCATGATATCAGTCTCTTGGCCGAACCTTAGATTTTTAGTAATTTAATATCAATTAATAATATAATATTTGTTTTAAAAACTCTTTTATGTCAATTTTGACACTATTCAATAGTTGATTTTTTTTAAAAATCATAACAGAATGATTACTTCAAAACATTTCAATTAAATAAATCCTAATATGTCATATTATCCTAGAAAATTATTTAAATTCATTAAAAGTATCAAATTATATTTATTTTTTTATTTATAATATCAATTATTTTAATTTTTCTCTATTATGGTAATTACTACATCATCATTGTGTCATAAATAAATTAAATTATATAATGTCTAAAAATTATAAATAAAATATAAATATGTATGAAATGGTTTTTTATTTCTAATTAATATTTATAGTTGAAAATCCAACATATATAACCCTTTGTAAATTTTTTTTTTCTAAACGATATATGCTTTTGTCATTTTTGTATTTATTTTAACTTAATTAAAATAAAGTGTCCCTATCACCTAAAAGTGGCTCTATGGGGTCCCAAAATCGACTCAAAGATGACCAAGGCCGGACCTGTATTCATCAATAAGGTTAGGACACATTTTAGGGTAATTTAGCATTATTATAATATTATTTTTTAACCCTTATTTACCAGATTTACCCTTAACCATGGTAAATAAAATATTTACTGATGTAATTATTCAAAATGTCTAAAAATAAAAGTTACCTACTTACAGAATATGAAAATCCTGATTCCAAATATTGAATCCATTTTTCCAAATTCAAAATACAGAAGTTTTAGAAATTAATTTAAAATCAATTCCCGTTGTTAAAACAAAAAGCGTGTTTTTAAGTAAAAAATATATATCAAAAGATTGACAATTGTTTATGTCCAATTTCAAAGCGAAATTTATTCTAATGAACACCATTGGATAAAATGGTAAAAATATATTGTAATTATACTTTAAAACCACTCAATATTATAATTTATCACTATAAATTATTTTGATTAAAAAAGTTGTTTTTAAGTATTTTCCACTATTCATAAAAATATTAAAGTTATCCGAAAAGTACCAAAATTTCACCTTAGGATAAATTTGATACTCAGAATCCAAAAATGAAGTCCATTTTGAATTATAATATATATATAATTTAAAAAATTAGGTATTATTATTCATAACAGCTAGTTTGATTAGTGGTGGTGTGTTAGAACTCGATGTTGTGTACAACACACGCTATCACATAATTCAAAGAGAAGCGTACCGTAGAAGCTTGGGGTGTTACATGGAATGATAATTACTTGATGCAATTAGTTTTATAAAATAAATTGATAAATATGGAATTTATGTGTGTGAATTATGGAAAACCATTTTTTATATCAGTGTTCTATAATATTCATTTTCTGTATAAAAGGTTTTTTAATATTCAATATACTATGACATATATATTTTACCTAATTTTACTATTTAATTTATGAATCATAAAATATGTTTGACTCTATAATTTATGTATCAATGAAAATAAAAAAAATCATGTCATACACAAATTGTGATCTCCAGTCAACCAAAGAGATTTGATGTACTAGTTACAACATTATGTGAAATACTTCTACACTGTAAGTATAGAAAAAAAATTATTATTCCAAATTATTTTTTCTTTCAATATTTTATATATTATATTTTATTTTAATTTAATATATTTTTAAAGTATTTTAATTTATATTTCAAATTACTATTGTTAAATTTTATTTGTCTCAAAAACTCATATTTTATTTAGATCTTCTTTATTTATTTAATTGTTTATATCTCATGATTTAATTCCATATTAAATATTTATTATTTTTAATTTTTTAAATTCATAATCAACATAATATTTTCGACAATAAAAAAAACACATCAAATCTTATTCAATTGCATGAGGGGGAATACTAGTGTGGTATAATGAATAATATAAATTAATTCATATTATGAGATGAATATAAAGTTCATATATTCAAGATTATATAATGTTCAAAATGTATTACTATATTATAATGTGTTTATAATGAGATTTTTTTTACCAATTATTTATAAATGTTTATCTCATGTTTAAATATGTGAATTTCTCTTTTATTTAAAATTTACTCCCATGTTTATTATTAGTGAATATAAATTGTTTATCTTATGAATATGTGTATTCATTAGTTTAATTGTAAACTACTTCAAGTGATTGTCAAACATTAATATATGGAGTTGCATTCTAGGTATGATAATAGTTTTTGTTTCCATCTACCTTAACTTCTATTTGTAAATTAATTTATTTTCATGAATTAATTTTTTAAATATATCGTTACATATTGATTTTAGTGTTAACATGATATATATTCAATATTGATTAAACACTCACTAGGTAGAGAGGATTTAGATAATAATTCCAACTATCTTGGAGGCTTATAACTTGTTCTAGAAAGGTGGATGTCGACTATCTATTTCTTAGGATTACTCATGAGGGTTTTTTTATTTCATATAATTCCAAATCTTTATATTAAAATTCCATATTCCTTATAAATGTTACATATTTTAATATGTTGAAATATTTTTAGCTTATATATTTTTGGGTGAGTAACACATATAGTGGTTTGTATAAAGAGTTACACATAAATATGGTTATAACTTATTGATTTGGTGGAAGGGATATGATTCCAAATTAAATCAGTATAGGAATGAATACATAGAAAATGAAAGATATGAGATTAGATGGTGAAATTAATACCCCTTCAAAATAAAAAGTGTTATATTCCTTCCAAAGTTACAGATGTTAAGACATCAATAATTCAACTAGGTATATTCTACCAATTAAGGGTTACCGTGGATTATATTATGTAAACCTTGGTGGGAATGGATAACACTAAGAGTTAGTTAAGAAATTATATTGTTTTCTTTGGGTTACACATATATAGGAAACCCAAAGAGTTAGGATACTATTGGGATAGTGTGGGTTTTATCAATATTTTGGATTGTAAAAAGTGTTTCCCTCTTAACTATCCTAGGGTCATATATGATATGACTAGGATGGTTTCCAAAAAAACAACTAAGTGGTGAGAGTAATTAAAAATAAAACTCATTTATTAGTGAAATATGGATCTTGGACAACTAATATTTATGATGAGATTAAAATGGGTTATAGTTTTAGTGGGATCTAATTTTATAAAAGTCCTTATTAAATGGTAATAAACCAGGATACTAATCTAATAAAATATTTTTTTGTAGATAAATAGAATAAAAATAATAAAACATATCTTTGAGATCATTATAATAGGATGAAATAGTTTACTATATGTAACACCACAAGATTTTGTGAAATATTATTTTTGAAATTAATTCAATCTTTTTGATATTTTCATTTAAAACAACACTAAAAATAGTTTATTTTATATTAAAGTACTATGTATGGATTGAGTTATATGAAATACCAAGTTAATAGTGAACTAACTTTAGCATAAATATTTTCTTTCTCTACACGGAACATCTAGGTTGGATTTTGTTACACACAAGACTGACTTTCCTCAATAGCATACATAACACGCATGGGCGAGTGTTACCAAACAATAATATATTATTAAAATATTATTATTTTTTTAAAATAGCTATTAAATTGAAGATTATATGGTTATATATATTATTAAAATATATTTTTAAATTCATTTGTTATCTATTAATTATAAATGAATCAAGAAACCAAATCAATATAAAGGTAATGATTTTATAAAAGATCATTTTTATGTGAAAAAGGTGATTTATCTTAATAATTTACATGAATTAATATTAGTGAATGGTATTAATTAAATTTATATGTTATATAATAAATAAAAATATTTTTTATATTCCAAAAATTGATTTTATAGGAATAATATGTGGATTGTCCCAATATGACACATAAAAGCCTATATTTTTATAAAATGAGTTTTACCGCCTTTTATTGGAGAAAAAATTTTAAATTAAAATTATTGAAATTTTATAAACATTACATGTAAAAATAAACTTCAAATTTTAAATATAAATATAAAAATTATTTTATAGTGAATTTTTTATATTTTAATGTGAAATTTTATTTTTTTATTGAATTGTGAAAAATACCAAATTTTAATCCAAAACTGGTTTTCAAATAATTTTTTATATAGATAAATTATATTTTATATTGTTTTTAAAATTTAATTTTGTTACATTTTAATCAAATAATTAAATGTATAAAATAGTAATAAATGTCACTTTCAAATAGACAATTAAAACATACTAATCTTTTGAACGTTTTTACTTTAATAACCTGGATTGTCATCCCATTTATAGGATTAGATTTAAATTAATTTATCCAATTTATGTGATGGAAATTTGGAAAAATTGATTCCATATTTGGAATCATCATAATTTATAATTTATAATAAGGTCAACATAGATTTTTACATAAAGTATTAGTGAATGTAATGAAAATTAATTACAACCATTAAAGTGAAATTTAGATTAACAATAGAATAAACCAGAAACTGAAGTAACCAAATGACATATAAAATTTAATAAAAACCAATTTTATGGACATATGTATTCCATAATCCTTCAATTATTGTGTTTTTTTTTGGTTTTGGATGACTCTCGTTTGGTAAAAACATGGGTACACCGAACTTGTTTTCAAAAATGCCAAGCATGTCCTCTGCCTTCTTTATAAAAGGCCACCACATCTCCTCATTCTTCACACCTATCAAACAAAATAAGTTCAAAAAAATATATGACAAATACACTTTCCAAAATACCTACCTCATGATATGAACTCTCCCTTTGGGAAGAAATAAATTCATGGAACCAAAAGGATTTACCCAAAGAAGAGGTAACATTTTTCTTCAAGCTCATTTCTTTTATTTTATTTCTCCACCCCTCAAATATCTTTATTACATGACTATATAATACCAAAATAATCATAGATATAATATTAATTTATTATTCTAATTTTTCTACCTGAAATTACATCGAATATCATCAAATGGGTAACAAACATATTTTTAATGTGTATGGCGAACTATCGCATCACGAAATGATTATTTTACATTTTGAATTCACCCCATATAATGGTTTGGAATTATGAGATAAAATATGTTTATATGTGATATATATTATATTTATTGTGTTTTTATGCTTATGTAATTATTTTACAACACATAACTTTACATTTACATCTTTTGTAAATATGATAACATTGTTTGTGGATCTATGAACTAACACCTCCTCAAAATGGCGTGATTCGTTCACACATTACATGGAATGTGATAAGGATGGTTTTAGTAAAAAAACATGATATATATAACATAATAATTTTAATTTAATGATATAATATTAATATATACATATATTTAATTTAATTTCTTTCAATATGATAATAAGATAGAAAGAACGTCCATGCGTACGTACGACATACTATCTCCATGAATGGTGTATTCCATTTCATACTTATATATTATATGGATTATCATAATAAAAATAAAATTTAAATAATTTATATATCTATCATGGGTTACATTCATGAAATAATAATATATTTATAAGGACCAAAGATATAAAAAATCAAGTCACGTTTGAAGAACAAATCCAAAATTACCTGAAGTGAAACCTTAGGATAGAATTTTTCAAAAAGGGTAATATAAAGTCATAATCAAACAATATATGGTATTATATTTAAGAATATGTTTATTTTATTGGTTTATAATAAACTTATATTTATTAAACAGTATGTTTGTATGAGTGTGAAGGGAGTCAAGACACAAGGTAATGAAATTTCATTTCACTTTTTATTTTTTGTGAGACAAATGTCTTATTCACCACTCATTTAATTTTTGTGTTGTTTATACATCCCATTGATTTATTATATGAATATTATAACTAAATTAATTAGTATATACATATCCATTTTATATATTCCTTTAACAGGGTTTATGTTTCAAAAGAAACCAAATCGGTAATGTAATTTTGTCTCAATTATCGTTATTTGAGACACATACCATGATATGCACCTATATTTTTCAATGAAGTGTATATAATAACTTTGACATATTATATCTGGAATATATTCATTTTAGTGATATTTTAAGCCTTTTATATTTTTATTCCTTCCATTGTATTATGATTCTATGTAATGAAATTGGAAACAGTTTATAGTTACACTCACCCCATTTATCTAGATTACTTATGATTATGCTCCCATTAATGAAATATTAAGATTAAAATAGAAATAACTCTCTTCAGTTTTCTTAAATAAAGGTTATTCATGTTATATCAAAGTAATGGTACCTTTTTACCACTCTTTGGTACATAAGATGATCAACAAAGTGTTTTTAAGAATGTCTAACTTTACCATTCTCTTTGGTCGAAGATCTATGTTCATTCAAAGACATGTTTTCGAAAAGGTTTCCAATAATATTATAATATTACCCAATAATTTTTACAAGAACTTTTCACACATATTGTGCCTTTTAAACAAAATATTTTTTTAAAAATAATCTTCTTGTCGTTTTCTAGTCGATGGAATTTTCAAAAACATTTTTACAATGAAAAATGAATGTTCGACATATAAGGAATTACCCATAATCACTCCCTTTAAAATTCCATTATAATATTTCAATGTTATTTTTTAAAATATATTTTTTCCGAATTGTATAGAAATTAATTGGTTTTATTGTGTATTTAAATGGAAAAGGATTCAAAATTGTTCTATGTTTAATAATTGTTTTAATTGATTTCCAAAATATTCTTTATATGTTTTAAAAAGGTTGTTTTCAAAGAAAATGATTTCAATGATCTCAAATATTATTTTATATGTTTCCAAATCATTTTTATTTAAAATGGTTTTGAAAAGGTTTTCGTGGTTATTTTTTATGTTTTCAAGTAAAATTTTATTCAAATTTTTTTCAAGATTCTTTTATATGTTTTCAAGGAAAATTTTATTTAGAATGATTTCAACACTTATTTCTATGTTTTAAAATTATTTCAAATAAAATGATTTTGAAAACGTTTTATGTTTATATTTTATATAAAGAAGATTGGATATTTACCATAAAATTTATATTAAATGATATTTCAAAAATTTTTCCATCTAAGGTGAAATCTATTGATGTTACTCATGCCCTTCCAGGGAAATGATTTAATGCTTCTATTCACATTATTTCTCTAAATTGGTTATGTTTTGATAGGATGATTCTTATGAAGCCTATTTATCTTTCATGGGTTATATGATTCTAAAACCTTCTTCTTTTCAGAAGTTATTATTTTGATGAAATGATTATAAAACCAATATATTTTTACAAAGGCTATGATATGATTACATGTTTTTTATACCCATTTCATTTCAGAGATTATGATATGATCTATTTTTTAGGTTATTATATGATATATGTTTTATTATCATGTGAAACAATTATATATGAGTTATTATGAGATGTGTGAGACCTATATCTCTCTCAAATTAATTGAGTAAAGGTTTATATCTTAGGATATAATAATGGGAATCAAGTAAATTAACTTGATCCACTATGAGAAGATGGGGGATCCCGATCCATTACAAGGAAAGGATTGTGGCTGGGGATTGTGGTTTGTCCCGCCCTGTAGGTGTAGTCACCATGAAGATATAAGATATGGAAACCCGATTCACTATAGTAACATAGGGAAAAATGATCCCTTATATGGAAAGGAATGTGGCATGGGATTGTGGTGTGTCCCACCCAGTAGGTTCAGTTCCCATGTAGTGCCTTAATAAGTTCTAGAAATGGATATTGAGTTATAGGGAATGATATCACTTGATTATATATAGAACAATTCCATGTCTTGTTCCTATGACAAGATTTTATGGATTATGTTCTTTATTTTCTTATGATTAATGTATTATAAACTGCTAATATTTATTCCATGATCAATGTTTATGTTATTTGATATGAGGGTTATGATATCCTAATGATACTATCATATTCTCATACCCTTATTTTCATGTTATTCCTACGTTATTCCTTTATTTACTCTTAGTGAGAATTTGATATCACTCCATTAATATGATTACTTTTCCTCGGGTTATAAATAATTTTTTTAGTATAATTACTAATGGGAAGATATTTGTGGACAATATTAATGATCTTTCACTAAGATAGATGATTTTTGTTCCTAGTTTCCAAAGGCACTAAACTAATATGGTCTTTGGGCGTCTATTTGTATAATGTTTTAAGTATTATTCCAAAATGATGTAATGTTTATATATCTTAACACAGGTTTGTTATAATGTAAGTGAATACTAAGATGGTTAACTTCATAATATTTATGAAGTTAAATAAATTATATGTTTTAGAGAAATATCTTAATCGGAAACAATGTGATGAATTTATTCAAAAAGAGAATCTAGTTGCTTATGATAAGCATATAATGATTCACATATGGTTTAAAATACCCTAGATATAAAATCACTTGTGGAATTTTAGTATCATATTCTTAATATGATTGGGTATTTCTATAATACTCAATATGATAGAGTATACTAATGACTTAGAGAGATTGAGGATTTCCTATAAGTCTTGTTTTGGTTAAATAATTATTTTCAATTTTAATTTATGGAAATGTTTAGATAATGAGAGTGTGTTCATCAAATTATTACCCTATTATTATAATTTTTTCTTATTATAGATAAACTGAGCATGTTATGTCCAGGTTCTAGAAGTGTATAGGCAATACTAGTGGGTAAAAGTTGAAAAATGGAAGAATAAAAATTAGTAAAAAAATCCTACAATAATTATTCATGTATTCCATCAAGGTTATTAAAACATAAAGGTATTACCCTGAATAAGGATTAATGATTTTACATAAGGGAAATATTCAAGATTCTTAAAGGGTATTGTGAAATACTATGGAATATCCACGTATAGTGTTAGTGTTATTGAAATGGATTCTTTAGTTTTGATAATAAATGATTCCAACATTATATTTTACAAATGTTATAGATTTATAGGAGTACAAAATATAGATAATAATTGATATAACATGTATTATGCATTAAGCTGATTAAAAAAAGAGTTGTTACATAATTTTTTTAATGTAAAGGCATTTATAATGCTTATATAAATCTAAATAAATTTTCTATGGTAATATAATTTCTCTTATATGATAAGATATGTTTTTTGATAACAATGTGATGTAATGAAAAATTTGAGTTGATGTATGTGGTTTATAATTTTTTAAATTTTATAACAAGTTTTTACAAGAATATAAGTATAAAAATATTTTATCGAGGATAATAGGATTATACAAATATTTGTTAAAATATGAAAGAAGATGTTGGTTCCACCCATCTATGGTATATTTTAATAAATAAAGTCATAGTAAGAGTTAAATGCTCAAAAAACAAAAAATAACATATACAATATGGAATCAATATTCAATTTTTTAAATATTCTTAGTAAAAGAAAAAAGGAGTTATTTTATAGATATAAATGAGTTTTTATATCTTCTCAGGACATTATGAGGAGAATATAGTGTCTAAGAGAGTAGTGGGAGTATGTTTTAAATTAGAGAAGTTCAAATTTAACAAATAATATATTATAATTATGCAAAATTATATTTATATCCATATAATATCTTAAATATATCTGATATGTGATGGTAAAGAGAAATATAAAGAGTGATATTTATTTACTATGAGAAAGTGAATATAACTATTTATTAAAGTATTATTAAAATCAAAATACAATGTTTGTTTCACATGATATCCAATTGTTTTTAGTTTAGGGTGGTGATGATAAATATAAATCATTATGTTTAATTACTGTAAAAAATTTAATTTTACTTTATCATAACCGAGTTTAGGATGTGCTGATAAGTAATAATATTATAAATAGTTAGATAAATACCATAAGATCTCAAGGGAATATGTTGATGGAATGGGTAACAATAATGATGATTGTGTTAACAATTTTATATTGAAAATATAAGTTATTAACATCATAAAATTCTATGTTGTAGATTTAAGGATTATAAACATGTTCAAAGAGTTAGATGTTAGGAACTTAATATCAAAATATCACCATTAATCAAACATACATTCTACATTGATGCCACTCACTAAAGAGTTTTTTGGGAAGGTTTTATCAGATAGTCACACTGAGATATGGTAGGGAATATAAATAAAGATATATATATATATATATGAAATGAGCTAGAAAAATATTATAAAGTGAAGAAAAAAAGGATGATGTGGTGGTCTGTCATATATGATATGATAGATAGGTTCTTATGTACGGTTTTTGTTATGTATTCATAAAATGATTTTAAGACTTTAAAATATTTCCTATAAAAGGAAATCACCACATAATAATTATTTCTTTCTATCTTTATATATTTATATATTGAAATATAATTTATCAATTAAATGAAAATATACCTCTCTATTTATGACTTTGAGTTACCCCTTATTGATTTTTTTCTTGGAGTTTTATATGTTAAGATGAAATGTTAATGTTATCATGAGTAGGCTTCTTGTATGAGATACACAATATTATCATGGGGAACTACAAGTGTTTTTTTTGCATTGGACTAACCACTAAGTATGACCCATGGAGTCTCATAGACCATGCCATTGGTATACTAGAGGTGTATCAATCATATTTAGTTTCCCCACCACATAAATGTGGTGGGATACCTATCCTAATAACCTTCTTAATTTGGTACCATTATTATAGAAGCCTTAGGGCTTAGTTAATCATGTTGAGGTTAAGTATTATTATGATCATGTCATTAGTTTGAGCTTAACATAGATATAATTTTTCATTTTTCATGATAATTAAAACATCTTATCCCTTGGTTGATATAGATTGAGGAGTGTGTAATGCACCTAGATAGTACATTTGATGTGCATATATATTTGTATGAGGGGCATGTTATGTGATTATCTATAAAGTTGAATGACATGTGATATATTTTTTGACTCGATGAATATATACATGGAGAGTTGAGAATGTATAATTTGGAAATATGGGATTGACACACTATCTATTCCATGGTCACTTAATGTCTTGGGAAAACAGAACATATAAGAATTTTGATTTGCATGTGATGTGTTTAATGAACAATGGTATTGAAATTCATGTGGTTAGTATACGTAATTATATATCATTTATAGTATGGGTATCAATGATTCTTTGCTAGAGGCCTATATTTGGTTACATTTGTGGATCAGGAGATTTATATTTGTTTTCAGTGCAATAAAGGATCACGAGGATTGATTTTGTGTTTGATTAAGTAGGGATTGATTTTTAATCATAAAGATACTCTAAATGAATTTTAGTCTTAATTAAATGAGTTTTGGGAGGTTATTCACAAGACATTTCATATGATGTAATAAAAGGTGAAGTTAATGATAGATCTATAAATGTGTTTTGGAAGATATCCGGATGAATTTTGTATATAGTTTCAAAAGATATTACATATGATATGATGTAATGTGAAATGACACATTTAGAATTCCATACATTTAGGATATATATGGAGATATTCCATAAATAAATTTATGCACATGACAAATACAATTATATTATTTGATAATTAATGGATATCATAATGAATGTAAAATGATCTCATGCCATTTCCTATTTTTATCATAAGGAATAATTTTAGTTATATTTTTAGGAATTTATTGGATAAGTCAAAAGGTAAAACTACCATATTGTATAGTATATTCCATGAAACTGTCTTTGATAGTTGGGGTAACTGAAGAAAAATAATTACCATTCAATTTTAGATTCCAAAAAATCTAACATTTAATGAACCATTTCATAAGATAACATTTTTAGGAGGAGATTCAATTATGTGATTAATGCTTGAATTGGATGTGGTATTTACTCAAGTATTATAATGAAATATAAAATTTAATATTACATAAGGAGAATCCTTGAGGGATATTTAAGGAGGAAGATCCCACATCATCATAAATAAAAACTTTTTCAAGCCAAAGTTAAAACCCCCCAATACCATAGGTTCTCTTCTCCTTCAATATTTACTTAGAATGGTTCCAACATGATATAATGAGAATGGGGGTCTCTTTTTTGTGACGATTGATCTAGGAACAACTCATGGATATGTCACAGAGAGGGAATTAACCAAAATTACATTTAATGATATTCAATAAATGAAACAATGATAAATGGATGTGTCGTATTGGATCATCATTATAAGGTATAGTTATTTAAAATATTATTCATTTCTAGTTTTACATGGTTTCATTTATTCTATAATATTCAATCTGGGTTTTGGTTTTCATTTCACTTTCAGTAGTTTGAAATGTGTTATTAGATCCCAAAAAATCCCATCATTGAGTAGATATTCACATCATATACACTATCAATGTATGATCATACATTTCCTTGTTTTATAAAAAAGGGATCAAATTTTATATTCTTTATATGAGAGAAAAAACTTATTGTTTATACTCAAATTGATGACATGATCGACAACATAACCAACCTCCCCAGATTATCTAAACCTCAAGGATTGTGTAATAAAGGTATATAAATATGAAGGTTCACTTTATAGGTATCTCACTAATAAAATTTATATGGATTAAATATGAAACATGAACCCATGATATACAAAATACATAGGTTATGACACACAATGTGGTATAAAAAATGATTCATGCAACACAAAAAACTCATTTTGTTCCTCATGAGCATATTCGATATCTTAAAAAAAGAACTATACTCATTATAATCTTAAAATTTTCTCATAACTTATATCAATCCATGAAAAAATAGTTATAATTTTTTTAAATTCATACTTTTAGAGATCAATTATCATCACACTTCATGATATATATATGAATATGCAAACACACACACACATATCAAACCTAAAATAATGAAAAATTATATATTTATTTTTATGATACATTTTATATTAATATACTCATTTACGAAAATTTAACAAAATTATATATAATCTACTATCTAACATATAATATAGGATATAATTCTAGATCAACCATATGTTTATTTCACTTTCATAGGTTTGGTGAGACTCATTACATCTCTTTGTAATTACCATCACATTATTTTGTTACCACATGATAAAAACCTCCCACCTAACTCTTTATTGAGTAACATATATGAATAAATCTAGTTTGAATAATGGTGAGACTTATGAATCATATTCCTAATGTTTAAATCCCAAAAAATATTCAAACTCCTTGACACCAAAACATATATTGTAGACTTAAATTTTCTTATGTGCATCATCATCATTCATAGATCCCTTTGAATAAAACATTATCCTTGAAATTTTCTGGTAACTAATGTAATTATTTATATAACCACTCCTCGAAAATTCTAATATATATATATATATATTAAGGGGAATTCACTTTTTAAAGTTAAATAAATCTATCTCTTTAAATTTTCATTTATCATCATACATTAAAATCTTTTAGGATATTAAGAGAAATATAATTTTGAAATTTGACTAGAATGATATTTTTTTTAACATTGAACTTCTCTAGGTCGAAATATATCCACACTAACATCTTAGAAACCTTGTACTTTTTAGAATAAATTTATAAGAAAAAAAATATCCGTTTGTTTGTAAATAATACTTATTTTATTTACGTGGGAAAACATAACAAAGAAATTATTGTGTCCAGGCCATATATGGTATTCTATGTGTTTGGAGTATTCACTAAAAATAATGATTTATCAAATATTCCACTATTAATAGATGAATTATATTTACTCATATTTTTAGATTAACACATTATCATGTATAAAAATTATGTTTCCTCTATATCCTTTTCAAATAGGTTATAGAATTTTATGAAATAGAAATCATGTGTAAGAAAACACTCATCATAATTTATTAAATAACTATTGTTTACAACATTCTAAAAAGTGAACATAAAGAGGTCTGAAAATGCTTATATTTTCATCCAAATTTTATCCAAACCTAATTTAATTCTTCCATAAAAGTCCTTAATGTAGAAAATCCATACATTATTAATTTAAATCATACATGAAGCTTTCATCAATTCTTTCATAACTTTTAAACTCATATATATATTTGAAATAATTTTAAAATACAAAGAAGGTATCATATACCTTTTATAATATTATAATTTAATTATATAACATTAAATAATGAGGTAGAATCTATATATGGTTTATTAAAAACAATTCACTATTTTTTTATTGTTAATTCTGTCATAGAAAGTTTTTATATAATTAAAGAAATATCACCCCATCTTTACATTTAGTTTATTTGATACAATGGACTATCCATAAAAACTTCTCTTACCTCTATGGGAAAAAATTTATCCTTATAATTTAATACTATCATGATAACACTAAATCCCAAACCTCCCATATCCTGTTCATCTATACACAACATATTGAGGAGATTATATAAATTATTATTGAATTAATTCCTATTATAGTTCACAAAAAAATATCAGAACCTTTTTTGGAAGTGATTGATGAATGATGTTCATGGTTGGTTCAATATAGGGAGGTGAATATATTCTCTCCATTTCATTTATGTACTCAACCATATTGAGAGCATGAGTTGAGAATGAAGTCCCTTATTTAATTTTACATCAAAAGAGAGACTTTTATATATCATTCCTCTCATGACTAGATTTCTCTTTATAGTGAATTTTTAGATTGTTTATAATATTTCATGCATCTATGGTCTCATGTTTCTTCTACAACTTAGACTCTGTTGTTACTAAAATAAGGATAGATAATTCTAGTGAATCCTCTAGATTATTATCATAGTCATATATTTCCATTTATTGAATGGATTCACTATTCAATTTCTTAAGAAGGGTTTTCTCTAACCCAATGAATTTTTATTCTTTCTTTATAACTCCCTAAAAATTATGGTTCTAGTTAAAAAAATCACTACCATATATTTTATCTATTATTGAAAATATATATCAAGGTAAATCTTATAGATTATGATTCCATTATTTTGAACAAAAAATTTTATCAGATTATCATAATGTTTTATAAATATTTGATAAATAGTTTTATTAAATATGTCTCAACTAAAATAATAACCCTATTTAAATTCATAATACCACTTAATTGACCAAAATCTATACATCCCCATGACTTACATTAGGTGTCATGAAAATAATCCCTAAATGTATTTAGCAGAAAACTATTTAAATCATATCATATATTAAACATGGGTATATGAGTGGATAAATGTTACCCAAATTCATCACATGGATTCACTCAACTCAATTCATTTTTAATCATAATGGTTTGGGTTTCATAGATTTGTAACCCAAATTAAAATCCAAGAAGACGGAACATAATGAAAGGGTTGAAGGACATTATGACTATTAAATTAACATCTATAATCTATTAAAATAACACATAAATGAGATTATAATCAAAGGGAAATAGTGCGAATACTCAGGATTATTAAAAACATATTCAACCAGAAACAGAAAAAACAAGGCTAGTGAAGTGAAAGAGAAGATAATATTTTTTTTCATGAAGTGTGAGCATGTGGTGTTTCTATTATTATATTATAAAAATAAGGTTAGGATAAATTATAATATACAGTTCAAAGGAAATGAAATTGAGGTATAATATTGAATGTATGAGGCTCAGGAGAATGGGTTTGAGACGACTTGGAATTGTGAAGTCATTCAAAAAATGAACTTTCATTCAATTATGAATGTCTATTCAACACCTATTACTCAATTTTTAAATTTATTATATTTGGTGAAATAGTTTTGATCCATCTTAAAATCAGTTTTATACTATGAAAAAATCAACCAAAAGATCCCCCCATGCATTCACTCATAGTCATAAAATTCCATATTTTGTTCACTCATTGTTTGTAAATATCACTATCTTGATATGATTTATAGTATTCTAAGATTATCTACTATGTTAAATCATATTCATCAACTCCAAACTCATCACCCTAGTCTCCATAGGTCTTTAATTTATATTCATCATCTCTTTTAATGTGACTTGATCATATCATCCCCATAAATGTTATAACCTCTACATGGTTCTTAATTCCCCATTTTAGCTTCCTTGACATGATTTGATGATCTCTTCCTTGAGTTCTAAATTTTAGGATGAATAGTAGGATACATAATTTTAATTTTGAATAAAGAAATAGGGAAAACAAGGAAATTTTAAATTTTATGCCTTTTCAGCTCTGACTGACCCATGAATTTATAAAAATGTTATATTTTTTTGAAATATATTCTAATTCACCCATATTATTACGCAAAAGGTTTCTTACATGGTATAACCTTATGAAATATTTCTAATCTATTATTACATCCATATATTAGTTGACTTTTATGTGGTAATAATATAACACCATATTTCAAAAACTAATGATCTTTATGAGGGTTACCAATAACCCTAAAATGTTTTAACATTAAACTTAGGATAATGGGTTGGTTAAACTTATATAATTGGGGATTCTTATGATAATGGTTTGGTAAACCATAAAAAAATTCAAGAAACTATTAAAAAATTTCATTCAAAACTGTGAAATGGATTTTTGAAACACTATAAAAGGACTTAGTGAAAATCAATCCTTATAAAATGTAATGTTAAATGAAAGAATCATCCAAAAAATATAAAATAGTTAAAGTAATTTTAACAACGCCAATGTTTTGGATATAAAAACATATGGATATTTGATCAAAGATAATTTAAACCAATTAGACACAAAAATACTCATTTTCATTCAAAAAAATGATAGAATCATATTTTAAACCCATATTGATAAAAATCAATAATTCTATATTAAAATCATTTTTTAACATAACAAATATAATAATTACTGAAATTAGATGTGGAAAACATGTATCAAAATAATGAAATATCATATAAGGGTTAGGGTCACCTCATTACTTGAATATCACACACAGGATAATCTATGGTCATGTAATGGTTAGGTTCACCCATATTGAATGATTTAGGACATGAGAAGTGATTCTTGGAAGGAATTCAAAATGTATATTAAAGGGTATTTGATCTCATTATATTATCTCATGTTATTCTATTTTATGTATGTATGATTATAATGATATAGTTTGGAATCTTATTCCATCTGTAACACCTAGGTATTTTATTTTACGGATATTATGTATGATATCCTATGATACACACAACCTTAAGATTGAGTGAATCTTGACATAATATGGAGATATCATTATTTAAATATGAAAATTATAACATAGTCATTGGAATGATGGGTATGGATAAGAGTAATCACATTATGAAATACATTTAGAAAATTATTCCTACTAAAAATATATTTATTAATTAAAAGGTAATATGTACTCCATTATGAATGATAATAATTAAATCATATGTGGTTAATGACAATTAAACTTTAAAAGGGTATATTTTCTTTAATATATGGTTTTATTTAAATTATATAATTTTTAAAAGCTAAATTTACCTTATTTTCACTATTAAATATATTTAGAATGTATTTTTCCTAAATTTATGTTAATGAATAATAATTTAAACATTTATTATCATATTTTTATAAATAAAGAAAAATATCATTTGAAGGTAAAAATGGATATTTCTCAAAAACCTATTTTAAGAAAATAGTTCTTTTAATATTATAAATTTATTTAAAAAATTTGAATAATTTTTCAAAAAACATTTTTGATAATATTTTCAATCAAATAAATTAAAAATCTTTAATTTTTTTTACATGGAATAGAATGAGAAAAAATCCATTTAATTCTTCAAAAATAATTTTTTTCTTCTAAAAATGTTTCTTATTTGATTGTGTGTATATTTTAGAATTATTTTATATTAAATTTAGAAATTTTAGTTTATAAAATGATATTCATTTTTTTATTTAAAAACATAAAATTATTTTAGTTTGAATTTATGTAATTTTTCATAAATAGTTTATTTTTAGGTGAATAGTTGAAAATAATGATTTTATATATAGTGTAAATTTTTAACATTATCATGCTTTAATAATGTATTTTAATTTTATGAATACTCTTTCATAATATATATTTATATTTTATAATTAATTTAATTCATTTTAAAACATAATTTTAACTTCGAAATTTATGTTTCACATTTTAGAAATCTATGTAAATTTTTTATTAAAAAAAACCTATTTTTGGTTCTTCTATTTTAATCAATTATTTAGATTATTACTTTTAGTTTTGATTTATATTAGACTTAAAATAAGTCTTAATTTATTTAACATAATCCAATTAATTACCTGGGAATCAAAATTATAATTTATTTTGGGGTAAAATCATGTTTATTCTTAAAAAATAAATTTTTCTAAGAATGGGTTTCATTGATTTTGTGAACATATGTTTGATGTATTTTTAAAACTTACAGAAATTGAATATTATAAAGAGTAGTAAATATTTGGAGTCAAATTAATCAGTATTAGGAAATTATTTTGATTTAATTTATGGTTATAATAAATAATTACCATGGTAAATACTTATCAACTCAATTAAGGGTAAATTGAGTTAAAAGGGCTATAAATAAATGGATGAGGATTTAAGATAACAAAAGAAACATGAATAAATCTAATTGGTGGGTTTATTTTCGACCATAAACATATCATATTATAAACTATGATAATTTTTTCCCACTTTACATGATTAAGAAATATACTATATAATAATTTTTTTGTGTATTTACATGTTTTCCTCCCACCTCACTTATAAATGGGATCCTCCTCCCCTAACTTATTCAAAAATATTGGGTTTGATTTATAATCCAAGAATATCTCAAACTAATCTATAAATTTATTCTTCATATCCTTGAGGTCTTGGTCTCAGTAAAATACCAACCTAATAAGGCTTAAGGTGTAAGTCGAAGTAAGTTTTCCAAAGTAGAGGTACAACTCTTAATCATGTTATTTTATGTTTATTTATTCTTATGCCTCCTTAAAAACTATCACAACCATTATTATATAAAAAAATTAGTATTTAATATATATATATATATATTCACTAATTATTATTTCAAAAACAATTTTCAATTTCTTTTCCATCTAGTGAGAAATGAAATCGTCGTTTGTGCGTACGTAAAGACTACCGTCTCCAAGAAGTGATGTGTATCATTTTCCTAATTGTTTCACATGGAAGGTTCTGAATATATATTTAATTGATATATATGATGTTTTTTAAATAATAATAATTATATAAAGGTGAAATATTATCAACCTTCTTACCCTCCCATCTTTTCGAAAATGAAAACATTAATCTTGTACATGAGTGGATTTTCATCTCCCTAAAGTATTGTCATTTTTTTATATTTTTTCATTACATTGATGATTATAACGATATATTAAATTAATATATATTATATTAATGATATTAATATTTCTTCAAATATTAATCATTATACAACCTCTTTACTTTTCAACCATTAGGAAAATAAAACTTTCATCATACGTGCGTGAATACTACCGACTCTATGAATGATATATTTAATTTTTATATTTCTTCTTTTAATGGATAACAATAGAATTTTATATAATGAATAAAATTTTATTCAAGAAATTATTGAAAAATTTGTATGAATAAACGTGTTCATTATAACTTTAACCATGGTCAATATACTAATGTTATTTTGGGGAAATTGACTGAAAAACATTAAGTAGACAATATAAGAAAGAACTATATAATGAATGGATGTTAAATGATTATAAAATATACTAAAAAATAAAATAAATAAGAAAAATGTACTTAATAAAGTATTTAATAAATTTAAATTGATTATTTAGGAAGATTTTAAAGAGAACCAAGATAAACAAAACATAAATAATAAAAAATCTCACGATTTAGATAATTCATCTCACAAATAGTCACAAAACCCAAGGACATAAAGGATTAGTTCCTCATAGATTATTAATATAATAATCTTATTTTGAAACATGTAAAAACATTACTCCGTAATAATTTTCCTCTAGACTCTTTTCTAGACATATCACAAGATATAATCATCTTCATCACATGGGGTTGTTAAACATAAAAAAGGGGTCATCCCAAATGCTTATAAAGGAAAAAACATATTATAATGTATCAGATCATAAAAATGAATGCAAAAATGTATAATACATAAATAAATTAACAAAATATCATATGTGTAGTATCCCAGGATTATCATACGATAACATTAATTTATTTTTCATGAATATTCATTTCATTACACAAACACAAGACTGAGGACCATAATAGTTTAGTGTCATTGGAAGCTTGGAAACAAAAAACTAGTCTATAATTAAACTACATCATCTCCCACTATGATCTTCATAACTATAACCCTTATTATACATATCATACGTAATAATCTTCTTAAATACTTGGGGAAAGAAATCATAAGAAAGGGTGGCCTTAAATTGCTCAGTAAGGGTAATCAAGGGAGATAAGTTCGCGTAACCTGAACATAAGGGTATGATAACATGAGCATAAATTTCTAAAACCATAACCTAGATATAAACTTCTTTGTAATTTCCCTAACCCAAAATCCTCTAACCGGTAACCTGAGCTGGTGTACCACATGAACTTATACAAGCCTCCTCGTATGCTAGAGGATGCATACTAGCAATGAGGGTCTGAAAAATCTAATGGGGAGACCATACCCTCTTTACTATAGTAATAAATAGTAGTCAACATATGTAATAAAGGAAAAAATAAATAATAAACTAGAAGAATTTATTACCAACTATTTCCCAAATACAGTAAAAATAAAAAACAGTTAGTAAATATGCCATGCCATGCTAATAGTTCCAAAAGTGGAGAAAACCGAAATTACGATAAATAGAAAAAACCCCAGAATGGTCTTAACTTAAAGTCTAGATCCTCACCCATGCACATCCCAAGCCCAACTCAACCCGCTTCCATTGGGTCTTTTCCCTTGTCTAGACCTGCAACCATGAAATATTTTATGGTACCTAATGGTGGCCCGAGCAGGGATTGCGTACAACTTAATAGGCCACCACTAAAGGTTTCTACAAAATATCTAGTTTAAATAAATAGTGTATATAAGTAAAAGTTAAATTAAATGATAAAAAAAACATAAACCAGTTACCATTAGTTAATAATGTTCACTTTTCTTACTTCATCATTTTTTTTATGGGTTAAGCATTTCAATCATTTACACAACAGTCTGGGCTGACCAATCTTAATATATAGGGGTATAAGTCAAGTTCCATTTCTCACCTGTGATGCACATTTCAAAAATAATCATAAAAAACAAAACTTGGAGCCTTAGTCTAGGTAGTCTCATCCATTATAACTATCGCGGGCATAGATCATCATTTCGACTCCCTAAACCACACATTATATGGTGGGGTTTAGAGCCTCAGTCCAACCCAACCCGTGGGAGGAGGCTCAATCCTTTATCCCACACCACCAAGCCATGTGCACATGATTCTTTCTCCATTTACATCATATGCCATTTCACAAACCATTAAAAAAATAATACAGATACAATTTTCATCCTATAATTATTCAAAATGATAATAAAAATCAATCCTTAAACCATTATCACATTTACCAATTACATTGCGTAGCACATTTAACCCATTTCCATTGTTTATTACTTAACCCATTGATTATATTCAACAATTTTCATAAATTAGCCCATATCCATCAATTACTATACATTAGACTAGTTATCCCATTTATCCATTAATAAGAATTTACCCACTTAACCTTCTCATCATTTCACATGCATTAACTCACTTATGCGTTTCAAGTATGATTCACAAGTCACAAAGCACAATCAAATTATTACACCTAACCCATTTCACATTGTACAAACAACCCCTTATGCCATCAATCCATTTTTTTTTCATTTTCTGAAATCCGGTTTATGGGTTTCCGGTATCCATTATAATATTCAAAAACAGCACCCAACAACATTCCACCTTCAAATTCAAAATTCCAACATCAAAATTAAAAATTAAAAATTAAAAATTAAAAATTCAAATCATCCTCCCTTATCAATCTTGATCCATAAACCGCGACACATGTACCTAGTTTGAACCAAGAATCCATAGTCCATCATGCAGAGGCCTGACTGTGTCAGATGGTCACGTCACTACCCACTGCCATCTTCATTCTCAATGACACCGTCAGTTTATGAAATTATCAAGATCTAAACAAAACTATCAATATTCCCTTCTCAAGTCAACTAATATATTATCATGTTACTAAAGGGATTTACTTTATTACAAATCAATTTTGTGCATAACATCACAATTTTCTATGTTATGGAATTCTAGAACACCCTACGGGTGGACCTTAATCAATCTAATGAACCTCAACGCATCCCATATGGATCATAAGGGGTTTAATTCATTTTTTTTCACTTATTTTACCAAATACTACCCAATGAATCAAATTCACAACAAGTTGGAACCAAACACACAACCATGTAAGAAAAAATCAACATCAAGACTATGGGATATAAGTTATAGACCACGAACCTCAAATCCAAAGACAATGACATGCTTAACTATAGAAATAGATCCATATTCAAGAATCCTTTAATGCCTCAACCTAATATTGACTAAAAAAAAGAGGTTTTTAGGGCTAAAAATTAAGAATAATTAGACTACAAACCCTAATTCAGAAAATAGGAGGAAGAGGAGTGTTAGACTTACCTGGAGCATTGATCCTTAGAAAACGACACTCCAAATAGACTAGAATCGACGAAGATCCACCCTTGGGAATATTTGAGAGCTTGAGTTCATCACTGGGGATGGAGGAGGAAGAAATGGGGTAGAAAATTACGAAAGAGACTTAAAATACCTAGGGGTAGTTTGGTAATTTTTCACTTTTTAATGGGGTTCACAATTTAGCTGCACAGTTTTTCAAATTGTATGCCAACCCTGCTCCAAACTCAATCCAAGTGGTGATAAGTGACACTATTACATGGCGAGCCTTGAAAAATTTGGAAAATCGAGTGAAATGCCTCTACCCAAGGTTTTACAATTTGACACCCTCACACAGTTTCCTACAAATGTGCGTAAACCATGCCACATGCAAAGAATGGCTTGATTTCCCTTTCTTCTAGAACCCCACGAACACCCCTATCCTCCTCATACACACGGTAAACATTTATTTAGAAAAAATAATATATTTAATGAAAAATTTAAACAAGTACATACCTATATGATGTATGGGATCTTACTACCTCCCCTCCTTATAATGAATCATCCCCAAGCTACACTCCCAAGCTTCACTAAGCTTCCGACACAAATAGATTGGGCCAATAAAAATACATATCTGACTCTTTCTCCAATGTTTCATCATGAAAATTACTATGAAACCCAAAACCTCAAACAAAAGGGACAATCTTTCATCGAAATACTTGCTCACTATGGTCTAAAATATGAACAAGATGCTCTTTAAAGGACACATCATCCTCAATCTCGACATATTTAACATCAAACACATGAGATGTGTAAGGGTGACAATGTCAAAGATATGATGAATGAAATACATCAGGAATACCACTATAAATATAAGGAAGATCCAATCAGCACACCACTGACCTGATACTCTCCATAATATCAAATGACCCCACGTTCTTAGGCTCTAACTTACCCAATTTCTGAATCTAATGACGATTCGGCCTTAACGAAACCGAAAGAAAAACATGATCACCCACCACAAACTGAAGAGGTCTTTAAAGCTAATATTTATATAACTAATTCCCAATATTATCCATTTTTATTTGTTTCTAAATAAATTGAATGTGTTCTAATGTCTTTTTTATGAGACTAGATTCTGACAATTATGATTCCCAAACTTCCATCCAACACAACAGAGATCAACAAGGTCTACCATAGAGAGCCTTATACGGTTCCATATGAATAGTATCCTGGAAATTATTTTTTGTAGGAAAACTCATCTAGTACAATATTCTAATCCCATGACCCCCCAAAATCTATAACACAATCCCAAAACATGTCTTCTATTACCTTAATGGTACACTCTCACTACCTATTCGAATGTGGGTGGAAATCCATACTCTAAAACACCTAGGTACCAAGCGCAATTTGCAATCTTTTTTAGAAGTGTGATGTAAACTGTTGATCATGATATGAATAAATAGTCTATATTAACCCATGAAACCATACTATATCTCAAACATACAAGTCATTAAACTGATCCATGATGACAGTCACCCGAATTTGTAAGAAATGATCTAACTTAGTTAACTAATTGACAACTACCCAGATTGCATCATTTTTCTGAGGCATCCTCAGATGACCTACCAAAAAATACATCATTATAACATCCCATTTCCTTTATTAAATGGGTAATGTCTGAAAAAACAATACATACAATGATTCTCATCCATCACATACTAATAGTTAAGCATCATGTCCTGAAATATGCAACCTCATTTTTCAACCCCATCCACTAATACATTATACAAATACCAGGATAAATTTTGGTTAAACATAGATGCAATTCCCACTTTGATGCATGAGACTCACTCACCAACTCTTACTTCATAAATAATAGCATAAAAACAATACAAAAAACATAAATAGTTCCATTTTCTCTAACAACCCAACTAGAGGGTGACTTCCCATCTTTAATAATTTCCATCAAATACAAACATTCTCCATGCTCATGTTGATTCTATTTGACCTGGATGATAAGTGAAAAATAATCTACCAATAATGCAAGGGTGATCTTACCATGCCCAACCTACACCTCCATATGCATCTCAGGGAACAATTCCATCATTCTCCACTTGCAAATGGATTTTTGAACTTCTTGGTTTGGATTCTTCTCACTGACAACATTTTCAACACTGATTCCATTTCCCAGCATTTAAAAAAAATCAAAATTGAAGGAATTCATGTATTCATGCAAATATTAACTATCTAAGATTAGAATCACGATGTGATAAAATATACTTAAGGATCTTATGAGTGGAATACATCATATACTATTCTCCGCATAAGTAGTGCCTCCAAGACATTAAGTCACAATGTACTACAACATACTCACGATCATGAGTAGGGTAATTACTTTCATTATTCCTAAATTACTTGAACCATATAGCACAACCCGATCATCCTACATCAACAATACCCAAATACCAACACTATATGCATCACAAAACAAGGTATACCCTTTGACATGCTTGGGTAATATCAAAATCAATGAGGTAGTTAACCGCTTCTTCAACTATTGGAAAACATTCTCACATTCCATAGACCACTCAAACATAACTCCCTTCTTAGTTAAACCCAAAAATGGTGCTTCTAAATAAGATAAATCTTTGATGGACTTTTGGAAATAACCAAAAAGTCCTTAAAAATTTGATATTAGAAATATTCTTTGTTTTTTTCCCAAGATAAAACTGTCTGCACTTTCTTCGAGTCCACTGACACACCTTCTTCCGAGATAATGCGACCTAATAAATTCACCATATTAAAAAAATGTCATTTGGATTTCTTAGTGTATATTATATTCTCTCTTTGTGTACATAGTATGATTTCAAGATGTTAGTTATTATCATCATGAGTGTTATAGTACACCAATTTTTCATTAATAAAAAAACTATGAAATGATCCAGGTAAGGGTGAAAGATTTATTTCATTAGGTCCATAAGCATTGACGGTTTATTGGTCAACCCAAATGGAATCATTTAAAAATCATACAATATGCACCTTCTCTTGAAGGCAGTTTGTAGTACAATAGAAGGACACAACCTTAGTTGGTGATACCCTGATCTAAGATCAATTTTCGAAAATTGTGTAGCATTCCTCAACTCGTCCAAGAGATCATCAATTTTGGGAAGATGATATCAGTTCTTAATAATTTTGAAGCATTTTCATGAAAAATCTAATTGATTATGTTTTTAAGGTTGATTTATAGTATAGGGTAGACCCTGGGTCATCTCTCAAGAACTGTTGGTGGTATATAGTGGGTATTTTTAATAAAATGGAAGATAAGAGGGGTGGTTTTGAAAATAATTTTAATGAAATAACTTGAATTAAATTGTTTAACAGTTGATTAATTAAGGTGGTGTTTTATGAATTAAGAGAAAAGGATGCCATTTTATGTTCAATACACATGTTGGATAGTACATTTTTCTGAAAATTTTATATGGTTTAATGTAATTATTTGGTTGAGGTTTTTCAATATCATGATTCCATTCCTGACACTTGAAACAATGCACAATAAATAAAACTTTGAAACCACAATCATGATGTCACGGTTTGGAGCTCAAGTATAGAACCTAGTCAACCAAAGCATACTAGAATCTCATGATTATGAGTGAGAAAAAGGATTCTTATGTTGTTAAATTGGGACAACCCAAGATCCCAACTTGAAATATCAACCCAATTAGTATTGAGATAAAAATTGATCACTTAATTATAACAAAATCAATGAATTCAGAGGAGAAGTTTGACGTCCTGTACCCTGATGCAACATAGCGGGTGCCCCGATCATAGTGGTCCACATGGACTCAAGAACATATTCTTGAACTCTTGAGGATACCGACTAGAAGCGAGGGCCTAGGGTCTGTACGTGGGAATACTATTCCCTCATTAGCTGAGTGTAGCACAACAGAAGGAATATAAATAAATGGTAAATATTGAAAGCAATATAATTGATATAAATGAACATCAGAAACAAACCGATGCAATAGATAAATGATAATATAATAATAACTGTATAAACTGGAACAATAATGATGTCATGTCATGTCACTAGAAAACTGGAAAAACATGATACAAGAAAGTAGTCATAACAATTCCACAAAGTAAAATAAAACGAATGATACTGTAAGCATCCCAAGATCCTACTCGGTCATCTTCAATCAAGCATCATCCTATCACCAGATAATCAAGTATTGGATGTTGTGTACTTCTCTTTTTCAATACCTGCAACTATGTAATCTAATCCGAGTACCAAACAACATTTGAAGAGTGTGTGAGATAAATCTTAGTGGGCCACCACCAATGATGTCTATAACAACCATCCCGTGTAATAGAATACATTAGTGTGAAAGAATACATATAAAAAGTAAAGAAAGAAGCACAATATAACAAAATACCAAATTACCTGCTTCAACCATCAACTGGTGTCTGAGGGCGTATCCATTTCCTTAATTAAGGAATTATCTTTTAAGGTTATTAAGTCACTTGAGGCATTGATAGCACTGACAACACCTCAATGATATTATATGTAGTGATGTTCCCAAGACCTAACAAGGAAACCTAAAAATGATATCTACTGAGGGAGTTTTATGGTAATAACCAAGGTGACATAGATCTCACGAAACACTAACTCAATAATATCCGAGTCTCGATAAGGGGTAATAGAGTAATCTACAAAGAATAATCCAAGGAATTCCACAATTAGGTTCCTAGCGAGTCCAAAGTGATCGACCAAGGTAAAACGGAGCTAAGAAAAGATAGGGCCCTATGGGATTTCAACATGGAACATACTAGACAATGTTGGAACCAAGAAGTGTATCCGAGGTATCCTGTAATAATAAAAAGGACCCTACGGTAGTATACTAGGAAAATTAGGAATATAAATGAACCAAATTATAGGTGGGTATCAACCTAAGAAAACCACATCCTTGAATCAGAATGGATTTCCCAAGACCCAAGGTATTCTGCACTTAGAATCCAAGGTGATCTCGAGTCAATACATTCCTATTTGATATTGTAATCATGAAATAATTCATTTGGTTCAAGTGTTTCCTCCCATTATCATGGATAGATCATGTAGAGATTGAAACCATTTATTTATTAGTCCAAGATTAGTCTTCCATTAGTGTAGATAGGACAAGTAGTGTTGCATCCATTTAATAAAGTCTTAAATTAACAATTGAGGAATATCAATTATAGAGGTTCACTCCACTACATTACATTAACATGGAAAGGGGTGATATAGATATATAACCTTAATTCAAACTCATTTGTTAAGGACAAGATATATACTTGGTATAATTTCCATTTAAAATCTCACATTTAATAATCGTTTTAACGAACTTACCTTAGGTGGTTCACGTGGTGAGCATACATTGTAGATGACATTATGAAATTCTCAATAACAATCCATTTATTATAAAAGGGATCACTTTTAGGAATTCCATGAAAAGGAACACCCGAACAGTGACTTAAACGTGCCAAAAAACTAAAACCCAAATATGGGATAACCATTGATATGGGTCAGATTGAGTTATGGGTGTAACCGCTAAAATCTAATCACTTAATTGGAAAGAGAATATCCATACGATTCTTACACGTATAATCCTATCATGTAAATTTATGAAACAACTTCCAACAAAACTGGTGTTCCCCACATGAACATTCCAAAATGAATAAACTTTAGGGATAAGTTATAGACCACCCACCTTAGGGTTGTACAATCCTCCACCTCCAGTATCAAACCTTGATTTACATTGGTTCAAAGTATATATACATTTTTTGTGAAAAATGATCACATAGAGAAATCTAGGTCAAGAGAAAAAGAGTAGAAGAATGGATTTAGAGGACTCTAGAACATACTGTTGCGCATCCAATACGACGAACAGAAGCTCGATCGAATGTCAGATGATGGAGATCTCTTGATTCCATGTTTATATCTTCATATTTACAAAATTTAGAGAGAAATAAGCCAATCCCGATAATATAAGATTAGGGAGGAAGGTGCGTCTTAATATATCATTAAGGGAAAATTGGAAAGATTACCTAGAAAATTAGCCTACACACAATTTGTCTGCACAGTTTTTCAATCTATGTGCCAACCATGTGGGATGTATCATCTCAAATTTTTTGGTCTGCATGGTTTATCAAACTGTGCACAACCCATGCACATATAGCTAGGAAAAAAGGGGCGCTCACATGGTTAGGCCACACGACTGTTTTCCAACTGTATGAGGTGGATCTATCTAAAAAAACATCATCTGCACGGTTTACTCTAAACCATTAACAAAGTCTATTTTGTACAAAAATATGGGTTTCGGGCTCTGAACAATCCCAAGACACCATCAGACCCTTTACTAACCCATTATAAATCTATATTAGTTCCAAATTAAATATTTAGACTGAAAAATTAAAGGACCCTTACCTGAGTGAAAAACTAGGTTCTTATAGTCTTCCCCCCTTTAAAGAAATCGTCCCTAAGTTCTCCTTCAAAGGGTAATGAAACCAAATCTAAGAATTATTATGGCCATCGAGCACACACATCGGCTTCCCTATCCCAAGTCTCATCTTGTATGTGGTCATGTTTCCATACCACCCATATGAGGGGGAAAACATTCCCCAGAGATCCTTCATGCTCTGGTCAATGATGCATATTGTATACTCAGGAAAAGTAGCATTTTTATCCAACTCAACTTTCTTAGGATCAAAGGGATGAGATTGGTCAGCATGATATTGGAGAAGCTATGAGACATGAAAGCTGTCATTCATGGCACAATATCTCCGAGGTAGTAGCAACTGATAGGCTACTGGCCCGAATCTCTCTAGAATTTAAAATGGCCTAGTGTAACGAGGATACAAATTCCCTGATTTCTTAATAGTCTATACCCTAACTTGGGCGATAAAAAAAGAGAAACATGATACCCAACCTCAAACCCAAGAGGTCTTCGACGGAAATTAACATAATATTTCTCTCTATACTGAGCAGTATTCATACCCTTCCTTATTAGCTAGACCCATTATGATGTCTCCTGAACAAGACGAGGACCTAGTAGGGATTCCTCACTTAGCTCTAGCCAGCACAAGGATAAGCGGCATGGCCTATCATATAAGGCCTCAAAAGGATCCATCTGAATTGTCTCCTGAAAACTATTATTATAAGAGGACCTGACGAGAGGAATATACTTCGGTCACGAACCACTAAAATCAAGTACACATTCTCGGAGCATATCATCTAGAACCTATATCATCTATTCCAATTTTCCATCGGTTAGAGGGTGAAATGTTGGGCTTAGAAGCACTTGAGTCCCCATATATTTCAGCAAATGATTCCAGAACCGTGAGGTGAAACAAGCATCCCTATCTTAAATGATAGTAAGTGGAACCCTGTGTAGTCATATGATCTCACAAACATACAGTCTTCCCATCTCAAAAATTGGGTATATCTCCCTAAAATTAATGAAGTTAGATGGTTTTGTTTGTCAGTAAATGACAACCTAGATAGCATCACTAAACCTCAGTGGCCTAGGTAAGACGACTTCAAAATCCATAGAAAAATCTACTAATTTCAATCCTGGTACTGGAAGCGGATGTAACAATCCTGCAGGTCTATGGTGCTCCACCTTCACCTACTTATAGGTGGAACACCTAGTGATGAAGCATGAAATATGAAATCTCATTCTTTTCCACCTATACTATCATAACATATCTTGATACGTCTTTGAGAAGCCTGGATTAACTGCTCACTGAGAAGAGTGGGATTATTTCATCAAATCCTCTTTCATATTTATAGGAACCCAGATACATCCACATAGACGTAGGATGTCATCTTTTTCCACATAACAATCTATAGGTGGGTTATCTCTTGTTAAACTCTCTAGGAGAACAAATCCATCAAGATTTGAAAACAACCTACACTTCACCTTCTCAAGGAGGGAAGAGACAACTGTTAAGTCTGAGAGGTAAGAGTACACATGACTATCATGAAACTCTAGATAATGTTTAGAAAAAAGGTCCATTAACTTCCATCCATCATTGGATTCCTATATGACATGTGTTTTATTTTTTCGACTTAGTGAATCTACAACCATATTGCCTTTTACAGGCATATAGGCAAGATCAAAATCAAAGGATTGTGGATATTTGAACCATATTCCCTATCTGAGGTTCATGTCATGCGGAGAAAAGATATAAGTGAGGCTCTTCTGGTTTGTATACCCCACAAAGTGCTCACCAAATAGATAATGACTCTATCAATGAAAGGCATGGACAACTGATGCTATATCAAGGTCGTGAGTCGGGAAATTTCTCTCATGAGTCCTCAACAGCCGATATCCATACACAACAACTTTGTATTCCTGCATTAACATTACTCCTAGGAAAATTCATGATGCATCGAAGAGGAGGATATAACCTTTATGTGGTTCTATAAGAATCAAAATATGGGCCGATACAAACCTCCCTTTCATCTCCTAATAGGATTTATCACATTATTCTTACCATGTGAACATGACACCCTTCATTGTTAGTCTAGTAAGAGGTGAAATAAGATGAGATAATTATTTTATGAAATCTTTGTAATATCTATGAATCCCTAAGAAACTCATGATATCAAACACATTATTCGTATTCTCCCTGGAAACTACAACACTAACCTTCTCAAGGTCAACCAATACTTTGAATTATAAAACAATATGTCCCAAGAAGTGGACCTTTTCAATCCAAAAGTTTCATTTAGAAATATGGGTATAAATATTATGTTCTCTAAGATTACTCCAAATGATCTTAAGAGGTTTGGCATGGTCAATATGAGTGAGAAAACACACTAATATGTCATCTATAAAGACAATGAAAAAAGAGTCCAAATAGGGGAGGAAAACCAATTCATCAAAGCCATGAAAACTACATACACATTCGTAAGACCGAATTTCATAACAAGATATTCATACAGATCATAATTGCTATGAAAAGTCATAAAGGGTATGTCTGATGGTCTGGCTCGCACCTGATGATAACCCAATATTAGGTCAATCTTAGAGAACAACTTTTTTCCTCAGAGCTAGTCAAAGATATCAACTATTAGAGGAAGTGGATATCAATTATTTACAATAATCTAGTTCAACCTTTGATAATCGACATATAGATGAAGATTCCCATTTGTATTCTTAGAAAAAACCATTGGTGAACCCTAAGAGGATGTACTAGGATGTATAAAACTTTTTTCCTCTAGGTCCTTTATCTACTGCTTGAGCTCTTGAAGCTCAGCAGGTGCCATCATTTATGGAGGAATCGATAATGGAGCTGCTCCTAGAACAAGATCAATTGTAAAATCTACCTCTCCCTTAAGCAACAAGATAGAAAAGTCATCAGGAGGACTTCCATGAAACAATCAACTAGTTAATGGAAATCCGGTTGATGCAAAAACAGATCCTTTATAAAATGATTTTCACTCTGGGTAGTCACTTCACCTAGACCATGATGCTTTGGTCCTTCTCTCCAAGCCTGTACATACCACTCACCATTAAAAAGATAACTATTGCCTTCTGGTGATATAAAAGAAACCATATAGTGATAACAGTGTACCATGGAATGATATTTGAATAACCTATCCATCCTGAGAATGACATCAAAGCCAGTCATCTCGAGAAAAAAGAGATTCCACAAGAAAGGGTAACTACTTACCTCAAGGGGATAGTCCCTACACTAGTGTATAACCTCCGTCCATATTCCCAATGGTGTATCAAGGATCATTACATCATAGAGATAATGTATCTCTAGTCTGAGACTATCCATGATAGATACAAAAATTAAAGAGATTGAAGAACCGATATCAAACAAAGTGGAGACAATAGTGGAGGCTACAAGAATAGTAACTCTTACTGTGGATGGTCTCACAGCCTAATCCTCAGGTATCACCTGTAAATAATTATACTGAACTGATCCATTGCCTTGTGTAATAGATGGAGTACCATGATCATGAAAGCTATTCTGATGTTGCTGGTCATCAATGATCAGACTACTATGACCATGACCTCCTCATTGGCCATACGTGCTTGTACTATTCCAAATCCCTGCCTGATGTGGCCCAAAATTACATCCTCCGAAAGGTGGATCTGAATTTGATACTTTTCCACTCAAAGCTGGTGGAAAGGTCCTACAAATGCATTAAAGATAACCCACATAGCCTCAAGCTCAAAACTATATAGGGTATCTATCACATTGGTGCTTATTCTTCCCTAGTCTCCCAATCTAATAACACACAATATAGCAATCAAACTAGATACTCTTGGTGCCACTACCTTGACGAAAAACCTCAAAGGAATGTTTCCCCCCACCAGAGGAACTACTGGCCTGACACGACACTAATCCTTTAAATTGGGTACTTGTGTCATCCCTCATGTTACACTCAGTGATAATTTCCTCATCAACTATTGATAAGAATGTTGGAGGGTGAAAGATATTCACCTGAGTTTGGATGGCATACTGAAGACCATACTCAAAATTTATAGCACACGAAAGATCATCATCAACTAGAAGTGGTGAAAAATGTTGTAAATTAGTGAAACATAATGAACATTCAATAACTGACATAGAACCCCATTAGAGATGAATGAACTCTCTTACTCTATCAACTCTCAGTGGATGAGGAAATAACTGATCATAAAAGGCAGTCTGGAATTCAACCCATAACATTCCCTAATGATGAACGGCCTAGGTAAACACATCCCACCAACCCTTGAAAAAATCCAAAAGCATGTAAGTAGAATTATTAACTCTTCACTCTGGAGGCATTTATTGATGATCAATTATAGACAACATGACCTCTATCCAAGGATTAACATCTAGAGAACCACAGTCCCTTGAAAAAGTAGGAGGATGCTGATGTTGGAACTCGCGGGTTAGATCAGCCTTTGTAGTTGCAACCCGTGAAGAACATTTCATGGATTCCATCATATGTATGAGACTATCACAAACATGGGCATCAGTTCTTGAATTAGGTACAATAGGCAGTGCCTCAAGTGGCACACCAAGAAGTAAGACTAGAAGCTAAAGGCCAACCATGCTTGAAACATGGTCATTACCACCCTCCGGGTGAATGACACGAGGACGAAATGACAACATTGGTCAACAAATTACAAGAACTCACCTTAAAACAAGATTAAGTGAATAATGTAGGATAACTAGTGGAGGTTTAACCTAAGAAAACTCACTACCCAAGGCATACTACCTAAAATACCTATTTAGAGGGATTAATATTAGTATGTTCTCAAATATAAGTTTAATTTCATTTTGCAGTTAATTTCTAGGTTCACCCATTTACCTTTCATAATCATGAAAAGGTGGGATAAGGATTTTCAACCAATTTATTTTAGATTTTAGGATTCACTTTATAATGGATAGCTATTTTTTATGAATCAGAACTCATACACCTATCACCAAAAAATGAATCCCTTTTCATTACAGTATAATGGATTGACTCGATAAATTACTCATCCCTACCCATGAGTTCCCATACGCCTCATGAATTGATACATGGAATCACTCAAATGTAACCAATTGTTGTAATTTTTCAAGAAACTATCACAACATTACTCAACAATCAAAAACATTCTAGGCAATGAAAATCAGTGAGATGCACCTATATGGCATGGAAATATGCATGACATGTGGATTATAGGTGCCTATAATGATGCATGTAGAAATGAACCTTACCCTCATTTTATCAGGATACAGATAAAATAAGACCCTAAAATAGAGTAACAATCAAGACCACCACCCAACATGTGCGTCACCCAATGGTGAAATAATATCAACTGTAATAGGAAAAATAGAACAACAATTATATTTTGGGTAACTTGGATTTTACCCCAAACATGGGTTTTCAATGCCCAAGAATTAATTATGACCTAGTACCAAGCCTTCATATTATCCAATATATTGTCTCCAAATAGTAAATCAAGAAAATAAACCGCATTTGATACCACCTTGTGACGTCCCGTACCTGAATTCAACTTAGCGGGTACCCCGTCCCCAGTGGGCCAAATGGAATCCAGAACATCTTCCCAAATGCCAGAGGATGATGACTAGTAATGAGGGCCTAGGGTGTGTCTATGGGAAGACTATTCCCTCAATAGTAGAGTGTAGCATAGTGGAAGGAATACAAAGAAATAGTAAAACGTGGAGGCAATATAAATGATATAAATAAACAGTGGAAGAAAACTGATACAATAGATAAATGAGAATATAATAATAAATGTATCAACTGGAACAAAAATGATGTAATTTCATGTCACTAGAAAACTTGAGAACATGGATGAAAGTTAGTTGGCTTAAAAGTTCCACAAAGTAAAATAAAACGAAGGCTACTACACATATCCCGAGATCCTAATCAGAAATCTTCCATCAAGATCCATCCTATCACCACAAAATCAATTGTTGGAAGCTGTATGATACCCTTTGTAAATACCTATAACCATGTAATATACTCTAGGTACCAAACAATTCCCATAGAGGGCGTGAGATAAATCTCAGTGAGCCACCACCAACTGTGTATAAAACATTCGTCCCGTGTAATAGAATATAGCAGTGTACAAGAAGGCATATATAAAGTAAAGAAAGGAGTACAATATAACTAAATACCCAAGTACATGCTTCATCCCTTGGTTGGTTTCAAATCAGTTTCAAGTTCCTTAATTAATTAATGACCATTTAATTGTAATAGTTCACGTGAGGCATAACCAGCACTGACATCACCTCATGATCTTATATGTAGTGAAGGTCCCAAGATGTAACAAGGAAACTTGAAAATGATATCCAGTGAGATATTTAAAGGCTAAAAAAAACAAGGGAAAATAAATCTTGTTGAATGCTAAATTAGTAGTATCTGAGTCTAACTAAGGGGTAAGAGTGTAATCCCAGAAGAGTAATCGAAGGCATTCCACAAAAAGGTGCCTACGGAGTCCAAGGTGATTGACCAAGGTAAAATGGGGATTTGAAAAGATAGGTCCCTATGGGATTTCACCATGGATCCTACTAGTAAATGTTGGATCCAAGGATTGTATCTGAGGTATCCTGTAATAATGAAATGGACCCTACAGTAGTATGTTGGGCATTCGAGGAACAGACAAGAACTAGAGTCTAGGTGGGTATCAAACTTAGGAAACCACATCCTGGAACCAGAATGGGGTTCCCAAGACCCAATGTATTCTCCTCTCAGGATCCAAGGAAAGATTAGGTTAGTATATTACGATTTGATATTTTAATCATGTAATAATTCATTTGGTTCCATTCCTTCCTTCCATTAGTATGGATATGTCAAGTAGAGATCGAAACCATTTATTTACTGGTCCATGACTTGTATTCCATTAGTGTGGATAGGCCAAGTAGTGTTGCAACAATTTAATCAAGTCTTAAATTAACCATTAAGGCATATCAATTAGGGAGGTTCACTCCACTACATTCCATTAACATGAAATGGGGTGCTACATACATGCAACCTTAATTAAAACTCATTTGTTATGGCCAAGATATATACATAGTATACCTTCCATTTCACATCTCACATTTAATAATCATTTAAATAAACTTACCTCAAGTGGGTCAAGTTTTGAAAATAAATTGTACATTCCATTATGAAATTACTATTAATAAACCATTTATTATAGAAGGTCTCACCTTTAGGAAGGTCAAGTGAAGGCTCACCCAAACGGTGGATTAAATGTGCCAAAACACTAACACACAAATATGACTTAACCTTTGACCCAGGGGGATTGATTTGTGGGTGTAACCACAAACAAATAATCACATAATTAGAAAGATCATATCCATATGATTATAACAAGTATAATCAGGTCATGTAAATTTATGAAACAACATCCAACAAAAACAATGGGCCCCACACGAACATCCCAAAATCAACGATCTTTTGTGAAAAGGTATAGACCACCCACCTTAGGGTCATACAGTTCATCTCCTATGGTATCATCCATTGATTTTCCTCAAATAATAGTAGATCTAAGAAAAGGTGAAAATGCACACATGGAGATATCTATGTTGAGAGAAAAATAGAAGAAGAACAGCTAAAGAGGACTCAATTACTTACTGTTTCACATCCAACGTGATGAACGAAAGCTCGATCCAATGTAGGATGATGGAGATATCTTGATTCTACATTTAGATCTTTAAAAATCTCCAATTTGTGAGAGAAATAGGTCAATTCCACATAAAATTGGATTAGGGAGGAAAGGGTGTCTTAAAAGACCATTAAGGGAAAATTGGAAAATCACCTAGAAAATTAGCCTGCGCATGATTTGTCTGCACGATTTGTCAAATCGTTCCCAAAATGTGTGGTACAATTCTACTCGAATGGTTTGGTCTACACAGTTTTTCAAACCGTGCGCAAACCATGCACAAGTACCTGGGAAAAAGGTTTCACTTACACGGTTAGGACACATGACCGTGCACCAACCGTGTGAGTTGGATCTATCCAAAAAAACACCATATCCATAGTTTTCCAAACCATCCAAAAATCCTGCACGGTTTAATCAAAACTATGCACAAAGTATTTTTCCTCAAAAAAAAAGATGGATTCTAGGCTCGGAACAAGCCCCATACACAATCACAACCCTTACTAACTCATTGGGCATTCATATTAGGTCAAAGGTAAAGATTTAGACTGATATATTAAAGGAACCCTACCTGAGTGAAAAACCAGGTTCTTACAAGAAGCACATCAAGATTAAACATAACAGAAATATTTAACACAAAAATTACACAAAACAAATAGAAGAAAAAGTGTCATAATTACATCTAAAGTATGTGAAGCTCCCATTAAATAATTGTCCATCCTTTATCTCACCATCGAGTAGAGGAGAAGGCTCTAGTGGAACTTCACATTCATCAATTACCCATATGATGACAAGGGCCTCCATAACATCTTAAATGAGGATAGGTTTCCTTTGGGACTCTATAATAGAAGATATTTTCTTTTTTTTTTAACTTGAAAATGAGGTTCTTATGGTTCATTTTTATATCCAAAATGGGAAGTGGTCTTGGGCACCCATTTTTGGTCATACCACTTGTATCTCAATTTTTTGTTAATAAATGGAATTATCTAGACATGGAAAAAATTAAAAACATATTTACCCACGTAGTAGATATCTCTAATGAAATTTTGAAATCATTTGGAGGCCTACATCTTGAGATATGGATAAAAAAATTGCACACATTTTGAGTTTGTGCATATTCAGGGGCTTGGAATGATTAGTCTAGATGGACCACCATATGAACGAATTGGGCTTGGGTTCCTTATTAATATTTATTGCAAAATATATTTTGGGTCAAAAAAATATCCCCTCAATTGTACCCAAATATGTGTAGAAGTGCGCAGTTGAGTCCACTGGTGTTCTTGGATTTCTTGTCTAATTTGGACCATTTTCTTCAACTATGTCGGGTCCTTATAATCACCTCCACCTTCCATGAAACCATACAAGAAAGTGAAATTACCCTTTTAATAGTGATTAAAAAAATAATTGATTAAAAATGATGCCAAATTTGTTATTTAATTTGGAATTTGAGATAAATAATAGTTTAACAAAATGGTATAAGGGTGAAAATAAATACTCAATCACGGTGCGATCACACTCACACACCTAAAAATTTTCACTTCTGGAAAAAGTATAATTTTAAAAAATGGTTCATAGAGATATTCCAAACAACATGAAGACTTATGAATAAAATAAAATAAAAAATGTGATAGAAATGTGATAAACAAAAAAAATCATACCATGGAGTTATTCTCAGTGATTGTTGGAAATGATGTCTCATAAATTATATCAGAATGAAATTTTTAGAGATTCATGATAGCAATATGAGAAAATAATACACAATTTAACAATGTCACAAATTTTACACATGCATGTGTGAAAACTATTCCATGTAATTCATTCCACTTTATATATAGTAAATATATTTTATTTTAAAATTTTCTCTACTTAAATGATTTTATCCAAAAAAACTGCCCTACATCCATTAAAATCAAATTTGAAGACCCACTCACATAAGAATTCCCAAAAGCTAAAACTTAATCTCCCAACCTAGATATCCTCATATTATTTACATTTCACTAGCCCCCTAATTTTTTAATATTATTATTATGGTTTTTTGAAAATTTGTTATTGGAAAAAATATCACACTCTTCTATCAACCCTTATTTAGTCCTCTCACGACACTAATTATATTTGTTATAATAGGATAAAAGGTCAAGAAAGGGTGGTTTTTTATCAGACCTTGATAGAACCCCAATTTTTATTTTTTTGTTGTTGTATTTTTAATAAATTTTTAGGGCATATGGGTTTTAGATAACTAGTACATATGCATAGGTCAATCCAATATAGTAATGAAAAAGATCAGATAAGGAATGAATGTATGGAAAAACCATTTTTGAAAGTTGATTAATATTAACCTAAATTATATTTACCTTTAATTGAGTAAAAAAAGCACACTTCACGGTTGGGTGAAAATACTTGTAGAGATATTAAGAGACCCAATTATCCCATTAACTATTAACACAATAGGTACCATTATTCTTAAAGTTTTTAAAGTGATAAAACCATTTATATCATCGAAAAACGGAAAAAATTCCAAAATAAAATCACTCCTAAACGTTAAATTACTACTAAAACACACATTCCATCATTGAAACAATTTATTTTTGTTTATTTTGTTTTATTTTAAAATGTTAAAACAACATGAAATAGGAAAATTTCTCAGGAATATTCAAAAAATTCAATGATTAAGTGGCAATAATTTTATATAAAAAATTGGGCGTTAAAAATTAACATTTTGGCACAAAGTTGAGGATATAAAATGGGTGGAGGGGGAGTGAAAATGCTATTCCACCAGAACTAATAAATTAAATAAAAAAGATAATGAAAATTCATAACTAACCAAGAAATTTACCCATCCCCCACTCCTAGCGTGTACATTGTCCTCACTATAATAAAAGAGAATGTGTGAAGAAATAATAAAACATGGTGAGAGTTATTGATAAGATTCTTCTTGAACTCATAGTTCCTCCATAGAGGACTCTAGAAGGGCTTAATGATTTTTATTAAGTAGGTTCCCATTGAAAGGGAAGGTTTTCTTAATTTCCACATTTTTACCTGAATGAATCCAAATTGATAAACATTATTAATAGTGTAGGGGCCAAACCGTTGAGAATGATGCATTCATAGATGCATCTTAATCATTGCATTTTAAAGGAGTAACTTATACCAAATGATTAATTGATGATGAAATATGATACAGTTGTGGGAAACCTTGGTTCACTCCTTATAAATCCTAGAGTTCTCATATGAATCTATTTGAATTTCCATCATCTCCTGAATCTGAAACATCCTTTGAGAAGCTTCATCATAAAGATTATAATTTCATAATTTAATGGCCCAGTAGGGTAGATACACAATATCAATAGGGATGTAAAAAATCATTACAAAAACAAGGGGATGGGGTGACAGTCCAATTGTAGTATTTAAAGCATTACGGTGAGCCCATAATGAATCATCGAGTCTATGACTCTAATATTTTCTATTAGGTTAAACAATTTTATCAAGAATTTGTTTTCACTCTATATTTAACACCTCTTCTTAACCATTGGTTTGTGGGTGATAAGCAGTAGACACTCGATTCCTGAGCCCATACCAATGAAAAATAGATTTTATTATTCAGTTATAGAAATGAGAACCCCTTCCACTAATGATGAACCTAGATAATACAAACCTACAGAATATTTGGGTCCTCAAAAAATCCACAACTGTATTGGAATCATATTTCCTTATGTCTTGTTCCTATACCCATTTTGATACGTAATCAACTACCAGAAGAATGTATATATTTCCAAATGAATTGGGAAATGCTCCATAAATTCAATGTCCCAGACATAAAAAATAACATGAAAGGGTAAGTGTTACTGGGTAATTTAATTTCTTTTATAGACATACCCTATACTTTAAAAACATGGAAAAAATTTATAGAAATCCTGGGCGTCCCGAAATAGTGTTGGAAAAAAAAGACTAGATTCAAAGACCTTGTGGGTAGTCTGTTGGGGACCAAAGTGAACCCCATAAGCAGGTGTGTATCCAAACCTATGGATGGACATAAAATTACTATCGGGAACCAAACATCTAAGGAATTGATCACTGCTTGTGTTCCAATAATAGGGATTATTCCAAATGTGTGAAAAAGTCTCATGTTTTAGGCGGTTAGCTTGGTTTTTGTTAAAATTATTAGGAATGAATGATGCTACCAAGTTATTTACAATTTAATCATAAAAAGGAATAAACAATTGCACTCAACACAGTTTCTCATTAGGAGACATGTAATTTATGGGAATATAGGGGAATGATTCACTATATGGGGATGATATTATCCTACTGATATGTTCAACCACCAAATTCTATGCTCTTATTTTGTCCCTAATTTATAGATTAATTTCATGGAGTAGGATAATTCAGAGAATGAGAGGTGGTTTGGATTATAGTTTCTTAAGGAGATACAGTAGGGCTACATGGTCTGAGAAAATGATGAATTTGGGCCCAAAAAGGAATGACCGTAATTTTTCCAAGGAAAAAACAATTGAAATAAATTTATTTTCAGTTTTAGTGTAGTTTACTAGTGTAGGCTTCAGTGTATGTGAGGTTTAGGAAATGACATGTGGAACTTGATCGAACCTTTATGATAAGACTACACCAACGACATTGTTAGAGGAATCACACATGAGATCAAATAGTAAATCCCATAGAGGTGGTTGGATTACTTGGGGGATGTGTGACTCCATTTTAATTTTTTAAAAGCTTCATCAGATTCATTATAAAAAAATTACTTTTTTTTAGAGAAATAAGGAGAGGGGTTGTGCTATATTCCTAAATTAATGAATGAAACGATGGTAAAATCTAGCATGAACTAGGAATGACCATATATACCAATTTTTTGGGGAATGGTTGGGAACAAATAACACCCAATTTTGTTTTATTGACTTGGATACCAACCCCATAAATGACATGTCCCAATATTATACCTTGTTACATCATGAAATTTAACTTCTCATTATTTAATATGAGATTCTTTTCAATATAGCAACATAGGAATGATACAAGACTACTCAATCATTCATCAAAAGAGGATCCATAAATAGTGAAATCATCTTTAAATACTTCCATTCAATTATCTAGGTAATTCAAAAAAAAATGAAAAACATGCATCACTAGAATGTACCTAAAGAATTACACATACCAAATGGCATCCTCCTATAGGAAAATGTTTCAAAGGGTAAAGTAAAGGTTGTTATTTCCTAATCCTTAGGGGAAATAAGGATTTTAATGTATCCAGAATACCCTTCACGGAATTAGTTGTGGGACTTCCCCGTTATCCTCTCTAGCATCTTATCAATGAATTACAATGGTAAATGCTCCTTCCTAGTGTGTTGGTTTTGTTGTAAATAGTCTATAAAGATGCACCAACTATTTTTCACACAAGTTGGAACCAATTCATTATTCTCATTTTTAATTACCATACGACCAATTTTTTTAGGAACTAATTGGAATTCACTAAACCATTTGTTTATAGAGATGGGATAAATGATTCCAGTAGCCAATAATTTTTTCACCTCCTTTTTAACAACATCTAGGAGGGTTGGGTTCATTCAATGTTGTGACTACCTCACTGGTGTAGCCTCATCATTTAACAATATATTATGTGTGAAATTTGATGGGATAATACTGGAAATGTTAGTAAATGTCCAACCCAATGCTTGTTTATAATACCTCAAAATATAAAGAAGTTGTAATTCATTCTCTTGATAGAGTGAACTATAAATATTGTTAGGAATCTTGTTTCCATTCTCAAATTAGAATATTTTAAAACTTGAGAGTGTTTTTAGTCCCAATTTAGGTGTATTTTGGATTGATGGGAGTGAATGTGATAGTGAGAGGTCAATGATTTCATATAACTTCTCAATGGTGACATCCTCAGATGATGAATGAGATTTTACAATCTTAGTAATATCATCAATGGTCATCAGATCCTCAGTGTTCATGAAATTATCAATTACCAAACATGCATGAAATTTTTAATGGTCGACGAAATATTCTATGCATTTTTCATTTCCTAGAATTTCAATCAATGATGAAAACATAGAAAGGGGATCAGGGGATTTCAAATATTTTTTTCATGGGAAGGGATTACATCAATTGAATTAACATAGAGAAAGGAATGTTCTTCTTATGGGGTTCTTCCTAGAATCAAGGATGATAAAGATGACAATGTCACCTCCGAACTCCATAGATAATGTAACATTATGGGAATTAATTAGGGTTTTGGAAGTTCTCAAGAAGGGTCTCCCCAATATAATTGCTTCATGTCAATTTATCCAATCATCTTTCATGTTTAGAACATAAAAATGAGCAAGAAAAATTAAAATTTTCACCCTCAAAAGAACAACCTCTAATACACCTGAAGGGTGTATGGTACTCTGGTTTTCCATATGAACAAAAATTCCTATGGGATTCAATTCACCAACCTAAAATGAAGAGTAAATGGAGTGATGCATCAAATTTATAGAAGTACCCAAGTCAAGAATACCATTGTAAAAGGAATACTCCCCTATGGTGCATGGAATTTATAATCTTCAGGTATCATTGCAATTTATAGGAAGTGATGAATCTATCAATTTTGAGATGTTTCTCCAAAATCTTACCTTCTCATAAACTCAAAGTCACCATTGGTGTGTACAAATGACCTTTAGAAACATGGAATATCTTGGAATTTTCTTCATAGAATCAATTAAGGGGATCTTAACCTACATTGTTTTAATGTTTCCAAGATTTCATTATTGAGTTATGTTTATTATTTTCTTTGTTGGGTGTGTATTTGGGGTAATAAAATAGTTATTTTTGGGATAGGTGAATCATCAACAAGCGTAACCTTTACTTTTGAAGGGATCATCTAAGGACAAGTTTTTTCAACTTTTGGGCTAATTTCAATTAATGGGATGGTGTTTTCCAAAGGTGATGAATATAATAGAGGGGTTATTTGGATTTTAAGTTGAGTTCCACTTTGAAGGCTTATGGAAGTGACATTTCCCTTATTCCTAGCGTTGACTAGAGGTTGAGAGGGTGCTTTAACCAACACATGACTTTGGATTTCCTTCATCGAGTTGAAAATCTGGCCGAATTGAGTTTTTTATGTCTCATATATTAGCGTTGGTCAGTTTTTGGAATTGAATATTGATAGAATACATTTGTTTCATCACGTCTTCTAAGCTAGTCTTAGGTTTTGTTGATTGTTTTTGGTAAGTCCTTTGTGGTTTATGAGGATTTATGGGTGGTGGTGGTGGTGGATGACTAGTCTTCCCTAGTTGGTCACATGGTTAATGAGGTTGGTTTGAAAACCCCATTTCCTATAGGAATGGTTTTTTTTTACATCCATGATTGGAAGGATATTATGGTTCTTTGTTAATGGGTTGGTTATAGGAGTGTCCTAGAAATATGACCTCACAACTATCATAAGATTCTATTAATTAAGGGAATTGGTTAGAATAATGGGTGTTAGCAGAAAAGATACCACAATAGATGGGAGGAGGATATTGAGATTTCCCTCAGGAAATGGAAGATTTTCAAATAAGGGTACCTGTCTCTTAAAACCTAGTGTTCAAAGTCTTCTCGAATTTAATAATTTATACCCCATGGACATCTCAAATGGGTATACAGGACCTTGAACCATGTTGACTGTTCTACGCCATGTTTTTAATTAGGGTTCTTGTAGAAATTGGTGGTTTATCAACTAGTGCAGCACTTACTATAGGATTAATCATCTTTTAGTCAATAGGAATCAAACCTTCACAAAAATACCGAATTAAAAGTTGATCACTTATTTGGTGGTGTTTGAAACTTGAAAAAATCATTTTAAATATTTCCCAATATTCATGAAGAGTTTCCCCATGATATTTCCTTATCCTGCATATTTATTTATTAATTATTTTGGTTCTATAGTCTAGGAAGAAATTTTCAATAAAAAGGAATTTCATGTCGTCCCAACCTCTAATCATTGATCAATATAGTAAAGCCAATATTTTAGGGTATGTTCTAATGAAAAAGGAAATTCCCTAATCTTTAGTTTTTCTTCATCCACATTATCATGTTTTAATGTGGAACAAATTGTATTACATTATTATAAATTCTTATGTGGGTCTTCTCTAGTTATTCCATGGAATCTTTGAAATAAATGATTGAAAAGAATTTTCAGTTCAAAATTGGATGCCTCACCTTGAATTTGAATATATGTGGGATGGATATCAACATCAAAAGAGGTTAGTTATTTTAATAATTGATTGATTTCACCCATGTTATACATGTTAATTTCAGTTTCTAATTTGTTTCTAGAAGAAGTTGGGTTTATAAATGTCTCATGTTGTGGTGGGCCCTCCATCAAAGGGTTATCATGTGTGTCTTGATGATCTTAATGTTGGATCCTCTCTAGTTAGAGTTTGACAGGGGAATAATCTCCTTTAGTAGAATGAGTCATGGATATAACCTATACAAGAAATAAATTATTATAAAAAATATGTGTAAATTTATAAATTAAAACAAAAAAATGTTCATAAGATTTTAAAAAAATATTATAAAAAACGTGCACTAAAAACCAAAGAGCTCCCCAGAAATGGCACCAAAATTTAAATTTGTTGTCATGATAGGTAAAATGGATTATGTTTTTAAGGTATATTTATATTATAGATACGTCCCCAGGTATCCTCTCAAGTATCATTGGTTTTATATAGTGTGAATGTTTAAAAAAATGAACAGGGGGGGGTTATTAAAGTAGTTTTAAGAAAATAAATTGATTTAAATAGTATAATAGTTGATAAATAAAGGTGGTGTTTTAAAAATTATGATAAAGGGAGATCATTTAATGTTCAAAAAAAATATTTTATAGTTCATTTTTCTGAAAATTTTGTATGTTTTAATGTAATTAGTTGGTTGAGGGTTGTCAAGATCTTGATTCCCCTCATGCCTCTTAAAACGATCCCAAAAGAAGCATCTAATGACACAGAAATCACGATGTCAATGTTTGGACATCTATAATATAACAATATATACCTAAGAATAATATAATATCATGATTTTGTGTGAGAAAAAGGATTCTTTTTTTTTTACAATTGAAACAACCTAACATCCCCACTTGTAATCTCAACCGAATCGGTATTGAGATAAAAAGTGGTTCACTTTATTATAACAAATGAAATGAATTCATAGGAGAAGAATGGAAAGATTAAATATATGTAAAATATTTTAAACCTAAATTATACAATAATTGAAGAATAAAAAGTTCTAAAACTCCCTCTCAAGTATGTGTGGCTCCCACGAAATGATCGCTCACCGTTTAGCTCGCCATCGAGAGAAGGGGAAGTCTCAGGTGGAAGTTCACCTTCATCCATGAACCCATATGAATATATGGGCCTCAAGAACTTATTATATGAGGATATGAATCATTTTCTACTCCAAAATGGTGGAGATTTTGTTCGGGCTCTAACTTTCAAACCAGGTTCCCATGGATCCTTTTTATAGCCAAAATGGGAATTGGTTTTGGGCACCTGATTTCGTTCATACCACTTGAATCTCAGTTTTTTGATGCTAAATAGAACTATATATGCTTCTAAAAATCTATAAAACATATTTCCCCATATAGTTAATATCTTCCATGATTTTTTGGAACCATTTAGAGTCCTAAGAATCGAGATATGGATGAAACAAAACACACTAGTTTTGACTTTGTGTAGATTCAGCGGCTTGTACAAATCAATTGGGATGGACCACTAGATCACCTAACAGGAATTGGGTTACTTCATAGAATTTTTATCCCACTAAATTTTAGATCATACCACAAAATATAATCTTAAATAAATTCACGGATAAGTAGTATTGTGTGGCTAATTCCACTAGTGTTCTTGGATTTTTGCGCAAATTGGCCCATTTTCTTCAACTTTGTATCAGGTCCTTCAAATCTCCTCCACCATCAATGATACCATAAAAGAAAGTGAAATTAAAATTTTAAAATGTTATTAACAAAAAAAAATAAATTAAACATGAATTTAAATTTGTTATTAGAATTTTAAATTGTGATACAAAATAAGTTTCACACAGTGGTATAAGAGTAAAAATGAATAGTGAATCATGATGTGATCAACCATCATATGATCCAACTTCATATAATCAATAAAAAACCAAAATCATACATCATAATTATTTGAAAAAACAATTGGATATCTACAAGGATACATTATAAGATGAAGAAAACATTTATTCTCTAATTCTTCCAACTATGTTTTTAGCTCTTAGAGTTGTGCCTATTCAATTCTATGTGGTGGAATGGAAATAGCTTCTGCAATTGAGGGTAAGTCAATTGTGAATTCAACATACCTATTGTGTGTTAGACCCAATTAGTTAGTATAAAACATATCTTGAAACTGATCCACCACACGAGGAAATGAAATATACTCTCCCCTCCATCAGTAAGCATAAGACAAGCCACTTGGTATGTGAATTCACACAATGGCTGAAAACCGGCCCTACACAACCTACCAAGATCTCCCATTCACTAGGATAGACATATGTGTCTCACCCAAGATATTTGAAAATCACACTATGAGAGTAACATTTGATATTGGCTTGGTTCATCATTGGTCAATTGACACCCAAAATCAGATCAAAACTCAAGAACTCGAGAACAAACAAATCACATAGAAAACAACACACTCCAGCCTCGAGAGAACACCCCTTACACTGAAAAAAATATTTTCTACTCGCACTACAAAGAATGTATCAATTGACAAAACCCCAAACATACATTATATTGCTATAATCAGCACATTCACAAACTAAGAATATATAAAATAATGAAAGGAACTTGTATCATATAATGAACAATCAAGCGTGGAAGATACATTGATCATAACTCGAATAATCGATGAACCAACCTTAACACATCTCAGTGTTGAATAAATTGTATGAAGATGAACTACGTTCTACCCTGTGCACTAGCATTATTTCCTGGTTCCACACTACCCTTCTGATATGAATGCTCTCGCCCAAGAGTACTACGTACACCACCTCTATTAGTAAAACTAGTAGCGCTCTGACTTCCAACCTGATATGGGGTAACTGACCTATACTAGTAAGCTGCGCTAGATTGGGTCTCCCTCATCACCCACCTACTAAGGGTTCCTGAATAAACTCTGAACATTCCCCATTCTACCACATGAACAGAACTCAACTGGTGGTCGGGGGCACTTACTACACATGTGTCCCAGCCTACCACACTAATAGTAGAAAACTCAATCAATTCCATGAGAAATTGGTTCCATATTCTAACTAGAATATCCACCATTACTTTGGTGTAAACTCTCAAGGATGCATTTACTACCATTAGAAACTACACAAATGGTTTGCCCAAATGAAACTATATGACCACCACCTAAAGACTCCTTGAGTTTCCATTATGAAATAGGGGAATGATCCACTACCTCAACAAACCTATTTAAATGAAATATATTTACCTAATACATTATCTCATGGTATATTCCATCCTAGAAATGTCTTTTTTTAGCTTCCACATCACCCAAAAATTACAGAATGAAGCATCTCAAATCAGTGAAGTAACCAAAATAGTCCATCACTAACATAGATCCTTGGGTCAACCTCCTAAATTCAAAAACATTATATAGAACCAAACTCCCTGGATATAAATGTTCCATAAACATTTCCTAGAAATCCATCCTTGTCATACTATCAACATTCTAAGAATGGACCAAAACATCCCACCAACACTTTTCCTGACCCTATAACATGTATGTTACCAAGTTAACTCTCTTATTAGGAGGAGTGTCTATGTGATCAAGAATCATATGAATGGACTCTATCAAAACCTTAGCTACATTTGTTCCACACCCTCCATCATAAGTAAAAGGTTTTGTAGTTGAAACTCCCATGTCAGCTCAAACATACTCAGCATAACCCAGCCTGGGACCCATTCCATCATTTTCATAAAACGAGCAAGGTTATCCTAGAACTTAACTTCTCCCCTATTACCCTGAATCACCATGTTTCCTTGATCCACCTCTAGAGGAGTGATCTAGATGACATCCTCTTATCAACTAACTAGAACAAAACATTGTGGTGGAATCCTCCAACAATTCCAAGCATACATCTTAGAACACATAGCATGATATATCTGCAATTTTTCACAAGATATGGATCTCTACTAGCCTCAAAAAACCCATTACGTTTACACTATCCCAATGGGCATCATCACATCTAAAACACTACCCTCATACATCCCTACTATGGGTCACGTCTAACATGGGGTAAACCAACATATATAGTCTTATGTCTTTCATTATACAACTTTTTAAATACATTTCCACATTCACAATGTAATTCTTCCCTCTTAGGCCCATTTTCCATTTCACCACTTGTTACAATCAAAATTTTAACTCATTTAAACCTTCCATTAAGAAAATTTTTTATCCATTAATTAACATTATTTTTATTTAAAAATTTACATCATATTTATTAGAAACCATTTTCTTAAAATTTTAATGTAATTGAAATTTATTATACTTTTTATACCCAAAACACCCATCCTATGTGTGCCTATCATGATTAATTCCACCTATATCACTAGGATCCAATAATTATTAATGAATGATCATCTTTATGTCATTTCATCCATTAGAAAAATATCAAAAAATAGTCAAATCACACAACATGTTCATCACAAAACGGTGAAATATCATTTAAATGTAACAACACAAATCAAGAATAACAACTCCCACCCTGGGAACTTGGGCTTTTCCTTGTACATGGGTTATCTACTCCCATGCATGAGTTAATTTCCAAGATCTGACACATCATATCCTCTTGTATACCATCCAAAATAGTATGGAATAGAAAATACTTGTATGTGATACCACTTTTCAACATCCAGTCTTGGAATCCACTAACTGGTGCACCAAGACGGGTCACCACATGATGGCAAGCACACCTCACCGTATGCTAAAGGATTCTGACTAGTAGAGATGGTCTGATAAATCATGTGGGGAGACTATACTCTCTCTACCATAGTAAGACAAAATGGTAAAAATATGACATTAAAAAAATAATAAATAGTAAACGAGAGGCATGAATTACCAAACATTTCCCAAATAGATAAAAATAATAAAAAAACAGTAAATATGACATGTCTTGATAATAGTGACAGAAGTTGAGAAAAACCAAAAATAAGACAAATATCTAAAACCAAAAAAAGGATGTGAATAAAAGTCCAAATCCTCATCAATGTACATACCAAGATCAACTAAACTACCTATCATAGGAAATGTTCCTTTTTCCTGACCTGTAACCATGAAATCTGCTCAAGTACCCAATAACGACCTAAGATGGATGTGAGTAAAACTTAGTAGGCCACCACCAATGGTGTCTACAAAACATCCAGTCTAAAAATATTGTGCACAAAAGTAAAAATTAAATGAAACGATAAAGAAAACATAAACCCAGTTCAATTAGTTAACAAAATTTACTTTATCGACTTCATCATTTATTTCATGGGTCAAGAATTTCTATTATTTACACAATGGACTGGTCCAAACAGTCATAATCAATGGGGGATATATTTAAAGTTACCTATCTCAATGGAGATAAAAATTTCATAAATAATCATAACAAACATAACATGGAGCCTCTGTACAATTATTTTCAGCCAATTTAACCCTTAGGGGCCTAGATCAGTAGTTCGACCCCCTAACCCATATATTATATGGTGAGGTTTAAAGCCTCAGTCTAACTGAACATGTGATATGATCCTAATTCCTTTATCCCACACCAACAAGACATGTGTACATGCTTTTTTATGTATTTCACAAATATACCATATGAAAAACCATACACAAAAAAATACATCTTCCCTTTGCATCCCATAATTATTCAACATGATAATAAAAATCAATCCTTAACCCATTATCACATTTACCTATTACATTACATAGCTCATTTAATCAATTTCCCTTTCCGAAGACTTAACACATTGAGTATATTCATCAATTTCCATACATTAGACAACATCCATAAATTACCATCCATTATCCCCCTTATCCAATTTATTAATTCAACAAATTTACCCACTTACCAATATCATCATCTCACATTCATTAACTAACTTATTTGTTTATAGCACAATTTAAATGTCACATAGCACACTCACTTTATCACACCCAACCCATTTAACATTAGCTAAACTAACCCTTATGCCATTATTAAGATCTAGACTAAAATATTAATATTCTATTCTCAACTTAACTAATATATTATCATGTTTATTAAGGGATCTACATTGTTAAAAATCAATTTTGTGCTTAACCTCATAGTTTTCAATGTTAGGGAATTCTGGAACACCCCACAGGTGGCCCTAAATTGATCTAATAAACCTCAAATCATCCTAAAGGGATCATAAAGGGTTTAATTAATCATTTATCCACCAATTTTACCAACTATTACCTAAGGAATTAAGTACATTACAAATAAGAAGAAAAAGTACACCCATGAAAGCACAAATCAACATCAAGACTCTAGGATATAAATTACAGACCACCTACTTCTAATTTCATGACAATCACATGCATAAAATTATCCATAGATCTAGATTTATAAATCCTTTGAAGCCTCAATATAATATATAATGGGAAAATAGGGGTATAGGGATTTAAAATAATAATAATGAAAAAATTATTAATTAAAAAAAGACAATCAAGTGGAGAGTTAGACTTACTTGGAGATTGGATCTACAAACAATGACGCTTCTAATAGCACAAAATCAAAGGAGATCCACCCTTAGGATGATTTTGGAGCTAGAGTTCATCACCAGGCATTTAGGAGAAAAAAATATGGATAAAATCAACTGAGAAACATAAAATCTCATGGGGGAAGTTCGGTAATTTTTCACTTTTTAATGGGGTGCACATTTTAGCATCACAGTTTTCCAAAAATGCACCAACCATGTGACAACCTCAATTAAAGAGGGGCTAGATTATTTTTTTCCTTTGGATCCTCACAGGATTTTTCAATCTTTGTGCTAACCATAAAAAATTCCTCTTTCGAAGGTCACACAATTTCATTCCCCCTTGCACGGTTTCCTCTAACTTTGTAAAAAACATGCAACATGCACAAAAATGGGATATTTTAATTTTAATTCATGTCTAAATAGCCTAGAACACTCTGAATTCTCTAAATACACCCATAAAACAATTATTTGTCCAAAATTTATACATTAAAAAATATAAACAAGGACATAGCACAATAACGTCAGAAGTCTTACATTCATAATATTGAGTCATAGAATTAAGATTAGTAGTTCATAAGACATAAATCATAAGGGAATCAAAGAACATGACCCATGAGAGCATAACATTGACATAATATATAGATTCGTTCCATACAAATAAGTATATATATTCATTTCCATAGTAGTCACGGTTTACTACCAAGGATACTATAAAGGAATAGTTTCTCTCCCAAAAACATCATAGTAGTTATAGTTCATTCTAAATAACATCAGTATAGAAAATTTACCTTACTATATTGGGTTCACTCCCTATTTTATACATGTATATATCATGAGATATAAATCCTTACCCAACTCCATCGAGAGAGATATATGTCCTACCCATAAAATAATAAAAAACATAAATATGTGTGTAAAATATCATCAAAAATTCATATTATCATAACCCATGAAATGAAATGGGTTTCATCAACTTTTCATCATATCATAAGCTTTGGAAAAGATACAGGCTTTATAATCATTTCCTCATTTCATCATAGAATAGATCATGAAAAAAAAAGTTTGATAAGAATTTTATCATAGTATTTCCCATGGAACAGAAATAGGATTCATAAACATCATGCTACCATTAATATAATCTATTTATAGAAAGAATAATAATGTTATCCTTCTATTTTATACTTAAAAATTCATAGGTAACATCAACATATGTAATCATAGATGGGAAATTATTTTTAATGGCGATTTAGAATTTTTGTTGAGGAAAATATCCATTCCACTTTGAAAATAACATTTTAGAATATAAAAAAATTTAAAAACATTTTTATTTGAAATTAGACTTGAAAACATAGAAAATAAGATTAAATTAATATAATGGTCATGATGATAAGAAATTTCATTCAAGCTATTCACCTTAAAACAATGATTCTTTTCACATTTTTGGTAAAATCAAAAATGTAATTATTTGGAAAATGAATTGATGATTCCTATAATAAAAATTTAAAAAATTTATAAATAGGTAAAAATAAAATTGTATTGTCATATGAGAATACTAAAACATTTAATAATGTTTTTTAAAATAAGGTTTTTGAAGAAAATAGTTTTTCTGACCGAAGAGAGAAATAAATTTTGATTTTATTAAAAACATTTTCTCAATTATTTTGTGTACCAAAAAGTGAAAAATGATAATATTACAATAAAATATAATTAATAACAATAGGATAAGAATATTAATGAGTTTATTGAGGGACATATCATAATATTTAATCATTGTAAAGATAATAATAAAGAGTAATGACAAATGATAAGATTGTAACATAAAATCATCACAACATTGGTATATTTAAATTATACACCCCACAAAGGAATAACATAAAATGGAACTTAAACCCAAGTATAAATAAATTCATGATATTACATATAAAAGGGGATGTATATAAACCTCATGAAATAATATATGTTCATATGATATATTACATCTCAATGAAGGAAAATTAAAACAAAAATCTCTTACCTTAAGTCCTGAGTTTCATTGAACATTTTTAAAAATACTATATAAAGAAAATAATTTTATAATAAATATATTAAACATATATATTTATAAATATATCATAACATATATTATTTTCTCATGAGATTTTATTATCTCTTTATTCATAATTCCATGATAAAGTTACATTTTCGGTAATAACCACTTTTTTCATATGTGTTTTGATTTATTATTTTTGGTCCTCTTAATTTGATCATGTTTAAGTAATTTAAATAATGTTAACCGTAATATAAATTTCATATAAATTAAGCATAAATTTATTTAGAGTAATCCATAAAAATATCTGATATAAAATGAAATACACAATTCATGGAGATGGTAGACCCTATGTACATATGAACAATATTTCCATTTTTTCAGTTTTAAAAAAGAAAGTTAAATTATATATTATCATTCTAAAATAATTTTTATTATTATATATCACATATTTTAATTGAAATTGTCCCTATTACCTTCTATGTAATGCATGAATGAATCACATTGCTTTACGAGTCGATAGTCCATCGTACACATGAATGATTTTATCGTGATACAAAAAATAGATAATATGAAATTACGAATTAAATAATGATTCCATAAGTATAATAATATCATAAATATCATATATAAATAAAAAATTCATCTTTATTTCTATATATTGGACTTTGTAAGAAAAAAATGAAATCGGTTCACGAAGCAGTAGTCCACCGTACAGAAAAACATTGATTTCATAATCCATTTAATGGAAGTGGAGATGGATGTAGGTCATTAAATTAACAAAAAAATTATATTTAATATAATGAGTTTATTATATCATCATGTTTTAATAATAATATAATTAGGTGGAGGAAGGAATAAAATAAAAATGCTTATTGATGAACGTTATATATTCATCGGGTATCCTCCTTAGAAGTTCAACAGAATTTATCGTAGGTGGGATTTATGTCCAAAATAAGGATTATATAATGATATAATTGAATTTTTGAAGTGATATTGTTAGGTATTATAAGAAATAAAATGGTTTTATGGTGTAATGAAGAGAGGATAGGGGTGGCCTTTTATAAGTGAGGTGAGTAGCACACTTGAAATATTTTGAAAGAAAAAAAGTGTACCCAAATTATTCACTTGAAACAACGGTAGAAAAGGGATAAAATTAGAACCTTATACATGATAAGGTCTATATATTCCCATAAAAAAAAATTTATACAAGTTTATAAGAAAATTTAACCCATATATGTTTATTTTAACCCATAGAAAATCTTTTTTTACCTTAACCATGGTAAATATGTTTTAGTGTTTTTACTATTCATTTTGGTAAAAAAATTAAATTTGAATTACTATATAATATAAAAAATTATGATTCAAAAAATTTAATCCATTTCTAGAAATTTAGTTCATAGAGTTGGAATATTTAATTTAAAATTAATCTCACTAATGGACGAGAAAATGATATTTTGAAGAGAAAATGCTCAAATGTTTATACTGTTTTTATATTGAAATTAAATATTAAATTGATTAAAATTACCTAAATAGGATTAATTTATTTAGAGTTGAAGTAATTTTACTTTAATAAAAATTTAAAATATAATTTAATTTTATAAATAAATTAAACAGAAACGAAATTTTCAATTAAAATTTGAAATTTTTCCCTGTTCATCAAAAGAGAATCTATGTTAAAAAAATCCCAAAAAATAAACCAATGTTAGTTTTTTAATTATGATTTAAAAAATTATGTTTATTTTATCAAATTAATTTTCTTAAAGATTTAAAATTCAATTTTATTAATTTTCACAAAAATAAATAAAAATCATTTTTTATGAAACTAATATTATCAAAACATATAAATAATTTCTAAAAAAATAAGTACTTATTTTATAAAATATGTTTCCTTTATAAAGATCCATTATAATTGAAATTAAAAATTATCTATTACTATTTGTATCACTATTTTTAATAGCAAGGTTATAACAGCCTCATTTAAATAACTATATAAATTATATATTGTGGTTTTCTTAAAACTCAGTGTCATGTATAGTGAAAGATAACATAGTGGATCATGTAACACATGGTTAACATGATGTTTTAGGTAACACATAATATCAAAGGATTATAATTTACATTATATAAAAAAATTCATAAAAACTTTTGGTGTTACATTCTATCCCCTAAAAATTTATTTCACACTCAAAATTCATCAATCCAATACAAAAAAATCAAGATAATTCTACCATATCATATATTCAAGTTTCCACATAACTTATTCAAACTAGTGATTTCTCAAAAAAAATTGACTAGGTTATTGGTCTTGCTTCATAGAATTTTCTCTATGCAATCCATAATCACTATCGGTTATTCCTCATAAGAACGACCATACTTCAGTAGTATGACCTCTAATATTAGTATATACCAAGGGTCAGGTATATACTTACTTAGGAAGGATACATGGAACACATTGTGGACTTGAGATAGGGTTGGAAGACGCACCAAGAGATAAGCTATGGACCCTATATAATTAATAATTTCAATGGGATTGAAATACCTAGGGCCAAGTTTCCATTTCTTCATGAATGTCAAAAACTTCTTCCATGAAGAAATTGTTATAAACAAATTATCACTTTTTTATAATTATAGATCACACTAGTTATTTCCAATATAATGTTTTTTTCAGAATTGAAGCTACCTTGTAGTATTTTTGAATTTCTGTATCCTTATCAACCATTTATTTATCTAACGTATGTCCCAATAGTTTTCTTTCTCCAAATTCATTCCATTATGTTGGATAACAACATTTCTTTTCATAGAGAACATTATAAGAAATCATATAAATGATTGAATGAAACCAATTATTGAATGAAAAATTAACTATAGAACGATTTTGATCCCAAGAATATATGAAATAAAAAAAAAATTATTGAAATATCTTATAGAGATATAATGGTTCTCTATAAATGATCATATGCATGAGGATTATAGAAAATGAAAAAACTCATCTTTGTATCGATATATTACAGAATACTTTACCCGAACATTGAGGTAAACCTCAGATCCCAATTAGACATAAAATAAAGTGGTACTCCATAAAATCTCACTACTTCCTTAATTTATATCCTAGAATGATGATATAGAGAGAAGAATTTTCTAATTGTGATGATGTGTATTGAATTAGTATGGAAATTGACTAAAACACATATAGAATTATTCCCTTTAGAAATTTCAGGGAGTCCAATGAAAAAATATATGGTGATGTTTTCCTATTTCCATTCTGGTATGGATAATGGTTTAACATCCCTTAAACATTTTTCTTTCAAATTTAACTTACTAACATTACAAACAAGGATATATAAACTCTATGATATCACTCTTCATTAAATCACCCAACACATACTCATTCAAATATCTATAAATATTTATACTTCCTAGATGAATATATAACAAAGAACTATTAACTTATTCTACAACTCCTTATTCAAATACAGTATGGATGGAACACATACCCCATTACTAAAACTTATCATTCCATAATGTTCAAGGTTATACTCAAGAACATTTATAACCTTCCTTTGTAGCTCCACATATTTATTTTTTCACCTATATAACCATCACTTGGATAGATAGTTGAACATTCAGCTGAAAAAATAAAATTTTATCTTTACTTCAACATTTCAAGATCCATTGTATGAAAATCCTAAAATTTCACATATTTTGTAATCCTCATCACGGATAAGCTATCATGACCCTTTCAACTCACTGCATTATCCACCTTGTTTTCTTTCCCAGGGTGGTTATGTATTGATCAGTCATAATATTTAATCATAAATAAAGATATTCTCTGGAACATATTCAACTCATTTTAGGTGAAATTATACTTTATGATTTCATGATTTGTGTAAATATATATCCAAATTTTTCTCTATAAAGACAATGTGTCCGTATAAGTAATTTAAAAATTATCACAACTAACTCCAAATCACGAGTGGTGTAATTCTTCTCACGAACAATTAATTTCTATAAGGCATAAGCTATAACTATAAATGTATTCATAATAAATCTCCCAAAACCCTTCTTATATGCATAACTATATATTAAAAAACGTTATCCACTACTTAGAAGTTGAATAATAGGTGCACTGACTAACCTTTTTATCAATTCCTTGACGTTTTACCAAAATTCATATGTCCAGAGGAACTTAAATCCCTTCCAAGTTAGCTTGGTGAGTGTATTAGGTAGTAACAAGAAATTCTCCATAAAACATCTATAATATCTATCTATACAAGTAAAACTATTGATCTCATTCATTGTGGTTGGTTTGGGAAAAAATTTAATAGCCTCTATCTTTTATGAATCTATCGATATACCCTCCATTGATATTATACGAGAAAAAAGTATTTTTTTACAGCCAAGATCTAGACATTGTAAATTTTTATTATATTTTATCCTTGCTTAGGTTATTTAGTACAATTATCAAGTGGTCTTGTAACGACCCAATAATTCATCAATGAAAATTCCTCTTGATTTAATTAAATGTATTATTATAGATACATAAAACTTATGCACTTATTTTGTTTGATGTTTTTGGATTTCAAAACACCATTAAAAATTGTGACTGTAGCTCATATATCTGTTAAGAAATAATCACATGATTAGTATAAATATAGGGCTTTAACAAATCCTATTTACTCAAACAAAGGAAGAGATAGCCTCAATAAGTATAATTTCTCTATACGAAGCCCATTTTTTGAAGCTTAGAAAGGATGTGGAATCATTGGGATTCTCTCTTGATGAATCTTAAGATGAGATTCAACATAATATGCCCGTGTGGAACTACCTATGGGAGAAGTTGAAGTTGATAGAGATTACCCCCAGAGCGATGTTTTCTGAGACACCCCAAGAGTCTGTCACCATCGTACACCATACCCTTTAGTATTTTATGGGTGTTGTAAGGGTTTATGTAACAAGACACTAGAATTAATATTATGTAAATTATTTTTTTGTTTAAAGAATATACATTCATTTTATTAGTGTTTCTTTGTAAACAGTTTTAAAGAAAAAATAACATTTTTATTAATATTCTATTAATAAATATATCTTGATGAATTAAGGGATTTTTGAATTAAATAATATTTTAATAAAATATTATCACTAAATTTTTATTAAATATAAATGATCGTATAATTTTTATGAATACAATTGTAATTTTTATTAATGTTTGAAAGCAGTTTTTTGTCAAAAACCCATGAATTTTTGATAAATTTCGTTTTTTATTTTAAAAATAACACTTCACATCTTTAGAAAATTGTTTTGATTAAATTAATATAATTTTTTGAATTAGGATGAAAAAATTATCCAATGGTAAAATTTTCAAAATTTTCTGAGATAGTCGAATTTTTTGGTAAAAATTAAATACCATTTAAATATATAATATTTTTTATGATATCATAATGACCCAATAGTGATGTAATAAAATACATTAAATATTATTTTCGGTCAACATATGTTTTACCATTAAAATAATGTTATTTATGGTTAGTTTGATTAATTTTAAAAAGATTTAATGGACCCTCCAAGACTTACTAAACATTTTAAATTTTTTAATTGATTTCTTTAAGAGTATGACTCACCTCCACATAATAAAGTCTAATATTTTAATAAGTTTTTCCATTTAACTTATAAAATATTTTTTTCCTCTACTTTTTGGAAAAAACCATGGTAAAAAACCATGTTCTTGATTGTTGTATCAATTAGTCTAATGTGTGGTGTCCAAAACCAAAATAATAAAGAATTTCTGCTCTTTTCCTATATAATCTCACCCAATATCCCAATACCTTTTCACTCAAAGACTTTGGATCTCGCCAAAATCTAACCTCAAATATCTATAATCCTCTGAAGGTTCACCAATCTCCCAATAATCCTCTCTAAATCCCCTCCCAAGACTTTTGCATCTCTCTTCCAAGTAAAGGATTTATTCCTTTCACTTTTCTGTCCAAATTTTATTACGTTGTTATAACCTATTATTTTTGAATAATTTTTTTGGGTTATGATTTATCACCTCCATACTACCCAATTTATGTTCTAATGATGATATACCCTTTTATCTCTCATTAATGCCTCCCATGTACACTCGTTACCATGCCAAAATTCCATAAGGAATTTCTCTCTCGTCATTTACAATCAAGCAACTCTTTTGTTTTATGAATCAAAATTACATTACATATGTTGGGACATGTTTTTATATTACCCAATTACTGTACAATTCATTTATATATTATGAGACACCCCATTATCTCTTATCAACCATTTTTATGAATTCTTATGACATGTTGTTCTGCTGCTGAAATTTGCACCATGATTTTCCAAGAAAAAGTCATTGTGTAGTGAATACCATGCCCATTTATCTATCAAGGGTATTCACCTTTATGCACATTTTATTATTGATTATTGATTTTCATGTATTAATTCTACATTCCTTTATCATGGAATAAATTATGATGTTTAATGAAACCATGTTATATGATCCATGTGGAACACTTATGCAAGAAATGGAATGATTAAGAAGGGTATGCCCTAATAGTGCTCCAATGCATTGGGTAAAGATTAATATCAAGATAAGACCAGTGAAATTAGGGTTTAATAACATTAAATAAATTGACATGAGAGTTTACTCATGATCTATGTGCAGTGATCCATGGCTCATAAATAAACCATGTTAATTGTTGTTTCTATATTTCCATTTTATGATAACCATGATATATCATGCCTTTATCTTCATTTTTATTTTATGTTCCATTGATATTCATTTTTCCTAACATGTATTTTATTCTTCATGTTATTAATTTTTACTCCCTTACTAGTCATTATAGCTCACCCTTTTATTATGATTGTCCTCAGGTTATCCCATGCAATGCTATGTATGAAGGAATGATGTGGTCATGTAAAAGAAGTTTTCTTTAAGATGTTGAGTTTTATGTTTTATGTTGTTGTGTAATGTTCCTAATTTCATAGGACACTAGACTAATCAATCCTCAGAGTTTTCTTAAGTTAATGTTGATGTAATAAGTCATGTTTGTGTATGTAATAAAAAGTAGGGTTGTAATAGTTAGTATCAATGAATATGTTTAGTTATTTTGGGGATTTGGATTATAAAACCCTAGTGAAAACCTTAGGGATAATACTATGTATAATAAAAATATCCCTAAATTTTTGGGAGTAATGAGTAAGTGTTTTATCAAGAAAATACATCCCTGTCTGGATACGAGTAGGTAGAGGCCATTTGGCACATTTGTATCTATGGGTAAAACTCGAAAACACCACTTTAAGCTAGACTCGAATGAGAAGTAGTGCACGAAAATGGGATTCGATGCACTCTTGGTTACGACACTCCCAGAGGATATTATTTGGTAAATTCATAGTCTTGGGAATTAAAAAAATTCCGCAAAGAATATATTTTGGGAAGTAGATCATGGATAACATAGATTGAAACCTATAAATTCCTAACTTATGGAAATAAAAGTAATTTATAAGTCATCCATTTTGTCTTTGGATTAACCTCTATGTGTTACCCATTAAATTGCTTTTATTCCATCCAATGGCTAGTAATAGGGGGACTCGAGCTAATAACTGATGAAAAGATCATTATGAAGACTATGCTAATGAGATTCCCAATCCAATGAGAGAAGGAATCATTAATATTATCATGATAGTCTCTCAGTTAACTCAATATTTGAATTGAAACATTGGTCAAGTGGAATTCTCCACCCCCCCTAAGAAAGAAAAAGTCATAATCAAGAGATTCATTAGTCAAATCCATCCTAATTTTAATTGATCATATGATACCTACATTGCCAAACAATGGGTCAACTCCATTGAAAAGATCTTCTCTATCCTTCAATGTTCAGAAGAAGAGAAGGTTCTTCTGGATGCTTATCATATAGAGGACGAAGAAAATTAGTGGTGAACATTGATAAAAAATACTAAGTCTGAGTAAGAGATCGAGGCATTGGAATGGAAGGATTACCAAAAGAGGTTTATCAATAAATATTTTCTACACACCGTCCAACTTAAGATGGAAGGGGAGTTTATTTACCTAAAACAAAAATACAACAAATCCATCATATTGTACAATGAAAAATTCACAAGGCATACACGATACTCCTATGGATATCTCATTACCCCCGAATGCAAGGTTGACCACTTCTTTGGTGGGCTGAAACCTAGCCTATGGAATGCCCTGGAAATCTGTGGCTTTGATAGCTATGAAAAAATTGTCTGATGTGCCCTCAAGATAGAAATGGAGATTGACTAATCTCAGGGGTGTCATGGGGATAAGAAGTATAAAGTGGATTTCAATCCTGGCAGTCTAATGGATAAATCCAACAATGCTATGAAAATAACAAACCACACTTGTCAAAGTTGTGGAAAGAAGAACCCTAAAAATTTATTGAAGTGGATGAGGAAACTCTTTAGGTGTGAAAGCAAAGGGAACCTAGCCTTTAACTACCAATGAGAAAAACCCTCTACTACGATAGAGGAGTGAAATGATATGTTCGACCCTCAATGCATTGTTCAATACATTAAATGAAAATAATCAGGGCACCTTGCAGATCAGTGCCCTAATCCAAGGGGTTTAGGATGAAATCAACAATCTCAAAGGTAGAAAGGGTGAGCTTTTTCCATCACTAATACCGAAGTGAACCTTTAAAATTAAGTGTTGATCGATACTCTAGTTATTCATTCATGAATACTGAACATAATTTTTTATTATGGTTCTATCCATTCTTTTATATCTTGAAGGTTTAGTAGAAAAATCCCAAAACCACCACGAATCATAGAAGTAAAGATGTCAGTGAGTACGAAAAATGGGGAAATCATTGAATCCCATGAATATAACTCCTCCCCTATCATAATTTGAGGATTAAACATCCCAAAAAACCTCATCATACTCCATCTGGTGGAATTTTATGCAATTATCGGCATGGATTGTCTTTCCTTATATAGAGACAACATTAATTTCTTTATGAGTGAAATTATTCTCCATATAGAGAATCAAACCCCCGATTCTATACAAGTTCTAGGAGGAAGATGAATCTTCTTTAGAACCATCATCTCAAGTGTAGATATTACTACCCTGTGAGCATGAATATCTGGCTCATATGATTGAGTCTAAGGAAGAAACCATCCTAAAAAACATGCCAATTGTGAGGGAATTTGCTGAAGTGTTTATCGAGGAATTTCCTAGTCTTCCTCCTATAAGAGATGTTGAATTCTCAAATGACCATATAAATGGTGAATCGACAATATCCAAGTCTCTATATAGAATGGATATTATGGATGTAGAGAAGTTTAAGAAACAACTAAAAAAGAATCTGGATAACGAGTTTATAGGCCGAAGTTATTCACCATGAGATTCTCTAATCCTCTACATGAATAAGGATGGGTCAATGTGCCTTTTCATTGATTATATTGATCTCAACAAAATCATAATAAAGAAAAAGTATCCTTAGACTCGAATTGATGACTTGTTCGATCAACTATGTGGAGAACAAAACTTTTCCTAGGTGGATTTGGGGTCAAGATATTACCAAGTATGGGTGAAGAAGGAGGATATCACTAAGAATGCATTTCGTACAAGGTATGGGCACTATGAATTCATATTAATGCATTTCAAACTCACTAATTCTCCAGAAATATTCATGGACTTTATGAATAGAGTCTTTAGAGATTACCTCAAAAACATTGTGGTTGCATTTATAGATGATATTCTAATATACTCCAAAACCAATGAGGATCATGAGGAGCATCTAAAAACTTTACTAGAGACATTTCATAAGGATAAACTCTCTGAAATTTACAAAAAGAGTGAGTTTTGGTAGAAGGAAGTCTCATTATTGGGTCATATCATCACAAATAATGGGATATCTATAGATCCCTCCAAGACAGCAGTAATTGAGGGATGGCTGAGGCCATCATCAGTTTCAGATATTCATAGCTTCTAGGGGTTAGCTAGATATTATCGCCTTTTTGTGAGAAATTTATCATGATTTTCCAACCCTCTTACCAAGATAACAAAGAAGGGAGTAATGTTTTATTGGAGTGATGAATGCGAAGAGAGCTTCAAGGAGTTAAAAAGATGGCTTGTCACTGTACCCGTGCTCAAACTACCCACAAGTGGAGATCATTTTTGGTATTTAGGTATGCTTCCAAGAAGGTTTTGGGTTGTGAATTGATGAAAAATGAAAAATCCATTACATTTGATTCACGAAAATTGAAATTTTCTGAGAAAAACTATCCAACAAATGATCCGGAGTTGGCTACGATGATCTTTTCTTTAAAAAATTTGCGACATTACTTATTTGGAGAGAAGTGGGAAATATACACGGATCACAAAATACTCATGTATATATTCACATAGAAAGAGTTTAATATGAGCCAATGAATATGGTTAGATATAATCAAAGAATATGAATTCTAAATCCATTAAAACCCAGGGAAAGAAAACATGGTGGTAGATGCTATATGTAGAAAAGACCAAGAAATTCTATCATTGATGATAATTGAAAAGGATGAAATATTCTTAGATTTGATGAAGATGGACATAGGAATCATAATGAAGGGACAATCCTCAATCATTTCACAAAATATTGCTCAACCATCTCTTTTGGAAATGTTAAAGGATGCTCAAATGGATATTGTAGGAATTCAAAAGAAAGTGGAAACTATCAGAAAAGGGAAATCCTCAGAGTTCAAAATTAATGAAGAAAGAATTGTGATATTTGGTAAAAGGATATGTGTTCCATCAAATCCAGAGTTATAGAGCTTTTGGATGATTCTCATAGTTTGAATTTCTCCATTCACCCAAGAAACACAAATATGTATTGAGATATCTGAGAGCATTATTGGAGGGATAACATGAAAAAGGAGATCAATGAGTATATATCAATGTTCCTAGTATATCAGAAAGTGAAGGTAAGGTGGCATAAGTCTAAGGGAATTATGTAACAATTATCCATATCAGCATGAAAATGGGAGAACATCACCATGGACATTGTCACCAGACTTCCAAATACATACAAAGGAAACAATAATATATGGGTTGTTGTGGATCATCTTACTAAAACTGAACACTTCATTGAAATTCTTGAGGATTTCACATTGGATCAACTGGAACAGATATATATCAATGAAGTGGTAAGGATTTATGGAGTACCACTATCGGTTGTATCTGATAGAGATCCAAGATTCATCTCTATGTTCTAGAATAGTCTTCAACATGATCTGAATACTAAGCAGAACTTTAGTACAACTTATCATCCTCAAATTGAAGTCCAATATGAGGGGACTATATAAATAATTGAGGACATGTTGAGAGTTTACTCAATGGAATTCAAAGGAGGATGGTTCCAAAATCGTCCTCTGGTTGAGTTCTCTTATAACAATAGTTTCCACTCAAGCATCCAAATGGATCCTTATGAATCTCTAAATGGTAAGAGGTGCAGAACACTGACATGTTGGTATGAATTTGGCGAGGGAGAACTCCTTGGTTCAGAAATGGTGGAGGAGGTTAAGACCGTCCAACAACAAATTAAAGATACTTGGAGTCGAAAAAAGATCTATCATGAAAATCATCAACGAGACCTAGAGTTCGATGTCGAAGATATTGTATCCCTCCTTATATCACAGTGGAGTAGAGTTAAGAGATTTTGGAAGAAGGGAAAGCTTAGTCCAAGGTACATCGACCCTTTTGAGATCATTAATCACATTGGAGGAGTGGACTATTGACTAGAACTCCCACCGATCCTATCTCAAGTACATGATGTATTCCATGTATCACTTTTGAGGATGTACATACATGACCCATCTCATGTAATCAATCTAGATATTGTACCATTGGAGAATAACCTCTCCTTTGAAGAGAAGCCGATGATGATTTTATATCGTAGGGATACATTTCTACAAAATAAGAAAACGCCCCTCGTCAAAGTGATATGAAAAAACACAATCTTGAAGATATAACATGGGAATCAGAGGAAGTGACGAATCAGAGCTACCCGCAACTGTTTAGTGTTGGAAAAGGAAACTTCAGAGGTGAAATTTTTTAAGGGGGAAGATTGTAACGACCCAAACATTTATTAATGAAAATTACTCTTAACTTAATTAAATTTATTATTACAGATATTTAAAAATTATGCACTTATTTGGTTTTAGGTTTTTGGATTTCAAAATACCGTTAAGAATTGTGACAGTTGCTAATATAGTCGATAAACAATGATTACAGTATTAGTATAAATATAGGGCTTTAACAAATTTAATTTACTCAGAAAAAGGAATAAATGGACTCATTCAGTGGAATTTCCCCATACGAAGCCCGTTGGGATTCTCTCTTGACAAAGCCCAATCAAAGTTTTAACACGTTAAGCTCGAGCAGAACTGCTTATGGAAGAAGTGGAAGTTGATTGAGATTACCACCCAAGCGATGTTATCCGAGCCACCCCAAGAGTCTATCACCATCACACACCTTAACCTTCGATCTTATGAACGTGTTATAAGGGGTTATATAACAAGACGGAATCACTAAGATTATATACATTATTTTTTTATAGATAATATACATTCATTTTATTAGGGTTACATTGTAAATAGTTTTTAAAGCAAAAATAACATTTTTAGTTAATATTCAATTAAGAAATTCATTTTGATGAATTAATGGTTTTTTAATTAAATAATATTTTAATAAAATATTATTACTAAATTACTTTTTATTAAATATAAATGATTATATAATGTTTATAAATACAATTGTAATTTTTTTGAAGATTTGAAAGCCATTTTTATCAAAAACCAATGAATTTTCAAGAAGTGTGGATTTTTGTTTTAAAATTAATAATTCACATATTAAGAAAATTATTTTTATAAAATTAATATTTTTTTGAAATCAGAATGTCAAAATTATCCAGCGGTGAATTTTTTATAATTTTCAGAGATAATCAAATTTTTGGGTAAAAATTAAATTTACTATTTAAATATATATTGTGTTTTATGACATCATAATTGCCCAATAGTAATGTAATAAAATAATATAAACATTATTTTAGGTCAATATAAGTTTTATCATTACGATAATTCTATTTTAGGTTTTTTAATTTATTTTACAATGATTTAGTGGACCCCCCAAGTCTTATTAAACATTTTAACCTTTTAATTGATTTACTTAAGAGTATGACTCCCCTCCACATAAGAAAGCCTAATATTTTAAGAATTTCGTACATTGTCCTTATAAAATAATTTTTTCCACTACCCTTTTGCAAAAACCATGGGCAAAAACTATGCATTGGTTTGTGGTTTTAATTAGATTAATGTGTGGTGTCCAAAACCTAAATAATAAATAATTACCTCTCTTTTCATATATAAAGCCACCCAATATCCCACTTACTCATTATTAAAGTACATTGGAGCTTGAAAAACCTCTACCCTGCACTCTCTGTAATCATTCCATGGTTCCCTAAGATTGCAAAAATCCTCTCTCAAGCCCCTCCCAAGCCTTTGGGATCACTCTTACAAGCAAAGGATTTCTTCCTTTCTCTTTTTTGTCCAAATTTCATTATGTAGTTATACCATTTTATTTTCAATTAAAAATATTGTGGTTTTATTTAGAACCTCTCCCATACTGACCTATTTATGTTTAAATAATTATATACCCCTTTATCTCCCAATAATTCCTCCAATGTACACCCGTTACCATGCCGAAATTCCGTATGAAATTTTCCTCTCCTCATTTACATTCAAGCAATTATTTTGTTTTATGAATCTAAATTCCATTACTTATGTTAGTACATGTATCTATATTACCCCCTTACATTCCATTTCATGTACATATTATGATACCTCCCTTTATCTCTTATTATCCTTTTTTATGAATTCTTATGTCACGTCGTTATGCTACCGAAATTGCATCGCGATTTTTCAAGACAACGTCATTGTATTTTGAATACCATGCCCATTTATCTATAGAGGGTATTCAATATTATTAGAATTTACATATTGGTTATGGATTTTCATTTATGAATTTAAAATTACTTTATCACGGATGTAAGGATTATTTTTAACGAATCAATGTTATATGTTCCATGTGGCACACTTATGCATGAAATGAAATGATTAAGAAGGGTGCGCCCTGATAGTGCTCAATGCATTGTATAAAGATTAGTATTATGATAGGTCAAGTGAAAAGAGGGTTTACTCTTTATAATTCAAGTGAAATGAGTGTTTACTCATGTTCCATGTGCAGTGATCCTTGTATCATTCTAATACCATGTAAAGTATGGTCTCCACATTTCCATGTTATGATAACCATACTATATCATGTCTTTATGTTCATGTTTCTCTTATTCTCCATTGATATTCAAAATGACTAAAATTTATTGTATTTATCATGTTATGAATTTTTACTCCCTTATAGGTCTTTATAAATAACATTTTTATAATGCATGTCCTCAGGTTATCCCATACAGTTCTATGTATAAAGGAATGATGTGTTTAGGTAAAAGAAGTTTTCAATAAGATGTTGCATTTTATGTTTTAAGATGTTATGTAATGTTCCTAATTTCCCAATACACAAGACCTATAGATCATCAGAGTTACCTTATGTTCAAGTTTGTTTAATAATTCATGTTTATGTGTGTAATAAAGTGAAAGGTTGTTATATTTTCATACTTTTCATTTCTCTTGGAATATATAAGAATATTATCTATAAACACTACAACAAACTGCTCAAGGTAATCTCTAAAAATCCGTTCATTAAATCCAAACAAATAATTCCTGAATTAGTAAGACCAAATAATATAACTATATATTAATTGTTTCCATAACCTGTATAGAATTCCTTCTTAGGTATATCCTCCATTTTCCCCTCAATCGATAATATCTAGAATGGAGGTAAATCATCAAAAAGTATTAAGTTCCATGTTATTGATCAATCAAGTCATAAATACTGGGAAATTGATACATGTTTTTAATTGTAATAAATTATAGATCCCAATAATCAATGTATAGTATAATTTATCCATATTTATTTTTAACAGAAATAATTGGTTCACCCTAATTTGACAAACATGGAAAAATGAATCCATTTACATGATTTTCCTGGATTTTCTTCTTCAATTCATGTAACCCAATCCATTAAATTCTATTAAAAATCTTTAAAATGGGTATGGAACCATGTGGGAGTATTATTGAAAACTAAACATAATATTTTTTTTGGAATTATAAGAATATTTTTCTGAAAGACATCAAAAAATTCTTAGATAATAGGCACATCAATGATGTAATGTTTCATCCAAATCATTTGAGATAAACAACCCTTCTAAATGGGAATTAAGACCCATAAAGTGAATTTGATCACCATTATAAGTTCTTAAATATTGTCACACTAATAGATGATCATAGGTTGATTTGGAATATCAATAGTAACTTATCTTACTTGAAAATTTATATGAAATTTAGGACGAAAATTCTAATCCATGTCCAGTATGACTTCTAATTAAACCAAAATACTACAAAAATAGTCAAAAAACGTGCTACCCTTTTATCAGTGCTAAAAGAAAGCACTGATAAAGGGGGCCTTTATCAGAGCTAAAAAATCACTGATAAGGGGGGTCTTAATCAGTGCAAAAAATCACTAATAAAGGCCCCCCATTATCAGCACTTTTTTAGGAGAGCTGATAATGGGGAGATTTATCAGCACTTTTTCCTACCGGTGAAAAATTTTATTTTTCAAAAAGAATTATGAAAAATAAATTATTGTTATATAAGTATATTTATATTGATATAAATATAATATATATTTTCTAAATAAGTTTTAGATACGTATAAATATACTATTACCTTTAATATATAATAAATTTAGTGAAAATGGCTTTAAAATATATAAAAGAATATTATTAATTAATAATTTTCTAATTATTATCAATTAAAAATCATTTAATAACAATTTTGAAGGCACAAAAATTCAAAACAATTAATAAAAGATCTAAAATAAGTTGAAAATGTAACTCAAACTTCAAACGACCATAACTTTTGATCCGGGTGTTTGTTTGAGTTCTATAGCATATCAAATCGATTCCTGCGATGAGATTTAGGCTCTGGTGACCCAGTGAATCTTCTATCACATTTTTTTGGCCAAAACGGCCCAGAAGACCTCGAAGAATAAATTTTTAGTGAGGATACCCCGATTTTTTTGACATTTGAACAAGTATAAATTCTGATCTAGATGTCCGTTAGGCATGTACCACATATCATATCGAAGACTATTTCATTTTCTTGATTTGAATGGTTTTCGAGTTAAAACTGGCTTCCATATTATAAGTTATGCTCTTTTTAACATTCTATGGATTTTCAAATACACATATATATGTATTTATTTGTAAATATATATGTGTCTATGTGTGTGTGTGTGGGTCTATGTGTGTGTATGTGTGTTGTATATATATAAGTATGTATTTAATTATTTATTTATAAACACACGTAAAAAACATATTTTTTCATAAATTTATTTAAAACTAATCTAATAATTATATATTAATATACAAATAAATATACGAATAAAAAATTATTATTAAAAAAATATATATAAATAAATATTAGTATATATTAATATACGAATGAATATATATATACTAATATATGAATAAATATATTAATATTAATATGAATCTATATCAATATATGAATAAATATAACTATATATATATATAAATATATCATTATATAGAGAAAAAAACAAAATGGCTTAGTGGTAAAGGTGCTGCTGTTAAAGTGGGGAGGTTGCGGGTTCGTGTTTGGGTGGAAGCAAAGGTCTACACGTGCAGGAGAGTGTGAGGGGTGGTCAGTTTAGCGCTGATAAAGGGGGGGGGGGGGGGTCAAGTGCTGTTAAAAGACCTCCCCACATTATATATTTATTTTTAATTTTTTGACTTTTATCAGTGCTTTTAAAAAGCACTGATAAAGGTCACTTTTATTAGCACTAAAAAAGCACTGATAAATGGGTCTTTTATCAGTCCATTTTTAGTCCTGATAAAAGGGACCTTTACCAGCGCTTCGTGGAGCGCTAATAAAAGGGAACCCCCTATATCAACACTAAGCTTTACAATGCTTTTTTAGCACTGTTAAGGCCCGTTTGAGTGCTGATATAGCCCATTTTTGTTTTAGTGATAATATATTTATGAATCATATTCCCAAAAATGTAAATCAGAGATAAATCATAGACTTAATATGAAATCATCATACCATTAGGGGTTTTCATTACTAACTCTACATTAAATAATTTTAGTTCCATCTTGATACACTTATAATATTCTTTAGATATGAAAGAATGGGTAGATATAGAGTCAAATAAGTTATTAGAGATTTTACAGTGGATAGTTGTGGTACCTTTCACCATATCAGTATTGTACCCCTCCTCCAAAATAGGATCACATGATATTTCCCTTTTCTATTGGCTTAAGAATATTATAATTTCCATCATATTCATTGACCTTCAGATTTGTGAATTTTTATCATAAATATTATACTCATTTTTTTGAAAAACTAGAGTGTAGTTGGTGATTTCTATTCAGTTTTCCCTCTATTCAAATCCTTAGCTAACTTTTTCCCATTACTTAAATAATAAATTGCCTGATGACCTTCCCTTCCACACATAAAACATTTAATATATTCATTATGAAAATTTCTGCCATTCTTCTTCCCACACATTGAGTATAAAGGAAATCACAATATCTTCTCTCCATGGTTTATATATATTTTTTTGAATTCCGTTTTTCTATACTTATAAAAACAATGAGATTGATACATAACACTAATATCCATTTCCACCATGTTATGACATAGAAAAATATATTCATAGCTAATGAAGTCTATTATTTCTAATGGCCTTTGAAGACATGGTTTTAAGCCAATGAATAATTGATCAACATTATATTTAGGTTGGATGATAATACCATAATCATGTTATATAAGTATTGTTAAATATGAATCATAGTTTCCCAAAGATACACCATCCTTTTTCTTTAGCTTATGGAACTCCTTCTCTTTATTCATATGAATATTAAGTGTTAAGTAATTATTGAAAAATATGTTCTTAAACTCACCCCAATCCATGGACTCAATTCATCTATTGCCTTTTATTATTTATAAGAGTATACTATTGATCCACTTCACCTTCCTAATGGTAGACAACCAAAATGATTTTTTCATATTCTAGACACTGAAAAATGGAAAATTTCTTTTAAATGGTGTTGATAAATTATTCAGAAATTGGTGGATTAGAAGACCTGGAAAAGAAAGGTGGGTATTTCCTCTGTAAGGACTCAACATAATTTTTTCCCTCATTTTTTCATTTAGATGTCCATCATGATTCATATCTTGAGAATGTTTTGTGATAATTGGATTGAATGTTTTATTTTAATCTCCCATAATGTTAGTATGATCAGGAGGACAATAATTTCATTTTATATCACACTTATCTTTAACACTTTTCCCTAGAGTTCTTACCATTGACTAAAACCTAAAAGCATAGTGTAAGAAAAAAATCAGGATGGGGAACCACATAATCAAGAAAAAGTCTGTAATAATATTTCTAAATTATGAATTCTTATTTAATATATGACACCTTAGGTTTATCCTAGGTCATTCATATTAAACATCTTATTAAATCCTTGATGATGGTTCGTAATGTTTTTTGTAAATTTCCAAAGCATATCCCTCGGGAGTGTCAAACTAGTTGTGCATCATGGCCCATTTTCTTCCACCAGGTTATGATCGAGTATATATCAATTTGAAATTTTAAATGTTATTACCCAAAAGAAAATTTATTCAAGACACTAATCCACTTGTAATTTCTGTATAGGGATGTAATTACATAGATACTACTAGTTCTATCCTTTTACAAAATTTAATGACATTTTCTTATATATTGAATCCTATTTAGACTTATCCATAGACATGTCCTTGGGTATATCAATAAGAGTTTCTCATCCTATATTCCAAAAGGATAACTAAACCTATTCTATATTACCAACTATACCAAACCAGTATTATCATACATAGTTATTACATCATTTCTTATGAACATTCAATACATTACTCAACAAAATTGCTAAGGAACATAAAAGTTTAGTGTCTTTGAAAACATGGAAATAGAAAGAAATGGTCCATAGGCAATCTAAATAATCTCCTACTATGATATTCATAACTAGAACACTTCTTATACATATCATATGTAATACATATTTTTATAACCATGGGAAAAGAACCATAATAATGGGTGTGATCAGATGCTCAATAAGGGTAAACAAGGGAGATACATAAGTCTGTCATGAACATTACATTACCTACATATCAAGGTCATAATATTGAGTCATGAAAAAAATATTGGAATATGATAGGACATAAATCATAAGGTAATCAAATAACACGATCCAATAGGGACTAAAATTGGAATAATACATACATATTTGGAATGCACATAATCAAAGAAAATCATTTCAATAGTAGTAAAGGGTCACTTACAAGGACATCATAGTGGAACAAGGCCACTCACCAAATTATCATATTAGTCAAGGTTCACTCATAGTGGAAATATTCCTTACTAAACTAGGTAAACTCCCCATTATAATTATATATATCTCATTAGATATAATTCATTACCTAATTCATTAGTAGAAGATATTGGTTCCACCCGCCACATGATGAAAATCATACATATGCATACCGTAATATCATAAAACATCAATCATATCATAACCCATGAAATGATAAAAGTTTAATAAATATTTTATCTTATAATAATGAATAGAAAAGAGAATTGTTTCATATTCATTTAATCATTTCATCATAGCATAACCCATGGAAAAAGAAGCATCTTTCATAATAATTTTTTTCATGGTATAATCCATGTAAGAGAACTCGGTTTCATAAACATTTTTCGATCATAAACTTAATGAATTTGTTTAATGAATAAGAATGAAATATTTATATCATATCCCCGGTAAGGCATAAGTAATATCAACAGATGTCATATTATATTAAAAATGATGTTAAACAATCATTTGTCACATTTATTGAGAAAAATATCCCTTCCACTTTGAAAAAACATTTTAGAAAATTATACATTTTAATAATATTTTTAATTGAAAATAAACCTAAAATATTATCAAAGATTCTTAGAAGAAAATAATAGGTTTGAAAACATGAAGTTTGATTCAAGATGTACATGGTAAAACAAATATTCCTTCCACATTTTGGGTTAAAATTAAATGATCATTTTTATAAAAAAAAATGAATATTAAAGAATGAAATAAAATCAATTTTTATTACAAAAATTTCTCAATTATATTAATTAACAAAGAGTTGAAAATGAAACTATTACATGAATAATATCAAGAATAACCAGTGTAGAGGAAAATTCAAAAACTTATTGAGATATGGATAATAAGAATTTTTCCTTAGAAACAAAATCATAAATAATCTGGATAAATTATGAGATTGTATCCTAAAATCATTACCAATTTGGTATCTTTGAATCATAAGCCCCATAAAGGAAGAAAATAAAATGGAACTTAAAATATAATGTGGAAACATAAATTAATCATATTAAATTTCAATGTTGTTGTATATACATCTCATGAAAGAATATAGGGTTATAGTATAATATATGTCTTGAAGAAGGAAAATAGAGACAAAAATCTCATACCTTAAGTCTTAGCTTCCAGTGTACATGTTAAAAACTACTGTATAATAAATATAAGTTTATTATAAACCTATTAATGAAATTATATATATATATATATATCATACCATATAGGATTTTATTATGACCATTTATTACTTACTTATTCACAATTCCATTTAAAAGTTATATATCGTGTAATAACTAATTTGTTTTTTTCTATATATTTTGATTTATTATTTTTGGTACTCTTACTTAGATCATGATTTAATCATATATAAATTTCTAAAAGCATTACATATTATATATATATTCATTATATATTTATTTATATTAATCCATAAAATTCAGTTATAGAAAATGAAATGCATAATTCCTTGAGATGGTAGACTATACATATGCATGCACATTGTTTCCATTTTCTTATCAAATTGAATAAAATAAAGGTAAATGATATATCATTATTCCAGAATGAGTTTTATGTCATTTACATAACAAATTTTCATTAAAACCATCATTTTTATAATTAATATATACCACTAAGTAATCACATCGCTTCGCGAGATGATAGTTCGCTATGCACACGAGCGACATTATCGTATTCCCCCAAAATAGAGTGTATGAATGTATGCATGATATAATTATTATATAATTACAATAATATCATAAATATAATATATAAAAAATAAATACATCATCATTTCCAATTTTTTTAGGTGGTAATGGAAAATTGAATGAGATCGGTTCCCAAGGCGGTAATCTTCCCTACACATGAATGATGATTTTGTAACCTATTATATAGAAGTGGATATGGTCATAGGTAATATACTTAAAATAAAAAAATATTATATTTAATATACCATTTTTATTATATCTTCATGGTATAATAATAATTGATGTAGGTTTAGGGAGTAAAAAAACATAAACACTTGATGATTAACCTTACCTATTCTACAGATATCCCCTTTAGGTTTTCACCAAAAGCCTTCCTAGGTTGGATTTATGTCCAAAATAAGGATTCTAGGATGAGATTAAATAATTTTAAAAGTGATATGGAATTTATTTGATGAATAAAAATAGTTTTATATTGTTAAGAAGAGATAATAATGGTGGATTTTTATAAATGAGGTGAGTGACACACATCTAATTTTTTTAATGAAAAAATCATACCAAAATTTTTCATATTCCATGAGGGTAAATAATGGAAATAACTAGAACATTATGCATTAAAAGGTCGAAATATGTTTTTAAAAGATATTTTATACAAGTTTATATTTTATTTTAACCCATTTCATTTGAGTTTTAAACCCAATTAATCCCATTTTTACCTTAGTTGGGGTAAATTAGTTTTAGTGTTTTTACTATTCATTTTGGTCAAAAATTAAGTTGAAATTATCATGTAATATAAGTTATTGGGATTAAAATTATGTAATAAAATTAACCTAATTTCATTCGCTGAAGTTTAAATTTTTTATTTTAATGTGAATCTTATAGAAGCAATGAAAAAGAGAGGTTTCAAAGAGAAAATGATAAATTTTTTTACAAAGTTCCTATATCAAAATTAACTTCAAAAGATATTAAAATGAATTAAAAAGGATTACATGATTTATAGTTTATAAATTTTTAGTATTAAAAAAATCAATTTTTTTTAAATTTATAAATAAAATAAATTAAAAGTGAATTTATTATTAAAATTCATTATTTCACTATTCATTAAAAAATTAAAACCTTTCAGAAAAATACCAAAAATTTACCCTAATATAATTTCTAAATGTTTATTTAAAAAATTAAGTATATTTTATCAAATCAATTTTTTTAAAGTGCTATAAATTAATTTTATTAATTTTTATAAAAAGAAAAAATCTATTTTATTGAGAAAGTAGAACATTAGAAACATAAAAATAATTAATTGAAAATTAAGTAATTTTTTATCAATATGATTATTTTCTATAAAACAATTATAATTAATATTTTAATATACTTATTACTTTTCATAAAATTCTTTATAATTTCTAGGTTATAGTGATTGCGTTTAAATAACTATATTAATAATATATCATGGTTTTGTTAAAACACAATGTTCTGTGAAACGAAAGCTAAACCAATATTCTGTGTAGTGAAAATGTTACTTGGTGTTTCATATGAAATAATATATCAAATACATTTTATTTATTCAAAATAAAAAAAAATAAAAAACTATGTGGTTTACAATAAGAACATAAATGCAAATCATAAAACATGATAGAACAACATTATATTGTAACAAGATCATTAAGGAAGAATAAAAGTTATGAAATTGACCAAAATAAATATTAATGTTCAAAAAACATGTGGGAATGATATAGAGGTGAAGAATATTTTTAAAAATAAATCATACTAATGAAATTATGTCATTTCATGGAAATTAAATGCATTTCGAAAATTTATCATATCTTGATAAACAACATGGAAATGTGGCACAACCATTTGAATTAGAAAATAGGAGTGATAAAACCCATTATTCCCACTTCTATGTGCACAAAATAATTATGCACATGCCTAAAAATTTGATCAACCCATCTTTCCCATGGTTGTGTGGAAAAAACTAATTATGCCCACGCTTGACTATATATTGAGATATAGACATAATCTATTGCATTAGAGGGCGATAGAGGACCACACCAATCATCATCCATATATATGTGTCCCACATAATATCAATAATAATTATATAATAAGGAAAACATAGAAAAGTATTGTTTTGTGGAACATCCAAATGGAAGTCATTCACTCTTCATAAAGAACTTAGGGAAATGAAATTGCTTTCATAAAATTTCCAAATGGTATAAAATAAAATCGTGAACTAAATCGGTGGATACTAAAAACATGATCTCCAAAAAATAATCAAAAAATTAAAAAAAATATCTGGATAAATATTAACCATAAATCCATTGGATACATTACATTTTATGATAATTAAAAAAAATAATGAAAATAGATTTTTTGAAAACATTTTATATTCATTGTTGTAAAAGACATAATTATTAGTCTCTTTTAAAAAAATATCATTTGTTTTTTTATAAAATAAGCTAAAATAAATATATAATGAAAATGGATTAAGATAAAAAACACGTTTTCCCTAGAAATAATGTGATAAAATCATTTAAAACTGAATATTTAGTGTACATGTGGGAAACATTGATAAGAAAGTACATAAGTACAAGGAAGAAATTTGAGTTACCAATTCCATTACCTTTTCCCTTGATTTAATTATATTTGATTTAGCATCATGTATAAAAAAGATAACAAATTTAATTAACTATTTAATATCCTTATTCATGTACATATTACTTTATACTTCTTCATTAATAACAATTCTCTTCATGTATTAGATAGTTTTAATCTCTCTTTAACATCGAGTGTTAATAATCCTGAAGATTTTGAAATATGTTCATAAAAAAGATTCAATATTAATTTAACTCCAAAATATCATCATTTAAAAACCATTAAATCCACTATAATTTATTTTGATAAATATGCATGATTTTATAATTCCAATACATTGAAGTTTTATTTGCATTTTGTAAAGATGAAAATAGAGATGAACTATTTTTGTGTCATTTACCAATATCAATGGATTACCTAATAATTATCACTATTTTTTATACAATAATAATGATAATAATGATATATATTAGTTATATATGTCATATATAATCATAAAATACAAAGTAAAACTATCCATGTTTAGAAACCAAGTAAAACGAAACATACTTATTCATGGAGGTTGTAGTCAACACAATGCATGATTATGTTTTTATTTTTCGTAATGGAAAAGGGGAGAATAGTTAATGATATTTAAATCATTATAATATCATAAAAATTATAATAATTACGATAATATTATCATTTTATGATGTTGAAATGTTATTTTCAGAAGAATAAAATCAGCTAAAGAAAAATAAAAGAGAAAGAGAGGTTTGTAACTTATACCTATCTTCTTGGATTATCTTATTTTAAAAGGTTAGAAAAAATTTTAAGGGTGGTATTATGTGAAGATAAGAACCTATTTAATGTTATTAAAAGTTTTTATAAGAGTTTTGGGTATTTTTTTTTGAACTAAGGGGATTTTGGTGTGAGTGGAAGGGAGGAGAGGAGAACCCCTTTTATAACTGAAAAGGAATAGAATTTTTGTAAATTCCCGAAAACTTTCAATAATGGGTAGTCAATCTCAAGGAACGGGATATAAAATTGGTTAATAATGTGTAGAATAATTGATAATGTTGATACGTACCACAAACACTCAATTAAAATTTGTTTTTAACATGTTACTCCCTTGACCTCTAAGGTTACTCATTTATACCAATGTTTCTTTTCCCCACGATATCTTATTTTTATATAGGTAATTTACTCTTTATGATCACAATAAAATTTATATTATTATATAATTTAAAAATGATGATTAAAAATTTTATTTTATTTTTTCTAATTCAATTTATAAATGTGTTAAAAATTAATTTTAACATAATAAATCTATATTTCTTTAAAATAATTTTTGATAAAAATTTTACTTGTGTTATAAAATACTAACCACTGGTTTATAAAATATAATAATTATTTGAAAATATAAATTATAAATTTAAAAATTAATTTTTTTTATTAAAAAGGTTTTAAAAATTTATAATAAAAACTTATATACCAATAATGAAATAAATTTTTTAGTATCTGTATATTTCAACATTCACATGAAAATAAATTTTTAAGAAAATTTGAAAAATCATGCTAAGATAAATTAGAAATTAAAAATCCAAAAATTTAATCAGTTATATATTATTTATCTTATAAAATTTATAAATTTAGTTTTAAAATGAATATAGTAAATATAATGTAAAAATACTTTTATAGAAAAAATGACATTTCTAAACTTGAAGTGTTTATAATAATATTTTATATAATTTTTTAATTTAAAAGATGTGAATATGTTAGTTAATTTATAATATTTTAATATTTTTAAATTTATTCAATTATGATAAAATATACAATACGTAAAAAAATTGTTCTTTTGAAAAAATAAATATTACATTTATACTAAATATGCATCAATAAACACTATCAAAATTAATCATTTATATTCTAATTTTTTTACAAATATAGTAATATTTGTGTATTTTTTCTAATTTTACATATACATCATGTTATATTCGAATAATAATAATAATAATAATATTTATAAATAATGTATAAATGTATATATAATTATAATATTTTAATACTCAATTTTTATTTTTTTACAAGTTATATTATTGTTAATTTACTACTTAATAATTCATGAATTTAGTATAACCATTCAATATATGATCAATGACCATATTTTTAATGACCATATAATAACCATATTTTCAATGTCTATATTTGTAATGGACTTATTTATAGAAATCAGATTTTATTTCTATATATAAGATAAGTAAATCTTAAGTTTATTCCACTACCACTTCATACAGAACATTTATTATTTCATATTATAGATTTTGAATAATAATTTTTACTCCCATGGTAATATTCCTTATTATAGTTTTTCATTTTCTAGTATTGATACTTAATGTTAAAGATGATATAGGAGATTTATTAATTATGAATATTTTTTTCTTTTCTATATAATATCAAATATTGTTTTATTCAATTTTAATGGATGTACTTCATCCATAATAGAAATAATCCATGGTTTCTAGTACTTTATTTAATGTTCTTTTTTTGTAATGTCTCACTTATTAATGAATAAATCATCTATATATTGGTTCATATCTTATAGGGAACTTTTTCTAATCATGTTTTAATCCTTTTGAAAGAAAATATGAAACATTTTTTAAAATTATAGACTCAAATTATAAGGACCCATTCCTATTATAAATAGATATTACATCATTTTTTATGAATATGCATTACATTATACAAACACATGCCTAAGGACTATAACATTTTAGTGTATTTGGAAAATTAGAAACACAAACAACTGGTCTATAGGTATAGTATATAATATTCTACAATTATTATCACAACTAGAATGATTATTTGATATATCATACATAATACATTTCATCATAACCTGGGGAAATGAAACATAATAAAGAGTGAGCTCATATACTCATTAAGGACTGACATGGGAGATATGTAATCATAACATGAACATAAGGGTATGAGAAATGAGCATAACATTTGAAAACCATGATATACATATCAAAGATCATAATATTGAGTCATAAAATAAATACTGGTAGTTCATAAGGCCTGAATGATAAGGGGGTCAAAGAACATGAGCCACTAGAGTATAACAATGGAAAATGACCTAGATTTTTGATATACATATAATCATAGAAAATCATTTCCATATTATTATAGTCCTGATACCAGGCTATTATAGTGGAATGGGTTCACTCACAAAACCATCATAGTAGTCAAGATTCACTCCCTAAAATTTCATGGTGTAAAATCTCACTAAATGAACAAGGTTCACTCCTATTTTCAGTCATGTATATCTCATGAGATACAATTCTATACCCAGTGCAATGGAATGAAATATTTGTCTCACCCATCTCATAATAAAAACCATATTTAAGTGTTCTACAAGGTTATAAAAAATCATTATATCACAACCCATAAAATGAAATGGGTTATATAAATATTTCATCATATCATAACTTATAGAATAATACATTCTTCATAATAACTTCATAATTTCATCTTTGGAAACCCCATAGAAAAAGAAGAAGGTTTCATAAGAATTTTATCAGGGTATAAATTGTGTAAGAGAAAGAGGTTTCATAAACATCATTCCATCATAAAAATAAACCATTATGATAACGAATAAGAATGTTATTTTAAATGATTTTGTGATTTCTTACTTTTCGTATTGATTCTAGATGTTTAACATGTGTGTTTTACAACTTTTTCATAAAATTTCTTTTGAAAAAAATAACGATAATTTAAAACGCATCTTGATAAAAACTTCATTTCTACTTTAAAAAACAATTTTTAAAACAATTTTTTTAAATTTTTTTATTTTAAAATTCATTTGAAAAAGTATAAAGTATTATTCAATGAAAATAATGATCATGATGATGAGAAGTATTATTCATGATTTACACATTAAAAAAAAATTCTTTCATATTTTTGGTAAAATCTACATGGGAATTGTTTGGAAAATGATATAAATGTTAATTATAAAATATTTTTTTAAAAAAAATTAAAAAACGTGTAAAAATGAGTTTTAAATGTCATAGGATATTATTAAAACCTTTTTTTAAAACAATTTTATGAAAACAAGTTTTTGGGAGAAAAAATAATTTTTTGACCAAAGAATGAAATATAATTAAATTTTCTTAAAAACATTTTCTAAATTATTTTATATTCAAAAGAATGGAAAAAATGGAACTATTATATAAAAATATCATGAATAGAAATATTATAATAAAATTAATTATTTTGTTGAGATATGGATAGTAACAGTTTATAATTAGTAACATAATAATAAACAGTCCCGATAAATGATGAGATGGTAACATAAATTCATTTCTAATTTTGTATCATTGAATCATAATCCCCATAATGAAATAAAAAAATGAAAAATAAAATATTTTTTGGATAAAAAATATATGATATTAAATGTAAATTTTTTTGTATATACAGCTTGTGAAAGAATATAGGTGCATATCACAACATACATCTCAAACAATGGAAATCAAGAAAAATTCCCATACCTTAAGTATTGACTTTGATCATTAATGTTCAAACCTTCTATATAGTAAGTATATTTTTATCATAAATCTATAATATATATATATATATATCGTACCATATATGATTTTATTATGACCTTTTATGACTGATTTATTCATAATTCCATGTTAAAGTTACATTTCGGGTAATAACCGATTTGTTTCTCATATATGTTTAAATTTGTTATATTTGGTCCTATTAATTTAACAAGGATTTAATAATAACATTAATTTAAAACATGTATAAATATCATATATATTAACTATATATTTATTTATGGTAATCCATAATATTTATTGAAAGAAAATGAAATACTCCATTCATAGAGACATGAGATTGTACGTACATGTGAGCGTTATTACCATTTTCATGTAAGAATTAAATAATGTTAAATGATTTATTATCACTATATAATAATTTTTATTTCATATATTTCATATATGTTCACCAACACCATTCTTATTAACTTCAATGTAAAGCGTTAATGAATCACATTGCTTCATGAGGCAACAGTCTGCCGTAACATGAGTGACATTTTCAGATTCCTAAAAAATGAAGAGTATGGAGGTATGTGTGACATAATTATTTTATAAGTATAATATTATAATAAATATAATATAAAAAATCAATCCATCATTATATATTCCAAGTAAAGCATTAATGAATCACATTGCTTCATGAGGGGACAGTCTGTCGTAACATGAGTGGCATTTTCATATTCCAAAAAATAAAGAGTATGGAGGTATGTGTGACATAATGATTTTATAAGTATAATAATATAATAAATATAATATAAAAAATAAATCCATCATTATATCTATCTTTTTGTGGTGGTACAGGAAAAACAAATGACATCAGTTCGCGATGGAGTAATCCGTCGTACACACGTACAATGATTTTGTAACCCATTTGATGGAAGTGGAGATGGTTTATGGTCATAAAATTAACATAAATTAGTATAAGTATATGAAATATAGTGAGGTTATTATTTCATCATGGTATAATAAGATTTATGTAGGTGGATTATGTAATAAAAAAACACTTATTGATGAATGTTACATCTTTTTCGGGTATCCTCAATAAGATTGGTCCAAAATAAATAATTTGAAGGATTTACAACTTAAATAAGTAATACATGATATTTGAAGGTATTTTTGGAAGTTATTTAGATAGGTGAATTCAAATTCAAAATGTTTTTAAGGTTTTAATAATAGATAAGAGAGGATGACCTTTTATATGTGAGGTGAGTGACACCCAAATAATTTTTTGAATGAAAAAAGTGAAACCACATTTTATACTAGAAAACATGGTCCAAAAAGTATCAAATTAAAACCATAGAAATTATAAGGTCAATATATGTATATTAAGTTGGATTTTTTTATTGTTATTCGGTTTTTTGAACCATTACCTTTTTAGTTTAACCCCTAATAAACCCATTCTTTCCTTAACCGTGCGAAATAATTTTTATTATTGTTACAAAGAATTGTGGTAAAAAACTAAGCGGAACTTATTAGATTATATAAAATATTATATAAATATGTAACACTATTCCAAATTCCATTTACATATGTGTAATTGTTTTTAAAATTATTTCCATAGACATGATGAAAAAGTAGGTTTTTAAAGAGAAAATGATCTAAAGATTACAATGTTTTTATATAAAAATTTAATATGAAATTGATTAAAAAGACCAAAATTGGATTAATTTTTGTATAAATGAAATAATATTACATTAAAAACAATTGAAAATATAATTTAACTCAATAAATAAATTTAATAAATATAACTTTCAATTATAAATCATTATTCTCCCCTATTCATCAAAAAATGAAACTTTTCTGAAAAATACCAAAAATTAACCATAAGATATTTTTTGAAAGGAAGATTTAAAAAATTTAGTTTATTTTATCCAATTAATATAAATATGTTTAATTTCAAGTTTATAACATTCATGTTTGATAACTATATTAATAATATATCGTGAATTGGTTAAAACTTAGTGTCATGTGTGACGCAAACACACCTAGTGTTGCATGTAGCACAAGATTAACTTTGTATCTCATGTAATTCAAGATATCCATGATATTTAATTTTTTACAAATAAAAAGAATTAATAAAACTTAGTGTGTTACATTATACCCACTTTAAATGAATTTATACCTCAAAATTTATCACTATGATACATACAAATAATGATACATATTCCTCATAATATCCTTAATTTCCAACATATCTTCCTAAAACTTGTGGTTTCAAAAAAAACATTGACCACATGAGTTTTTCATATAAATTTATTTTTATGATCTATAATATCCCCTAGTTTCTCTTAAAAATAAATATCTTACTCTTGTGGTATGACCTTTGATATTATTACATGTGAAGGGTTAAGTATGTACTTCCTCTGGAGAGATACATGGGAAATATTGGAAACATGAGAGAGGTTTGGTTGATGTTCCACGTGATAAGATACTTCCCTGATAAGATCATGAACGTTGAAGTGTTCAATATTCCTATGGATTTGTTTCTCTTTCTTCACAAATATTATAACCTTCTTCCATATAGAACTACTTAGAAACACATTTTCAGTAATTTTAAATGATATATCATGCCAATGATTGTTAGTATAACTTTACTACTAACTTTGATCTGATTTGATGTGTTTTTGAATGGATCTAACCTTCTCTACCATTTTATCAGCTATCTCATGTTCCAAAAGTTATCTTTTTCCAACTTAATTATAAAACATTGGAGTTGTAAATTAATTTTCATAGAGGGATTCATAATGAGCCTTTTGAATTATTGAATAAAATCTATTTTGGTAAGAAAACTCAATTAAAGGACGTTGTTCATCCTAAATACATTTAATTCCCAAAGGAAAATATCTCAACATATCTTCTAGGGTTTGAATTGTTCTCATAAATTGACTATCTATCTGAGGTTGATATGTAGTGTTGAAATTTAACTCTGTGTGAAGATGTTTTTTTAAGACTTCTCCATAATATCACAGTAAACCTCAGATCCCGATCAGAGATAATGAAATGTGGTAATTTATCCATCCTCATTACTTCATTAATTTATATTATGGAATGATTGTCCAGAGAAGAGACTTATCTGAAAGAGGTTATGTGCTTTGTATTAGTAAGGCAATAAAATAAATCCCACATATCATTATTCCCTTTAGACATTTTTGGGATTCCAATGAAAAAAATCCAGTATTATGTTTTTGCATTTCCATTCTTTTATGGTTAATATATTTAACATAACCTTATACTTTTGTATTTCATACATAACATACTGACATACTAAGAAATGAGATCCATCCTTTTCAAATACTGAAATATTCAACATTTCTTAATCCTCATCATGGATAAGCTAGCATGATCCTTTTTTCTCAAGGAAATAACCACATTGTTCACTTTCCTAGTGTGGTAATGTATTGGGAATTCATAATATTTAATCAGATATAAAAATCTTCTTTGGAACAAATTCAACTCCTTCTATGTGAATATATACTTTTTAAATTTTATGATCCATACATAAATTACACTTTTCCATAAAAATACAATACCTCCATATAGTTAATATAAAAATTACTACAACTGAATCAAAATAAAATTTTGGGTATTTTTTCTCATTAACCATAAATTTTCATGAGTAATAATGTATAACCACATCCTTATACGTAATAAGACATCCCAAACCAATCTAAAATGCATCACAATAGATTAAAAACATTTACCCACTATATGGTAATGTATGAATAGGTGCACTAACTAATCTGATATATAGTTCATTGAAAATTTACTCACATTATCTGTCCATAGGTACTTGGATCCCTTCTGAGATAACTTGGTCATAAAATTATATAGTCATGATAATTTATCAAAAATCCATTTATTATATACTATTAGAACAATAAAACTATGGATCTCAATCACTATGGTTGATCTGGTCCCACATTCCATAGCCTCCGCCATTGATGGACCTGTGAATATACCCTCTCTTGAGATTATATAACCCAAAAAATGAATCATTTTGTAGCCACAAATTATTACATTGTAGATTTTTAATATATTTTCTCATACCTTAGGGTATTTAGTAAAATTATAAGGATTTATTAATTAACTTTCATTATCTTTAAATAGAAAATAATATCATCTATAAAGTCTACAATATAATGTTCATGCTAATAAATAAAGACTAAATTCATTAAATTCAAAAAGATAATAGAGGAAATAATAAGACCAAATGACATCACTATATATTCATAGTGTCTATTCCTTATATGGAATTATATATTTGGAATATACTCTTTCTTAACCCTCAATTGATAATATCTATAACAAAGGCCAATCGAGGAAAAGTGTTGATATTTTCATAGTTTATCAAACAAGTCATCAATATGATGAAGAAGGTACTTGTTAATAATTTTGATCTTGTCATATCCCAATAAGTAATGCAGAGTCACATAGATCCATATTTATTTTTAACAAATAGATTAGGTTCACCGTATTTTGACACACATGGAAAAATTAATCCATTGCCATGGCTTTCCTGGAGTTTCTTCTTCAATTCATGAAACTCAATCAGGGCCACTCTATAGGGTTTATTTAAATTGGTATGAAAGTAGGTATGAGTTGAATTGAAAACTCAAATTTAAATTATGGTCTACTGTTAGGAAGATATTCTGGAGATACATCAACCAATTACCGCATAATATTCATATCATTGATGTAATGTTTCTCCCCAAGCATTTTAGATGAACACCCATTCTAAATGGGAATTAAGACTTATATAATTGATTTGATCTCCATAAGAAGTTTCTACTTATCGTCACATTAATAAATAATCCTAGGTTATTCTAAAATATCATATTTTACTTCTCTTACTCCAAAATTAATGTGGTATTTATGGAGATTAATGAAATCCATTCCCAATATAACATCAAATTAGACTAGATAAAGAATGGTTATATTTGAAGGATAAAAATTCTCACCAATGACATAGAGAGTGAAATAATAAACTTGTTAAGTGATCATCATACTATTAGGTGTTTTCACGGCTAACTCTATATCAAATAACTTGGGTGACATCTTGATACCCTTAAAAAAATATTCATATATGAAATAATGGAAAGATATATAGTCAAATAAAACATTACCTGTTCTAGTGTGGATGGTAATTCTACCTTTCAACACATTGTTATCGAAAACATTATAATAAATAGTGATTAAATGTGATTTAACATTATCTATTGAGTTAAGAGGTTACTAACATTGATCATTTTCATAACTCTTTAGATTTAGGAATTAGTTAGCATAATCTTGTACTCCTTGCATTTGAAACAGTAGAGTGTGGCGTGTGCATCCTGTACATAATTCACTCTATTTGAATCATTAGATTACTTGTTCCCACCACTTTGGAAATAAATTTCATAATGAAATTCCCTTACACACTTAAATCATATAATAATACTATTAAAAAATGTCCTCCATGATTCTTCTCACACTTTGATCATCAAGGAAATATCATCATTTTCTCTCTATGGTTCTTAAAATCTTCTATTGAATTCTATTTTTTATCTTCTTATCAAAACAATGAGATCATTATATAACTCTAACATAAATTCCTTCCTTTATATAACATCATAAAATTTCTTTATAGATACTGTATTTCCTTTTGAATAACTCTATTTAGAGACTCGGTTTAAGTAACTAAAGAATTGATCAACATTACTTCCCAGTTGCACAATAATACCACAATCATGGCTCAAAAGTCTTGTAAAATTATCCCAATAGGTACCAACAGATTAATTATACCCTTTCTTTATCTCAAGAAACTCATTATCAATATTTATAAGAAGAGTATGAGGAAATTAACTTTTTGAGAAATAATTTCTTGAACACATCCTAATTCATGGAGTTAATTTCATTATGTTTCCCCATATTATTTATAATAGTCCAATATTGATCTCATTATCCGTCAAAATAGTAGAAAATGACCAATAAATTTTCTTGTTCTGAATACTAGAGAATAAAAAATATCATTTCACTGGTGCTAATCCATTATTAAACGACTAGTGGATTGGAAGAACCACTGAATGAATGTAGGCATTACCTCATGATGGACCCAACAAAAATTTGTTTCCTCCTTTTTCATTTAGAAATATAGAATATTTCATATCATGAGACATTTTTGTGATAATAAAAATGATATCATTCATTCGAGATCCCATAACCATTGGATGATTTTTAGGATATTAATTGTATTGTCTATTTCACTCAGTATTTTGATAGTTCCTTTGGGTTCTAACCATTGGCTATAACCAAAAAACATACCTTAAGAAATAATAATCATGATGGAGAACAACATAATCAGGAAAAAATAACTTATAATATATATATATCCTAAAAGATTTATTAATATATGATATATTATGTTTATCCTTGGCCATTCATAATCATAGTCTATTTTAATCCTTCATGATGGTTCATAAATAGTTTTGTGAATTTCCAAATCATCTCCCCCAAGAGTGTCAAATAAGGTGTGTAGCAAGGCCTATTATTGTGCACTAGGTAACAATCGAGTCTAAGGAAATTAACTCTTTGCTGAGTTATTAACAATAGGTACCTATGTTCTAGATCCAAATCGACTTTTAGTATCCAAATAGTGCTATAATTTCTTTGGTACTACGTAATCTATCCTTAAACAAAATTCTATGATATTTCCCTTTACGTTGACTCATCCTTGGACATGTCCTTAAGAATATCACTAAGGTTTCCTCATCATAGTTTCCTAAATGTATGTAAACTAATACTATGATACCGAATATAATTACTTGAGTTTGTTATATATAGATATTACATCATTTTTGATAAATTTACATTAATATACAGAAACACATGGTTGGGGTCCATAATATTTTAGTGTATTTTGAAACCTAGAAACTCAAAAAACATTTCCATAGGTAAACTACACCATATCCTACTATGATCTTTATACCTATAACCCTTATTATAAATATTATACATAATACATTTATTTATTACTAGAGGAAAAGATGATTTTAAGGGTAAATAAGGGTGATACGTATGCATAACATGGACAAAAGGGCATGCAAACATGATAATAATATTTTAAATCGATTCCCTTTATATAAAAGATCATAATCTTGGTTAATGAAATAAATATTGTTATTTTATAATAAATTAATAATAATGGAGAAAATGAATATGATATATGAGATGTTAACATTGGTATAATAAAATGCTTTTTGGAATACCCAAAATTATAGAAAATAATTTCTATAGTAGTCAAGGACCAGTGACCAGGCTATGATAGTGGGATTGGTTCATACACCGAACCATCATAGTAGTCATGGTTCACACCAAATACCATCATAGTGGTCAAATTCCATTAATAAATCTGGTAAACATTCCATTATAGTACTGTCTCTCAAGATATATAAATATTTACCCAATTCATTGGAGAGAGATATAGTTTCGACACACTTTATAATGACAACCATATTTGTGTGCTCCTAAAGATCATAAAAGATTAATCATACCAAAAATAATGAAGTGAATTGAGTTTCACAAACATTAAATTATATCAAAACCTTTTTAAAAGAGACAGTTTTGATAATAATTTCATCATTTCCTCATAGCATAACCCGTGATAAAAGAAGTGTGTTTTATAAGAATGTTATCATGGTATAACCCGTGGAAGAGAAAAGAGTTTTAAAAAAATAGTTCCATCATAAACATAAACAATTCATAGAAATAATAATAATGTTATCCTTGGATAATATCCTCTATAAGAAATAAGTAGCATGAAAATATGTCATCTTAGGTAAAAAATTATTTTTAATGATAATTGAAAACATTTCTTGATGAAAATATACTTTCCTTCTGAAGAACACTTTTTAGAACATATTTTTTTGAAATTTTTTTCATTGAAACTAAAATTGGAACCTTATAAAGGAAAAAAAATGAAATAATGGTAATGAAGATGACATGTTTCATTCATTCCATTAATGATAAAACAAATATTTGATTCTCATTTCTGGTAAAAGGAAAACAATCATTTTTTGAAAAAAACATGAAGTAGGCTTTAATTTTTTTTAAAATTAAATCATGGGTAAAATTTTATTTTTAAAATAATACTATAATAGTATAATATTTATAATTCTCTTTTGGAAAACTTATTTTTTAAAGAAAATAGTTTTTCAACCGAAGAGAGAAATAAAGTCAGATTTTATTAAAAAATAGTTTCTCAATAATTTAAAGTACCAAAGAGTGAAACTCGTATGATTAATGAAAAATTGAATGAATAAAAATAGTAGAATAAAATTAATGATTTTCTTGAGATATGGATCATAATATTTTATCATTGGAAGAAAAATCATTAATAGTCTTCATAAAAGATGAGATTGTAATATAAAATCATTACCACTTTGATATTCTTGAATCCTAATCCCCATAAAGAAATAAATTTAAATATAACATAAAATAGAATGGGGATAAATTAATTCATGATATTAAATTTCAGAGGGGAAATATATATACACCTCATGAAATAATATAGGTTCATAACAAAATGTACATCTCAAAGAAGGAAAATTGAGACAAAGAACCCTTACTTTAAGTCTTGACTTTCGTCAAACACATGAAAAACTCATTTATAATAAATATAAGTGTATTATAAATATATTATAGAACAACACACACACACATATATATATATATATATATATATATATATATCATATATGATTTTAGTATGACCTTTTATTACCCATTTATTCACAATTCCATGTTAAAGATATATTTCAGGTAACAACCGCTTTGTTTTCATATATGGTTTGATTTTTTATCTTTGGTCCTATAACATTGATAATTATTTTATATTTTAAAAACTATAAAACATAATGTAAATATCATATATATTAATTTTATATTTATTTATAGTAGTCCATAAAATTTAGTGATATAAAATGAAATACACCATTAATGGAGACGGTAGGCCATATGTATGCATGAATATTGATTCCATTTTCTTTTTGGAATGAAAGAAAGAAAGTTAAATTTTATATTGAAATTCAAGAATAATTGTTTCATATATATCACATAATTTCATTATAATCACACTTATTACCTTACATGTAATGTGTGAATGAATCAAATCACTTTACACGGCGGTATTCTGCCTTAGACATGGGCGAAATTATTGTATTCCCAAAAAGTTTAGTGTATGAAAGAATATGTGATATAATGATTATATAAGTATAATAATATCATAATTATCTTATATAAATAATACATTCATCATTAGTTTAATCTTTCAGTGGTGGAAATTGAAAAATGAATGGCCTCAGTTTGTTAGGTGAAAGTATAGCGTACACATGAACAAGGATTTCATAACCAATTTCATAGAAGTGTAGATGGTTTTTTGGGGGTTAAATTAACATTAAAACACCTTGGAATGTGGAATATATTGTGGTTATTATATAATAATTTTATAATATAAATTGAAGGAGGTGGATGTAGTATTAAATGACACCCATTGATGAAAGTTACCTCTTCTTCAGGTATCTTCTTTAGGTTTGCACAAAAAGACATCCTAGGATGTATTTAAATCAATAATACGGATTATAAGATGAGAGGGTGGAATTTGGGATGTTATTTGTTTATTTATTCACTGAAAAAAAAAAGATTTTGCACGTGCCAATTTTTTGAAAGGAAAAAGTGTACCAATGTTTTTACTTGATGCAAAGGTAAAAAAAGGACATAATTAGAACCTTATACAATATAAAGTCAAAATATATCCCAAAAAATAGTTTTTACAAGTTTTTTGTTATTTTTTCCCTTATATATTCAGTTTAACCCTTAGGAAACCCATTTATACCTTAATAGAGGTCATTAAAATTTACTATTCACATTCGTAAAAAATTAAGTCGTCCTTATGAGATAATAAAAATTATTATGATTCAAAATATGAGATCTTATTTTCCAAATTACATTCACATTTTTGGAAAATTTTAATACATAATTAATCTCTCTAACACGATGAGAAAAAATGTTTTAAAAGATAAAATGTTCAAAAGATTTCATTGTTTTTATATCAAAATTCAATATGAAATTGATTCCAATAGTTTAATTTAGATTAATGGATGTATAATTTAAATAATTTTACTTTAAAAACAACTTATAATATAATTTATCTTTATAAATATTTTAAATGAAAATAATGTTTTCAATTAAATTCTGTATTTTTTATTATTCATGAATACTAAAACTTTTCAGAAAAAAATAAAAACATTCACCCTAATATAATTTTTACATGATGATTTTAAAAATGAAGTTTATTTTATCAAATAAATTTTCTAAAAGTGTGAAAATCAAATTTTATTATAGTTCAAAAAATAGAAATCATTTTTGAGAAAATAGTATTTTCAAAACCTATAAATACTTTACCAAAAATTGTGTACTTTTTTTAATCAATATGATTCCATTATTTAAAATAATTATAATTAATTTTTAGAATTAGTTATTTATATTGATATAAATATGTTAAATTGAAAGGTTATAATGTTAATATTTGAATAACTATATTAATAATATATCATGGTTTTGTTCAAACTCATTGTTGTGTGTAACACAAGCAGACCCTATGCTGTGTGTTGTGCATGATTTACTATGGAATGTGTGTAACAAAAGATATCAATGATATTAATTTTATTTAAAAAACTCATAAAAAATCAAGGTGTTACATAAATAATAATAATAAAAATATTAATAATGGATCTTAAAACCTGAATTGTTACAGATATTTTGTGTCTGATCAAGAAGGTATTAGTGGTAAAGGTTATTCATCTCAGTTAAACTCCATTGACAAATATTTTATATTATGCACATTATTTATATTATATAGTGTATACACATCTTATTTTATATAATCTTACATTAAATCCTCATTATTCATTGTATTTAAATATTCAATTCACATTTTCACTTTTATGAGGTTTTGATTTGAAAGTTTGTAAAATTTTAAGGGTTTATTTTATAATCTCACTCATATTAAAATTTTTATGTTTATATTTATAGTAGATTAATTTTATGACTTTCTTTCCTAAACACCGTATATTTTCTTCTCCAATGGTTAATTTTTGGGTTTCCTTGTTTTCTTTTCAAAATTTTCCTCGATTTGATACTTAAAGACAAGAAGAATGTTTTTAATCAAAATCGACCATATTTACCTTTTTTGGTTAGGAATATTTCTCATCTAATGGAATTTTATTAAAAATATTTTACATAATATTTTATAATTTTAAAGGGTTGGTAAATGTTTTCATAACAATAACTTTGATTTTTGTTACAAAGTATTAAAAGGAATGCTTTTATAATCTTCCAAACAAGTTATTGAATATTTTTTTAAAAAGAATGAAACAAACGTTGTATTTAATGTATATGGAATAGATGGATTATCTTACATCAATGGATATTATTATAAATTTATATTCCTTTACAGTCTTCTATTTTTTTTAAAGAAATTCATTTTCCATTATTCTGTGATTTTTTTCTTTTTATATTAAAATAAAAATCATTATTTTCTAAACGTATGAAAAGATGTCTTGAAATAATTGATATCTACTATTTTACTAAAAATAGAAATAATATTTTTCTTATTTTATTTTTAAAGTTTTACTTCCATTCTATGATATAATTCTCAATATAATTTCCATTATTTAAAACCTTTATTTCTTTTGAATTGATGGTATTTTATTATCCTTTACTAATAAATAGTCTATACCATATTTTATGACAATTCACATTATTGCGATCATGTTCTCTATCACTCACCATTACTCATTAGAAATTATTTTTATCATTTATGGCTATATTTTTTGTACCATGGATGTATTTAGTATCATTTATAATACTTTAATATTTTCTTAACAATATTCAATTTCAATATATGGTGTTAATTTATGGAATCTTGGTTAGAAAATTATTTCATCCTATGGGGAAATATTGATGTTTTTTATTCTTAATTAAATATGGAAGTTTATTTATTGATATTGTATATTTATTATTTAATATATTATTAAAAAATAAAAAAGGAATGAACTAGAAAAAATAAAGTTACAGGTGGGTCCTCGTTATAGATATCCCCTTAATGCATCAACAGGTCTCACAAGAAAAAACAGAATGAGTTTATTAATCTTAGTATTCTTGCCCATACAATGAGAATTTATTATTACATGTCCTTGAATGTATAAAACAATTATTTGAAAAACACCCTAACAGTAAGTTTCATGATGTCATGGCATGTGGCCTTGAAGAAAAGATCATGGCATGTGACATTACATATTTTTTTCAATGAGAGTTATTTTATTATGTAATGTACCACCATAGATAAATTCTAACCATTAGTCAAACCATTTCTCTATACAACCTTAGGTATTCCTCCCAGTACATGAGAGGATGTCATCTAGTAGAAGGGTCTAAGGTGGTACTGTGGGGAGACTATACCCTCTATTTCAACATTTTAATAAAATATTTAATAACCAAATACCATCCACTATAGTAAATAATCTGAGTAAATATAAATAAATAGACATTTAATAATAAAATCTTAAATTTAATAACGGATTGAATAAACATTCTTATCACACAAAAATCTACCCACTAAGCTAATCTAGAATTACTACTAGAAAAAAAGAGATCTATAGCCTCCCAGATCCACAAAACATCATATGCTCCTTCTACTCATCTGAGGAATTATACTATATCACGCTATCTCAGGGCCTAAACCTGAAACAAGTAACTACAATAACCATGTAAGAGTAGCTTGGGTACCCATGCACAATAGTGGCCTGAGTCGGGTGTGATTAAAACTCAATAGTTCTCCTGCAACAGTGTCTAAAAAAATCCATTCCATATATATAAAACAAGAAATATAACAAATGATAGGGAAATCAATTTATCTATTAATTCAAAACATTAAATAAACACTCCAACCCTCGAGCTATTGGTTGACACTCATGATCAGACAAGCCTGCTTCAACTTGATTCCAGAAATCTCTATCATGTAAGGGTACCCTTCAGCTTAGGATGGATCAACTATGTCATGGGAAGATTCTAATTCTATTATGAATCACCCATATAAATTCTCAGGTAACTGTGTGCCTTTCTCTTAGGCATAATGTGGTCTTTAATCATAATCAGGGAAAATTACCCAAGTGGTTGGTGGATTCTCTTTATAGAATGAATCTCCCATATCTAATCTTATGTAATTGGGAAACACTAGGCTCCTGACCACAGTAGAGTAACACATATCTTCCTAGGGTGCACATTTCCAAGGGTGAATGTAACAACCACACTAGACTCCTGAATAAGATTGAGATGCTTATGGTATCTCAGGGAGTATATCACCATGGGGTAATGTAACTATCTCACTAGGCTCTAAAGTTGGGGTAACATATTTCTTCACATGGTGCACTTATAAACTGATGAGAACTCCAAAATAATACTAGGAACCATGAAATTTACCAAGGTTGGAGTATCTTACATCTTCCTAGGAAAAAATAACATTCCAAGGGAGAAACCATTTTTATTTATGGATTCTCCTATATCAGTAAAAATCACCGATACCTTGTTTTAAGATATTGTAAAATAATTATTTAAGAAATATGTCAAAAAACATCAAGTATATGAAATCTAGAAAATATCCCTATCGATTGGTGGATTATTATATCATGGAATAATCACCAATAATATGCATCAAGTAACCAATATCAAGTAAGTCATATGTTTTCATAATCCCCATTGGTCAATTTAATCAACCATTTATTTTCACAATGGGTAGGTTCTTATACATTAGGTCGAATCAATTATGTTGCATTATTAAAAATTACCAATTATTACAATTGAAATGTTATTATAAGAAACTTTGGATAATTTATTTAATTACTAAATAACCTTCCATCTATTATACATATGTGGATCCTATTATCTAGGATGAATAACCAAAGCCATATAATTCCAGGTTTCTAGATATCATAGTTCATATGTAATTCCAAATATTAATTATTAGGACTTACAGATCATTAGAAATTCAAGGGTAGGATCACCTATTTAGGGGCCAAAAGTTTATTCTCAATGAAAATGGACCCAATAGGATCCATGAGTGGTCTAACAATAATTATTTGATCAAAATAGTGAATTATACATTTAGGTAGGTCTTGTACCCAACAAGATAGAATGATCACACTTATTTCATATACTAGAAGAAATAAAAGATACATTAAAGAGTTATTCATTACCACCTAACTTAAATAGATTAAAATCCCATCCTTAAAAACCCCAATGACATTGTCTGCATTTCCCAAGTCCATTCATACATTCTCAAACACCTTGAGTTACCATCACATGATAAAGAATCCAAATTAATTATTTATAAGAAAATTATTACTAATTTAATTATTTCAATAAAACTCACATTTAATAAAAAAAGTAAAACATTCTAAAAGACCTACCAGATTCCACCACCTAACTAGATCCACAACCAGCAATCCATGGAAAGTTTGATACGATCATCTATCACCAGCCTATAAAAAATCCTTACCACACACAAACAAAAAAACAAAAAATTTATTTTCTTTAAATTGGAAACAATGTAAATAGAAACCCAATGAAATACCTATATTAGAAACCCCTCAATGACATTCATTAATTCGCATCTCTTACCCTCACTCAATGAGGATCCAATATTTCATCATCATTGGATAAATCTATCAATACCTAGGTGATTATCCATATTATTTCTTAATCAAAATCAATACATGTAAATTTGATGAATGTTATTTTTAGGAGAATTGAAATAATCTGGGGACATGATAGGCTAAAAATATCTATGAGTATTCCATAATAATCAATAATTCTTCAAATGGTGAAGGTATGTGATCAGAAGGGCTACCCAAATCCAAAACCTCAATTCGTATCACCTTCCACATAAGGGTGTTTCACATAATGGATTTTAAGGGTTTTGGAAAGTACCTAGGATTTAAAACATCCACAAAAATTTCCTTCGAATAGTACATGATGTGAAAAAAGGTTTCCCACCTAGAACTTTTGTGAAAAATCCAAATCTCAGCATAAAGAACATGTGTTATTATGGGGAAATTTGATTCATGTTGTTAATTATCATTCCAATCCATACGACTCAATTTTCAACAACATGAAACCACATAGTGAACCCAATTAACCAAATTCACATTTTTAATACCATATTTACAATGAGAATGGGGTTCTACAATACACTTGAGTAGTCCTAGAGCCATAGACACCCCCTTTAATATTTTTGAACCCCTAGGGAATCAGTCGAGATTTGAATATTAGATATACACAACATCTTGCAATAATTAAACACTAGTAACCTCATTATGATTCCCAAATTTGTATTCAAACCATCCCCTAAAGGAGAAAATTCAAATTCTTGTAAAAAATCATAAATATACATAATAAAATAAAAAATAAAAAAGGGAAATACTTCCTATTTGATCAACAAAACATCCCATGCTCCATGTACTCATTTAAGCCACCCTACCAACCCATGGTATCCTAGGGCCTCAGCCCCAAAAAGGTTACTTCAATAAACATATAATATATTATTAGGTACACACATGGAATGGAATCCCAAGTAGAGCATGATTAAAAATATATAGGTGGCCACCAATGATGTCTAAAAGAATCTAGTATAATTATATTGTGATTGAAAATGTAGGATAAATATGGGAATCAAATTATAAATCAATACAGAACATCAAACAAACCTTTCATCCCTCTATCTCTGAAGTGACACCCATAGTAAGAAAAACCTTCTTCGGTATGATGTCAAATGTCTCTCTCATGTAAGGGATCCTCTTACATAGAAAATATCATCCATGTCATGGGAAGATTCTCATGTTAGGATGTATCACCTATATCATGTCTCAAGTAACCATGTGTCTCACCCTTTGTTGTCAAGTGGTGGATCCTCTAACTCATGACACATCACATATACGGTTGGAGGATTCTCCTACTAGGATGAATAGACCAAATCTTGTATCAAGTAACCATGAAACACATAGATCCTAACCATACTAGAGACACTTATGTTTTCACATGGCATACAATTACAAGGGGGAAAGTAATCATCTCACTCAGATCCTGACCAATAGGGATTCACATACATATTCCCAGGGTTCACATCATAAATGGGGAAAGTAACCATCTCACTAGGCTCTTGACCAAGATAGAATCACTTAAATCTTCATAGGGAACACTTTTAAACCAAGGTTAAAGTTAAAATAATAATGGGATCCATGTGAATTACCCATAAAATAGCTGCTTACATCTTCCCAGGGAATAATTCCATGCCAAGGAGGAAAATAACCATCTCGATTGGTGAATTTTCCCGTATAAGGAAGAATCACCAATACCACATCTCAATAGAATGTAAAACAAACAATCTGGTAATATGTCAATAAAAATCATGTAAACACTACAAAAAATCATATCCTTTTAAATTTATGGATTCTATTATCTACAAAGAGTGATCAATAATATTTAACAGGTAATAAATTTCAAACAAATCATATGTTATCATAATTAATACTAGTTAATATAATAAAAAATTTATTCCATATATGTAGGTTCTCCTACACCATGATGAATAATTGATTTTACATTATTCGAAATTATATATTATTATAGTGAACCTACTATTATAATTTAATTTGATAAAATTTTCCGGTTAACAAATTACCTACCATTTATTCTCCATTGGGAGATTATCCTGTCTTGGATGAATCACATTATTAATGTCATTATGGGTTACTAATTATTTTAGTTCACATGTAATAGAAAATTTATTTTATCAAGACTGTCAGTTCCTAAAAAATTTATGGGTAGGCTCACTTCTAATGTGGACACCAGTTAATTCTCAATTCTAATAGACCTGATGAGGTCTATGGGAGGTATAAGAATTAGTATTTTATAAAAAAGTAAATTCTTCACTTATGTAGGTTGTTCACAAGATGTGATGGCATGATCACACTTATTATGTGTAGTAGAGGAAATAAATAATACATTAGGTATTTTCTGTTGATATCTTACCACAAACTAAGTAAACTCCACGAAAGGAACACCCAAAAACATTGTATGCATCACACATGTACATTCAGACTTCTTCAAACACAAGTTCCAATATAATTCCAATGAATCAAAATTATTTAATGAAATATAAATTATATTTAATGGAATTATAATAAGGAACATTATATCCATTTAATAAATAAAAACATGACAAAAGACATATTGATTGTCATTGCTTAGCTGGATCCTCGACCAACCATCCAAGGAAAGTCTAATATGATCATATGATACCAATATGGAAAAAACCATGTCGCATGGAAAAAAAATAACAACCAATTTAATATATTTAATTTAGAAATGATGAAAATATTAACCCAATAATATACTAAAATAAATTCACCCTTAAATGACACACATTCATCAACATAGAAAACCCTTTCTATTTATAAATATAAGATCTCATCATCCTTGAAAAAATTCATCATGATCTGGTAGATTCACCATCATATATCTCAATTGGATTAAATCCATGACCAATTGATAAAGGATATCTCAAGGATAATTGGAAACATCCAATTATTTCAAAGTCTAATTCTCACCAAGATGAATATATCTCAACAAATTATTCTTTATATAGTGAATGTATGAGATTTGAAGGGCTCCGAAATATAAAATCTATTTTCCTGACACATTCCTTATAAGGGAATTAAAAGGAATGGATTTAAAAGGTTTTTGAAATATACAATTATTTTTAAAAATATTACAACACTACCCATTGGATATTCACAATTAGAAAAAGGTTTTATATAATGAAATTTTAGGAAAAGTCCAAATTTGGGTCTCTCTATCTTGTTTCATGATGTAAAACTATGTTTCATTCAATGAATTCTTAGGCCTGAAACTCTAGTTTCTTTTTCACATCATTAAACCATGATTCACCCCATGAACCTGATTAACATAATTAATACCCTATTAATGTTTTTAATGAGGTCTTATAGATCAATTCAGTAGTCTCGGAGCCCCAGACATTCCCCTTTCGGCTCCCCGGACCACGGGTCATCACCTAAGACTTGAAAACCATACCAAATCATCATCATGGAGTTATTAAACTAATGGAACCTAAATCTCATTCCTAAATTTCAATATAAACCATCCAAAAATTAAGACAAATTAAAATTATTACCAAAATTATCAACCATATTTATGGAGTTTCGTACATATTATTATCTGTGTGATTGTTTTAGTTTCCATGGATATATTTATTACCTCAATTGATTTATTAAATGGTATATGTGTTGATTATTAACTTTAACATATTTTTTTATGACATATGTATTCAAGAATGATTTCATTGAATTTATTCCATCACTAAGAATCTAAGCTCATCCTTCATTTGTTTTTATTTCCTCAGGATAGGAAGAATGAATCATTTAATGATTTTCAAGGCTGAACAAAATGTTTTCATTCTATTTATTTATCTTACAATGTTATATGTAAGACAACTATATATTTAATTTTAAAATATTTCTAAACTTATTGATCCTTTTTATTGAAATACCTATTATTATATATCAATGTAGTAATGTAGACACCATATCAGGGTTAATGGAGTCATAGTTTTTGAAGTTTGTATTAAAGGATGTTTTGTAAAACCATTTGGGACTATATTTTAGAAAAACATAACTAGTATTAGATTTTTTATAATCCATTATTATATTTGATTAATTTTACCATCATAATAATTTTAATTCCATGGCTCAATATTCATGATGATTATGACATAAATAGTTTTTTTACTATTGTTTATAGATAGATTATACCAAAATGAAAGGAAATTGTATCAACACCCGTGGTTAATGAAGTGATTCCCCACCAAACAAAGTTAACATGACTAGTGTTATATCTTAATATATTAGGACTCTATTCGAGAAATCATCTTAGGTTATTATGAATAACCTTTCTCACATGGTAAAACTTATTGTATCTCATTATAGTGTAATGATGTTGGACCAATTCATACTATAGATGAGTCTTCCCTTTAAAATAACAACTAATCCATTGGTAGATGAGGGTTGGATAAATTCCCTTGAAAATATATATATGGATTTGGGATGTAATGTAAGCATAAAATGTCATTTTTATGGTACATTGTTTAAAAGGAGATACATATCAATGGTGATAATAAATTCATAATACTATGGAGTATGAGGAGATAAAAATTATGGAATAGATAACTTTTATGGTTATATTATTTAATAAATATTTTCCTTAATTACAACAAGTTGATATGGAATGGAAAATTTTGAATTTTAATTATAAGGAATAAAAAACTATTTCTATGTAAAAAAAGTTAACTTTACCAGATTAGTAAGGCATACTATAGACTTCATATGTATATTTGAAAGAATTATTAACCATTACATAGATGGGATTAAGCATATCCTTCAAAGGGACATAGTATACAAAATATTTCTTCATCTGATGATATGGTATCAAGTTAGATTAAGAAAAAATAATAGTTCTCTAGGTATTATATTTTAAAATAAAATCCATCAAAGAAGAGGAAAATTCAGAACAAGTAAAATGGAAATGTTAGAAATAATAATAATGTAAGAGTGAAACTGAAAAAATTTAAAATTTTTGGAAGGAAACATCCAAGAAATTTTTTAAAGGTAATCATTTTTTGTTACAAGTGTAGATTTAATGTAAACAATTATCATGATGTTAAATTCTATAAAAAATCCACTAATATCTAGTGTTTCAACTATAAAGGGATGGGGAACAATTATAATCAATACCCAAAGAGGTAAGAATTACATTTCATTATGGTATCTATCATGGTAATATTGGAATAATAAATGAGAAAATGAGAACATGAACAACTTCTGAATAAGTCATGATACCATAAAAATTTATTTATTGGAGAAAGTTAACATGTGTGAATATTGGCATTAGAATGTTACTATTCATGGAAATATATTTTCAAAGGATAGAATATTTTTTGATGTTTTAGAGAGGATGTACTCCTTCACCTCCATATAAAAACATTTGGGTTATTTTGTATTTTGATGTATGGTTAATTATAGTAAAATCGTATGAATTTATTATTATAATGTACTCAAATTTTTTCTAGAATATTCCAATATGTTTTAAGGTTTAGTGATTAATGTTGAACATTGGGTGTTATTATTGAGATTTTAGAGATATTGTACCTTCCTTTTATGGGTTTCATTATTGAATATTATTTTTTACCTATGCTAACAGTATTTGGTTTTAGTAAATGGATTGAAATTGTTGGAATTTATAGTCATAGAATCATTCATGAAACATATGACACTGTCCTTTAATAGATCTCATGATCTATTTTAAAAATATTTTTTTTCTTCAAGCTTGAAGAAATAATATTGGTTATTCCAAATTCTTAATATGAGATGAATCATATGAATAACACTAACTGAAACCCAACCAAGTAAATAAAAAATGTATGTATATTTTCTTGTAATTCCTCAAACATAATAAATGTGAGATAAACATATCATGTTTTTTGGGTAAAGTATACATTAACTATAAGGGTATGATTTTATAAAAACATTTAGAAGTTAAAGTCTTATAAAAGTACACATATTATTTAAAAAAAAATATTTTATAATATATAATATTCTTTGTAGTCTTAACCTAGAAATTAAAATTCATGAAAAATTATTATGTCTTGATATGATCATTTGGGTAAAAATGAATTAAAATTGTCTGGTTGAAATTTCAATAAATTTTGGAGAATGTAACACCCTAATATTTTAGTATATGAATACTATTCATGATATCTTTTAATACATAAAGCACTATACCTAAACAAATAACGATATACAATGTAGATATTATTATTTAAACTTAACTGTCATAACCTAACCATTGGATTAATGAGTTTTAATTGGAGTAACAACCTTATTAAATGTATGCAGAAAATATTTCATAATTTTTTTTATTCATTATTAGAAATTATGTTCTCAATTTTAAATGATAAAAATAAATTCATATAATTCTAAAAAAAATTAGTGTTCTAAAATTTAATTTTTCTATAAAAGTGAGTTTTCTTTATACTATACATGTTCCATTTAAAAGTATAATTTTAGTTATTTTGAGTATTAAATTTCATGAGAATGTATTATTTAAAAAATTGAACTAATTAATAATCATTCATAAATTTAAAATCAATTTTTTATAAATGAAGATAAAATAATTTGATGCTAATAATATATATTTTTCCTAAAACTATTTTTTAGCATATAATGTATTTTTATAATAATACATTGAGTTAATCAATATTGAATAATTATTTTTAAGATATTAATTTATAACATATTAAATTTTATGAAATTGAAAACAAAAAATGGTTTTTATTATGAAGAGAGTGAGATTAAACTCATTTGATACTTTGAAAATACATTTTTTTTTTCAAAAAAATGGTTTTTTACATTTTTTGCAGAGATATTATAATTATTTTATTTAAAATTTAGAAATTTTATTATATAAAATGAAATTAATTTCTTATTTTATATTATCAAATTTTTTTGGGTGGTAGTTTGATAAATTTTCAAAAATAATTGATTTTTATGTGAATAGTGAATATATTGATTTTAAAAATACTGAAAATTTTATGAAATTATCATGATATAATAATAACATGAAATATTTTGAGACATTTTATATTGAATAAATAATTATTTAATATGTAATTTAATTCATTTAAAAATATAATTTTTACTTATCAATTCATGTTTGACATTTTGGAAATCTATGTTATATGTTTTATTTATATAAAAATTATTTTTGGTTCTTGTAATTTATTCATGTATTCACAAGGTTCCTTTTTATGATTTTGGGTTATAAAGTAAAATAAGACACATTTTATTTAATATTATCCAATTAATTCCATGAAAATAAATAATATACTTGATATTAATGTAAAATTATTTTTGCTCTTAAACATGCCATTTCCCTAAAAATTGTTTTCGTTGTGGTTGGAGAACTCATGCTAAAAGAGATTTTTACCAATTATAGAAATTTTATATTTTATTGCATATTATATATTTTGAATTAATTTAATTAAAATTAGGTAAAGAGGGAAACTAATTTTTTGAATAATCTATAATATCCATTTTAAATATTTATCACCATAATTATTGGTAAAATGAGTTAATAGGGAATACAATAATGTGATAAAGCTTCAAGATTATAAAAAAACATGATTAAATATAATTTTTTGGTTATATTTATAACTCAACCTTATCATATTTTCAAGTATAACAATTTGGATCCACATGACTGTAGTAATACATATATTATATAAGATAGTTTGGAGTATTTATATGTTTTCCACCCATCTCATTATAAAAGAGAACAAACTCTAATCACTTATTCACAAAATTAGATCACTATATCTTAGTAATTACTAAAAATAACGATATAAATTTATTACACACATCATGGAGGTCTAGTGATTCCTAAAAGATCAACCTAGTAAGGATAAATGTTTAAGAAAATGAGGTTTTCAAAAGAAGTATCATAAATGTGAACTGAGTTATTTTGTGTTTATTTCAAATTATTATAACTTAAAAGATATCAAAAAATTATTATATTAAAAAATAAGTATATAAAATATAGTTAAATGTTATTATACATATGTAATATTAAATTTTCATCTTCTTTTTCATCAAATTTTAAATGATAGCAGCGCTCGAGCGTACTTATAGATTACCATCTCTATGAAGTGATATGTATCATTATTCATCACCATATCATATGGATAGTCATGAAGAAGGATTTAATGTATATATATTGTTTAATAAATAATTATGATTTTGAGAAGATAAAATATTATCTACCTTCTTTCCCTCTCATCTGTTGGACATTAATAACATCACTTGTTTGTATATGTGGAATACCACCTCTGTGAAGCAATTTGATGCATTTTTTATTTCCTATTTACATGGATGACCATAAGGATAAATTTAATTTAAATATATGATATTTATGATATAAATATTAATATTTAATGGAGAATTATTTCATACCTTCATTTATTTCCAACCATTAGGAAAATGAAAACATCATCATGCATACACTATTGGAAAATGGACCTAAACCAAAAATTTTAGAGAAAATGTGGGTATAGGTCCGTGTATACCCACCATTTTCCCAAAACCATTGCTATATATTTTTTCCGAACATATACCCATTTGTTTTACCAAAATCGTGGGTATAGAATAAAGATCACATCTTATACCCATGGTTTTTAAAAAAATGTGGGTATAGGATAAAGTTCAAGACTTAAAACCATGCTTCTAAAAAACCCCATGTGTATAGGTGCAGGTTAAAAACCTATAACCATGGTTTTGAAAAACCATGAGAATAGATTTTTCACATGAGCATGGGAATGAAAAACTTTCATGGGGACATAAAATATTTGGTGGGAACACCTATATCCATGGGGTTTCTCCAATATCCACTAATAATATTAGTATATATAAGTAAATATATATTTACATAGGCATAGGAAAAGTAGGTTTTCTCATTAGGAACATCTTCTCTAAATAACTAATCCAGGGATTGAATCTCGTTACCGATGATTTTTTAAAACCTAAACCCACCGTTTACAAATCGTTGGTATAGGGTTATGCAACGGTCGAAAAAACATATTCCAAATGTTTTGAAACAGTGTGTATAAATTAGATCAACACTGATATCATGGTTTCCTATAGTTCCCAAAAATGTTGAAATAACCTATACCCATTGTTTTTGGAGCTATACCCATGATTTTGAAACATGGGTATAGGTTTATTTTCCAGTAGTGGTACGTGTGGACCACCACCTCCATGAAAGAAATATATCATTTTTCTATTATTTCCTCAAATGGATGGTTCTATATTTGTATGTAATTAAAAAAATTATATTCATGACATTATATAAATTCTAGAGATGATAGAAACATTTAATAAAACCATTAACTATGGTCAATATACAAAATTAATTTTAGTTTCATTGACCGAACAATTTTTACATAGTTGATATTATCAAGAACTATATAATGAATGAATATTAAATGATTATAATAGGATTTTAAAAATATAATATATATAGGAAAGGATATCAATACATCATTTAATAAATTTAAATTGATAATCTTGGAGTATATAATTTATACAACTATGCAGGAATTCAAGGTAATGGTTTTTCATCACAAAACAATTCCATTGAGACATATTTTAGATTATTCACCTAATTCCTTTTATATAGGGTATATAATACCAATTTCAAATATTATGCCATAAATTATTCTTTATTATTGATATTTAATGTCTCAATTAATAATTTTTCTTTTAGTAGGTTTTGATTCAAAAGTTATTAAATTTATAAGGGTTTAACCTTATTCAGATTGTTCATGTTCAAATTTATGTTGAATAAATTATAAGATATTATTTATCCATACCCATTTATTTTCTTATATTCTAGTAATTTATTGTTTTTCCATGTTTTCCTTCCCACTTCTTCGGTATTTAGTTTAACATCCCAGATCTGAGTGCTTCCCAAAGGTGCCATGAACCCGGTTGGTCACATGAACTCAAACACATTTCCCAAAATGCCTAAGGATTCCGACTAGCAGTGAGGGCCAATGTTTTATATTGGGGAAACTATGAACTAATGAGAAGATTATAAATATTGCAAAACAAATAACAACAATAGTAGAAGCAATAATACCAATAGAAATAAATATCTGAAGACTGATAATAATAAAACAATTTGATCATATGTATATAAATGATGCCTTTATCATTTTTAGAGGAAAATATACATACAAGTCACAATGCTAGAAATACAACAAAAAAACCCCAGTACAAAAAAATTAGTAAACTCCAATTTCATCACTAGACTGAGCTAGGCCGTTTTCTCTCCAGCTCTAACAATAATCAAGCACCCAATGAGGAAGGGTGCTTGCCATTATATATATGTTCAATAATAAAATCAGTTGGGATCCAAAATCATGACCCAAACATAGTGTGAGATGAATCCCATTATGCGAACACAAATGTATCTGCACGTAACTATCAGTAAATATATATAGTAGGTAATCTGCAATAATAGATCAATAAACTATGAAGTACTCAATTGTAAAAAATCCTACAATTTCAATTACATTCATTTAAAATTCTTAATTCATCCGTTGAATCATGTAACCCTAGGATCTAGACTAATATTTGTATCCCCTATATAATGTAACTAGAATAGATGTCTCATGAGACCATCTAAACAATCTAGTAAGACAGATTCCAAACTTGTGCTTTGGCTTAACAGAATCATCAAAATCATCCAATTATTCAATAAAAACCCTTTGTGAAAGTTCTTATAGTCTATTCCCTCTAGTATAAAATAACAAAAATTCATTTAATAACAACCCTATCAGAATGATCTCACGATCTAACCCTTTGGTCTATTATTCTATCAAATAATTATAAATAACCACCTGAGAAATCTCACACAGTCTAAACCCTCAGTTCAATGATTCATTTAATCAAATATAAATGACCACATGGGAAGCTCTCATAGTCAAACCCATTTGGTTTAACATAACTACAATTCATTTATTAATTACCCCTTGTAAATCTCTCACAGTATAATCCCATCGTCAACATTCTTACAATAAAATATAGACGACCACTGGGGTAGCTCTCACGATCTAACCCATTTGAGAATCTATCACAGTACAATCCCCTAGGTCAACATTCGAAATTCATATCACATGAATTTCATATATTCAGTAACTCCATCCTAACAAAACAAGGCTTGGAAAAGAAGACAATCCTAACAGGAATTCTAGACCCATGGACATAAATAAGTAATCAAGGGAAACACACCCATGAGGTGTCCCAAAAACAAGTTATCTAACCGTATTCATGCACAAAAACCCTCAATTAGTTAATCAAACCATAATAGGTATCAAAAATGGTTCAATTCCAAACCATGAAATACCCAAAAATTGGGAATGAAGTAGTTTAACAATATATAATCCATGTAAAAACAACGAAAGTCACAACCCACCTATCTCGATGTCGTATGATCTATATAATTGAATGTTGACTCTTGAGTCATCCTAGATCAGAATAGATATACAAAAAAGGTGAAAAATACTCATCCTTGAATAACTAAAAAGAGAGGATGAATCAGGATGAAAGGATCTACGGGTTTTGAGAACCCAATGGTTGGATTCCAACGCACCTAGTAGTGTCTCAATTAGAGTTGAAATGGAGACTCAGGAGGGGTTTGGAGTTCATCATCCATTCTATCAGGGTCCTATACGAACCACCACTAGAAGAATATATTTTTGAATATGAGATATGATCCTTCCACGATATATAAAATTAAAAGAAAACTACACAATGTGTTCTTTAAAACAACATGTTGTGTAGCAGCCTTAACTAGCCTGTGACTTAAGCGGTCTTGCAGGACACCACACAACTGTGTAATTAGCCATTAAACAACCCATATGCAGTTGTATATGGGAACTGGGTAATAATTGTGTATATGGAAGTACACGGTGTGTACTTAGAAAATCACCTCTTCTTACTTTATCATAAAAAACAACCCGAAATCAAGATCTATACCTGAAATGATGATCCAGGTTCTGTCAAAAGTACACCCTTAAATTAATTCATCCCCAAAATTACCATCTAAGGGTGGTTAATAAGAATCTTCAAAAAAAATTGGCCATTGTGATCTTATATCAGCCTCCCTCACCCAAGTCTTGTCGTGCACCCACCATAGCTGGCATAGAAACCATACCAGATGAACAGACATACCATGGATAACCATCCTATTGCGATCTACAATATAGATAGGGAGATCCTTGAAGGATGCATCCACCTCTAACACAACTTCCTCCGGTTGGAAAACATGATATGGGTCTGAAAAGAATCTTTGTTGATGAGAAACATTAAAGATATAATGCATATCCCAATACCTCTGAGGTATCTTAAACCGATAGGTAATTGGCCTGACTTTCTCCAAAACCTCGAACGACATGATATTTCTCAGTGAAAAATTTCAATGTCTCCAAAACCTCTTGTGTCCAAACCTTGGTTTGACATAAGGAAAACCTGATCTCTGACCTCAAACTCCACAGGTCATCTCCATCAATAAGCATAATATTTCTGGCATGATTGGGCAATATCCATCCTCTTCTAAATCAACTCCACATACTCAGTGGTCTCTAGGACAAGACGAGGTCCCATCATAGCTTCCTCTCTTGCCTCCAGCCAACATAGGGGTGATCGGCATGGCCAACCGTATGATGTATCATAAGGTTCCATCTGAATATTTTCCTGAAAACTATTATTATAGAAAAACTCCACCAGGAGGATGTGTCTCTCCCAAGGCCCCCCAACATATCAGACACATGCTAGAACCATGTCCCCCCAAACTGGAATCATGCACTCATACTGACAATATATCTGGGTATGTTAAGATGTAATCAGAAGTACCTGTGTTCCCAAATCCCTCTATAGTCCTTGACAGACATGAGATGTAAATTGGGAATCCCTGTCGGAAATGATAGTGTGTTTAACCCCATGTAAACATACAATATCTTGGATGTAAAAATTCCTAATCTCATCAACACAGAAGGTTTAATTATTTATAAGGAATAGTGAAATCATCGTGAGTCTGTCAATAAAAACCCATACATCATCATTTCCTTGAGGATACAGTGAAAAACCCATCATGAAATCCATCGCGACATTATTCCACTACCATTCAAGAATGGGTATCTTTTGTAATAGACCTACCTATGACTGATTCAATGCCTTCATCTGCTGAAAGGTGGAACATATTAAAACAAAAATAGACAAATAACACTTCATTCCTGGACACTAATACTGAAGATTTACATCTCAAAACATCTTGTGGACATCAGGATGAACTGCCGATACTGTGGAATGAAAATCTCGCAATAGCTCCTCATGTATGTCTGCTGACACCCATACATGTGCCTAAAAATGAATAACCTCATCCTCACCTTGGGTCCTTCCAAAAGTAGTGTCTTATCCTAACAAACTCTCCCATAGGACATGGACTTACGAATTAGATAGATACCTTATTCTCACTCGATCCAATAGAGTAGAGGTGAAAACTACAGAAGAAAGGAACTTATGTCCATGTCTATCATGAACCTCGAAATTCATCTCAGAGAACATATCCATATGATGATACTCACTAGTGACCTCTTGAACAACCTATATTTGTGTCCTCCCACTCAGCGCATCATCCACTGTGTTGCCTTTCCCAAACATGTAAGAAAGCTCAAAGTCAAAAGACTGAAGTTACTCAACCAACATTCACTTTCTAAAATTTAGATCAGGATGAGTAAAGTTATACTTGAGGATTATATGGTTTATGTAAACCACCAAACACTCTCCCAAAATATATTGTAAATTACAGTGAAAAGCATGTACAACTGTAGCTAAATTGAGATCCTACATATGGTAATTCCTCACATGTGGCCTCAACTGTCAGGATTCGTACGCAATGACTCCTCCCCCCTTAATAAGAATAGTTTATAGCAAAATACTTGATGCATAACAGTATGTTGTGTAACTCTTTCCATGTTTGAGAAAAATCAATATCAAGGATGAATTAAATCTCTCTTTCAGCTCTTAAAAGGCTGAATTGTTGGAATCTGTCCACAAGTAATTCACACCAATATTAGTGAGGCCCATCAGTGGCATTGCAAAGAATGAGAAGTTTTGAATAAAATGTATATAGTAACTAGCCATCCCTAGAAAACCTCATACCACAAAGATACCCATATACAAATCCAACAAAACTACATATCCTAGATTATCTAGGTCTACTAATACTCATATATCTGAGATGATATGACACAGTAAGTGAATATGATCCATCCTAAAGTGACATTTTGTGAGCATAGCTTATAACTAATGCTCTGTCAGTGTAATTATTATGATCTCAAGATGGATGGCATGGTCATGTCGAGTGTGAGAGCACACCAAGATATCATCCATGAAGATTCCACAAAAGAATACAAGTAAGGATAGAACCCTCAATTCATCAGTTCCAAGAAAACAACAAAAATGTTTATGAGACTAAATGGAATAACCAAATAATTGTATAGACCATACATTATCAGAATGGAAATAACAGGTATATCTTATGGTATAACTCACAAATGAATCTAACTAGATCTAATGTCAATCTATGAGAACACCGAAGATCCTCAAAGTTGATCAAAAAGATCATTAATCCTCGATAATAGATATCAGTTCTTAACTACCAACCGATTTAGATTTTTATAATCCACAACAATTTTGAGGGTACCATCTGAATTCTTCGTAAAAAGGAATAGAGAACCCCAAGGAGGAGTACAGGGTCTGATGGAACCCCTTTCCTACAACTCCACTAACTGCTTCATGAAATCCTGAAAATCTTATGTAGCCATCCTATATGAATGAATGGAAACTGGTGTCACTCCAAGCATGAGCTCAAAAGAGAAATCCATCTCTCGCTCCAAAGGAAAAACTGAAAAGTGGTCGAGGAAAAAATCCCCAAAAAGATCCACCCTTCAAGGAAAGTATATCTATGATGTCCCATAGTCATCCTGATATAAACTAGAAATCTGGGTTCTAATTCCTCACAACCCATGATGCTCGGGTCCAGATCTTCTCTCTAGGACATACCATTTTCCCTTGTATAGAAAATATTCACCCTCTAGTGTCATGAAACAAACCATACAGTAATAGTAGTTATCAAAGGCTTGAAAAGAGATCAACCAATCCATTATGGGAATGAAATCAAAGCCTTTCATCTCTAAGACATAGAGTTCCCACATGAATTGACACCCACCAAATACAAGAGGGAACTCCTTGCACTGATGCAAGCTAGCCTTCCTAATCCCCAATGTAGTTTCTTGCATTATAAAATCATTAGAAGGAATGATACAGAGCCTAATGATCTCTAAAATGGTAACTGATATAAAATTAATGGAACCCCTTTTTCAAAAATAGAAGAAGCTAAAACTAAGGAAACTAGAATCATACCTCTAACCGTAGAGGGTCTATGATCCTACTCCTGCCGGGTATGTTCCATCACAAAAGTCTGACCTACATCGCAGCCCTTCAACCCTGACTAGATACCCTAATCTGGTCCACTCTACTATCTCTAAGAACCTATCATCTGGCTACCATGACTGTGACCACATCCTTTTCCTGAAAACCACAATTCCCCATCTAATGAGAAATTGGTGGTTATGCTTCTGAATGTAGAGTGATAAAAAATCCCCTCTCACACTCTTCTTGTGAAAAATTTCTAGAAAAATGCTAAATATAACTCATATTTCCACATGATCGGCACTCAAATAGGTCTCTTGGAAACTGTAGACTCGTGTTCCCACTCTTTCTATACTAGTATCACATCACCCAGCTACCTGAAGAAACATCGTGTAAAAGTGATTTATGGATCTACCTACTATCGGTCGAAGGAGTACCATCACTGAATGTTGATCCGCCCTAGATCACAACCCCTAACTCCCTTAGATTACACTAGGTAATAAGTTCTTCGTTTACTATAGCAGTCATAAAAGTCAACCTGAAAACATTCAACTGTGATCAGATTTTGTACTTAATACCATCCTCAAATCTCCTAGCCAGTGATAACTCATTACCCCCCAAGAATAGGTGTAAAGAACTAACACTATGTAAATCGAGAAGACTAATCCATCACTAAAAGAGTTCCCAACTCCTAATTTTTGAACATTAGGTCTTGGGAATCCCTCAATATATCAGGTTAGATGTAATCATGGAAGGTCATCTGAAACTCTTCCCAAGGCATATCCCGATGACGTCCTGCTTGTGAGATTGCATCCCACCATCTCTTGGTGGAATCACAAAGCATGTAAGAAACGAGCTTCACCCTCCTCTCAGGAGGCATCTCCAGATGCTAAAATATAGAAAGAATGGACTCCAACCATGACTTTGTAGCCAATAGAACTCCATCCCCTATAAACGTGGGAGCGTTCTTTAGATGGAACCCCCGCGTTAGCTCTGCTATAGTCGGGGCTAGATGTAGTGCTCCATGAAATGTTTTCATCATTATCATAAAGACTTCAAAAAACAGTGTATATACACCTACGTATGGTATAACAATTAGTGCCATGATGGGTATGATGGGAGGATATACTGGTACTCCCTGATCAACCATTTTCAGTGTCTGATCATCTCTATGTACCTAGTGTACTACGAGATGACGTCTGGGAGGAATGACTCTACATGGTCAAGTGCACACATCAGAACAAGATTAATAAATCTACAACTTAGAAGGGAAATAACAAAAAATTTGAAGGAAAAATTAAAATTTTATAAAAGAGGGTTACACAACGTGTAGAATTACTACACGTCATGTTCCCTTAAGCCTTAACATGGGTGTGTACCTCTACCAACCTGGTCATGTTACACCCATACACAAGATGTTATCCTCACGAGACACTTAATTTTCTTGAATATTCCCTTCTACTCAAGTACTTCTACACTGCTAGAAGTACATTGTTCCTTACAGTGTATCACTACATGGCATAAGAACTCTATACATGGCGTGTATAACTGAAATTCCATCCACTGATGTTGTTAGTCACAAGACCGGATACACGACTGATTACTACACATCGTGCACTCCCATTACATGGATCATTCTACCAATAGTTTACCAACCTCATGTATACTCACACAGTCAGACACACAGTCAACAACTACATGGCTTGTACATAGGGTACATGACATATACATAAGAAAGGTTATTTCATCCAGAAACAAAAGAACACATGGCGTGTGTTTATAACAACACATACCATTTTTTTGTGGGTTTTGGATAATAAGCCCCTAAGACTTATTTGGAAAAAAAATTAAAATTTTCTATGTAATTCCATGTTCCAATCCGTGAGATCCCATACTCCCCCGCAAACAATGTTTTTCATCCTTATTCATATCATATTTTATCAAAATTCAATTAAAGTTCAAACATGATCCAGCAAATTCTGATCCAAGAGGTCCCATGAAATCTTAGGGACTAAATATTGACATTCATCTAATAAACCATTAGATATGTTATTACCCTAAAAAATATCTGGTATTTTATCAGGACATCTGTCACAATGGAAATAATATCTTGCACAACATCTATCACAACAACATGAAATCAATAATGCACCATATATGAAATGATGATAATTCCTGACATGCGATCTCTTGAAAGTACCTATATGATGCATCAGATGGAATACTGTCATCTCATCGAGATTCAATAAAATAGTACCACAATGATATCAAATATAACAACACCAAGTAATTTTGTCACCCAAAGGTGAAATGAAATCTATTGTAATAGTTCGAAATCAAAAAATTACAATTCATTTCGAGGTAATTTGGATTTTCTGTTTACACGGGGTATCCACTCCTTGGTAAAACTAATTAAATAACTCTATTTACTTCCTATTAATTTATAATTTCTCTAAATAGTAATACATCCCATAAAAGAAAAAAATCCTCTAATAACAATTTGTAATGTCCTGGATCTGGGTACCACTCAAAGGTACCCCGAATCTGGTTGGTCACATAACCTCAAGTGCATTTCCCCAAACATCAGAGGCCAATGACTAGAGGAAAAGGAAACAGTGTGATATTGGGGAACCTATGCCCTCATTGGAAAATTATACACAATGGAAATCAAATAGCAATAAAAGAGGAAGCAATAATACCAATAAAAATAAACCAAGGAAGACTTACAGTAATAAAAAAATAAAGCATATGTATATTAATTATGCATGTCCCATTTTCATGGAAAACATCCAAACAAGTCACAATTCTGGAAATAAAAAATAGAAACCCATGTACATAAAAAATAATAAACTTCAACAGCATCGCAAGCCTAAGTTGGGTCCTATTCACTCCAACTCCAAGAACAATCAACTACCTGAGGAAGAAGGGTTCTTTCCCTTATAAATACTTGAAATAATATAATCTATATGGGTCCAATAATCATGATCCATGTCACACCCCTACCCTATTGGCTAGTTATTTTAAACTATTATAATGATTATTTTGAGTTCAGATGTTTTTTTTTCAGTATTTCACTGTCAGCCTGCATGGTTATGAGTAACTGTGTGGTGCCTGCATAGTTACCAAGAATTTAAAAAATATAATACAATCGCACGGAGCAAAAAAAAATAAAAATAAATAAAAAATTTAAAAGGATATTTGAAAAAAATATATTATTTTTACTAATAATAATTATAATATTATTATTTTGTTTTTTTATTATTATTTTTTATTTTTTAATTTGTTTTTTTCTTTGAAGGGAAACCCTTATGAGGTTTCCCCCCCTCTCTTCCTCCTATGAAATGCATTCCTGTGACCCCCCTTTTTCTCCCCTCTCATGCACCAACCATCCCCCTCCCATCTCTACTCCTGATACAGCGGCCTTACTGTCGCACTCCACCCTTCGCGACCATCTCCCATCACCACACCTCCTTTGTGTGCTATTCCCTGACCACTGTGCTACTAGCAGTGCACCCAGGTTCCCCCTCCCTCTTCGGCCGATCGTGGCCTTCTTCAACACTTCTCTCGGTGACATCATCCCCGATCCAGTTGTACCACCCTCACCGGTGCCCCTGGTGTGTTATTTTTATCAACTTTGGTGGTTTTCTTTACCCTGGTGGTACTCAAATGGTTAGGGATAATTTTGGCCAATTTTTCATTAGGTATTAGGATATGATGTTGGTCTGTGATATTTCACCCTCCTTTCCATTGAATTTTTGTGGCGTTCACAAAATGTCAAGGTAGGTGTTTCCATACCTTTCCATTTTGGAGCAATCTTTTGTTTCTTGTATTGGTTGAAATATTTTTCCCTTGATTAACTTCTCAATGAGATAGATAATTAGTCCATCATGATGTTTATGGATAATTATAACATGTTAAAAATAGTTTTTTAAGTGTTTCTTGTTTATGTTTATGCATGTTAATGCCTAAGGTTTTTTAATCACTTAGTGAATTTGTTGTGATGTTTTCTTGAGAGTATAATTTGTTAAACAATTTATTTCGATGTCAATATTATATTATGTATAGGTTTGCATGTGTAAAAGGTTTTTGGTTAAATTGTATTTGGGTTATAGTGAAATTAAAAGTTTCATAGGGTGAGAAATATATTTATTAAGTTTTCTGACATGAGTATATAATGAGAGAAGATTTTCTAAAGCACATGGTTATGTTTTCCTGTCTGTCTCATGAGGGTACTTCTTAGAAGTGTTTTTATGATTATGATAAAGGCTAAAATTGTGTTTTCAAAGGAACTTGATATGTGAATGCATTGATAGTAGGTTTTTAGAAAGTGAATGGATCATTTTGACATGATGATTTACTTTTTTCATCTTCAATTGTTATTTGGAAATTTGGAAAATGATGTGGAATTCCTTTTTGACTGAACATGGCTTTGTGTGTGGGTTTTAAAAGGGGGATTCCCCCATATAAAAGGTTTAATTTAATATGATTCCTTTTGATAATTTATAATGGGTTCAATAAATTGATTGAGGAATTTTAACTACATTTTAAAAATGGGTTTGGTGTTTGTGAAAGTGAAATAAGTTTGTTTATGGAAAATGTTGTTTTTTAATATCATGGTTTCATAAACTGTTCATTGATTAATAAATGAAGTTAGTTATTTATGTAGTTTATAAAAGAGGGTTAAAAATAAATCATATGAAGGTTGAGGCCTATTTTTCAAATTCATAAAGAAAATGAGATTTCTTTTTATTAGTAATGGATTTTGAAGTGTTTTTGGTAAATGTATTTGGGGTCTTCAAAACCAAAATTTCTATTTGAAATTGATCACTTTAAAATAGTCTTTATTTAGATCTTAATTTCTTGAATGGTATATTGGTATATAAATAACGTTGGTACCTTTATCCTGGATTAATTCTATTTTAGGTTATTATGATGTTTATGGAATCCTATTTCTTTTTAATTAAGGTGGTTGGTAACTGCTAGTGATTTCAAGTCACTAGGCATAAGGTGACTCGCCTGCATATTCATACGTAAGTATATATATATATATATATATATAGGTTCCCTTGTTATGTGTATATTCATCCATCACAGTGAATATAAATGTATGGGGCTGGGTGTGCCTATGTATATACATAGAAATGCATATGAAGGTGAGTGGAGACAGGTATATACATATAATAATATATGTAAGGATCCCTTGAACATGTTCAAATCCATGAAGGTGTGTGCATCGAGGCTAGATGTCCTTATATGTATGTGAAGATGCATATGCTCAGTGGGGGAGCACCAACGATTAGTTAGAAATATCCAAGGGTCGAATGTTCGGTTTGGTTCCACTCAGATGCAGGATCTCAATGCTTTAACATTTAAATTTAAATATCATTTATTTCTTGCTTTTTCACCTATTTGTTATATTAATTATTGATATATAACTATTTGTAAAATTGTCTACCCTGAATTGGAGTGGTTTATTTCTTGAAATGCATTGAAATAAGTGGGTTGATTGTGTTTTTACATCAATTTCTTGATGAAATTCCCCTTTGGACTTTGTGAATGTGTTATAGATTTAAAAGGCTGGTTTGGATTTCTTAAAGGGGGTTCGAAGTGTATTTCTAGTTTTCAAAGTGGTGTGCATGTGATTCTTTAAGAAATAGTTTGGCATGTAGAAATAATATGAGGCTCGGTTGGAAATTTTCAAGAACTATTTATCTGAAGAAAACTCTCCTTTGATGTGGTCCCCTTGCTTTGGTTGAGTTATATGTTATGGAAGGTCCACCACGTAGGACTTCCTTGTGATCAAATTTTTTAAATGCGAGGGATGTACTCCTTGGGGTGTCTTGGGGTGGCTTTGTTGTGTGTGTTGACTGTGTGTGAGGAATATACTTGTGACTAGATACTTATTTGACATTGTTGGATCACCCCCTTCTTAGTTTGAACATGGAAACATAGAATAGCAAGAACATTTTTAGTGAACAATTATTGTACCAGTTTAGATTATGCATGGGTCAGTGGACTATAGTCGGGGATACTCTGTAATTATTATTGATATGGGATTGGGCTCCTCGACTAGGCTAGGTAGGGAGACAGTCAGATATTAGGGAGTTATAACGTCATTGATTAGGGCATGCCTTCAGGATAAGTCACATGTATAGTATGTACTACAATATTCACGAGCTCCTAGGTTCTCCCATGTATATTTCCACTTAGTTATCTACAGTATATGATTGAGGTGATTTGTTTGGTTAGTTGCTCTTTCTTGTTATTTTCCATTTCCTTTGTGTGATCATTTCTTTTTTCCATCATATATTATGCGTCTATTTGTTAAAGGGGATAAAAATTATCTTTATAAGTTTGTGTATAAAGGTTTATAAAAATTTTTACACTTCTCTATCCCTATTTATTTAAATTTGTTAATGACTCATCCTTGGAAAAGAACATTTTTTAAAATAATTTGTGTAATAGATCATGATTTTATTTTAAAGGGATAATTATTGGAAAAAATTACTTTTATATATTGTATTTAAAACATGAAATTATTGTTTATTTGTTTAAATGAAATGCATAGGGAAATATATTGTTTTGGAACACCTACAGAAATTTAATACTCATGAAAATTGTTTTAACTTTGTTTTTATCTTTGTGTGTTGCACCATGCATTGATTTGGTCACCATAGTGCGACGTTGGATTGAGGTTGGTTGTGACCCATATGGTCACATAGAGGAAAACTATGTTTTATTGACAGTAATAGTTTTCATTTTTATTTTTCATTTTTTGTTTATTTATATTTATTTAATTTAAGGGAAAAATATTTCCCACCTATTTAATATTCATTACTGACACTGGTTTCTTGCCTATGGGGACCATGAACGCCCCTCAGGCCATGCCATGGGTCGGCTCAGGTGACTTGTTCAGGGTCGATCGGGTTGGTTCATGACAACCCAAATAGGGTGTAATACAAATCCCAGTAGGAAAACACCAAAAGATATGTACCTAACTATCAATTAATATTTTCAGAAGAAAATATACATGAATGAACAAATAAACTATGAAATACACAAAAGTAAACAATCCCACCATTTCAATAACATTCTTTTAATATTCTTAATTCACCAATTGATTCATATAACCCTGTGATCTAGCGTAATCTCTCTATCACCTAGGTAATGTAACCAAAACAGACATCTCATAAGACCATCAAAACAATCAAGTAATATTGAGTCCATGATTGTTCTTTGGATCGTATGACTCATCAAAATCACTCAATTATTCAATAACAAACCTTTGGGAATGTTCTCATACACTAATTCCCCAGGTATAAAATAAAAACAATTCATTTAATAATGACCCTTTGGGGTATCTACCACAGTCTAAACCCTATACTCTATTATTCTATAAAACAATTATAAATAACAACCTAGTAAAACTCTCATAGTCTAAACCCTCAGATCAACAATTCAATTAATCAAATTTAAATGTCCACATGGGAAAATCTCATAGTATAAACCCTTTGGTCTAACATAAAAACATTTAATTTATCAAGAACCACATGGGAAAGCATTAACGGTCTAATCTAAGGCCAAATTTCTCTTAATCAAATATAGATAACTACCTAGGAAGCTCTCACGATTTAATTCCTTTAGGATCGTTTCATAGTTCTATCCCCATGGTCAATATTCACAATGCATTTCATAGAAATTTCATATAATCAGAAAATCTATCCTAACTAAAAAATCATGTAAAATAAGGAAATTCAAAAAGTAATTCCAAAATGTCGGCCATAAACAATCAATCCAGGGAATCACACCCATGGGGTGTCCAATAAAAAAGGTATCTAACCTTATGCATAAGAAATATCCTTTTATCAATAAATCAAACCCAAAAAGATATTAAATTGGGTTTAATTTCAAACCAAGAAATACCCAAAACATGGGAATTAAATAATTTTATCATATATAATTCAAGTAAAATCAACAAAAAGAACAACCCACCTACCTTGATGTCATATGATCGATATACTTGAACGTCATCCCTTGAATCAGTCTAGATCAGCACAGATCTACAAAAGGTGAAAAACACAAAATATTGAATTACTTATAAGAGATGATGAATAAAGAATAAAGGATATAGGGGTTTTGAGAACCCATTGGTGGTATTCCAATGCACCAAAATGTGTCTCGATCAGAGCTCCGATAGAGAAGTGGGAGGGGATCTGAGTTCCTCTATCATTTAGCTAAGATCCTATATGAACCACGATTAGAAAAATATATTTACAAATATGATATGTGAACCCACTTTGATAATAAAATAAAAAGAGAACTACATAGAATGTTCTTTAAGACTACATGCAGTGTAGTAGCCTTCACTGGACCCCAATATAAACGGTCTACCAGGTCACCACACAGCCATGTACTCAACCATTACACAACTCGTATGTAGTAACTAGATACATGATGTGTACATGGGATTACATGATGTATACTCAAAAAAACCTCTTTCATTCCATTTTACTAAAAAACAACCTCAAATCAAGATCCATACCAAAAAAGATATCCGGGTTCTTTTATTTATTACCCAGATATTTGAATAACTATTTTAAACAAAACTAACCTTATTTGTTTTTTTCAGATAAAAATCATTATCTTCCCTATCCATATTCTTCAAATTATTTTATAATTGTTTTCTTTTAAATTTAAATAATTAGAAATGGGATTTTTTTGAAAAACATTATTTTTATTTACAAAGGATTAAAATGAATATTTTTAATGTTTTCTAAATGAGTCATTTTTAACAGTTTAAAAATGTTTTAAATTAATTTTTAACATATACAACACAGTTTACTTTTCCTATCTCTTGGAATATTATTCACTATTTATATTCCACTAAAATTTTCTATATTTTATAAATAAAATAATTTCCAATTATTCTCTTAATGTGTAGTTTTTATATTAAAATAAAAATTTATTATTTTTTAAAATTTTGAATATAAATTTTTAAATGATTTATAAAATTTTACTTACAATAATGTTTTAAAATATTTAACGAATTTTCCTTTTAAAGATTCACTTCAAAAATCCTATATAATTATAAAAATTATTTATTTTCATTCCAAACATCATTTTTGATGAATTTATAGTCTTGTATCATCCTTTTATAATATAAGGATTGTAATTTATTTAGTGATCATTCAAATTCTTGCGATCATGTTTTCTATAACTCTCTATTATTCTTAAGACATTATGTTTCTCTTTCATGAAAATATTTTTTATATCATGGATGTGTTCAGTATTATTTTTTCTAATTTTATATTTTTTTTACCATATTACATTTAAATATACTGTAGGTTAATGGAAGATTATTAAGAATGTTATTTCATTTACCAAAGAAATATTGACTTTCTATATTCTTAAATCAATACAGATGTTTAATTATTGATCAGGAATATTCATTATGTATTATATTGTTGATTTAATATATGAGTAGTGAATTGAAAAAATATAGGTGACCGGTGGGTTCAATTTATAGATATCCCCTTGATACATTAATAACTCTCATGAGACAAAATAAAATGATTATTTCCTGGTGTGAGCCATCCTATACAAAAAAAATTTCTTGGAAATAGTCATGGATAATAAGAATTGTTTTTTGGAAGAAGTCCATAATTCTGAGTTTACTGATGTCTTGGAATGAGGCCAGGATGGGAAGGTCATTATATTAGATATTATGAGTTTTTTTCATTAAGAATTATGTTATTATTATCCATTTTATTGTTTTATTTTCAATCGATATATATTGAATCTCACGTTATTGATTATTTAGAATATATATTTATTAATTACTCTAATATAATTTTTATGAATTATGTATTAATGAAAACTACTTTTTTATTCTTTCTCTTACTGATCATATGAGTTAACCCTTTATTTTTTTCCTTTCCCCTATATATTAATATGAAATATTTGAGTTATTTTTAAGAATTCATGACTATTTTTCATTCTATGCCTGTATATTTCAATATAAAAAAGAAGTAATGTATGTATCTTATTTTCTAAGATAAATAATAAGATTTGTCCTTCATGGTTTAATCCCTCTTATCTTGTATCAATGTATTAAATTAGACACTGAAAATAAGTTACTAGAGTCAATGTTGTTACCACATCAACTAAATTAAGAGGTTCAAATCCTATTAATGTGTAACTTTTTACAAAACCCATAGTTTTTTACTCACATAAGAATATAAGGTGAATATAATTACACATATATAAATGTATCTTTTACCTATGGTGAAAAAACTTCTCATGTTAATATTTATATATATATAAAATTGATAACATCCACATGAGTAATCTCAATGTGAGAATTAGCCAAACCATACATTTCTAGAACAAGGAATAAGCCTACATACTAGTGGGAAGTCTAACCCAAAGTACATTTGCATAGGGATAAATTACTCAGTAGGTAATTCAATTCATTATAACTCTAAAACATAATATAGATAAATTATATTCGACAACTAAATTAAATCTAATAAATGTTATCACAATCAAAGGTCAAGTTAGATGAAATCTAAATCTTCTATTATCTTACCAAGAATTTAATGAATGATATTTCAATTTTTTGAAGATTAAGTTGTTTATAGAAACTAAAACATATATAAGACTCCACAATATAAATATTATATACATGAATTAAATAGGTAATAAATAAATGAACATGTGAATTTAGTGTGTTACAAACATTTATAAACAATTAATATATTAATAACTACCAAAGCTCTATAATTCATTATAAAAATCATTTAATAATATTAATAAAATCATTTTACATTTATTCCCAATATTAAATACCTCATATTATACATTATATGGAATTAAATTTCAATATATGATATTTTATGACATATAAACATTTTATATTTCAATTTCTTTTATATATTCATTTTAAAACATATAAATATCAAATTTTAATGTTATTTAATATTTTGATAAATAATATTTCAAAAATAATTTTTATATTTATTAAATAATTTTAAAATAATTCACTTTTTATTTTAATATATAAAATTAAATATTATACACAATTCATAAAATAAAATATAAACACTTTATCTTTAACCTTAATTTTTTAATTTATAAACCCTTTAGATATTAAACTTATAATTTATATTCAAACATTTTATATCTACATTATATGTCGTTCCATATAATTTAAAAGTTATTTAAATACTATCACTTAATATTGTGTAGTATTTATTAATAAATGTTTCATAAATATTTAATTAATTAATCATAAACAACTTATAATAAAAAAATTTATAAACACATTTATAAATATAACACCACAATATTATATCATTTATTTTATTTTAATAATAACTTTTATAGTGTGCGGTATACATAACAATGACCTTAAACAAACCACAATATATTAAATAAATATTATTATTTAAATATACTAGTTATGACCAAACTGTTTGTTTAGCGGGTATAAATAGGGATAACAATGTTATAACATGTATGAAGACATATTTTTCTTTAGTAAAATTAATAATAAACCATGCATTGATTATAAAATGGTTTGAAGGGAAGGTAAAATTGTTTTAAGGTAAATAAGATGTTTTTCATTAAACTGATTTTATGTACACAATGCATTTTTATCTTAATAGTTTAAATTAAACACTATTGATGATTAATTTTAATATATTTCATATATTTTTTATCCAATAAAATTAATTAATATTAATTTAATTATAATTATTATAAAATTAATGATAATATAATCATTTTATTCATTAAAAATACATTTTCCTAAAAATGGGTTTTCTTGTTTATTCTCAAAAATATTATAATAAAATTCTGCAACTTATAGAAATTTTATTTTAAAAAATGAAAATAATTTATGAAATAATCATTTCATTATATTTTATGGATGGATTTTTTGGACTTTTATGAAATGATTGGGTTTTGATTTAATTTTAGAAAATGTCAATTTTTCCAAAAATGCAATTTATTTTCTTCTAAATCAAGTTATTATGATTATAAATATATTCTGTATCTTGTTTTAATGTATAATAATAATCATTTTATTATAAAAAATATAAATAATTATATTGGAAAAATATTATATTTTATTTTTGTATACATTCATATCCCGGCTTAAAAACGAAATTTCCAAAAAAAAATCTTCACTGTGTTTTGTGAAATTATATTAAAAATACTTTTTTAGAACTAAAAAAAATATAATCCCAAAAAATGGATTCCATAATTGGAATTAGGTGATTCAAATATTTTAAGGAGTTTAATTTCATTTTTGATCATTATGAACAGTAACCCTTATAGGAATGTGATGCCACATTAAAGTGTGAATTGGGTAATTAAGGTAAATTATTTTTGATAAAGTCACAAAATTTCATCTTAAATATTTTTCGATGAGGTATTTTTACCCTTATAACTTTATATTCTATTTTTTATAGTTTATGTTCCATTTTACATTTATTTTGACATTAATAATTTTTTAGTTAAGATAAATTACAAAATGTCATTCTCTTTCATTTAATAACTCTAATATGTTTTTATTAGCATAAAAGAAATATAAAAATAATTATAAATGGTAATTTATAATAATAATAAATTATTTTTGTCATACTAATTTATTTTAAATTTTTATTGATAGTATATTTTACTCGAAGGCTTATGCAACACCATTGTAATGCTTATCGACGTTGTAGAAAAATAAAATAAATGATTTTAAAAATAGTGAGAGTAATATATTTTGAATTAATTATATAATTAATTGATTTTATTTGATAATTATAATTTTTATGAAATGATTAAAGATTTTATATTCAAATTCCATCGTTATCTCAATTTCTTTGAAGTTAAGACATGTGAATACTCATTAAATTACCATATACTATATTTAATGATTTACAATTATTTTAAAATAATAATAAAATTACATACATAATATGTTTACTTAGGTGGATGAGAGATATTCAATCATATCATTAATTTTTCGTGTATCATCCATGTAAGAACTCAGATCTCCAGTTTAGGTATGGATCTTGATATCAGGTTGTTTTTGAGGAAAAAGGAAGAAATGAGAAATTTTCTAAGTGCATGTCGTGTACCCGGGTACCGCGTATTGGCCATGTAACGATTGAGTACAAGGTTGTGTGGTGACAAGGAAGACCTCTTAAGGCAGGGCCAATTAATTTCAATACACAATGTGTACATTTAATGAACACACCGTGTGGTTTTCTTTTTATTTATTATATATTAGAGCGTGGTCACGTCTCATGTCCACTACCCACATCTTCATCCCTTGTTTTGTACAAGAGCACCCGGGAATAATGAACAAATATCGAGCCCCCATTTCTCCAAACGAACTTAAATTGAGATGTCATTAGGTGCATTGGAATCCCACCGATGAGTTACTATTTACCTAAGAGCCTTTATTCTTGAATCCTCCTCTCTTGTGATTTATTGAAGGTTAAAATTTGTCACATTTTTGTAGATATATGCTTATCTATGCCGATTCAAGGTCCGGAATTCATGATTATTGATAGTAAACCACCAAGGTGGGTGGTTTGTGCCTTTTATTTGGATTATATATGATAAAATTTATGTATAACCACATTTGGTTATTGTATGATTGGAATTATACCCTGTTTATTACCTATTATGGTTGGGTATTTTGATAAAGGGTTGTTGCATATGCGTGAGGTTAGATACCTTGTTTATTGAACACCCTATGGTTGTGTTAGCTTGTTTGATTGTTTATGGTTGTTGGGTTTAGGATTCTTGTAGGATTTTATTTTTTCTATGACTTGTTTGTTAGGATAGAGTTTCGGTTTATTGATATGCCTATGATATGCATTGTGGAAGTTTGAATAAGGGGATTTTGACTATGAGAGATTCCATAAGTAGGGTAATTTCTTTAAGGATTATTATTATGTTGACCTATGGGTATCTATTGTGAGAGTTGTTAGGTGTTCATCAACCTAGGGGTTTAGACTGTGAGAGCTCCCTAGGTGGTCATTTAAAATTTATTCATGTTTTTTTGTCCAATGGGTATTGACCATGTGATCTTCCCATGTGGTTGTTTTCAAATGATTAGTGCTATATTGAATATCGGGTTTAGACCATGAGAGCAACCAATAGGGTTTTTATTAAAAGAATTGTTGTTATGTGAGACCGAGGGGATTAGATTGTGAGAAATTTCCTAAAGGGTCATTATTGAATAATTGAATGATTGTGATGAGTCTTCCAAGACAAATCACAAGATTAGACTCTGTCTCATTTGATTGTTTATATGGTCTTGTAAGATATCTAAGATGTTACTATCACATTGGGGGATATAGATCATAGGCTAGATCCCAATATTACAAGATTCAATGGATTGATTAATAAATGTAAATTATTGTAATTGAAAACTATATGATCATTTACTTTTGATTACTTCTTAGTTTATTACTTAATTTCTTCATATTACCTGCAATATATATTCACAGAGATTTAGGAATATATATTTTGGTGGTTGCCTATTAAGATTCATCTCACAACCTATTTGGGTCATTCTTTTGGACCCAAACTGATAATATGGTTGTGGGTATAGATAATAGGGGGACTTCCTCATCGGTACTTGATTGCTTTTGGAGCTGAAGAGCATGGGACCAAGCTGATGCTTATAATGCTACTGGATTTTATTGTTTCTTTTGTTCTTTGGTTTCTGTATTACTTTCCAACATTATAACTGGTTTGGATACATTATTAGATACTTGTGACATGCATAATTTATATATGTTCTCCAATTGTTTTATTAAAATCAGTCTCTTGTTGTTTACTTATTTTGTATGTCATTATGGCTTCCTCTATTTTTTACTACTTTATTTCCACTGTGTATACTTTTCCAATGAGGTCATCATTTCCGTATTATCACACTATGGAACTCGCTACTAGTCAGTAGCCTCTTTATTTTTGGGGAAATGCACTAGAGGTCGTGGACCAACCAGGTTCGAGGAACCTTTTGACGGTACCTGGATCTGAGATGTTACATGTAACATTTAATTATTAAAATTACTTTCATAACTCATAAATAATGAAACATTTTTTTTCTTCAGTTGAGGTTAAACAAGTCTAACAATGTTACTAAACCAAAAGATGAGGTTTAAAATTACGCCAACACCTATTTAAATCTTATTGGTTGATTGTATTTAAACATTATTCATCTTATATTCATATATATATGGATTATTTTTTACATTTTACTTGATTTAGACACATATTATATATTAATACTAAATCTATTTACAAGATTTATTCCCACCTCACCTATAAAATGGAATCTCCCCTTCTCTCTTACTAAAACCTCTTTATCTTTTTATCTTATAAGAATTATTCACAAATACATTCCCAAAATTTTCCTTGTCCTAAGGGTTATTTTAACCCCAAAATATCAACATACAAGGCTTAAGGTGTAAGAAAAATGAGGGTTTCAAAAGAAGAGGTATAATTATTAACCTAGGGTTTCATGTTCACTTCTCCTTATAAATCCATAAAATATTATTTAAACATGATGAAATAATAACATAATTATATTAACAATACTAAAAAATTATTATTATTATGTTGAAACACTTTTTTCAACTTATTTTCTATACTTTAATAAATGAAAACCTCACTTGTGTGTACGTGTTGATTACCATATCCATAAAGCGATGTGTTTTGTCATTCACCACCATATAACAAGAATTTTTATAATGATTGATTTATGTAATATCTATAAAATTCATGAAATAAATATTATTATGTAAATGAAACATTTTACTTACTTTCCTACCCTTGAATTCATTAGAAAACGATAACATTGCTCGACTTACGTGAGGAATATCACATCCATGAAGTGATGTGATTAATTTTTCATATATAACATTAATGATTATTTATAAAATTATATTTAATGTATAAAAATATAAATATTTAATGATGAATATTTTGGAGATGATTTAATAATGAAATATTAGATCTTATTCTACCTACTAAATTCATTTTGGACTTATAAACTGAACATCCTCAAAATGTCCAATAAGAACATAACAATTTTAGTAACTAAAAAAATAGTAAACAAATAAATGAAATTATAATGATGGAATTAAAATTGAAATGTTTATTAATATATTAAAAAAATTATTTTTTATTACTCAATATGGTATACATAAAAAGAAAATAATTTGGCACTTGATGTAAGGGTATTTATTTTAAAAATCTTATTTTAAACTTTTCTATCCAACTATTTTTATTCCATGTTAAGGTTATTTTAAATGTTTTTTGTGAATATTACTATTATTATTCAAAGGTTTCTAAATGTTATATTTGACTATTTATTACTTCCATTAAAAAATTATTGAACTATTTCATTTTAATGTTTTCCATACGAGTAATTTATCACTTTCTCTTCCAAACTATGAAAATAATATTTTTTAATTATTACTGAATGAATGTATTTTAGCACCATAATGTAAATTAATTCTTTTATTATTCCATTATATAATTCGGTATTTATTTTAAAATAAAACATATTTTTAAATATTTTTTTAATTTTCAATTTTGAAAAGTTTTTTAAGGAAACCAAGCCTTGTTCCCATCATGATAAGATAACATAATGTGCTAGTTCTTATGGTATTGAATAAAAATTAAATTGGGGTGTATGATGTATTTTGAATATATATGTGATTATTTATTCTTGGGTTCTTGTAAATTCTATATGAAAAATGGGTGACCACGATATATCTCTAATGATAGGTGAGACCAATATAGCTCTATAAGGCATTTGGTAAAGTGACAGAGTTCATGGGTGATGGGTTACTGCCAAGAGATATGGGAATTATATTATTAGATGATTTTATTTTAACGTTTATTTTAATGGAATGTTTAATGATAATGTCACATGGAAACAACCTGATAGGCATTTAATTATTTTTTATCAAATGATTTCATTCGAAAAGGTAATTTAATAATCTTATGTTTTTTGAGGAAGGATAATTATTCTTTTTAAAATGTTCAATGGATTTTTTCTTAAGGAAATTTATTCACGAGTAATCATGTTTTCCATGAAACCCTTATGTTTATATTTTTCTTTAATGATTTAACATGAATTTTTTATGAAATCAATTTAGTAATTAAGTTGTTTTCATGGAAAAGTAAACATATATTTGATTTTAAATTTATGTCATGAAAAATGAAATTTTTTATGAATTTTCCTTATTTATAAATGGAATAATGGGGTTTTATATTTTATTAAACTTAATGATATTTTTTTCTCATAAGAAATTTGTAAAAGTTTTTAATTTGTATTTAGTATGGGTAAAATATTTTATAATGTCAGCATCCTAGTTAGGGGAGTTACCTTGAATGAAGAAAGTGTGTAATTACAAAGAATATGATTTTTGAAAAAGGGGGATTATGTGGAAATATCCACTTTCTAATATAATTTTTTTCCAATTATCTAAAACTATAAACTAAAATAATAATAGTAATATAAGAAAGTGAAACTCTTGTGAAAAATCATTATATTATGGGTTAATTAAGTATATTTTATTATAATTAATTAATTATTAACTACGAATATATTTTAATTTAATTTATAATAAATTTTTAAATTTTATAATTCAGTTCATAATTAAATACAAAATAAAACTATTTTTCTTTAAAAATCGATTTTAATAACAATATGGTATTCTCAAATTGTTAATAATAACATGTAGAACTTAAATCACACAATCATTCCTATTTAATGACTGATAGTCTTATTGTTGTTAATGATAAGAATCTAATACTCATGTAACAATGGGACATACCAAAACATATAAAAGGAGATTATGGTAAAACCCTTATATATCAAACCCTTTCACATGTAACCATTACATATTGATGTGTTCCTTATGCATGGAGTATAGTTCAAAGGTAGAAACCCTTAAATATATAGAATAACCATCATTTATTGATTTTTAACATGTATAGTAAATGGAAGGACCTTTACATATTCAAGGAAGCAATAAAAACTCTTATTCATTTATATTATTCCTTATATATAACACTTTACCTTCATGTATATATATTTATAACTTTATATTTCAATAATAGTTTATGATTTATCTTGATATATCTATTGTGACACAATGCTCCTTTTTAAACCCACAACATAATGATGTATTTAAATATAATATCCTGATTTCATATTCTATGACTTATATAAAACCAATGGATTTATACTGAGTCACTAGCTATGACATCCCATATTTTTATCCAAGACTCAATTAAGCAAGAAAAAATTTTCAATCAAATTTTATGATACATAATATTAAAGTTTTTATGATTTCAAAAAACATTAATTTTTAAAATGATTTAATGAATCAAAATGTATGGAGTGTCTTTGGTACCACTAATGGTTATAAAATCTTTATTCCCAAGATAAAAAAATCTAATGTAAAATTCATTTGAACCTATAAAATTACTCCTCCTAACAACTCATTAGGATAATCACCTCATCATATCGACATTAGAGATCAATTATAGATATCCATAGTTAATCACCACTCATTCGTGAATATTCCTAAGAGTTTCTAAACTCTATAACCTTCAATATTATTTAACTAAAAGGCTTATAAGGATTTATTTACAATTATATCAGTATTTTAAATGAATAAAAACCTTAATAAATAATTAATCCCTTTTAAATTTAAATCAAATATATCTGAAAATGATGATTTCACACATTAAACCATAGTGTAGAAAAAACATTAAATCCTTTCTATGATTGATAAATATCACTACAGAATAATAGAATGGTTCTTCCCTCTAAAGAGTATCCATGGTTTTTACAAAATTACCCAATTGGTTTGGGTATGACTTTCTTATCCTTTATGATATGTTTGTAGATAAAAAGAAAATTAAGAAAAAAGAATAATGATTTGACAAGGGAATGTATCAACAAGGGAATATTTGAGAACCAAAAACAAATTTCCCATGTTCAAGCCCCATTTATATAAAATATGGTAGCACTAATTAATAAATTCAATTATTTATATATCTATTAAATCTACATATAATTCCTTCAGTTATATCTTAATTAACCGTCAAAAATTAACTCTCCCATGAAATTTAATAATAAGTGATGTATTGTAGGAATTTGAACCTTAAAACATTAGAATTTTAGAGGTTCAACAAGATATTGAAATAAAATAAGTATTGAACCATTCAATTTAAGTCATTATGAATTTAATTTTAGGTCCCACTTAGTGAAATTCAAGGATAAATGGGAGGTGAAAGAAAAATATGGGGGAGTGAACAATCAATTTAAAATAACCAGAGTTAATGAAATTTAGTTGAGAAAATGGATGAATGATCAATATTAAAAAATTTAACCCTTTTATTTAAATTGAAATGAGTATAATAAATATAAAAATATGTATAGAAAGAATTTTATTTTTGTTCATATGTAAATGATTCTACTTATACGATTAACATTACTACTAAATAGTATAAAACCTACTAAAATAATGAGGTAGAATTTTACAAAGGATTATCCGAAACCCATACTTTAAAAATTGAAGGAATCCAAACCAATAATTTTAGATATGATAAATATTAACCTAGTAATTGTTTTCCAATTATGTTGTCCCATACTTATAAGCTTTTATAAGAGATGAAAAAACCTTGATATTTGTATAATTAGTATCCCCAATCTTATGTATTTTTATAGGATCAATCATACAATGAGTAACTTAATTTTTTCAAGTGGGAAGAACCATTTGGTACATTTTATGGGAAGTATAACCCATATGTTATTTGATGGATTATATAAAACTAAATACCCCAAATAAAAAAAATGAAAAAAAACTAGATATAAGTGAATAAAAAGTTAATGATGTAAAGGTATAATCATCCCCACATAAAGATTAACAATGAATATATGGAGATCCAAAGAAACATCAACATTTCAATGTGAATAATGAATATGATTTTAGATTAAATTATGAAGTCTAGAACATTATCGCATTATATTGACTAGAAATTATCCTACTCCTTCCATACATACTTTAACCTCTTATTTATATGGAAAAAATAAATGATCGTAATCTCTACATCAAAATGTATGAACCACTGTCATAAATTAAATAATAAAATCAGATCATGTGGAGAAATTATTAAGTTTCAACTATATTATTTAAAAAAAAAGTGATAATATTCATTGAAGAGAAAATGATATTCTTAGATACACTATAAATAAAAATATGAGTGAAAAATATTAATAAAAATAAATACTCCCTGATGTTTCTTATAAAATCCTGAATATGAGATCATTTATATTTCCATTATATTCTATAATTAATTGATTTATATGGATATTATAACCAAGAAAGAATAAATCTTCATACAGAAATTAATTCCAGTACTCTTATTTTGTAAATTAGAATTTCTAGCATGAAAATCAACCATGACTTCCAAACACCACATAACTTACCACACAAATCCATTTTTACAACTTTTAATAGACCATGACCATGGATATTTTGTGGTTTCCATTAAGTGATAGTTTCTCTAAAAGAAATAATAATTCTAGAATTCATAGCAAGACACCTTCAGTCGTCCACAATGGCCTTTTTACACTGGTCGTTTCCTTGCAGCATTACACTAAATGAAATAAAGAACACCCTTGTCTTACCAGTATTCATAAAGTCATTTCACATAGGATATATATAATTAATATGAATTAAGGAAATAAAAAATTAATATATATAAAAATAATGTGAAAAAGGCAGAATACCAAAACAAGGAATGTTTCAAAACCATGTATTCATAGTGGTAAGATTTCATATACTAAGTAAAGGTAATTATTAATTCAATATAATTATTACATAATAAATCTAAAATTTTCCTATAGTTTCTCCAACATATAGGCAATTAGAACTCGATATGTAAAGTTAATATGTATTTAAAATAATCTATATACATGTAATCTATAAATTTTATATGATTTGTAACATAATAACAAAACAAACTTATTAATGAAAATATAAATTTTCCAAAACTTGTGTATGGGTGAAAACATATTTGATTATGGGTAAAATAAAATGAGAAAAAAAAATTAATTTTACATATAATAAATAATAAATAAGTGACCAAAAATTAATCTAGGGATTCAAAATTAATTATAAAATATTTTTTTCAACCCTTGAATATGAATGCAACCTTTTTAATTATTAAAAAATAAACAAACAAAGTGTTACAAAGATACAATTAAACATTACACATTTTTAGATAATTAAAAAACATAATATCAATTTCAAAATATCTCTAACTTTTTGGAATCGACCAAAATTATTAAAATAGTTTTAGAAAACTGCATAGATATATAAGTACAATAAATCTCCCCCTTATGTAATGCATCATTTTTCTTGAAAAGTGAATATGTAAAAATATTCTAAAAGAACAAGGAGTCAAGAAAGACATTATATAATATTCATGATATTTTAAAAAATTGATTTTAAATGAATTAAAAATAACCAAATTTTTGATACATGCCAATAAACCAAATGTTAGAAAATATTTTTTATGCTTATAGGATATATATATATATAATAGAATATAATAGCACATGCCAATATACCAAATGGCCGATAAAAAAATAATAATTGTTTTCCATATTATCAATTGAGATCATACTTGGACATATACACTTGAATTGGTATGGTTTGATTAAATAAATTACCTTTAGGTACCCATATGACAAAATAGTTAGTCTTTGTAACTATATTAGTAAATTTTAAAATTCACTCGTATTTGAGACCCAAGGATTGAACAAAAGTTATATAGCGATCATTATCTTAGTGTAAAAATAAACCACATCTGAAACAAGTATAAGATGATATTACTTCATATTTACCATTAAAAAAATAATTTTTAAACATTTTATATTACCTACCATCATTAATAATTAAATTTATATTAGTTTTAGATCTATATATATTTTTTGAAATCTCATAATTTCATGTAATGTTCATGTTAAAATAATATAATTGGGTAAAATTTAATTCAAAATTTTAATTTCATACTTAATATTCTAAATTTCATTTTTAGTAACTTCCAAACCATCACCCAAACTTAATGAAGAATTTTTGAAAATTGAATCTATTATTATAGCTTGGAATTTAAGATTCACCATTCTTCACCTATTCATTTCCCAGAAGAGGTGATTTATTTTCTTTATTATCATTCTTATAATATATTGTTAACTTTTAAATTATTTGGACTACTTCCCCAATTTTTCTTGATTTTTATCACCTAGTTTAATAAAATTTTAAGCATAACATCTTTTAAAACTATAATTAGTATATGATTTAGAACCAAAATCTACATTCAAATTATTATCCATAATTCCATAAACTATATATTTATATATCACATGAAAAATATGGATGAAATGTATAGAAAAAAAGATTTTTATATTTATCAAAAAATGAATGATTACCTATTTCTTTATCCCTTAAAAAATCATCACTTTATTTTTAAACATTAATATTACTACAATTAGTAAGAATACTCTTCTTTATCTTTTTATTTTTTCTCTTATTACATTCAGTTTTTAAATATTGCGCACTCATTCATGGTATGACCAAGTATAGGGACCCGAATGTAAATGATCTTTAAATTGAATCATTTGATAAGAATTCATTTTCATTCATTCCTAATGACCTTTTAATTTTATAGTTTTATAGAATTAGGTTATCACCTATAAAAAATTATAAATTACATCACAAAGTGGACACTTCTACTCCGTATCATTTTTTTTCAACAATATAATACTTGTATGATATGACAAGTTTTCATTTAATGACATATCTTAAAAATTTTCAACTTGACATCCTCATTGTGCTCATTCATCCTTACAACCCCATGAAAAACATAGGAAAACATGGGATGATAAAAAAAATCTTATGGAGGGATATTTGAAAATAAAAAATTAAAACCCTTAGTCCATGAATACACATTATAAAAATTTCACTTTTTTATAATAAACATTCATCCCTAAATAAAAATCTTATTACCCAAGATATCATTTTCACCTCCCAATGATTTTCATAAAAAATATTTAAAAACTATTAAAGTAAAAATAAAACAGTTAAATTTTTATTTAAAATCTTGGGAAACATGTGAAATTATTTCACAAAGTTATAAATTTTAACCTTATTAATTATTATAAACTTTCTTTTAAACATAAGATCATTTTATTTCCTTGTTAAATCACATGATTTCTATAAAGGCACATTTAAAAAATAGATAAATCATGTAGGAAAATTGGGGCATAATTTTCATATCAATCATAAAATAAATCTTACAAATAGAATAACCTATTTGTTAAATTCCAATAATATATTTGGAGAAACCTATAATCATCTAACTCTATCATTTTACTCAATAAATTTGAGATCTATATCAGGCTCACCTATCACCATGAGTTATATCGATATCACCTATCATCATAAGATATATTGGGCTCACTTATCATCATAAAATATGCCCTATAATAATATAAAAAACATAATAAATGTAATCATTCATTTAAAAAGTCATAATCCAAAAATTATTATTTACACATATAAGAAAATAATTTTAAGATATCTAAATATCCATTCCATTTAAAACCCTTTGTTGAAATACATAGAATAAAGGTAATAATGTGTATTTTTTGAATAAATCATGAAATTCTGTAAAGGAATCCAAACCTCAAATAACAGTTTCAGTAGTTGGAATGCCGTTGACACTACATACGTTAAAATAGGACATTCCTTTTTTCCTTTTTTGTTAAAATGTTCTCTATAAAAAACATAAAATTATTACTTTGAAAACCATGGAAAAAAATATAATGGAAACGTAATATTTACATTATAATTAATTTATTTTTATATAAATACATTAATAAAATAATTTTAGGGATATGGACATAGAATAAAATGATTTGTAAAAAAATCTTTAAAATATTTGAAGTGGATTTTTATGGTAAAGTATGTCTTTCATTGAATCTGACATGTCATATACATTATTTATCTCCTATATAATATTCATTAATAAATTATTTAATTTATTTCGAAAATTTTCAAGTTTAATAACTTATCCTTACACTGTTTATTTCAATTATGATAATGAAAATTTTAATTACATAAATGGTTAAGTCCACGATAAGTGCGTTGAGGATGTTCAGTTCATAATTAAAAAAAACCTTAGTATACTGACTGTATTACAGAAGGTCATTATTCCATAATAGAGAAAATATTAATCATGAAATAAATATCACTTCATACATTAATTATACTTTTATAACCATCTATTTAATATTTTTATGAAAAAAGAATTATGTTACAGTTATGGAGATGGTAGGTTGTATGTATCCGTGAGAAACATTTCCATTTTTCGAGGAACATGAGGGAAAGGTAGGTATAATTTTAGATTTATATAATTATATTAATATTATATATATCTTTATATATATTAAATATACTTATATATACCATCCATTTTATGTAGTGATAATAAACAAATCATATCGCCTCATGGAGGTGGTAATCCACACGTATGTGTGAACGATGTTATCATTTTTAAATGGATGGAATGGTAAGAAAATATATAATATATGATATTTATATAATTATAATTATGTCATTGATTAATTATATTTATATATATACTTTAAATTCACCATTATAACTAACTGTGAGGGGGGTGATGGAAAACAATTACACTGGTTCAAGAGGCTGTAGTATTCCATCTATACTAATGACGGTCTCATTCCCATTATATTAATAATGATATGGATTTAAATAAATAAATCAACATAATATAATATAATTATGTGAAAGATACTTATGTAATTATATCTTAATTTATAGAATTGTTTTTAAATTTTGTAGAATAAGATGTTAAATTAAAACATTTAGTCAAAATCCATTCATCTTCTTTAGAAAACCACCTTTTCTTTACACGTTCGGTCCTCTATGGTTGGAATTATACCAAAATTAACACATTTAAGATGTGGGTAGTATACCTATCCAAGCATTACATACTTTTATATTACGTAAAAGTTTAATATTACTCATTAAAAATATAACAATGCCACAACATGGCCATATATGTATAGTGTGTTTAGAAATTAGGAAACATAAACAATTGGTTCATAAGACATCCTTATTGTCTACCACTTATTTAATTATAACTAGACACTTTATTTACATTTCTTACTTAATACCCCCATTAATGACTTGGAAAAAATAAACATATGATAAGGTGAGCTTAGATGCTTAGTATGCATAAAATAGGGAGATATAAATCATATCATAATCATAAGACATTAGAAAATAACATTTGAAACTATTACCCTGCATTTGAAAGATCATGATATCATGCCAAGGGATAAATCATGAAATTTCATAAAAATAAATGAACATAACCGCAAAAGTCATAATGTAAGGCAATAATTTTTGTTTTATATACATAAGAATAGAAAATTGTTTCATATTAATCAAAGCTCATTACCAAGACCATCATAGTGGACAAAGTCCATTACTGAACCGGGTTCACTCTTTGTTCTAGCCCTACGTTACTAAACCGATATTATTTCTCATTCCAACCATATATATCTGATGCTGTATAAATTTTTACCGATTTAATTAGATGTATATATAGGTCATACCCATCCCATTATGTAATCATTTTTACATGTTCCACATTAGCATACGTCATTCATCATAGCATAGCCCAAGGAATAAAATCGGTTTCTTAAACATCATTCCGCCATAATCAATAAAAAACAAATGAAATTAAAATAATATAATTCCATCATAACTCAATCAAAAAATTATAATAGTAGGGAAAAAATATTACCCTATTTGGATAATTACATCATAGATGGAAAATAATTTTTCAAAACACTTGAAATTAATTTTTTTTGTAAAATATCCTTCTTCTTCTTTTTTTTTATTTTCTAAAAATGCCATGAAAATTTAAAAAACATTAATTAAAATTAAACATCAAATATTTATAAATAAGAATCATGGAAATTATTCATTATGAATAGTTAAAAATTGTTTCTTTTCATATAAGATAAAAAATCATTCTCCTCATAATTTTCTGAAAATGTCCAAAATACCGCATATTGAATAACAACAAAAGATTCATTTCATACCATTTAATAAAAATTTCTCAATGGTTAAAATGGAATTTAATTTTTTTATAATAATATGAAGAATATTAAATATTTAGGAAGCATAGATTTCTAGGATGAATATACACCAATAAATACTTATGTATAAACAATCTCTGATAAAAATGAGAGTGTGAAATTATCCCATACCTTATGTTTGATATACTTGTTATGTATCTGAACCTCCTATATATTTATTTAAATAATTTTATTTACTTATTATAGAATCATAGTAATTTTTATTATATCATATATTATCATATTATCATCTATTTGTTTATAATATTTCATTATTAATTGCTATTCAGTTCTTAATTACTTAATTTATAATGCATGTTTTGTCAAATATGTTCATCTTCTCCTTCTTAAGTCATATTTATATCATTAAAAATGATATTAGAATAATATATATAATATTTATTTATTCATTATGCAAATTTACATAATCATTATTTATTGAAGATCATGTAGAATGAATCACATCATATCGTGGAGACGATAAGTTGTACGTATGCATGAGTGGCGATATCATTCCCATAATTTTTGAATAGTATTGAATTGAATGATGTATAATATTTAAGAATCAATATAATATTATAATAATCATATATAGTTTTTATTTCCATCATTATACTCATCCAAGTAAGGTGGTGTAGAAAATCATATTACACTGTAGTGTGGAGATGGCTAGCCATACGTATGTATGCGTGGTGTTTTCGTTTTTCGTAGGATGGATAGAAAGTGGAATATTTTTCTTCAATAATTAAAATAAAATATCATTATATAATATTTTTAAAAAAACTATAACATTATAATAAAACTAATCATGAAGAGTATGTAGAAGAAGAATGAGTTTTGAAAGAATAGTTAGAAGATATTACCTCTTCTTTGACGTGCTTCCTCTGAATCTACTCTTAGAGCACTAGAGTTGTTCTTTGAAGAATACAAAAACCTCTAGGATGTAAATAAGGAAGTTAATAAGGTAAGAGGTCATGGGTGGTCATATCTTAATGACTCAAAGTTATGTTAAGAGGTGAGGGAGGAGGTTCCCTTTTATAATTGAGGTGAGGGGTATTTTGGGATCTGCAAACATATTAATTTATAATAAATTTGAACCCCATAAAAAACCTCCAAAATGTCCCAATTTTGAAGATGAGATGATATAGGGTTGTAATATCCTCAAATATTAGATTTTAGACAAATCTTTCTATAAATTTGAACATTATATTGTTAATTAACACTTTGTTATTTTATATAATTTTTAACAAGGGTAAAAAATATTTCAATATTAAAAGGGTGAAATATTTAATTATTTGATGTCAATTAGACCATAAATTAGTACCTTAGATTATTTTAGACCTTGGAATAGTTATTATATATATTTAAAAATATTTTATGATTTTCAAATAATTTAATAAAACATTATATTGATAAATAATCAAAATTTCCTATTTTGAAACTATTATATTCATTGATTTTTTTTAAAATATTACAATAACAAGTTATCTTCAAAACAAAAATTAAATAATATTAATAATAGGTCAAGGTCCTAGGGAAAATATTGTATATATTAATTATCCCAAAATATATTTATTTTAATATTTTTAATAACATTTATTTGTTATCCCTGTAAATAAAATAATTACTACATCAATGTTTTGTAATTATTTAAAATATTTGTTTATTGAATATAAATTAAAAGCAAATTACTTTTCTGATTAAAAATATACTATATTTCATAATAATATTTTTAGTTAAATTTATCTTCTAGAAAATCTAACATTTTAATTGTTATACTTATTTTATTATGAATGTGGAAACTTTACCATCACATTAAATAAAATAATATAAGTGTCATGATCAATTCTATAAGGCTCTAGAAGGTCACTAAAAAGACCCTTGTATGCTTAAGGTCGAGCTATAATGATACCAATAATATTTCTTTATGTTTTTTGTATTTTTATTGTTATTAGTATTTTAATAAAAATTATTTTATTGAATTATCATCAATTAATTATTTTTTACTTCATTAAAGTTTATGTCTTTAAGGTAATCAATTATTTCCTAAAAATTATAAATAAATTACTAATATAAAAAAACATTTAATCTTTAAAATTATAATTTATTATATAATTTATCTTCTATATATCATTATATAAAAAATTATATATTTATTAAAACTAGACTAAGACATTTGGAATTTTTCTTTAAATAAAATAAATTAAATTTCCCAATATCATTCAAGTGGTTTATAAAGGACTCCATTTCAACCCAAGGATGATATATGTCTTAACACACTCATACAAGGAAATTATTAAAAGTGTTAGGGTAACATTATAATAGTACCCTTACCCCTAATTACGTGACTTAACCATTTTATAGTATTAATACAAATTACCGAAGTTAATATTCATAATGCCTAAAAATAAAATAAATATATTTAAATAATTTGTGCCTTCCAATTCCAAATATTTAATCAATTTTTCAATATTCAAAACATATAAGTTGAAGTAATTAATTTAAAATTAATTCAGTTTTCAGAAAGATATATGGGGTTTTAAAAGCCAAAACATTTCAAAAGATTGAAATGTTTTATAGCTGAATTCAATGTAAAATTAATGATAATGAAATAATCTGTCTGGAATGATAAAAATATATTCTATTTACACTTTAAAACCATTCAATATTATAAATTAACCATATAAATTATTTCGATGAAATTTTTTATCAATTTAAAATTACTGTTTCTTTACTATTAAACAAAATTTGAAAGTTATCGAAAAAAATATAAAAACTTCATCTAAATAAATTTTTATATCCCGATTCCAAATAACTTGTTTATATTGTCATATAAAATTATTAATGTATATAAATATTAATTTATAATGGGTTCTCTATTAAAAGGTGAAAATTACCCTTTCGAAAAATATAGGTTTTGATACCTCAAATAGTGTGTATTAATACCCTATGACAAAATTATTTATTGGATACATAAAGAATATTTTATTAATTATATAACACATATGTTTCATTAATTTAATTTAATAATATTTATTAAATAAAATTATAATATTTATTTATTTATTTCATAAATAATTTCTAGTGAATGAATTTACCAAACATTTTCATAAGATAGATGTATTTAATCACACTAAGCAAATAAATATGTTAAAATGGTAATTTTATATTAAAGAAGCTCTCATTTTTTATAAACTTAGGATTTCATGAAATTCAATCAATGTAATTATTAACATTATTTAAATAAATATTTCATAAAAACATCTAGATGTTACATTCTACACCCTTAAACTAAATTTATCCCTCGAAATTCTTCATTTGGATTTAAACAGATGAGGAAATATATCCCTCATCATATCCTCAAGTTCCCACATAACTTCGTAAAATTAGTTGTTCAAACCATAAATATTTAACCAAGTGAGTGATCTTATTGTTTAAAACTTTTTTTCTATGATACCAAATCATTATCAGTTGTTATTTATAAGAAAGTTCTTACTCTAATAGTCCAACTTCTATGTTTAGCACATAAGAAGGATCAAGTATGTACATTCTCAAGAGAGATACATGGAATACATAATGAAATTGAGAGATATGTAGTGGATGTTCTGATCGGTAAGATACCTTTCCAACATGATCCAAAATTTCTAAAGGACTGATATTCTGAGAGCTCAGCTTGCCCTTCCTTCCAAATCCGATTACTGTCTTCTAGGGAGATATTAGTAGAAACAAATATTCACCCACTTTTAAATCTAGGCCTTTTTGTTTTCATCATAATGTTTTTGTTGAATCTGAGCTACTCTTATATATTTTTGAATAGATCTGACCTTTTCTGGAATTTCATCAACAAGATCAGGTCCTAATAGTTTTCTTACCCCAAATTCTTCCCAACAAGTTAATGTTTTGTACTTCTTTCCATAGAGGGATTTATAAGGAGCAATCTGAATACTAGAGTGAATGATATTGTTGTAAGAAAATTCCACCAAATGTATGTGTTGACCCTAACAACCTTTTAAATCCATAGAGAAATCTCTCAACATTTATTCTAGAGTTTTAATTGTCCTCTCAGATTGACTGTGTGTCTGATAATGACAAGTAGTGATAAAACATTACACGGTATCCAGATCTAGTTGAATAATTCACCAAAACGTCTAAGTAAACTTTAGATCCTAATCAGATATAGTGGAAAGTTGTACTCCATTCAGTATTACCACTTCTTTTACATGTATACTAAAAAGCTAATCAATAGAGGAACCCTCTCTAATATAAATGAAGTGTTTTGACTTTGTAAGGTGATGAAATATAACACATATAGCATTATGGCCTTAAGATGTTTTGGGAAGCCCAATGACAAAGTCCATAATGATGTTTTTCCATTTAAATTGTGATGTGAGTAATGGTTTTAACATCCCCTTAGACATCTATCACCCAACCTTATCTTTCTAAAAAATCATGTACCAATAGACACATTTGACAAAATATATTTTCATGCCAGCCCACCAAAAATATTCGTTCAGGTACCTGTAAATAATTTCGCTTCTAGGGTGAATAGATAATGAAGAACTATGAGCCTCATCCAATATCTCATTCATTAATTCATATATGGGAGGAATACAAACCTTATTCTTGAACCTTAATATTTCATCACAATCAAGGTTTAATTTTTGATCTTTTCTCACAATCTTTTGTATCTCTACAGCTTCCTTATGCATCTTCTTAATCTTCACATATATATATGGTCAAAAATTAATTCTATAAAGACAATATTTCTCCTCTTTATTTAAAATTTCAAGATCCATACTTTTCAAATCTATAAATATTTGATCTTTTGTGAACCACATCATTGATAGACTAGCATGGTCCTTTCGACCCAAAGCATCATCCACCTTGTTTACTTTCCTAGGGTGGTAATTTATTGAGAAATAATAATCTTTAATCAACTACAACCATATTATTTGGAGAATATTAAACTCATTCTGTATGAAAATATACTTTAAAATTTTATGATCAGTATAAATATCACACCTTTCACCATTAAGACAATGCCTCCATATATTTAATGCAATGATTACTGTATCTAACTCTTAATAATGATTTGGGTAATTTTTCTGAGGTATATTCAACTGTCATGAGGCATAATCTATCACCATATCATTTTTCATGATATAATATAGCAAACATTTTTGGATTCATCACTATAGATCACAAACCATTCACTACTACCATGTAGTGTGAGAACAAGTGCACTGGATGAAATTCTTCTAAGCTCTTTGAAATTCTCTTCACATACCTACATCCACACAAAATTAACTTCTATTTGAGTCAGCATGGTTAGAGAATTAGATAATCATGAAAAATCCTTCACAAAACAGCTTTAATATCCACCCAAACCAAGAACAAATTCGATGTCAGATACCACTTTTGGTCTCGACCAAAAATCAATAATTTATATTTTTGATGTATCCTTAAATATCCCATATTTTGAGATTATGTGACCCAAAAATGAATCTTTCTTAATCCAAAATTTAATCCTTGTAAATTTTGCATCAATATTTTTCTTTCTCAGGGTCTCCAATAAAATTCTCAAGTTATCTTCTTGTTCTTTCATTCAACTAGAATAAACCAAAATATAATCTATAAAGGCTACCAAAAACTGATCAAGAAAGTCTTTAAGAATTGTATTCATTAGATCAATGAAGATATGAAGGGAATTAGTAAGACCAAAAGGAATCACTATTAATTCATAATTTCCATACCTTATATAGAATAACATATTTGGCATATCCTATTTCTTGACCCTTAATAAATGATATCCTAAATGATGATCAATTTTGGAAAAGTATGAAGCTCTACATAGTTGGTTGAATAAGTCACCAATGTAGGGAAGATAATCTGTTTCATGATAGTGATATTTTTAGGCTGTCAATAATTAATATAGAGTCTCATTTATCCATTTTTCTCCCTAAAAAACATAATAGGTAAAACCCAAGGTGACTCACTAAGTCATATGAATCCCTTTTCACAATTCCCTTGGAGTTTCTTCATCAATTCATACAAGTAAATTGGGTTCATTCTACAATGTGCCTTTAAATTAGGCTTATCACTAGGTATGAGTTCTATTGAAAACTCATCATCATGATTCAGTGTAAGACCTAGTAATTATTCTAGAAAGGAATAATCAAACTCCAAAAAATGGGTGTATTTTTAATTTTGAGTTTCTCCTGAACCATTTTAGATATATATACATCATTTATTAAAATCAAGACCAATATGATTGAATAAATATTAACTGGATGGTGATACTCATCCTTGCATCAATATTTGATCATAGATTGATATGGAATATGAAATGTGACATACATTCCTTGGAAATTGATATGATATCCATATAGAGAATCTCAATCCATGACAATGATCACATAAAATTCAACTATAGTATAGATCAAAATATTTACAGGAAGCACTTTCCCAAAAACAATATCCAAAGATGAATTATAAACATCTGATGCGACTATTGTTCCATTATGAGTTGTCAAAACTAACTCAACATCTAATTAATGATGTAATATGATGCCACACGTATAAAATTATTTAGAAATAAAATATTGGGTGGATCCAGAATCAAATAAAACATTTTTTACTTTAGAGTGGATGGTAAGTTTACCTTTCACCACTTCATTATCGTACTCCACATTATCGATAGTGATTGTAACATCCAAGGTATTTATAGAATAACACATTTTCATATTTATTAAATTTTTTTGATTTAATATTAATTATATTTTAAAGGATAGACTATGTATGATATTGTACCCAACACACAACAACGAGTTTCTCCAAAATATTACATTGCACACAACACCGAGTTATACCAACAAATAATACAACCTTAATATTATGAATTTAAATAGAAATTAACTCCTTGTATTTGTATAGTAAAAAATGAACAGAATTAACTATATTATGATTTTACATATGTGTTAAATAGTTTTATATTTATCTAATTAATATGAGATGCTTAAAATGAGAATGAATCCAATATTAAGCATAAAATACTCTAATATTTTTAAAATGTCATTTTACATCCTTTTGAAGGTATAACATTTAAAAAAATACTTTAATCACTTTTATATGTTCTATTTTATAAAATAGAATAATTTTTTAGAATTTTAACATCAAAATTTTATTCATTTGAAATTTTGGTATTTTTTTGATAAAATCCTTATTTTTATGAATAATGAAAAATACTGCATTTTAATTCAAAACTACATTTCCATATAATTTATTTGTATAGTTATATTGTATTTTAATTTTTTTTAATGTTTAAATGAATTAATTTTTCCTCATTTAATTTAATTATGGTCAATTTAATTAATTTTACATTTAAATTGGACATAAACACAATTCAATATTTTGATAGTTTTTACTTCTTAAAAACCTGCTTTAAGGCTTTGATAAGGGGAATTAATTTTAAATTAATTACTAAAAATTCTTTATTTTGAATTTGTAAAAAATTGGATTCCATATTTTGAATCATAAGGTACAAATTTTGTAATTAGGAACATTTTATTTATGGATCCTATGAATAGTAACTTTAGTAATTATTTTTATTCATTATGGTAAAAGGTTAAATTAGATAAATTAGGGTCAAAAAATAATATTATGATAATATAAAACTACCCTAACATGTGTCATATTTCTATTGGATGATATATAGATGACCATGGGTATCCTTGGGTCAATTGTAGGACCCCATGGAGCCACATAGTTGTGATAATTTCCTTTTATAATATTTATTTTAAATGAAAGGTAAATAAAACATAAAAAAATACCTCACAACTAAAATGATTTAATTTTTTTATATAAATTATCTATTTGACTATAATTATTAATTATAAATAAAAAAAATTCCAAAATCATGGTATTTTATTTATAATTTTTATACATTAAATAACTTTATTTATCTATCTCCCAATGATGATGTATTGATTACTTTATTAATAAAAGTTCAAATAAATGATATTGTAAATATAAAATAAGTATTATTTGAACATTTTTATGCCATATAAGAATTTTTTGTAATTGATTTACATGTTAGGTATGAGTTAATTCCTTTGGATCAAATTAATCATGTAGTTATCAATTTAACAAAAACAATTACTAAATAGAGTCAAAATTGATATAAATGAGTTTTTAAAACACATAATATTTTATTAAATGATATAATAGTCCAAAAAGTCTAATATTTGATAAAATTAATTATATTATGCCAAAAATGTCATTAGTGATCCACTTTCAGTTCAATTTGCATTTTTATTAACTATACGAACCATATATTATGAAACTACAAGAATACATTGTAAGAGTTAATGTTTTAACTTTGGGTTAAATATAAAATATACAGATAATTTTGTAACCTAAAATTGTCTAAAACCTATTAGATGAGAGTATTAATACCCATACTGATGTTATCCTTCAAATGTATCACTTTTTAAGTATTATAATTCTAAAATAAATATACCATAAAAAAATCATTCAAGGCTTTCCTAAAGTGACCCTCCTCCATCTTATAAAAGGCATCCACCTCTACCCAATTAATCACACCTCTCATGTCCATTGTCTCATAAAAACTCTTATCAAATAAACTTCTAACATACCTACCTTCCTCATAAAATTTTTTCCTTTGGAATAAGGCAATTCGATAAATCCATTCGGCTCAAATCAAAAGGAGTTACCCAGTATAGAGGTAACATCTTCTCTAAGAATCTTCCATTTTTTTCTTTTTCCACCCTTACTCTTTTTTTATTCCATTATTTTATAACCAACCAGTAAACTAAAAATAATATTTTGTTTTTATTCTATGTGTTTTACCTGCATTTACACACACCTCCATTTAATGGATGTAGAATATACTCTTTCTATGTACGGAGAACTACAGCCTCACGAAATAACGATTGTTCAATTTTCTCGTACTAACTCTAATAGTGGATATTATGATGGAACTATATTTATATATGATATATATGATATTTTTATTTTCATTATTCTTCTTTAATTTTATTTTACAATATACCTTTATGATTTCCATAATTTGTGAACATGATAATTTTATTTGAGGAAGTATGGACTACCGTCCCCTCAAAGTGATATGACTCGTTCATACCATAAATGTAATGTAAAAAGGATGGAGTTAATGAAAAAATGTAAAATATAGAAAATGGATATTATAAAGTAATTATAATATAGCTATGTATCATTTATTTTTCATTACATTAATATGGAAATGAAATTAATGTGGCTTTCATGCGTACGTACAACCTACCACTTCCATGAAAGGTGAATTTCATTTCTTATCTCAATATATTATGGATTATTATAAATATATATATATATATATGATATATATATATGTTATTTAAATCATGAATATAAATATGAATATGATATAGACCTAACCATATAGACAAATTGTAATAATAACAAGATAATTTTTCACTCAAGTATCGAATATCAAATAAACGTCTCATATGAACATAAATCATTATGTAATAGTTAAAACATGGTAATAAATGAAATAAAAGGAATAAATAAACCTGAAAAATTTTCTCAAACAATTATAAATTAAATTAAGTTGATTATTCAGGAAGATGAACAAGGAACGAGACAAGTCAGACTCTAGGTAAAGGACTCCATCTTAATCTTCTTTCTTTGGGGAATATCTTGATGTTATGAAACTTTATTTTAAAATAATGTTTATATACAAAACATTGAACAATTTTATCATGAATTATTATATTCTCATGATATTTACTATTTTGTATAACAGAATTATATAATGATATGTATTCAAGTGTTTCTTATGTGGTTGGGGACTTCACAAACTTTTATTTTCATTTCATGTTATATTTTATGTGGTATGTATTTAAAATTTAAATACCATATTTTTATATTCATATTATTCTATCCCAATGCTGTATTATGAGTCATTTATTAATTCTAAACACTTTTCCCCTCTCTTTTTAATTCTTTCTAAATCCATTTTTCATAGTCATTATGCTACACAATTTTCATCTCAAAATCTCTCTTTTTTTCTCAATAACTTATATTGTTTTGTTTATGTGATTACCCAAAACTATTTAATTTATAGTGGTATTAAAAATAATTAAAAGTGATTTATTTTATTATTTAATTGACAGAATAAAACAATCTTTTATTTTTTGAGGGTTGTTAATAACATGTTAATCATGTTTTATACACTTTTTAAAACACCCAGAATTTTTATATGAAAAAAATATATTTTTATCTACATAGGTTATTTAGGATTTTTTTGATTATGATCTATGTGGATCACATTAAAATAAATACATATTAAGGGTGCACCCTGATAGTGATCCAATGCATTGGGAAAATAAATTAATATGTATAGATGACATGTTTTATGATTCCTTGGTGAATAACTATGGTTATTTTTATGACACCATAGGGATAGACCTTGGTGATATGACTATGGATGTATAAATTAAATGTTTTACACAAAATTTCCTATTATGACCCATGTTATTATTTTTATGTTATTAATCTTTCATATTTATTTATGAAATTCCTCCTGTTTTTATTTATATCTCTCAAGACCACATGTAAACTGTTTCCCTTGTTTTCCCTTATTTTAATTTTTATCCTCATACAAGTTATTATATTTTTTTCACCTATCTAAATACTGGTAAGAACAGGGAATATGCTATTATGAAATTATTTGAAGATTTTTATTGAAAAAAAACTGTGTTTCATTTTAATGTTTTTTATTTTATGAAAAAAAGGATAGTGTGTAGACTTATCTACACAGTAATATTGAATGTTTATGTAATATTTTGTCCTAATTATATAAAACTACAGACCTAAATGATATTTGAGAATGGATTAAAACTAATTGTAGTCAAAAGTAACTATAATAAGTGATATTTCAGTAAGGTTCCTTATTTTTGTTATAAAAGCATGTTTTGGACAACATTGTATATTAGTATGTATTCTTATGAATTTATAATTTTATGGTTGATCCTAATTTTTTTTTCATAGAATCCTTTTTGAGTATTATGTTATAAAATTTTAATGTTATTAATAGTATATTTGGGGACATTTATCTTTTTCAGGTAGTTTTGATTTATTAATTTTCAAAGTTCAAATGGAAGGTATGAGATAAAAAATGTGGGTAAACATCATATGGTTATTTTTGAGGATGTAATAATATAACATGAATGTTATTAGAATCATAGAGTTTTAAAAAATGGGATACCACATAGACCGTGTGACAACCCATCACTTTGGATAAGGCTATAGGAATAGAACCCACCAATGAAGTATAATATGCATGTATTGCCTAACACTGACCTATGTGATGTTCCTGGTTAGTATGAATTCATTATTTTTAGTTAAATGAGTTGAAAAAATAAGAATAAGTTTATTCTTTATAAATATATTTTATTTAATAGATAACCATGGTGTTGAAAATTATTTGGGGATTAAGTGATAAATATTATTTTGGAAGATGATCACTATTTTAGAGACTTTATATGATTAAGGTAAATTGAATAATATAGAGTTTTATTTGAGGATTAAAGGATTAATTATTTAATTTTGGACTTATAATAATTAGGAAATTATTATTCTATCATGGAGATCATGTGATTAGGTTAATTTATTTTTGGTGCGAGACATTAAGAGTGATTGATGTTATTTGGATTTTAATGTTAAAATTTATCTTAGAAGATTATGTAATCAAATCCTTTGGAATTTCGGGTTTAAATAATTCTTTGTATTATTATATAGATCTTTAAGGACAATTTTTTGGTGAATGGTCTTTACTGACATTTTGGTATTGTTTGTTGAATTTTAGTGATTAAGAATAGTATTTATTTTTTATAACAGAATATTTTTTTAGGGGTTATCTGATCGTGTACTAACCGTTTTGGTATTGGTTAATATATAAATACATTGGAAATTTATAGTTCATATTTTATAGATTATTTAGTTATCTAGTTGTTGATTTTAGTGCTTCTGGTGTGACCAAGTCATCTTTAATACTCATCGTTTGGAGAAAAGATGAGTTTGTGGTGGATATGTATTAAAAGATGAAACTCAATTTGACATGTAAGTATGTTTCTTTGTGTCTTATTAAAGCTTGTAAATAAATTCCTTAACATTATGAAAATGAAATTAAAAAATATGTTTTACGTTTACTTTTCCTACTGTGAAATCAAAAACCATTTAACCCATCAGTAGTTTTTGGTTTTCTGGTTAACATTCTCCCAATCATGTTTTCTATCACTCTCCATGAGAACTAGATGATTAGTTTTCCTTCCATATCCATCTTTTCCTACATGGGATCCTAGTATTTGTTATCTCACGTGAAATTTTTTACTTATCTTTAATTATTTTTAATTTATAGTTTTATTGACTATTTTTCCTTTGTGATATTTTTAATGATGTTTCCGAGACCAATTTTAAAATTACAGGGACACAATTTTAAAAAGGGGGGAATGATGTAACATCATTGGTATTAATAGAATAATACATTTTCATATAAATTAATATTTTTGAATTTAATATTAATTTTAGTATAAAGGGGACCCTATGTATGATAGTGTACTAGACACACTACAATGGATTTCTTCAAAATCTTACATTCTACACAAAACTGAGTTATACTACAAAATAATACAACAATAATATTATTATTTTGAATGCTAGTTAATGTATAGCTGTTTTATTGGAGTGAATGAATATAATTAACAATATTATGATTTTACATATTTGTTAAATGTTTTTAAATTTATCCAATAAATTTTAGAGGCTTAAATTTATAATGAATCCAATTTAATCATAAAATACTCTATTATTTTTAAAAGGACTTTTTACCATTTTTGATGAAGAACCCTTTGTAGAAATAGTTTTTATAACTTTTATAAGTTTTATTTTATAAAATAAACTTATTATTTAGAACTGGGTCATCAAAATTTACATCATTTTAAATTTTAGTATTTATCTGTAATAATCTAAATTTTTATCAATAGTGAAAAATATAGTATTTTAATACAAAAATGTATTTTCATATAATTTATTTATGTAGTTATATTTTCATTTTAATTGGTTTTAAAGTGTAATTTAATTAATTTATTTTTGTTTAATATAATTATGGTCCTTGAATGTAATTTCACATTTTAATTGGATATAAAAATATGTCAATCTTTTGATAGTTTATACTTCTTAAAAACCTACTTTCTGGTTTTGACTATAAGAATTAATTTTAGATTAATTACTACAACTTCTTGGTTTTTAATTTGGACAAAAAACAATTCTATATTTTGAATCAAAAGTTCCAAATTTTTTAAATAGGTACCTTTTATTTTTGGTCATTATGAATAGAAAGATCAATAAATTTTTTTATTTACCATGATTAAAGGGTCAATTAGATAAATAAGGGTAAAAAATAATATTATTATACTATAAAAATACTATAACACATGTCATAATACAATTAGATTAGATATTTCCAACCATGGAAGTCCTTGGGGGTATTTTAGGACATCTTGGATCCACTTGGTTGTGATAATGACCTTTTATAATATTTATTTTAAAGTGAAGGGGAAATAATAAACATGTATTTCTTAACTACAATAATATTAATTTGTTTTATAAAATTTATATACTCAACTATAAATAGTCACTATTAAGATAAAAAATATTTACTATGTATTGGTATTTTATTTATAAATTTTAGATAATAAATAAATCAATTTTGTTATGACATGATGATGATGAAGTGATCACCTTATTAATGATTAATTTATATAAAGGATATTATAAATATTAAAATAAATCTAATTTGAAATTTTTTATACCGTAAATTTTTTTATGATATTTACATGTTATGGAAAAGTAAATTACTTTTGTTATTAGTAATAATGTTGTTATGACTTTAACATAAATAAATTACTAAATAGGTTCCAAATTGACATAAATGAGTATTTAAAAAAAATATTATTTTATGAAATGATATAACAATCCTAAATATATAATATTTCAAAAAATAACATATACAATGTTAAAAATTTCATTAATTATAAACTTTTGGTTATATTGGAATTTTATATTAACTATAGTAACCATATATTAGGAAAATACAGGAATACATGCTATGAGAGAATGTTTTTAACTAAGGGTAAAAGATAAAAGATAAGGATACTTTTGTGACCTAAAATTGTCTGAAACCTTTTGGTTGAGATTATTTAGACACATACGCATATTATACTCTAAATTTATTAATTTGAAAGTATTATAATTTGAAAATCAATTTATAATAAAATAATATTTCAAAACATTCCTAAAGTGACCCTTATCCCTCTTATAAAAGCCCTCCACATCTACCCACTCACTCACACCTATCAACTACATTGGATCATTAAAATTCAGATTAAATAAACTCCCAACCCACCTCCATTCCTCCTATAACCCATACCATGGGAATAAGGTAATTCAAGAAGTCAATTTGGCTCAAATCAAATGGGGCTACCCAACTTAGAGGTAACTTCTTCTCTCAAACTTCTTTAATTTATTTTCCTTATACACCCCTAAAATATTTTTATTCCATTAATTTATAACCAAACCAATATCCCCAATATAATAGGATGTTGTTATTATATGTTTTTGACCTACAATTACACACACCTCTATCTAATTGATATAGAATATAATGGTTCTAGGTACGGAGAACTATTGCCTCATAAAATGATGATTGTTCAATTTTCTCCTACCACTTTTCATAGAGACCAATATTATGGAACTGAATTTATATGTGATATATTTTTTTATTTACTATATTATTATTTAATTTTTATTTATAATATACCTTTATGCTTTTGAAAATGTGTGAATATGATAATTTCATTTAAGGAAGTGTGGACTACCGTCGCCTCAAAGTGATATGGCTCGTTCATACATTACATTGATGTATTAAAGATGGAGTTAATCAAAATATGTAACATATATAACATTGATAATATAATATAATTTTAATATACCTAGGTATCATTTATTTTTCATTCTTTTATTATGAAAAATAAATGAATGTAACTTTCATTCGTACATATGACCTACCATCTCCATGAACGATGCATTTCATTTCTTATCTCCAATTATTTATTATATATATATATATATATAACTATGTGTGTTTTTTTGATATTTATATATTATTTAAATCATGAATATCATTCTGTATATGATGGACTTTTGACCTTATGGATAATTTGTAATCTTAACAAGTCAATTTTTGACTCAAGTAATGAATATCGACTAAACATCGGATATGAACATAAATCATTATGTAATAGTTATAACATGGTAATAAGTGATATAAAAGGAATTAAAAATAAAACTGAATCTCAAAAAAATATAAATTAACTTAATTTTATTATTTATGAATATCAACAACTAACGATAGATATTGGACTCAACGTAAGGGACTTCATCTCAATCCCCTTTCTTTGGGGAATATCTTGATTTTATGAACATGTGTTTTCCTATAAGGGGTAAATTCAACCATTTGTCTCATTATATCATGAATTGGTATATTATGATGATATTTAATTTTTTTTATAACTTAATTCTTTAATTATATGTATTCAATTGTTTCTTATTTCGTATGGGAATTCTCAAACATCAGTTTTCCTTTCAAGTTCCCTTTTATGTGGTATGCGTTTAAAGTTTTCATAACATATTCTCATTTTTATTTTATTATGTCCCTATAATGTATTATGTTTCATTAATTAATTCTAAACCCCTTCCCCTATATTTTTAATATTTTCTAAAACAATGTTTCATAGATGTTATATTGTAGAAGTTTCATCTCAAAATCGTTGTCTTTTTTCTCAATAACTTATTTTATTTGGTTTGTTTGATTACCCAAAACTATTTCATTTATAGGGGTTTTAAAAAAGAAATAAAAATGATTCATTTTATTATATAATTGACATGCATGAAACCTATTTTCCTTTTCACAGTTTATTAATAACATAATTATCATATTTTTATGCACTTTTTAAAATTCCATGATTTTGATATGTAACCAATTTATTTTTATTTCTGTTGTTTATTTTTGAAATTTTTGATAATGGTGTATGTAGATCACATAAAAATAAATACATATTAATGGTGAACCCCAATAGAACTCAAATTCATTGGTTAAATAAATCAATCTTTGGAGATTAAAAGTTTTACGATACCTTGATGAATAACCATTGTAATTTTTATTAAACCTTGCTGATGGAACTTGGTGATATGAACCCAGGGGGATGGACCATGGTGATATGATTATGAGTATATAAATTAAATTTCTTATGCACATTTTCTTGAAAATATCCAACTTCATATTGTTATGATATTACACTTTCTCATACCTTTATGAAAGTCCCCATGTTCTTTTTTATATCTCTCAAGATTACATGTAAACAATTTCCCTTGTTTTAAATTATTGAGATTTTTGTGATCATCCCTTGTTTTTAGATGATTTTCATAAGTCGTATGATGGGTAATAACAAATAATATTCTATGATTAAAGTATTTGAATATTTATTTTGGAAATAAACCATCTTTTATTTTAATAGTTTTTGTTTTATGGAAAACAATTGATGGTGTGTAGACTTATCTACTATGTAATATTTAAAGTTTATGAAAGATTTTGTCCTAATTTTCTAAAAATCTACACCTAAAATATCTTTTGGCATGAATGAAAATTAATTCCAGTGAAAAGTCATTATAATATGTTTTTTTATCGATGGTTCCTTATAGTGATTGCAAGTGACTTTACTTTGTCTTTTGATTTAATAGTTTGCTGATATCTATCAATATAAATAAGCATTAGATTAGTGAATTGATTGGTATAATGACCCATTTACTTGCACATTTATCACTGTAGTGAAGTAGGTTCATTCAATGTGGCCTTTTATCTATTCACATCGTTAGACATATTTTTCTCATCACATCATCATTCAATAACCCGATGACTTTCTTTTAGACAATTAAAAATTTTACAAGTCCTATTAGGATAATTTCCTCTATGTTCTTTTTTGACACTTTTAAAATATGTGAATACTCATATTGTTTTTGTTGTGGTCTTTAGATTTTCCCTTGAATTCCATTTTTCTCTTTTTATCAAACTAATGGGACTAATGGGTTACTCCAATCTCTATATCAACCTTGAGAGCACATCGAATGATTTATTAATAGGTATTGAAGTCCCTTATGAAAAATTTTCTTAGGAGAATTGGTTTTAAGCAACTAAAGAATATATCAATTTTACTCTTGGGGTGGATAATAATTATAGAAGCGTTCCTTGGAATTCTTCTAAAATATTCCTTAAAGGTATCAATAGATTCATCGCCCTTTTTCTCAAGTTGAAGTATCTCGTTATCCATCTTTGTTTATAAAATAAAAGGAATGTACTTTTTGAAAATTAAGTTCCTAAACTCATAACATTCCATGCATTTAACTTCATCTATTTTCCACATATTATTGATATGTTACCACCATTTATCTGATTCACATTCCAAATGACAAACTACTATGATAAATTTATCATGTTTTCGAATTTGGAGAATTGAAAATATCTTTTCAGTGGTACTAATCCATTGTCCAGACACCAATGGATTAAAAAAACTACTAAAAGAAAGTGGAGACTACCTCATGAAGGACACAGTAGAAGATTGTTCCCTCCTTTAATAGTTTGTAAGTCTTACATTATTCATATCTTGAGAAATTTGTGTGAGAATAATTATAAGAATTTTCATTCTAGCTCCCATAACATTTTGTTTCATAGGGAAAAAATAATTTTTTTCCCATCACATTCAGCATTAACATCACTCCTTTAGGTTCCATCAATTGACTGAAACCAAGAATCATAGTGCGAGAAACAGTAATCATAATTGTGAAATCACATAATCAAGAACAAAATCTCAATTTTGGACACTTTAGATTCAATCCTAGGTTATTCATGATCACTTCCAAAGTACTTGGATTGTAACTTATACTTTGACATATCCTTTGGGTTATTAATAAGTTTTTCTCATCCTTGTTTACAAATATTAACTATATATTTCCTATGATACCAACTATAACGAACCATAATTTACATAAATTTATATTACTTTAAAGTTGAATAATATTCACTAAAAAATAAAACAAATCCCCAATAGGACTGTATATGTATAGTGAATTTAGAAACTAGGTAAGATAAACAACTGGTTCATAAGAGATATTCATTATCAATCACTTCTTTCATCATAACAAGACACCTTTTTGACATATCTTACACAATACCCTTCTTCATGACTTGGGAAACAAAATAATATAAAAGGGTGAGCTCAGATTCTTAGTAAATTTAAACATGGGAGATATAATTCATATCCTAATCCTAAGATATATGAACATAAAATTTGAAAATCTTATCCAGCACATGAATGATCATGATATCACGCCTTGAGAAAAATATTAAAAGTTCATAAAAATCAATGAACATAATCCCAAAAGTCATTATATAAGACATTAAGTTTTTTGGAATACACATGAGCAAAGAAAATCATTTCATATTAGCCAGGGATTATTTCTAAGACCATCACAGCATACAAAGTCCATTTCTCAACTGAGTTCACTACTTGTTCCAGCCCTATATTACTGAACCGAGATCATTTAACATTACGTCAATGTATATATCATGAGATATAAATATTTACCTAATTAATTGGAGGGAGATATTGGTCCCACCCATGTCATAATGAAATAATTCTTACATGCACCACAAAAACAAAAATCATTCATCATGGATTAACCTTAGGAATAGAATGGGATTCTTAAGCACCATTTGACAATAATCCATATAAAACAAATGGATTTCATAAATAGAATTCCATCATAACCCAATCAAATAATAGTAATAATAGGGATGATGCAAATCCCTATTTAGAGAATCCTCATGTAAATAAGGCATTATGAAAGCATAAAAATCTATTCATGTTGTATAAGTTAAAAAAACATAGCCCTTGTACTTTTGCTAAAAAGTGGAAAAGAACCTCGTATCGAATAATGAGAAAATATTCATTTCATACCATTTAATAAAAATTCACCAATGGGTAAAATTGACTTTAAAATTATTTAGAAGAATATAAATAATATTACATATTTATGACAGATGTATCTGGATGATAAATATATCCTTGTAAATAATTACGTATAAACAATCTTATATAAAAATTAGATTGAGAAATTATCCCTTATCATAGGTATGATATAATAGGTATATATCTAAAACTCTTATATAATGATTTAAAAATTTTAATTAACTTATTCAAGAATCAAATCCATTTTTATGATTTCAGATATGATCATATGATCATCTTTTGGTTAATAACATTTCATTTTTACTTGTTATTCGAGTACTAACTACTTCACTTTTTTATGAATGTTTTTAATAAGTTATGGTTCTCATTATTAGGTCATAGTTATTGAATTAAAATTTATATTAACATAATATAAATCATATTTATTAATTATTTACGTTTATACAATCATGATTTAATGATGATCATTTAGAATGGATTGCATCACATTGTGGAGACGGTAGGTCATATGTACAAATGGGAAACAATATCATTCCCATTATTTTTTTATGGTATTGAAGAGAATGGTGTATAATATTACATAAAAAACATTATGTTATAATAATAATATATAGTTATTTTTTCCATCATTATACCCATCCAAATAAGGTGGTATTGAAAAATAGTTCACACCACGACATGGACATGGTAATCCATACGTACATATGCATGGTGATTTCATTTTTCATATGATGGAATGAAAGTGGAATATTTTTGTTCCATAATAATAATAACATATCAGTATATAATTGATATTGGATTTATCACTTTATAATGAAACAACTCATGAAGAGGAATTAGAAGAAGATAGAGGTTTGAAAGAATTGATAGAGGGGATTATCTCTTATTCCACATGCTTCCTCTATATCCCCACTTAGAGCACTTGAATTGGTCTTTAAAGAAGACCATAACCTATAGAATTTAAATAAAGAAGTTGAGGAGGGATAAGGGTTGGGGATGTCCGAGATTGAAGGATCAATGTGAAGTAAAGATGCGAGGGAGGAGTTTCTCTTTTATAATTGAGGTGAGGGGCATTTTTGGGTCCTCTAAAAATATTAATTTATAATAAAATAAAATCCCATCCAAAAAACTGAAAAATGTACCAATTTAGAAGATGAAATGTGATAGGATGGAAATACCATCAACCAATCGATTTTAGAAAATTGTTTCAATCAATTTAAACCTTGTCATTTTACCTATCACTTAGTTATTCTATTTAATTTTTAATATGGGTAAAAATTATTTCAATATTAAAAGGGAGTGATAATGACTTATTTGATATAAATTAATCTAGAAATAAAAACATAAGAATATTTTTGACCATATTTTCATTATTCTATATTTTTAATTTGTTTTTTATTTCTATGTAATTTAATAAAACATTTTCTTTGATAAACAATAAATGGTGTCAGTTTTGACACTATTCAATTGATTGATTTTAAAAAATATTAATATAAAAAGTAAACTTCAAATAAAATGATTTATTATTTTAATAATAGGTCAGGGTAATCTATAAAATTCATTATACAATTTATTTATCCCAAAATATATTTACTTTAATATTTTTAATAATATTCATTTGTTATCTCTATTAATAAAGTAATTACTAAATCAATTTTTTGTAATAATTTAATATACTTATTTTTAAAATATAAAATAAAAATAAAATACTATGATGAAGATAAATCTACTATATTTTAAAAAAATATTTTTAGTATAATTTTTCTTCAGGAAAATTAAGCATTTAAAATGTTATACTTATTAGATTACGAGTGTTATAAATTTAACATCACTTTAAATTAAATAATATAAGTGTCACAACCTCATCTATAAGGCTCCAAAATGTCCCTAAATCAGCCCTTGGATGGTTATGGTTTATAGATTTTATTAAAATAAGATTTTTTCAAGTGTTATTGAATTTTAATGACAAATAATATTTTAATAAAAAAATGTACTATTAATTTCTCATCAATTAATTAATTATTACATCATAAATTATAAGTCTTTAATGTATTTATTTATTTTATAAAAATTAAAAATAAAATACCATTATAAAGATAAAAATTTAAATTTAAATTGATAATTTACAATCTAATTTATCTTTTTTATAACCACATATTTAAAATATACAATTATTAAAATTTTAGTAAGACAGTTTGAATTTTTGTTTTAATAAAATAAATTAAATGTTCTAATCTCATTCAACTGGCATCCAAAGGAACTATTTTGAACCAAATATGATTTAGGTCAAAAAAATCATCTATTCATATTAAGACAAGTGTTATGGTAATTTTATAATAGTATTCTTACCCTTCATTACGTTATTTTCACTTTTACCGTATTAATAAAAATTACTGAAGTTACTGTTCATAATGTGTAAAATTAAAATAAAGTTATTTAAATAATTAGGACATACTTATTCCAAATATGGAATCCATTTTTCAATATTAAAAATACAAAAGATTTAGTAACTAATTTCAAATTAATCTTGTTGTCGTTAAAAGAGAACTTGTTTGAAATGATTAAACATTGCATAAGATTGAAATTTTTTTATATATGAATTCAATGTAAAATTTGTGATAATTGACATACATTATATTGAATGAATAAAATATATTATATTTACAATTAATACCTCATAATATTATAATTTATATATATAAAAAATTTCTAGGACAGAACTTTTTTTCAATTAAATTTTTTTATATTTTTACTATTCATGAAAACATGAATGTTATCTAAAAAATATTAATAAGTCATCCAAAGTATGTTTTTATTTTCATATTCCAAATAACATGTTTATGTATTCATATAAAAAATATTAATGGGTAAAAATATTAATTTAAATGGTGTTCACCATTAAAAGGTGTAAAACTACCATTTTGAATGATATAGGTTTATATATATCAAATAGGGTTTATTCAAACCCTATGAAAAAAGAATATATTGATTGAATATCAAAAATATTTTATTAAATATATAACATATATATTTCATTAAATTCATTTACTAAAAGTAATTTAATATAAATAAAAAATTGATTTATATTTTTCATAAATAATAGGTAGCGAATGACATCACCATACACTTTCATAAGTTCATTAAATTGATTCACACAAACCTAATGGGAAGCTTAAAAGGGTCATTTTATACTAATGGAATCTTCTGGTTCAATTAAACTCATGATTGTATGAAATTAATGATATGGAATAATTAAAATTATTTAGAGAAAATATTTCATAAAAACATCTGAGTGTTATAGGTAGGTATGTTAGTAATTAATTTAGGTAGGTATTTCCTAAAACAATTATCTATTGAAGTGTGTTTAGGATAGGAGAGGGTACACCCTTTTATTATTGGGGGGGAGGAAACACATGAAATGTTTTAAATGATTAAAATATTTTAATTTATTACTCAATAAAAATGGATCCAAAATTTAAGATTTAAAAATATTATATTATATATGATAGAAATATGGGCATCCAATATGGTTTATGAATTTTTTAAGTCCTTTTAACCATTTTCAATTTATTTAGACCCTTAAAAACTTGTTTTATCCTTAACTGTGATAACAATTTTTTTATATTCATTATAAATAAAAATTAAGTTAAAATTATTACATAATATTAATTATTCTAATTAAAAATATAAAACAAATCTATAAAATTCATCACATGGAAGTGGTAGAATTTAATTTAAAATTGAACAAAAAAACATGACGAAAGAGGTTTTTTATAAAATATATATAGTTAATTATAAAGACCAAATATACTAAAATCAGTAATAAAATTTATTCCAATGACCTTATTTGCATAATTAATAATAAAAATTAATGAATGTTACATTGGATCCATTTTATAACTAAACTTCATAATTTATTGAAATGAAAAGGAAAATTTTTATAAAAATTCATTATTTTTCATGCTTCTTTCGATAATCATAATTTTTTATTAAACTCACAAAATTCATAATAAAATATATTTGGAATTATGAATTCAAAAATTAATTCTTTTTAATAAATTAAAATTTCAAAATTTATAATTTATATTTTTAAATTGAACCATATAATGGATTAAAATCAAATTTGGTATGAAAAATGCATCTTCCCTTTTCATTGAAAAAGTTCCTAGTAAAATTAAAATGAATATAACTCTATAAAATATCATTTATTAATATTAAAAATACATTAAAATTATTTGTTTTAACATTAAATAAATTTTTACATTCTTCCCCCTTTTGAAATTGCTTCATACAAATTTTATTTACATTTTCAACAAGTAAGGATATATTTCTCTCAAAACATTTTATGGTTCGAGTGTTACTTATTAAATCATATGTTTTCCATAACACCAGAATGTATTAAATTACTTTATTACCAAAAAATTTCTTTATAAGGTCTAGAATATATAATATCTACCCCTTATAAAAAGTTTTTCTTCTGAATGTGCTACTCCAAGGCTGCAAACATGAGATGCACCCAACAAAAATATTCTCAAAAATAAAATATGAAATACGTCATCTACCTAATATAAATTTGTTGACAAGGATGCTCAGTAATAAAAAAAAATACAATCTTTTATAGCATTTCATATGGTTCAATTAACTATGGATTTAGCTTCTATTTTTTACCATAACACATAACACATTTACATGGAGTTAAGTTAATGAAAACATTATCAACAACCATACCAAAAATATATTTCTTCCATTTATATGAATATCATTACTTCAAACATTGATCTATCCTCATATATTTTTCAGTCACCATCACATTCTCAATGAGTTCTTATACCAATTATTTTCCAAAATACATTCTTTCCTTGACTTAATCCCATAAAAATAGAGTCTGACACTACTTACTATATAATACATCATATGGTTCCATCTATATACTTGAGTGAAAAATGTTATTATAAAAAAATCAATGAAAGTCATATATTGATACTGAAATACTTGTTAATCTGTTAAACATTCTCTAATCATATCATATAAAGTCTAAATCAGTCACTCTTATTGTATATTAGATTAATGAATAAAGGATGTGATGAAATTTATTTTAGTACCCAACCACATCTAAAGTCCTTTATGGATATTAATGGTGAATCTGGGATCATGATCAGATACAATGGAAAGAGGGAATCCATTTAATTTAATTATATCTTTAGTATAATTTTGAGAAAGTTCATTCAAAGTCATATTATCTTTAATGGGAAGAAAATGAGAAGACTTTTTTAATCAGTTAGCAATTACCAAAAACAAATTATTTCATAGAGATATATTTGGTAATACCACTATGAAATCCAAAAATATATTCTCAAATTTCTATTTTGGAACCAAAAAACGTTTAAGAATAACCTTTTATAATTTTTTATATTAAATTGGTTTAATTTAAAATATTTCATAGTAAAATCTACAATATCTTTCTTTATTCCATCCCTCCAAAAATATTCTAGAATCCCTCCATACATTTTTGTGCTACTAGAATCAATTGAAAATGGAAATCTATAATCCTCAATCAATAGTAATATCTTCAAATATGGTTTTAATGAACGCCATTAAACTTTTTAAACTAAAAGACATTTTTTGTCAACATTAATTTATAGAAACACACTATCCATGACTGACTCTATGTTTTACTATAAATCACAGCTCTCCTTCCGATCATGTGTAATTCTATCTCAAAATGATGATTTTAATAACACATAAAATAAAATAGATGTATTCCCTCCATGAAAAATTTATATTCCAATATCCATTAAATCCTTAACCAAAGGGCCATATTCCAAACAAAACATTATTATTGTAGAATTATTCTTTTTTACTCAAAGAATCTACTATTTTTTTAAAATTATGGTAATGAATTGTATAGTTGTAGTCATTTAAAAGATCCATCCATATCCTCTGTCTCATGTTCAACTCTTCATAAGTGAATATATATTTAAAATTTTTGATTAGTATATATTTTAATCCTTCCTCCATATAAATGATGTCTCTATATTTTTAAAGAAAACACCACAACTTCTAGTTTAAGGGAAGATGAATGATAATTTCTCAAATGGGGTTTTAGTTAACATGATGCATAAGTAGTTACCAAATAATTATGAGTTAAATCAAATCCCAGTTACTTAAATTAAGCATCTATATAGTAAAAAAATATTCATTTCTAGATTATAGGTCCAAAACTAATGAATTTAATAAACTTATTTTCAATTCATCGAAACATTCATCTAATTTATTTTTATAGATTAATATAACTCATTCTATTGTTAACATGGTTAGTGGGATAGATAACCATGATAATTGTTAATAAAACCACTACTAATAGAATACTAATCCAAGAAAACTATGAATCTCAATAATGGTTTTAGATATTGGTCATTCATCAACCATTTATGTTTTTATAGGATCAATAGTTATGACATCTTTAATTATGATATGTCCAAGGAATGAATTATTTTATATCCAGAATTCAAATTTGATAAATTTTCCATATAAATTATATTATTTCATGGTGGAATAATAATAATAATATGTTTTTCCTGATACTCATATCTTTTAGAATAAACATAAAAACCACCAATTAGCATAGAAAAAATTTATCCAAATATTAATACAATAAAATATTAATAAGATATATGAATACAACTAGAGTAGTCCCCAACCTAAAGGAAACAACCACATACTGATAATTACCATAGATATTAAGAAATGTCATTCTATGGATATCATCTCACTTCACCTTCAACAGATGGTAACTAGACCTAGGAACATCCTTCAAAAAATATGAAAACCCATGGAACTCATCAAACAAGTCACTAATATGATGAAACTTATACGTATTCTTAAAAATGTGGTTATTCAATGCTCTATAATCAATTAAAATCCTTATAAAACCGTCCTTATTTTTAAACAATAAAATAATACCACACCATAATGATGTTTTAAGATAAATTAACCATTTATCAAAAAATTATTGTAACTTATTCTTTATTCATAGAAATTATACTTGGGAAAATTAATAAGGTGGTATTGAAATTGGATTAGCATTAGGTACTAATTAAATAGTATATTTAACTTCCTAGTCATGTATAATACCAAAAATATAATTAAGAAGAACTTCCTAATAATATTTAACTACTGGAATATCATTATGATGTACTATTAACTTATTTTCCAAAAAAAAAAACAAAAGACAACTTTCATTTCTATCTTTTAAAAATTTAACAGCTTCTTAAAATATTACCAATGTTATGAATTAACTATTTTGTTCAATCTAAACCTTGTTTTAGAAAATAAATTCCTTAGATCTGAAATTTATCATAGCATGATAAACTGAAACCAAATTTATAACCATAATAATATAAAATTCTAAAATTTGAATGAGATGAATGTTTTCAGAGAAATACCATCAATAGATAATAATAAGAATATAATTTTAATATCTTTTTTCCTTAATTATAACCTATGTGCTTTTTATCCAAAAGTCCTAAATTCATTTCTTGAGGTCAGATTTTGATTTTAATAAAAGAATATTTGAAATACAATAATATTTAGGCCTCAAATCGAACAACACATTAGTATACTCTAAATAAATAAGTAATGTACCTTTTACAACTTCCTTTTATGGATCAACATATTCTAAAGTATTTTTAGAGGACTTCACCACACCCTTACTCTTATAGTCATTATGATTCCTATCATTTGTACTCATATTCAGATGTGCATCCACATAATGACCCATCCCATTATATTTATTACACCTTACTTCCTACTTATAAAAAAATTTATTACAACTAACAAAATATTTTTATTTGAAATCATGATCCATATTCTAAAACATACCACATTATAAGTACATAATAGATTTCATAATATAATCCCCAGAGTAATTTTTTCCCTAAGTATCACAAGGTGGAAATGATTTTTTACCTAAAAATTTATTAAATGGATTTTCCCATTCTCCAAACACTTAGAATTTATTTTTCTTCGTGACTTTGTAGGAAACATGATCATTAAAAAACTCAATCTATACCTTCTTAGAATAGTGAACATGTTTCTCATATCATTTAATTTTGTGAGAGGCTAATAATATTGGGTATCTTGGATTTAATACTGAGTAAAAATAATTAACTTATCCATAAGGATCCTCGATACAATTTTGTTCTTACCTTTCTTTTAATGTAAAGTTTTCTTTATTAAAAGACACTAAAACTACCTCCTCCTAAGTCAATTTAATGAATTTATTTTCTGATCAAAGTCAAAAAATATTAGGAAAATGTTTCTCAAATAAAATATTCATAAAGTCATTACATTCAAAGGTATAAATTTTTTCTCTTTATATGATATTATGAACCATGAACCATCATTTATTGACTTCAACTTCAAAATTGTAAAAATAAAGAGTTAACTTTTGATGTTCCAAATAACCTTGGAATTCAAATAAATTTTTATATATTTAATCCATCACTTAGTTTCCACCGGGTTTTAAGATCAAGTGAATTCTTGAGGGTGTTATCTCATAAAATGATCCAATATTTTAATTTTCCATTGTGATAGATCGTGTTGTACTCTAGTATGGATGATGCCTCTATTTATATCTAGTATCAACTAATCCATCACCAAAACAAACTACCAAGTACCAATTCTAACCATTTTAGGTTGTTGATTTGGAAGGATATTGTCCTTTTAGTTCCCTCCTATTTAGCTTCCCTATTTCATCTACAAAAATACATTAGAAATAAATATAGTTTAGATAAAGCAAAAAAGTAATATTCAAATGATACATCATGATAACCATAAATTAGAACATCTTAATGTAATTTACTAACATTTTCTTACCCTGGAAATTATCTAATCCTTCAATATGATACCAACTTTAAGAACTCGGCCTTAAATAATAAAAAATTGAATATTTAGACAAGAATTAATTTTATTTAACACTCGAAGACCTTTTAAGATATGAGTTTTTTTAAAAAATTGTTTTTTATTATTATGCAAACACTTTTTAGGGAAAAGTGAGAAACCATACAAGAATTCACCTTTTGACAACATCACAACTTCACCACTTCCCCACTTCCCCACATAAAACAATACAATCCTTCATAGTTCGAGTCATACTCAAGAGAAGGTCGAGATACCACAAACTAGGGAAAATCAACAGAACCATACCAAATACCTTTTTGACCAGCGAATACACAACTAGAAAATGAAGATCATAGAGAAAAACCAGAACAACAATCCATATTTCATAAAAAAACACCTGCAACATCGATGTCTCTGCTACCATCGTGACATCATCCCACTGCAAACCATCATGAGAACTTCCTAGAAGAAAATCACCGGAGGTCGGAATCAAATCGAGCTAGACACCAAATTCAAAATCAAACAAGCCAACAACTGAATCATCAAATCTGGAATGATGATGGATCATTTCCAACTAACGCTCAACACAAGTCTGAGAAACTTGGAGCATATTCAACCAAAGAAGACCACCACCAAGACGCATGAGGCGAAAATTACAGCAGTATGAAAAACCAAAATTGAAAATGAAGCAAAGAGTACAAGTCAGAGAACCCTTCACTATTACGGGACGTCGTAGTTCAACAAAAAAACTCGTCGCTGCTAACAGTGCTACAGGAGGAAACCACCATGAAACATAGAAGCATCCAATATGCCATAGATCATTACCACAACCCCTAGTATCTGATAAACCAGGACAATGCCGCGCCTCCAGAGACCAAGATCCCATGGACGCTCTGAAGAGTGAGCCTACAAACAGAGCGAACTCATCGCAAACCGGAATTACACTCGATAATCAGGAACTGAAGCCCCATGAAGGCCATAGCATTAAATCACAGTAGGAGGAAGAGCTGTGAACCGAAACAGAGAGCGCCGGGAGAGACCATAATAAATCTACCACGAAGAACCAGAAGGTGGCGATGGGGGAAACAATAGTTCCATAAGTCTTGTTTGTGACAATATAAAACTTTTATGATATAATAATTTTTAATTTATTGAAATATCATTACAATTTTTATCTCGAACACATCTTTGTCCCAAATCATACTTAAAACATTGTGAAAAACATTTGAAAATGTGAGATGATCATAATAAGATCAGTAAGGGACATATGAAATGATAGAATGTAATATGTTATTCCATGAATACACATTATAAAAATTTTCCTTTTTTATAATGAACATTGAGATAAAAATAAATATTTACATACCTAAGAAACCAACTTATATTACTAAATATTTTCAAAAAATATTCATAAAAAATATTAATACTAAAAAAACTCAAAATGGTTTCATAAAAATTATGCAAAACCCATGTGTTTTATTATAAAAATTTATATATTTCACCCATGAGAAGTAGAATAAACTTTAATTTACACATAATCTCATTATCTTACCTTATAAAATAAAAATATTTGTGTAAAACCCATATAAATCATAGATAAATAATATGTGAAACCTGGGAAATCATTTTTATATCACTATTATAATCACTCTTGAAAATGGAATTATCTACCTAGTAAATTACAATAATCATCTATGAGAAACCTATAACTATAAAAATGTGTCCCTTTACCAAATGCATTGAAGATATTATTGGTTTAACCCTTCATGCTGAGATATATCACAATCCATCATCATCATGAGATATATCACGATCTCCCATCATCATAAAAATTTTCCAAGAACCATAAAATAATTATAACACATGAAATATTGTATTTACATCATTATATTCATAAAAATATTCTTTTCAACCATATGAAAAACATTTTTAGATATTGAAATATCCATTACATTTAGAATAATTTCTCATAATACCCATAATAATGGCAATGAAGGGTTTTATTTGAAGAAATAACGAAAACATATAAATAAAGTAAAATTTAAAATAATCATTTTGATGATGGGAAAACTTATTGACACTATAAAAATTAATAAAAAAACATTCATTTTTCCTTTTATTCAAAATATTTCATATAAAATATGTAAAAAGATTCATTTTGAAAACATTTTAATGAAAGGAAAAAAGATACATAAAATGTACATGATAATTAATTTATGACTATATACATACATTTATAAAATAATTTTAAAAATATGGTTAATTGTGAAAAATATTTTAAAAATAACTCTTTTAAATACTTAAAATTATATTTTTAAGTTAAAGTGTCCTGTATGTTGAGTCTGATTTATTACGTATATTATTTATCTAATATATAGTAAAATATTATCTATTATTAAATATCATCATAATTTTTTTTCTTTAACCCCTTATATTTAAACAATTTATTTCATTTATTTCAATGACATATTTAATTACATAGTTAGTTAAGTCCACGTTAAGTGTTTTGAGGATGCACAACTCATAATTTCAAAATGGATTTTTTATGTTGACCATAATAAAATAGGTCATTATATCCTAATATCAATAATAATTATCAATAAATAATTATAATTTTTTACATTAATTATAATTTTATAGAAAAATATGTAAGATTCTTATGAAAAACAAATCATGTTACAATTATAGGGATGATAGGTTGTACGTATGCATGAGTAATGTTTCCATTTTTCAATAAAAATTATGGAAAGAGGGAATGTGTAATTTTATTTTATAGAAGGATAATTATATGATAAATATTATATAATATCATTAAATATATTTATATATACCATCCATGTGAGGCATTGATGATAAATGAATGACATCGCTTTGGGGAGGTTGTAATATGCATGTACGCATGAACAACGTTATCATTCTTCAAAGGATGGAATTCTTGTTGGAGTTGGTGGCCTAGAACCAACTACTTTGTACTTTATTCATTAAGAAAAGCTTTATCACAGCTTGATTGTTCTTCTGTGTGACAATGCATGTGATAATGACCTAAGGATAGCTGTTGCATTAAAGGGTCATAGTGGATCCCTACTATGATGAGAACCGAGAAGTGCCATAACACTATTCTTGAATATATGTTATATGGCCGGATGATATTATTTGAGGGACAAAAATACTACAGGACATTAGGGGTGAGGACTCATAAAACTTTGAAGCATCATCTCTTGGTGTGCGCCCTTGGTAATATCCAGGAGGATATTATGAGAATGAGACCCGCCAGTAAGAAATCCACATTTCATAGTGTCAATGGATGTTCTTATCTGTGTACATGTGTATTGATCCTTAGACTTTAAGATTATTATTAATGGGTATTAAAACTCACTCACTTAGATGTATTGATGAATACTGAAATGACACACTGTTCTCATCAAGGTAGGATACGTTGGGTGCGTCACAAGTAATATTTCATTAATAGATAATGCGAGAAAGGATTTGTCCCTTCTGGTCCATAACGGAACTAGATATCTCTAGGCCTTTGATGGAATTTATACAGCCTAAATAAATCCATGGCCATGTTAAGGTATTGGCGAGTTCAATTCTGGAAATTCAAGGAATGAATAATCGAGCACGTTGGTTGATCACACTAGCATGCAACCCGCTTGATACGAGATATCGTGACAAAGGGAATATATTACACGATAAGTGTTCGTATGAGGTGACATATCATTACAGCGTTAACTTCTTTCTCTATAGGTGCCTTGGCATGTTTCTAGATGCTAACCTTGAACTTTAGGCAGGCTTCTCCAAATGCCACTGATAAAGAGTCCTAGAGGATCACACACTAAGTGTGTCCATGTATCTTAGTTAAATATTAATTTAACATGTTAATGAAATATTATTCCCGACCGTGGATTAATAATTATTTAAGGATTCCAGATCACATTTATTTCGACACTAGTTATTCAAGAGAATATATTGTGGATGAAATAATATTTATTAGTGAGTGATGTAGTAATATTTATTTAAGAAATAAATAGCCATTACTCAAGGTCCAATAAATGTGGTGGAGGAAATAAAGGAAAGTGGAAAATAAAAGTACACACCTTGTATATTAAATATACACGCCATTTAGTTTTATGGGAAACGAGTACATGCCGTGTATTAATGATTACACCACATTTAGTTTTTCCTGTCAGGATTTTGAGGATATAATATTGTTTTATTGAATGATATTTATTATTACCAGCATGGGAGAATGTCAAGGAATTAATAATTCAACATGGGTGTTTCAATAAGAGTTAATTAAATAAATAAAACATGTAACACATTTATTTATTGTCATAACTCTATAACCTCAAACCCGATTATAAATATCACCACAACCCCAACACTTTTTGAGAAAAGAATCATTGTGCCCAACAACTCTGGTGAATTATTTCAAGGCCGAAAGAACTCCTTCCTCCAAGAACGCTCTCAAGATTGAGAGACCAAGGCGATTGAAGGCGGAAATCGAAAGTGAATTTTCTTTCACTCTAGAACCCGAAGATCGCTTCAGCGACATCTAGAGATACGTGGAACACATGTGGATCACCACTAGAGTAATCCTACACTTGGATTCTACGACGCAATGACGGATCACAAGATCGTGACCAGAGACATCAACGAAGGAATAATTCCACCAAGGTAATTCTTGTGAATTAATTAAATTAATTATAACCAACACATGATGATCCTATATCTATGGTTCTGGGATTCTATCTTATGTTTTTCATTCCTCATTATATTCTGAAGATTTAGCATTTTACATCATGACGGATCTCTGATTGAACATTGTTTAACGTTAAAATTAAAGTTGGGAAAACCCACTAACGTGCTTCAGCTACGCTCGAAACCTACAAGTGGTATCAGACCGGTCATATCGTTGATTATAATTACTTTTTTGTTGATTTTTTACATATTTAATAATTTATTTATTTCAATTCAAGTTTAATCATTCTGGAAATATGAATCTCGAGATCTGTTCCTCCTCCCTCGTTTCTCGTTCACCTCACAGAAACAAATTTTTCTTTTAATTTTGATTAAAATAAAATAGAGGAACTCATTCGGAGGAGCCAACCGTTTCTATCCATACAACACCAGAATACACAGTGTGTATTTGGAAGTACACACCATGTAGTCTAGGTTCAATGCATTGACTGATTCACCAAATCATGCCGTGTATTTGAGTATACCAATGTCATTTATGACACCATGTGTTGACCAAGAACAAGTGGCACATGGTTTCTGGATTACACTCCATGTGGTTTAACTGAACAAGGCGTGTAGTCCCTTTGGGTTCGGGTTGGACAGTGTACCCCGTACATGGCTTTATCGGCTAGAAACCATGTAACACAGAAACTACACGACGTGCATCCCACAGAACATGCCGTGTACTCCAAAAATTTCCTAAGTACATTAACATACCCTGTCCCTGGGCGTGTACTTCGGATGGATGGTGAAGGAAAGTACACGCCATGTTGTCGGAACTACACGTAGTGTACTCACCCAAATTATGCCGATTTATTAAAATTTATTATTATATTATACAAAACCTGGAGATGTGTACAATGGTGTGGGCGTAAAGCTGAGGCACAACACATGATAGGTGTATTATATATATGTGTTTAATTTAACATCTACGTAATGAACATGAATTCACTGGGTAGCCTCTAAGGTATAAGTTACATACAAGGATAATTTTAAATGAATTTATTTGTTTAAAATTATGATGGATGAGTATCTCAAGGAAGTTCATAAAAGGGTTTAAGATAAAATGATTGATTAATTAATGATAATTAATTTGTTCGAGCATGATTTATCATAAACAAGAATGATTAAATAATTGAATGCTAGTTTTATATATGCGTAAATATTGTTGAATGTATGGATGATCATGAGCTAGACCGAGACCTTTGTATGTGAATGGTTTCTTTTAATTTATTTATTTAAATTAAATTTGTTGGCCTGTGAGCCATCTCCTCATTAATATGTAGGGCATGTGCGCCCAAGGATTATTTAATGTAAAAATCCCATTTTACCCCTCACCCATATGTGAGATAAATTCATATGTAATGGATGGAGCTCCGAAGCTAGTGGAGGTAGCTCAAGTTAGGAGCCAAGGTGAAATGAATCCAAGGATATACAAAGGTGGATAGGTGGAATGATGTAAACACAAACCTGAAAGGTTCAAGGTGTTTCTCCCCTAGGTATTGGGTTAGTTTATCAACCACTAGGTAAACTAACCAATAGAAAAAACTCATGATCATACCATTTATTTTATTTCTATGAGTTGCAGGGTTTATTTATTGTGGGTGTGTTGTCACGATCACACAATTAATGAATTAAACGAGCATGTAAGATGAGACTAAAATAAATCCGGCTAATACGTAAATATTATCTTAGACATGGTTAATCACTTAAGTATATCCCACATAATATTAACAAGCATGGAATCTAGGATAATAAAATAGAAGTTTATGTATAAGGATAAAATCCCTCAAAATAAATATTAAGTCGGTATAGCCTTCCATAATTTTGTTTAGAATCGAACCATAGTTCAACGTGCTTGACCAACCCTAGTTGGGGTGCTTTCAATTATTGCAGAATTCTAATTCAAGGTTTTGGGTTGACTTGACTTGGTTCGCATCAAGGGTTGACTGACATAACATGACTTGGTGTGACCAATAGGAAAAGGTTGAGGAAATCCAAAATAAAATTATTTTAGGATTGGGGAGTCCACTCAGCGGATCAAGGAGCTGTGAGTTAATGCAGTTGGCATTTGTAATGCTTACCTAAAACCATTCATGTTTCTTGACCAACCCTAGTTGGGGTAATTCGAAGTGAAATATGGATCCTTGCCAATAGAATATCCAGGCAACAGAATATTCTGAAGTCAATGTTGAGGGCTATTTGATTAGGATAAAATAGTGGGAGACTAATAAGTATTAATTTATTTATTTGTCTCAGTTTTGTAATAAAGTACTAAACCTTTGCTCATCTTAATTTGTAGAAACGACAAGAAAATGACTTCAAACATATCATTGTGAACCATACATGAGAAGGAAAACCTTCTCACCGACACCAATTTCCAAGAGTGGCAGAAGAGTTTACACGTCATCCTTCGCCACGAAAGGAAATTGTTTGTGCTGGAAGAGCCTATTATAGTTACACCTAGGAAAGAGGCCAGTGATGAGGAATTATCTCTATATATGAAACACATGGATGATGACACATATGTCCAGTGTTTCATGCAATCGGCCATGTCCAATGTGATCTTGAAGCAACATGAAAACATAGAAACGTATAGCATGATATCTCACATTAAGAATCTATACAAAGAGAAGGTGAGACAAGAGAGGTATGAGATCTACAATGTGTTGTTTACAACTAAGCTTGGAGAGTCTGTACCAGCTGGGCCTTATGTAGTCAAGCTTATTGGCTATATTTAATGCCTAGACATCTTAAGGATTAAATTACCGAATGAGTTGTGTACAGATCTCATCCTATCATCACTGCCCAAGACCTTCTATAACTTCATTTTCAATTATAACATGAGAAACAATGAGAAGAGTCTATCAAAGCTTCTGACCTTGATTATCCAGGTAGACAAGGACATGGGGCATGAAAAACCCACATTCCTAATGGTGAACAAGAAAAGGAAGGGAAAGGAAAAGGGGCTAAAGACTTATAAATGGTATGAAGCCCCCAAGCACCGCCCCTACAAGAAGGCGAAGATCCAGATGCAGGTCATGTAATGAGAGGAGGTGTGTTTTTCATGTGGCAAGCAGGGCCACCGGAAGAGGAACTGCCCCCAGAATCGTGGGGGCGCTAAAGGTGCATTCGTTATCGAGTGTATTCTTTCAATTTCTACACATTGGGTTTTAGATAAAGCTTGTGGGGCTCACATCTGTATTCAAATTCAATAACCAAGTAGATTTAGAATGATTTCCAGTGGATAGGTTGATCTTCTAGAAGCCAATGGAATAAGGATACCTGTGTTGGCTATTGGTGATTACCACCTCTCACTACCGACTGGAATGATTTTGGTTTTACATAACTGTTATTATGTGCCTAGTGTTACCAAGAACATAATTTCTGAATCTTTTTTGGATACAGATGGATTTATTTTGATGTTTTGAAATAAGGGTGGTATATTTTATAAGAACAACGTATGTTATGGCATGGCAGATTTAAATAATGGTTTGTATGTATTAAATTACGAAAACCAAGTGTTGTCAATCGATAGCGAAAAAAAATCACATTACTCATACATCACCCAGTAGTGGCATCACAGTCTCGGTCATGTGGACGAGAACCACTTGACAAATCTCTGCCAAGATGGCTATTTATTCTCTACTGAGCTAAAACCACTTGATTGATGTCATGATTTTTTACAAGGAAAAATGGCCATGCCACCTTTTGGTGGACATGGTGAACGGGCCACAGAGCTTCTAGTATTGGTAAGCACAGAAGTGTGTAGACCATTTCCAATAGAAACTAGAGGTGGATATTCTTACTTCATTAATATTACTAATAATTTGAGTAGATATGGCTATGTCTACTTAATGAGGTATAGGTCAGAGGCCTTAGAGATATTTAAGGAATCCAAGAATGTAGTATAGAATCATCTTGGTAAAAGATAATGAAGTTTCGATCGGTTTTAGGTGGAGAATATCTGAACCAAGAGTTCATCGATCTTCTACGGGAGTCTAGTGTTCTATCTCAGCTCACTCCTCCTTATACACCAGATTTGAATGCTATTAGTTAAAGGAGGAACTGCACCTTGTTGGACATGGTGAGGTTGATGACGAGTCATACAGATATTCCATTATCCTTTTGGGGATATGCATTACAAACTGTAGTATACACATTAAACAGAGTACCAACTAAGGTGGAAAATGGAATTCCCTCTAAGCTATGGAATGGAAAGAAGCCCATTTTGTCTCACACACGTGTATGGGGATGAGAGGCATTTTTTTTGGCCTCCTCAGCCAACAAACTAGCACCCCAGGGCATGGGGTGTATCTTTATAGGATATCCCAAGGAAACGAAAGGATATTACCTATATAACCATTCAGACAAGAAAGTGATTGTCTCCAGACAAGCCGTCTTTCTTGAGAGGGAGCACATCCTCAAGAAGGATAGTGGGAGAAAGATTGACTTCAACGAAGTTGATGCTCAAGATACATAGAAGTTGGTATAGAAACAAGTTCTACAGGTCCTCGTGGAAGAGGTTCCAGAACCACAAGTACTGCGTAGGAGCTCAAGAGAGGTAAGGGAACCAGAGAGATTTGGTTTCCTAGTCAATGAGGATGGTGAATCATTATTGTTGGACAATGATGAACCTCTATCCTACAAGGAAGTAGTAGAAACCTAAGAGGCTGTAAGATGGCTAGAAGCTATGAATTATGAGATGGATTCCATGTATTAGAACTAAGTCTGGGTTCTATTAGATGAGCCAGTTGATGTAAAGCCTATTGGATGAAAATGGGTATTCAAGAGAAAGCTGGACATGGAAGGTCAAGTTAACACCTATAAAGCAAGGCTTGTGGCTAAAGGGTTCAGACTGCATCGAGGAATTGACTATGATGAAACCTTCTCACCAGTTTCCATGTTAAAATCCATAAAAATAATACTTTTCATAGCAGCTTACCATGACTATGAGGTTTGGTAGATGGATGTCAAAACATCATTCCTTTATGGGAACCTTCAAGAAGATGTCTATATGACACAACCAGAAGGGTTTGTGACACCAGGTGAAGCCCAACGAGCTTTCAAGTTGCAGATATCCATTTATGGATTAAAGGAAGCTTCCAGGTCATGAAACATTAGATTTTATGAAGCCATAAAGGAATTTTGGTTCATTAAGAATGAATGTTAGCCACGTGTTTATAAGTAGTTTAATGGGAATTCTATCATTATCCTAGTTTTATATGTTGATGACATATTGCTTATTGGAAATGATGTACCAGTCTTACAGTCAGTTAAGGTCTGGTTGAACAAGTGTTTCTCCATGGAGGACTTGGGTGAAACAGCCTACATTCTAGGGATCAAGATCATTCATGATAGATCCCAGAGGCTGATTGGACTATGTCATGGTACAAACATTTAGTAGATACTAAAGAGATTTAGTATGGAACAATCCTAGAGGGGATTAGTTCCAGTGTCACATGGCCTACATGTTTCTAATAAAATGTGTCCTCAGACACAAAAATATAAAGATAGAATGAGTAAGATCCTATACGCTTCGGTTATAGGATCCATCATGTATGCCATGTTATGTACTAGGCTTGATGTTTCCTATGTACTGAGCATGGTAGGAAGATATCAAGAAGATCTAGGAGAACATCATTGGACTGCTGTTAAGACTATCCATAAGTATCTGAGAAGAACTAAGGATATGTTCCTGGTGTCTGTAGGAGGCGAGGTGCTTTTCATCAGAGGTTATGCTGATGCTAGTTTTCAGACAGATCAGAATGATCTGAAGTTGAAATATGGATATGTTTTCTGTCTCAATGGAGGAGATGTGAGCTAGATGAGTTCAAAGCATCCAGTTGTCGCCGATTCTACAATGGAGTCCGAATATATATCAGCTTATGATGCAGCCAAGGAAGCCATCTAGATTCAGAACTTTTTCCAAGAGCTTGATGTGGTTCCTAGAAGTAAAGATCCCATTACATTGTACTGTGATAATACTACAGTGGTGGCTCTTGTGAAAGAAACAAGGTCACATCAACAGACAAAGCATATGCTCCGAAAGTATCACCTCTTGAAGGATTTCTATAAAAGGGGTGAAGTTGTAGTGAGCAGAGTTTCCACAGAAGAGAACGTTGCAATACCCATGACTAAAGTCCTATCTCAGCAGAAGCATGAATTTCATGTGAGAGCTACCAGGTTAAATGTTGTTAGCAGTTGGATCTAGTCCAAGTGTAAGTCTGTTGGAGTTGGTGGCCTCGAACCAACTACTTTGTACTTTATTCATTTATAAAACCCTTATCACATCTTGATTATTCTTCTACGTGACAATGCATGTAATAATGTCCCTAGGATAGTTGATACATTAAAGGGTCATAGAGGATCCTTGCTATGATGAGAACCGAGAAGTTCCATAACACTATTTATTAATATATGTTCTATGACCGGATGATATTATTCGAGGGACACAAATAATATAGGCCATTTGGGGTGAGGACTCATAAAACATTGAGGCATCATCTCATGGTGTGCGCCCTTGGTAATATCTAGGAAGATACTATGAGAACGAGACCCACCAGTAGGAAATCCGCATTTAATAGTGTCATTGGTTGTTCCAATATGCAGACATGTGTATTAATCCTTAGTCTTTAATATTATTATTAATGGGTATTACAACTCGTGCACATAAATTTATTGACGAAAAATATGATGACACACTGTTCATAGCGAAGTAGGATATGTTGGGTGCATCACAAGTAATACTGCATTAATAGATAATGCGTGAAAGGATTTGTCCCTTCTATTCCATAACGTAAGTAGATATCTCAAGACCTATGATGGAATTGATATAGCCTAAATAAATCCATGGCCATGGTAAGGTATGGGTGAATTCGATTCCAGAAAGACAAAGAAAGAATAATCGAGCATGTGGGTTGATGACACTAGCATGCAACCCACTTGATTCGAGATATCATGAAAAATAGATTATATTACACGGTAAGCGTTCATATGATGTGAAGCATCATTGTGATGTTAAAATATTTCAATATGTGTGCCTTGGCGTATTTCTAGATGCTAACCTTGGACTTTAGACAGGCTCCACCTAATGCCACAAAAAAAGAGGCCTAGAGGGTCACACACTAAGTGTGTCCATGTATCTCAGTTAAATATTAATTTAACAAGTTAAATAAAGATTATTCCCAACTGTGGTTTAATAATTATTTAAGGATTCCTGATCCCATTTATTTTGAAACTATTTATTCGAGAGAATATATTGTGGACGAAATAATATTTATTAGTCAGTGATGCAGTTATATTTATTTATGAAATAAATATCCATTACTCAAGGTCTAATAAATGTGATGGAGAAAATAAAGGAAAGTGGAAAATAAAAGTATATACCATGTATATTAAATATACACACCATGTAGTTTTATGGAAAACGAGTACACACCATGTATTAATGATTACACGCCATGTAGTTTTTCTAGTTAGGATTTTGAGGATATTATATTGTTTTATTAAATGATATTTATTATAATTATCATGGGCGAATGTCAAGGAATTAATAATTCAACATGGGGGTTTTCAATAAGAGTTAATGAAAAAAAAAATGCATAACGCGTTTATTTATTGTCATAAATCTATAACCTCAAACCCGATTAAAAATATCCTCACAACCCCAAAACATTTTGAGAAGAGAATCATTGTGCACAACAACTCTGGAGAATTCTTTCATGGCCGAAAGAACTCCTTCTTCCAAGATCACTCTCAAGACAGAGAGACAAAGGAAATCAATGGCGGACATCACAGGTGAAGGTTATTCTGTACTAGCAATAGTATATCCCTTTGGTGATGTCTGAAGATACGTGGCACAGATGTGGATCACTGCTAGAGGAATCCTACTCTTGGATTCTAGGACGCAACGACGGATCACAGGATCGTGACCAGAGACATCAACGAATAAATAATTCCACCAAGGTAATTCTTGTGAATTAATTAAATTAATTATAACCAACATATGATGATCCTATCTCTGTGGTTCTGGGATTACCTCTTATGTTTTTCGTTCCTTGTTCTATTCTGAAGATTCAGCGTTTTACATCGTGACAGATCTTAGATTGAAAGTTGTTTAACGCTAAAATTAAAGTTGGGCAAACCCACCAACGTGCTTTCGCTACGCCCAGAACCTATAGAATGGTATGAAAATAGATTATATATTATATTTCAATAATGATAATTATTTCATTAATATAATATATATTTTTTATATCTATTATTATAACTATTTGTAAGAGGTGGTTATAAAAAATGAATTACACCTATCCGCATGGCAGTTGTCTACTGTACACTAAAATGATGGTTTCGTTTCCCATTATATGAATAATAAAATAGATTAAATTTATAAAAATAAAATAATTACGTATATCTGTATGGTATATAATGATGTTATTGTATCACAGTTGTTATAGGAGTTTTATTTGAGTTATAAAAAGATATAAATCTAAATTTTTTGGTTAAATGATATACCTCTTCTCCAAACAACCTCCTTCAATTTTCAACTTAATCACTATAAGGCAGGTATTATACTGAAATTAATACCTCCATTAACTATATGGGGATAATTTTATGGGATTTGGGAAATTATGGATTGAATAAAATGTATTTTTAAATTTGGATATCAGAAGAGATGAGGTTTCCTTTAATATGTGGGGGAGAGGACACACTTGGAATTTTTCAAAATATTAATATATATTAATTAATTAACATATTAAAATGGATCAAAAATAGAATATTTAAAAATATTAGTTGTTATTGGGTTTAAATATCCCCATTAAATTGTCTTTCAACAACTTTTCAAGTCATTTTATCCTTTATCCCTTTAGTTTAACCTATGGAAAACCCATTTAACCTTGACCATGGAAACTGATTTTTACTATTTTTAATATTCATTATGATAAAAATTTATGTTTATGTTATGAAACAATATAAATTTTTCTAATTAAAAATATTTAATATATTTTATTAAATTCAATTCATAGATTTGGTATAATTTAATTTAAATGCAAATATGCAAAATGAGATGCAAAGTGGATTTCCAGAAAAGATATCGTCTAAAGTATAAAGAGTTTTTATACCAAAAATCAAGTATAATATTGATTATATGGAAATTAATTATATTATTAATAATATAAATGAACTAGTATTACAATGAACCAATTTTATTATGGTACTTTGTGAATTTCTAAAATGATAATACAATTTTCAATAAAAAACAAGTATTTTCCAATATTCATTCATGAAATGAAACTTTTAAAACATTCTCATTGAGTAACACTTTTCTAAATTTTAATTTATATATTAAAAATTGATATAATATTTTTTAAAATAAATTTATAATATTTTTCTGTTATATTTTTAAATAAAACCATATGATGTATCAAAAACTAATTTGTCTAGGAATAAATCATTTAAAAATTGACTAAAAATTTACTTATTTTCTTATAATTAATAAAAATATATAAAATGTAATTGATTGATATTAATAATATATGGAAATTATTTATTTTAAAATTACCTATGTTTTCAAACTAGGTTTAGTACATTCAAAACATCTTATTGTATACTTTTTTTCTTTTTCACAGAAAATTATTCTTGTATCCCTTGATTTTCTTCTCATCCCTTTTTGAGGCATGATTATTCTTCATGATCCCTTGAATGAACTTTTATACATGACTTAGATATTCATTTTCATCTGAGATATAATAACCCAAGGAATCAATAAAAGTGTTAGATGATAAATATTTATATTTAAAATAATCTCCATTCTCATTGTTTTTTAAATTGAACTTTTATTATAGTTAAGAACCAATCAGATAATCCAATGTGTAATAAAAAAATCCTTGAATTTTTCAATGGAAACATTCTTTGAATTCTATTTCACCAAGAACCATTAGATTATTATTTAAGTTCAGTTCTTTTTTATTTATTTTTTCTCTATGTATAACCATGTTATTCAAAATATTTGTCAATCTATTTTACATTTAACTAATTATTTATTGATAAAACATTATATTCTATTTAAATTTATCCATTTGAATTCTAATATTAGTTATCTATTATTTTCTAGTACCTTGATAAGATACTTTTAATGTCCTCCAAAATTCAGAATCGGTTTTACAAGAAGAAATTCAACTACAAATATTTTTACTAAGGGAACAATAAAAAATTGTGAATTAAAGATTCAAAACATACTTAATAGAATCATTATCAATTAAAGTGCCAATTTTAACTTCAGGAAGCTTATATAATTCATCCATTATATCCCAAAATTAAATACCTATATTTTTTTAAAAACACCTCCATTCAATCTTTATAATAACCGTAGAAACTTTTATATAAATACGGTGGTTACAAAGGATTTAACAACACAACCTCCTAAATATATATAGATTATATTGATCTTTCCCTTATACTCATAAGTCAAGGATAAAACTTTGATAGAAAATTTATTAAAAAATATTAGCAAATATGACAAAATAGATCAAAAGAAGATCCAATCTATGATACCATATATTAGTAATGGTTATCTTTCCTAAGCTATGGAAATGTACCTTTTAATTTCTCTTAAAGGTAACATAATAATTTTATAAGTATCTTAAAGTGATGTTTATTTAAGGGTAATTATAAATAAATATGTAAACATATTAATTATTTTAAAAAATCATTGTAAACATAACACATAATTTGATATGTTGCATGACCGAAATATAGATTATCTAAAACTCATGTATGGTAAAAAAAGATTAGAATATGGTTAAAATAAAGTGATAAAAAAATAAAGATTACACATAATAAAGAATAAATAATTAATTAAAATTAATAAAGGGTTTAAAAATAAGTTAAAAAATATTATTTTCAACCCAAAAAGAATAATATAATATTTTTAGTTTTCAAAAAATAAATAATTTTTTTTTTCACAGTTCCACTTCAACGTTAATAATGTTATATAATATTCCATTTTCATATAGCATACATATAATATCATTATATTGTAAAATAAGATATACCCAATATCATAAATATAATATATTTTTCATATGCCTGTCACAATCTAAGACACAAAATATCATACCATATGATGTTAAAAGTCATTAGGGAATACCCTATTCCCTTAGTTTACAAAAATAAGTAAGAATTAATGAAACATTCTATTCCTATCATACATTAGTTCAATATATATATATATATATCTATGTTTGTGTCTGTGTGAAACAAAATCATGTTACGTTAAGGTACTTTAATTATCATTGAAAAATGTCTCAATTTTTTCAAATATAGTTTATGATTATTTTTATCTTATGTCCCTCACATTTTCATATCTAAATGAAAAAACCTTGGTTGTAATGGATGATACATTTTCTACAAATATAACCTAGATATACATATATAATAGTATATTTCATAGAGTAAATACAATCATTTTTTATTTTTTACTTAGAATACTTACCTTATACTATAATAATGTCACATATACCGTATATACTAACTTATTATACTCTTCTGAGAGCATATTTACTATAATATAATCAATCAATCAAATCACATCATTATTAACTGAAGAATTTTTAATCCTTATTTAAAAAATCAATAATTCTTTCATGTTCATGTGGAATTGATAATGTTTTATGTCACTACTTTTACAAATTAGAAAATTATCAAAAAGACCATTTATATTTTGAGTAAAAGAAAGAATTGTTTGTTATAAATTTGTAATGTGAATGATTTATCATTCATTTTGAAATGTTAAGAGGCATAGTTATATAGAATGAAAATGAAATTTTTCCATTAAAAAATTATTCTATTTATTTACAATAGAGAAAGGGATATATAGAACTCATTGACATTACATGATAAACTAAATTATATTAAAATTAAAATATTGATATGGTAGTTATGATAATATTTGAAAATTAGAATGATTTTAGTCAACTATTGATTGATGGGGGGAATCAATAAAAATTTGATGTTTAATTATCTTTGGAATATCTATTTTTACTAATACATTTATTTTTATGAACTTGGTAGATGACTCCAACATACTTTATGAATTCTCCTAACTATAATGTACAGTTTTACAAACTCTTCCTTGAGATTCACTAGATGACATTCATGTTTACATTATATTTTGAGAGTCTTTCTCCTTTCACCAATTCAGTTTTTTTAGTAATATTCTCAAAGAATCAAATATGATTTTAGTTTGGTTTGGACACATAAAAGTTATCTTCTCCAGATTCCAATTACTCCAAATAATGAGAATTATTTTGATGATGGAATAAAGACATAGATAGTCAAAATTAACTACCCCAAAACCTATAAAGAGAAATCATATGAATCTTTATTTGTTACAAATAATATCAAAATGGGTCCAAGAAAACATAATATTAAAATTTTACCATGATATATAATTCACTATTTGATCCTCAATGATAGTTTTAGACAAACAATTTATCATATATTCTATGATTGAAATATATATTGGAATGTGGCTACTCAATGAAAAGGATTATAGATTCATGGGTATTAATGAAATAAAAATTAAATATAATGATCTCATAGTAGGAGATTCTTATTAAGGAGATGTGTGACTAAAAAATGTACATGAATATTTTTTGTGACGCCCCCAGTGTGTGGTGTTGGTTCACTTGGGGGTGTATTAGTGAAAAATTTTACATTTTCACTTTTATAATTTCTTATGGAATCAACATATATCACTTATTAGTGTGAATGATCTCATTGATAAATTTCCCACGTACTAAGGAAAGTAAATAGGCAAAGAACACATATTGTACAAGGTTCACTACTTCAAATGGGTAGAAATATCATTGAAATAAAAAGGAATCATCCAATACTACACATTCCAATTGAATCACAAGGTGAATAAATGAGTAAGGTTATCCCTAAACTCATGTTGGAAAAATATAATAAAATAGTTTCTAGACATAATAATAAAATGATTTCTCATTGATCAATCTTATTATTGATGTCATATTGTCTTCACTATGATTGAGACTTTCCTTTTCCCAATAATTATTTTCTATAAGAATTGTATAGTGATATTGCACTTCATAAAAGTGAAAAACATGTTTGAACATCTTTATTCCTCAACACACAACATAAGTGTGATAATAACACAAAAACCAAGTGTGTACTCTTCATTCATATTATTACTCAATATTTCTCTATTAACACTTATCTTGCAAGCACTACCTCTTTTTTATCTTCTATTAATTAATAATAGACCCCAATTTATATAAACTCCCATAGAAAAATACATTAGAATCATTAAAAATTGAATTTAAAATTTCAAATCAAATTTATAATGTTATTAAACTACTCTTCAAATTTTCCCAATTATTTTTGATAATTAGGATCCTTCATGACCTCTTAATCATTGATTATTTGTTAATTAGACATTAGATATTGGGTATGATCATACCATGAGTCATAAAATGATCCATTCCATAAAATCCTCTCAAAATATAGAATTATTCACTAAACCTGGATTGATCATCTTCACCACATCATGTTATATTCTATTACAGTTAAAATAATCTAAACTGAAAATAATCCTTCTTTCAAAATACCTTATAAATTGACATGTTTTCAATTTTTTATTTTTGTTAGATATTTTTTTCTCACACCATAATATGTTCTATGAAATAGGATAACATATTTTGAACCACAAAAGAAAAAAATTATAAATCAGCCAACTCATTACACTTCTCTAGGTATAATTGTCCTTGACATATAATAGAATTATCAAAATGAACACCATAGCCTAAACATGGAATAATAGATTCTGTTTCAATCCATATACAATCACTTTTCCTTTCTCTCTTAATTTCACCATCCAATATGTTTTTATCTTCCTCTAGTTTAGTTATATGAAAATCACTTTTCCACTAGGTCAAACATATATGAGCCACAATCATTTTTTGTATTCACTTAAATTACTCATGAAAAACCCACCACAACATTAAAAATAATTTTTATGAGCTTCACCATTTCACATAGGGAAATTTATCAATTAGAACACATTTTAAAATTCATATTTCAATTATTATTTCCCTATTTTAATTTATTTATAAACTGATTCACTACACCACAATGTAGTTAGAAATATTTACACAGTCTAAAACTAACTGAAATACCTATTTCTGGGGTAAAAATTTTGTTTCACCTCCCATATGTAGCATCCTTCACCAGATGATACTGAACAGTTTCCTGAGGCGGTGATCCACAATACCTCAAGTGGACCTCCACAAATGATAGTGGTCGTTGACTAGAACAGGGGGCCTTGGTAAGTACAGTGGGAGACTGTTCCCTCATTAATCAGAGTAGTGAAAAACAATATATATAGATATCAAAAAACAAAATAAATAACAAAATCCAAATAGTAGCAGAAACCAAATGCATTATCATGAAAGGTAAAGAAATAAAGTGAAAAATATAAATAAACAAAAAGAATCAAAGATGATGATAGTATGTAATGTTTCCATAAAAAATGATTATATAAGGGGTAGGGGATACAAGCATATACAACATTCTATAAAAATAAAAAAAAGGTCAAAAACTGCTTCAACTATCTTCTGAAGCATAGTCTCAATTATATGCTCCCAACTCCATCCTTGAAAAGTATATCAAGCATCAGAAGATGGATTATTCCCTTTTTCTACACCTACAGTAAATAATTCTACTAACATATGAAAGATGCATGAGAAGGGCGTGAGATACAATATCAGTGGTCTAACACCCACAATTTACAAACCTTTCCATTTCATAAGATATAAACAATATGAAGTGTTCTATGATTAATTTTAATGAAATACATAATAAATAAATAAACTCATTAGATTGTGATCCAGTTAGAGACCCATCCACTAAACCTTTTTCTTCCTAAGATGATGTATCTGAACTAAAGGAACTTATAATGGTAATGTGTGATATAAAAGTTTCCAAAATATGGATTGTCACCAAGATTTTTCTATGGCTCGGATAACATTTCCCTATGGATTTTATACCAAAATATCAATTCTCAATTTGAAAACATTCAATTATCCATTACTCTATTTGAAAAACACTTTATAAAGTAAGGCGATACATCCTTCGCGTGTCCTTAAAAATCCTATGTGACTTTCCATGTAATTCTCAAAGGAATATGTCAAAGAAAAATGCATAGGAGTCCATATAAGGCGACCAATTTTTGATTTACCATGTGTTAATTCAACATGTTGTGGAAGAAACATGATCTAACATCTGATTCCCTAACTGCTATCACACATAGAGGCATCAGTCTTTCTCGTGGCATGGTACAATGAATATTTCCATTGATACCATCCAAGGGGTATCCCAAAGATAAATTGTGTCACATTTCTAGAGGAAAAAGATGATAATAAATAGTGATACCATCTTAGGCATAGCTGATGTCACCCTTGGGGAATTTTTAAAACATTAACCAATGATTATTGACGCATGAGAGTCCATCCAAGGGGTCCTTAAATTGGAACCACTTATTTTAAAATTGAATGTAAGGAGAAATTATTTAAATAAGAATTAAATTTAGTGATAATCTCAATTGAATGATATTCTACATAAGTCAACAAATTAGAACATATAAGGCATATTTTTCAAGCCAGGTCATTGAGAAAATTGAATTTAATTCATAAGGAACAAGACTCCAAGAACTTGGACACCTCACTCTATCAAACCACATCAATTTTGGATTGGGTGTATAGGGTCCTAAGACATGGATAATCATCCAAAACAAACCAATTAATAAATTTCATGTATTAGTCATGCAATGAAACATACTAGGGTGTTTAATCAATTTTAAACAAAGGGTGAAATATGCCATATGGATAGAACACAACCATTAGGGGGGTTTCAGTTTAGGAAATAAAACTACGAGGGAGTATCCACTATATAAGATCTTAAACATATGTAAACAACTTTTAATAATTCATTTAACATTTTTGAGGCATCACCAGAATAGTTGGGTGAGATACACAATAGTAAAATTTATAAAATGCAATGAAATGATCAGAAAATTCCATAAACTCCTACCATAATCTCATATATTCTCCCTCATCCAGTATAAATGTTGGAATTGATCGAGGTGGTGATAAATAATAGAAACCATCAAATGGACAAAAATTGGTCAAATGATATTGCACCAAAATATCACAAAGGAAGTAACAAAGAACAATAAATAGATTAGATAGGATTTGAGATCGTACTTATGGCTTCCCATTAGATTCAGTGGTGAAAAAATTAGAGGTCGGATGGAGGAGTTTTGAGAAAACCTATTAAGAATAAGAGGAAAGATTCATATTCAAGGGAGTAGGTAGCTTGCTAGATAAAACAAAATGAGGAAAGAAAAAATGGAATAAAAACATTTAAGAGGGGTAAAATGGTAATTTACCCCATTTTAAACATTGTTCATGGTTTGGACGCATGATTGTAAAACCCTGTTCCAATTGTGTACTAGTTACTGATTGAATGAGGAACAAAACATGGTTAGGCGCACAATTTGACTAATTGTTTACAAACCATGAAGAAGAACTCTATCCCAGAAACTAGTAATCTTGCACGGTTGTGTGTCCTCATTCACAAATTTTCCGAAAATCCATGTGGACTAGTTTTTCCTCTACATTTTAGGTATTTGGGTGTACAATGAGCCCCAGATTCACCCGATCCATCCTTAACTTGAATAGGTATTATATTTATGGCCATTTAAAGCAATTAGAACCAAAAAGTAATGGTCCGTACCTTAGAGAAAAGTCAGGATGTTAAACCATAACAAAACTTGACCATTTCTTGTCTAACCATAGTGTAGAGAGGTCTTTATAATTTCAAACAACTTCAAACATTACTCTTTAATATCCAAAAACCATTCATGTTCTTTTAATCACTCCAAAACCCTGGATCAAACATCACCTCAAATTAACCAATATTCAATAGTTGATTTTGAGCATTACTTATGTGTTAAAATAAAAATACAACATAATTACCATATCCAATTCATATATTCTCAATTTTATGTACATATAAAAACAAAATAATGATATGAAATTCTTCTTCAACTATTGATCTCAAAAAACACCCCCATGGTTACAATAATCTCCCTAGGGTTAACATAACTCTAGATATCAACATATTCTTTAAATATATCTTGTTCCAAAAAATATTCCCCATTAGATTTTGTTTGTAACCATTGAACAGAAATCAAATCTCAAACATTACATTCTAATAAATAAATCATTATTCAATAATCATAGGACAACATGTGGGAGCTCAACATAGGAATCATGATAATATAATAATAATTTATTTATTTTTATAGTAAAGTGACTATTATACATTTATTCAAAGAATTTAAAACCAAATGATATCAATTTCACTAGATTACTATTATTCCACTTCATTGAATTATTCATTTAAATTGTGTATAACAAGTTCCTATGTAAAATTTAAATAAAAATGTTATAATAGTTTTCAACTCACATAACTCAAACACACACATGCTTACTTCATAACTCACCCATTTTAAACACCCTAAATATATACCCCCCAATAGGTGGATTCTTATTATTCAAAATTTTAATGCTCAACTCCCTATTTGATAAAAACATTAAAAAAAATAGAGGGGACTAATTCACCTAAATTATCCTTTGATGAGTAAATAATGAGATTTATTCTTCATCATCCATGAATTTTATTAATTTACACCTATGACTAAAAAAATTATTGATCAACCAAATGATTCGTAAAATAGCCTTTTAGATTCATGGAACTCATCTTCTTTTTAATTTCAAAAATATTCCATTCCAAAGACACTTTAATTTTTTACTCATCAATACAACTTATTTTTCAGAACATTTAAATTATTATCCTAAAATCACAATAATTTATCGTTCCATGTTTCTATAAGATTTTCTTTTTTAGATCACTATTTCATATATATATATATATTACCCTTTTCCACCCATATTTTCACCAATTTATAATGGATTATCAATATCTTCCTCATTATTTTAATAAGGCATCTTCCCCACTTAAATTTTATTCTCATATATATTTTAGGAAATCTTATTGGATCTTAATCAAGGATCCCATACCAGGATAATGAAATAATATTTAGTGATATTAACATAATGATTATATATCACATACACTTCATTCATGTTTTCAAAATGATTTTCCATATTCCCATTTTGTTGTTGAATAACTATCTTCTTGACTTTGTTTGTGTATAAGGGTCCCCATAATCTTTTTGTGTGGATTCCAACAATTTTAATAGAATTAAATGTTATTCTTCTAAACAAGAATCTTCTTATCATATTCCAACAAATATTTTCATAAAATACAACATTTACTATAAAAATAAAATATTTTCCCTGAACCAAAAGCTTATCTAATAATAAAACTTCTCTAAAATTCAACAATTTGAAAGTTATATTGACCTCTTTTTCATGAAGAAAAAAATAATATAAACTCTATATATGATCTTTTACATTATATATAACCATTTTATACTTATTTATCCATATATAATAGTTGTTTTAAACAAAATTTGTCCTTTTTTTGAAGAAAATAACTTTTAATTTGTCTTCTCTTATATGATTCTCTTTACTTTACTCACATAAAAAAGGGATTAAACCTATTATATAGTGAATATATGTTATTTATGAATCAGTTATTGATATTATTATTTTTTATAAAAGAATTCAAGTATAACTTTATCCTCAAAACACATCTATTGATTTGAGTAATCTCTCACTCCATGTTTGGAATTTGAAAATTCATACTAGAAAATTTTAATATATTTTTCATTTTCTAGAAATTACACAGTGAGATATAATAATTATTTATCTTTTTATAGACAATTCTATTATAAAAATTTAAACTTCTTACCCTCTTTGGTGAGTAAGCCTTCTACTTTCAGAACACATATCATCAGCTCAACTTCATTCTTTATGAATTCAACCCAATCCAATTCAACCATATTAGATGATTTATTCATTATAATATTTTATTTATAAATCATGTAAACCCTAAATATTATTTTTTTCATTTATTTATTCAACATGAACTCTATTTTAGATTCAATTAACTCTTCATAATTTCTTTATGAAAAAAATATTCTTTGTAATGCCCAGACCCCAGTTACCCAGAGTCGATGCATTATTACATAACATTCGCATGATCACAGAAGTTCAAGTCTCGAAAGACCGATTAGTTTAGTTGCCTTGGAATCACTAGATACATTAATAATTTTTACATTACATCATAAAGTGAAAAACTACAACAATATATTGTCTCCATAGACCACACTCATATCCTCATACTATTCCTACAGGTCATTCATAAAATACTTCTTCACATCCTGGGAAAAATAAAACATAGAAAGGGGTGAGCTCAAATGCCCAGTAAGTATAACAATATAGCAGAAACTTTCATAAATAAGCATAAACATTTAAGGCAATGTATAACTAAAACAAAAGCCTTTTAAACATGAACTTCAGCATAGTATAGAATATATAAAATAAAATAATGCAATTCACTTATTCACATGGATATTCTACTAGTCGAATAATCAAATGAAAAATCAATAACCACTTTAATAATGATGGAATGCATAATGTGAGACTATCATAACCACATAGTCAAGGCCTCGTTCCAAGACTAAAAATAAGATTTTGTCATGGACTTGGGCCAAGACACTAGTTTGTCTCATGAGATTTACTGATGCATCAAGGACCTATATCAGGCTCCACCCGTCACTTATTAAGTCCAATCCATTCCTCATATGAAAAGGTTTAAACATAACACAAACATTCGTATTAAAACTAGCATACGAAATGTCAATATTTTATCCATAAACCAGGAATTGTATAAAAATAATACATCCATAGTAAAAAAATATCAAAAAACCTTCAATACTATATGGAAGATTTGTATCATAATAAATCAACTTCAAATATGCTTAAAATCCATCAAAGGATGTTCTCATAGATGAAATAAAAACTATTTGAGAGAAATATCTATTTTTTTAAATCATTTAAAAGCCACATAATTAAAGAATTTACTTTGAACATATTCTTATAAAATTGTAGGGGAATATTTTACGATTTTATATGGGCAGAAAATAGCCACACCCGCCGTATAAGTTAAAAATAGACATTCTTACCTTAATACTTTCGAAAATGTTAAAAAGGACCTTGTTTGGAAAACGAGGGAAAGTATACTTTATAAACTTCTTATGAAAAGTCAAACATGGGTATAAATGACTTCAACCCATATTCTGTAAAATATTAAGAATGTTTTGAAATACATTTTTATGAAACATGGATGTGGATGATAAAGAGGTCCCAATAGATAATTACGTATAAAAAACCTCAGATAATGAAGAGATTGTGAAATAAACCATTACCTTGTAATTTTACTTTGTTGAGGGCAGGTTAACCTCATTTATAATGGTGAAATAATTGTTATTAAATTATACAAGAATCATATACATTAAAATTATATCATATATTATCTTTTAACATTTCTTTGTTAATAATATCTTAGTATTATCGTCGTTTTGGGTGTTAACTTACTCATTTTCTTTTATATGTTTTGTTACATAAGCCGTGTTTGTTATGGATAGTTTGTATCTTATTCATGTAAAAAATTATATTATGTCTTGAAAAAATATTTTTAATCATTCAAATGAAATTTATTCTTCAATGGATATGATGGGGAATGAATCTCATCGTGTTCGTGGAGATGGTAGTCCGTACGTATGCACAAGCGACAATATCATTATTTTGATATTAAAATAATATATAATTGGATGGTATATCATATATACAGAATCATTATCATGTTATATTTATTATTTACATCAATTACACATCATTTTTATACCCATCCAAATAATAATGTATTGAATAACAATTACACCACGACGTGGAGATGGTAAGTCGTACATACACACGTATGGTGGCATGTCATTCAAGAGATGGATAGAATAATGAATATGGTTGTAACATATTTATAATAACATCATTGTATATATGAGATACTGGAGTTATTATTTTAGAATTGAAATAACAAAGAAAGAATATGTTGAAGAACAAATGAACTTGAAAGAGGGTGGTGAAAATATTACCTCTTCTTCGGCTTCATACTATTGATTTGATCAAAAGGGATCCTTAGGTTGTCCTTCTGATGAAACTAAGGCCTTTAGGTTGAATTGATGGAGGTTGAGAGAATATTTGGCAGGGGTTGGATGATCCAAAAGGCTTTGATGTTGTGAACAATGTTTTAGAAGTGGTTTCCTTTTATAAGGGGGGGAGGGGGATGGGCTCTTTAGAAAAAACATAAAGTATTATTTTATAATAAATTAATATTTGGTTTCTAATGGATAAAAATTAGATTATTCAAAGTATATGGTGGGTATATGTTGAAAAAAACTCAACCAATAGGTTTTATACAGGTTTGGGTCACTTTAGTAACCTTATATTTAAGTTTTAACTCTTAAATAATTAGTTTGACACTTACCATGTCACTTTGTATTTTTTTATTATATAGTTAATAAACATACTATAAACATAGAAGAGACCCCCAAGTGGTCCATTAATGATAAAAATATCATGATATAAGTACTTTTGATGAACCTTAGCGTTTTAGAAATAGAATATCAATTAATAATTTCATATATTTTTTAAAACTTCTTTTAGGACAATTTTGACACTATTTGGTATTTGATTTATGTGAAAATTATAATAGCATGATTACATCAAAAATACTATATTAAATCAATACTAACATTTCATATTATCTGATAAAATTAGTTGAAATCATAAAAAGTATCAAATTTCATTTTTTTGTTATTTTTAATATCAATTATTTTATTATTTCATTAAGTAATTATTCCATCACCATTTTGTCATAAATAAATTAAATTATTTAATGTCTAAAAATTATAAATAAAATCACATCATGTATTAAATCTTTTTTATATTTATAATGAATATTTATAATCGATTTTATCTTTTGTAGAACCCTATATTAAAAATGTTTTTGAAATTAAATGTTGATTTTAACTCTTTTGACTCTTCTTTTAATTAAATAATAATAATGTTCTAATCTAACCCAAGTGGACGTAAATGATAATATTTTATTCCTGAGGTTGATTTTGGTTGAGATTCAATTGTCCAATAGAATTAGGACTTGTGTTAGGGTAATATTAATATCATTTTTACCCTTTATTACCCTATTTACTTTTAACCGTGGAAAATAAAAGTAAAAAGTTACTATTCACCAAAAATTATTTTTATCTTATTGAACCACATTTTACTCTTGATATTAACCTTGTCTCTCCGATTTTTGAAATTCCACTCACAGAAGTGGTAAAATTATGTTTTATGTGAATTTTCAAATTCTCCTAGGAGGTGGGTAAAAGACGGTGAAAGTTCAATAAAATATTTATATATCTAAAAATATTCTAAACTAACTATAATTAATTACATTGAACATATAGAAGTATTATGTATCTATTTTGAACTTAATTAAATTTAAATAAAATAAATAATGATTTAAAAAAATTTGGTTTTAAACTATAACTCAGTGCTTTTCACTATTCATCAAAAATTGAACGTTTTCAGAAAGATACCAAAATTTCACCCTAGGCTAATTTCGTTATTACGAATCCAAAAATGAAGTCCATTTTGAATGATAAAATGTATAAAATTTAAAAATGAGGGTATAAATATTCATAACAACTAGTTTGATTGGTTGTGTTCTGTGTTAGAACATGAAGTTGGTTACAACACACACTACTGTATTATTCAAAGAGAAGCGTACCGTGGAAGCTTGGGGTGTTACATTATCCTCTCCTTAAAATAATTTTGTCCTTGAAATTTTTATAATTCTACCACATGGAATGACTCTGGTGATTCTTTATCATAAGTTCCTCGGGTTCGTACGTTGCCTCTCCCATTTTATGGTTTCTCCATAGAACTTTTACCAAACGAGTCGTCCGGTTTCTCAGCATGTGTTCTCTTGTATCAAGAATCCCGACGGGCTCTTCACAATAAGACAGATCGAGTTCCAGTTCTAATTCCTCATAAGTGAGTACATGCGTTGGGTCAGGCATGTATTTTCTAAACAGTGATACAAGGAACACATCAAGAACTTTGGAGAGACTTCACGGCATTACCAAATGGTAAGATACAACCTCAATTCGTTCTATAATTTCAAGAGGTCCTTATTACCTAGGACAGAATTTACCTTTCTTGCGGAAACATATAACTCCCTTCCATGGAGATACCTTCAAGAAAACATGATCTCCTACATGAAATTCCAAATCCTTCCTTCGGTTGTCAGCATATCTCTTCTACCTACTTTGATCTTATTTGATGTGGTTTTGGATTACCTTCAAGTTTTCCATCGTTTCCTCCACCAGTTCAGGGCCTACAAGTTTTATTTCACCAACGTCATCCCAATAGGTTGGCATGAGACATCTCTTTCCGTATAATGCTTCATATGGCACTATCTGAATACTTTAATGGAAGATATTTTTATAGGAAAATTCTACCAAAGGTAAATATTGATCCCACAAACCCTCAAAGTCATGTGAGAAAGATTTTAACATGTATTCAATGGTTTGAATAGTCTGTTCTGATTGTCCATCTGTTTGAGGGTGGTAGGCAGTGCTCAAATGAAGTTTTGTATCGAAGTCCTTTTGAAGACTCTTCCAGAATCTTGATGTAAAATCTAGATCATGATCAGAAACAATAGATAGGGTCACTCTATGAAGTCTTACAAATTAATTAATATATATTCTTCCTAGAAGTTCAAGTGGTAGATCTTCCCTTATAGTAAGAAAATGTGCTGACTCGGTAAGACGATCAATACTAACCCATATTGCATCGTTCTTTCTAGGAGTCTTTGGTAGTCCCATGACAGAGTCCATCGTGGTATTATCCAATTTCTACTCAGGTATGGGAAGAGGTTGCATGCCTCCTCTAGGCTGTAGCCTTCCAGCATTCACTTGGTGACAAACCAAACATCTTGACATGAAATCTGCAATTTCTCTCTTTATGTTGTCCCACCAAAAATGTTTCTTCAAATATCTATACATTTTGGTGCTCCCAGGGTGTATAGAGAGATTGGAACTATGAGAATCATCCAAAAATTCCCTTTTTAGATCTGGTATATCGGTAACATAAAGTCTCCTCCAAAATTTCAAAATTCCATCTTCATACACAAAGTCACTCCACCTCCCATCATTCACGACTTTAATCTTATTTTGAAATTCCTCTTCATCGGTCTGAGAACTCTTTATCCTTTATAGTAAATATGGTTTGGAAACTATTTGAAAAATCATTGATGTTTCACCTTAAATGGTTATTCCCATATCCAACTTTACTAGATCCATGAAAATAAGACCCCTCTTAACTCTCATCTTGTTCAAAACTCCATGATATTTTGTACTCAAAGAATCTGTCACCTTATTTTCCTTCCTCGGGTGGTAGTGTATCATGCAATCATAATCCTTGAGTAGTTCAAGCCATCGCCTTTGCCTCATGTTGAGTTCTTTCTGTGAGAAAATATACTATAAACTCTTGTGATCTGTATAAATCTCACACTTTTCACCGTAGAGATAGTGTCTCCATATCTTCAAAGAAAAGATTATAGCAGGTAACTCAAGATCATGAGTAGGATAGTTTTCCTCATGAATTTTCATCTATCGTGATGCATAGGCAATAACTCTATAATTATGTATAAGGACACAACCAAATCCTTTCTTTGATGCATCACTGTAAATAACGAACCCATTATTCTCTGATGGTAGAGTAAATATTGTATAATTGACTAATCTTCTCTTCAGTTCTTCAAAAAATTCTTTAAAATCTTTTGTCCAATCAAATTTAACCCCTTTACATGTGAGCTTTGTTAATGGATTAGCCAACTGGGAAAAATTATGGACGAAACGTCGATAATAACCTGCTAAACCAATAAAACTACATACCTCGATTATACTCGTTGGTGCTAGCCATTCTTGGATTGCTCTTGCCTTAGATGGATTAATCGAGATTCCATCCTTAGAGGCAATATGGCCACGAAAAGATATCAAATGAAGCCAGAATTCACACTTGCTAAACTTCCCATATAATTCATGTCTTTTTATGAGTCTTCAAGATAATGCGCAATTGATTTTAATGATCTTTGTATATTTTGGAGTATTCTAAGATATCATCAATAAATACCACTACAATGTCATAAATATGTTCCTCGAAAACTCTGTTCATTAGATCCATGAAAACAGAGGGTGCATTAGTCAGCCCAAAAGGCATTAATGTAAACTCGTAATGTCCGTACCTGGTTCAAAATGCTATCTTTGGAATGTCTTCCTTCTTCACACAAAACGGATGGTATCCAGATCGAAGGTGAATCTTTGAAAGGTATTGAGATCCATGCAGTTGGTCAAATTAACCATCAATCCAAGGTATGGGGTTCTTGTTATTTATTATTATACCATTGATTTACCTATAGTCGATACATATCCTCATAGATCCATCATTATTCTTAACAAAAAGGACAAGGGATCCCCGAGGAGAAACAATAAGTTGAATAAATCCCTTATTACACAATTCCTCTAGTTTTATCTTTAGTTCCAAAAATTCCATAGTGGCAATTCTAGAAGGGGTCTTCGATATGGCCCTCGATCCAGGAATTAAATCAACAAAAGACTCAATTTCTAGTTCTGGAGGATGTCCAGGTAAATTTTCTAGAAACACATCAACATTTTCTCTCACAACAGGTACATCCTCTATTTCAAAATTCCTTTCCCACCCACAGTCATTTCATTCTCTTCCTACCCAATAATAGTATTTAGTTGAGCTACTGGGGGTGGATCTAGATAAGAATTAGGTGGTGACGATTCTTCTCTAAAGATAAGGTGTTCCTTATCATCATCATCAAAAATCGTAACCTCCTTCTTCTTACAATAAATCTTTGCATCATGGTCCAAAAGATAATCCATTCTGATGACTATATCAAATTCAATCAAGGGTATAATGATGAGTTCACCAGATAAATAACATTTATGTGCTCTAATGGAAACTGATTCACAGAACGTTTTAGAAAAGATACTTCCCTTATGAGTTTTAACTAAAAACTCCCTTGTTAAATCAAATTAGAAATATCTAATTTTCTTAGAAAACTGGGATGATATGAAACAATGCAATGATCTAGAATCAAAAAATTCTTTTGCTAAACTTGAGGAAACCATTAAATTACCTTCCACCGCGTATTTCGAAGGTTCTACCTCAGCAGTAGTTATAGTAGAAGCTTTTCCTTGATCCCCAGGAATTTTCTGAGTTAAGTTCCCCTGATTCTTAGGACATTCATTTTCATAATGTCCCATATCCCTACAGTTGTATCATTGAACATAGGTAGCTTCTTTCCTCCCCATGCAATCATGAGCATGGTGGCCTTTTTCACCACATTTGTAACAGACTCCCATTCCCTTCAAGATAGTACTGTGGTGTTTTTCCCACATTTACTATAGGATGGATATTCAACTATACCCTTCTTCCCATTATTTCCATTCCCAGAGTGATCAGAAAATATCTTCTTCTCTTGCTTTGCATTGAAGTCATAAGAATTAGGGAATTATTTTTCTGTCTTGATAGCACATGAGAAAAGGTCTTCGTACAACGAGAAGAATTATAAGACTAATTCTTGACAAAGAAATGGTTTTAACCCATCAAAGAAACGATCAATCTTACTCCCCAAGTTATGTATATAATCAGCTACATGCCTCGCTATCCTTGTAAAGTTAGCTTCATACTTGACGATATTCTCATCCTCCTTTTGTCTTAGACTTCGAAATTTCCTTTCCATATCTGCTCGATGGCCATGAAGAATGTATTTTCTAAGAAAATATCATTAAACTCCCTCCATTACATATTTGAAACTTCATCATATTCCTTTGTATTTTGAATTAATGACCACTATTGATCAGCATCTCCAATGAGGTGGTAAACTGCCATGAATACTTTTTCCCTTTCACTACTAACCAAGGCCTGAAATAGTTTCTCAAGGGAATGTATACATTGCTAAGCTACCAATGGATTTGTACACCCATTGAATGTTGGTAGCCGTTCCCTCATGAAGCGATATAACTTTGATCCTCCACGCAATGTATCAGTGTGGTCCATACGGGTAAGGTTATTATTTATAACCTGAGTGAGTTGTATCAGTATGGTGATTAGGTGATCAGCACCAGTTTCATCACTAGCTCCAATATAATTATCTTGAGTAGGAGGGAAATACCTATATGGAGTGTGTGCATTGATATGGTTTCCATTTCATCCACTAGGTGCCATTTCTAAACATTGTCATACACTAGATCAATTTATGAATCAAATTACATAATTCCACACTTGTAAAACACTTATCATAAATTGAACTATTTATGTACATAATCCATAATAATAAAAATGTTTTCTTTGAGGATTTATATACTCATAAACCCTTCGTAATGGTTTGTAAAGAAAATGAGAATTATCCTAAGCCTATCCCCCATAAGTGTCGTAACCAAGAGTGCAGCAATGCCCATTGTCGTTCACCGGTTCCTATTCGAGTCTAGCTCAAAGTGGTGTTTTCGGGTTTTACCCCTAGGTACATCTATGCTAGAGCCTCCTCTACCTGCTCGTATCCAGATGTATTTCTCGAAAAACTCACAAAATATCTACAATACCAAAATTCTAGGAAGTTCTTCTATACTAATCCTCCAAGTCCATATTAGGTCTACGTAGTCTAATCAGAGTTCATCTAAATATAGCTTCCATGGTTTGTACTAAACATCTTCTGATACCAACTATAATGCCCCAACCCCAGTTACCTAGATTCGGTGCATTATTACATAACATTGACATGATCATAAAAGATCAAGTATAGAAAGACCGATTAGTTTTGTAGCCTTGGAATCAGTAGATACATTTATAAAGTTTACATTACATCATAAATTGAAAAACTTCAACAACATATTTTCCCAATAGACCACACTCATATCCTCATACTATCTCTGCAGGTCATTCATAAAATACTTCTTCACATACTGGGAAAAATAAAACATATAAAGGGGTGATCTCAAATTCCCGGTAAGGATAACAATATAGCGAAAATTTTTATAAATAAGAATAAACATTTAAGGAAATGTATAACTTAAACAAAATCCTTTTAAACATGAGTTTCAACATAATATGGAAATAATAAAATGAAATAATTCCATTTACTTATTCACATGGATATTCTAATAGTCTAATAATCACATGCAATATCAATAAGTACTTTTATAATGATGAAATGCATAATGCCAGACTATCATAACCACATAGTCAATGCCTCATGCCAAGAATACAAATAAGATTTTGTTAAGGCCTTGTTACAAGACAATAGTTTGTCTCCTAAGACCTACCGATGCATTGAGGAGCTATAGTGGGCTCCACCCATCACTTATTAATTCCAATGCATTCCTCATATGAAAAGGTTTAAACATAACATAAACATTTGTATTAAAACTGGCATACGAAATGTCAATACTTTCTCCATAAACCATGAATGGTATAAAAATAACACATCCATAGTCAAACATATCACAAAACATTCAATACTATATGGAAGTTTTCTATCCTAATAAATCAACTTCAAATAAGCTTAAAATCCATCAAAGGATGTTGACATAGATGAAATCAAAACTATTTGAGAGAAATATCTCTTTTTTTTAAATCATTTAAAAGCCACAAAATTAAAAAATTTACTTTGAAATTTTTCTTATAAGATTTTAAGGTAATATTTTACGATTTTTTAATGGTGGAAAATAGCCACTCCCACCGTATAAGTTAAAAAAAATACATTCTTACCTTAATTCTGTCGAAAATGTAAAAAAGGGCCTTGTTTTGAAAACGAAAAAAAGATTCATTTATAAAATTTATATAAAAAGTTAAACAAGGGTATAAATGACTTTAAACCATATTCAGTAAAATAGTAATAATTTTTTGAAATACCTTTTAAGGAACCTGGATGTGGATGATAAAGAGGTCACAGTAGATAATTACGTATAAACATCCTCGGAAAATGAAGAGATTATGAAATAAACCCTTACCTTGTACTTTTAATTGGTTGAGGATAGGTTAACCTCTTATATAATGGTTAAATAATTGTTATTAAGTTATTCAAGAATCATATATATTAATATGATATCATATATGATCTTTTAACATTTATTTGTTAATAATATCTTAATATTATGGTCGTTTTGGGTGTTTACATTCGAGTTTTCTTTTATATGTATTGTTACATAAGCCATGTTTGTTATGGATAGGTTATATCTTATTCATGTCCAGAATTATATTATTTCTATATACATTATTTTTAATCCTTCAAATGAAATTTATTCATGAATGGATATGATGGGGAATGAATCTCATCACGTTCATGGAGACGGTAGTCCGTACGTATGCATGAGGGACAATATCATTATTTTGATATGAAAATAATATATTATTGGATGGTATATCATATATATAGAATCATTATCATGTTATATATAATATTTACATCAATTAAAAATCATTATTATACCCATACAAATAATAATGTATTAAATAACAATTACACCACAACGTGGAGACAGTAAGTCGTACGTACGCACGTATGGTTACATGTCATTCAAGGGATGGATAGAATACTGATTATGGTTGTACCATATTTATAATAACATGACATTATATAGGATATACTGGATTTATTATTTTATAATTGATATAACAAAGAAATATTAAGTTTAAGAATAAAGGAACTTGAAAGAGGGTGGTGTAAATATTACCTCTTCTCCGGGTTCTTATTTTTCATTTGATCAAAAGGTCTCTTTAGGTTGGATTTCTGATCAAACTAAGGCATATAGGTTTAAGTTAGGGAAGTTGAGAGAATATTGGGTCAGGGGTTTCCCAAACCAAAAGGCTTTGAAGGTGTGAATAATTTGTTATATGGTATTTCCTTTTACCAGGGGGTGGAGGGGCTCTTTAGAAAAAACTTAATGTATTATTTTATAATAAATTCCCATTCATATTATAATGGCTCAAATGTAGATTATTAAAATTATAAGGTGGTTATAGGTCTAAAACAACTCAACCAATAGTATTTAGATAGGTTTGGGTAACTCTATTAATCTTACCTTTTAGTTTTATCTCTTAGTTAATTAGTTTGACACTTACCATGTCACTTTATATTTTTATATTATGTTGTTAATAAACTTACTATAAACTTCCTAAAGACCCCCAAGTGGTACATTAATGATAAAAATATCATTATATATGTACTTTTTTCGAACCATATATTATTAGGAATATAATATCAATTAATAATTTAATATTTGTTTTAAAAACTCATTTATGTCAATTTTTACAGTATTTGGTTATGATTTTTTTGAAATTCATAACAGCATGATTACCTAGAAAAAACTTAATTAAATAAATATTAACTAGTAATATTAACCTATAAAATTATAATAATTCATAAAAATTATCAAATTATATTTATTTTGATATTTATAATATCATTATTTTATTATTTCATTAATTAGTTAACTACTGCATCACCATTGTGTCATAAATAAATTAAATTATTTAATGTCAAAGAATTATAAATAAACTACCATAATGTAGGCAATCTTTTTATCTTTATAATTAATATTTATAATCAAATTTATCTTATGTATAAACCTATATTAACAATGTTTTAGTGACTAAACAGTGATTTTTACTCTTTTAACTCTTCTTTGAATTAAATAATAATAAATGTCGTAATCTATTCCAAGTCGACCTAAATGATAATATTTTATTCCTAAGGTTGTTTTTGGTCGAGATAGACTTTTCCAATAGAATTATGACATGTGTTAGGGTAATATTAATATCATTTTTACCCTTAATTACCCTATTTACTTTTAACCGTGGTAAATAAAATTTAACAATTACTATACAGAAAAAATTATTCTCATCATATGGAACCACATTTTACTCCTTAATATTAACCGTTTCACTCATATTTTTGAAATTCCACACACAGAATTTGTAAAATTATGTTTTATGTGATTTTGAAAATTCTTCTTAGGAGGTGGGTAAAAGACGGTGAAAGTTCAATAAAATTTTTATATATCTAAAATTATTCTAAAATAACTCCAATTAATTACATTTAACATATATAGGTATTATGTATCTTTTTTTACCTTAATTAAATTTAAATAAAATAAATAATTATTTCAATAAAAATTCGGTTTTAAACTATAACTCAGTGTTTTTCACTATTCATCAAAAATTGAAAGTTTTCAGAAAGATACCAAAATTTTACACTAGGCTATTATTGATATTAAGAATTAAAAAATGAAGACCATTTTGAAAGATAAGATGTATAAAATCTCAAAAAGTGGGTATTACTATTCATAACGGCTAGTTTGATTGGTTGTGGTGTGTGTTAGAACTCGAAGTTGCGTACAACACACACTATTGTATTCTTCAAAGAGAAGCGTACCATGGAATCTTGGGGTGTTAATTTCTTTATTTAAGTCACATTCACTATTTAATTCCTTAACATATATTATTATAGTGAATGTTTTATAATCTCTACCACTTTTAAAGAAACCACTATCACTGAGGTCAAGTGATTTTTCATTTTTATTCGATAAATAACTCCTCCTTTTGGTAGAATAATAATTCTTTCTTGAACTCCTTGATGAAAACATACATATTTTGAAATTATATGAATTCGTATTTTAAATATCATGTGAGGACTCCTCCTTATTTTCAATTTCATATTCTTCCATATTAAAAAATTAGAATGAAAATTTCTTCATTAACCATAGATGAAACACTACAAAGTTAATTTTCCAAAAAAATAAATTTTCTTATACATAAACCATTGAGATGAGTGATGTGAGATTTTTGAAATTCACACTGAAATATCCATGTAAATATAAACATCTAAAATTATATCCATCTTCTTCCTCGATATTATTTGATGTTATTTCATTATTTATAGATTTGAATTATATATCCTTCTTAACAAAAATTTCTTTTCTTATTTATATTTCATTCCTTTCTAAACATATATGCAACCAAGATGTTGTGTAAGTTTAACAAAGGAATGAGTGACAATATCATGATCCCATATAGATTAAAATTTGGCATCAAATCTATTTTATAAGATATAGAGTTTAATATTGACCATTATTTAATCTTTAAGAGTCTCACAAAAAATAGTAAAAGTTCTTACCACCCCATTAAACATTGTAATGAATTCATTAATAGATAAACATTAAAGAATACACATAACATTATAATTTTATATCTTATTTTTTATTTTATCCCTTTTAACTTTGAAATTTAATTTGTAGATATTATTTAACTTTTCTCGAATACATTTCATAGTCTTTTCACCTTAAATTTAAAAACAACTTCTCTAAAATTGATGATAATATAGAATTTCATGAATTATCATCATTCTCAAAATTCTTATAATCATCATGATTCATAGAGACACATTGTGAAATAGGTGTAAAACCTTCTATAATAATATCTAGAACATATATAACCAAAGAAAGTAAGTAGGGTAGAATTATCTCTTTTGAAACATTTTAATTCTTCCCATTAAATATGGAAAATACTTTTCTTATAATTAAATTGATATTTTACATAATAATTATAAAAATAAAAATGAAAACATAAATTTAATAAACATTTTTAGAAATGAAATTTAAATGCTTACACTATATTAAAAGAGATAGAAAAACTAAAATACCACTTGATTTCAACATTCATAGAAGAAAAATTCAAAATTATTGATCATTAGAGGAAACCATGATTGATTTAATACCACTTGTGAGGACCCTGGTGTATGATGTTGGTTTAATAAGATGTGGGAGGGGTGAATTAGTGAACAGTATTTCATTTTCCCATTTATAATTTCTTATGAATTTTATCATGAACACTTTTTAAAGTGAATGATCCCACCATGGAAATTTTAACATAGTATAGAAAGACAACAAAAAAATTCCAAATGTGTATGTTTAACCTATCAAAATAACCTTCTAAGTCCTTAACTTTATTTGGAATCATCATAGAACAAAAAATCTACTATAGTCACCATGTTGATAAAAAATGGGATTATCCTTGAACCCATATTATATGAGTACCACACAATAGTCTCCTGAAACAATAATAAGGGACTTATCCTTGATAAATATTTTTTATAATGATGTGTGTATTTCCTAAGATAAGTATTATCATTTTATTATGAATGATTTTCTCCAGAAAATTTATATTGAACCCATACTTCATCATTATATAAAAAACTTAAACCTCTTTCTAATTCAATAAACAACATTGGTATGATGGTCACAAACTATCCAAGAATATAATATTATTCCTATTATTATATCCCTTTTTATACAAACTTCTCTTTCAACAAATTCATCCGCAATGTCTTACCGTAATTAATAAATGAAAATAGGTCACATTATCTCGCATATAGAAAATTATTAGCATATTTGAAATTGAAATTTTGTATTGAAATTAGAATTGAAAACTTCTTTTAACTTCTCTTCAACTTATTCGACTTATTTGTGAGCCTTTGGATCATTAAATACCTCTTAGTCAACATATAGTTTTAAATGGGACTTCAAATATAGAGTATTAGTAGAATAGAAGTCATTAAATTATTATATTATAAATTCAACTCAAAGTCAAGAATTCATTACTGAAAATAACATGTTCATCTTCACCAGGATGTGTTGTATACCATTTCAGTTTATATTCACTAAATTGATCATAAAACTGCTTCCAAAACAACTTGTATCTAGAAAGTTTCTCCCGTTATCCATTTAGACATAGATTTTATTCTCACACAATGGAATATATGAGGCAAAAAAAGAAAAACATACCAATATCTTACATCATTTTAGATGAATGATCATTATATAACATTAAAAACCATGCAAGACTGATAAAGGTTTACTGACTTTAGATACTAGAAAAATAATAATATTTTTTCATGAATAGTCTTTAATATATCCAAAAAAAGATATTCTTAGTAAATTTCATAGACATACCCTACCTAAAACCCCTCTTCATATTCAAGGGAAAGGAGACACAATAAAAGTTTAGCTCAAATACTTATTAAGGGTAAGCATAATATATATCCATCAATGATTAGAAGTGATAATATAGTAATCATATTGGTATGAGAACATGATTATTAAATACAATAATCATACACAATCAGTAAAAGATTATTAATCCCAAATCCAATCATAAGTATTTTTCATAACAAATGTCATAAGTCGAATGTGTGCAAAATAATCAATAATGAACAATGAACTGTGATAACATACCATAAGAAGAATAAATAATGTTTTAGAATATAGATAATCATAGAAAATAATTTCCTTAGTCGTTGATTACAACTAAGACTATAATAATGGTTTTGGTTTTCTCTCAATTCCAATATATCATTATTCAGAGTTCACTCCCAGGAATATCATGGTGTAAGAGTCTCGTACTGAACTAATTTCACACCCCATTATAATTTTTATTATCTCATGAGATATCCATATTTACCCAATATATTAGAGTTATATGTAATTTTGGGTAAATCCATAAAATAATGAAAACTATATGTATGTGTGCCACAATATAAAAAATATTCATCATATAATCATATCACAACTGTTAGAAGGAAACAAGTTCCAAAAACATTTAATCATATCATCATATCATCATACCATATCCCTTGAAAAATAATTGAGTATTAAAAACATGTCATCATAATAATAATAAACAATCTATACGAAGATTAAGGATGGTAATATTTTATCATATCCCCAATAAATAATAATTAACATAAAAAGTATTTATCATAGATGAAAAAAGCATTCAAAATATCAATAGAATACTTCATGAGGATATAAATTTTCCAATTTATAATATTCTATTTAAAATATTAATATTTCCAAAATATTAAGGAAACAATATTGTTTGAAATGATACATGAAAACTAGAAAATGAATTTTCAATTCATTGAGAAATCAGGATGATGAGAAATTATATTCATGTATATTGATTCCCCCCTAATAACCCTCAACACATTCAAAAAGGAAGAAATACCTAAATATGTGGATTATTTTCCCTGGAAAGAAAATGAAGAAGAATCCATCCATGATCACACGAATGGCACGAACCAATAGGATACAAATTATCGAATGACTAGGAAGAGGTCATGAAAATGGTCACATGTGGTGTATAACCCACAATGAATCCCATGGAAACCCTTCGACAAGTCCTGTGGATCATGTGAAGGCACCCAGGACAATCGCAGATAATGTAGAAGCAGCTAGATAATGTCCCCCAAGTCACACGACTTGTTAACTAGAAGATTCTAGAAAAACCCTCCAAATTCATTCAAAATTAGGATAAAAATATCCAAAATGAGGAAGCCTATAGTAGTTGTAATGCTCATACAATGAATCATCGATGGTGAGAATGATTTACCTCAACCACAATAAATCCAGAACATGAGATATCATCATTTTTAAAATTAAATAATTAAAAAAATGGAAGCATCTGGGAGTCTCTCGCGGTTGTAAACATATTGTGATGCACCCCTGGTGATCTTCAAGACACCATAAGCACCCATCGGCATGTACGCATCATATTAAAAAATCCCACCAACATTACATTTTCATCATGAAAAGGGACTTAGAGCTAAATAGAAAACCTTGTGATTCCCCTTTGGTTCCAAAAGTACAATTAGATGGAATTATTCACCAAATGCTCATAAATCTCCACAAGACTGTTTTGGGTCACCTTAATCATCTCTAAGGGGTAGGGTGATTTTCTTCGACAACACCCATACAATTTGTAAAATACCCAACCTTTGTAAAATAAACAAAGGAAATAAAAATAAGGATGTCGAAGCTTCTATCGATCATTATACTCATGTGATGGGATTAGGCAGTCTACAATATGGTCTCACAAGACCCCTCAACAAGCTGATACGATTTCACTAAGGCCCCCTGACTGGCCCTCATTGTCTCACGAAGGCCCTCAGACTGACCATACTTGTCTCGTGATGGTCTTTTAGTAGGCACCTTAATCTCATGAAGGCCCTTAGAAATGTCTACTATAAAATATTAAAATACTTTAGCATGTATTCATGATTTAAAAGACCTCATTAATTGGAAATAATCCAATAAATGGGATACTGACAGGATGGTCTCACGATTGCTGAAAATCATCCAATGCCCCTAGAGCGGTCAATGATCAAAACTAATAAAGATGAATGATGGCAAGGCCTTACACCAAATCCGTCCTAGGTTCACATGATATGCATTTCACAAATAGAAAAACAACAGGGTTGGAGGGGCATATAAATCCCCTACCCCAGCATGTAAAATGCACCCACGATTCTCTAAGTGGTGGGCCACTTACATGGATAAACACTTATTGGAACCTCACACCGATGATAGAGAGTATTTTTTGGAGTGGCTGATATCACAATTGTAAAATCATTCCATCAGTTAAGATACCATTGAACAACTGTAGAAATAATGAAACATGCTTACGCTCATCTCCCATAGATCATGAGAAGGGCTTCTTTAAAGAAACACAAAGAATATCCTACACATCTGCTAAATCAAGTGAGACTAAAAACAAGTTATAAATCACAAAATATAAATATTTTATATATAAAAGCTAGAATAAGGACTAAAATATGATATAATTTTGTGAATACATATACTCTAATACTCATGTGCTTCACATAAACCATCTACATCATGAAGCAACACCAGGTGTAGTCACCCAAATCATGTGATGCTCCTTTGTTATACTATTTAGATCATGCGAAGCCCCCTAAACATGTCAACGAAAGCCACATGTCATACCAAAATCATCCCACCCATGTCTTGTGAAACCCTCTAGGATAGAAAAACAAGCCTTGCGATATCCCTAAGACATGTCACTTGACTCGTATAGAGGCACCAATTCAGGTCATCTGAATGTCACTATAACAATCATGCATGTCAATTGGCTATTATAATACCCTTTGGTCACACTAGTTGGCGATAATGATGTCCTCCATAAATTCCACCTAGGACATGCAACACCCCCACTAGAAATTTCACATTGACTATCATGATGCCCTCCAAGTGTGTTATCCAAACATTGTGATGGTTTTGGGGATGTCAATCAGATCATACGACACCCACTATACTTGCTAGTTGATATCTCATGATGGCTTCCATGATAAGAACTTGTCTTGAATTACCCTATAGAAAAGTCAACCATGATCATGCGATAAACTTTAGACATTCCATCTTGTTTACAAGGAGACCCCCAGATAAGTCATCTGGGTCAGGTAATTGTATTTAGACATGTCATGCAGAAGCACTATGACAAGAAATACCGATAATCAAGGCATTATGAGTGGAAAATCAATTTCTATTAGGAAGACATGAAGGCCATTTCTATAAGGAAAAACTCTGTGTGTAAGCCCTGACCAAAAAAACTATGATGAATCTAATCCCTACTATATCTGGGATACATAAGACTCCTCCCTTAGGCCAGAGATTTATATTAACCTCTAAAGGCTTGTCCTGGTGAATAAGTCTCATATCCATAAACACGGAGACCGATCACTTCCTTCACTTGTTTCTCATAATAAGTATAGATCTCGGGGGAATTGGTAGATTCAATGACCATATCATTTTCATATAAGCCTCTTTCAAGACAAAGGTAACCTCAGTTTGTAATCCCCAATCAGTGATGTAATATGATATGCCCCACATATAAGGACCTCCATATTCTGTAAGCCCCAATTTACTAAACTATAAGATATCTCACCACTGTAAAAACCATGATACATGGGATGCCTTTCAAAGGCTTGAGATCCAATAATAATTCACTTCGACATATACCCCCTTGTCTTTGATATATCAACCATGAGGACCAAATAATTACCATGGGATGTTCACAATACCACAATAATCAGTGGACTTAGAATTGAAATGAACTATGATGAATTAATTTCCTTCAATAACTAGTATACAATGGAATCTTTCATAGAGCTCTGGTTTCACATTAAATATCAAAAGGTTAGTTTCAATACATAATTCCAACATCTATATATAGTGATATTGATTTCTTGTCATCCCTTTTTTTCACACTGATCATGGATCACATGAACTTAGGGAGTTGCAATAGTTAGATTATTCGAATCGAAAATATCCACCATCTAGAAAAATTGTAGTGTGTAAGAAAAGATGAGTGACATGATTCATTTTCTACCATAAAAGGGTATATAACATAGGAATAATCTCAAGGGAGTGAATGAACTATGTAAAATCTAATTCCTATAATACTTAGGATGCGTAGTATTCCTTTCTATAGCTCAATATTAAATATGCATCCACTTGAGTGTGAGTTTTTCCATGTCTCTAACATTTCAACCATTGAGACAAAACCATTCCCATGGGATAATCACTCCACCTCAAACCAAGTAAACTAACAAAACTATGATACTTACCATAATCTGGATATATAGGATGTTTCCTTGACACTCTTTCTTAAATACCATGTGCCTATGTTCCCTAACATATTTCCATTACAAACGATGTTAAACTCCACGAGTTTAATGACTATTGTGAGTTTTGATTCCTACAATTACCGAGATAAGTAGGACACCTCATAAATGGCTCAATACCCCACTGAAAATATTGTCTTCCTCCCAATGCAAAGAAAAATTATGAAGTACTAAGTTAAAATGATTAAACACATAACCAAGTTCCCATTATGTGTAAAGGGATGAGGAAACTTAGATACATAAATATATATTAACTAATCACATCCCCCTCATATACTCATAAAAGTGGTTAACCTATGATAGTTCTGCTAGTGTAACCAGTCTCATATCAAAATAAGGAAGAGATTCCCATAAAAATATTAAATCTATAATGAGTGTAGGAGTATGCAAAAAATACCTCTCTAAAGGTACAATGGGACCAAACTTCCATTATCTCAACCTATGCGAGTCCCTAAGCATCACTTGGTCTAAAACCCCTAATAAATACCTACCTTTGGAAAGAAATATGGTACCTAGTAATAGATAAGGAATCTATTGACAGTTTCAAGGGAAGATGAAATAATAATGGTAAAACCAATGTGAGAAATGGAGAATGGTATTGAACCCTCCCAAAATCTAATATTTAGGGAAATATTTAATCAAGGAACATAATTTGAAATATAAAAAAGGACAGACTACCTAGTTGTTCTCAAGACATTCCATTCATGAGATGATGGAATTTGATCTGTTTCATTTTCATGATAAAACATACATGGTGAACCCAATGTTAATCTATCAAATAAAAAAATTATTGGTTAAACATATGTCATTCCATTTTTCTTTTCATATCCTACAGAAGTAGGGAGAATAACATAAAAAACTCAAATAGTAAGATGGGGTTTTCCATGTGTCAAGATATTTTTTGGAATATCAAACAATGGTGAGAAGCTCAACATAAATTGTATAGATATACCATTGAAAATAGAGTTCTTATAAAATAATTCCATCCTCACATTGTCAAGTCCACGTGACAAGAACAGTTGGGTAAGGAAAAAAAGGAAAATTATGTTAGTCGTGCAAATCAATTTAAATCCGAATCATGCCTATGATATGGAATTAATTGGTAACCTTATTACTTATTGTCTAAAAGAAATCATATACTGATCTCATCAACAATATCCAGATTTGAGATAATATCTTCATCATCCAGTGATCGTTCTAGTAAATCAATTAGGACGAAAACCCTCACAGGTTGTAAAATTTTCTCACCTTCCAAAAAAAATTATATAATGTGGAGAACAAAATGGTCTAAGAATAAAACAGGTGTGGTATAATCCCAACCAAAAAAGCTTCATGGTAGGGTCTCTAAGTACAAAAACTGACGTGTTCACATCATTTAGGAAAATACGCAACTTAACTAGTATCCCGCATCACCACAAAAAAATTCTTCGAGACCTTATACCTAGAGTGTGAAAAACACATAATTCATTAAATGATGAAGATGGATTAGGGATTCAAATAAAACTCTATTCTAATTTAAGGGCCACTTAGGGGTCCCCCTATCAACTGGTTTCACTACCATAATCTGACCAGTTCCCATCAATCGCTTGCTAAGGGTACCACCCAACACAATACAACCTCTAATTCCCATGCATGAGAAACAATGAAGACACATCAGATGAGGATGTCTATAGATAACCATGCGTGGGATCATACTCCCACTCCCATTGAAAATGTCTATAATTATATATTGGACATAACTAGGGATATGAATCATATCCCAACTCATTCAATAATAGTATGCGCCCATATTAATTCACTAGACATGGGAGAGGATCATATCCCTACCCCTATGCATAAATACCTTCATCATATTCTAATGGGACGATGAGGAAAAAAATGGGATCATATCCCTACTTCAATCGATTATATCTACCAATATATAGTTGAGATGGAAAATGTTTCATCTTATACCTCTACACTCTCTATGATGAAATTACATTACATCTTATAAACAACTTAATAAACACACTTATATAATATAGAATGGGTACATATAAAGGGACATTAATATATTCCTATCCCTTTAGATAGTGCATCTCATCACTATGATCATTATGAACAAGTGATTTATCTGAAGAAGGAACACATTATTTAACTCATGTAGGATGATTATAAGTATATTGGTTTAAAGGATGAGGCATTTGAATAGGATCTTATTCCCCTTCCAAGTGGGGCTCTCTAGATGAGAACAAAACATTCCTTGGGACAAGGGCACATGCCTATTGAAAATGTCTGGTGACATATTCTGAAGTCCCAATATCAGGCTCATATCCACATTCTAGTTGGGGCTCACTTGGTGAGAGAAACACATGCCTTAGGGAAGGATCATATTATTTCCAAGAAATACTAATGACATATTCTAATGGATTATGTCAGGCTCATACCCCCTTTTTGACCAAGGCTTACGTAGTGAGAATCCTCCCCCTCAACTTCCAATGGAAATCCACTCTGGTCAGTAGATAACCCTGAGAAGCCTCTTCTATTATCTGATTTTATGGAGGCATGTAAGTATAAAAAATAAGATTCCATAATTGACATATGGTGAGTGTTATATAGAAACAACCTCCCATCTTGTTCTCACCCATTTCCAATTCTTACATTGATATTCAAGATGATCTATAAGAGGATTTCATGCCATATATATGAAAAAATATGTGGGAAACTCAACAGGGGATGAAGAATAGACACCTCCCTTATCCAGGATACGAGGGTCACTATGCCACCATAATAGTACTTTGTTGTTATCTAGACCTGGATTCTATTCCCATGGCCTAGGATCCTTTACCAGAAAATCAAATTGAAAATCTGCAACATGCTTTCCACCACTACATCAAAACTCTTCAACATATGATCTTCAAAGACACAACATGAATCCATATTCGAGGAGGGGAAATTATGGATATTTAGAATTCATTTCACCATTTTAATAGGATAATACCTAAAATAAAACATCATTTAATGTCATAGAATATATAAAAATCAAGGGACAGATTAATGCTCATGCAAGTAGGTCACTATAATATAATTCCACCACATTAATGATGCTAAAAAATTATAAAAGGATGAAGAGAATAACTAAAATGTCTCTGAACTGGGACCCTCAAATAAATATGAATGTAATTTAGTTATTGTTACTGATTTTTAGATCAACAGGGAAAATTCCAATATAGAATGATTTCCCTCATGGGCTGCCATTGTACCCAATTCCTATGTGAGCACAATTGTGCCATATCAAATGGGTCGTCGTAGAAGATTCCATAATTGTTCTCCAAGAGGGAACTCAACCCACCAGGATGAAAGAATATCTACCATGGATTACACATCTTGTATCATAAATTCCTAAGAGGATTCAAGACATTTCAGCAATAGATGAATTAAAACCCCAACCCACTAAGATTGTTCCATTTATATCCCAATCACTATCACTAGGTTGATAGTCCTTTGAGTGTGTCCTAGAGATATAAATATTGATTTTGGATCAACCTAATCCCCCTGGGCTAGGGGAATTTATATCTCAATGTCAATCCCATGAGTTATCAGTTCCCTGACTGAAATAATTGGATCCTCAACAAAAGGATCATTTATTGACAATTGTAGCACTAAATAACCCCCAGTTCATAGGGATGGGGGAATTTATTTCATCATCATCACCATAGAGAGAACAATTCTTCTCCAGAATGGTAGGTAAAAATCAATGGTCAACATTCCATCCATTCCATGCACTATAAGACAAACCTCTACTATCTAGGGCCCATTCAAAAAACATGACAAGAAACTTCCTCAAGGTCATTGTTCATTGAAAAATATTGTAGGAACGTATGAAAAAGAAAATCAGATCCCACTAGGGTTGCAATCTAATATGGACCATTATCGATAGGGGTTGGAATAACGATTATGATGAAGGAAGTTCATAATAATACTATTTATTCTAATGTAATTTGACAACAATCATTGCCCGATATTCCTCTGTGAATATCATCCCTCTAAACATGAAAAATAGTTTGGATAAAGACACAAATGTAGAGGGTTGCAAAATAGAAAACCTACCCCAAATGAAGGTTTATCTTGATGCACCAACTGATGATACATGCACCTAAAACCAAAAGAGGGTACAAAATCTAGCACTTCTTAATAATGAGTTTCCACCTTAGTGGAGGAGAAATGAAAAATTAAAATGGAAATGTGTTGCTACATCCCAATAAAATTCATCAATAATTGAGCTTCCTTATGTGAAAAAATAGTCTTCACAATATGAGAATGAGATGAAAACATATCCGGAAACCTAACGAGATTTTTTAGGGGACATATTCCCACTGGGTATCGTCTTCAGTCAAAGGAAAATATTATAACTCCCATATCTAAAGAACCAATAATAGTGGTATCAGAGCATCACATTGGATCCAGATCTAGGCACCCAATCTACATATATGGGGAAGTAAACAATGATTGTGACTTCCCCACATTATCTAGAAAACATACCCCTCATTAGGCTGATCATTTAGTCTTAGGAAAAATTAATTATCTATGATAGATAATGGAAGGGACACCTCATTGATCCCCGCATTCTCTTTGTAGTTTGGAGGTGGTTTAGACAATAGTGTCCTTAGAGTTTCTTAATGTCATATATTCCTTGGATACACAAATGGAATCCATGGAAGGGAAATTTGATACTTTGCAGCAAAAAAGAAATCCATATCCCGAATTGGTGGATTACACATTACCGCACCCAATTTTGGAAATCCTACATTATGTACCATTAATGGTGATGGAGACCCTGAACAACATCCCCCACACTTCATATCACAATTTTACTGGTGATGAGACATCTAGATGAATAGTAGTCAAAAAAGATGAGGTGTTTTGTAAAAACTCTGACTGGTCCTGCCTTTGTATGGAATAGTGGTCATCTAGTATGTTTTTTTATCAAATGGAAAGACCTTATTCATTAGTTCCTTTATCAATTTGGATCCATGATAATGAAAAAGAAAATTGTTTACTTAACAAACTGTAAAAAAATTTGAAACTAAAAGAGTTTCTAACTTCATAGCCAGATGGAAGGCTTTAACCTTTTCCTTGTACATCCCCCTCTCACAAGAGGAACTACTATAACTCTATGCAAAAAATCTCAAGGATGAGATACAGATACATATGATCCCAATGATGTATCCAGGAAGGATCTATGAGTTTTTTTTAAAAAGGCCATTGATTAGAAAATATCATTTAATAAACTCAATCCAAATTATGACTCATTCCCTCAACAAAGGGGAAAAAGATAGGTAAAGAAGAAGTGAAAACTATCAATATTAAGCTAGAAGAATATCCTATACAAGCACCTCAGTATGTCCCATTCTTACTAGAACCTTCTATCGATCAGAGAGAGCCAAAGACTCACCCTCAAACAGAAGCACAATGAAATCAGGGTCTCACAATATTTGAGGAACATATGAATAATTCATAATCCTTATAAAATTAAAAATTCTATAGTTATGTCTTGGATTCCATGGAAAATAACATTCTCAAGCTACCAAAACCTAGGATTCCTAATGAGGTCAACCTCACTAACAGTCTCGACTACTACCCTTTCCATAGAAGTATGGTTCATAATATCCATGAATAATTCAAATACAAATACATCCTTTAAGGCATGGTCGATTCTAGACATGTGATGTTAGATAAATCCTAAGAGTAGGTAGACTACATAATCATTGCCTAGTCAGTATAAGAGGGTAGTTGGAAGAATGTTCGTGTCAGGTATGAGTGGAAGTTCAAAAACTAGTTGAATCAAAAGAAATATTATTGAGCTCAAACCACCCTATGATAATATATGCGAAAACCTAAAATAACCCCACCACCCATGGAGGAAACATCAAATATGCCACCAAAAATTTTGAGCAACTAGTGAAAGAGGGAATAAATAGAAGAGGATGAGTCATATTCATCTCCAATCCAAGATTCGAATGACGAATATTTCGTTCCTATGACATCAAAAGAATGGGTACTGCCCCAATAACTAAACCCACTTTAGATGAAGACCTCATCTTTGTTTTTCGAAATGTGATACACATATAGGAACCATTATCCAATTATTAATATTCCATAGAATACTATTTTCTCTGATATAACTGGGGAACAAGAAGCCACATGCATATGAATTAGGGATAGAGAGGAAACAATAGACATGGTCAGACCCAATATTTCAATCAAATCCCCACATTGGACATATATTCAGTTGAGACCCAAGTTAAAGTTCTTCATTGGGAACAAAAGAGGAATAAAGGTGTCCCATAATCCACTATTGGTCTCCCATGCCCAGTTGTCTTACATGACTGCCTAGGGGCAGTTCAATTATCTGATCATACTAGATAACAGTGATATAAGGCCTCAACCATTCCACCAAAAAAAAAATCTCTAATGACCTCATTTTAAGAACTAATCACATCCACCTAAAATTCCTTGGATATTGATCAATTTATTAAAGAGAAACCCCGCATATGGAATCACCGAAATCTAGAATAAAAGTATGAAATTATGAAAAAGCTAGAGGTGGTCCCAGCCTATCTTTCAATCTTGAATGTGCTCCATATTTCAAATGAACACAGGGAGGAACTCATTGAAGCTCTGAAAAGGGAACTGGAGTTTAATAAAAAAGTCTATACAACTAATATTTATTGAGTGGAGACCATGCCGCTAGAATTCCCTATTTCCTTCTCATTCACTGGCCAGGATTAGGAACAATTCATCCAAGGGAACATCAGGACATTATATGTTTAGGTATACTAAATAGTTCCAGCATCCAAAGGGATCAAATTGAAAATGGTCTAGGATGATCCTCATCATGGTTTGAACCCTCTAATGTTTTGTATATAGAAAAGGGGATGTATCTTCTATAAAAATGACCATTCAAGGGTATGAAAATAATGAGAAAATACCTCTTGGGAAGATCAAACCTGATTCTCAGTTAGGGGATCTCACATTCAAAGATGACTTTATAGTTATCCAACAAGGCACTGAATAAAATTTTCTTCTCAAAAGGCCCTGGATCCATAGCTGCATGGTGGTTCCTTAAACATTCCATCAATGTTTGAAACAACCCATTGATGGGAAGGTCATCATATTACATACTGACAAAATCCCCACAGAGATCTATGGAGCCACATATGCGGAAGTAGATTTCTATAAAATGGGAGGAAAAAACCAATAATGTATGATGATATAAATTTTTAAGCCCCCAATGGATTGGGAACTACCCCTTTGAATCACTGCAATATTCTCAATAGCCACTATGTTTCACCATAAATCTAGATGATGTAATAGACCGAGTCCTAGAGGTCCAAGCCCATTCAGTCCCCAGTGACATTGTAATAGTAAATCATCTCTGATATCTCGACGAAACTACTCATGCAATAGGGTATGATAATGTAATTTCATGTGTCCAATCTCACCTTGACAGTGACAATGATGAACCCAGGTCTGAGCCTTTATCTGAGAATGCATCCAAAAACTCAGAGATTAAATAAGAATGGTATGAACTTAAAAATTCCCCTACCACATTAGAGGAAGGTGTATCCACCACCACTAATGTGATCATATAGATAAAAATGGGAACAGAAAAAGATATGTAGCCTACATTGATTAGTAACACCATTAACATCAAATAGAAAGGGATGTACATCAATGTTCTAAAGAAACATCTATATGTGTTCTCTTGGAACTGTTTATAAATCACCACATTGAACCTGGATGTGCTTATGCACCATATCATCTAAACCGTTGACCATCGAGGCATCAATATGGAATCCAAGAGTATGAACCCCTATCATGACTCAAATGTAGAGTCAAAATATGATAAAATTATCAAACAAACCAATTTCCAGGATGTTAAATACCCATTATGGATTTCCAATATAACCCCTCTCAAGTAAATGAATGTGATGATTAGGGTCTATATCAATTTTAGAGACCATAATCAGCACTATTCAAAGGAAAATTTCCCATTTCTGATCACACGACACTTTTTCAATGAAACTATGGTCTTCTAAGCCTTTTTGTTCATTGATGGGTATTTAGGGTATAATAAAAAATTATAACACATAAATATGAAGATTTAGCTTTCTTCAGAGTGACCTAGAGTATTTTTTCGATTATGTCATGCCCTTTGTCTTAAGGAATGATAGAACAACATACCAACATTACTTGTATCATATCATTAAGACTTTCCTAAGAAGGATAGTTTTATGTTACATCCACAACCTAGTTGTAAAATCCCTATATAGATGTGATCAGATCATGATACTTCAAACAATATTTGACATGATGCAACAAAACAATCTAAATATAAATCCACTAAAATCACACTCGGGGTAACATCAAGGAAAGTTAATGGCTTTATATTATGCCACCATGACATTGAGGTCAACCTGGAGAAGACTATTGGTATTTTTAAAATTTCACATCCAAAAATATCATAGAATAGAGGGGTCTCCAAGGGATCGATTCCTCCATTCATAATTTCATAGACAACGTAGAAAATAATTCTCCCCCTCCACCAGGATAATGAAGAAGGGAATCACCATTCAATAGAATAATGTTTTCCATGAAGCCTTAGAAAGTATCAAATAGTATCTACACCCACCAATTCCGATTCCTCCAGTGCAAGGGAGGCCATTCATCATATATGTGGCCACCATGGAACAATCTCTAGGTTCCCTCCTCACATAGTAAAATGATGTGGGGAGAGATAATAGTCTCCACTAACTCAACTAAACAATTCTAGGTATTGAGAATTGATACACTCATCGAGATGAACTTCCTTGAAATCATATTCATAGTGTAGAAGCTGAGACATTACTTTCAGAACCACAATTTCCATACAGTCTCTCGTATTTATCTTCTCAAGTACATCCTTGGCCATCCTATATTTGTTGGTTTCTTTTACCAATGAGTGGCCATTCTTAAATAATATAACAGCTAGTTTATATCATATATTTAGGGAAATTGAAATACATGGATGATTTACTTATGGTACATACCACCTCTATGAATACACTGATGGACACCAAGCATCAAGATGAAGAGATATTATATGCCCATAATAGTCATCATACATGGGAGATGTATTTTGATTCTTCCTCTAGGAGTCATATTAAAAAATGGTCAAAAATCCAAATATTTATCAGGTTAGTGTAGGGATTTTATTTGTCTCTCTAGAAAAATCAGTTTTGAGATAATATTTCTCACTATCTAAGGGATGCACAAATAATGAGATCAAATAAAAATCCCTCATCACTATCTTGAACTATCCCTACAGATGTATATAGCCTACCTAAATATCAAAGGGGATTCGAAACTTGTGATAAATCAAATCAATGGAGAATATTCCATAAAAAATAATAATAGGCCCCTCTTACTAGCTATTTCCTAGGAATGATGAAATAGTTCCCCTTTGATCCAAAATTTCTTCATGTTCCCCGATTATAAAATACTATCACTAATGCATTGGATAATACAACCATAGTCTTGGACAACCCTAATTGGTGGGATGACATATTCCATATAACACAACAAAAATGGACTCCTTGATCATCATATGTGATATGGGGAAAATCAATGAGGTCAAAACCATCCAAAATTGTAATGAATTGATATCCACCACTTGAAGGATGGAGTCTAAAATTAGTTATCTCAAAAATAGAGCACTCCCAATAGAATGAGGAGGGTGGAAATAGATTCGACCCCATGAAACAAAATTTACCATGCAGGATGGTCCAAATAAACTAACACCCCTCTACAAGTGAGGTTTTTATGGAATACTCCTCAGAGTCATAATAGAAAGTGATATTTCAACCATTAGAGAAAAATTCCATGCCAGCTCTTATGGATCTAATCAGTCAGTGACCAGCCTCTCCCATCAAATCAAGAGGTTGGGTTACTAATTAAAAACCATGATACAAGACTACGAGGAATTAACTAGGATATTTCATGCATTCCAGATCCATGAGAACTTCATCAATAAACCCCTAAAATTTGTACATGTATCTAAATATTCTTGGGAATTCCTTGTATGGGGAATGAATTTTCTGGTTCCACATCCCCTAAAAATGACTTAGATGTTCATGTACATATTTACAGCTATTGAATTATTTTTTAAACGAGCTATGGAAAAACCGCAAGGAAGCTGGGATAAATAATATAATCAACTTCAAGAATTCTTAAATCATCACTGGGGTTGGGGTACCTCAGCCAATATTGATGAAAAAACACCAACTTCTATTCTACAGTGTTAAAGAAACTATACCAAGAGTATAATATCGAGTATAATCAAATATTTCTCTATCATGAGGTGGAAAATGGATGTTTTGAGGACTTAAACAATTATATTTCAAATAATCTCCAGAAGATGGTGAAAAAATATACGAATTCATGGCTGGAAAATCTTCTCCATGCTTTATGGGCATACCATACCACAACATGTAATGATAGAAAATTAACACCATACTCATTGGTGTATAGGACTGAGGAAGTGTTACCCATAAAAGTTTAAATTCCTTCCCTTTGAATAAAGATTTGTGTAGAGATCTCATATGATGAGAAATAGAAAATGTGCCTAGATGAATTAGAGTTGATTGATAAGATCAAGTTGCGTACATTGTACATCCTTGAAATCCATCTGAATCAAATTGCATGAGCCTTTAATAAAACTTTTCCCCACTATTCTTTCCTCTAAAGATAACTGGTATTGTGTCTTAGAATTTTTTTTTCATGAATGAAGCCTTTGAAACTGGAACCCAAATCGGAAGAGCCTTATATCATACATAAGGTCTTTCATAATAGATCCTATGCATTTTTCATTATGGATGGGGGGCATGTGACACCCTGCACCAATGCATGATTTCTCATGAAATACTTTTTTAAAACTATCATCAAGATCATTAACACCTTGAAGAAATACTATAAATTGCACAGTACCCCATCATCATAGTTACATGGCATTAGAGTGTACGACCTCATCTTGGTTATGTGATGTTAAATAGTATGACCACGTCTTGGCTACATGAAGTTAAATTGTACGATCTTGTTATAGTTACATGTTTTTAAGCTGATTTACCTCATCCTAGTTACATGATGTTAAACTAAATGACCTAATACTTACCATATAATGTTAAAACATCACAAAAAAGTTTTTAATACATAGTGTATGACTTCACGGTTCCAGAAAATTCATCTTTTGTCATGATTAGTGACCCAAGTCATTTCTGCATGATGTTAAACTGCATGAATAATGTCTTTTATAAATGAAATAAAACATAATGGGTTTTCTAGAACTATGTAGGTCTTGATTATCATTTTCAACAAGATACATAAGGAGGCCATGAACCTATATATTTTTCCATAAACTACATTATACATCTTCATATTCATATGATGTTAAATTTTATAAAACTCATTCTAGAAACAAGAAACTGAATAGTGTCTAATGTACTAAAAACATTACACTAAACATTACAGAACATGTCATCACCATATGATGTTAAACTTCATAGAAAGAACCACCTCACTAATTCCTCCCTGCATAGGATCCATATGTGATCAGGATTGGTGAAATTCCCCCATACAATAACTACATTTGGCTTGATTCCTTCAATCAAAATATATGTAATGAAGCTCGAATGTCCATTCTTGGGCCCAACCACAATATTCCTTTTTTATTTCATTTTAGGTGATCCATGTCTATATCACATGATGTTAAGATATATGGAAGGTGTCCTTACTGCATGTTGATAAACTACATTGATCCCTCAATAGTTATTCTTCATTCTTGATGGGTGACATATGTGCATAACACATGATTCTAAAATGTATGACTAATTTCCCCACAACACTGAATCAATCATCATGGGTTTTTAGAACTATGTATGGATTTATTCTAATTTACAATGAGTTATATAAGGACTCCTCGACATAGTATTTTTTTTCCAGCCACTGCATGATACAAAATGCCCCCGTCATATCATTAATTTCTTTTTCTTGTTGAGAGTAACCCTCACCATTCCTTGTTTCTCACACCAAGAATAGATCACTTGTGATTTGGAATTACAGTAAGGGATTCACCATATAGAAAATTCATGAAATATCAAAACAATATTATCATTGTCTTAAATAAAAGGCATAAAATGAATACCCTAATTTCATGGTTCATGATGTTAAACTGCATGATTGATGTACCTCATATGATGTAAAATGTCACGATACCTCAATAACTATGTGTGGATTGATTCTTGTCATCACATGATATCTAGATATTCCCATATTTCTATCATTGGTTCTATCCATAATACCCTTTTTCACATCAAGAAGCCTACGTCCATGCTGCAAGACCTAAAACTTCACAGTTCATAAAGAAATACATAAGCGATGAAAATTTTCATCAAAGGATATGTATTGAAGACTGGGTCTATAATCCTAGGCCCACCTATAAAAATAAAAAGAAACAATGTCCACATCTTCATATCGGTCATACCTACACTGAGGGTTTCACATTGAAGAACTATGTGTGACTTGATTCTTGTCCTCACAGGAAATTTAGTGATGCATTGATTTATAACTCTAGGCCCATAACTAATAAATAAGAATACAAATTATTTATATCTATGTTTGAATCATACTTGAAAAGGGATATTTCTTAAGAACTATGTGTGTCTTTATTCCTATCCTCATTAGATACATAGTAAAACCTATAATTCCATTCATGGAAATAGCCAAAACATTTCCATTTCACATTGGGGATCCCACGTACATACCACATGACATAAAAATGTGAGGAAAACATCTTGATCTCATGATATTAAAAATGCACTACAAAAAATATCTTACCTCATGAAGATAAAAAAAATAGAAATTTTCCTTACCGCACGATGTTAAACTGCATGGAGAAAAATAAATCCCCACTACAAGATGATAAAATGGACAGACCACCTTCCATTTTTCACCCCTATCAAAATACCACAAGATCCATACCTTGATTATCTAGAGTGTGATATTCATCCATCATCTTTTAAAGGAGAACAATAAATAAAGAATACTTCATGTCTTGGGTGCCCCGTGTTGCAAAAAACCATTCATGGTCCTTGGAAAAGATATCCAACTTCAAGGGACCCTTTTTATTACTATTCGTGTATTCTTATGGCTTCTACATATGCACTTATGGCCATCAACCAAATTTATCACTCTGCAAAAAGTTCTTCTAATCCTCATGATCCCTGAAATCATTACAGTATAACTCAACACCTTTGTGTGTTTTGGGTCATTTTGGATATGACTATTCCACATCATTTCTCATGGCTTGAGAACCTCGATCCATTATTTACAATATTTTCATCTCCCAATAGAAGTAAGATTGGTTCATCTTCACTATGGGTATCCAAATTGGGATCTTGTGTATCATCATCAATTTTATGTCCATTGGCATCATGACCATTAACTGCATACCCTTTGGTTAAAGTTATTTGACCAGTAACTCTATTCTATAATGGTACAAATCGAATGACCTTAAACAATTATATAAAGAGTCTCAAAACATGTTAGGTTGAAAACCTGCTGGGGGTATACTAATAAAAATTCAAGTCTTACACTTTTAAAATTAGAGGTATTTGGGACGGGATATTTTTGACAAGATCCTGTCCCAAATAGGATTTTTCGGTGGGGACCCATTGGAAAATTCCCACTGCAGAAAACGGTGTCCCAAATACAATGTTTTTGTGATAGGCCCGCCACAAAAAATAGTATTTGCAACGGGGAAGTGCCCCATCACCAATAAGTCTCTGATTATATAAATTATATATACATAATCCTTTTTTGACGGACCTATCACAAATAAGCCTCCGATAATATACATTAAATATATATAACCTTTTGCTACGGGCCCTTCGTCCCGTTGAAAATACATTTAAAAAAATTATATTTAAACTATTTGCAACAGGATACCATCACAAATACTAAAAAAAATAAAAAAATAAATTTAATAAAATTATAATTATTGAAAGAAATATATTAATATTATTAAAATAATAAAAAATAAAAATATTAAAAGTCTCAATATTCTCAAAAAATATGAAAAAATCATCAAATATTATTATTATTATTAGTAAAATAAAACAATATTTAAAAATAAAATACTAAAAAAATTTATTTATAAGATTATGATTAATGAAAAATTAAAATTAAAATTAATAAAATAATAAAAAAAATAAAAAACTATTAAAATTCTCAATATTTACAAAAAAATATAAAAAAATACAAAATTATTAAAATTATTATTAATTATTATTAGTAAAATAAAAACATATTAAAAAATATAATACTAATAATAAGTAATAAAATATTAAAATTAAAAAAAATTAAATTATGCAATATTTGAACCAATATAAAAGACATAAACTATAAATAGTTTATATTACAACAAATCTTGAATTCAAATGATTGTAAAATAAAAAAAAAATTTGGGGGGGTGTGGTGGGGTTGTCTTCTGGTGGAGGTGGAGGAGCTGTAAAAGATGTTGGAAGAAACTGAATCCATAAACTATGAGTCAGATGACGCATGTACTCCATCTGCTTGTGATGCTACTGCTAGCATCAACGCATCTCTTTCTCATATTGTTGATGCTGTTGTTGCTGCCGCTGACACATCTATTCATGCTGCTTCTGAAAACTCTCTATAAGCTCAGTCTGAGATCACAACTTCTCTTGATACTATGAGATAGAATATGATGCCTCTCCAGGAGCTCCTCTCAAGATGGATACTAACATCACAGAAGTACCATAATAAGTAATAGGAGTCAAATGAGAGCTGATACCAACTACTCAACCCTCCTCAATTCCATACTAATTTGCCTGCATCCATGCTGCCACATCATAATGGTGGGTACTGGTCTGATCAGTCGTCTCATCCTAACTCTTAGCCTGTGTCTGAGAAGTTTCAGCCTCATATGAATCCTTAAATTAAAATTTGAAATTAAAATTATGAAAATATTATATGTATTTAATTGTCAAACATAAAATAAAATAATAACCACAATCTGACGCTGGCGATCACCTCTAATCTCTCCAGTGGCTTGATCACTGTACATACTTTGATAAACATCATACTTTGTAACATCAGGATGCTCGAATGCCAATAGAAATATAAAATCAAATGTTTATATTTAATGTTATATAAAATATTTAAAAAAGATACAAACCAGATGCCCTCTATGGGTACTAAATGTACGACAACCAGCTCGATGCATCACCTCCTATCTCTCTTGGTTCTGCCGACCTACTGAAGATCTCCTCTGAAATCCACCAGCCAACCAGTGTAAATATAATCCATCCCAAACATGAGATGAAATGTACTCTGGTCAGTGGTCTCTACACGACTCATCAAATTCTGTCACTCTAAATTTCTTAATGGATATTTTTTCTCAAATTGTGAAAAAACTGACAGAAACGATCACGCATAGACACCTGCCATGCTGTGTGGATAACATCACGCATGCTATCATCAATGAGATACCACACACCCTACAAATAATTTATAATATCAATTTATTAATAAAATAAATTTCAAAATAAATATTATTTATTTACATACCAGCCAACGATTGAACATGTCAAGATGCACATCAACAAGTATCTGTTCCCATGGGATCCATGGATGAGAAAAACAATTTCGCAAGATAGAGCTCCCCTATCCAATACCTAAATGTTGAAAACTGTGAAAAATGAATAAATAATCAAAAAAGTAGTATATATATAAATAAATTAATGAATTCTAAATAAAATATACAGGTTAGAATACCTCTGTTTGTGTGGATTGAATCCTAGACATGAACGTCGCACAGGTATAGGGTTAGGAATTATCAGTCACGCAAGACCGTACCCCTCTGCATATGCCATGAATTTCAAGTAGGTTGAGGGTCAGATGATCCAAAATCCCCCTAATCTCAAGGTATATAATCCTCTTGTAACTCGCGAAATAGACCATGATCCATCTGAAACACAAAATGAATAATGTTTACAAATAGTAGAAAATAACTATTATATATAGATATATATTAGTTAGGATTATAAACAGCATTTAACTATATCAATGTCCATCTTCATCCTCATCTCCATAACTATCAATTTCAATGCCTTCATCTTCCTCCTCAGCATCATCAATATCCATATGAGTTTCAGTTTCATCATCTTTTTTCATATTAAATTCATTTGTAACATCATTAATATCTTCGTCATCATCAATCCTTAATTGTGGGTTGTCATCATCGATATTCACGTCTCTTTGTGAAAAATATGGATTTTGAGATGCCTCTTGAAACATTCCAATTCCTTCCACTTCAATGGATCCACATTCAGTTTGAGAAAAAAAAAATTCCCGGGATATCATTTTTATTATACGCCACCAATCACTCAAGTATCTTGATGTAGAAAAGTACTTTGTGTAATAAATTTATGTGCCTGTTGAGCCAATAAAAATTGTTTATTTACTACATGAAGACTTTTATATTTAATATAGATGTATCCTTGAGTAGGATGAATACACAAGACTCTCTCAGTATCCATCCACCAACATTTAAACATTGTTATGTAATTCTTTCCTAGATAACACATCTCAATAATTTCATCCAGAATTCCATAAAATTCAACTTCATTTTCTCTGTGATGAAATCCTCTCAAGTAAACTCCATTTTTCATTGTTTTTATTGATTCTCCATATGCACATGTATGAAATCAAAAACCATTCACCACATATGAATTATAATATTTAACCATTTTGGATGGTGGGTTACCTAATATACACAGTCGCTTATCAATTTTATCTGCATGTTGAGACACCTAAAAATTTCTAAAAAAATTATCAATATAATAAATAATAAACTAAATTGATATTAAACCATCAATAATTTATGTTACCTGTTTTGAAACCATTGAAAATTTTTTGTCTGCTTTCTTCAAGATCAGTTGGTGTAATCTGGGGAAATTGTTTCTTGATATGATTATAATATAACCTACAAATAAAATAATTTTACATACTATAAAATATAATATAGAACAAGTGATAGTATCCCTCAGAATACAAATGATTTCATTTCTTCACAGTTGAGCAGAACATATGTGTGAGCTTTGTGATGTTCATCATCTGAAATCCATCATTCATGAACTCCACCAAAGACAAGATTAGGCTGATTAAAAACTGATAATTGATTGTCCATTTCGTCATTAACATTCCCCCATTTCGTCCCAAGCGATTTTGTGTTGAGGGATATTTAGATTCAAAATAATTAGAGTAGATAAAAGAAATTTCCCTTTTGTAAATAAGCTTCAGCAATTAAGCCTTCAATAGATGCTTTGTTACGTACTTTTTTCTTCAAATTATGCATGCATCTCTCGAATGGGTATATCAATAGAAACTGTACTAGAACTCCACATTTATCTTCATGTGTAAAATTTAATATTAGATGATCTATTGAGTCAATGAAATCCAGCGGATTTTTTTTGCAAGTTTACATATAATTATAGGAACATCTTCTTCCAGTTTTCTTAGCGCATCATAGTCTGTTATCACTATAGAAATGTCTCGAAAAAATATGATATTTATGTAAACGAATCCCAAATCATAGAATTAAACAAACATTTGAATCCAATTAGATTAATTCATTCCATTATAACATGACAATCATGACTTTATATCCGGTAATATAACCATTCTTAACACATCTACCCCAATTGTATGCATAACTATATGGAAGCCTCAAATATGCAATCCACTAACAAAATAATAAGATAATCTCTTTAGATAGTTTATAAAATGCTTTTGGCTTCATTAAACTTTGTGTTTTGACATTTTTAAATAGGTCAAGTTCTGGTTGCCTGCAAATTTGGGCAAGATCTAATCGTGCCTTAATAGTATCTTTGGTTTTACCTGGTGTATCCAAAAATGTATGAAATAAATTATCAAAACAATTCTTCTCAATATGCATGACATCCAATATGTGATGGACAAACAAATCAGACCAATATGGAAGACCCCAAAAATGCTTTATTTTATCCAACATATGTTCTTTCTCAAAGACATGAATTTTTTGTTGGTTTACTATTGGTCCAAATGTGATTATAGATAATGAAATTACAACTAATTTTTACTCTATACCTGATATCATTTTTGGAGGTTCATCCCTTTCAATTGTACCTTTTCTGAAATGATATTTGTTTCTTTGAAAAGGGTGATCGGTTGGATGAAACATGCGATGACAGTCAAAATAGAATAGTTTTTTTCCATTGACAAGCATAAATGATTTGTTGTCATTCATTTAATAAGGAATTTATTTCAAACCATGTGTACTCCAGCCAGATAACATGCCAAATTCCAGAAATTTACTAATCCTCCACATCAATGCAACTTTTAATATGAATTTTTTTTCGCAACAACATCATAAGAAATAACACCTTCACTCCACAATTCATTAAACTCATCAATCAATGGTTACAAAAAACATCAACATTTTTTATCGGATGTCCTAGGATTAATACTGTAAAAAAGATATATGGATCCTTCATCAAAATACATGGAGGTACATTGTACGGAGTTATAAAGACAGGTCAACATTAATACTGACTACCATAAAAACCAAATTGACAGAAGCTATCAGTATAAAGACCCAATCACACGTTTTGAGCTACTAAAGACGAAGATGGATACAGACAATCTAAATGTTTTCATGGATCACCATCAGATGGATGATTCAAGATTTTATCAGTTCAAATCCTTGTTTTTTTCCATGAAATCATTGACGATATGTTCTGAGACATAAAGAAACACTACAACATGGGTGTAATGGGGAAATATCTCAACTATTTTACTGGAATAGATCCAGGATTCCATGGTTGACCTTCTTTATAACTCGATTGTCCACATGTTGGATGACTATCCAACGAATAATTTTCACCAGAATAAATGATTCAATCATTTGGACATGCATGAATCTTCCGATAACTAAGGGCTAGATTATGAATCAGCCAGTTTCTTTCATATTAATTTACAGGTAATGCATTTCTTTCAAGTAATAGTGTTTTAACTGAATAAAATATCTGATCAAAACAGTTGTTTGACATTGCATTATCTAATTTAATAGCCATAAATTTTGCAACTTCTTCTAATTTTATTTTCTTGTGACCATGATATCATGACTATAATTAGAGGTATTTGCGATGGGGCCCTATCACAAATAGCCCGTTTTAGAAAATTGTGTCGTAAATACTATTTTTTGGCGATGGTCTAGTTGCAAAATATATTATTTGCGATGGGGAATTACCTCATTGAAAATAAGTCTCTAATTATATACATAATATATACATAAAACGTTTCTGGTGGTTCCATTGCCAATATTCCTCTAATAATATACATTATATATATATATATAAACTTTTACGACAGGCCCATCGCAAATAAATTTTTTAAAAAAAATTATATTTAAACTATTTGTGATGAGCTCCCGTCACAAAATGCCGCATCACAAATACTAAACAAAATAAAAAATATATTTAATAAAATTATGATTCATGAAAAAATATATTAATCTTATTAAAATAATAAAATAATAAAAAATATTAAAATTCTCAATATTTATAAAAAATATAGAAAATCACTAATTATTATTATTATTTTTAATATTAGTAAAATAATCAAACATTAAAAAAATATAACCGTAAAAAAATATATTTAATAAAATTATAATTAATGAAAAATTCATATTAATATTATTAAAATAATAAAAAAATAAAAAACTATTACAATTCTCAATATTTACAAAAAAATATAAAAAAATCAAAAAATATTATTATTATTGTTGTTATTATTATTAGTAAAATAAATAAATATTAAAAAATATAACACTAATAATAAAAAATAAAATATTAAAAATAGAAAAACTAAATTATGAAATATTTTCCCCAATATAAAAGACATAAACTGTAATAAGTTCATATTACAACAATTCTGAATTCAAATGTTTGTAACATAAAAAATCACTGGGGGTCATCTTCTAGTTGAGGTGGAGGAGCTGTAGGAGGTATTGTAGGAAAGTCCATCCCTAAACTATGAGTCAGATGATGCATGTACTACATCTGCTTGTGATACTGCTGCTGCCATTGATGAATATCCTCCTCATGTTGTTGCTGCTACAACCGTCGCCGTCACTTACACATAACTTCATGCTGCTTCTACAAACTCTCTATAAGTTCAGTCTGAGTTCATAACAACTCCTGATACTGTGAGGCAGAAGATGATTCCTCTCCACGAGCTCCTCTCAAGATGGACTCCGACATCACAACAGTACCATAATAAGTACCAGAAGTCAAATGAGAGTCATTACCAACTAATCGGCCCTTCTCAAAGCCATACTGAGTAACCTGCATCCATGCCCCCTCATCAAAATAGTAGGCACTGGTCTGATCAGTTGTCTCGTCCTGACTCTCAACCTCTTTCCGAGAGGTCACAACCCCATATGACTCCTTAAATTCCAATTTGAAATTAAAATTTTGAAAATATTATATATTTTTAATTGTCAATGTAAAAAAAATATTGCTAACCACAATCGCACATTAGTGATCACCTATAGTCTCTCTAGTGGCTGGATCACTGTACATCCTCCAATAAACATCATACTCCGTAAGATCGGGATGCTCAACTGCCAACAAAAATCTAAAATAAACTGTTTATATTTAAAGTTATATAAAATATTTAAAAAAGATATATACCATATGCTATCTATGTGTACTGAATGTATGGCTACCAGCTCGATGTGTCACCTCCTATCTCCCTCGGTTCTGCCGAATTACTGAAATTATTCTTTAAAATCCACCAGCCAACCAGTGTAAACATAATCCATCCCAAACATGAGATGAAATGTACTCTAGTCAGTTGGCTCTACACGACTAATCAAATTTTGTCACTCATACTTTCTTAATGGTCGTTGTTCTCAAATTGTGCAAAAACTGACGAAATTCATCACACATAGACACCTTCCATGCTGTGTGGATAACGTCATGCATGATATAATCGATGAGATACCATAAAACCAACAAATAATTTATAATATCAAGTTATTAATAAAATAAATATCAGAATAAATATTATTTATTTATGTTCCACCCAATGATTGAACATGTCGAGCTGTTCATCAATGGGTAACTACTCCCACATGATCCATGGCTGAGAAAAATAATTGTGCAAGATAGGACTCGACATTCCAACAACAACATGTGAACAAATGTGAAAAAGGAATATATAATCAAACAATTAGTATATATATAAATAAATTAATGAAAGCTAACTAAAATATACAGGTTAGCATAAATCTGTGTCTGTGGATAGAAGCCTCAATGTGGATGTCACTCGGGGATAGTGTCAGGAATCATCAGTCATGAAAGACAACTCCCCCTCCACGTACCCCATGAACAGCCAGTAGACTAAGGGTCGGATGAACCAATATCCCCCTCATCAAAGGTAGCTCAGCCTCTTGCAACTCATGAAATAGATCAGGATCCATCTAAAGAAATGATAATTGTTAGTAGATAGTTGAAAATAATTATTATATATAGATATATATTAGCTAGGATTATAACCAGCATTTAACTATGTTAATGTCCATATTCATCCTCATTTCTATAACTCTCAATGTCAATATCTTTGTATTCCTCCTCAGCATCATCAATATCCATATGATTTTCAGTTTCATCATCACTTTTCATTTCAAATTCATTTGTAACATCTTTAACATATTCATCATCATCTATCCTTAATTGTGGGGTGTCATCATCGATATTCACGCCTCTTTTGTAAAAAAGATGGATTCAAGAAGCCTCTTGAAAATTTTCAATTCCTTCCACTTCAGTAGAACCAAATTCAGTTTGAGTAAATTTATTTTCCTGTGATTTCATTTTTATTATGCTCCACCAATCACTCACGTCTCTTGAAGTAGAAAATTACATCGCATAATAAATTTCATATGCCTGTTGAGCCAATAAAAATAGTTCATTTACTGCACGAGGAGTTTTATATTTAATATCGATAATTCCATGAGTTGGATGAACATGAAATCCTCTCTCAGTATCTAACCAACGATATTTAAACATCATTATGTTATTATATCCCAGATAACACAACTCAATAATTTCATCAAGAATGCCGTAAATGTACACTTCATTTTCTCTGTGATGTGATCCTCTCAAGAAAACTCCACTGTTCATTTTTTTTATTCTCCATATAAACGTGTTTGAAATAAAAAACCATTCATCACAAATGAATTATAAGATCTAACCATTTGAGATGGTGGGTTACTCAATATACATAGTCGATTATCAAATTTATCTGTATATTGAGACACCTGGATATTTTTAAAATAATTATCAATAGAATAAATAAAAACAAAATAGATATTAAACCATCAATAATTTATGTAACCAGTTTTTTAAACCATTGAGAATTTTTTTGGTCTGTGTTCTTCAATAGAAGCTGCTATAATTTGGGGATGTTGTTTCTTGATATGATTATCATATTACCAAAAAATAAAATAAATTTACATACTGTAACATAAATTATAGAATAAGTGATAGAATCACTCCACGGAAAAATGATTTCATTTCTTAATAGCTTAGCAGAACATATGTATGAGCTCTGTGATGTTCATCATCTGAAAGGCATCGTTCAGGAACTCCACCAGATAAAATATTTGGCTTATTAAAAATTGATAATTGATTTTCCATTTCATCATTAAAATTCCCCTCATTTTTCCCATTCGATTGTGTTTTGAGGGATCTTCAGATTCAAAATATTGAGAGTGTAAAAAAGAAATTTGATCTTGCAAATAAGCTTCTGCAATTGAGCCTTCAACTGATACTTTGTTAAATACTTTTTTCTTCAATTTCATCTTGCATCTATCAAATGGGTACATCCATCGACACTATACTGGACCTCCAAATGTATCTTCATGTAGAAAATGTAATATTAGATGTTCCATTGAGTAAATGAGAGCCGATAGAAAAATTTCTTCTAGTTTACATATAATTTCAGTGACATCTACATATTGTTCTCTTAGCACATCGTAGACTGTTTTCGCAGCTCAAATGTATTGAATAAAATATGATATGTCTGTTATCGAATCCCAAATCAGTGAATTCAACAAACCTCTGAATCCAATCAGTATAAATATTTCCATTATAACATAAAAATCATAACTTTTTTATCCGGAAATATAACCATTCTTAACACATATACCCAAATTGGAAGCATAGCCATCTAGAAGTCTAAAATATGTAATCCACTGACAAAATAATAAGAGAAACTCTTTGGATAGTGTATAAGATACTTTTGGCTTCATTATCCTCTGTGATCTGACGTTTTAAAATAGTTCATGTACTGGTCACCTACAAATTTGGGCAAGATCTAATCATGCATTTACAGTATCTTTGGTCTTAATTGATGTATCCAAAACTGTATGAAATAAATTATCAAAATAGTTCCTCTCAATATTCATGACATCCAACATGTGGCAGAAAAACAAATCAGACCAATATGGAAGATCCCAAAAAATGTGTTGTTTTATCCAATTATGTTCTATCCCAAAGCCAGGAATTTTTTTTTGGTTTACTATTGGCCCCAATGTGATTGGAGGTCATCAAAATATACCTAATTTTAACTCTGTACCTGAGATCATTTGTGTAGGTTCATCTCTACAATTATACCTTTTCTGAAATTATATTTTTCCTCTGAAAAGGGTGATCGTTTGGAAGAAATATGCGACAACAGTCAAAATAGAAAGGTTTTTTCAATTGACGAGCATAATGTCTTTGTTTCCATTCACATAGTAAGGACATGATTTCAGACCATGTGTACTCCAGCCAGATAACAGGTCATATGCTGAAAAGTCACCAATCGTCCACATCAATGCATCTTTTAATATGAAATTTTGTTTTTCAACAACATCACATGTACTAACACCAACACTCCACAATGCATTTAACTCTTCAATAAATGGTTTCAAATAAACATAAATATTATTTTTTGTATGTCCTAGGATTAATAATGTCAAAAAGATATATGTCTCCTTCATCAACATCCATGGAGGTAAATTGTACAGAGTTATAAAGACATGCCAACATGAATACTGATTACTATAAGAACCAAATGGAAAGAACCTGTCAGTAGAAAGAACCAATCACATTTTTCAAGCTTCTAAAGAAAAATACGGATAGAGAAGATCAAAATGTTTCCATGAATCACCATCTGATGGATGATTCATGTTTTTATTAGTTGAAATACTGGTTTTGTGCCATGATATCATTGACGCTATGTTCTGAGACATAAATAAACACTGCAACCTAGGTGTAATGGGGATATATCTCAACAGTTTTACTGGAATCGATCCAGAATTCCATGGTTGAGCTTCTTTATAACCCGATTGTCCACATGTGGGGCAACTATCCAACGAATCATTTTCACCAGAATATAAGAAGGAATCTTTTGGACATGCATTAATATTCGAACAACTATAGCCCGGATTACGAACTAACCTCTTTCTTACATAATAATTTGCAGGAAACACATTTCCTTTAGGTAATAGTGTTTTAACTATAGAAAATATCTGATCAAAACAGTCGTTTAACAATGCATTATATGATTTAATAGCCATAAATTTTGAAACATTTTCTAATTTTATTATCTTGCAACCATGATATCACTACTAGAATTAGAGTAATTTGTGATGGGGCCCCATCGCAAATAGCCCGTTGCAGAAAATTGTGTTGCAAATACTATTTTTTAGGATGGTCTCATTGAAAAATATATAATTTGGGATGGGGAAGTGCCGGGATGCAAATAAGTCTCTGATTACATACATTATATATACATAAAACTTTTGTAAAGGGAACATTTCAAATAAGCCTCTGAAAATATACATTATATATATAACCTTTTATGACAGGCTTGTCAAAAATACTTTTAAAAACAAATTATATATAAACTATTTGTGACGGGCTCCCATCGTAAAATGCCCGGTCACAGATTCTAAAAAAATATAAAAAAATTATCATATATTATTATTATTATTAGTAAAATAAACAAACATAAATAAAATATAATACTAAAAAAATATATTTAATAAAATTATTATTAATGAAAAATTAATAATAATATTATTAAAATAATAAGAAAATAAAAAACTATTAAAATTCTCAATATTTACAAAAAACTATGAAAAAATCATAAAATATTACTATTATTATTATTAGTAAAATAAAAAAATATTAAAAAATATAATACTAATAATAATATTAAAATATTAAAAAAAATTAAATTATGAAATATTTGCACCAATATAAAGACTTAAACTGTAAATAGTTCATATTACAACAAATCTTGAATTCAAATGTTTCTAACATAAAAAAATCAATGGGAGGGTCTTCATCTAGAGGAGGTGGAGAAGCTGTAAGAGATGGTGGAGGAAACTCCATCCCTAAATTATGAGTCAGATGGTGCATGTACTACATATGCTTATGATGCTGCTGTTGCCATCAATGAATCACCTCCTCATGCTGCTACTACTGCAAATGCCACTGCCGACACATCTCTTCATGCTGCTTCTGCAAACTCTCTATAAGTTTAGTCTGAGTTTGCGACTGCTCCTGATAATGTGAGGTAGAAGATGATTTCTCTTCACAATATCCTATTGAGCTGGACACCGACATCACAACAATACCATAATAATTACCAGAAGTCAAATGAGAGTTGACATCAACTACTCCGCCCTTCTCAAATCCATACTAAGTTTCCTGCTTCAATGCCACCTCATCGAAATGGTGGGCACTAGTCTGATCAGTCGTCTCATCCTGACTCACAACCTGTGTCTGATAGGTCACAGCCTCATATGACTCCATAAATTTCAATTTGAAATTAAAATTGTGAAAATATTATTTTTAGTTAATTATCAAATTGAAATAAATAATACTAACCACAATCTCACGCTGGCGATCTCCGCTAATCTCTCCAGTGGCTGGATCCCTGTACATCCTCTGATAAAAATCGTACTCTGTAACATTTTGATGGTTAACTACCTACAGAAATATAAAATAAACTATTTATATTTAATGTTATATAAAATATTTAAGAAAGATACATACCAGATGCTCTCTATGTGTACTAAATGTACGACTACCATCTCGATGCATCACCTCCTACCTCCCCCAGTTCTGCCGACCCACTAATGATATATTCTTCAATCCACCAGCCAACCAGTGTAAACATAATCCATCCCAAACGCGTGATGAAATGTATTCTAGTTGGTGGGCTCTACACGACTCATCAAATTCGGTCACTCATGCATTCTTAATGGTCATTCTTCTCAAATTGGGCAAAAACTGACGAAAATGATCACACATAGACAACTTTCATGCAGTATGGATAACATCATGCATGCTATCATTGATGAGATACCATAAACCCTACAAAAAATTATAATATCAAGTTAATAATAAAATAAATTTCAAAATAAATATTATTTATTTACGTACCAGTCGATGATTGAAAATGTCAAGTCGTTCATCAATGAGAATCTATTCCAATGTGATCTATGGCTAAGAAAAACAACTGTGCAGGATAGCGCTCCACTGTCCAATAATAACATGCACAATACTATGAAAAAGGAATAAATAATCAAACAATTAATATATATATATATAAATTAATTAATAAAATCTAACTAAAATATACAGATTAGCATACCTCTATGTGCGTGGATTGACGCCTAGATGTGGACATTGCTCTAGGATAGGGTCAGGAATCATCAGTCATGAAAGAATGTGCCCCCTCCACGTACCCCCTGAACCGCCAGAAGGTTGAGGGTCAAATGATCCAAAATCCCCCTCATCCATAAGTTGCTCAGCCTCCTGGAACTCACAAAATAGATTAGGATCCATCTGAAACAAAAAATTATTATTATTAGTAGATAGTTGAAAATAACTATTATATACAGACATATATTAGATAGGATTATAACTATAATTTTACTGTTTCAATGTCTATATTCATCCTCATTTCCATAACTGTCAATGTCAATATCTTCATCTTCCTCTTCAGCATCATCAATATCCATATGAGTTTTAGTTTCATCATCTATTATCATTTCAAATTCAATTTTATCATCATTTAGATCTTTATCATCATCGATCCTTTATTGTGTGGTGTCATCATCAACATTCACATCTCTTTTGTGAAAAAGATGGATTTTGAGCAATCTCTTGAAAAACATCAATTACTTTGACTACAGTAGAACCACATTCAGTTTGAGTAAACTGATTTGACTGAGATTTCATTTTTATTATGCTCCACCAATTAGTCATGTCTCTTGAAGATTCAATATAATTGGCGTAACAAATTTGATGTGCTTGTTGAGCCAGTAAAAATAGTTCATTAATTTCAAGAAAGTTTTATATTTAATATTAGTAATTGCATGAGTCGAATGAACACGCAAGGCTCTCTTAGTATCCAACCACTGACATTTAAACATCATTATGTAATTCTGTCCTAGATAACACAACTCAATAATTTCATCCGGAATTCCATAAAAGAAAACTTCAGTTTCTCTGTGATGCGATCCACTCAAGAAAACTCCACTATTTATTGTTTTTTTATTCACAATATGCACACTTATGAAATCAAAAACCATTCACCATAGATGCATTATAAGATTTAACCATTTGGGATGGTGGGTTACTCAATATACACAATCGCAAATAAATTTTATCAGCATGATGGGACATATAAATTTTTTTAAAACAATTATCGATATAATAAATAATAAAATAAATTGATATTAAACCATCAATAATTTATGTTACCAGTTTTTTAAAAAATGAGAATTTTTTTCTGCGTTTTTCAAGAGCAGCTACGGTAATTTGGGGTAGTTGTTTCTTGATGTGATTATCATATAACCTACAAATAATTTTTTTACATATTTTAACATAAATATTAGAATATGTGATAGAAGCACTCATAAAATAAATGATTTAATTTCTTTACATTTGAGAAGAACATATGTATGATCTCTTTGATGTTCTTCATCTGAAAGCCATAATTCAAGAACGCCACCAAAGAAAATATTAGGCTGATTAAAAATTGATAATTTATTGTCCATTTCGCCATTAACATTCCCCTCATTTCATCCCATGCGATTGTGTTTTCAGGGATACTCAGATTCAAAATAATGAGAGCGGAAAAAAGCAATTTGATCTTGAAAATAAGATTCTGCAATTGACCCTTCAACTGATGCTTTGTTACGTACTTTTTTTCAATTTATTCTTGCATCTATCAAATGGGTACATCCATCGAAACTGTAATGGACCTCCAAATTTCACTTCATTTTGCTAATGTAATATCAGATGTTTCACTAAGTCAAAGAATGCTGACAGAAATATTTTTTCCAGTTTACATTTAATTACAGTGACATCTACTTCCAGTTTTCTTAGCACATCATAGTCTGCTGTTGCTGCTCAAATGTATCAAAAAAATATGATTTATATGTTATCAATTCTGAAATCATAGAATTATACAAACCTATGAATCCAATTAGCATTATTCTTTCCATTATAACATGACAATCATGAATTTTTACTCCAGTAATATAACCATTCATAACACATCTACCCAAATTGGAAGCATACCCATATAGATGTCTCAAATCTGCAATCCACTGACAATATATTAATTTACACTCTTTGGACAATATATAAGCTTCTTTTGGATTCATTAACCTCTGTGATCTGACATTTTCAAATAGTTCATGTTCTGGTTGCCAGCAAATTTGGGCAATATCTAATCATGCCTTTATAGTATCTTTGGTCTTAACTATTGTATCCAAAATTATATGAAATAAATTATCAAAACAGTTCTTCTCAATATGCATGAAATCTAACATCTAGCGGAAAAACAAATCAGGCCAATATAGAAGATCCCAAAAAATGCCTCATTTTATCCAATTATTTTCATTCCCAACGCTATGAAATTACCATTGCTTTACTATTGGCCCAATTGTGATTGGAGGTAATAAAAATACATCTAAATTTAACTCTGTACCTGAGATCATTTTTGGAGGTTCATCCCTTTCAATTTTACCTTTTCTGAAATGAGATATGATCCTCTAAAAAGGGTGATCGGTTGGATGAAATCTGCAATGATAGTCTAAATAGCAAGGTTTTTTCCATTGAAGAGCATAAAGGCTTTGTTGCCTTTCATATAGTAAGGACATGATTTATGACCATGTGTACTCTAGCCAGATAACATTTCATATGTCAGAAAGTGACTAATAGTCCACATCAATGCATCTTTTAATATAAAATTTTGTTTCACAACAACATCATATGTACTAACACCATCACTTGATAATGAATTAAAGTCATCAATCAATGGTTTCAAAAAAACATCAATTTTTTTTGGATGTCCTGGGATTAATAATGTCAAAAAGATATAGGGCTCCTTAATCAAAATTCATGAAGGTAAATTGTACATAGTTTTAATGACTGTCAAAAATGAATACTGACTACCATAAGAACCAAACAGATATAAACTGTCAGTAGAAAGACCCAATCGCACATTTTGAGCTTCTAAAGAAATAGATAGATGTAGATGGTCAAAATATTTCTATGAATCACCATCAGATGGATGATTCCAGATTTTATGAGTTGAAATCTTGGTGTTGTTCCATGACATCATTGGCACTATGTATTGAGACATAATTAAATGCTGCAACCTAGGTGTAAGGTGGAAATATCTCAAATATTTTTTTGGAATCGATCCAAACATCACTGGTTGAGCTTCTTTATCCTTGATTGTCCACATGTTGTAAAACTATCCAACAAATCATTTTCACCAGAATATAAGACGCAATAATTAGGACAATCATAAATCTTCGGAAAACTAAGGCCCAATTTATGAAATGGCCTCTTGATATCATAATAATTTGCAGGCAACACATTTTCTTTAGGGAACAATGTTTTAACCAAAGAAAATATCTGATCAAAACAGTTGTTTGACACTAGAGTATTTAATGTAATAGCCAAAATTAATGTAACTGCTTCAAATTTTCTTATCATGCCACCAAGATCTTTCTCTAAACTAATTATCTAATTTTTTAGAAAATAGTTATAGTTTAAATTAAAAATAAATAAAGATCATAGGGTCTACTTGTTAGCTCTAGTAAAATCCATGATATTATATATTTACCTGTTGGTTCTAGAAAATGTTAGAGAAATAATTTTTCACATATTCAAGAGATGATAATATTTCAACATAGTGATGACACAAAATTTATGGTTCTCAAACACATATTGTACATTCCACTTTACATAAATCACAATTCATGATTTGGGAACTTAGATCACCAAAAACCTTCCATGTCCCATAGAAAAGATATCTGACTTAAAGGGACCCTTTGATTGAAAATAAATGTATGCCTATGGATTCTGCATATGCATCAATGGTCATCTACTAGAAGAATCACTCTATAAAATGTCTTTCCAATCCCTATGAACCTTGACATCATTATGAATTAACCTTGCAACTCAGTGTGTTTTGGGTCATTCCCGGTATAATTTTCCAATGTCATCCTCTTAACACAACCACTTTAGACCATGATTTGAAATCTATATTCCAAAATATCTTAGTGGATCCGACATCCTTATTATTACATCACTGTGCTTTGTACCCTTTCTCAATGCATGAATGTGATACTCAATTACCAACCCATTTATGTCCCACATATCATGATTTTAAACCACATGGTGTAGATCTTGAGCTTCATAATTTAGAATCGAACTTCCCTATGGTGCGAATACCCTTCATGAACTGCTCCCCTCCATACCAAACCTCATCATATGGGCTCTTGAGTCATTAAAAATATTTGATGGCCCTCATAATGGGGTGGTGATCATCTTTTCTTGGCCATGAAAATGACACATATAGTCTTTGACCTACTAGCTAAGGGAATATCCTCTTTGTAAGAAATTTGCTTCAATCCTTGTGATCCCTAAAAACAACGTGGTGGAACATGGAACTAAAGGGCGTAATGGGCCGTCCCCAACATCTCTCCCTCATTTCGTATTCATAAGCCCAAACATTTGGTTTATGAGTTATATCCCCCATACTCCAACTATTCAGGTGGACTTAGTATCCCTATTATTTCTCCCTCAACCAATATTAACACTATAAACCTTCCATAACCCTTGTAAAATATTAGGTAAACCTATGTGTGTCAATTCTACTAACACATAAGGGCTATGACCTACCAGCCAATGGCACATCATCCTTGCAATAAAGGATCCCTAATACTCATGGGCCTCAAAAACACCATTGAAGAACCCATCATCATAATATATTTTGGGTCATTCCTAGAATGTCTACACCTTATTCTGTGATCTTCAATCAGGTGTGAGATAAAATTCCATAAATTAAATAAATAGAATTTATGAGTTAAATACCATAAACTGATGAATTAGAAGGCCCGAGCTAAAAGACCCTAAACTAAAGGAATAGAATGTCTGAGCTAAAAGAATATAACCTAAAGAAATATATGGTTGGGGGTAAAATACCCCAAACTAATAAAATAAAAGGTTTAAGATAAAAGAACCTAAAATAAAATAATAGAAGGTTCAAGATAAAATATCATAAACTGAATAAATATATTGTCTGAGTGAAAATACCCTAAACAAAAATAATAGAAGTTCTGATTTAAAAACAATCTAAACTAAAGAAATATAAGGTCTAATCTAAAATACTATAAACTACAATGACATAAGGTACAAGCTGAAGGACCCAAAAATATATCAAAATAGAGATTTATCCTGAAATATCTTCTATGTCATGTCATATGGACTTAGAAAAAAATCTATATATGCTCACCAACCCTATTGGAAAAAACCAAAATGATGGTGAAATCTTCCTCTAGGACATGTATCCAACCCAATTATCCTTCTGAAAAACATGTGACCTCAAGATAACTAGAGCTAATATATCATCAAGGAATCTCATGTTAGTGGAAACTCATGAGCACTTATCGAAAAGAATCTATTTGGATATAAATATTCAGATCCATACATTCTATTGTATTTGATATCATGCAATTTATAGTCATATTTACCGATTTGTTAAACATTGGATCAAAGATATATCATACACATCATGGATGAATGAAAACTAGGAAAAACACATAAATTAAAAAATATCTATTCAATAATAGAATAGAAAAAAATATTATCATTTTGGAATCTCTATTATAATCTCCTTAAATATATATTATGTCAAACTAAAAAAAATTCATCCACTTAGATGGATAGGTTAGAAAAAGCCCGGAAAGAAGCATTAATTGAATGTTGAAGTGCCACTCGCCCCACCTATTCTATTTCTATCCATGGATATAGAGTATTAACTAATGTAGTCAGCTCATGAACTCTCTTTTGGGAAGTATCCAATGTGTAAAATTATTCCAAGAGATCAAACCTCAAGAGATATTAATTTTCTCATACATCCATGTATCAATAGTCCATAAAACCATCTGGGATAGAAAATTAGACATAAATCAGAGACTCTACTCCAGTTCCTCTAGTTCCTCCTTCATCTTCCCAGTAAGTGGAGACTTGTCTTCAAAATCTCTCAAGTCCCTCTCATTGGTGGAAAAATATCACCATGTGTGGATAATTTCTTCCATGATATCATAAAGTTGCTGGTGATCAAAACCATCCTCCCCAAAGTAATTAAACAGTGGATGAAGGCATTCTCATTGTTCAAGAAATGTTTCTAAAGGGGTATTAGTAATCAAGGCATGAATCTTCAACCAGATCTGCATATGTCATGTCTAAACCTCTATGAATTATGGGATTGTCATGCCAGAAGGAAGAATATCTAGCTGGGTTATAAAGGAAATAGGATAGGAGGATCCTTATATCACCACCTCGATATAGGATTCACCCATTTCCTATGAACGAGGGATTATTTACTCAAAAAATTATATTTCGTTATCAGGATAATCATCTCTAGGATTAGGTAACTCCATCAATGTATTTCTCATGTCTTGAACTAACTCCGTTATTTATATTGATAATGAATTTGAAAAAACAAAATTTTTCCACACAAGACGAACTAGTCAGATTAGCACACCACCAAGATAGTCTTCTACCCATGCCTGTGCATACTCTTTAGAATTTCAGGTAAGAGAATCAACAGATAGATGAATGATCTCAACATTGTATCCTCACATTCCAACATCATCCACAACTCCTAGATGATCCCAAGATGTTTCTATCCTCACACAGTAGCCAAAGGAAGAGGGGAGAACCATTGGGTGATTCCAAACTGATGAGAAAACAGATAGAGTGTATACGACTCGTATATGATAAAATCATCAATCCTATATACAAGAACCTCTCCCTGAAGGGTGATCATATACGACCTTTTTTCAAGGGAGTCAGGAATTTTATTGATGATTGGCTAAGCCTGTGCACAATAAGGGGTGAGATCAAAGATATCAGATGAACTCAATGCATCAGTAACTTCATCATAGGTTAGTGACATATCCTGAACCCCAAATATGACCATCAATCTAGAATGATAAGAGGCAATGAGGATCCTAGTGGTGTTTTCGTATTCATAGAAATGAAATGACTCCCCTATCCAACCAAATAAAAACATTAAAGGACCATTGATCCTATAGGGGTTGTTTCCTTGTTGAATGTGGAACAAGAGTTGTTAAATAAATGAAAGGATTATAACTAATAGATTAAGGAGAAATGATTCTACTAGATATGATTACATCACCAACATGCTGACATGGATCCCTAAACACATGTCCTTAGCTAAGAAAATTATTATATTCAAGAACATTTCCATATGTTCTGCAAGCCAATGTCTTATGGATTTCACCAAGATCACTTGATATCCCCATGAAGTATGATCCATATCTTCCCTGATATCCTAATAAGAGATGGAACTATCATGAACCTTCTATTAAGGGAACCAATGGTGGCATATAATAGTTGGCCTAACCACACTTTGAAAAAGGGAAAAGGTCATATAGTCTTTGAAGGATATATGTGAGTGCATAATCAGCTCATTTAATAGCTTCTCCTTCATAATAATGAGCATGTAGATTGCTAAAACTAGAGTATACAAAAGGATCATCCTAGAAATCTGCAGTGGGAATGAATTTATCATGTATCTCTCTAAGAGGCAGGATCCCACCTAGCTTCTATATGTACCATATGATGTTTCACACTTCAACAAGTAAAAATGGAAATATTTGGTGCCAGGGAACTAACGAAAAATCAGTTCTTAAAGAATATAGGGTTTGAGATAAATGATAAACTGGGAAATATACACTACTTTATAATGGTGGGCCCTGTATAACTAGTCAGTAAACAATAAGAAGATTTTTACAACCTAGAAGGGAAACAAACCTTCATAAAAAATATCTCTAGGATGGAGGTCTCATTTCAAACTATATCTTCCAATTTGGTTGTTTAGAGAGGAGAAAGATATACTTGAGTAACTCCGATCAAAAGGTTAATGAGAAAAATCATAACAATTCGAACAAAAGGAAGAGTTTTACAACATATAATACAACCCCTAGGATTGGTCTTTTACTTCTCATACATCCACGAAAAATGTCATCTGAATAAAGTCAAGAGAAGTTGGCACCAAAAAGGATGAAAAAAAATGTCCAAAGGAGAAATTACAACATCGTTCAATAGGCCGAACTAGTATAGAGGAAGTCAGTGCGATAAAGGAAAATATTTAAGATCAAATGGGGGACTCAATTTTAATTCCTCAATATCATTATTCCGATGGTACTAGGGGTTAGCAATGTGATTTTTAATGATCATGAACTTTTGATTAGATTTGGAAGAGGATCCTCAATGAGAATCAATATCCATTTGGAAAAAAGTAAATGGAATATGTTATGGAGGTAAAATAAAATCTTTTACAAAAGACATAATGTTCTGATACTATTATTCACATCACTTGAATCAAAAAAGGAATTCGTGAATCACATAAATGGATCAAAAATCTCATGACTTCTAAAGATCACATATGTCTCATAAACCTGAAGGGCATCACGTAACCGCAGGACCCCTCAAAGACTCATGGTTGTGTGACCTGGACATAGACTAGAGAGCCCCATGATAATAAAAAAAATCATTCAATTATTCCAATAGATCCCATGAATCCCTCAGGATGATTGAGAATTCAAACAACTGAATATAAAACAATTACCGAGATTTAGATCTTAGTTGGTTTGAACTAGAGTTTGGTGAAAAGTAGTCATGCGGAGCAGTTCACCTGAAACAAGATCTCGATAATGTCTCTTAAAAAGATCATAAGTAATGGTCCTGTGATGAGGTGGAATGACAAAAGTAGGGAAAGGGATCTAGAGAAATCAGTAGATAGTGAGTGAAGTACTCTCTTCTCCCCTATTTATAGGTCATCCCAGGGAATAATAAATATCTCTTGACTAACTAAGAGACTATAAATTCACCAATTCATGACAGTGCCAAATCCTCTAGATAACATTAAATTCATTTATAACTGATACCTTTTCCTTACAGGCATGACTCTAATAATGGAATTTTCATATTCCATCAAATATGCCTAAAAAATCACAAAATATAAGATACATGAATATGGAAATTTGATTAATTGAAAATAAAATAAATAAGAATGTGTCCATGATCATATAGATCATTGAACCTCTATGAGACACATTACCACATTACTATCATAAGGTCATTAAGATGGTCACATACAGCACATAACCCATAGAGAATACCACATAGAACCCTAGATAAGTCCTTTGGATATCATGAAGGCACTATGGACGGTCTCGGTTCACATGGTGGGAGTCGTATACACTCCCCTAGGTCAAAAAATTTTTCAATGAGAGGATTCATGAAAAACCCTACAAAAATTATTCAAAAATAAGATGAAAATATCCAAAAGGTGGAATACATCTGCATTCACAAAAATCAAATAATGAATCAATGATGGAGAGAGTGATATTCCTCAACAAAATTCAAGAAAGCTCATGCGATCACCATCCATTGTAAAAATGAAAAAGGAAATAAAAAATTTAGATGAGGAAGGATCCACACTCGGTCATAAATATCATGTGAAGTGCCCAAGTAGGTCCTCAAAACATTGAAAGAACCTATCAACATGTCTGCATCATCTCACAAAATCCCACTAAAATGCCATCTTCATGACATGAAGGGAATCAGTCATATCCAGAAGACCACATTCTTCCCCTTTTAATGCATAAGGAAAAACATATGGAATTTTCTTTCAAATGATCACTCATCTCCACATGGACGTTTTTAGTGACACTATGCATTACCAAGAGGTAGGGTCATTTTCTTCGAAAAATCCAAAACAACCTTGAAAAACCCCTATACATTGTAAAATAAACATAAGAAATAAAGATGGAGGAGGTTGAAGCCTCTCAAAGTGGTAGAACTCATGATACACACCTAATGTTTCCAAAATATGGTCTCACCAGACCCCTCGACATGTCTGTTTGATTTCATGAAGGCCCCCCAATAGGATATCTTTGTATTATGAAGGCCATTCAGTAGGATCCTTGATCTTGAGAAGTCCCTTGGATGTGTCAACCTGACAATATGAACGTGATTTATCATGTCTTCTTGATTGAACATGTCCCAATTAATTAGAAATAATCCAATAAATGGGGTGTTGATGTAACTCCCCAACCCCATAAGCCTAGAGCCGGTGCATTATTTTAAAATATTGGCATGATTACAAGGAATCAAATCTTAAAGGACTGATTAGTTTAGCAGTCTTGGATAATAGATTACATATATGAATGTTATGTTAAAAATTCAAACATATATCAAAACTGAAATAATCCTTTGAGAACTCCATTATTCCCCAAGATTAACCATGAATATCCATCATAATACACTTCTTGGAATCTTGGGAAAAGAAAACATTAGAAAGGGGTGAGATCAGATGTCTAGTAAGGGTAAATAATTTAGCATAGGCTATAAACATTTAGGGAAAGGTGTTTAAAAAAATCAACAGCCTTTTAAATATAAAAATGAACATAATTTGGAAGAAACAAATCAAACATTACCATATAAACATGAACATGTATATTCTTCTAGTCGAATAATCACATGTAATAACTAATTTCATAATGAGGGAATGCATAATGTCAGACATCATAACCACATAGTCAAGGCATCGTGCGAAGACTAAAAATAAAGAATTTTGTGAAGACCCTGTTCCAAGACACTAATTTGTCTCATGAGACCTACCGATGCATCGTGGGGCTGTAGTGGGACCCTCTTGTTACTTACCAAGTCCAATGCATTCCTCTTATGAAAAGGGTGAACCATAACATAAACATTCATATTAAAACTAGCATATAAAATGTCAATACTTTAACAGAAAACCATGAATGGTATAAAAACAGTACATCCATAGTCAAACATATCATAACTCATTCAATACAATATAGAACGTTGTATTATAATAAATAAACCTCAATCAGGAATAAAATCTAGTAAAGGATGTTGACTTAGTTGAAAATGATCAATAAAGCACTATCAGAGAAATATTCTTTTTCATGAAATCATTTAAATGAAACACAATTTCCAAAGTTTAAAATTTAAAATATGTATTTAAATAAAATTTCTTATACCAATTTAATTTTTTATAGGAATTAATATTTTAAAACATTAATGTCCATTTAAATAAACCCTTAAAACCATTTTGAATACATAGAAATTAATGAGAATTATTTAGAAGAAAATATATTTAAACAATTTAAAATGATGTTTTAGTTAAAGAGTCCCTAAAAAATCCTTTTGAAAACAATTTTATGGGACATGGAAATGAATAAAGAAAATGTCCCAGAAAAATCTTACACATAAACAATATGGGATAATAAGGAGATTAAAGAATTAACCCTTACATTGTACTTTCCTTTGGCCGAGGGTATGTTTAACCTCATGTATAATCACCATAGTATGTTATTAAATTATACCAGAACCGTATTAATATTTATTATATCATACATGATTTATTTACGACTTTATACTACCCATTCAATAATAATTTCCATGTTAAAAAAACATTTTGGGTTGTAATTTCTTTCTTTATCGTACGTGCTTTAACTTATTATTCTTGATCGTATCACTTATATCATGATTTAATTTCTCTAAAAATATAAAAAATTATTTATTTATCATATATATTTATAATATAAATATGTATAACAGATAGATATATGAAATATAAAACACCTTTCATGGAGACATTAGGTCATACGTACACATAAATGTTGTTTATGTTTTCATATCGTATTGAACAAAAGTAAGCGAATGAGATGTATATAAATACACACAATCACACAAATATATATATATATATCCAATAGAATTATTAGGTCATATATTACATACATATTAATAATATATATTTATAATCATTATTGAATGGTGAACGTGGAAATGAATCTCATCGCGTTGTGGAGACGGTAAGTCATACGTATGCAAGAGCAACAATATCATTCAATTAATGGTGAATTTGTATGTAATTGGATGGTTTATTATATATAAATAATCATTAACATTATATATTTGTTAATTACCTTAATTATACTCCTTATTATACTCTTCCAAAAAATGAAGTGTTGAATAATAAACTACACCACAACGTGGAGAGAGTAAGCCGTATGTACGCACATACGATGACTTTTTCATTCTTTGGATGGTTAAAATAATTAATATAGTTGTTCCATATTTATAATAAAATCATATTATGTAGAAGTTACTTGAGTAATTATTTTAGTATAGAAATAAATGAAGAAAGAGGATGTGAAATAAGAAAAGAACTTTGAAAGAGGTTATGAAATAATTACCTCTTCTTTGGGCGATACCATTTGATTAGAACAAAAGGGATCATTAGTCTAGATTTATGATAAAATTAAGGCCTCTTGGATGAAGTGAGGGTATTTGGGTGGATATTTGAGAAGGGTTTGGCCGAGTAAAATGGATTGTGAGGTGTGAATTTAAGAGAAGGGGAAGTATCCTTTTATAAGAGAGGTGAGGGGCACTTTAGGAAAAGCTTCAAATATTATTTAATTATAAAATCATTTTTTTGTTTCTAATAACTAAAATGGATCTTATTAGAGGATAAGGTGGGTATGGGTTGAAAAACTCTCAACCAATAGGTTTTAGATAAGTTTAGGTCACCATATTTACCTTATCTTTTAGATTTAACCCTTAGGGAAATTGTTGGACTCTTACCATGTCTTCTTTTATGCTTTAACAATATGGTTAATAAACATACTATAAAAATACAAAATAACCTCAAGTGGTTCATTAATGACATATCTAAAATTATTTACATCTTTTGTCTAAACCATATATTTTTTGGACAATTACACAATTTAATAAAATAGTATTTCTTTATAAACTCATTTAAGACAATTTTGAAACTATTTAGTATTTGGTTTTTTTGAAAGTCATTAAAATGGGATTTCTTAGAAACAAAATACATATAAATAACCCTAACATGTCATATTAACCTATAAAATTAGTTTATGGCATCAAAAGGTTTAATTTAAATATATTTTAATATTTGTAATATAATTTATTTTAATCATTAATTAATAAGGTAATTACTAAATCATCATTGTGTCATAAATAAATTTAATAATTTAATGCCTATACATTATAAATAAAATAACATGATGTAGAAAATCTCTTTATCTTTATAATAAATATTTATAGTTGAATTTATCTAATGTATTACCTTAAATGAAAATGGGTTTAGTTATTAAACATTGAATTTAACACTTTTAACACTTCTTTAAAAAAATATAATAAATGTCATAATATAATCCAAGTGGATAAAAAAAGAATCATATTTTTTTCTTAAGGGTTATTTTAGTCTAACTCAACATATCCAACAGAATTAGGAAATGTGTTAGGGTAATTTTAATATTATTTTTTCCTTTAATTATCCAATTTTCTTTTAACCGTGGTAAATAAAATTAAAAAAATACTATTCACTAAATATTATTTTCATCCTATTGAACCAAATTTTACTTAATGATGTCAAAAATTTTTCTGGTATTTTTTAAATTAAATTAATAGAAGTGGTAAAATTGAGTTTTATGAAAAATTGCAAATGTGCCTAGAAGGTGGGTAAAAGACATTAAGTAGTTCGATAAAATATTATATATGTAATATTATTATAAAATGACTCCAAAGAATTAAATTGGACTAATATAGCTATTATGTATGTATATTTACTTAAAATAGATTTAAATAAAAATATTAGTTATTGAAATAAAAAGTCAGTTTTAAACAATAACGTAGTGTTTTTCTTTATTCATCAAAAATTGAATGTTTTATGATAAACACAAAAAATTCACCCTAAGCTAATTTTGATATTAAAAATTCAAAAATTATGTGTATTTCACTAAATTTAATACATAGAAGTTTGATTAATTAATTTAAAATTAATTCATGTTCTCAAAATTAGAAAGTGGTTTTTTAAGAAGTAAAAACTATCAAAAGATTAACATGTGTTTATGTCCAATATAAATGTGAAATTACATAAAATTACCTAAATTATATTAAATGATAAAAATATATTCAAATTATAATTTAAAACCACTCAAATTCATAATATAACTCTATAAATTATTTCTATTAAAAAATTTGTTTTCAATTAAAATTTAGTATTTCTCACTATTCATCAAAATATAAAAGTTATCAAAAATGTATAAACAATATATATTCAAACTAAATTTTTATTTCCCGTTTCTATAGAAAACTTTATTTCATTAAATGGAATATATAAAAGTGTCAAATATTGGATTCAAAAAGGGATTTCCCTTAAAAGGTGGAAAAACTGCATTTTTTAAAAATACATCTTTTATATGAAATATTGAATTTGTCCATATATTATAACTAATAAACACAAAATACGAATTCTAAAATTATATAGGATATATATATAATTCAAAATGTGGTTAATTCTATTCATAACTTCTTTTTAAGGGGCAAGTTTGATAGATCGCGATGCGTTTGAACTCGGTGTTGCGTGTTATGCAAGCTATTGAATTACTTTAAAGAGATAACATACTAAGAAATATTGGGGTGTTGCATTATCCACTCCTTAAATAAATTTAATCCTATAAATTTGAAATTTTTCTTCAAAAAATAAAAGATTCAAAATAGAAAATACCTTTGTGGAAAATCTACATCAGAAATAGGGTTAATATAATTTAGTTTTAATAAGAAGGAAAGGGAAATGAAAAAGTCACCACCAAATTAGGATTTCAAATAGGATAACATTGGTGGAAACCAGAAACACATAATTTGAGGGAAAAAATAAATATTTATACGGAGTGATTGAGGTCATCAATCACAGATAAGTGAATAAAAATTGTAAAATTGAGGGCATCAAAGCCCTAAATTTATGATGATTTAAAATATCATTAGTTCAATAAAACATAATGTATTAGGATAACCCAATTTTGGAATTAAGATTATTTCCCTAATTTTTAAGAAAAAAATAATACTTTAGAATTAATGTACCATTCATTAACTTGTGTTTACCACAAACTCATCTTTCACTCTAAAAGATAATAGAACTCAAAAATATTCTATTTAAACTAAATGTATAGGGTTCCAAAAAATTAATTTATAATTAATCTAGAATAACATTTAAAAAAAATACATTATACAAACCAGGACATCACATAGGCCAGTGGAAGGTGATGCACCATTGTCGCCCTTTGGTTACAGGATCAAGTCTTGTGGCCTTGTCGGATGTGATGGGTTATCACTCGACCTCCTGGTTGTCCTTTTTATAACAATCCAACAATAATCTTAAGGAATGTTTTAACCTTAAACAATAGTATCAAATATCCAAATTAATCCATGCCAACTTTTAGACTTATCTAAAATACTTGTGACCAAACTCACAATCCAAAAATTTAAAAGGAAGGTCAACATAACATTATGAAGATCTATTTTATCACATAATAACATGTGAATACCTTTATCTTGTTTTCTATTAAAACATGGTAACAACCTGAAATACTTTAAAACCTTATTTAATACGTTAATGATACCTTATTACTTATAGAATATAGTATATACTCCTTGAACCCAAAGATTCCTTAAACTCCAACAAACTATTAATTTTTTCAATGGTTGTCAAGAATATCCAATATATTTTATCAAAATCAACCATCTTTAATTCCAAAATCATTACCTCTGCATCAGGATTATTTTATGGTTTATCTTTACCTAAACCATATATTTTCCAAAATTACTAACTTTATATTGAGTCACATTTCTTGGTACCACACAATCAAAAATCCTTAATAAAATAGAACTTTAGTACAATCCTTTATTATTTCCATATTTAATATAACCAGTACATCATTGATACAACACCCGGAAGAAATAATTATTTAATAACTACATCAAAACACTAATTATTCCTCTTCATCTATGGTAGAATCATAACTTGATTATTATCTGATAGCATAATTCTGGGTATACTCTAATGATTGGGACACTGATTTGTGTAGTGTCTCAACACCTTACAGATGAAGCATTGTACATTTGAAAACAAGTTCTTAACCATGCAATCAAGAACTTGGTGTCATTTTTTACACATATAAAACACTCTCATTCCCTTAAATCATTTACCAAGGTGATCCTTTCCACATTTATCACATATGGTAAAATTTTAATTTCTCTTATTCCCTTTATCCATCATTCTCTCTTCCATCCTCTTCTTATCTGGGTTCCCTTCAAAGCCATATGACTCAGAGAATTATTTAGAAATCTTATTAACACATGATATTATTTATTCATATGATGAGAAGACAAGATAGAATATTTCCCTTATAAATTTTGTATTAAGACCATGAATGATATGATCATTCTTACATTTTTGAACATGCGTATTGCTGGTGTTCTCAATACTTCTACTGAGTGAATTTCTAAATGGAGAAATACACTAGGTTAGATTATATCAAAATTTATAATACAAAACTAGAAATATTCCCATCATTAATTGAATTATTTCACACATCTAGTATCATAATAATAAAAGTGGGTTTTTTTCTAATATATTTATTCATAAATCCTTCAAAATGGATTGTAGTGAAAATGTGAATTATCCTAATAATAACCCTTAGGAGTGTCAAACTAGGTGCACAGTAAGGCCCGTTGTCATATACCAGGATACCCAAGATCAGGAATGAAACTGTTTATTGGAGTTTTCACTTCTAGGTACTTCTGTTCCAGAATAACCTTCATTTGTAGTATCTATGCAGGGATGCATTTCTTAGAAAATCCATATAATAACTACATTACCAAACGTTTTGGATGTCATTCTATACTAATCTTCAAAGTCTATCTTGGGGTAATATTTCTAAATAATAGTTTTCTAAATATAATTTCTATGGTTATTTCTAAACATCCTCTAATACCAACTGTAATTTCCCGACCCCAGAAACCCAGAGATGGGGAACTATTTTAATACATGGTCATGCTTACAAAGAATCATGTCTTGAAGAACCGATTAGTTTAACAGTATTCGAAAATAGATTACATTCATTAAAGTTACATTACGCATTCTAACATAGAACACAACATAAATAATCCATTGATAATTCCATTATTCCCCATATTAACATTGCATATAATTTATAATACACTTCTTGGAATTTATGGAAAACAAAACATAAGAAATGGGTGAGCTCATTTGATCGGTAAGGGTAAATAATTTAATAGAAGCTATAAACATTTAAGGATAGATGTGTAATAAAAAAAAGACATTGAAACATAAACATGAACATAATTTAACCAAAATAAATCAAGAATTACTATATAAACATACACCTGGATATTCAACTAGTCAAATAATCACATGTAATAACAAATTTCATAATGAGGGAATTCATAATGTTGTACATCATAACCACATAGGCATGGCCTCATTCCAAGACTATAAATAAATATTTTTGTCAAGGCCTTGTCCCAAGAAACTAATTTGTATCATGAGACATACAGATGCATCAAGGGGCTATTGTGGGCCCCACCAATCCCTTACTAAGTCCAATGCATTAATCATATCAAAAGGGTGAAACATAACAAAAACACATGTATTAGAATGAGAATATGAAATGTTAATAATTTAACACTAAACCATGAATGGTATAAAAACATCACATCCATGTTCAAACATATCATAACACATTTAATACAATATAGAACACTGTATTACAATAAATAATCCATAATCAGAAATAATAGCTAGTAAACGATGTTGACATATTTGAAAATGATCGGTAAAAATATTTTAGAGAAATATCCTTTTTCATGAAATAATTAAAAAGTCACAAAATTTAGAAAAGAATACATTTAAAATTCATTTTTGAATCAATTTGTCCCATACTAGTTTGAAACTTTTGATAGGAATTAACATTTTAAAACATTCATGTCCATATAAATAAATCCTTAAAACCATTTTTAAAACATTGACATTAATGTGAATGATTTAGTAGAATAAATATTTAAACCATTTAAAATGATGTTTTAGTTAAATAGTCCCTTAAAATCCTATTAAAAACTCTTTTATGATACATGGACAGGATAAAAAATATTTCCCAGTAAAAAATTACACATAAACAATATCGGATAATAATGAGATTGTGGAATTAATCCTTACCTTGTACTTTCCTTTGGTCGAGGGTACGTTTAACCACCAGTATAATGACTATAGTATGTTATTAAATTATACGAGAACCATATTCATATTTATGATATCATACATGATTCATATATGAAATTATACAACCCATTTAATAATCATTTCTATGTGAAAATAATATTTTTTGTAATAATCACTTTTATTATCTTATGGGTTTTAACTTGATATTCTTAATCATATCAATTATATCATGATTTAATTACATCTAAAATATAAAACATTATTTATCTATCATATATATTTTGAATATAAATATTTATAATAAATAGATATATGAAATAGAAAACACCATTTATGGAGACGGTAGGATGTATGTACACATAAACGTTGTTTCCGTTTTCATATCATTTTGAACAGAAGTTAGAGAATGAGATATATATAAATACAGACACACAAAGATATATATATATATATATATTTCTTGTATAATTATTATTTCATATATTACATAATTATTAATAATATATATTTATAATCATCGCAGAATTGTGAACAGGGAAATGAATCTCATCACGTCGTGGAGATGGAATGCCCTACGTACACATGAGTGACAATTTCATTCTATTGATGGTGAAATTGTAAGTCATTGGATAGTATATTATATATAAATAATCATTAACATAGTATATTTATTATTTACATCAATTTTACTTATTATTATACCCATCCAAAATAATGATGTGTTGAATAAAAAACTACACCACGATGTGGAGACGGTAAACCATACGTACGCATGTATGGTAACTTTTCCACTCATATGATGGATAGAATAATTAATATGTTTGTACCATATTTATAATGAAATCACAGTATGTTGATGTTACTAGAGTTTTTATTTTTTTATGGAAACAATGAAGAAAGTGGAAGTTGAATAAAAAAAGTACTTTGAAAGAGGTGATGAAATAATTACCTTTTCTTCGAGTGATTCCTTTTGATTTGAACAAAAGGGATTCTCAGGTTGGATTTCTGATCAATTTAAGGCCACTAGAATGAATTTAGGGTAATTGGGTGGATATTTGAGTAAGTTTTGGCCTACATAAATGGATTTTGAGGTGTGAATTTAATTGAAGTAGAAGTATCCTTTTATATGAGAGGTGAGAGGTACTTTAGAAAAAACCTGAAATATTATTTTATTATAAAATCATTTTCCATTTTTCATAAATCTAAATGGATTTTTTTCAAGGCTATGTTGGGTATGGGTTGAAAAACTCTCAACTAATAGGGTTTTTAGAAGTTTAGGTCACCATATTAACCTTATCTTCTAGATTTAACCCATAGTTAAATAGTTTAACTCTTTCCATGTCTTCTTATATTATTGCACTATATGGTTAATAAACATTCTATAAAATGTAAAGATAATCTCTATTGGTTCAATAATGACATATATAACATTATTTAAGACATTTGGATGAACCATAGATTTTTTGGACTATTATATTATTTAATAAAATAGTATTTGTTTTAAAAACTAATATATGTCAATTTTGACACTATTTAGTAATTGGTTTTCATGAAAGTCATAAAAATTTGATTTATTAGAATACAATACATTTAATTAACCCTATAATGTCATATTAAACTATAAAATTTGTTTATAGCATCAAATGGTTGAATTTACTTTTATTTTTTAATTTATAATATCAAGTATTTTAATCATTCATCATTAAGGTAATTACTGCATCATCATTGTGTTATAAATAAATTTAATGATTTAATGCCTAAAAATTATAAATAGCATACCATGATGTATGAAATATTTTTATCCTTCTAACTAATATTTAAAGTCAAAATTATCTTATGTATAACCCTATATCAAAAATTGTATAGTTATTAAACATTGAATTTAAAGCTTTTAACTCTTCTTTAAATTTAATATAATAATTGTTCTAATATACTCCAAGTTGATAAAAAAGGATCATATTTTTTTCCTACGGTTAATTTTAGTTCAAATACACTTATCCAATATAATTAAGACATGTGTTAGGGTAATTTTAATATTAATTTCACCCTTAATTATCCTATTTACTTGTAATATGGAAAATAAAATTTACAAGTTACTATTCACAAAAAAAATTTATTTTCATCCTATTGAACCAAATTTTACTTACTTATATCAACCATGTCTCTCAGATTTTTTAAATTCAATCCATAGTAGCGGTAAAATTACATTTTATTAAAATTTTCAAATGTGCATAGAAGGTGGATAGAAGATATAAAATAGTTCTATAAAATTTTATATATCTAATATTATTATAAAATGACTCCAATGAATTACATTGGACTAAAATAGGTATTATGTAACTATTTTTTACTTTAAAATAAATTTAAATAAAAATATTAATTATTTAAATAAAGAGTCGGTTTTAAACAATAATGTAGTGTTTTTCATTATTCATCGAAAATTGAATTTATTCAGGAAAATAGTAAAAGTTCACTCTAAGATGATTTTTATATTAAAAATTCAAAAATTATGTCTATTTAACCAAATTTAAAACATTTATGTTTCATTAATTAATTTAAAATTAATTGTTGTTGTCAAAATCGGGAAGTGAGTTTCCAAGAAGTAAAAACAATCAAAATATTGACATGTGTTTATGTCAAATTTAAATGTGAAATTACTTAAAATGAACTACATTATATTAAATAATAAAATAGAATTTAATTATACTTTAAAACCACAAAAATTCATAATTTAACACTATAAATTATTTCGATTAAAAAATGTTTTTTTCAATTAAAATTTATTATTCTTCAATATTCATAAAAATATGAAAGTTATCAGAAAAGTACTAAATTTTTTTAGAAACTATATTTCAATGTCCCACTTATAAATAATAATTTAATTTCATTATATTGAATATACAAAAGTGTCAAATATTATATTTAAAAGTGGATTCCATTAAAAGGCGGAAAGAATAATGTTTTGAAAAATACTTCTTCTATATGAAAAATTGAATTTGTCCTTGTATTATGTCTAAGAAACAAAAAATATGAATGTTAAAAATTTATAGGATATATATAAAATTCAAAATGTGGTTAATACTATTCAAAACTGCTTTCTAAATAGCTAACTTGATAGAACATGATCTGCTTGAACTCTGTGTTTTATGTAGCGCAAACTATTAAATTACTTTAAAGAGATAACGTACTCTGAAGTATTGGGGTGTTATAGTTGATGGAATGGTGTCACGGTCACTAAAAATAAATTGACACCCCTAGAGTGATCCATTATAGGACAATGAGGAGACATATTATGCTAAGACACTCTATCGAGTACAAACTCGATTTGCACAATATGAACCACACTAAGTGGTGAAAAAACAGGGTCGCAAGGCCAATAAATCCCCCACCCCAACATGATAATTCACTAATTACTATATGAGAGGTGGACAACATACATAGACGAACACTCTTTGGATCATCACATCAGCGCTAAGGATGATTTTTCAGAGGGACTAACCTTGTGACCGTAAAAACATTCTATTAGGCAAGATACTTGTGAAAAACTAGAGAAATACAATAAAATTCATAGGAACATAGTTTGATCTCCCATAGATAATGCGACAGACATTTTAAAGGACCCATGATGTCCTTCTCACACATCTTCTAAATCAAGTGAGGCTTAAAAAAAGATAACATGCAACAAATACAATTAATTCACAATATAAATTCTAGAATAAATAATAAATCACATGAGACTTATTCAGATAACATATATGTTGCTCCTCATGTTCCTCACTTAAACCATCAAATTCGTGCGACAACACTTGGATGTGTAATCCAGATCACACAATTCTATTTCAGTATACTATTGATATCTTGTGAAGTCCATTGAACAAGTAAAATTAAGTCACATGGTTCCATTGCGTATTCCACCCATGTCTTATGAAACCCTATGAGAAATTCATCCAAACCTCATTGTTTCCTTCAGATGTGTTTCCTAACATATATGGTAGCACCATTTCATATTAGCTGAGTAACGTGGTAGAACCCAGGAATGTCAATTGGCTCTCAAGAATCTCTCCAGACATGCAATCCATCTCTTGTGATTCCCTCTGGACATTTCATCCAATACATGTGTAAACCTCTAAGGAATGTCACATTGAATCTCAATATTCCCTATAAGAGTGTCATATAGCTTTTATAATAGCACAAGGGCAGTTAGCTGGATCATGCGATGGCCTCTAAACAAGCTAACCGACATAATGCAATGGCTTCCAAGATAAGCTGACCTTGTCTTGCATCTTCTTCTGGAAAAGTCATCCTTGATCTTGTGAAAACCTTCATGAATTCTTTCTATCTTAGGAATAGACCCTTGGAAAATTCAACTATATCATGTAATTTTATTTGTTAATTTTATGTAGACACCCCCTGACTTGATAAATAGTAAATCAAGGCCTGGGGATTGGAAAATCAACGCATATAAGGTAGACAAGAAAGCCTGGTCTATAAGGGAAACCTCATTGTGAATGACCCATCCAAAATAACAATGAAAACGATGATTCCTACAATAACTTTGATATATAGGACACCTCCCTAATTCCTGATATTTATATTAAACATTGATGGGATGTCTGAGGACATCTGTCCCACAACAATAACTAGTGAGACTGATCATTTTCCATCCATTTCTTCTCACACTGAGCATAGATCGTGTGGTCCTAGAGAGTTACATTGACCATATCATATTAAAAATAAAACCTCTACAAATAAAATGGAAACCTCAATATGTATTCCCTAATTAGTGGCATAATATGATATGTCCCACATATAAGGTAATCCATAATGTGTATGCCTCTATTAACTGTACTATGAGAACTGTAATTCCTACAATAACCAGGATATATAGGACAGATTTATATGATCTAAGAACAAATAGTCATACACTTTTATGTGAACCACCATGTCTTTGATATACCAACCATCAGGACCCAATCATTCTCATGGGATTATCACTCTACCTCATCAATCAGCAGACTGAGAAGTTATCTAAACTATGATAACTCTGATTCCTATCATAACTAGGATACATGGGATTCCTTTCTATGGCTCATGATCCACATTAAATATCCAAAGGGTCATCCTAGTACATATGTCCCACATATTTATGTTGTGATACCAATTTATTTTTATCCCTTGTTTCTTACACTGAGCATGACTCATGTGAGCATAGGTTGTTGAAATAGTCATATCATTCACATCACAAATCTCCACCAACTATAGAAACCTTAGTTTGTTAGCCTGGATGAGTGTCATGATGCATTTTCTTTCATATAAGGGAATCTACCATGGTGGTAATACCAAATGAATAAATTCACTATGAGAACTATGATTCCTCTAATAATCAAGATATGTAGGAAGCCTTTCTAAGGCTCGATATCAAGAAGTCATCCACTACAGTGTATATGATTATATATCTCTAACATTTATACCATTAAGACCTAATCATTCCCATGGAATTATCACTCCACATCATCTATAAGTTGAATAAGAAACCAATTAATCATTGAAAACTTTGATTCATTCCATAGGCAGGATGCGTAGGACATCTCCTCGAGACTCAATCATGAATACCTGGTTCCTAAGTTCCCACACATATCTCTTTTCTATATGATGTTAAATGGCATGGGTTTAACTAACTACACAGGTTCTCATAACTAAAATAACTAGGATATGAGAGACACCTCATAAATGGCTCAATCTAATCATTTTAATATTAAATACCTCCCAGTGTGGCATAAAATTCCAAAGTACCTAGTTATACGACTTTAGCAGATAAGAAACTTCAAATTAATAAGAAATGGATGATGAACCTTCGATACATATAGATGGATTAACTAATCAGACCCCCTCCTATGTTTTTAAAGGTGACAACTTATGGTTTTTCTATTAGGGTAACCTGGTCCCATATGGGGATTAGGAAGAGATTCACGAACATATTTTAAATCTATAGGACAGATCCAGAAATGAAAAAAGTTCCCCCCAAAAAGGTACGATGAGGGCGACCTCCCATCATCTCAACCAATGCAAGTCCTGAAGATCAACTTGGTTTGAAACCTCAAATGACCACTTTTATTCCAAATTAGGCTTGTTCCTAGTTATAAATGATGGAAAATTTGGGAGTTTCTAAGGAAGATGAAGCAAAAATGTTAAACTTTATTCGAGTTATTAAGTATGGAATTGAACCCCCACCCCTTCAATCTAATCGGTGGCCCAATATGTAATTTAGTCATATACATAACAATATAAAAAGGATATTCTATCATGTTCTTTTCAATCAATTCCATTTTTCAGATGAGGAAATCCCCTCCACATCATTTTCCCATCAAAATAATGTAATAATCATTCAAACAATGATAATTTTCTTACCTTCGATAAAAAGTAACTTGTTCATAAAATGGTGAATTGTTTTTTTTAAAATAGTAAAGCATGAGTAAAATTAAATTTTAACAATAATTAAAATGTAGTCAAAACAATAAATGTAATTTATTTAGAAAATCTGGATATAAAAGAAAAATGTTTTCATCCAAAAGAGGATAGATATAATTGGATATTTTTAAAAATATTTTTAATATATTTTTAGTACTAATGATAAAAAAATGGAATTAAAACAAAAAAATTATATAAATAATCATAATAAAGGAAAAATTAAATTCTTTTATTAGATAAGGATCATATAATTTTCTCAATGGAAATTTAAGAATAAACAATCTTGATTAAAATGTTATTGAAACATAAACCATTTAACTCAAGTCTTGTATTACTTCATACAAATTCAAATATATTTTATAGTAATTATATATTTATTATAAATATATTCAATAACCATATTCATTTGTATATTACCATATATTAATTTCTAATAACATCTTGTCACTTGTTTATTAAAAAATCATTATTTGAAAAAAAAATTAGGCGACAATTTATTTTTTTCATATATGTGTCTATTATATGGTTCAATTACATGAACTGTAGTAATGGTTTAATAATATAAATAATATAAATAATAATATAATTATAATATCTTTTCCTAATAAACACTTTTATAATAATTCATATAAATTAGTGATTAAAATTGATTTACTTCACTTTAGGGTGATGGTAGTCTACACGTATGCACGAGGGTTGTTTTCACTTATTGATGGTTGGAAAAAAATAAAAAAAAATAATAATACATCATTCCAGAATCATTATTATATATTATATATCATATATATTAATTAAATAAATCATTAGTATCATCCATGTAAATAGAAAATGAAAAAAATGACACTACTTTGTAAAAGTTTTAGTCTACACATATGCACTAGTGATGTTATCATTTTCAATGGATGGAAGGTTCAGAAGGGTGATAATATATTATAATTTAAAAATTGTAAATATTTTATAAATATAATATATAAATATTAAATCCATCAAAATTACCAACCATGAATTATATTTTTTGATAATGAATCATGTCTCTATGTGGAGGTGGTAGTTCACACTTATCCACAGGCAATACTTTTCATATTAATTTTGATGGAAAGAATGTGTAAAATGGTGGATAAATCATCACACTAAAAATTAAGTATATTTTAAATACGGAATTCATTATTTCATAATGTATACCATATATTTAAATGTTGTATAAGAATAAATAAGTTGAAATAGGCTGGGTAAGATGGTTACCTCTTCTTCAGTAGACCTCCTTTAGATCTATTCTTAATAACCCATAGAAAAATATTTATAAATAAAAACACCTTTAATTCACAGATAGGATGTTTATAAAATAGTTAGTTAGGTTTTTTTTCAAGATATGTGGCTTGAAGTGGTGTAAATAAGATGCATGATGGGTTTTATTTTTATAAGTGGGGGGGGGGGTACATCTTAAATTTTTAAAGGATTAAAATATTATTAAGTCATATTCAGGGAAACGTGTCCCATAAAAAAATTAATTTAGATTATAAGGTGAAAATGGTCAATATTAGTACATTAAATAATAATTAATATAATTTTTTTTCCTTATTGCTTTGATTAACCTTAATTTACCTATTTTTTTCTTTTTTCTACGACAATAATATTTTCTTCATAATTAATATTCATAATGTTAAAAAATAAATTCAGACTCATTAAAAAAATTGTATGATTATTATAAATATGGGATACATTTTTCATGATTCAATAACTTTAAATGGAATAAATTAATTTAACATAAAAATGAAAAACACAATGATAAATGGAGTTTGGAAATATTATTTTATAAGAATAAAAATTTTATTATACCATGTTTAAGTAGGTTTATGATAAAAAGGGTATAAATTGAAATATTTTGAATAAAAATAAAATAATTAATTTTTAAAATTAAAATAGTGCTTTGAAGATACTATAAAATTAAATACAAATTTTTTTTAAAATTTTTTATTTTTAACATTAAAAAACAATTATCTTTTCCATAAAATTCCAAAAAATAAACCTCAAGATAAATTTTAGGTATTATTTAAAATATAAAGGTCATTTTTAATTATAAATTCCATTAAATGGTAGGAATTATTTATAATGTCCTTACATAGAAACGAATAAAATTTTTTCTGAAGAAAAAATATTTTTGAAGCATAAAATGAAATTACTGAAAGTTGATTACTTGTTTATCAATATATTGGAATTATATGTAACCTTTATAAATATTTTTCAAAACAAATTATTTTTATTAATAACACCAATTTAACAGCTAGGTTGTAATGATATACTATATGATGGTTCATTTAGACTTGGGTTTTTTCATATCCTATGCCATCAGGGAATTAAAATTTATTTGAAGAAAAATATATCCTAAAATTTTGGTGTGTTACAGTATCTCCCATTTATAAGATTTTTTTCCTCAAAATTTCATCACTCTAGTAATACCAACTAAGGATATTTCTTCTTCATCACATATTTTGGTTCCCACAAAACATCTTCAAATTTAAGGTCTCACCAGAAAATATTGAGCAGGTGAGTGGTCATATTTCAAAAAACATTATGGGTCAAGTATTCCCCTTTTCTTGGAGCTACATCTTTATAAAGACCTAGTTTATAATGACCCCAACTCTAGACCCCCTCCACATTGATGGGGGAGGGAGTTATTCCTCTATATTCTTCGAATGTCTGATCTCATCCCGTTATTACATTTTACAACTTATATTTTATTCCACCTTTTTCAACAATCACAACCAGCCCAAATGTTATAGATCTATTTGAAATATCACCCTAGCTAGTGATTTCGAATTCCTAGTCCATAAATGGTTTGGGTCTTCTCAGTATTTCCTTGGTTGATGGTTTCATAAAACATCAAACATTTTTGATTCTTTTGATACATTCAATTTCATATCATAGGGTTTACATGAACATGAGCTAATATGCCTTCTAAAAAAATAGAATGTTGTAATTTGTTTTGCTTCAGAGAACAAATTGATCCTTTCTTAGTTTATATATTCATGATCTTGAAATGAATTTCATTTATATCTTCTTTTGGTCTTATAATTTTCATATTAAACATGATTTTCCTTCATTGGAGTTGTGGGTATGCTTTCCAGAAAATATATTTCATTCAAAAAAATACCTCAATTATTTATATGCTTGAAAATGTAGTCATCCAATAACTTTTTTTTATAACCAATCAAATTATGTTTTTAATCCTATATTTATCCATATTATCAATCGAAGTCTATGTGTATTAACCACCAATTTTGTGGTTTTGGATTGCAGTGGTGTATAATGTTACTATGAGTAATGAATGGTATTTGAGTCTTGGATAGATTTGTATTCATCTTGTAATCACTTGGGGAATATAGATTAAAAATTTCGATGCATGTGCAGTGATATGTAGGAGAAACATGACTCGGTTTGACAGTTGATCGAGAAAAAGAATCTATCATCCCAAAAAAATTTCAGTTGGGTAATGATGACACATCTTCAATTAAACCCATTATGAAAGAGGAAAGATCCTAGAATGACAATATAAAGGTTTCAAACATCATAGAAGGATTGAAAAGTGATTTGGATGGTTACAATTTGGAAGTGCTGGTTCGATATTGTCATGTAGGGTTGAGGGAGAGTATCCTACTAGTTCTATAAATCAAATAACTAATATATGAAATCCTTTAACATATGTAGAGGTAGTATGAACTGGTGATGGATCTAAACATGAGGTAATGATTTAGGGTGACAATAGATGGGGAATAATTTGGATGTATAGACCATAAATATTCATAGTATGGCTTTTTGACTATGAATGGGGGTTGGGGGGTGGCTATGAACATGAAGATTTATAGAAGGTCCAAATAAAATTTTAGTCGTAATAATTATTTTCAAGCTCTGAAAGTGGAAGCCTCAGTTTAGTAAAAAGAGTACTGATTTCTGGCAGTTATGGGCATCCAAATTCCAATACTAATAGATAACTTCACTAAAGGGATAGGGTTTTATGAGATAGATTCCGGAGATACGATATTTAGCCATGTCTTAGTTGATGGTGCAGAGGATATGAATAGAAGAGGTATCTAAATCTGAAGGGGAATGAATGGCCATGGGGGAAACCTATATTTAGGGAGAAACATTGTGCTTAAAGGGTAGAAATCTAATGGGTGTAAACATTATAATGACATACATAAACAAATTGAGACATTGAAATCCAAAAGGATTAAGGCTGAAGAGATGGATGACATTCCCATTTCTAGTAACCAGTAATATAAAAAAGAGATAGAACCCTCAGAATAATAATCATTGGATTGTGTGTGGTGTTAATAGGGAATAAGTGAAGGCTCTTGGAGTTTTGGAAGACTAAACTCAGATATAGGGCAGATTTTTGTAGGATGTTGAGTTAACCAGTGTCTTTAGCCCTGAATCAGTGTTTCCATTTACAGTTGTTCTTGATGATTTAATGTGTACAATCGGTAGATAGGCTGTAAGCATCATAATTGTACTGGGAGATCATTGTTCACTTTGAGGAATAAAATCTGAAAGTGGCTCTCCAAAATCAATGATTAAGAAAAGGATGCTAATAGGAAGAACAAAAATATTATTCAAGTTGGTACCAATAAATATTAGTGTGTGAGGATCAATAATAAATATTATATTTCTACAAAAGGTTTCAATGAAATTATGATAAATGGGAATGATTACATTCATAATTAGGAAATGATAGACTAACATTTAGAATATCGTATCATGGTTGATATTGGCATGAAGGTATTTGCACTTAAATGGAGATTTTATAGATATAATAACTTAGGTATGATCAATTTTTTAATGACTATCTGATTTCATTTAATGCATTTTGACTCCCTATTTAACTCATGAGGTTTCCTACTTTTTTCATAAAAGTGATATTAAATAAAAATTTAATTTTTTATGAGTTCTTTAACCACACTTCCACTCTTTGATCAATAATCTCCACTAGTTATTCTTAATAAGAGAGATCATTCTCTAGTGGCATGGCCCTCTGCTTATATATATGTGAAAGAATAGATATATAGTTTCATAAGAGATATACATAAAACACATCATTAACATGATATATATTTGGTGGAAGATCCTAGATATAGATATTTTCCTAATACAATCATGAATTCTTATGAGGCTGCTACATCTAAAGCTCAAAATTCACATATTTAAAAATCTCATAAACTTCATTGAAGGAGTTATTCATTGTAATATCTTGTCACCACATTAAAAATTGAGATATCCTAGATTCTTTTCATAATAATATTTCTCTTGATTTTGATAATCCCTCATGTGTTGTTGAATAATTATTACTGTCTCTTTCATTTCCTCAACAAGATCAGGTCCCAATATATTTTGTTATCCTACATCATCCTAGAAAAATAGAGTTCCTAACTTCTTTCTATATAGTTATTCATATGGATCTAGCTACATGATCATGTAAAATTTATTATTATAATAATTTTCAACTAAAATACTGTATTGATCCCAAACACCCTTTAAATATATAGAGTAAGGTCTCAATATTTCATCGTGAGTTTTAGTGGTCCTCTTAGACTGAACATCATTCTGAGGATGATATGTTGTACTAAAACTCAACAATATATCCAAAACCATCTGATGAATTATCCATAAAATTGAGGTAAAAATTTGATCCTGATAAGATTCGATAAAATTCGGTACTCTATACAACCTTAACACTTAATTCAGGTATATACTAGAAAGATCCTTAAGAGAAAAATATTTTCTAATGGAAACAAACTAAACTAATTTCATAAATAGATTGAATACAACCCAAATAAAATTGCTCAATTTAGTTTTTTTTGGAGTTTTGTTATGAAATAAATGGAAATATTTTCCCAATTTAATTATCATATGGGTAATGTTTGAAACATTACCATAGAATTATATATCTTTGAATTAAATTTATGATATACCAGACACTAAGATACTTACTCTGCAATATCATTTTTCATATTATATAGCTATAAATAAACATTCATATATCAATAAATCATTATTCTTCTCATATGAATAGATAATTATGAACAAAAATATTTCTCAAATACTTCCTTCATATTTGGTATTGACTAGAAACATAATATTTTCTATAACATTTTCATTCCATCACAATCATGTTTGAACTTAGTAACATTTATAACATTCTTCTATAGCTTCACATCCTCATTATGTGCCTCTATAATCCTCACATGGATCTATATTTAAACATTTATATGATAATTATAATATATATTCCCTTTAATCATGAATTAATTATCCATAATTTCAATATCCATATATATTCAATATCATCCAATGCTAGTTGTGGAAAAAAATATAATGTTCTTTCTGAATCAGAGTGCCAGCCACCTTGTTCTATTTCACAAGGTGGTAATGTGTTCCGCAATCATAATATTTTATCAACTATGACCATATAATTTGTTACATGTTTAAATTTTTTTTCATTAATATGTACTTCAGGATATTATTATCATTAAATATATCAAACCGATTTTAATAAAGATAATGCCTCTATATTATCAATAAAAACATTATTACTACACACTCCAAATCACAAGTCAAATAAATTTTATTCATAATTTCTGATTGGTGTGAGGTATAAGATATCACTATATCATTATACATGATGATTCATCATAGTAATTACTTCGATGATTAACCAAATATCACAAACCCTTCTCTACTATAGGGTAGTATAAAAATAGTTGTCTAACCATACATCACATCAATTCCTTGAATTTTTCTTCACATTCATCTATGTAACGGAACTACACTCCCTTATAAGTTAGCATGGTTATTGAATTAGATAAATATGATAAATTCATCATAATGAATTGATAACATCCATCTGAACCAATAAAAATTTAAACCATATTCACTATATTTTCTCTAGGCCAATAATAAATAATGATCATCAATGATGGATCCACCAATATATAGTCATCTTTGATTATTTAACCCATAAATGAAACATTATGTATCCATATTTCTTATATGGTAAATTTTTCACACATCCTATCTTTCTTTTGGGTTTTTCGTATAATATTTAAGGGATCTAAATGCTCTAACTTACATTTGGAGTATATAAGAATATCATTTTTAAATACAACCTGAAACTAATCAATTTCATACCTAAAGACTCTACTCATCCAATATACAGAGATATCATTGGAATTATAATGAAAAATTTAATCACTATAAATTTATAGTATTTATACCTAATACAAAGGTCTATATTGGGTATGTTTTCACTTTTTTACCTCAATTGATAGTATCCATATCAATGATCAATATTCAAAAAATATTAACCCCCTGATAATTGAATGAAATATTAATCAATACAAGGAAGATGATAACTATTCTTAATTTTGATCTTATTTGGTTCATGATAAACAACACATAGTCACATTGATCCAAATTTATTTTTAACAATAAGAATATGTGCACCCCATGGTGAAAATCTAGGATGGATTAATCACTTACCTATATTATCATAGAGTTACTTTTTAAATTACTATAACTCAATGAGAGACATTGCATTGGAAAATTTTAAATATTTTTATCATAAGGTATGAATTATATTGAAGTCTCATATTTATGATTTAATTGAAAAATTTGGAAATAATTCTAGGAACACATCAACAAAATCTGAAAAAATAATAATGTATTTAATGTTGAGTTTGTCCCCAACTATTTAATATAAATACCCATCATGAATGGGAGTTGAGATCCAAATTTTGTATGTAAACTAAATTATATGTTTATAATCATCCTTGCACCTATAAATTATCATATGTCGATTTAGGATATTGATAGTGAAATCATTATTCAAGGAATTAATTTAGAATCATTAAAGAGTGACTTAATGAATGATCTAAATCAAATCAAATTTGAATATAACAATACTTTCATAAGGTACATTCTTATAATATACAACATGGTATTACAAACATAGGAGTGGAATATATGTGTGCCATAATCATCATGATAAACTATATAGATTTCAATTTCATAGTATCTTCCTTAGTGTAGTACTTAACCATTTTAATAAGGCATTAAATCAAATAATTCCCAAGTTAACCATATATAAGTCATAAAATTCTTTGGAAATTCCTTACTCTATTTCATTCATTTCTACACATGAAAAATATTCCCTTCCTTTGAGACATTCTCTACAGTGATTTTTCCACATTATTGACTTGAATTAAATTGAAATTTGTTTCCTCCATGATCATTACCAGTAGAACGTCCATAAAAGTCATTTTTTCTCTTATTTGATGTGTTAAGAAACTCACCCATGTTTATGTAGTTAATCTTATATCATGAAAACTGGTTAGGAATAATCTTATGGTTTCACCTTCCTCTACCCATATCTTTCATTAGATTAGGTGGACAATCATTTCATTGTCTTTCACATTCTTGCCAAATCTATTCCTTATGGATTCCACAATTGAATAAATCCAAAAAGAATAGTCTGATAAACAATAATCATATTTAGAAACCACATAATCAATAATAATAATTAAAAAAAATCCTTATTCATGAAAACTTATTTTGAATCTAGGACACCTTTGGTTTAACCTACTCCATCCTTGGTGATCATCTATTCAAATAATTCATAATGGTTCATAAATAAAGTTTGAATTAACCCATGCATATCCCCTTAATGATTAAAATAGGTGTGTAGAAATAGAATGTTCACCCTGCACCAGAATAATGCCCATGATAAACTCAACACATTCTTTGGGGGATATTACCCCTAGATGAAATTGTTCTAAAACCAATTCTAATTATATTATCTAGAAAATGATTTATTTTTAGGAAAAACACGTAATATCTAAAATACCAAAACATTAGGATATTATCCTATAAATATTATTATCCTCAGTGTTGTTAGAAATATATTTTATTCCTAATAAAAAAAATAATTTAACCCTTCTCTAATACTGACTGAGGAAACCAATGAAAAATATACATAGATAACACATTATTTTGGATGAATATTCAATTATAACATTTTGATCCATGCCATATAAATAACGGTTTTGGTGTTTTTCGATACTAAATAGATAATCATATTACTTAATGAAATATTTTCAAAATATCCCAGAAATATTTTTTATATAGTACAGTTCTTAGACATAACCTACCTAAAACAATTATATATAACCTGGGGAATTAAAACATAATAAAGGTTGAGATAAAATGTTTAGTAAGGATAAACATAAGATATATCAATCAACATTCACAAGTGATCATAATTTAAGCATAATGTTAAAAAATGATAATAAATAATAATAATAATTCCCAAATAGGCAAAGATTGTTAATCATAAATCATAAAATATGAATTTTGATTACAAAATACACAATCTAAGGTGTGCATAATTATCAATAATCAACCATGATAAATGAAAAAATATCAAAATAATAATTTATAAGTTTTTTTCATAGATGTAATACTATAAAAATTATTTCCTTGGTGAAGGGTCACTTTTAAAACTATATTAGTGGATTGGGTTCACTTCACATTCCATTATATGTAAAGTCATGGTTCAGTCCCAAGACTATAAAAGTGGACATATTCCCTTACTAAAATTGGTTCACATCCCATTCCAATTCATTTTATGTTAGGATATATCAATATTTACCAAATGAATTGGAGGGATATATAATCCCAGACTCATCTGTCATATAATAAAGGACATATGTATGTGTGCTATAAGATCATAAAACATTAATAATATCAACAAATCATAACCTGTCGAAAGAAAACATGTTTTTATAAAAATTCCATCATTTCAACATCACATACCCCAAAGAAAATTAATATTTTATGTAAACATGTAATAATAATAATAATAATGATATATCAAATGATTGAATAAGAATAATATCATTAGACTATATTACCATTAAATAATAATCAACATCAAATGATTTTATCATTGAAAAAATATTTCACTAAAAGATAATTTGAATATTTCTTGAGGAGGAAACACATTTCATTTTGAAATCAATTATTTAAAATCCAAATATAACAAAAAAAAATATGTTTAAAAAATATATAGTTGGAACCATGAATGTTTTTAAATTAATCTTCAAATAATGATTGACCATGATGGTAGGAAATTTTATTCATATCAAAAATAATTAAAGCAAATATTCTATTCATACCTTCAGAAAAAATACCTTCTTCAAGAAGTATTGAAAAGAATATTTTAAAATATTTTTTTAACATTAAAACATGGGAAAATTGGATTTTAAACATAATTGAATAATTTTCAAGAGCATTATACAAATTTTTTAGAAAACATGGATATATAATAAAATGTTCATTCAACTGAAGGATGATAAATATTGTCATCTTTTCGTGAAAACATTTTATGAACAATTTTGAGTACCAAAGAGAGAAAATTGGTACTAAAAAATAAAAATTCTAGAAATAATATTAGGAAATTAAAAATTAAATTGTTTTATCATAGATCCAACAATTTTCTTAATTTAAATTAAAACCTAAATAATCTTGATTAAAATGAGATTAAAACATAAATTCTTTACCTCACGTATTGTATTTATTTGTATGCACTCAAATATCCTATATAATAAATATATTTATATATATATATTTGATTATTATAATCATACATATGTAAACATATAAGATTTAATTATAATATTTTATCACCTATTCATTAAAAATTCATTATTAAAATCACTGTTCAGTGTGATAACTACTTCATTTTTCATGTATGTTTTAGTTAAAGGGTTTTGGTACTTGCACCTTGGTCATGGTTGCATCATCTATGAAATATTAATAATTAAATTATTATCATATTTATTCATCCTATTTTCTTTTGTAATTATTTGTATAAAGGGGTGATGAAATGTAAATTACATCACATTACGGAGATGATAGTTTATACGTATGCACGAGTAATGTTTATAATTTTTGATATATGGAATGATATAAAGGTAATTAATATTTCATAATTTCATAATAATTATTATAAAACATATATGATATATCTTCATTAAATCAATCATTATTAACATCCATGTAAAGTTAAAAATTAGAAATGAATTACAACACAATGTGGAGGTGGTAGTGAACACATACAAATAGGAAACATTATCAATTTTAACAGGTGGAAAGGTATGCATTTCGATAATATTTAATCATTTAGAAGGTTTAAATATGGCATAAATATAATATAATTTATATATATATATATTAAATGAATTATAATAAACATACATGAATTATAGTGATGGAGAATGAATCATATCGCTGTGTGGAGGAGGTAGTCCAAACTTACGTATGAGATATAATTTTCCTTTCCCATTTGATAGAAAGGATTTGAAAAATGGTACATTCATTATAAAAATATATATATAATTAAATAAATTAATTATTTGATAATAGATGCCATAGTAATTGAAGAGGTGGATGATGATATAAATTGAAAGTGGTTGGGTAAGATGATTAACTATTCTTTGGTAGACCTACATTAGATAATATCTTAAGGACCCCTGGTATATACATTAAAGAGAAAAACCTATAATTAATTTTTAGAAAAAATTAGAGGATACATTTATATGGTTTTTCCTTTCTAGGTGGGTCAAAGTGGTGTAAATAAGCGAGAGTAGGGGTGTCCTTTTATAAGTGGGGGAGGTACATGCATTGTATTATTTAAAGGATTACAATTTTATTAATTCTTATTCAAGGATACATGTTCCATAAAAATAAGTTTTCAGTCTAATATGGGTCAAAATAAATTCATAAAATAATAATTAAGATGAAAAATTATGGCCTTAACACTTACATTATCCACAATTAACCTTTATTACTTTATTCTCAAGGTTGTAATATTTATACCATAGTAACTATTCATACTGATAAAAAATAAATTGGTCTCATTAATAAATTTTTATATTTTTAATCCAAATATTAAATCCATTTTTCATGATTCAATCTCTAAAAATTTAATGAATTATTTATATATAAAAATGAAAAACATAATGAAAACCAGTTTTTTGAAAAATGAATTTTTTATGTCTAATTGTATTTTGCCATGATTAAGTATAATATTGATCCAAAAGGTATAAATTTAGTTATTATAAAAAAATAGTTAAATTTAAAAAAAATTATAAATAAAAATTCACCTTTTATATTACTATAAAAAATATTTTTTTCATTAAAAAATTAATATTTTTCATTCTTCACAAAAAAATCATATTTTTTAAAAAAATTTAAAAAATTCACAATAATTTAATTATGACATGATAATTTCAAAAATTTAGTTAATATTTTATAATATAATTTTTAAAAATGATATATATTAATTATAATGTCTGTGCACAAAATCCAATAAAGATTTTTTATGAAGAGACCATATTTTTGAATCATAAAATTTCTTTACTATAAATTGAGCATTTATTTTGGAATATGTTTTAATTATATAAAACCATTATATATATTTCTAAAATTTTTGGTTTTTATATTCATACGATCAATTTAAAGGATATGTTATAATAATATATTATATTTCAATTCATTTAGACGGGAGGATGTTTTTATCGCAAGCAATCGAAGAAATTAAATTTATTTTAAGATAAATGTATCATATAACATAGGTGTTGCCTTATACAATGAAATACGATCTTCCAATTTGAAACTCATAGAACTACATTAATCAACCAATTTTTATGAATTATTTAGGTATAACTCCCCTTGATGTTTCATGGACTTCTTAAAATGGACCCATATCTTAACTATGGTGGGATATATGTAGTTTTTATCCCAAAAAAACCCCTCACAATTTTCACTTTTTTACTATACAATCCATTTTAGTATTCCTATATTTTAATAACACACAAACTATTTTTTCTACATGTTAATCAAACAGTAGCCACCATAATTTTAATTTTTATATAAATTAATCTTATGTTATCCACCACCTCTTCAATCACGACATATATGAGAATCACTATTTATCATAAAGAAATTTTTTAAATTGAAGTACCACCTAAAATTACTTTTTCCAAATTTATATTATAATTTTAATATTTGCAATGTGTAAATCACTTATAAATAATGTTTTCATGCTATTTTATTGATAATACTTCCCATTTCATTTCCCAATCTAGAACCACACTTGTTTTGTGTTTGACCATAGTGTAGTTATGTCACTGAAACTTCAAAAAATTTCAAAAGAAAACATTCTACATCGTAACTATTTCCATATTCTTTAAATATATCAAAAACATTGAAAAAATCACCCAAATTGAAATACCATGAAATACGTAAGTTTGAACAAGATTTAAGTATTAGAAAACAACAATCTTATCCCATTTATCTCTTCTAAAATTCTTATCCTGAAAAAAACTCCTCAATATTTGGAAATTATTCTTTAACTCCTAGACTCAGTAATTCCATTGGGTCACAATAATCTACACTGGAAAAAGAACTCTATATCATAAAACCTTCATAAATTATCTCTTGGTGTTAACATCTTTAGTAAGAAGATCTTATATATGGAATTATTTCTTTGGATTCTCTTGACATAGGTCACCATTACATAATCATTAAAGATAGGGAGAGAGGTGTAAAATTTCAAAAAAAAATCATTAATGAGGCAAAAATGACTTAGTACCATATATTACTTGATCGATAGAAATATTGAAAATGATTCATTAAGTACCCTTTTGAATTATAATGAAATAATTCTCAATAATAATATCATAAAAATTTATTTCTTGAACTATCAAACTCTGTTAATATATTTCACATTATCTTGATCATTTACAATGGTTGTCATCATATATTAATTTTGGGTTAATTACTGTGTTAGAATTTGATTCATATATTTGTGGTGGCCTAATTGTTTAAGTGGAAATTACTTTTATCACCATTTTTTCATAATACCTAATATATTACTGGTTATATTCTTTATAAAATATTATTATGGAAGTAATAGATGGTGAAAAAAATTGTATGTTTTAATTCACACGTACCAGAATCAGAAAAAATGGCCTAAAAATCATTGAGTGTAGTTGTTCACACACCTTAAAGTAGGTTGATGGTTTATCAAAAAAATCACACCAAATGTTTCATTTAAATCAATGACGAATATAATCATCATGAATGAAAATCTTATCAACTCAAAATGTATGAACCCAATCTAGAAATATGATTTTTTTAATAATTATAAACATATATACTAATGGAATTATTTATTACTATTATAGAGGGTTATCTATGAATTAGAAACATGTAATGGGAATGTCATCAATGTATATCGGTAATTCATTTATATAAAAAACCCTTATTCCTATACAAATAATATATAATAATATTAGTACAAAATTAGGAGAAGGAAAACACAAAGTTTTAAAATTCCTAAGCATCCAGATGTGTTTGTGGATATTAACATAAAATAGGGGTATATCACAATTAACAATATACCCAAATAATATCTTATGATAGTCATTTGATGAATATCATAGAAAAAGATATAATGGTGTCATGAAATGGTATAAGATGTTCTTTTCTGCCAATGATATTCTATATGATAGGCATGAAATAATGTTTTCAAGGGATTCACATTCATTCACCACTTATACTATAAAGACTCATACTTTACATTCATAGTTATTACATTAGAATTGAAGCATAGTTTTTACAACATATAACAGAACCATGATAGGACCATATATGTATAGTGCCTTTAGAAACTGGGAAACATAAACAACAGGTTCATAAATCATCTATATTGTATCCCATTTATTTCATCATATCTAGAGTCCCTTTGGGAATATCCTACTTAATACCCTTATTTTTGAACTGAGAAAAAGAATACATATAAAGGGAGAGCTTAAATTCTCAGTAAGGGTAAAAAAAAAGGAAGTGTCAATCATATCATATTCATAAGAATGTAACATTTTGAAAATCATATCCTTCAAAATAGATTATAATATCAGGACATGGGATAAGTCATAGTATTTAAATGTAATCACAATAATCATATCAAAATACATGAAACATTTTTTCTTACACATATAATCATAGAAAAGTATTTCATATTATTCAAGAATCATTTCCAAGAACATCATAGCGGAAAAAGTCCATTACTTACCAAGTTCACACCTCGTTACAGTCCTATATAACTGTACCAGATTAACTTTTTGTTATAGCCATGTCTATATCATGAGATATAAATCATTATCCAATGCATTGGATGGAGATATAGGTCCCACACATCTCATAATGAAACCATACTTATGTGTACCACAAAATTATAAATCAAACATCATAGAATAACCCATGTAATAAAAATGAGATTCTTAAACATCATGCCATCATAACATAATCCATATAAGATAAATGACTTCATAAAAATAATTTCATAACAACATAATCAAATCAATGTAATAATAGGGATAGAAACCTAACCCTATATCATCTAATATGGAAAATAATATTTATGAAACACTTGAACTCAGTTCTTGAGGAAAATATAGTTTATTCATCAAAATCGTTTTATTTTCTCAAAATGACATACAGTTTTATAATAAAAGAATTTTTGTTGAAAATAATCATGAAATATAGCTTAGGATGCTTCATGGAAATAAGGCGTTATGAAACCGTAATAATCCATTCATGCCGTATAAGTAAAAAAACATTCTCCTCATAATTTTTCTAGAAAAGTCAAAAAGTATATCTTATTGTAAAAAAATAAATATTCCTTACATACCATGTAGTGAAAGTCAGAAATTGGTAAAAAGGAATTTAAAAATAATTGATTTTTTTAAAAAACATAGACCCAAATGAAAAATAAAACCCTAGTAAATATTTATGAATAAACAATCTCAGTTAAGAAAGAGATTTGTATAATTATCCCTTACCTTAGGTCCAATATGCTTCATGTGTATCCGAAACTCTTGTATAATGGTTTAAATAATGTTATGGATCTATTAATGAATCATAATTATTTTTATGATAACATTTATGATCATATTTTCATCTGTTTCTTAGTAACATTTCATTGTTACTCATTGTTTGGGTATTAACTACTTTATTTTCATACGTATGTTTTGTTGGGTAAGTTCATATTCCTCTTTTTAGGTTATAGTTATATCATTTATAGAATGGTGTTAGTATAATATATATCATATTTATTCATTAAATTATTTTATATAATCATGGCTTAATGAAGATGATGTAGAAAGAATCTCATTGCACTTTATAGACTGTAAGTCTTATGTACGCACGAGCGACGATATCGTTCCCATAATTATTAAATGGTATCAGAGTAGATGATTGAAAATATCATAATTATTATCATGTTTTAATAACCATATATAATTATTATTTACACCATTATACCCATCCAAGTAAGGTGGTGGTGGGAAAACAAGATTTCACCACAGTGTGGAGACGTTATTTTGTACGTACACGCGCGTGGCGATTTCTTTTTTCGTAGGATAGAGAGAAGGTTAAAAAGGGTTGTTTCATATTTATAATAACATATCAGTATATGAGTGATACTTATGTTAATAATTTATAATGGAACAAATAAATAAGATGAAGTAGAGGAAGAAATAAATTTGAAATAATCAGTAAAGGATATTACCTCTTCATTGACACGCCTCTTGTAAACCTCCTCTTAGGGAACTAAAGATGGTCTTTAAAGAAGACCATGAACTCTAGAACGATTCTAAGGAAGTGGAGAATATAATTTTTCAATGTTTGGCCAAGCTTTAAGGCTCAAAGTGTTGTGCAGTGGAGAGGGAGGAGGTTCCCTTTTTATAAGAGATGAGAAGGGCACTTTTGGTAACCTCTAAAATATTAATTTATAATAAACCCAAAACCCAGATAAAAACATCCAAAAGCACTCAAATTATAAGTTGATATGAGATTAGGTTGTAATAAAATCATCCAATAAAATTTAGACAGGTTGGAAATTTATTTGAAACCTTATCCAATCGATTTATCCATATTTGATCTATTTAATTTTAATTGTGGTAATAATATTCTAAATATTAAATTCTTATAAATAATTACTTATGTATTTTTAATTTCCCATAATTGGATACTTTATGAGATTTTCGACAATATAAATTTCAATTTATATTTTTTAAATATTTTTGTGATTTTTAAACAATTTAATAATATGTTATTTTTATAAAATAACAATAATGTCAATTTGGAAACTATTCATTTATTTGAATTTAATTAAAATCCAAATAGAGGCTATATTCAAACAAAAATATTTAATAGATTGGTAACATTTCAAATTTATCTATATTATTTGTGGAGAACATGAAATAGTTCATATAATATTTATTTTAATAATTTTAAAACCATTTATTTGATATTTCAATCAAAACTAATAATTTTTACATCACTATTGTGTCATCATTAATGATTATTATTTAATCCCTATAAATTTTATATAAATTCACATGATGTAGATAATTTTATTTGATTTCTGGAGACTATTTATGTTCTGTTTGTTACGAAGTTTATCACCAAATTAGAATTATTACACTTATAAGATATAAGAGTGTGAAATGTTGTCACTTTCTTTGGTTTTAATAATAATTAATCATCTTCATGGTCAAAAGTCATTGAAATCAATATATTCTGACCCTTAGGTGATATGGGTCGACTTATGTTCTTCCAATAGTATTTTGGCAGGTGTTAGGATAATTTTATAATATTATATTTACCCTTAATTGCATGATTTACCTTTGACTGTGTTAAATAAAATTTATCGTAGTTACTATTCACAATGCCCAAAAATAAAAAGTATGCTATTGACATAATTTGGACCTAATGAATCCAAATATTGTATCCATTTTTTCAAATTAAATTCACAAAATTTGTAAAAATTAATTTAAAAATTAATCCTGTGGTAGAGTAAACAAGTTTTAAAATTTAAAACATTACAAAAGATTGAAATGTTTATACCTATGAATTCAATTTAAATATAATTATAATGACATAAATTTTATTAAATAGTAAAAATATATTCTATTTATACTTTAAAACCATTTAATTTTATAATTTAACCATATAAATTATCTTGATGAAAAAGGTTGTTTTTATGAAAAATTTAGCGTATTTTAAGTATTCATCAAAATATGAATGTTATCAGAAAAGTATCAAAAATTTATCCATTGTAAATTCTTATATATTGATTCAAAATAAGAAGTTTATTTTGTCAAATTTAGCTCATAAACTTTTGAAAAATTAGATTTAAAATGGGTGCACCATCAAAAGGCGAAAAACTGCATTTTAAAAAAATTATTCTTTTATCCAAAAAATTGATTTTTTCTCATATATTATGTAAGAAGAATTATAATGTTATATAAAATTCAAAATGTGGTTAATATGATTTATAATTTCTATTTTATATAATTTTTTAATAACATGTCATTGTTTAGTGAAACTCGGTATTGCATACAATGCAAGCTATTGAGGAAGGATGCTCTTGCATGTAACACAAGCCAAGCCAGTATACCATGTAGTCAAAGAATCCTTTGGTGTTTCATATAATAGAAGACATATAAAAATATACATTTCTCATAAAATCTCAAGGAGTTACATTGTACCCCCCTTAAAATGAATTTCACCCTTGAAATTCCTCACTTCGTAACAAACAGATGAGGATACCTCTCCCTCATTATATCCTCAAGTTCCCATGTAGCTTATTCTAATTGGTGGTTTCTCCATAAAACTCTAACCAACTGAGTGGCCTTGTTTCATAGAACTTTTTCTCTATGATCCAGAATCTCTTTTGTATGTTCTTCATAAGAAAGATCTTTCTCCCGCGGTACAATTTCATAGCTAAGTACATGTGAAGGATCAGGTATGTTTATTATCCGGAGAGATACATGGAACACATCATGAACTGGAAAGATATTTGGTGGAAGTGTGAATTGGTAAGATACCTTCCCAACACGATCCAGTATTTCAAAAGAACCTATATACTCGGGGTTCAACTTTCCCTTCTTTCCAAATCTCATTACTCTCTTCCAGGGAGATATTTGTAAGAACACTTTATCACCTACTTCAAACTCTAGGTCTTTTCTTCGGTTGTCAGCATAACTTTTTTGTCAACTCTAAGCTACTCTTTTGTGTTGTTTTATAGATCTGACCTTTTCTGCCATCTCATCAACAAGATCATTTCCTAATATCTTTCTTTCTCCAACTTCATCCCAACAATTTGGTTTTCTGCATTTCTTTCCATAGAGAGTTTCATAAGGAACCATCTGAATATATGAGTGAAAGCTATTGTTATAAGAAAAATTCACCAAAGGTAGGTTTGGATCCCAACCACCTTTGAAATACATAAAGGAAGCTCTAAACATGTCTTCCAAAGATTTAATTGTCTAATCAGACTAACCGTCTGTCTATGAATGATAGGGAGTGCTAAAACATAAAACAATATCCAAAGCATACTGAAGACTTCTCCAGAACGTCGAGGTAAACCTTGGATCCCGATTACATATAATGGAACGTTGTACTCCATGATATATTAACAATTCCTTTATATAAGATATCATGGTCTTGTTGACTTAATGCATTTGACACCTTGTTTTCTTTCCCATGGTGGTAACGAATTGAGTAGTCGTAATCCTTAATCAGATCCAACCATCTTCATTGGATCATAATCAACTCCTTTTGTGTGAAAGTATACTTTAAAATTTTATGATCATTATAAATATCACACCTTTCACCATAAAGATAATGCCTCCAAATCATTAATGCAAATATTACCGTATCTAACTCCAAATCATGAGTTAGGTAATTTTACTCATGGATTTTCAACTGTCGTGAGACATAAGCAATCACCATATCATTTTTCATGAGAAAACACTGCAGCTCCTTTATGGATGAATCACTATAGATCACAAACCTTTCTTGACTACAAGGTTGTGTGAGAACAGGTGCACTGGCTAACCTTCTTTTTAGCTCTTTCAAATTCACTTTATATTCCTCCGTCCAAACAATAATAACTCATTTCCGAGTCAATTTGGTGAGTGTGTTAGATAATATTGAAAAATCATTCACAAAACGTGGATAATACCCAACTAAACCTAGAAAACAATAAATTTCAGTTACTTTTTTTGGTCTCGACCATGTTTTAATAACCTCTATTTTTTCTGGATCAATAGATATTCCCTATTTTGGGATTATGTGACCCAAAAATAACTTTTTGAAGCCCAAATTCACACTTGGAAAATTTGGAATAAAGATTCTCCTTTCTCAGGGTCTTCAATACAATTCTCAAGTGATCTTCACATTCCTCCTTGTTCTTTGAATATAAAAGAATATCATTTTTAAAGACTACCAAAAAAATGATCAAGATAGTCTCTAAAGAATATATTCATTAGATCCATGAATATAGCAGGGGAATTAGTAAGACAAAAAGGAATCACTATAAATTCATAGTGTCTATTCCTTGTACGGAATGTGGTCTTTGGTATATCCTTAGTTTTGAACCGTAGTTGATGGTATCCAAAATGAAGATCAATCTAGGAAAATTATTGAGCTCCGCGTAGTTGGTCAAATAAGTCATCAATGCGCGAGAGTGGATATTTTTTCTTTATGGTGATCTTGTTAAGTTCTTGATAATCAATGCAAAGTATCATATATCCATCTTTCTTCTTTACAAAAATAACAGGTTCTCCCTAAGGTGATTTACTAGGGAGTATGAATCCCTTATCAAGATTCTCTCTGATTTTCTTCTTTAATTCTTGCAACTCAATTGGGGACATTCTATAAGTTGTCTTTGAAATGGGTATAGAACCCGGTATGAGTTCTATTGAAAACTCAACTTCACGATTTGCTGGTAGACCTAGAAATTCCTCTATAAATACATCATGAAACTCTCATAAAATGGGTATATTGTTCATTGTGAGTTTCTCTTCAACCATTTGAGATAAATAATCTTCATTTATTGGAATCAAGACCCATAATATGGAAGCAATTTCCACTGGAAGGTTATATTCATCCTTGCATCGATAAATGATCATAGATTGATCATGAATATGAAATGTGACTTCCTTTATTTGGAAATTGATATGAGATCCATATAAAAAAATCCAATACATACCAAGAATCATCTCAAATTTCACTATAGGAAGGATCACAAGATTTTCAGGAAGCACTTTCCCACAAACTTCAATCGTAGAAGAATTGTAAACAGTTTATGAGACTGTTATGCCATTAGGAGTTGTTATAGCTAACTTAATATCTACTTGCTGAGGTAATATGGTGATACCCTTAGAAAATTCTTTAGAAATAAATGTTTGGGTGGATCCAGAATCAAGTAAAACATTTTCTACTTTAGAGTGGATGGTAAGTGTACCTTTCACCAATTCATAATCATACTCCAAATCACTGATAGAAATTGCATGTGACTTTCCGTTGCCTTTGGACTTAAGAGTTTTTTGACGTCGATCTTCATCCATAACCCTAAGATTAGGGCATTGATTAGCATAATGCCCCAATTCCTTACACTTGTAACATTGAAGTTTTGGAGGTGTATTCTATGTATCCATTCCTTTGTTCGCCTCATTAGATATATTCTTACCATTACATCGACATTAAATTTCCTGGTGACCTTTTTTTCCACACTTAAAACATTTACTTGTCCCTTAAAGACAATTCCCTCCATGATTCTTTCCACACATTGAGAATAAATAAAAACTCATCTTATTTTTAGTGTGGTCTTTAGATTTTCCTTTGAATTCCATTTTCCTTTTCTTATAAAACCCATATGACTAATGCATTACTCCAATCTACATCCCAACCTTGAGAGCACATCAAACATTTTCCTTTTAGCTATTGAAGTACCTTATGGCTAATTCCTTTTGGAGACTTGGTATTAAGCCGCTAAAGAATCGATCGAACTTACTTCCAGGTTGGATAATAATCCTTGAAACGTACCTTGCTTGTCTTGTAAAATTTTCTTCATAGGTACCAAGAGATTCATCATACTTTTTCTTAAATTCAAGACACTCCTTCTCCATATTTGTTCAAATTATATAAGGGATGCACTTATTGATCAATAAATTCTTGAACTCATCCCATTCCACGGACTCAATTTCATCCCCTTTCCTTGTATTCTTGAAAATATCCCACCATTGATCAGCTTCACCTTCCAAACGATATACTTATAAGATGAATTTATCATGTTCATAACATTACCAGACTGTAAATATCTTTTCAAGGGTACTGATCCATTGTTCATCCACTAATGGATCAAAAGAACTACCGAATGAAGGTGGACATTGCCTCATGAAATATTCAATAGAATGTTTCTCTTTCCTTTTCCCGTTTGGAAGGCCTTCCGGATTTATTGCTTAAGAAATTTATGTGAGCATGGATACAAGATTTTTCATTCCATCTCCCATAATGTTTGGTTTCTTAGGGGGACAATCATTGCATTTCCCATCGCATTCAGAATCAACAAGTTTCCTTCGGGTTCCAGCCATTGACTAAAACCAAGATGCATAGTGAGAGAAACACTAATCATAAATGGAAAACCACATAATCAAGATTAAAATTTCACACATTAGGTACTATAATTGGTTATTCATGGCCATTTTTATAACACTAAGATTGTGTCCTGTGCTTAGACCTATCCTTAGTGTTCTTACTAAGGATTTCACATCCTAGTTTCCAATGGCTAACTATACCTTTCCCCTGATAACAAATATATCGAACCATACATTACGTAAATTGTTATTACTTTAGAATTGAAGCATATTTATTACATCATATAACAAAACCATGATAGGATCATACATGTATAGTTTCATTAGAAACTGAGAAATATAAACAAATCATTCATAAATCATCTACATTATCTCCCATTCATTTCATCATATCTAGAGTATATTTTGGCATATCCTACTTAATACCCTTCTTCCTGACCCGGGGAAAAGAAAACATATAAAGGGTGAGCTCAAATTCCCAGTATGGGAAAACAAAGGAAGTATCAATCATATCATATTCATAAGAACATAAAATTTTGAAAATATTATCCTGTAAAAGTGATCACAATATCATGACAGAGTATACGTCATATTAGTGAAATATAATCCCAATAATCATAATATAAGACCTGAAAATTTGTGGAATACACACATAATCCAAGAAAATCATTTCATATTAGTCAAGACTCATCGCCAAGACCATCATAGTGGACAATGTCCATTACTGAACTGAGTTCATTCCTCATTCATGTCCTGTATCACTGAACCAGATTAACATTCCATTCCATCCATTTCTATCTCATGAGATATAAATCTTTACCCATTTCATTGGAGGGATTTATAGGTCCCACCCATCTCATAATGAAACCATTCTTATGTGTTCCACAAAATCATAAATCAAACATCATATCATAACCCAAGTAATAAAAATGGGATTCTTAAACATCATGCCATCATAACCTAATCCATATAAGATAATTGAATTTATAAAAATAAATAAATCATATCAAAACAAATCAATGTAATAATAGGGATACAAACCTAACCATATATCATCTTATATGGAAAATATTTTTTATAAAACACTTGAACTCAGTTCTTGAGGAAAATATCCTTTCTTCTTCAAAAACATTTTCTTTTCAAAAAATGACATAAAATTTTAAAAGAAATAAATTTTTGTTGAAATTATTCATGAAATCTTGCATATGAGGCTTCATGTAAATAATGTGTTATGAAACCATAAAAATCCATTCATGCTATATATGTTAAAAAACAATTCTTCTCGTACTTTTTCAGGAAAAAGTCAAAAAGTACCTCCTATGGTAAACAAAAGAAATATTCCTTACATACCATGAAGTGAAGGACAAAAATTGGTAAAATGGAATTTAAAAATATATGAATACATATTTCAAAAACATAGACATGGATGATAAATATAACCCTAGTAAATACTTACAAATAAACAATCTCTGTTAAGAATGAGATTGGAATTATTATCCCTTACCTTAAGTCCAATATTCTTTGTGTGTATCTGATCCTCCTATATAATGATTTAAATAATGTTAATGATCTATTAAGGATTCATAATTATTTTTATGACAACATTTATGATCTTATTTTCATCTGTTTGTTAGTAACATTTCCTTGTTACTCATTGTTTGGGTATAAACTGCTTTATTTTCATACGTATGTTTTGTCGGATAAGTTCACATTACTATTTTTAGGTAATAGTTATATCAATTAAAGAATGGTATTAGTATAATAAATATCATATTTATTCATTAAATTCAATTATATAATCATGGTTTAATGAAGATCATGTAGAACGAATCTCATCGCACCGTGGAGACTGTAAGCCGTACATACGCACGAGCGACGATATCATTCCCATAATTATTGAATGGTATTGGATTGGTTGATAGAATATCTAAGAATTAGTATCATGTTATAATAACTATATATAGTTATTATTTACACCATTATACCCATCCAAGTAAGGTGGTGGTTGAAAAAGAGATTACACCACGACGTGGAGATGATATTCCTTAGCTACGCACACGCTATAATTTCATTTTCCGTAGGATGTATAGAAGGTGAAATGGGGTTGTTTAATATTTATAATAACATATAATTATATGATATATATTTATGTTATTACTTTATATTGAAACAAATAAATAATAGGAATTATAAGAGTAAATAAATTTGAAAGAATCGGAACAGGATATTACCTCTTCTTTGACGTGATTCATCAAAACCTCCTATTAGGGAACTAAAGATGGAATTTGAAGAAAAACAGGACCTTTAGTATGTTTTTGGGAAGTGTAGAAGAGAAATGGATAGGGTTTAGTTGAGAATTAAGGCTCAAAATGTTGTGAAGCGGAGAGGGAGGTGCCTTTTTTATAAGAGAGGAGAGAGACACTTTTGGAAACCTCAAAAATATTAATTTATAATAAAACCAAACCCCACATAAAAAAATCCAAAATGACTCAAATTAGAATATGAGATGAGATAGGGTTTTAATCTCATAGTCCGATAAAATTTATAAATTTTGGGAATTTATTTTTAACCTTATCAAGTTGATTTAACCATATTAAATATTTTAAATTATATTTGTGGTAATAATATTCTAAATATTAAATTGTGATAAATAATTACTTATGTGTTGTTAATTTCCAATTATTAGATACTTTATCACAATTTCGACCATATAAATTTCAATTTATAATTTTTAAATATTTTTGTGATTTTTAAACAATTTAATATTATGTTATTTTTATAAAATATCAATAATGTCAATTTTGACACTATTCATTTATTTGAATTTAAATAGAATCCACACAAAGGATATATTAAAAAAACATTTAATAGATTCATAACATGTCATTTATATATAAAATTCATTGAGAACATTTAATAGTTCATATAATATTTATTATAATATTTTTAAAACAATTTTTTTGATATTTCAATTAATAAAATAATTTCTACATCACTATTGTGTCATCATTAATGATACTTATTTAATCTAAAAATGTTGTAAATAAATTCCAAAGATGAAAATTATTTTATTGGCTTTCTGGAGACTATTTATGTTCGATTTTTTATAATGTTTATCACCAAATTAAAATTATTACACTTATAAGATTTAATAGAGTGATATGTTGTCAGTTTCTTTGGTTTTAATAGTAATTACATCATTTTCATGGTCAAAAGTCCATGAAATGAATCTATTATGACCCTTAGGTGATATGGGTTGACCTTTATTCATCCAATAGATTTTTTATGTGTTAGTATAATTTTATAATATTATTTTTACCCTTAATTGTCTGATTTACCTTTAACTATGGTAAATAAAATTTACCGTATTTACTCTTTATAACGCCCAAAAATAAACATTAGCCTATTAACATAATTTTGACCTAATGATTCCAAATATGGTAACCATTTTTCGAAAATCAATACCCAAAAGTTGTAGAAATTAATTTACAAATTAATCATGTTGTTGAGAAAATGAGTTTTCAAATTTAAAACATTGCAAAATATTGAATTGCTTATACCTATGAATTCAATGTAAAATTAATTCTAATGAGATAAATTATATTAAATAGTAAAAATATATTATATTTATACTTTAATTCCATTTAATTTTATAATTTACCCATATAAATTATCTTGATGAAAAAAGTTGTTTTTAAGAAAAATTTATCGTATTTTTAATGTTCATCAAAATATGAAAGTTATCAGAAAAGTATCAAAAATTTATCCAATGTAAAACTTTTATCCTGATTCAAAAAAAGCTTATTTTTTTAAATTTAACACATAAAATTTTGAAAATTTAGATTTAAAATGGGTGCACCATCAAAAGGCAGAAAAACTGCATTCAAAAAAAATTCTTTTATCCAAAAATTTAATTTTTTCTCATATCTTTTGTATGGTGAATTATAATGTTATATAAAATTTAAAATGTGGTTAATAATATTTATAATGTCTAGTTAATATAATATTTTATTAACATATCATTGTTTAGTGAATCTTGGTATTGCGTACAATGAAAGCTATCGAGGAAGGTTGCTCTTGCGTGTAACGCAAGCCAAGCCAGTGTTGCATGTAGTGAAAGATTCCTTTGGTGTTGCATATAAAATAAGACAAAAAAATAATTCTCATAAAATATAATGGTGTTACATATACATAATTATTAAATTTTTAATAAATAAATAGATGGAATTAGTTTTTTGAAATATGCACATGGTTTCATTTAATTATTCAATGATAAAATCCATAAAAAATCAATGTATATGTGGATGAGATGCCACCTGATATAGTCAGAAATATATTTTTAATTTATAGTTTTGGTGATGACCTATAAAATATAATAATTTTTTTCATTAGTGAATACCCATTACTTGAAATATATATACAAATATCTCTTGATCCAAAATCATCATTTCTTACTCGATGATGGTTTTAAATCACCTTTGGTGGTTTAAGGTCCAAATGATATAGTCACTGATCTATGGTAGACGTACTATATATGAAGATATGATTTTTGTTTCATCATTAGTCCTCATAAGACATGAAATCATGTTTTTCAATATGAAGGTTTTTTTAGTTATTCCTATTGTGTTCCTATTTTATCGTGCTTAATTTATTAAAAATAGATTGAGGAAACCATGGGCTATTCCCAGTTAAAAATTATCATTGGAGGATTCCACTAAACCTATTAGTAGTATCAATGAATTATTCTTTATCACATTATTGAGTTAATATACTATTTTTCTAATTTCAAGACAATCATAATCTTTTGAAGCTAATATCATAATATATGATATGAATAATATCCTTTTATTCAATTACCCATTGTGTAAGACTAATATATATCCTATGGTATGATATATAGGAAATCCAAGCATTTGAAATCCACCTTATTATATGATATATGATATTTTTAAAATATTTCCCAAATATATTTAATTTGAAAAATACAGAATTGAATCATATTGATGATATACAATATATCTTCAAATATGACAGTAGCATTATAACATGAACCGTCATAAGTGGTGATACGAACCGGTCCCTATAAAAATTGAAATCCTAGAGAAAAATTCAGAGATTTTTTTAAAAAAATAAAAATATTTTTTTTATATATGATTATAATATTGTAAGATATAAAATATGATATTCATGAAAAGCATTAAAAAAAATTAGTTTTTAATAAATTTTCTTATAGTTTATAATATGTTTATAAATTATAAGTTTTAGAATACTCAAATGGAGTATTTATACGTAAATAAAATTTGAGAAGTTTATATTTTAACGTCATATTTATAAAATAAATGAAGTGTTTATTTATATTTTAATTCCTTTATAATATTCATGTTTATATTGTTTTTATGAAATGTGAATATATTTATGCTTAATTTATGAGAAAAATGGATTCGAGTGGATTTCCAATCCCTTCATTACATGGTAGGTTAAATTTAATAATATTTAGTTTTCTTCTACTTTAACCTCTATTTGTTATTAACTCTTTGAGTTGGAATTTTTTTTGTTGAATATAGACTATGATCATTAGGTTTTACATTTATTATGAATTTGATTCTATTGTGATTAAATTCTACACAAGGAGAGGGAATTTACGTTGAACTTCATACATTCTAGAGGTGTATTCCTTATTCTAGAAATGTGGGGTTGGATATCAATCACTTCCAAGTTAAACATATAGAGATAATAGGTCTCATATTACTCTAAAAATTTACATTAAGAATTCATTCACCATATGTGTATGATGCATTTAGATCTGTATAAATATGATTGACTTCTTTTTTTGGGTGAGTAACATAAACTTTGTAGGTTGTGTAGAGATATTATACATTAATGTGGTGAAAAAACATTAGTATAGTGTATTTAATATAGAATCCAAAACTAAATTTTTAGAAGCATGGATACACTAAGAAATAAAGCATGAGAAAATAAGGACGAAATTGGATGAAATGAGATTATTATTTATTTGATGTATATTAAAATAGAAATATTTTTAAACGAAAAATACTAAAATAAAAGTTTGATATTCCATAAAAATTATATATTTTTAAAATCTCGATCATTTTGTATGTGTGTCATTGATTTTTATGTTCCCCTGACATATCTTGTGTAAGGAAGAAAATTGATAAAGTGTCTCAAATGGTTGGGTTCCTTTTTCTTGTTGTTTAAATTGTGTTGTGCTTATATCAAAAACCCTAACGATTAGGATATCAAATAAATAAATTTGAGGGAATATATTTGATGGATTTAGATAAAGAATTATCCACTTAGCTATCAAATAATCATATATGATAATATTGAAAATTATTTGTCAACCAAACACAATCATGGATTATTTAAACTAACAAAATGTTGTATATAATGATGAAATATGGAAATTGAATTATTAAATGGATATGGTGTGTAGGTTAATAAATTATAGTGGGTTTAAAGTCATTAAAAGTCCTTATTAAATAGATATAAAACAAGATACTCAATCATATGTATGTATTTTTTATATTAAGTATTACAACATGATCATAATTTTGAGATCCCTTGTAGGAATAACCTATAAAATAATTGTAGATCAGTATCTAGGATTGATAAGAGTTCTAAAAAATAATCATTATAATCATGTAAATGATAAATTTTTAGAGGTTAATTTCACTAAATCAGAATCAATGGTATTAGATACTGAGTGAGATTCACTCATTTTTTAATAAACAAAGACTCAGATATAGATGGGAATTAGAAATGGGTTAGGTAAATATTTTTGTTTGAAATATAGTACGAGTTACTACATAAGAAGTTGAAAATTATTATTTTTTGTTACTTAGTGGAATAATATTGGATATAGAAAAATGTTATTATATACCTTCTATAAACTAAAATTTTATTTCTATATATATTTTTAACAATATGGGGTTTTCATTCCTTATCAAAAATAAAAGTTATTCTATATCTATGAATGAAAAGTGTAGTGTAATACAGAATATCATAAATGGTTTATACATTCTAGATATTGATAATCCTCTTTATAATATTTAGAATAATAAATTCATGGTTGATTATAATTCCACCTACCTTTGGAATTATCAACATGTATATATAAATGTGAAACACACCCAAAGACTCGATATAGATATATTATTAGAACCATATTATTAAGAATAATTTGATATATGATAATACTGTTTATTAGGAAAAATGACCAAAAAACTTTTATTAAAAAAGGTAAAAGGGCTAGTGGACTCTTGGATCTCAAACATAGTGATATATATTGATCAATAAGTACATAAAGAAGTAATAATTTTAGGTACTCATATATTTTTTACCTATGTCTATAGTTGGTATGGTTATTTTTTTTTTGATGAGTCACACGTATGAAAATTTTTACAAACTCTCATATTTTTATAATGAATTAAAAAATAAACTAGTTTAAAGTGTTAAGAATATCTAATTTGTTCAAGTAGGTGAAATCCTATTCCCATTATTTATTGATCATTTGATATTGTGGAATTATTCCATATCTCACATCACCTAGAATAACATGGTTGAATTTTGTGCTCCCAATGAGTGATAATTCAATAATTTTCCATCAATTTTTATCCTTGAATTTAATGTTTTGAATTATTATGGGATTTATGTTCTGAATATTAAAATAATTTCCACTCCACATGATTTAATAGTTTTAACGGTAAAAAAATTGTAAAAAATTCTTACTTCACTCATTTAAATGTTTTCCATATGGATAGAGGTTTTGAGGAAATATTTGGACCATTTGATCCAGTTTGGAAGAAAATTGTGAAGTAAAAACCATGAAGTTTTATACTACATGATTTTTTATTTTGGAGAACACATTGATTATATCACTGGAAGTTAAAGAGGAATGTGAAAACCGTAATGTAATTTTTTTGTAATCATATATACATGTATTGTAATTTTTGTGCTCATGTGTCGATGACTGAAAAAGCATGCAACTAAGTCCATTATCAAAATAAAACATGACTGTATCCTAAAGAACACACCATATCCCAATATTATTGAAAATATTTTTTTACGCTTTCACTGGGGAGGGTGCGTCCATCTTATTGGAGAATGAAGACACTTTTTGTTTTCCCACATTCTCGATTTCCAAAGGCGGGAAACATCTGTTCCTTGTTCGGGGATGTTTGCTCCTTGATCGAAATGAGATGATGGGATGCCAATTATTCCTTTCGTGGATTCCTCCTCAGAACATGTCAGCTATTTAGGGTCTCCCTTATAGATATAAGATGTTGTTCATGAAACTATTCCAAGGGCCATATCTTCATGGACACTAGTTAATTACACTGATTCTGTCGGGAAATTTCAAAGGGTCCGGTCAAGGAAATAACCTTCAGTCAAGGTAGTAGTCACGTTGGACATCACTTGCGTGTCTGGACACTGGTACACTTGCATGTCTGGGTTTCTTCTCTTTATTATGGGGCATCTCGAGTGTGCGGAAGCCAGAGGCATCCCACATCGAATGTGGTGAATCTTATACCATGAGCATGTATCTATGTTTTTCCTCAGCTTCCCATGTTTAACACATGGTATGCCACATGTTTAACGTCAAGGGTAGATGGATCAGACTAAACGGAACACTGGCTAGAGTGGATCAGGTCAGTGAAACCTCTAGAGAGAACTCTGATGTTAGGGACAACATGTGGTTAGCTTCCCAATTGTTGTTAAGGGGAATGGGGAATGAGGTGGCATGATCCCAATAGGATGTGGCGGCCCGGGTAAGAATCTGGATGGATGATGGACTGTTTAATGATGTCGATGGAATATGAGATGGAGTCGTATTGAGGATGATAATGTTGATGGGATTGAGTATCTAAGTTGATACCTATGTATCCCTGTTGTAGGGAATCAATGTCCTCATAGTGAATCTGACGATGAATTACCATTGAATGGGGTTGACAACAGCTTACTGCTGAATGGGGTTGACAACGACATACCGCTGAATGGTGTTGACAATGGCTTACCGCTGGATGTGGTCACAACAGCTTACCACTGGATGGGGTCACAACGACTTTCTGCTAGATGGGGTTACAATGGATAACCGCGGGATGGGGTCGCAACTCCTTATAGCTGGATGGGGTCCCAATGTCTTATCACTAGATGGGGTCACAACAGATTACCGCTAGATGGGGTCGCAACGGCTTACCACTGGATGGGGTTGAACCTCATAGAGGCTTCCTATATACCCTATCTAGTAGTTAAGGATCAAAGACGATGTAGTTCAGGATGGAATGGTAACCGAAGTTAAAATGGATGGGACTGCTGGGTGTTGAGTGTGAACATTAGGGAGACTTCTTATGTACCTTTCCTTTGAAAATATCAATGTCCCTATAGTTCGGGACATGGAGGAATTTCGGGCTTATTCTATGAGGTAGACCAAGGTGTCGGTGAACCGATGTGTGGTTTTTCAGGACCAATGGATGGTGGGGTTGAACCTCAGGGAGGCTTCCTACGTTCCTTGCCTTGGCAAGGTTCGAAGACCTCATAGTTCTGGTTGGGTTGGAGGACCGATGTGATGGGGATCAGAACAACCAATAGATTGTGAGCATGAATCATAGTGGGGCTTCCTACGTACCTTGCCTTAGCAAGGATCAAAGACCTCATAGTTCAGAATGGTTGTGCGGCTTACCCTCTAGGATACCCAGAGAGGACTTAATAGTCGATGCTTACTCTAAGCCCACACGAGTCATTCTTGGTGTGAGAAACAATAGACAGAAAAGACCTGACGATCATGCCGCAGAAGGTGTATCTGTGGGCAGGGTAATAGGGGCTTACATGGTTAGCAGCCCAAAGAGGAAATTGGGGCTTATGCCCTGTTAGCAGCCTGAGGTGATGCAGATTGGGACTTACTCCAGTATAGATTCCTAGACAGTGAAAAAGCACAGCGGGTGGGGGACTTGGCACCCAAGAAGAGAGGAGGAGCAGGGGTGTTACCTCCTTTAAGAAAATCTTGGGGATTACACCAGGGTGGTTTCCCTTTCCCCGTAGATAGAAGATTCTATGATAAATAGGATATCAATCCATGTGTGGAATGATCTTACTCTTAGGGAGGCCAGTGGGAATGAAGAGTGTCCAAGGATGGAGAACCCTGGGATTGACACATGGGGATTGTTCCCAGTTTAATGTCATGTGATAAAGAAGATGGCGCATGGCAGTTTAATGTACTGCAGCTCAGATGAGGCAAGTTCACTCCACACCCCAAGGACATACAAAACTGATACCCACCCACCCTTGAGGGAAGGAAGGCATCAGAAATGTCCTGAATGGGGGGTGATGAGAGGTGATCCCATTAAGGGTCCACAATACTGTGGCTATGCGAAGAAGAAAAAATCATTAGCGTGCCTATGCAAATAAGCATGAGGCGAAGCAACGCAATGGGTAGTATGATCCAAGGAACATTGATTTTACTTAGTGAAAACCTAAAAGGCCGCACAAGAAAAGGATTTGTAGAGAAAATGGGTTCATCAGAAGCCTTGTAAATATCTGGTGCTCCATGAAGTAAAGGGGCTTCGTGAAGGGATGTGCTTTGTGAAGTGACGTTTTCTAGGCTAGGTATAGGGAATAAGTGCATATTGGAGTAGCTTTGTGAAGTGGAAAGGAATTCCTGAAGCAATGCCTCACGACACAGGGGTGCCTCGCGAAGCAAGGTCTCGTGAAGGAATGTGCTTCATGAAGCATAGTGACCTTGCCTTAGCATGTCTGTCATGTGTGTGTGGAGGGTTTTTCGTGAAGCATAAATGATTTTCAATTACCCGAGTCCCTGTGGGGATCTCCTTCCTCCGTGAAGGCCCATTGGTTTCACAAAAATAATCCCTCTTGGAAGAGGGCTTCAATTAAATCAAAGTGGGAGGCATTTCACAAAGCCAATGTGCCTTGAGGAGTTAATGGTTCATCGAGGTTAGAAGTGATTCGTGATTTGAGAGCTCCATAGGTGAATGGTCGGTGGATCCATCCTTTGGGGTCGTGGGGAGCCCACTATTTATAGGAAAGATGCAATAGGAAGTAGAGATTTCTTGGCACGAAGACGGTTGTCGCTCTGTGTCGGGCTCACAAATGTCAAATGCATTCGTGGAGCATCCTGACTCCTTGATCCATGGCAGGATCTCAAATGTCATATTAATTTGTGGTGCATCATTCCTCCTTTCTCTGCAGGGGGCATGCGAACATCAATTCCATTTATGGAGCATCTCACCTCCTTGTTCCTCGATGGGCATGGGGACATGGGGCTCTGCAAAAGGGCTATGTGAGGCATCCCTGGAGACTTCCCTTTTCTTCTTCTTTATCCCAAATTTTGGTGTCAACAAATTCCCCACCATATGACTTGGAGATGAGGAGAAATCGAGGGGCAAATTTTGAGGGTCAATCGCCAAAATCCCTCGGCCATCCACGAAGCTGTTTTGTGAAGATGGATCGCGAGGTGGATAGGCAACATCGAGGATGACCTTTCCGCGAAGCTCGATGCAATTTGGACTTGCTGCGAAGATCTGAAGGTGATCCCCAATAAATAGGGGAGTTGGCCTCACTTTTTTAGATTTATTTCCTCTAAGACTTTGTCTTGTAGCGCTCCCGATTCATGTTTCTCTTTCTACTCCATGCTTGATCTCCAGGAATCATGGCTTCTGCTTCATGTCACACACCAAGTCTTTGACTCTACGACTACACTTAGCAACTTTATTTTGGACAGTCGGGACAAGGTACTGCAGAGATTCTTTGCGAATGAGCTCCGTGACATTGTTCTACAAAAGGTCTTCACAAACCGAACATAGGAAATTCCCAAACATAAAATTGAATGGTTCATTAGGAGGCTTCCATGGGGTTCTTCAAGGATGCTTCCCAGAGGGGGGAGATGATGAAAAAATTGGGACTAAGGGAGTTAATAAGGTGCCATTATGACCATAGTTCATTAGTGGAGCTGCTATCAGAGAGCTAGAGGAACTATCTTCTACGTAAGAGGCTGCCTTTGTATATCCTTGGTCTGAGGGATAACGTCTTCAATCCTGAAGCTGGTAGGAATGAGCCAGCTTAATAGTTCTGGAGTACGCCATGTTAGAGCCAATGGTTTATGGTGGCTGACGACCATGCCTGAGAAGACTCCACACTCGTGAATGTTGACTGCCTGTATAACCACCTAAACAACGTGGATGGGAAGGCACTATAGCTGAAGACGCCCCCCCCCCCCCCCGTACTAGAGAATTTTGAAGTTAGACTTGAGTAACCTGAGGATGGGATGGTCTGAAGAGTGGGACATGTTCCAGGGTGGAAACATCATGTATGACTGGGCCTTGGCTTACTGGGTTGGTGCCTCGTATGAGGAGTTCAGGGCGGAGCTGAGAATATTGGGTCTGTATGAGGCGGCTTGGGCCTCCCAATTTGATATCTATCTGCCGAAGTAGTAGATGATGGAGTTTCTATGAAGGTGTTCATTGAAGACCAATACCTTCCACCTACACTATGGTGTGGTTGGTATCCAATTGTGTGATGTGCACCAGATCTCAGGGGTCCCGATATTGGGAGCAATGTGTGAGGAATTCCTCCTCATCATGGGTGCATGGGAGGATTTGGAGAAGATTACATGACTGGTGATGGTTTTGATGGAGCTGGTACTAGTAGAGGAAAAATAATTCGTAAGGGATGTCCATTTCAAGTGGTGGTTCAAGCAGTTTTTGAACATCCCAGATGACAAGTAGTTTCTGGTGAGGCCTCGGACATGCCCAAAGTGGGCTCAATGAGGCAAGGAGCACTCATACTGGAGGCGCTTGGAGGAAAGCTAGTGGAAAACTTTGGGATTTGGCATTAGAACTGAGCATCAACTAATAGTCAGGATGGTGGTATTCATCACAGCTGTCATTTGCAGTTGGATCCTACTGGCGAGGGATACAAACATGGGCATGCAACCCATCACATTTATCATGGTTTCCATGATGGTGACAGAAAGGTGATTAAACCTCGATATCCTGATGCTCGCCAATCTATACAAGATGTTGTGGCACATCAGCATGGGGAAGAGGCCACAGAGAATATGTGATCCATTCTACCTCTTGTATCGGAGGATAACAATGCATTTTAGTGGGGTTTATGAATACACGAACCCCATCTCACCTCCGGGGTCGAACATCCTACCCTCAATTCCGAACATCGCGGATAGCTTTCCAGCCAAGCTAACCACACTGTTGGTAATTAAGCAGGTGTGGAAGGTGGAGGAATTCAACTTTCACCAATTTCTATTGCCAAAGGGTACTCTTACTGATGACAACCAAGGAATGGAAGAGCACTAGTCCTATCTCTTGGCCTTTCGAGGTGGTGTCCTGGATGAAAAGGTGGACCGTGGTTTCCTCGACGAGCCGTGCACCCCACAATGATTTGACCATCAATTTCAGTGTATGCAGTGACTGACCCTGTGGGTCTATCTGGGGTGCGCCATGAGGAACACCCGTGTGTGATGAGGCAGATGTGGCTTATGTTCACACGAGAAGACAAGATGATGTGGAACAAGCTGCCTCTACCAACTTTTATCTTTGGGAAGGTAAATGAGTATGCATAATGCTGGGGGGAACATACCCGAGGGATATGCTGATGTAGCCAACCATTCTGGTCGGTGATATGGTGCCTCACCAATCCTGAATCCAGGTCCAGAAGGCGGAGATGGCATCTCATGGTGGTGGGGATACCATGGCGGCGATACCTACACCTGTTGAGTATGAGACACCAGTGATAGATCCAACAATGTCAGTGGACCTGGTGGTTCCATAAGAATAGAGTCATCCAGAGGGGAGGCCACTGGGGAGATTCTGTAGGATACCCACCCAGGCTCAAGGAAAGTGGAGACACCATATAGACATGTCGGAGAATGATATACTTTCAGATGCCTCTGACATCTAGAAGGTCAACGTGAAATTCCTTGGCCCGTTTGAGATGTCAAAACACATGAATAGTCTCATGATGGATTTTCAGGGGATATACCCTATAGGGGCTGGCTTTGTGGTGTCTAGGGATGAGGCGGAGCAATACCTAGCAGAGCTAGAAGAATTTTTTCATTCTCAAGGTGCCTCGTATCCAATGGAAGACCGTGTCAAGGCACTGCTGGATTGTACGGTCCCTCCACAGTTTTCAGTCGCTGAACTGAGAGATCTCTTCCCTCTGAAGGAATAATCAGATGAGTCCCCCAGGGGGGATGAGGCTGGTATAGGGAGCCCGTTGGAGGAGGGAGAAGTCAGCGATCAAGACTCACATCTTGAAGATTTCATAGAGTCCCTCGAGGTAAAATCCCAAACCCCATCCTTAGGGTATGCTTCCCAGTCATTCTGGACCCCTCACTAAGATCGGAACTGTGTTGGAGGACCTCATACACAAAACTCATTTTATTCCATCAATGGATGTAGGTGTGGGGACTTCATGATCCATGCTCGCCACTGTGAATATTAACACGTCTGGAAGGGCCAAGACACTCGAGGTGGCTCCTCTGGGGCTTTCAGACCTTCCGACTATATATGAGGGGCCATGCCTCGGGTTCCCAACAATTTCAACCCAAGAAGGAGACCATGAATTCGACTTATGTAAGTCTCCTATACCAATGTCTTGGTTGTTACCCATTGACTATGTCAACTGATGTCTAAGCCCCTTTTTGGTGCACAAAATTATTCAAATAGAATGGGTCGACATAGCGAGGTTGGTCGGTGATACTGGTGGCATCTTTCCCAGAGGAATGTGGGTGATCGTGGAGGCAGATATCGAGACGGACCAAACTGCTGCACTTTGGATCACTAGTGGGACAACCAGAGGGTCTGTGCTTGAGATTATTGAGGTGGGATCCGATGATGAGGATCAATAATATAGCATAGGTCCAGCCGTGCCTAATCAAATGGAATATGCAGACCCTGCTTATAATTTCCTGAGGGAATTCCCCGCATATGAGCCTGCCAACTGCACTGACTAGGACAAGATAGCCTCTAATGAAGAGGACAACAAAATAGTTCATCACCAATCATGGAAGATGATCATGCACTTCATTGATGACACCCCCAAGCACTATGGCTGGATTAGATGGACAGACATCGCTCATGACTTCATGAGCTATGTGTTGGAGGAGTGGACGCCCAGTGTTCCCACATGCTCATCTGAGATCTTAAAGCAGAGAAGATTCGAGAGTATTACAATGGCCTTGGTGTGGGCTGGTAATGAAGGAAAGTAGTGAACATGTAGATGCTCTAGGAGGCTGACAACGATGTTCATCGGCTGTAGGTATGGGAGTATGAGCACTCATCCACCCTTAACGTGCAATAAGGGTTGATATTGCGATTGAATGCTCAACTATAAGAGGCCAAATAGGGCCTGAAGCGAGCCTCTGAGGAGATGACCTTCATCTGGACTAATGTAGAGCGGTCCTAGATTGCAGCTGATAAATCTCACCACATCACTGCAAAAAAGGAGGGGGAACTGAATAGGTGTTAAAAAAATCATGGACGCTATAAGATAGAGGGTGGCGGAGTTGCAATATTCTTTTGATGGGATTAAACCGTCCATGGAAGGGATAAACCCTCAGGTGCTGTAGAGATCACCAACCTTCTAATGTACATTCATGATTTGATTATTTGGATTCCATAGAATGAATAAGTCCTGTAATTAGTGTTAGTCTTACATGCATATGTTATATTCGTGAAACGACTAGTGATCAATCCCTAATCTCACGCGGGTTGAGCCCAATGTGAGAAAAAAGGGATGATCATTATGTTATTCCATGTGAACATAAGAGTACTGACCAGGTTTCTGGCATCTGTGGTTTTAACAACCAACCCTAGTTTCCAGGAAGAGAAGGGTGGAGACCTGACTGGAGAATGAAGCTCTCAGAACAGTCGAATTACTGTTTTCCCAGTGTGATCTTCTGCACGAATGGGGTAATGCCAGGGGCGCTAGAATAAATCCAAACAGGGGGAGTGGAAGGTGTGAATCACATTACCCAAGATTTAGAACATTGTAATAATTTTATGACAATTATTAATGACCATTGACCATGTTAGAAAAATAGTATCCTTATTAAGTTAGTCTAAAATGGGGATAACACATGAGGGTCAACTGTTGACCATGTTCAAAACACGGGTCCTGACCAGAAATGTCATCAATTAGTCTTATGGAACGTTAGGCTAGGATAGTAGGCGAGCCATTGTCCGTGAATCCATACTGTTAGGGGGTTCCCCTAGATATGAATGAGGATGAGGATCTGATTAAGTGGTGAACAAAGTGTGGAGAGTGGTGAGATGGTTTGTTTGACTTGAGTCCAACACTCTTGAAATGTGGCCACCATGGTGGAAACGCATCAGGAGGGTACATCAGTGTATTCAGGGGTCAAACATACATCTGAACAGGATCTCTCTGGTATGGGATAGAAAAGACACATAGTTTTACGTCATTTGGTAAAGACGATGCACATATTTTAATGGTTATATTTCTTGGACCATGGTTAACAGTTTAAAGTCCTGTTACATGGACTGTAGGTTCCTAGTTTAAGGTCATAGAGAGTGAACCGTGATCAGGGCCGAGGGGCCAAGGGGGTTAATGACCCTAAGGCTGGGCCCAAGGTGAAATTCCTAGGCGTCTCTATGTACCACATAAATATGAGAATCTAGCCAAACATAGTTCCTGGGGAACAGTGGGGTCAGAGACCAACAATGGTTGAAAGAATCCTCTCTAGAGAGGAAACTGATGCATTCCATGATTAACATAGGGAATCATGAACTTATTCAGGGTAGAACCATAGTTTAGTTTCATGCATTGACGAAATATGGACTCGTGTAGTTTAACATCATATGATTGGACATGGAGTGAAAGGGAAGTTCCCTTGAAGGGAGTATGTGGGGCGGTAGCCATAAACCCGACATGAATGTGGACTTGGAGTCTGGATCACACCATGTATCCTTAGAGGAAACTCTTCAAGTCAATGAGAGAAAGGTTAAAATTAGGCTGGGCCCAAGGAAAATTTTTCTGGCATTACTACGTACCCCATGAGGATGGGAATCAAGCCATACATAGCTATGAGAGTGTAGTTTAATGACATTCCGGACAAGGAAAGGTACGCATGGCATGGATATGCTAGTACACGTCCTACCCGAACTACTAAGCCCACTTGAGTCATGATCGATGTGGGAAATAAGAAGTTGATATTGAAATTTCCTAGAAAATAAAGGAACACGTTAAAGATGATGGGACACTAGGTGAATGACATCCCACTGATTTTGAACCACCTATATAACTCACCTAGATTCATGGAAGATTAAATCCATGTATGTAAGAATTCCCCTTGAACATAAGGAAGTGTAAATATGTGAATAATGATACTAGAGATATGGACCAGAATGATGGTGGAGTGATAATATGGGATTGATTTTGACCATGTTCGAAACATAGTATCCATATCGTGCTAGCCTGAAATGGGGACAAACAAATGAGGGTCGACTGTTGACCGTGTTTGAAACACAGGACCTGTCACAGATGTCGTCCGAGATCATTAGGGACGTTGGCCCAGGACAATAGGCAAGATAATGTGGAATGAGACCAGGCCACAATGGGGGTCCCTTTAGACATGGAATAGGATGAGGATCCAAATGACGGGCTCATGATGCTTGGACATGGAACGAGGGGAATGTCCCCGTGAAAATTCCATACTTCGGGATCTTTGTCGAAACGCATCTAAATACGAATATAAGACGTATCAGATAGAGGGAGTCAAGTCCCTTTCCAAGGACATGGGTCATGGGGTCACACACTTTCAACATAAGGTCCTAGTGTGGACCTTTAAGGGGGATTTATATAATGGAATATGTGCAGGGTGTCAAAATAGACTACCGTGATGTGCAGTTCCCATAGGGGAATCTTAGTTTTGGGTCATAGAACTCAAACCACACTGTGAAATGAAATGGGAATCACATGGTGTAGCTATTTAATTTTATTACATGAATGAAAATATAAGAGTTCCTCGCCACACCACATGTTCCCAAATGAATTCGGGATGAGGGGTCAAAAGAGAAGACATGATTTTAGATTCCTAGGGCTGGACCCAGAGACAATGTGTTTGGGAAGTCCCACATTTCTCATAAGGATGAGAATCAAGACAAACGTAGTTCTAGGAAATTTCATGCAGTTTAACGTCTTGCAGTGAGGACACTGAGTGATCTTTATTTATGGTCATAGAACTCAGACCAGAGATGATAGGGAACATGGGAGACACTTGGTGTGGTAATTATGATACCCAGCATGAATGAGGACCTGGTGTCCAGACCACTATGTGTTCCTTGGGGGAGCTTTTAGGTTGAGGGATAGAAAACAAAAGATAGTTTGGGCCCAAGGCAATGTTGACGGGTGTTCCTACGTATCCCTTGATAATGGGAATCAATACGTACATAGTTCTTGGGGTGGCATGGTAATGTACTAGTGCCCAGGATGATGAGGTCGTACGGGTCTGGCCTTGCACCAAAAGAAGCCTCATTTGATAGATCTTGTTTGTCCATTTGGATGAATGTGAATTTTTTGAAGTGATAGACCTAGGAGAGAATGTCCAGGCATCGCCACAGAAATCAAGCCGTATGAGGCGTTGAAAAATGGTATAATGTGTGACCGATACAAAACATGATGCCCCCTTGAGTGAGGATATCACAGTGGAGTGCTATTATTCGTTGTACGACCTTGACGATAATGTCATAGTTTAGGATCATGTAATGGTACCAACCATGCTTTTAAACATCAGTCAATATAGACGCAACTATTTAAAGTCATGTGGGACTAGGCATCATAGATTAAGTCATATGGATCAGACATATGCAGGAGAGATGGGATTCTAGAGGGAATGTTCATAGCGTGATAAAGAATACCCGACGTGAATGAGAATGGGGTCCACATCATATTGTGCATGATTCTGAGGAGGAAACCTCAGGACAAGGGGCTTGAAAAGTTCAAAGGGTATGGGACAGGAGAGGCTAGCCCCCTGTTGAGCTGGACCCCAAGATGAGATGTCTGGGTGTTCCAACGTATCCCATGAGGATGGGAATCGAGCCACACATAATTATTGAAGGTTCATTTTAACGTCTTGAAGAAAAACATACAATTTAATGTCATGTGGGATATGATGTAGGGGGGAAACTCCGAGAACAGGGCATATGTGGGGTCGCTATTGCAAACCCGATCCCTAAGACCATGTGAGATAAACTTGGTGTGGGAAATAAGGGTAGAAGAAGTTTTTTCAATACTTGGAATTCACTCCAAAAGGGAGTTAGTGAGAAGCCTCCACAGATGGCTTTACTGAGGCTTTGATCCCCCTAACGTGCAAATGCGCACGTCGGGGATAGTGCCAGAAGTGTCAAAATTCCATTTGGACTTGATAGGGTGGAAGATAAAGTGTGAAACATGTAACCAACCTTCAAGGATTAATGGGGATGGTGTGAAAATGGAGGATAATTGTTGACCATGTTCGAAACATAGCATCCATATCATGTTATCTTGAAATGGGGACAAACAAATGTGCTTTGACCGCTGACCATATTCGCAACATGGGACATGTATCAATTTGTTGTCTAAAACCCTCAAGGAAGTTATCCCGCATTTGTAGGAAAGCCCTTAGGCCAATCATCCATTCTATTTGGTGGTCCCTTTAGTTGTGAAAGATAATGGAATCCCAAATTAAGGGGAGCACGAATCCTAAAAAATGGGAAAAAGCATGTCCACGTAGAATTTGATAGTCCAGGCGCTAAAACAAAGTACTCATGGGAACATTGGTGAACCACCGTAGTGGGTCGAGGATCTCAACTTGGGAGAATCCAATTTGAAAATATGATTTTAGAACAAATAGATGGAGAAATCTTAAGACAACAAGATAAATGATGTGGTTGTTACAACCCGACGTGAATGAGGAAATAATCCCATACCACACCATATATCCCTTTATAGGATGAGTGCATGCCAAGGGGCCCAGATAGAAGAAAAATCTATAAGAGATGAGGCTAGGCCAACAGGCGAAATGTCTGGGCATTTCTACATATCCCATGAGGGTGGGAATCAAGCCACACGTAGTTCTGGAGGATTTCGTGTAGTTTAACATCATGCGATAAAAACAAAGATTGAGAAAATGTATCTCAACAAGGGATGTGTACAGCATGACAAGTAACACAATGTGAATGAGGACATAATCCTGCACCACTCCGTACCATACTAAGTGAGACCATGGGCTAGGGGAACATAAAGGATGAGGGGCCTGAGGCTAGGCAATGGAAAAAATTTCATGTCCAGCTTACATTTTAACATCTTCTAGTAAGGGAAGAGGTAGGGGTAAGGAATCTTATCAGGGGATTTTTACGGCCAAACGAGTGACCTCATGTGAATGGGGACATAATCCAGAACCACACCATACAACCCTAAGTGAGAATTTGGGTGAGGGGCCTGAAAAGGCCAAGGGGCCTAAGGCTAGACCTTGGATGGAAACTCCCGACCAATTTGCAGTCTAACATCTTGCGGTGAGGAAAAAGGTGATCATATTTTAAGGTCACAGAACTCATACCATATATGCCATGTTTAATGTAATATGCATGGGATAGAGAGGTTGAATCATCGTGCCTATGTAAGACCACCAAATGGTGATGATTATAGAGGACCACTATTGACGAAGTTTACAACACAGTATCCACCATTGTGTGACTAGAAGGGGGGAAAACAATTGAGCATCGACTATTGACCATATTCAAAACAGTAGACATGTATCGTTTTCTTCCATCAATCCTCAAGGAAGTTAGACCTTAATGGTTGGAGAGCCCTTGTGCTGAACATCCATGCCATTCTGGGGCCCTTTTGGATATGGAAGGTGAAAGAAGCCTGAAAGATGGGACTCACGAAGCATGGCTTGGCTTGTACTCATAGGATAGACCATAAATGAAGGGATGAACACCCCAAGGGGATATGTGTTGCGTGGAGAAGTAGCCCGATGTAATTGAGGATGGGATTCCATAGTATACCACACAATCGTAAATAAGAACTCGGGCCAGGGGGCCGAAGGGGTCTAGGGACTTGAGACTATGTTCCTTGGATAAATGTATCCATAAGGCCTATCATGTGGGAATTTAATCGATATAGCTCCTAAGACCATGTGGGAAATGCTCGGTGTGGGAAATAAGGAGTAGGATTAGGCTCTCCATATCTCATAAGGGTTAGACAGCTGGCATCACCCGAGGGCGACCATGACTTGAAGATATAGCGGGGTAGAATGAGCCACTACACTCAATATTTGGGACCTATGGGAGTGGCGATAATGACAATTAATAGCTGTTGAACATGTTCAAAACACAGATTCCATATCTTGCAACCTGGAGTGGGAACAACAAATGTGGATTACCCGCTGACCATATTCGCAACGTGCGGTTCATGTCAATTTTTTGTTCGAAATCTTTGATGACATTGGCCTATAATGGTTGGAGGGCCCTTGGGCCAAGAATCCATGACATTCTATGGCCCTTTTGGACATGAAAGATTATGGAGTTCCAAACAAGGAGTGTGAGTGAAGCATAAGTGTGCCTGGGCATTTCAACATCATGAAGGACAGTAAAAGAGGCAGAAGTCTCTGGGGAGTGCAATTCATGGTGGAGATAGGATGAACTCGACCTAAATTAAGGAAAAAGCCTACGCCACACCATAAGTCATGACCCGTGGGGGGATTCTGGTGTTTGGGGCTGGGCTGACAGACCAAATGTTTGGGTGTTCCTACGTATCCCATGAGGATGGCCATCAATCCATGTGTAGTTCTTGAAGGCCATGTTATTTAATGTTGTGTGATGGGGAGATGGGAGGATAGAAGAATTGGGAGGGGGCACATGGTGTGACCATTGTAATCGTGAAATGAGTGGGGCTAATGGAGCCTACACTATACCATGCTAGCACCCTCTAAGAGAACTATACCCAGGGGGATTGTTGAAGGGAAGAGTCTGGGGGTTGGACATAGGGTCAAGCGTCTGAGCGTTCCTATGTATCCTATAAAGATGGGAATCAATCTTTACATAGTTCTAGAAGAGGCATATGTTTAACGTCTTGAAATACATTTAATAGTTTAAAATCATGTGGGACAATTAATAGTTTAACATCGTGCTGGATGAAGAAGTTTATGGTCATGTAGGAACCGACATTTTAGGGTCATGCAGGACCAGGACGTTTAGGGTCATGAAAGACCATCATGCATTTTAGGATCATACGGTACCATCCAATTTAAGGTCATGTAGGACCATTTAGTTTAGGTTCATGTGGTACCCTATGACTCAAGAAAAGTATTGCTTGAGGAAATTGGCATTGGTGGGGGGAGTTTTACGCTCACCATCCATGGTCACCAGTGAGTATGCACCATTGGGGTAAACCCTGTGAATTATGTATGGTCCTTCCCATTTGGGCTTCAACATGGATGGTTTCCTGGTAGGTATCATTGGTGTCCTGAGGTACAATAACAAGTCACCTTTCAAGAAGGATTGGCGATGAAATTTCTTGTTTAAATCTCTAGCCATCTTGTTTTGGTGTCATTTCAGGTTGTGCAGGGAACATAGCCTATTTTCACCAAGTGATTCCAACTCATCCAAATGAATTTCAAATACTTTATCTGGCACCTAATGATCATAGACCACTGTTCATAATGACAGAAACATAATCTCAATATTATGGACATGCTCAGTTCCATATACCAGGGAATATGGAGTCACCTAGGTGGAATTACGTTTCGTTGTCTGATAGGCCCATTGGGTGTTGAGGAGCTTATCTGGCCAACTATTCTTTTTCTGGCCAACCATTTTTTCCACATTTTAGAGATTTTTTTGTTGAATTCCTTGATCTACTCATTTTCTAGTGCTTGGTAGTGGGAGGTATGGTTAGAACAGATGATGTACTAGGCATACAACATCATCAACTCAGCTGCACGAATGTTGGTGCCATTATCAGTGAGGACGACGTGAGGGACTCTAAATCTGTAGATGATATTGGAGCTCACGAATTCATGGATGGAAAGGGCCTTGACCTCCTTGAGTGTAATTTTCTTCACCCACTTAAAGATGAAATTTGTAGCAATCAGGATAAACCTGCACTGGAAAGCTGTTACCAGTGGATATGGTCCCATGAAATTAAGTCCCCACACTGAAAATGGCCAAGAGTACATGGTGGAGTGGAGAGGCTCTTGCAGACTATGCATGATGTTAGCATGAACTTGACACGAATTTCCCCTTTTGGAAAACTCTATGGTGTCATGGATCATGGAGGGCCAAAAGTACCCCAGTCTTTGGATCTAATGGGACAACTTTGGCCTAGTTTGGTGGGCTCTGTAGGAACCGGCGTAAACCTCTTGCATGACCTGAGAAATATATACTCCTTGAATAAAACGGAGGAAACCCCCATAAAATCTACACTTTTAGACGATTTTCTCATGGTGAGGGCCATCCTAGAGGGTGAACTGCAATGCACGATGTTGGATTTTCTCGCGCTCAGCCTAGTCAGCTGGGAGGTAACCATTTTGGAGATACTTGACAAAATGGGATCTCCAGAAAGGAGTCACTTCACCCACTGCATCTGGGGGTCCTAAAATTGAGGCTATAGTAGTAAGATGGATCACATGTAGGCTATTTTCATCATCTGGGGTGATAGGAGAAATGACAATTCCATGTGCCACATGGATAATCAGGTCATCCTGCTCAGGTTCTGCATGTGATGCAACCCGGATGGCTGGGGTGTCAGATCGACTGTTCTGAGTTCTTGGTACATGAGTGACTTTCAACATAGATAGGAACTGGTCTATTAGATGGAGAGTTTGCTCTATCAATGGTACGGGCTCTGGATTTCTAACGACAAAGTCACTGTTGATCTTCTTGATGACTAGTTCAGAATCTCCTTTCACATGTAAATGGGGCACATCAATCTCAAGGGCCATATCGAGGCCTGTTATGAGATCCAGATACTCCAACTCATTATTGGTGTAGCCTTCTGAAAAAAAGAATGAGTACGGCAGAATGGCTTGTGCCGGGGTAATAAAGACGATACCTAGGACCACATTGTTTAGTCTAGGATCATTGATCCTCCAGCCGGTGGGGCTTTTGAAAGCACCATAGAAGTGCATCTTCTAGAATGAAATGGATTGGTCTACTCAGAGGATCACCTCATCGGGGAAATCGTGACCCAAATACTAGTCAGCAGGAGCCGGAGGGGCTGTATGGAAGTCTACCAATGCTTTCCTCTTAATATCTTTTTTAGGAAAAAACCTGATATCGAACTGCTAGAGAAACATCGCCTACCATGAAAGGTGGCCTATCAACATGGGGCAGATCAGGATATAATTTTGTTGTTCTACTTAGGACACCATCTATACCTCATGGTGCTTCATGTAATGTCGCAATTTTTGTACTACAAATACCAGTTCTAGGAATCTCCTTTCGATGGGGGAGTATCTGGTCTCTGTATTGAGGAGCATGTGACTGAGGTAGAAAAGGATGTTCTCCATCCCCACATTGTTCTTATAGACAAGAAGGGTTCTGAGAGAATTTTCTAAGGTGGTCACATAAAGGACCAATGAATTTCCGAAGATGGGAGGCATCAAGACCGGAGGTTAGAGCACATACTGCATGATTTCCTCAAACATGTTCTGGAACCATTCATCCCATTCGAATGCAGTACCTTTCTTCCTGAGCCATGAAAAGGGCTTACACTTCCCAGGAAGATTCATAATGAATTGGCGTATGTGGGCTATGTGGCCTTGAAAACCTCAAAGATCCTGAATATTTCTCACGGGAGGCATCTGGCTGATGGAATTGATCTTCTATGGTTGATCTCAAAGCCCAAATATCAGACAACGAATCTATGAAATTCACCAGAGGTGACCCCAATGGAAAATTTTAATGGGTTCATCTTCAAGTGGATTGAATGGAGGAAGCAGAATACTTTCTCAATGTCATTAATATGGTCCTAGTGCCAATGAGATTTTACCACTAGATCATCCACATAGCATTCAACCAATGTTTTGAGGATAATCTTGAATATGGGATGCATAGCCCAATGATAGGTGGAACATGCATTCTTTAGGCCGAAGGGAATGACTTGGTAACAAAAACTACCATGTGGCACCCTGAAAGCAGTGGAATCCTCATCCTCGGGGGCCATTTAGATTTTGTTGTATCCAAAGTAACCATCCATGATGGAGAGGGTGTGGATCCTAGCCGTAGCATCGATCAACAATTTCGTCATAGGAAGGGGAAAATTATCCTTCTAACAGTGACAGTTAAGATCTCATAAGTCGATGAAAAATCTGATATTCTTGTTCTTTTTTTGAATGGAACAATGTTGGCTAGAAATTTGGGGTACTAGAAATCCTTGAAGAAATTGACCCTAATTATCTTATCAACTTCTGCCTCTACCATTGCACCGTGATAAGGGTGCATCTTTATAGGAGGCTACTTGAACCCACAATTATTTGCAGGGAGACAAAGGCGGTGGAAGACAACCTGAGGATCTAGTCCTGGAATCTCATCGTAGTTCTAGGTGAAGGCACTATGATGTTGTTTTAGGAAGTCTACATACCACTGCTGCTCCTCGAGGGACATGGAGGCACTGTTCAATGTGGGTCTCGGGTCTACCTCTCTACCGAGGTTCACCTATACCAGTTCTTCGACCATGGTAGAGATGCCCTCCTCAAAGGTGGGGGGATAATCCTCTAAATCCTATTATTTTCTTGAAGAGGAGGGATCCCTAGTGGGAGGAGATTTCTATGAGTTGACAGACCCCAAGGAAAGGCTGGTACCTGGCTAAGCGGCAGTGGTCACTACATCAGGAGATTACGGTGCTGCCGAAACCATAGTAATGAAGGTTGTCGACCCGATCCTATCTGGTCTTCATCCAAAGGGGCCACGATTGATGATATCAAAGCAATAGTGGCATGTCTTATTGAGCTGGTTAATTCCATCCCAGTGAAGCAAGCAAGTATGACGTATTGCTATTGCCATGGGGCGGAATGTCCGATACCATATGGGGTAGGGAGCTCAGGGATCACTAAGGATTGATTGATATAAGAATACAAAGTGATCTCACGAAGTAACTTCAACCCGAGAATATGATTCCTCCTTGTAATAGATACAATAAATCATTACCCCATATCGGTGGTCATGGCCTTCAATCGATTGATCGAGAAGACATAGGTGTCATCCAGACCTACCCAAGGGTTGGTTGCAACCGCGGTATTCTCAAACCCATCAGTCTGAATATGATTTTCCATCCTCTTGTAATAGTCGACATCCAGGTAACGGGCTTCACAAGAGGAAAAAGGAGACGCTTCACCTTGGATCATGCCCACACGACCATTGTGGGAGTACTTGAGGCACTGGTGATATGATGAGGGAACATCCACGTGTAGGTAGAGCCATGGTCTACACATCAATTCATTGTATGCAGTGTTTTGGGAGAAAACCATAATCTCAATGATGGTAACTAGGCCCCTGAAGTAGTTCATCAAATGGAGCTTGCTGACAGGGGCCTATTCTGTCCTTTCGTATCCTTGTTTTTTTAGGACGGAGGGAGTCAAGTCATTTTTGGATAACCCCAGCTTTCATAGTGTCCATGAGGGGATAAGGTTAATCTCAGATCCTGTGTCTACAAGGCAGTGGTGAACGTCCACGCCATTGAATTGGAAGGTAATGTAGAGTGGGAGAATGTGCCCCAATATGGGAGAGACTTCATCTTCACCAGATAATTGGATAATGGCCTGAAATTCATCTTTCTCGACCACTTCTACTTGAAAGGCTTCTGTGGCTTCTACTTCCGTCTCAAACTGGATGGGTCTCATTAAAGCCGCAGCGAGGGCCTCATGCATATCTGATGACAGGGTAAGGGCCTCAAGGATGGAAATCCTTACTGGGATTCTAGAAATGTGCTTAATTACATCATAATTTTGTGCCAGGTGTGAACATAGGCTTCGAGGATGCCTCTTTGTGATAGGAGGCTTGTGAGCCCTGCTAGTTGGACCGACTGCTGACTAGTGCGGGGCATATCCTGCTGCTCACAAGTGAAAGCGTATAGAGTGGCTACCAGATGAGGTATGGAATAATGAGACTGGCCTGTATAAGGGCATGGATAGTCACAACAAGTCCTAGGTTGATCTTCCTTATCCAGTAGCAAAAACGGCAGTAAAGGCCGGCCTGATGACACTGGATGAGGAGGCTTCACCTGCTGAGCTCTACACTGGGCCAGTTTTCTAGTCTTAGGGCCATGCACAACCTGGCTGTATATGCCAAATGATGTACCTCTATGACCCATATGGCTGCGGTTTCTCTAACATTGGCATCAGCTTGGAACTTTGGTGAGATCCTCCTCGCGCTCCCCATCATCGAGAGTCATGTAGGGGTTTACCAACTCCACGTTGTTAACCGAAGCGTACCCTTGACAATCGCTTGAAGAGTATTCCACAATTTGGAGGATTTTGGGAGGAATTCCCATCTCTAATGGCATGAATTCATCGAGATTATGGGATAACAATGACATTGGTAGAGTGTGTTTCTTTCCCTTGTGTTTCCAATGCTTGCTCGTCTGAGAAGGGGGTGCATAAGACGACGATGCAGAAGTAGTAGAAATTTATTTTGAAGGATATGGAATATTTAGGCATGCATGGATGATTCCATGGGCTAAGAAACTATCTTTTCATCCATCTAGTCATCATACTTCTGGGAAAAGGGGTTAGAAACCTGCTGCCACTCGCCCTCATTGTTGTTGCTGCTGTCCGTCCTTACGACGACTCATGCCACTTGTTCCGGGGATGGGCCCAACCTGAATATGTTTTTATCGACCTGGTCTTAAATCCAGTCTTTGAACACATATCATTTCATGAGATTGTTCCTTGGGATCCGGTGATAGTGGCAGAAGTTCGGGCGATAAGTGAGGTTCACTTCTTCTGCCTTCTACACTCTGGAAAACGCACAATCCCATGTTCTAAGGTACTTTAGAAATAGTCGCAAACATGATTCTCATTGAATGAGTATTTTTGGTTTCTTCTGTCCAGAAATAGGGCCCATGGAGGATGACCTGGATGAGGGGATGGAGGGGCTTGTTAAGGAGGAAGGGCATGATTGTCCCACCTGGGCAGAGGCGGCGCATTATGCAGTGGCATCTGTCGATTTTTAGGCGGCCACTGTTGGGATGGAGGCTTGCCTATGGTGGCGGACCTCTACAATGTTGTGGAGGCTGCTCCACTTGTAATAATTATAGTTGTATGAGGGCCTCTATTTGGGAAAACATGGTGGGCTTGGTTCTAGAAGACCTCCTTGTAGAAATTATAGGAGGAAACGTATGTGCCTGGTTTTCCTGTTGTAGGGTTTCTTTTAGGCACTGGGACTTATGAGAGAAGTCTCTAAATCTCCTAGGATAAATCTGGATGATCAGAGGGGGAACTAGTCCTGTCGTGACATTCCCTACACACATCGTGAGTAATTGATCATGAGTGATTGGCATGTCAATGTAATATATGAGTCCTTTCCACAGGGTGACAAAGTCGGCGATGCGCTCATCAGGCCTCTGATTGCACATGAAGAGGTCTTCAATACTTGTCTTCCGCGTGGTGGAAATGAACTGGTAGAGGAACTACCTACGGAGTTCCTCCTAGATGGTTACTAATCCGATTGAGATCTGGTTGTACCAGACATATGTAGACCCTTACAATGTTTGTACAAAACATCAGAGCTTGGAGGCTTCTTACTACGCAAGAGTTCCCAACATGGGGTCACACCTTGAGGTAAAGTGGGCCAAGTGCTGCGGCAGTTCCCCTATCCCATTTAATGGGGAAAATGTGGGATTCCCGAAACATGGAGGTTCTAGAATATCCTCCATCCATCATGTATATGGATTTCCATTAGGCGAGAGTGCCACCTGTCTCATTTCCAATGCCTCAAGGTGGGGAATGAGTGCCACCATAGGATCATCTGGGTGGGGGTCCCTTTCATGAAAGGGATCCCAGACCCCGAGTACATTGGCATTTTTTTCAACATGATAATGTAGCTCAGTGGCTGGTGGAGCGGCAGGTGGAGTGACCTGTATGGTTGTTGGGGGAACCTGAGCTAGGCTCCTTGGATTATCACGCCGTTCTAGAGGATTTAGTGAGATACACCACAGCCTGTTTCCATAAGATCTGGCTTCAAACCTGTCTATGGGGGTATGATGGTTAGGGTCACCGGGAGGCAGTTTTCCTAGGGGAAGTTGTTCTTTCCCCTGTTGTACAGGTCGTAGATCCCCACAATCTGGATGTTGTTCCACAATATGTTCATCCAGGAGGTCATCAACCAACTTTTTCTATTCAGAAATTTGTTGGCGCAATGCAGCCTTATCAGGGTCCTCATCTATCTTCTACACTAAGGTGGATGGGTTGGAGTGTTTTGAAGCTCCGAGGTGCTATTTAACCTTACCAAGATTCAGAATGAGAACCAATGCCTCAGGGGGCACAGGGATCCCTAGTAGATTCCTCTGGTGGTGAGTAACTCTACTCGATGGATCTCATAGTGGTGGGATGCCCTCGATGGGTAAGCCCCCATTAAGATTATTTAGCTCATTTTCCACGTCCAATATGTCAGTCATGTTAATAGAGGCTATTCCTGGGGTAATGTCTTCAATATCACCTAGTGAGTCTGGCTACCATCAGAAAAAACTGTAGAGGAGGGCGGCATACTTCCCCCAGCCACAGATTTTCTCATTAGGGGAATCCTCCTTGATAATATTGCGGAGTACCTTGACACTCCAAACACATTACTATTGGAGGGTCTTATGGTGGATTGGTGACTTAGGGCACTGGGCTATAGGTAGTGTAGACTTGTCGACTAGACGTCATTGCTCGCCATTGTCCTCGAAATGAACTTGGCTCTTCAAATTAGCCACTCGCTGGTGATGAAGGTTGAACTGAATCAACTAGAGGGTTTGACGAAAACACTCAAAATACTCTTGATAAAGGGATTCCCGCACACTAAAATTAGGAAATATAAATAGCCAGAACATCTCAGGGAAGTGGTCGGCAGTGAGGTCATTCTATAATCTCCTTGGCTTAGATTCAGGTTCTGGCCCTTCATTAACCCACTCGTCAACTGAAGGTGTTTTAGGAATCATTATCGGTACCAAAGAAAACTACTGGGACTATAGGCGGGCCGATGGAGGGTATGGAAAGCAAGCTGACAAACCACTACACCTCAGGCTGTCCTACAAAGAGTGTAGTGACTTAGCCACCACATCGCGATAGGATGAGCCGACACACATAGTTCCTAGTGCAGGGGCTAGGGAAACTAGCGATAGGACGCACTACTTCTTTCACACCATTGGCCCCCATAATAGCTCTTTGTGGTCTCAAGTCGAGGTAGAGAGTGCTTATGGTGATGATGGTGGTGATCGCATGATCGTAACGTATAGAGTTTCTAAATTTTCATCATCCTAGATTTACCTACGGAAGGAGGTAGGAATCCGATGGACCTCACATTCTGGGAGTACTAGTCTGATGCACCTTGTACCTTCCCCATCCCTAGACTTAGAAGAGTGGGAGGAGGGTTCTTGTGATGAGTCACACTATGATTAGATGTCTAAGAAGCAAAATGGTTTGATATCTATCCACACATTCCCACAATTCTTCTTATTGCAGCGATGACCCACCTTCCTACCCCTGGATGGCTCTTCTCGATAGGGATGATTTCTGGCATGTGGAGGACCTTCAACCGTACTGGTGCTGGGGCGGGGGGGGGGGGGGGGACATCCACCCGAGAAAGGTGGTGTGTGAGGAGCACTGGGGCAGATATCAAAAGGGATACGGGGAGGACCTATGTGGGATGTGATGGAGTGGGTACGACCTCCTCTTGAGCTTGTAGGAGCATGGGGGACCTCCATGTTTGTTACCCCTGGTGAAATCACTATAAGGAGGTTCCTTGTACTGGTGTAGCTGAACACGGGTAGGACCTCCGTGCCGGGTGCTAGTGAGGCAAGGCTGGCCTTCACCCCTCTGGTTTCTGAGGTGAGGAGGACCTTCGCCACCTGCTACAAGGACACGGGGAGGGTCCCCACGTTGAAGAGTGACCTAATGTGTAATGTTTCCATACCAATGGTCTGTGGGGGGAGGAATGAATCCATATCTGTTGTAGTGGCCACATGAGATACTTTCATACTGAGCATCACTGCCGTAGAGAGGACCCTCATTTGAATTGAAGGTGGCACATGAAGACTTCAATGATGAGCCAAGAAGTGGGGAAAGCCCGCGTTCTCCAAGGTAGTGGTATGGGGAGGGCCTCTGTACTAGGTGTAATCACTGTAGGTTAGTATGTGGGGGCTACTCCCTATCTCGACGACCAAGAGAGTCAACCCAGCCTGTCGGTGGGGTGGTTGGGGCCTCGATCCTGGTCGGGCATATGAATTTCCCTCTTCAGCGTGCACAGGGAGTTCGTGATATGCCTCAGTGGTGGCTCAGGCCATAGTAGCCGCTGACATTGACGCCCCTAAGCAGACGTCCTCTTTGGTTTTCACCTCATGATGTATTCGAGTTAGACGGATTGGAGCCAGTGGTGTAGTTACAAGGCTTACCTGCTCCTCGGGTAGTATGACTGGGTGATAGTGCTGACACGGTCTAGTGGGAGCCCTTGATGGGAGCCCATGGAATGGGATCCTGGCTGGGATAACCTGGATATCCCCTACCAGGTTGGCGTAGGGCAGGGAGTCGTCGAGATGTTCCGAGGAGAAGCTCCCAAAACGGTTATATTTTGGAGTGGGGAGCAGTGTCTCCTTATGTCGGTGGGAAGGTAGCAATCAAGCTCCGGGTGTAGCAGCTTGGTTCTTCAAAGTAGGGATATTAACTCATCAATGCTATAAGAAAAAGGGATTCGACGACCAATGCCCCGAAACCATTCCGTCTTCCATGACCGGTAAGAGGTATTCATGCTAACAATGTCTCAGCTCGGGATGCCCAACGTTATACTACCCCTACATACGGTGAGTCTCACACCAAGCCCACTATTTAATGGGTGGGACCTGGCATCAGATAGTTGGATCCGATGACACACAAATCCACTAATGTATCTAATGCTACTAATCTCTATATTGAAGAGAATATCATCACGTCACATTCACCATTTCTCTTTCCAACTCTTTCACCGGGGTGCATGCGTCTGTCTTGTTGGTGGTTGATGACACAGTTTGTGTCCCCACATTCCCGTTATCCAAAGGTGGGAGACATCCATAACTTCTTCAGGGATGTTAGATTCTTGATCAAAATGGGATGATGGGATGTCGGTTCTCCTTTCGGTGGATTCCTCTTTGAAACTCGTCTCCTCGTCCGGGTCTCCCTTATAGATTTAAGACATTTTTTAGGAAACTCTTCCTAGTTCCACATGTACAAGGACACAAATTAATTACACTTCTTCTATAGGGACATTTCAAAGGGTCCTGTCAGGGCAACGAACTTCATTCAGGGGTGTAGTCACGTTGGACATCACTGGCGTGTGTGGATGCTGGGACACTGGCGCGTCTGGGTTTTATCCTCTTATTATAAGGCATCTCGAGGGTGTGGAAGACTGAGGAATCCGACATTGAACATGGGTAATTTTATGCCATGGGAATGTATCTAATATTTTCTTCAACTTCCCCTGTTTAACAGAGTGTATGCTGCAGGTTTAACATCTAGCCAAGACGGATCAGACTGATCGAAACAGTAGCAAGAGTGGATCATGTGAGTGGATCCTCTCGATGGAACAATGATGTTGGGGAAAATGTTTGGATTGCTTCCCAATTTCTATTAAGGGGAATGGAGAATGAGGTTGCATGAGACCACAGGGATGTGGTATCCCATGTAAAAATCATGATAGATGACGGAAGGTGTGTGGAAGTTGGTGGAGAATGAGATGGATTCGTCTCGAGGACAATTGTGATGTTGGGATTGAGTCTAGAAGAGGCTTCCTACATATACCTATGTCAGGGAATCAAATCCCTCATTGTTCATCTAATGATGACTTACCATCGAATGTGGTTGATAATGGATTACTGCTGAATGGGGTTGACAACGACATACCATAGAATGGGGATAACAATGGCTTAATGTTGGATGGGGTAACAACAGCTTAACATTGGATGGGGTCACAACGGCTTATCACTGGATGAGAACGAAATGGCTTACCTCTTGATGGGGTTGCAACAGATTACCACTGGATGGGGTCCCAATGACTTACTACTCGATGGGGTCCCAACGGATTATCGCTGGATGGGGTAACAACATCTTACAACTGGATGGTGTTGAACCTCATAGAGGCTTCCTACGTACCCAATCAAGGAGAAAGGGATCAAAGAACACATAGTTCATGATAGAGTGGGAATTGATATGAAAATGTCTGGGATTGCTGGGTGTTGGGCTTGAACCTCAGGGAGGCTTCCTAGGTACCTTGCCTTGGAAAAGATCAAAGTCCACGTAGTTCAGGACATGGGGGAATTTGGGGATTATGCTCTATGGCAGCCCAAGGAGTTTGTGAACCGACATGAGGTTGGTTAGGACCAATTGATGGTGGGATTGAACCTTAGGGAGGTTTCCTATGTACCTTGCCTTAGAAAGGGTCAAAGACCTTGTAGTTCAGGTGGGTTTGGAGAACCGACATGAAGGGGGTCAGAACGACCAATGGATGGTGGGCTTTAACCTCAGAGAGTCTTCCCATGTACCCCCCCTTGGAAAGTATCAAAGACCACGTAGTTTAGAATGGTTATGGGTATTGCACTCTAGGCTTCCTAGAGAGGATTTCATGGTCTATGTTTCCTCTAAGCCCACATGAGTCATGCTTGTTATGAGAAACAAGAGATAGTAAATAACTTCTGATCATGTCATGGAAGGTGCGTCCATGGGAAATGGAAGAGGGGCTTATGATGTTAGTGACCCAAATAGGAAATAAGCGTTTACGCCTGATTAGAAGCCCGAGGTGATAGAGGTTGAGACTTATTCAATGATGGAGGCCCAGATGGTGAAAAATCCCAGTGGGAGAGGGACTTGTCACCAATGAAGATAGGAAGAGCATGGGTTCTGCCTCATGCAAGAAAAGCTAGGGGATTACACCATGATGATTTCCATTCCCCACAAACAGACGCTGCTTAGATAAAGAGGATCTCATTCCATATGAGGAATGGTCTTACTTCTGTAGAGTCTAGTGGGTGTGCAGAATTTCCAAGGTAGGGGAACCCCACATCCGACACATGGGGTGTGGTCACAATTTAACATTATGGGATGTGGACGATGGTGTTTGGTAGTTTATCGTCCCAAATCTTAGATGGTGCGGGTTCACTCTACACCCCTTGGACATACATAACTAATACCTTCCCTCCCTTGAAGGAAGTAGGGCATCGACAATTCCGTGAATGGGGGGTGTTGAGAGGTGATCCTGTTGGGGGTCCATGTTAGCGTGACTAGGCGAATAATTAATAGCATTTGGCCTACCTATGAAAAGAAGCATGAGGCAAAGAAATGCAATGAGAAGTATCATCCAAGGGACATTGAAGTTAATTCATGAAAACGTGAAGGGCCACACACAAAATAGATTTTCTGAGAAAAGGGGTTCATAGGAAGCCTTGTGATGCTCTGTTACTCCATGAAGATCATGGTCTTAGTGAAGGTATGTGCTTCTTGAAGTCATGTTTCCTAGGCTAGGAATAGGGAATTGGTGCATATTGAAGGAGCTTCATGAAGTGGAAATCCATTCACGAAGTAATTACTAATGAAGTAGGGGTGCCTCACAAAGCACGGTGTCATGAAGCAATGTGATTCACAAATCACATTGAACTCGCCTTAGAATGTGGGTCATGTGTGTGTTGAGGGAGTTTCACGAAGCATAAATGCTTCGTGACTACCTAAATCCCTGTGAGGATATCCTCCCTTTGCGAAGGCCCATGGGCTTCATGAAAGGAATCCCTCTCGGAAAAGGGGTTCAATTAAAGTAAGGGGGCACATTGGAAATCAAAAGTACCTTGAAGAGCTCATGGTTTATAGAGAAAGAAGTGCTTCAGAATTTGAGAGCTCTGAAGGTGAATGGTCAGGGGATCCATCCTTTGGGCTCGAGGGGTGCCCTATATTTATAGGAAAGAGGCACCGTGAAGCAGAGCTCGCTCGGCGCGAATATGGAGGTTGCTCCATGGTGGGCTCACAAATGTCAAATTCTTTCACAGAGTTTCCCTCCTCCTTGCTCTGCATCGGGCTCACGAACATTAAATTCATTCGCGGAGCATCCTTCCTCCTTGCACTGCGATGGGCATTGAGACTTGGGACTCTATGAAAGGGATTTGCGAGGTATCCCCAGATACTTCCCTCTTATTATTCTTTATCCCAACTTTTGGTGTCAACAATGTTGGTGGGATAAATTGTTACTATTTTACATGAATGGTGGAACTGTATGGTGTATACTCCAATACAAGATTGATGTCCAACATTGATTGGATAAAAAATTTAGGAGGATAAATTTTGAGGCAGCCCATGTAGAAATAATTAAAAAATATACTACATTTCATATAATTTTGTATATTACATGTTGTTTTAGAAATATAATATTGGTTTATTTAGATAGGGGATTGGTAGGTTTAATTGAAGGGACCAGGAGCTACAAATTTGGTTTCTCCATCGAGGAATATTTATAATTATTTTCTTAATTCATTTTTTTCATCTAATATAGTAGTTTAGTAGGTAATTTAATGGAATTATAGATAAATATAAAGTTCTTAATCATAATTACATTATTATTTAAGTGTTATATTTCATATTATAGTTATATATTTATCATTTTCATCTCTATAATAATACTTATCTCTCTATCTATATTATCCACCATAATGACATCTTGGTAAATCTACCACATATGGTGGTATTAAAATTTAATATGGATCAATAATAGCGAGAGTGATATTTCTATGCTTGTTAGATAAATATTATGTATCATATGTATTTTATGTCACTATGTACTGGCATACATGATATAATTCATGTGATACACGGATTATTGGAGAACATGTACTTGTAATGATAACAAGGTTATTATACCTATCATTTCTTGTAATAGGTATTATATAAAACCTTTTGTCAAGGATTGAGTTTTATACAATGCCAGATAAAATTTCAATCCAACCTAAAGAGTACAAAAATATAATTTTACAAGAATAATTATGTATTCTTTATAATTTTAAATTAATGTTCCATTTTCTTAAATTTTACCCCAATTCTAAAAAACAATTTAATATCTAATCAACTATTTTATAAATATAGTTTAAATTAATATCATTAGAAAATACCCATATTTCTATTTTCTTTTTATTCAACTTATTCAATATTCACTATATATCCCTACATTTAATGCTCATTGAGAAAAATCTAGGGTTGTTTCCTTAAAACAATAATTCTAGTATTTAAATAAATAATCAATTTTTTCACCCTAGGACATCTAGTATAATATTTTGGCACTGTTTCTAGGAAGAGCTATGTGGAATTAGAGTTTCATTTTTTGGATGGATTGTACAATTTTTAAATTTGTTATTTTGTTTTCTTTTCAATTTATAAATAAAAATTGTGCATTAATATCATATATAATAACAAAATTCTTCTATAGGATAGAGAAGGAAAACATACTAAACCAATGAGGTTGAAATCAACATTCCCTAATCCTCATCTTCCTCTCCCTGCCCTATTATCTATTTTTCCTTCTCTATCTTCTCTATCTTCCATTTACCTTTATAATTTCCTTTTTTAATAAAAATAATTGTATTTGAAAAATTTATAAATGTTGCAATCAAATAAAAAAGTTTAAAACATATTAGTTAATTCATTTTTTTATAAATCATAAGTATCAATTGACCATAAATGAATCTAATCAGATTGTCAATGTTTAATCCTTATATAATATTTATTTCCATGGACAGACATATGAATACATCGATCTCACTCATTTTTTCTACAAAGAATACAAAATATCTTCCTCAATGGTGTAAATATTTTCCCTCTTATTTTCACTAGTTCACCCCCATTAAAGAAATACATTTGATTTCTTAACCATTTTAAGGTGTATAAACAATAACTAATACATAAAGTGATTATATTATCTATATAATCATGAAGAAATTTATGGTATTATCAACTATGATTGAGACACTTCTATAGAGGAACAATCCCCAACTGAATGTAATTATATTATATAAATATATATTAGTATATAGTTAATTTAATAAATAAAAAAATACATGAAGTAAATGAGGATTTCAAAAACCCATGTAATATTTATATATATAGCACACAATAATAATTTTAATGTATCACCTCTATTAATATATAAATATATACCTTAAAATTAAATAAAAATTTAAAAAACAAAAACACTATATATATATATAATAAATAAATAAAAAACATAAATGAAGAATAGTCCAAGGGTTGTGAAGATCCAAGGGAAACAACCAATTTTTGATTTAAATCCCTACTCTATCCATCATTTCATGATTTAATCACTTTTTTATTATACATTATGTAGTGTGTGTGTTAGTTTTTAGTTTTTTTAACACAAAACAATTGAAAATTTTAAAAATATTATCATAATATAGAACTAATAACAAATTCTTGACGTGGATAACTCAACTGGCAGGTTTACTACTTATAGTCTAAATAACTCGAGTTAAAGTCCTTCTAGCTAATTAAATTCATCATTTTATTTAACAAAAACCACACACCATGTATATTCAAATATTTCATGGGTTTAGATGTTTTTTATTTTCCTAAATAATTAAAAAAATATAATAAAATTAAATATTGAGTTAGATTTACTAGTAGTGTCTCTTCCCAGGGTCCAAATGACCTGAGTTCAATTCCTCTCAGAAAACTCAATGCCATTATATTTCTTTTATATAAAAACACACACCACATACAATCTTACTTTTCATATAGCATACAAATCAATTAATAATATGTAATACAAAAATATGATAATAAAATGTCTCTAATAATATCATATCCCCACTGGTTATGAGTGACCCATAGGATTGACCTGTCACCAGTTTGAGATCCACCCTAACCACTATGGTGAATATTGTTCCTTATATTTATATTCAAATAAGTTAATTCAATTAATTTACAGAACGAAAAACATGTTTAATATTTTTATTAATATTAATTTTGTATTTTTATTATCAAGTAAATTAAATAAAAGAAATTAAATCTAATAAAAGGATGTACCATTTTATGTTTTTGGTGCAATTTTTTGATTTCTTGTAAACAATAATTAAATAAATCATTAAATTAATCAATTTAATGTCATACCTTAATCACCTCCATAGACCTAATTAGTAATTAATATTGAATTTATCTAATTCAATTTGATTTAACATTTAATAAAGACTTATTTCATTAATAGCATCAAAATACAAGTTGTGAAAGAGCATTAATGGGTGATTTTTTTATAATATTGGTTGATTCTCAATTATATAATAAATTGTATCATTAAAAATACATTTAGATAAGGATTTCATTTATGTTATTTTTTTATTGGAAAATTGTATCATTTATTATATCCATAACTCATGGAACACAACTACAAAATTTAATCTCTTCCAATTAATTAAAGATATATATATGTTAATATTAATGTTAGTATAATTTCTAAAATAACATGTTTATGAATTAATTCTATATCTGATCAGTTTCAACACATTACAAGATTGAAATATGAATGTGTACCAGTTATATGAATATTTTTTACGCTCAAAAAACAAAATTAATGAAGATAATAAATAAATAAATAATGAGGGGAGTTATGAAAAGTACAAATTAAGAGGATATTAAGGTTGGGTGCTTAAATATTTATTTATTTTGGCATTCTTAAGTTAGTGGTTTTTGAAATTTTATTATAATGGGTAAAGGGAAGGTTTGGTGGAAATAATTAGGTGAAATGATTTTTTAAATAACATATATTTACTAAATAAAATGTGGGGAGATAATAATGAAATTATTATCACACACAAATGAGGGGTTTGTTATAACGGTTGGATCATAACTTTTCATGCTATAATTTTACCGTATATATACTTAGATTTTAATTTGATACAATTTATAAGATAGTTATTACCATTATTAGTGAGAAAAACTCCTTGATGATATCAATTCATTATCTATATTTCTATCATGATTTTGAATTATATTTTAATGTTAAATATTCTTGAATGTTAAAAAATATTCATGTGTTCATAATTTTCTAGAATTATTGAAATATTATTTTTCCCTAGGAGTGTAATATTTTAGTTATTGGGGTGTGATAATTAAATGATTTCATATCATTTTAAAACTCATATATAATATATAAAAGGACTATGAAATTTAATTATTTAATTTTAAAATTATTGGAACATCTCATGTTTTGAATGTTATTAATGTAAAATATTTGTTAAAGAGTCAAATTTTACTTTTTTAAGGTTTTCATTATAGATGGGGGTAATGAGGAAACTCAAGAACATTTTGGTTCAATATGGAATGAAATTATAATGTAAATGCCCTTTAGTTTTACACTACATGATGTTCCATTTTTAAGAAATTATGAATAAAATAAAAGAAAGCTATCTGACAATATAAAAATGAGGATGTACACATCATGTCACCGTATGTACACACTTTGTAATTTTTGAACCTGTGTGTGGGTGATTGGTAAAGTACACACCCAAGTCTACAAAAAAAAAACACAAACACACCATGTATATGAAAGAAAACCATGTTTCCCCCTATTCTAGATGCAGTTAGTGGGTGAAATTGACATGACACACTATGTTTAGAAATGATACAAACAATTTACTCCACCAATATACAATTGACAGATGTTGATTAGATCAATGATGTGGGTGGATGACATTTGAGGAAAACGTTATTAAAATAAAAAAAAGTGACTCTACACTTTTTACATTCTTAAATTCCATTCAGGTTCAAAAATCAACAAAATAATGATATGTGTATACATTTTAGTGGTTTAATCTGAGGGGAAATTTAAAACCAAATTTGAGAAATTTTTTGTGCCATATTTCTCTTTTCTTTCCTCTTTTAAATTTCATCAGTTGTAGTTGTTTATTTTATAATTTATTTTCTTTATAGTGAAATTTTCAACATTAAAATAATTTTTTTATTTTTAGTTATGTTTATTATTCCACCTTTTAGTTATTTAATTATCATTTTCTCAATTTATGATATTTCATCACTTTATCTCTATTATCCTCCATAATGAAAGTTGGGTAAATCAACATATTAGTGGTGGATTAAGATTAGGGATTGAATAATGATAAAGAGAATCATTTTCATTGTTTTTAAAATTTAAGTTATATTAAATACATCTCATATGTTATGTATTATGGCCATACTTTATGGAATTTAGTGTATACTTGGATTATTGGAAAATAAGACATGTAATGGTCCATGGGATACTAGACCTTTTTTTTCAAAAACAATTATTAGATTAAATATTTGGTCAAATATTGGGTTATATATATCACCATATTTAAATCCAAATAAACCTATATAATACAAAAAATATCGATTTAATATAGGAAACTTTTTAGGGTTGATTATATCAAAGAGAAATTCCATTTTGATAAATTTCACCAGATTATAGAAACCATTTTCATATCATTTCAATTTTTTACTAACATAATTTAAATTAAAATAATAAGACACCCATCCAAATTTTATTTTCTTTTTATTAAAAAAATTAAATATACACTTTAAATACACACATTAGTCACTCCTTTAGTGATGATCTTGGGTCACTTCTTTACTATAATAATTATAGACATTATATAATTAATCAATTTGTGTGCCCAAGTAAATCCCACATCGAGGAGAAATCTTTCACTCTTATACATGGATTGGTTAGTGATGAGTTAATGTGACCTTCAAATTTCATTTTTAATTAATTTTCTAGAAAATATTTTAATCTTACACAATTGTGTTCTATATAAAGTAATCATAATGTACCTTTATGAGACATGGATTGGGATAAATATTAATATGTTTTCTAGGAGTATTTAGAGATATAAATATATATATATATATGATAATAAAAATTCCAATAAACTTGGAACATAGAAAATAAAATATTATTTTTTGGATATATTCAGGAAACTATAGGATATTATTTCAATTATACAACCAAACACAAAGTGTTTGTAGCCCAATGTGACTTTTAATTGAGAAATATCACATAATTCTAGAGGTTAGTATAAGGAAACTTGAAATTTTAAAAGTTTAAATAAAATAATAATTGTTCCGAAGGTGGAAGTTATGCTAATTCCCCAAAAATTTATAGTATAATAGAAGAATAATGATATTAAGTAGTTTCAAAGGGGTTGTAATATTCATTAAGAGCCTAAGCTATATGGATTTCTCAATGGAAATTATAAAGAATTAATTTTCATAGAAAATGAACATACTACCTACCTATATTATTTTGAGAATTTTACTTAAAATAAATTGTTACAATCAATGAAATATAATATGTACTCTATGTGTAGTAGCCATGTCAGGTACATTGAGGATTTAAATGAAGTTATGAGACCCATATGTTGCATGGGTGTTTTCCACAAAAACCTAACATGGATTGTAATGTTTCAATCTATAATTTATTATTGGTAGAAATTTTTTACATGAAAATCAATGGTGATTACTTGGAATAAACCTTTTAACATGATGTGATGATAAATTCAATTTAGATATTTCATGGCTAAAAAACATTTTTATAATGGTGTATATAAAAAGTATATCAAAATTGATTTTATTAATAATAATTTATAGAAGATAGTGTATATGATATGGAACAAATGTTATGATGTTCAAAATGAGTCTACTAAGGTATTTATGTGTCATTAATCCATTTATATGTTGATGAATACTTACTAAAGATTGAATATCTAGCAGGATTTGGAAATCAAAGAGTTTAGTTTCATAAAAAATAGATGATTCCCATGTATATAAGAATATTAGTAGGATTATTGTATATTTTACTATATTTTACATGGATAAAATACTACTCATCAGAAATGGTATCCCAAATTTACATTATGAAAATATGTGGTTAGGTAAATTATTCTTTATGAATGACATGGCTGAGGTGGCCTACATGCTAGGTAAAAAAATTTATAGACATAAATGAAAAAGGTTGATTGGACTTATTTAGGACATATACACCATAAGAGTTCTAAATGGGTTTAGAATAGATAAAAACCAAATGAATAATTACTATCATTTAATGGTATGAATATTATGAAGATTGATGACCCTTTTATGTATTTTGAATTGATGGGTATAATTTCACAAATATCCTCCGCAGGCTATATAAAGTATATCATTACTTTTATTCAACATTATGTCACCTATTCTCATAGAATTACAAGAATATACCAATACAATCCCTATGTGAGTGACAAGATTTCTATTAATAACATCCTCAAGTGATTAATAAGAACTAAGGATATGTTCTTGGTATTTTAGTTAGGGGATAATATTTATATAAAGCGTTACAAAGATATCAGTTTCCAATCCAATTGATATCAAAGGATATCTCAATATGGTATCAATTTTTTCTTAAATATTGTATCCTTTAGTTATAAGAGTTTCAATCAAGATACCATGACTAACTCAATAATAATGGTAGATTACATCACTACATTAGATGTTCTGATGAAAACATTTGGGATTAAACAGTTCATTTCATAACTTATGGTGGTTCCTATCCTCAAAGGAGAGATCAATATGTACTTTTAAAATAATAAATCCATTATTCTGAAAAATAATCCTTCGTCTCACTAAAGGACCAACCACATCATTCTAAAAGACCGCGTCATACCATAAATCACTAAGAGGGGAGATTTTAGGATACTCTAGGTGGGTATAGATAAAAATGTGGTATATCAATTGAAGAAACAATTATCACATGAGAAGCATGAGATTTTTGTTTAGAATATTAGTAAATTATATATAATATATTAATGTAATGGTTTTAAAATGTATCCAGATTATATAATAAAGGGAATATCCATTTAACATTCATTCATGTGTGCTATAATTTAATTTAGGAGAATAGTTGAATTATAATAATAACTAAAAGTATGATTATAAATTTTATCTAATTAGATATCTTCCTAATGTATTATGGGATGTGGTGATTTGTTAAGATTGACATGAATAGTGTACCCATGAGATAATATGTGGAGAATTATTATTTAGATCGTCCCATTAAAGTATATCCCATAGAATTTCATATTGTCATCAATATACTTAGGCATGTATTATTATTAATAGTAATGATTCTTAATTTATGGGGGAAATATACATTGTTGGAGGAACTTAATACATTGATACATTTCTTACACGAGTCATAATGCCTAGAAAAATTGGTGGTGGTTGGGTATGTTTTAGATCATGTTTTTAGTAGAAGATAAACAGATGAAGCGACCCAAACATTTATTAATGAAAATTCTTCTTGATATAATTAAATGTATTATCATATAAATCGTCATATAAAACAAATGAACTTCCTTGGTTTTATGTTTTTGTTTTTTAAAATACCATTATGAATTTCAACCATCACTAATATAGTCGTTGAATAGTGGTCATGTGATTAGTATAAATATAGGGCTTTAATGAATCGAATTTTCTTAGACAAAATAAGGGGTAGCCTCATCGAGTAGAATTTCTAATACGAGATTCAACATGTTATGCTTGAATAGAAACTCCAATGGGGGAAGTTTAAGTTAAAAGAGACTACCACTCAAGCGATTTTATTCGAGCCATCCCATGATTCTGTCACCATCAAAAACTTTACCCTTAGGTCTTATGAATGTTTTATAAGGCATTATGTAACAATACCCTACCACTATTATTATGTGAATTATGTTTTTATATAATAAATAATATACATACATTTTATTATTGTTACTTTGAAAATGGGTTTTAAAGCACAATTAGTATTTTTTTTGTTAATATTCATTTAATAAATCTATTTTAATGAATTAAAGTATTTTTTAATAAAATAATATTTAAATTAAATTTTATTACTAAATTAATATTTATTAAATATAAATTATCGTATATTTTTTATGAAAACATTGGTAATTTTATTAAGGTATGAAAGTTGTTTTTGTCAAAACCCATTAATTTTCAATAAATATCGGTGTTTATTTTAAAAGTAAAAAATTGAATATTTAGAAAATTATTTAAACAAAATAAATATCATTTTTTTATTCTGGATGTCAAAATCATAATATGGTGATTTTTTCCAAATTTTCTGAGACATTCGAAATTTTGGGTTAAAATTAAATACAGTTTAAATATATAATGTGTTTTATGAAATCATGATGACTCAATAGTGATCTACTAAAATACTATAATTTTTTTTCGGCCAATATATGTTTTACCTTTAAAATAATGTGATTTTATAATTTTTTTATTAATTTTATGGTGCCTTAGTGGACACTCCAAATCATATAAAATATTTAATCTTTTTAAACTGATTCCCTTGAGAGTGTCACTCACCTCCACATAATCAAGCCTAATATTTTAAATAGTTCATCCATTGGCCTTATAAATTTTTTTCCACTACAATTTTGAAAAAACCATGTGTTCGTTTCGGGTTATGATTATTTTAATGTGTAGGGTCCAAATCCAAAATAGTAACGAATTCTCTCTCCTTTCTAATATAAACTCACTCAATCTATCATTCATCTTCACTCAAATCATTTTGAGCCGAAAAAACATATTCCCTACTCTCAATAGAATCCTCATAAGGCCCCCCTTTATCCCATGAATCCTCTCTCAAGCCTCTCTCAAGCCTTTATGATCACAATTCCAAGTAAGGGGTCCTTACTTTCCTTCCTTCCTTATTTATGTCCAAGGATCACTATATTGTTATGAACTTTTATTTTCAATTAAAAATGTTAGGGTAAGAATTCAATCCTCCCCTATAATTCCCTCCTTATGTTTTAGTGATGGTCGACCACTTTCTCTCTCATTAATTCCTCACATGTACACCTGTTTCCATGACGAAATTCCTTAAGAGATTTCTCTCTCCTCATTTACATTCAGGGAATTTTTTATATTATGTTTCAAAATTCCATTTCAATTTTTTGTGATATTATGTTCCATGACCCCATTACTATCCAATAATTTTATAAATTATGATATAACCCTTTCTCTCTCATCAACCCATTTTACGATTTCTATATGAAATCGTAATGCTGGTGAAGTTACACAATATTTTCCCAGGCCAAAATCATCATGTAAGTGAAGAAAATATCCATTTATTTATCAAGGGTATTCAACTTTATAAACATGTACATTTTCATGGGGGACATACATTTATGTATTATACATATTTTATTCATGGAATAAATTTTGACATGTAATGAATCCATGTTATATGATATGTGTGGCTCAATTATTCATGAAATGAAATGATTAAGAAGGGTGCACCCTGATAGCGCTCCAATGCAATGGGAAAAGAATCATATCATGCTATTTCATGCTCAATGGGTTTTGACTCATTATAATTCACTTTAAATGAGGTTTTACACATTCTCCTCATGCAATGAGCCTTGGATCATGCTAATATCCTGTTAAATGTTGTTTCTATATCTCCATGTTATGATAATCATGCTATATCATGCCTTTATGGTCATGTTTATCTTATGCTCTGTAAATTCTTATTTCCTAAAATATATTGTATTCTTCATTTTATTAACATTTTACTCCCTTATTGGGCTTTATAGCTCACCCTTTTCTTATGTATGTCTTCATGTTATCCCATGAAATGAAATTAAAAAGGAATGTTATGGTAATGTAATAGATGTTTAAAATAATAATGTTTTATTTTATGTCTTAATTTTCCATGTAATGTTATAATTTTCACAAGAGATAGGACCTATCAATCCACAGATATGTCTTCAGTGCAATTTTATGTAATTAATCAAGTTTATGTGTGGAATAAAGAGCAAAGGTTTTATAGTTGGTATTAGAGGAAATGTTCAGTTGTTTTTGGGATTAGGATTAGAAAACCCTAGTGAAAGCCTTAGGGATAATACCATGTATACGAAAAACATCCCTAAATTATTGTGAATATAAAGTAACTAGTTTATTAAGGAAATATATCCTTGTATGTATATGAACAAGTAGAGGTGGCTGTGGAACAAATGTATCTAGTGGTAAAACACAAAAACATCACATGGAGCTTGACATGATCAAGAACTGGTGCACCACAACCAGACCTTTTTCACTCTTGTTTTGACACTCCCAGGCGATATGGTTTGGTAAATTCATAATCTTAGAAGGAACCATTATTAAGGGAATAAAAAAATCCCGGATGAATATATTTTGGGAATTAGATCATTGCTAACATAGATTAATGCCCATAAATTCATAAGTTAATGAAATAAATATAATTTATAAGTTATACTTTTTTTAATTGGATTAACCTTTATGTGTTACCCTTCCCTTTCCTTTTATTCTAGCCAATGTCCAATAATAGGAGGATTTAGGCTAAAAACTAATGCGAAGATCAATGTGAGGACTGTTCTAATGAGATTCCAAATTCGATTGGTGCAGGATTCACAATCATTGTCATGATACTCTCTTAGTTAACTCATGTTTTAAATAGAAACATGGGTCATGAAAAATTTCCAACCCCCACCCCCCCCCAAATGTAAAAGCTGTAATCGAGATCTTAACGAGACAAAGGATTCCTACTTTTAATTGATCATCTGATCCCTAAATATCCGAACAATGGATCAACACCGTTGAGAAGATCTTATCCATACTCCAATGCTCGGAAAAAGAGATGCTTTTTTAGGAAATTTACCATATAGCTTGTGAAGCTAATAAATGGGGGACATTCATCACAAATACCAAGAATGTGGATGATATAGAATCATTGTAATTTAAGGAATTCTTGAAACAAAATTGATAAATAATTTTCTCACATCCTCTTACTTATGACGGATAGGGGCTTCCTTTCCCTCAAGAAAAATGATAATGAATCCATCAGATCATACAAGGAATGCTTCCAAAAGAATTAACTATATGCCTTACAATTTTTCATTACCCCCAAATGCAATGTTTACCTCTTGTTTGGTGGGATAAAACCTAGTCCACAGAAATCCCTAGTGATCTGTGACATCGATAACTATAAAAAAATTGTCTGATGTACGTTTAATGTCGAAATGGAGATAGGCAAAACTTAAGGGAATCATGGGGATAATACGTGTAAATTATAATTTAACTAATATGGTCTGATTAATAAATCCAATGGTGTTATGAAATTATAACATCCAACTTTCCAAAGTTGCAGAAATAATCAACCTAGAAATTTCTTGAAGTGGATGAGGAAATTTTTTTGGCGTGGAAGAGAAGGGAACCTAGAGATTAATTGCCAACAAAAAACATATTTTTGTGACAGAGTATAGGAATTCACCATTCAACCGTCAACACATTTTTCATTTAATTAACTAGAAATAACCAGCGAGAATTGAAAACAAGGGTCCACTGCCAAGAGTTTTCAGAGGCAACCAACAGCCTCCAAGGTAGCAAGGGTGAGATTTTTCCATCACTACCACCAAAGAGAACACTAACAACAAAGTGGTGACAGGTATACTAGTTATTCATTCAGGAATTGAGAATGTACTTTTTGATTATGGTTCTATGTATTCCTTCATATCCTGAAATTTTAGTAGAACAATCCCAGCACCACCATAAATAATGGAAGATGAGATGTCGGTGAGAACAAAAAAATGGGAAATAATTGCATCCCATGAATATAACTCCTCACCTATCACAATTGGTGGATTGAACTTCCCGTTGATCCTCATCAAATTCCCTCTGGAGGAATTTGATGTAATTTATGGCATGTATTTTCTTTCCTTATATATATTAATCATAAATTGTCATGAAAGGGAAATAACTCTTCATATGGAAAATTGACCCCCCTGATTTGGTACAAGTGTAAGGAGAAGGATGAATCTATTTTTCCACCATCATCTCAAGAGTGGATATTACTAACCTATGATCATGAAAATAATTCTTAGATTATTGAGTCTATGGAAGCAATTATCCTTTATAACAAGCCTATTATGAGGTAGTTATATTAGGTATTTCTTGAGGAATTTACGGTTCTTTATCCTAGAAGAGATGTTGAATTCTGGATTGATCTTATACCTAGGGAATTTCCAATATCCAAGAGTCCACATATAATGGTTTTTTGGAGCTTGAGGGGATAATGAAACAACAACAGGATAATAAGGATAAAGGGTTTATATACCAAAGTGCTTCACCATGGGGTGCACCAGTCCTATTTTTCATGAATAATGATGGGTCTATATGCCTTTTCATTGATTATCGTGAGCTCAAAACAAATCATGATAAAGATCAAATCGTCTATCACGAATTGATAACTTGTTCGATCATATACGTGGAGCACAATGCTTCTCCAAGGTGGATCTATGGCCGGGATATTACCGTGTAAGGGTGAAGTATGAGGATATCCCCAAGACTACTTTTTGAACAAGGTACGAGCACTATGAATTCATTGTAATTATTTTCATAATCATTAATGATCCAGCGATCTTCATGGAATTTATGAATATAGTCTTTAGATATTAGCCCAAAATAATTGTGGATGTCTTTATAGACGATATTCTAATATACTCCAAAACCAAGGAGAAGCATGAGGAGCATCTAAGCATTGTACTCAAGACCTTGAGAAAGGAGAAGATATAGGAAAAGTACAAAAAGTGTGAGTTATGGCTGAATGAGGTCTCATTATTAGGTTATATCATCACAAGCAATGGGATATATGTGGATCCATCTAAGAAAAAAGAAATTGACAGATGGCTAAGCCCCACATTTTTCGCAGATATCCATAGCTTCCTTGGGTTAGCTGAATATTATCGCTGATTTTTGAGAAATATCTCACGATTTTCAAACCCTCTTACCAAGATAACTCAGAAGGGAGACAAGTTTTCATGGAGTGATGAATGAAAAGAGAGCTTCAAGTAGATGAAAAGAAGGCTTATCCCAACACACATTCTAACACTACCCTCATGTGGATAACTTTTCATGGTATTCAGTGATGCATTGATGAAGGTCCAATGATGTTTGTTGACGAAAAATGATAATGTATTTGCCTATGCTTCAATGAAAATGAATAAAAAATGTGGGGATCGAAGGAAGTGATGATTAATAGTTACCTTCATCTATTTTAGTGTGGGAAAACGAAATTTCGGGGGGAAAATTTCTTAAGGGGAAATATTTTAATGACCCAAACAATAATTAAAAAAATTCCTATTGATCTAATTAAATGAATTATTATTTAAAAAGGTTATATAAAACATATGAAGTTCCTTGGTTTTATATTTTTGGATCTAATATACCATTATGAATTTTTACCATTTCAAATATAGATGTTTAATAGTAATGACATGATTTGTATAAATACTGGACTTTAAAAAATCCAATTTACTCAGACAAAGGAAGTGATGACCTGATCTTGTATAATTTCTCCATACAAATCCCATTTTACAGATCTAAGAAAGTAGGTACCATCACTGGGATTCTCTCTTGACCATGCCCAATTTGTGCTTCAACATGTTATGTTTGAACAAAACTACCCACCGTAGAAGTGTAAGTTAATAGAGATTACCACTCGAGTGATGTTATTCGAGCCGCCTCAAGAGTTTTTCAGCATCACACACCTACCCTTAGGTCTTATGTGGGTGTTATAAGGTCTTATTTAGAAATACTATAACACTATTATTATGTGCATTATGTTTTTATATAATAAATAATATAAATTCAGTTTATTATTATTACTTTTTAAATGGTATTTAAATCACAATTAGTATTTTTTATTTAATATTCAATTAAGAAATATATATTTATGAATTAATAATTTTTTAATGAAATAAATTTGAATAAAATATTATTACTAAATTAATTTTTATTAAATATAAATGATCTTATAGTTTTTTATGAATGCAGTGATAATTTTTATTAAGGTTCGAAAGCTATTTTTCTCGAAACTGGTGATTTTTTTTATAAATGTAGGGTTTTATTTTAAAAGTAAAAATTCACATAATTAGATAATTATTATGATAAAATGAATATCATTTTTGGAGTCAGGATGTCTAAATTATCTTACAGTGAATTTTCCAATATTTTCTCAGATAGTCAAATTTTTAGGTAAAAATTAAATACCGTTTAAATATATAATGTATTTTATGAAATCATAATGACCCTATAATGATGTAATAAAATATTGTAATATTTATATTTGGAAAATATTTGTTTTAACTTTAAAAAATGCGATTTTATATTATTTTATTAATTGTATGGTGCCTTATAGGGCCATCCAAGAGTTATAAAATATTGTAACTTTTTAAAATGATTTCTTGGAGAGTGTGACACACCTCCAAATAAAAAAGACTAATATTTTAATATGATAGTCCATTTTCCTTGTAAAATTATTTTTTCCACTTCACTGTGGAAAAAACCATGTGACAAAACCTAGGTATTTGTTTTTGGATTTGATTAATTTAATGTATATTGTCCAAAACTGAAATAATAAAAAATACCCTCTCTATTCCTATATATTCCCACTCAATATCCCATTCCTCATCACTTATCCCATTTGTAGCTATAAAAGAATATTTTCCTCTTCCCTATATAATTTTCTTAAGGCACCCCAATCATTAAAGAAGCCTCTCTCAAGCCTCTCCCCAGACTTTGGGATCACACTTCAATGTAAGGGATCCATACTTTCCTTTCTTCTTTATTTATGTCCATGATTCCATATATTGTTATGAACTTTTATTTTCAATTAAAAATGCTGTTGAATGACATTTAACCTCACCTATACTTTCCTTTTTATGTTTTAATGATTAGATACCCCTTTATCTCTCATTAATTCCTCCCATCTACACCAGTTACAATGCCAAAATTCTGTAAGGTATTTCTCTCTCCTAATTTACATTCATGTAATTATTTTATATTATGCATCTAAATTTCATTAAATTTGATGGAACATTATGTTACATGACACCCTTAATGTCCATTTAATTTATAAATTATGAGATCCCCTTTCCCTCCCATCAACCCATTTTTTGATTTCTATTTGACGTCGTAATGCTGTTGATGTTACAACAAAATTTCCCATGCAAAAATCACCTTGTAAGTGAATACCATACTCATTTATCTATCAAGGGTATTACCTTTTATGTACATGTACTTTTTTATTGATTACTTAAATTTATATATTCCACATCTCTTATTTTTGGAATAAAGTCGGACATTTCATGAATCCATGTTGTATGATCTATGTGGCATACATTTGCATGAAAGGAAATGATTAAGAACGGTGTGCCCTGATAGTTATCTATTTCAATGGGTAAAGAATTTTATCAAGATAATTCAAGTGAAATGGGTTCTAAGTTATTCTAATTCATGGGAAATTAGGGTTTAATCAAGCTAATTCATGTGTAATGAGTGTCTACGTATGCTCCATGTGCAATGTACCTTGGATCCTGCTAATATCATGTTAAATATTGTTGCCACATCTCCATGTTATGATAATTATGCTATATCACGCCTTTATGTTCATGTTTCTCTTATGCCCCATTTATATACCTATTTATTAACATGTATTTTATTCTTGATGTTATGCCTTGTTTACTCCCTTAGTAGGATTTATAGATGACCCTTTTTTTTGAATATTCTAAAGATATCCCATGTCATGCTAGGTAAGAAGGAATGTTGTGTTCATCTAAAAGATGTTTTTAATAAATATGTTTTAATTTACATATTAAGTTTTCATGTAATGTTCCTAACTTCCTAAGACACTAGACCACTTGATCTTTAGAGTTGTCTTATGTGCATTTTTATTTAATGAATCATGTTTATGTGTGGAATATATGTAAAGGTTGTTATATGAGAGATGATATTTGTACCCTTCTATTACAAGAAAAAACATAGAGGTTGTGATTTAATTGGACTAATAAAATAAATGGTTAGATTTAGTTGAGTCACATATGATGTGTTAAACTAATTTGATGAGAAAAATATGATGTGCTGATATTTTTGATATTTGAAATGTTTTGTATTCATTGACCGAGTATTTATTTTCTATAGATAGAAGAAAATTTTATATCAACTATAGAAGATTGTAATTTTTATATGACTAGTGGTTACTAAATGTTAGGGATATTGAGATTACATTGGTATATAAACAATGCGTATGATTTATTTTTGAGTTGACAATGTTTATATGGGATATGACTATATTTTATCGATATCACACATGATTCCTTAGTTGTTTGTTTAGTATTGATACTTTTATCATGGACACTCTTTACTATCATCTATTATCTTAGGATTTCATATTTTACATAAATACCAAAAATTCCCTCATTGTCACACAACTCTGCTTTTAGATTTTGACTAAATATTAGATAAATTGTTCGTTCCAAAATAAATAAATTCTGATAAACCAAATAAAAACGTTTTTTGGATTGATTGAAAATGAGTTATGACATTTTTATGTCCATTTGGGATTTTATAGAATTTGGGATATAGTTGGGATATTGGTTCTAATGTGGTCATTTGGTTTTTTGTTTTGGATAAATGTGAGTTTCTCACATGACCTTAAAGTGACTTCATAAAAAATAAAAATTATTGTTATAGGGAGATCATTATATTTTGTGTTAAAAAAGGGGTATATCATATTTTTTTAAATATATATAGGTCATAGGATTTAATATTTATTTATTTAATATTATAGACTATGATATGTTGGTTTATTTAAATTATATATGAAGTTAAATTCTTCTAATAACATAATATATGATTGGCATGTGACACAATTTTTGTGGGTTGCACATACATGTATCACTTCCCCAAAACAGTTTCATAGATTATGAATCAATAATATAGTATTATTAAAATCTATGAATATATTATTTTAAGTGTTCAATGAATAACTTAGAAGAGTAGTAATTTATGATTGAATGAGAAGCCACATACTACAAGAGATCCTCTACATTTAATAAGGAGTGTTTTGGGTATAGTATAAAAGGTAATCATTCCCTTAATTTATGAATAATCATTTCTCACATTCCATAAATGGATTTATATTATTAACAAAACACTATTTATCAGTCGATGAAGATGATGAAACCCCTTTGGTGGTTTGGGGCCCTCATGATATGATTGTGAATCCAATGTTGGTGTAACATCTACGGATAAAGAATTATTTTGTTTAATAATTTGGTGGTTTCCATGAATAATTAGTTGAAGTTTTGATGATAGAGGATGTCCTCTTTCATGAATAATGGTTGTGTTCTTCATTGTTTCTGTATTGAAGTTGTTGAAGACAAATCAAGAAAACAATGAATTTTTTCTACTATAAAAATCATTTTATTATCCTACCAAATCCATATATGTTGACAACCAAAAAAAATATAAACTTGTATAAATTTTTTGTATAGATATTATCCCCATTGAAGTAGCGTAAAAGTTGGTAAATACAACTTATCACCAATATAAAAAAATTGATCCTCTTTTCTAGCACCATTCATGAATCCCGGACAATGGTAGTTTACATTACTCTAGTTTGTTCATCATGAGATGAAAATATCAATCCATTGAGAAATAATACTAAGAATCCTTTGAATATCATGTACCTCCTTACCCATTACCCAATAACATCATTTTTTATATCGAATATCTTTTAAGATGGACTAAAATGTTCCATTAGTCCTATAGTGTGTCATGGAGAAAAATTTCTTATCCTCATTTCCATTGATTATGATCCATGATACATTAAAATTTGTCAAATTATACACTTAATTGATTAATTAGGCAAGGTTGAATTTTTATACAATGTGGTTTCTTAACCATCTTGAATAACTGATTCACTATGGAAATATAACACCTAGAGATTTTATGACATATTTATCTATAAATAAATTTGATTTCATTGATATCATTCTTTATAGGAAACTCTGAGTTTAAATGAATAATGATATACTATTAAAATATTATTATTTAATGTGACTGTTATTACCAAGTCATTGGATTGGAGGGTTATATATGATCACAAAAATTATAAAATAATATTCTTTATGTATGTACTAAAATAAATAATTCTTTATCAATTAATTATAAATGAAAATAAAAATCTTTTCAAAATATAGGTGATGTTTTTATAAAAAAAACTTTTTTATGCACGTGATGTGTTTTAAACATAAAAAATTAAATTAATCACTAATATTCAGTGATTTTAATGAAATTTATATACTATATATTCAATTATATTCTTTAACATTCGTCTCATGTTTTTTTAGCATGAGAAAAGAATAAATATAGTTTTATGTTATAAAATGTATTTCTCTAAAAAATGGATTTTGTCCCATTTTTTACAACTATTTTAAAATTAATTTATTTAATTTATGTAAAATTAATTTTATAAAATGGAGTTCATATTTTAAATTAGTGGGCATAAAAATTTACTAAATATTCCCCTTATATTTTTAGGCATTACGAATAATAACCGCTGTAAAATTTATTATCTCAGTAAAGGTAAATCAGGTTAACCAAGGTCAAAAAGAAATGTTAAAGTCACTATTTCTCATCCTAGTTCTTATTGAATGAATTTAATTCTACACTTATCACATTATTATAGAAATTGAATTATTTATGATACACTTTTCATTGAAAATGATGTATATAATATTTAATGAAAAGAAAAACAAAAAATTCCAGTCTCTTACTTTTAAAAATATATAATATGTCAACATATGGAAAAAGAAATTTTAAGTTAATAATTTTCTTATTTTTAGGATAATGAAATTATTTTCATGAATGTAATTTATTTATAATTTATAGTAATAATATAATTATCATAAATTCTTACGCATCACTGGCATAATATTTACTTAATTAATAGAAAATAAAATAATTTAATTTGAAAATATTAAAAGAAATATAATTTCAGTTATTTATAGTCTTACAAAAATTATATAGATTAATATATAATATTAGTTATGTTTAATTGGATTATATTCAAAATATTTTTTTTATATTATCTTCTGTGTCAAATTAAATGAATAGTTTCAAAAAATGACATTAATGATATTTTATGAAAATAATATTTTATTAATTTTTTTATAAAAAATATTGAAAGGGAATAAAATGGATAATATATATATGAATATTTAAGTGAAATTATAACCCTTTATGAATGAAAAATATGTTACCACGGTTAATGTGAAAATATGATAACTATTTTGTGAAGCAAAAATATAATGGTTAAAACAACAAAAAAACCTATAAAAACATTATTGGGTTTTGGTATTTAAACAATGTAGTACCTTATATTCTTTTATCTTGACATTTGAAATAATTTTTATATAGATCTACCTTTTTATATTATAATCTACAAATAAATTCTTAGAGTGCCGACCCCATTACTTATAAAAGGTCACCACTCATTTCTCTTATTTTCACCACTTTGAGCTTTATATATCTACTTATAACCCCAATAATATATTTTTTAAATCCTAATATGCATTTTATTTTTTTTTCTTCCATATATATCAACTCTAGAATCCTTTATGGGAGATCTAATGGAGTTAATTCAACGAAGGGGTAATAACATTAATCGATCACTTTTTTTATATATATTATATTAACTACTATAAATTTGTTATATTCATCACAAAATAACATAATAATTATAAAAATATACTAAAATAAAAATATTATTATTAAATTACCATTAAATACCCTCATTACTAACAAACGGATAATAAATGTATCCCTTATGTGTATGTACGACTTACCCCCCCCCCCCGTAGGGATACAATTCATCTTTCATCCCCAATATTTATGGGTGGGTAATATGATGGTATTAAAGTTTATATATTATATATATAAAATAATTATTCTTATTTAATGACAATTTCATATCGACCTTCTTACCCTCCAATACATTTAAAAACAATAACCTCACTTGTGTGTACGTGGGTACTACCACCTCCACAAAGTGTTGTGACTCATTTTTCATTTTCAATTTATATGGATTATAATAATAATTAATTTTATGAATATATATGATTTATATTATATAGCTATTATTTTATAAAATTAATTTATTTTTTACCTATCTTATATTCTATCTTTTGATAAGTTAAAACAACGTTTATGCGTTCGTTCAACATACAGTCTCCATGAACAATGAAATCGATATTTATATCACAAATTTTTTTAGATGATTATAAATACATACGTAGTGAATATATGTGAAATTTATTTCATTTTTACAATCCTATTATTAATGGAAAATGATGAAATTATAGGGACTTGAAATACCATATTGAAATTATTATGATAAAATGAAACAATTAACACCTAGAAATAATGATTTGAATAAATAATTATTGATAAATTGGTGTTGGAATGTTATAGAGGGACCATATATGATATTATATGAATGTAAATTATTCTTTTACATATGGATAATTTATTTTAATTTATTATACAGGAGGATATGATACTTTCAAGGCATGTGGAACTCGAGGTAAGGGATTTATATTATAATCTCATAAATTATAAGGATTGTTTAAGATTATGTTCCCAATGATAAAATTTTATGATATATCTTTAAATAATATCATTAGTATTATTCTCCTATTGTTATTTATATATAATATTTTTTTTCCTTTCACTTTCTTCAATTTATGTACTCAAGAGACTAAAATATCATTTTAAGGAAAACTGATTTTATTTCGTTCTTTGGATGAATAATCATTTTTTCTTTCATATCAATGTTTTCTAAAAATATTTTCAAGAATTTTTTAAATATTATTTTATTATTTTGAATTTCATTTTTTCCAAAAAGTAACTTTTTAAAAAATTTGTTTTAAATGTATTTTTGTCATTTCTTGAATGAGGTGTTTTTTGAATTCTTTTCATTATTGTATTAAGAAATACTTTTCGATTAAATTATACTATATGAACGAAATTTCCTTCCATAATGGAAAATAAATGATTTGAGGTTTTTGATAAATTTTTACCAGTTTTATTTTTAAAAGAAAATATTTTCATTAATATTTGGGAAATATTTATATGTTAAATAACTGATTTTGAATAGAAAGTTTTTTTCTCAGGAAATGTCCGAGTGATTATTTTGAAAGAATTTTTTATTCATGATGTCATACTTAATGTTACTTATGATTTAATAGATATATGACCCATTGATATCATCCAGGTTTTTTTTCATTTCATGGATTATGATGATGATTATTATTTAAGTATGATTATATATAACCTATTTCCTTCCAACGAGTTATGATGAAATATTTATGATACCCATTTAATTTTCATGGTTTATTATATGATAAATATTTTATGATCTTATTAAACACATATGTTTTATTTTCATTATGTTATAGGTTGTATTGGAAATATATGTCCCTCTAATGGATTTGTTAAAGGTAGATATATCATGATATAAACATTAGTGGAATGGAGATTTAACAAAGTTTAGTAAGGGACTTTATCCTCTATGATAGTCTTGAGATCCAACCATAACTACGTTGATGGTTTGGGTAGTGATCCCAATTCACTATGGTATTCATGGTAGTTATCCTTGACCGTTTCATAATTTATTTTATATTAATATTTTTATGCAAAATACTTATGTATTTTTTGAATTTTATACTATCATGGATAATGTTATTTTATTTTCTTATGATTCATATATTCAGAAAATATAAGGTTTATGGCATGATTCCAGATTGAGATCTATGATATACATGGAATTAAAATGGCATACATCTATTCTCAGATCCTTCTTCCTCATGTTATGTTTAATTAATTGCCGATATCATCCTTGTTTACAATTAACTAGCACCTAAGCTCATGCATTATTATGGTTTCGTTCCCCAGGTTATTAAGAATGGTTTTTGAAATGATTTTTATAATAAGGGTACTGGTTATGAAGAAATATGTGGGGAAGATATAACTAACTTACATAAAGGTTACATATATGCTTATGTTTCAAAATATACTAGTCCTTTTTGATTCTGGGATGAATTTATTTGTTATGTAATGAAAATTAATCTAATAATATTTAATATCAATGTAAATGTATGGGCCACTATAGTTGGTATCAAATCATTGATTAATAATCTTAGGAATGTAGGATGAGGATAATTTAATGGAAACCCTTAATATAATCCTATTTAAATGATAATTTCATAATTTATGGTAAATAAATTTATGTGAATTTTTTAGAAAAACATTATTATATGGATACTACAAGTGGAAGTGGATTTGGAAAAGATGCATCTTGGGGTAATAACCCAAAATATATTGGGGAAGTATATCATAGAAATTATTATGGTGCATTGTGGGTGTTATCTTACTGTGAACCTAGTTTGACACTCCCATGGTATATTGTTATGTTTTTTAAAATTGGTACTATATACCATTGTATTGTAATTCAATTGATGATGATTATGGATACCCGAGGATACACCTATGGTGTCATAGTTTGAAACGATGGTGTCGAGATTTAAAAATATTATGAATTATTTTTCATGATTAATAAATTTTATTAACGGTTCTTGATGGTCAAGCAAACCATTTTGGTTTTAGTTATTAAATTAATATAGAGTGATGATGTTGAGATGGTTATAAGAAGGCTGAAATATTAAAGTACCAAATTTGATAATATTTATATGAATTCCTCTGTATAATGAAATGTATTTTAAAATGTTCATTCTTATCATCAATGTTTATATAAAGATGTTGTGAAAGCCCTCTAATGGTTTTATAATCACCTAAAAATTATATGATTCTTTCATGATTGATGTTTTTGGGGATGCGAATCTTGATTTTACCATTATTCCACCTCGAGTTGAATTCAAATTTATTTTGGGAATTTATTTTATTTCTTTACCTAAATATCATATAATTTACCAATGAAGGGAATTCAATTTTGATATTCCAAGAAAACATATGATCATTTATCCATGAGATGATAAATATGAGCATCAATGGGAAATTAAATACATTGTATGTGTCTTGATTTATATTCAAAATGGGGTTTATCTCAGATTGTTGCTCAGAAAATCACCATCGATGGTAAGCCTATTATGTAGGATTTTTTTATGTATTTTTCTAAAATAACTTAGTCCACCACTGAATCATGAATTTTAGTTATAAATAGAACTCATACCTAGTGGTATATCTATTTCAACAACCCTAAAGATAATAATCCTAATAGAGATGTTGTATTTGAAAAAGAAACTATTGGAGAATATTGACAAGATATTTATTCGTCCAAGTGAATCAGCTTGGGTTGCACATATTATTTTAATTAAGAATAATGATATAAAAATTTCAAACTTAATTTATTTTCAATAACTTAGAAATATCATAATAAATAATAAGTATCTTATTCCTCACATTGATAACTTTTTTGATCAACTATGTAGAACTCAATTCTTTTCCAAAATTAATCCTCGTTCTAGTTATCATTAATTTAGGGTCACGAAGGAGTATACACCCATGAAAATGTTTCATAAAAGGTATTAAAAATATGAATATATAATTATTCTATTTGGTCTTATTAACACCCCCAGTATATTCATAGATTTAATGAATAGTCTTTAGAGAATACACTGATCAGTTTAAGGTAGCCTTTATAGATAATATTATTATATATTCGAAGATTAATGAAGATCATGAATATCACTTGAGGATTATACTGAAGACCTTATGTAAGTATAATATATATTAAATATTTACAAAATGTTAACTTTGGGAACCAAAAAATCCTTTTTGGTCATATAATCTAGAGAGAGGGTATATCAGTGGATGCATCAAAGATATAAGTTATTGAACGATGTCCAAGACCAACCACTATGACATAGATTCACTTATTTAATGGCTTGGAAGGATATTATTGATTGTTTGTGGATAATTCCTCATGAATTTATAATCCCCTCATCATTTTGACTTATAAAGGATCCATGATTATTTTGATTGATGAATGTGAGAAACATTTCAAGGAATTAAGGAGAAGTTTAGTCAGTGCACCTATTCTTACTTTTCCCTAAGTGATGATGTGTTTGTAATATTTTATGATGTGATGAATAAGAGACTAAGATGAATTCTCATATATAATGATATGTTTATATTATTTTCCTCAAAAAATTGAAGATTCATGATCAAAATTACCCAATCCTTATTTAGAGTCAGCTAAGGTAATTTTCCGTTAATGATATTGAGGAATTATCTTTATGGATAAATATGTGATATATATTCTGATCATAATATTTTAAGGTATATATTCATTTAAAAATGGAAAAATATGTTGCACATAAAATGGTTAGATTTGATTAAAGATCAATAATTCTCACTACATTATAAACCTATGAAAGTGGACATGGTGGAATATACCCTAAGTCAAAAAGATCATTCTAATTTACCTATGATGCATATCATAAAAGATCCAATTTTTATGGATTTATAAAGTATGGTTTTTGGAAAACTTATGGAAGGTAATAGATCTTATTCTTTTCAAATGAGTGTTTAACCATCTATCTATGTGAAAATTAAATAGTCAAAAATAAAGATATGGAACTCCAGAAGAGGAATAGAAATGTCCATGAGTTAAACCAAGCTTTTCAAGGAATGATAAGTTTCACGAACCATGTATTTCTTTGTTGGAACTCTATATTGTCACATTGATGGAAAGGAAAAAGTAGAATTAACTTATAAAAAGGAGGATAAAGTGGATGAATAAATCCACGATTCAAAAATCTCCAAAAGAATAGTTCTATTAAGTTACCACAAAACATCATCGGTCTTCAATCCCCTTCATACAATGCCTGCATGCGGAGAACTTTCACAAGTGGATTCCTTCACACAAGGTCCCATATTCTAAAATAAATTTTCCCCTTAGGTCTTCAATTGTATGGACTAATTTCCATAAATTCTGACTACTTCTCTAATCACCCTAATAGTTTACTCAATCCCCCGGAAACCTTCATGCTAATTGTCTAATACCTATAGAAGAATGAATTATAGTGATATTAGTGGATCTTAATTCCAACTAGAGATAAAAATAAATAACACTTGTATGATTCATTTTCTGAACCCCTTGATTTAAGAAGACTAGTGAAAGTCATCCTTCCTTAAATAAAAACATGTGATAACCAATTATTTGAATACATTTATAGAACCTTGATGGATTTAGAAATTCCTCATCCAAGTATGTACATTTAGGTTGTTCATCACCTGAGGTCCACCAAATCTCTGTAGACTACATGTGTGAAGCAGCCCCTTTCCGATTCTCCTTGGTTCGTCTCACATTATAACTTGCATGATCCATCCATTATGCCTCTCTCAAAGCCCCTCATGGGAGGGACTCTCCTTCTTTGGATACCTTGTTAGAAAATGACCAAGTGGAAACCTCTACAAAGACATCTTGAATTAAAAAACATTGGGGAAAGGAACATCAAAATGTCTCCCATTTAGATTTAAAATTATACACTTATAGGTTTCCCACACTTATCCTACCAGAGGGATAGGATCCCATTGGAGTGTATAGATTTTTATATGTATGGTCATGTGGTCCCTTACCTTGGAGACAGTGTTAAGGGGTTCCCAGTATTTAATTACAAGGATATGACTATGTTTATCCCTTCTCCTCTCTAAGACCTGGAGCATAAAATTCCCAAAAGGGAGGGTAAGGATCACACTTTTTTCCTCTCTATATGGAATGAGATCCTCCTCCTACCACAGAACCACTTATATGTAATCCCTTTTGGAGTAATCCTCTTGTCTTTCATGTAGGACGTTTAAGTCTTAATTTTCTCGACATATACATCCTTCATTACCTACTTACCTTGGACTCGTGTCCAATGTATTGTGAAGATATTGAAGTGTCGTACCCCAAGCCCCTTCTCTCAAACCCATAGCCTCTTCCCCATTAAAAGAAGAAAATTGTGTGGTTTTTTAAATAAATCACATACTATTGTTTCTCACACAAAATATGAATCACATTGGCTTAGAGGTTAGTGATTATTGAAAGACCCACATAATCCCCATAAATGATTGAACTTTTATAACTCTATTTCCAGGTTATAAATAAATCAGAATACATATGAATCCCACTATGGGCCCGAGATAAATAGGAATCATCCACCAGAGTAAGACTCAACCATAACTCCCTTATTCCGGGAATCATACTTAGTAGTAATCCCTGAGTTATTCCCCTAATTAACCATGAGTTAAAACATCCATCATGATCCCAATTATAAGGAAATCCTATTCAGGAATATAATCAAACTTATTTCTCTCAAATGATCATACTCCCCTATGAGACTTATATAACTATGTGGGATTTGAATCCCATCTATACGAGATACATAAAAAGATTCCCTGTGGTTCAAACCCAACACAAAAAATCAAACTCATTCCCTCTAGGCCAATTTCCTAGAAGGGTCTATTTCACATTGGAAACTCACATACCTTCTAGGTTCCTTGGAATGCTTCAACATAAGTCCCACACCAAAAATTGACTAGGAACCTTCCACCTAGACGTCATTGCTAAATGATGTTAAACTATTGGGATAATTCTTTATCACATGACCTTAAATGGAATGATGCATACCATTAAATGGAACCTAACTCTGTGGGTTATGATTCCATTTCCAAGGATACATAGGTATCTCATATATGGATTCTATCCCAACATAAAAAATACTCACCTCCATGGATGATGATAAATTCCAAAGAGACCTTCATCTCCATGGATGACAATAAACTCTAGACATCCCCACTATGTCGATAGAAAACAAAAATCATCCTAATGATGACTAAATAATCTCAATGTAGTGTATAAGTGGATACCATTGATGTAGATGTTTAAATACACATAGATATGTCCATTAATGAAGAACCTCAGATACATGAAGATGATTCTAAATTCAATACATTCTAATAGTTTATTGATAATCTCATGGGAATCCCACATCATACTTGATAATTAATGATCGATTAATGATCATATCTTAAATATATAAGAGATTCATAGAGTAGGGAAGAATCCATCCTAAAAAGGTGTGATGAGATGGACCACCCATCCTCTCAACCAGTACGAGTCCTAAAGCATCATGTGTCAAAATCCCAAATGAGCACCTGCCTTTGGAAGAAGGACCCCATAGATATTGAACTATTGGTTTTTTCTAGTTATAGGAACAAAACCGATGGAAAAGTTCAAATATAGCGATTCCTACCATGAACACACATTCTCTGGGGAACAAAAATGGTGAACCCAATGTCAAACCTTAATCAAGATGATAGTTTTACCCATATTGCATGCCCAATTCAATAAAATAGGACTAGAAAAGAAAATCAACCATGCTTGTGTCCATCCAAAAAAATGATTCTTTTACAGGGTTTTCTTACTTGTCTCTATCATATATCTAGGCACCATTATTCAGAACTCCGTCTAATCCATTGGATTCATTCATGTTTTCACCAACAAATTCCATGACTACTACCCATGATGGATCTTGGTCTACATGAAGGATTCCATAACCAACCCAATAGATTCCATGCAAGGTATTAAATTCATGGGTTTGAGAGTAACATTAGCAAGGTACCATCCCCACCTTGTAAGCTACCCAACATGCCCTTTATCTCAACAGTCACCCTCGATCATGCATCCAGCTATGACAAATGGTCCTAAAGCAGACATCCTTGACTGCCATATTCAATCATTTTAGGATCTTATCCCTAGAACACAACAACTAGTATCATCCATATTTCATAGTGGTTGATCCAAAGTTCATGTATCACCTCTTCACAAAGACACAATGGGTACTTCACTAGGGATATTTTGAATAATAATTGTTTCCAACGCCATGTGGCAGTGAACCCTCAACCTAATGATTGTGTCTCCTTTGATAATCCAACCCAGGTCCTTTAGACCAGAGCATGCATGAAAACCCAGTGGAGATGAAAACCAAAACATATAGAGTATTTTCAAACCTCCCCCCCATTGAATCCCACCAACCCAATTTGGTGGTAAACAATGAGTGAGAATATACACTTTTTCTCCTTTACTCAGCCGTCCAACTGACTCCCTTGGCTGCATTCAAAGAATCCCACCAACCAAATTTGATAGCAACGTGAATTTTTGAACATACAACTACCTAAACCAACCTATCATTCCGAAAAGACCCATTTATAAATACTCTAAGATGTCCACCAACCATGTTTGGGGTGAACAGGGAGAAGGCACACACACCTCCCATCATCCATCGAGATTGCCAGTAGATTTATTTGGATGCACCTAACAATGTCTATTTAAATGTCCCAATGACAAGTAGGTGGAGAATGGACTCTATATCTACACACTTAAGTACAATCATTATCCACTAGTAGGATAGAATGTATGGTATAAGGCTCATACACATACTACAGACACAGAATGGTTGTATATCCCCACTCCAATCTGTAAAAATTCCAAACACATATTTGGAAATGGTGAATGGGTAGAAGAAAATTTCTTCCCATATACTAGATACTTTCTAGAACATCATTAAGTAAAAAAATTAGTAACCAAGGGAAGAAAATATAAATATTTTCTCACAGGTTGGGTAGCTCATCATCATGTCACCCTGAAGTAGATATATACCTCCATTCCCATCTAAGATGGTCATGGGGAAAACTCCACCACATTATTTGAAAAATGTTATTGGGAACATAAACCTGCTATAACTAGAGACAATCAGCCTATCCGGATGGCCACTCTAAGGTAGAAACATACACCTGCCCAGGAAAACCACTTCTCCTAGCAAGTGGCCAAGCTGCTTGAACGAAGGGGACTAAAAATTAGTCTTATCAAACACATTTGAAAAATAAAGAGCCAATTTGTGATCTAGTTTCACCAAATGATGGAGTTATTTAATCACTAAAACATTTGTTTTGAAACTAAATAACCATCCCTCCTTTTACCAAATTATAGGAGAAGTGTCATATGTTCTGAAGGTCTTCATCAGACACTATATCACGAAGGCTTTCTTCATTACAATCCATTCAATCTCAAGATCCCATCTCTTGATGAGATCCTTGACAACCCTCCATGTGCCTAGAAGACCAAGAAGATAGAGGGTCATACCCTTACTGCAATTTACCATGATAGTCCTCCCCATGATAGAATTCATTTTGAATGTTCTATCCATAGTAGTTATTCACATTTTTAAGATAATTCTCCAACTAAAAATATAAGGATGTGAAGTCCCTCTTATCATGAGGCATAAGAATATACAAATCTATCCATGTTTGTTACCATAACACTAGAAGTTAAAATCCTTTCTCCACAAAAAGACATCCTAAGTTGACGATCATTCTCCAAACCACCTTTTTTCACATAACATCCCATGTAATGGAGAAAGTCTCTACTAATCTTGATAATTTTGATAAAACAACAAGAAAATGCCAACTTTGGTCCAATCGAGTAGAGTAAACTCTAGTTATTGATGAAGAGGATATGTTAAAAATAAGGAAATAAATGGATAAATATGAAATACAAGTCATGGTTTAGCCTTTATCTACCCCTAAATAGAGTATTCAAGAGGTGTTAGAAGAATATTGTATTCACGAAATCCACATCAACATATAGAAAACTTTTCATCCCCTAAATGAAAAAATATTACCTTATGATAAGAATCAAAGTCATGTCATTGTAATAAATGGGTTACAACTCCAAATTGAAATGGACCCTCTCCTAGATTTTTTATATCCATAAATTTAGAAATAGTAAGGAGGACTTCAACATGAATGCCTCAATGAATTATTGAGGTTTTAATGAATTTTCACAGATACCATGTCTAGTGTTCATATTAAAGGATGGGGTGCACATAGATCATTAAATTTCACTACACTCCCCACATAGAAAAGGCCACCAAATTTGGTATCATGAAATGTTATTTCCCCTATTCAGATATAAAATATGGATTATTTTAATGACCATAGATATTCTCAATAAGAAGAGGTCCTGACCGACTCTCACCAAAATCAGGCTCGAAGAGAGGTAACTATTGAATGAATTTTGTATCAACCATCTTAGAACATTGAGCATGCCTCATGTTTAGATGATTTCAACTTTCATATTGTGTAGAGTTATGAAATAGAGAAAAGTTCTTCTAAAATGGTTGATTTAAGTGAGTGCTCAATAATTCACAAAACCCACATTCAGATAAAAATCTATAAAATCTGAAGAGAAGCTATAGTAATATCAGCCATAACTATTCGGGATAAACCCCAACTCTCAGTGTTGTGGGATTTCATAAGCCAACACTAGGAGCCAATAAAATGGGCCTAAGGGTTGTGAAAGTTGTATAGGAAAAGACCCTATACACAAATCTAGGTGTCATTTTTAACCTCAACAATCCCCTCCTCATAGAGAAATAGTTTTCTCCCGATTAGGGAAGAAGCTGTGAAATTAATCTTCTTAGTTCATGACATCCTAGGATTTAGTACCTTTAACTTGAACATGTACAATAGAAATTTCAGGGGATTCAATTCAGGTTAATGTCATCCAAATAGTTCCCAGGAAACCTGAAAATATGATGAGAAGGTCTCATGGAGTATGTAGAAGAATATGAACTCACAGAGTTACCGATATAATGTCCACAATTCACTGTGCATCAATGAATATCATCAATGATATTACTAAAAAAAATCCCAAACATAACTCTAGTTCATAGTAGTTATATGAGGAAGTTTCTATTCCTGATGTGGTCTATGCTGAAACAAATTTTGGAGGTGTGCCTACCCGAAACTAGGGGATTTCCCCAAATTTTGGTGTCCCCCCCTGAATATTTCACATCTAATTCCTCAAAAGGCACCAAATAGGGGAAAAGTTAAGTGTCAGACGATGTCTTTCCTCCCCCCTATAGAATGTCAATCCCATTAATTTGATAATATATTTTCTCTAAAAGAGGAATATATTAATAACTTGAGAAGACTCAATGCAAAGTTACTCCGAGGAAGCCTTCGTGTCAGATTTTCTCCATAAGTAGATCATAAACTGCAATTTCATATTGGCAGACTTCAACGAAGAGGTTTTGTCACAACAAATGAGATATATCTTGAATTCCCTCAATTTAATAGACTACTATAACATGGTCAGGTACATCCTTATAGGAATGTCCCTATTTGTTACCCATGACAAATTCCAATAGTACCACCATCTGTGGTCCTATCGGTCACTGCACCCATTCAGGCTACAACAACCACACAAGTTCAGGCCTCTGCTCTACAAAATGTTTCCCGAATTCTTATGAACACAATTTAGTCTTTAACAACTCTATTGGAAGTAATAAATTAATGGATTACACTGTTATAACCAGAAAATATGTCTTACCACAATGGGTGTATCTGAATCCTCCACCACCAAACATTGGGATTCCCATATTTCCAAACATCAATAGCTCTAGAGACTAGAACATAATTCGAAACATTTATTCTCTCACTATGAACCCATGATGGGTACCCCTAAAAATTAAGAGGTAGTGAAACTCATTTTATTGTGCAATCAATGTAGGGTAAAGCCTTTGTATAGTACATGAATTTGCAGTATTGAACAATCATTGTAGGAGAAGATCTCTATCATAAGTTCCTCATTCAATTTAGATCATTTCAATAGAAGAAAGTGATTTTTGATCTCATGAACTTTAAGAAAAGGTAGAATTAATGAGTAATAAATTTCATTTCTTGGTGGAGGGGATTGGAATTCTCCTTAAACCCACATCTCCCTAAAGAAGAGTTATTTCCCATCAATGTAGATAATCTTTATGATGAGTTACACACACCATTAATCCATGTTAAATATAGAGGATGGTTTTAGGAACATTCATAAATTTCTCAATAGGTGGATAATTCCTTATAAGAGACCAAAGCCATGTCCTAAGTAATTACATCATCTCAGGGGAGAAGAACATAAAAATTAGAAGCTACTATAGTTACACTTAAGCAGGCCCATGTACCTTATCCTATATCAAATCCCTCAAAATACTATAGGCCTCAACCTCCTGAGAATCAGTATGCACGATCACCTCTATAGGATGATCAAAGACATAATCGGTGGTAATAGTTTGAGGATTTGAAAAAAAGATCTAATATTTTTTAAATGACCATGTACATGGAAAGTTAATCCCATATTTGGAAAAGAACATAGTCTAGTTTCCAAATCCCTAGAATCAAAACGAAGTAGTTGATGAGGATCTCCCAAAATATTTCCACATTCATTAAATGTTTGGGAATCCCTCTAGTATTGTATTGTTTTAATGTACCTCTGACAAAAGATGGTGGACTATGGTAATGTGAAGCTAATAAATATTCCATCCCATGTATCATTTGTTTTTTTTACCAATTCAGAGGAAGAAGGAGAGTGGAATGAAGTTAAAATCAAGAGTGATTTGAAGTTTAGTGATGGGATGGTCAAGAAAACAATCAACCACACTCATGAAATTCGATGAACATAGTTTGAATAGCTGACTTTGCCTCCTGTAACTCTCCCTACAGTGAATCTAGCTCCATCAAAAGCCATGTCCCTTTGAAGGTTGGTCCTCAAAAAAGGGACATGTCCTGAATGATAAGGAGAAAACAAAAAATACGATCTCTTATAAAGATAAAAATTTGTCATTGACCTTATCATACTTCATGCTGACCATCTTAAAAGAACATGCACTATCCCTCTAAACAGCACAACAAGATGCAACCCGTTAGGAAGAATCTTCATCAGACAAGATGTTTATATTTGGTTCTGTTAATGTTACTCACTTAACAGATCCATTCTCATGTGATGATTTTTCTTATGGACAATATTTTTCTATACATGATTAGGGAACTGAAGGATAGGGTTATTAATTTCAAGAATACAGGGGAAGATGTGTCCATTCCATGAGTCTCTACTTCAACCACACCCATGCTTGAACGATTTATGCAGACGAAACAAATATATACCCCCTAGTGATATTAAAAAGAACAGGGGAAGTCCCCCACACATTATAGGGTCTTACCTTACATTATAATCTTGGATGAATAGTTAGAGACAACACCAAAACCTCCAAAATGGGTGGGAATAGCTATCTGACCTATTCAACCAAGAGTAGAAGCACTTCCAGCTCCTTCCCACATGGAAGGTCAATCCACATCATGAATATTAGCTCTCAAGGAACCTGTAAAAGAATATCAATATATAGGGAAACATATACCTTTGGACCAAAAGTATGATGTTTTGAATCTTCTACCCCATGGACTATCCAATCTATCAATCCTTGATTCCCAAATTACATTAAAGTAATTCCAAGAATCCCTAATTTTGGATATATGAATCCATCAATATTTTTAATTTGTGGTTTCTACCATAGTAGTTTAGTGTCTAGATAATGATACGGTAGAATTCCAAGTGTTCATATATCTCACAGACCCTGATGGGGATGTTTTCATAAAAGGACACATCTGAAACCAGTACCTATTCACAAGGATTAATGACACACATGTCGAATGGGCCTTTATTGACAATGGCTTAGGGGTCAACCTCATTTCTTTCCAAACACTTCACCGACTAGGTCTCACTGAATCCCACTAATCTCCCTCCACATTGATGTTACATGGATATGAAAAAAAATGAGAAATAACCTCTCAGTGATATTACACTCATAACATAGTTTTGAGATCTCTTGTATGATTCAGAGTTCATGGTTATCTGGTAAGATACATCTTTTAATGTTCTACTCAGATGAAATTGGATACATCAGCATGAAACCATTCGTTATTCGTACAAAAAATGTCTCAAATATTTCATCAACAGTAAAATTTGGACATTACATGGTGACAAGGAAAAATTAAAATAATGTGAATCCCTCTACATTGATGTAGAGTTCTATAAAAATGAGTGGAAATAGTCTATAGAAGATGTTGTTAGTCAAATAAATGCATATAAAGGTTTAGAAAATATCTTACATAAACCTTTCAATATGATAAGTTCATATTACATGCTTCCCATCAATCAAATTAGAATGGTGAACCCAAATCCAAGATCTTTTTCAATGGATTTTATAATTTCAATTTTAGAAACTATACCTGAAAACATATGAGAAGTGGTTAAGTCTCTAGGAAATGTTTAATGTCTTCATTCCATCCCTCGAGCATAAAAAATGATTTGATTCATCATCTAGGATGGAAGATGTTTTCAAACTAATAGAAAAAAGATAGGGATGATGATTCTCATCTCATCATCATCTCTTCAGAGCTTCAAGAACACACATCATCTTCATTTGGGATGAAAATGGTTGCCTCCTCTTCTGGATGTCCACATACAAATGCCTCACCTACCTCTGAGATTCATACTTCATCACTTTCTCTATGAGAATAGGTAGAAGAAATAAAACCTTAATAAGAGGAAGATCACTAGAATTCCCCTTCTGCATTTGAGGAAGGCGTCTCCACCATTATGGATGAACATAGAGAGAAAAATATAAGTAAAGAGTAAGATCCATAGTTCACTCTAATTAGTACAACTGTGACTCCTGAAGAACAAGAAGTATATCCTTCCTTTCTCAAGTATCATTGAGATTGTTTTTCATTGAATTACACATAAATTCTAGGCCTTGACCCCAATATTTCCACGCATCATTAGGGTTTTCTAGAAGAGCATTGGGGATACAAGAAGGAATCAAGAAGAACATTCCCAACTCACACATTCAAATTTGAGGCTAAAATAGACAACCTCATCAAGGTGGACTTCATCTAAGAGGTATAATATCCAAAATTTATAGCCAATATTGTCTCAATGAAAAATAAAAATCAGAAAATCAGTGTTTTCATTGAGTTTAGAGATCTCAACTGACATTGTCCCAGAGATGGACTCCTGGTTCAAATCACAAAACTCTTGATTGATGCAACTGATGACCACCATGATATCTCTTTCATGGATGGTTACTTTGGGTACAACCAACCCCAAATTTCCTATGAAGATGAAGAATTGAAAACATTCAAATCCACTCATGGTGTATTCTACTATCAGGTAAAGACCCTTGTATTAAAAAATGATGGTGTCATATACCAATGTTCAATGCACCACATCTTCAAACCATTCTTGGGTATGTTTTTTTGGAATGCTACATTAATGATCTAGAGGTAAATTCATGACAATGTTCTATCCACTTGGATGACCTAGACACTATATTTAGCATGTTTCAATAGCATAATATGAATATGAAACATGTTAAATATGATTTCAAGGTAACCTCAAGAAAATTTCTCTTCTTAGTTGTACACCATCACGACATTTAATATCATCCTAAAAATACTAAACCTATGCTTGGCATCTCACCTCTTTAAAAACATAAATATTTGAGACAACATAAAAGAAATGTGGACCACATCTGATTCTTCATATCCAACCTCACATGAATGTTTTTACCCTTCCCCAAATTGATTAATAAGGGGTCACATATCAATAGACCAATTAATGTCAAGAATCATTTGATATTATCGTGAAATAAATCTTTATCCCACTAGTATATATCCCACCAGTTGAAGGAAATATGATCATTCTTTATGTGATATCCTTGGACATATCCCTAAAATGACTTCTTGCATAAAAGAATGATGCTGGGAAATAAATGACCATTATTGTTTCAGTTGTACTATGCTCAACATAGAGAATTAATATTCAGATATTAAGAAGAGTTGCGTGGCATTAATCTTTGTAGTTAAAAAGGTGAGGCACTGGCTGTAGCATCATGTGGTCTACTTGGTTTCATTCAGTAACCCTATCAAATTTATCCTCAGTCATCCCATGCTGATAGGACATCTAACAAAATGTGAAGTAATTATTTAGTAGTTTGATATAGAGTTGGTGGCTTAGAATGCTATGAAATTCCAAGCGTTGGAAGAATTCCATGCTGAACACCCATTTGTGAAGAAGACGTCATTAAATACCAAATTTCCTAATGAAGAAATATTCTATATTTAGGATATCCCCAAAACATGGGAAAGGTATTTTAATGGTTCTTCCATCATTCCAACAAGGAATAGAATGGAAGGCCCTAAACTCAACAATGTTGGGATAGTAAATATGATTATCTCCCTATAGAATGAATTGTTTCCATACAAATTCTTGTTAATAGAAGGTGGTACAAACAATGAGTCGAAATATTATGCTCTAATTGTAGGCATATAGTTGCCACTCCAAGTAATGATGAACCACCTAGAGATGAAGGGTGATCGCGAGTTAATAATCAATCAGATAAACATGGACTAATCCATCAGAAAAGAAGAGATACTCCCAATGTGTGATTACTTCATAGGTCTAATGGAATAATTTGTCATAGAGAAAACATTGCCTTTTACCCCATGATCACAAAACGACTAAGAAGATGCATTGAAAAATGAAACCACATGCCTACTAGATCCAAATCGGGATGAAACATCATCAGTATTTCCCATCCTCGCATGGCTTCATTTTTTTCAAATCCAAACAAATGAAATAACTAAAGTCATCCCCATTTCTATGTTATATGGTACTGCCATGGGATGCATGAAACCCATCATGGAATATATTCATGATGGAGTGCTTCAACCAAATAGATATGGGAAAATATAATTTGGTGATGAGTGGTAAATTTCACTCTTTATGTTGGACCAAATCATCAAAGATACTCTATAAATAAGGCTTAAATGGAATCTTCATTAGATGAATGGATGGGGGAGAGACTATTTCATTAATGGAAGAAGTAAATAGAGGATCCTATTATGCCCACTAATCAGGGTACTGGATTTCTGATCAAATTTGAAGGGTTGGATACTTCTGGCCATCAATGATGTAGTATTGCACCTTATTCACTACGAAGTGTCAACCCCACCATGTGTATGCCAACTTCATACATCAACCCCCAAAGTTTCTATATTCAAATAAATACTTATGTCCAATTTCTATATGGGGAATAGATGTAGTGGGGCCTTATCCTCTAGCGACGGAAAAGTTGTTCAAGTAAATCCTTATTGATACCAATTACTTCTCCAAATGGTCCAAGGAAAATCCCCTTTTATAAGTGTGGGATAAAACCAAAGTTAAAATTTTTAAAACTAATATCAATAACATATTTGGTGTCCCTCATACCATATTGATGGACAAGGATGCCAATTTCTGTTCTACTGAGGTGAAAAAGCTATATCGTGAGTATAATATCAAATCTAACAATTCATCTCGCTATCATGTAGCAACCATTGGATAGATAGAATAATTCAAAACCCTTTAAAATATACTCCACAAAATTGAGGTTAAAGATAATAATTCTGGGCATTATAAACTCTTGCATTCCTTATGGACATTCCAAACCACAACCCATACTACTACAGGAGAAACCCCATATTTGAATGTATACATGATAAAAGAATTCCTTCCTATTGTGGTTCAGATGTCACCGCTCTGAGTTTTAATCTATGACCAGTTATCCAAAGATGAGCAATCCCCCAAAAAAATGGATGAGTAGGACCGACTTGAATAAAATAAATTGAATACCTTGCATAACATGGAAGTCTATCAGAATCAAATAGAAAATCCATTTAACAAGGAGGTTTTGCTGCAATCATTAATTCAAGGAGAGTTGGTCTTGGTCATTTGGACTCTAATGATACCAAGAAAGAATACATTTAATCTTGAGACAATTTATAGAGGGCCTTACTCCATTCATAAGGTCCACTCTAATGGATCTGATTCCTTAATCTAAATGGAGGGAGAAATCACTACAACTCCAGCCGATGAAAGGTTCCTCAAGAAGTGTATTGTGTAATCACATATAGTTCATCTTAGATTTAGTATGTAAAACTACATATCATCATATAAATCCATGCTACCTGATGTTTAAATGTGTAGAATCATCATTATTTTCACACTATGATAAACTACATGACCTGAGGTCCTAGTCCCATGACTTGAAATTGAAAAAAAACATTTTCCCTCACCAAATGACATTATAATACATAATTAGCATCTCACTTATTTGACATTAAGAAATCCACAAAGATAACATGAGTTAACATTCCTTTTGGTCTACTAAAAGATGAGTATATTCCATGCATAAGCCTCACTCACATCATTTCCACACCCTAGTGGAACTTTATCGCTGTTTTCCCTGCATTTGAATCAGGCCTCAATGGGAACCACTATGAAGAACTAAGTGTGGCTTCATTATCAATTTTATGAGATACATTTTGATTCCAAGAACTCAATTCTCATGATTTTCCTTAATAATATAGAAAAAATTTCCCCATTCCATGTATATGAACAAAATCTATACTGGTAACTCTTCCAAAACATGTAGCTTTCTTCCCATAACATCTTCTGTCTTACGCCCAACCACTATTCTAGAAAATATTAAAGCCCCCGTCCCCACATCAATACCTAATTGAAATTGGGAAATTCTTAAGGACTATTTTTGGATTTATTCTCATTCAATTTAGATACATAGTGATGCCTAGATATCCAATTTTTGGTCCTGCTGTAAACTCAAAAAAATCCCATTCATTCCCTGTTTTTATGAATCAATATTTCATAGAGAACATTTATTCCTGAACTATGTGTGGCTTGATTCTTTCCCCAAAAGATACATATTGAAACACAAATTATATATACTATCCCATTCATAATATTTCCATCTTTTCACATCATTTCATCTTTATCCATACCACATGATGTTAAACTACATTGGATTCCAAGAACTACGTGTGTCTTGATATTCATCCCAATGAGGTAAATAGTGATTCCTAGATCTCATATCTTAGGTCTAACTGCAATTTAAAAAACCCACCTTTACACATTATATGTATGAATCAAACTAGTGCAACGAAAATTTCATGATCTATGTGTGGCTCGATTATCATCCTAATGGGAAATGTAGTGAAAACCAGAACAACAATCCTGTGCTCAGATTTAATTTTGGAAAAGAAAACCACCTTCATTCTCCCTGTGCATGAATCAAATATGCACAAGGATCCCTTCAAAGACTTATGGTTTGATTCTCATTACAATGTGATACATGGTGATAACTAGTTTTCATGATTTATGATCAACACACAATTTTAAAATCATGAAAAACCACATTTTCTCAAATGTCAAATCCCAATTATTATGAGGAATAATATTTTAGAACAACCTTTGGATTTATTCATTCCCAGGAAAGAAACATTACAATTCCCATGTTATATACTCTAGATCATCCACCATATAATCATCATTCATATCTTTCCCTTGTTTAATCTTGGTGTTAAATAATAATCTCTTACCACTCATTGTTTTTCACACTAAGCATAGTTCCCATGGGATTAGGAATTTAGTAAATAAGTTCCCTGCATAAAAAAGGTGTTTCGATTCCCATTGGGGTTATCAATTTTCCTGGCTATAAGTCCTTAAAAGGACACTAAATTTCCTTATCACATGAAAATAAACTGAACAATTTTCTTAAGTACTACATGAGAATTTATTATTTACCCAAACGAACATGTAGTTACACTTGGGTGATATCCCATAGTCCAACCGCATTATTCCTTTTCATGTCAAAATCATTCACATACTCACACAATTATGATAAATTATATAGTTATTTGGGAACTATGTGCGGATTAAGTCTCACTCCTATGAAATACGTGGCGACAACAAGTTCTTCAATCCTGGGCCCAACTGAATCACAACATAAAAAATCCTATACTCTCCCATGTATGATCCAGATCTACATGAGGAGATCCAATACGAGTTATCATTTTACCCGTGAACCCATAACTATAATAACTATGTGTGGCTTGATTCTAGCTCTGTCAATATACATTGTGACACTTGGGCCTAATGCTCTGGTTTATCTTCATTTCATTATTTCTCTTCATGTCAAGACACCATTTTCCATACTACATTACATTAAATTTCATGGATAATGTCTTTTCTGTATGAATTTAAATTGAACAGAACCCAGAGAACTACATATGGATTAATTCTCATCCCATTGTGAAGTATAGAAATGACTAGGCCTTAGATCATAGTCCCTAACATGGGGTAATATAAAATTCCTCCTCCCGTATAAAATCAAAAATATATTCCAGAATATTTATTTGGGGTCCTCTCCTTATAGACCCCACCAAGAAAACAAGAGATTTCCTCTTAAACATATGAGTCAGATCTGTACAAGGGGATCCAAATTCATGGATATTACTAGTACAAATGATTCTTTTATGCACTGTGAATTGTACCATTCACCTATCATAATCTTAATCTTGAAATATTTTATATATTCATAATTATTCCTCAGATTTTGGTGAAAAAATTTCTGATACTAGAGAGATAATTTTTTGGACTATGGAATATGTTCCTTTGATGGCCTTGCATCAACATATCACATAATGGGCATGTTAGCCAAATGATGACACTATTTGGCCATCCAATACAAGCCCCGGTTGGACATGATTAAAAAATCCCCCATACCAGGTCGTTCGAATATAAATAATATTCCCCTTGGGAGAATCCTCTTCTATCCCTTTAAGCTTTCATGAAGTTATATAGGAACCTGTAATTTAAAATTAACAGTCATCCTTTGTATATTTCTATCATTTATTTTCTCACAACTAAAATGTATTTAGGACCATGGTTTATATTTCCCCCCCTTATTATGTTAAAAGAAAATTTGAATAACCATGTCCCATTCAACCACATATCATCCACCATTCCCATGATATTATGGTCTAAGTCATATGACATAAAACATCATGCACTATACTTACTATGTTTTGATCATACCTTCATAGAGAAAATATTCCCTTAATTCTAAGGAAATTTTTACTTGAAATACCCCTTCTCTATTTTGTAATTTTTCTCCATAAACAAAACTCTATTCTTGGGAAGACCCGAATATCTATAAACATTCATCAGTTTTTAGGGATAGAATGTTAGAATTCTGGAGAGATCCTTTTCGTGACTTTACTGTATGCACCACAGCTATCCTTTCATATGATAACCTCATAATGGGACTATCAGCCAAAGGAATCCACTTTTATCTATTCAGTACATGCCCCATATGGCCTTCCATAAAACAACCATCATAACAGGTTTTTCAAGCTACGGTAACTTTGTTCTTTGCAGTGACCTCCTCTAATGCCATTATCTCTTATCCCATATCACTCTTCGGATCTATGAATCCAAAAAAATAACAGTTTTTAACTCTCTCTTTATATACATGAATACATTAGAACATTAAGATATAAATTATCATGACTGGGGAAAACCTAAATTTTTTTGTCAATGATAAAGGCCTTAAACTAAATCCCCTATAATGTCCTTGCATCATGACTTTAAACTACACAACATAATATCATTGGTACATGAATTAAATCTACATGAAATTACTTCCTTACATCATGAATTTTAAATGCACAGAATAATGTCCTTGAAACATGACATTAAAATGAACTACATAAGGTCATTATTATAAGACGTTAAACAACACAGTTAATGTCTTAGTCACACCACAATACAGTGCATGATAACATCATTTTTTTATAAAGGATCCTTCTCCCCCATATTTTTGTTATCTAAAAAAATATACCCTTCATCAAACACCAAATTTGTGTAGAAGTGGTTTCCCATTCACGGATTATGCGGATACACATGATCCCCTTATTGTCATACTTCATTCCTTAGAAAAAACACCCCCTGTGGTCTTGAGACATCCAAATATTAAACATCATTTGTTTATCATCAAATATAATTTAATAATTCCTAGTATCTTTTTTATTGGACAATGCAGTATGTGCCCATGTTTTCTTTGTATAAGTCACTCATATAAAGGGAATGTCATCCTAAGGATACCACTATATGACTATGATATATTCTTCCTATTTGGGATTCCATAAAACAACCCACAAAATAGGTTTTTCTTCTTTAGGTAACTTACTCCTCAGGTGAGACCTCCAATATTCCCATATTTCACATTTTAGATTCAATAACCATAAAAATCAGTATTCAAGATTATCTTAGGAAGTATTTGAAGAATATAAAGACCTTCCCTGCCATAAAACCTTGTCTAGGTTACCATATCAAAATTCATTGTCAAAGATATTTTTCATAAAAAATTATCTATATTAGTCTGATATTCATGACATTAAAATACCCCAAAAAGCGAGAAAATATTCACCATTTTGAAAATCTACAAAAAAGAACTCTAGAAAATAGTCGAGTCTCATCTCGCTAGACTTGCACACCATATGGTTTAGGAAACATTGACTAGAGAAAAATTAAAAAGCACAAAACATGTTAGGTTGAACCCCAAAAAGGGAGGTCTAATAAAAATCTAAGTCTCTCCCACTAAGTCTCCTCTCAATTGAGCTAAGGAAAGAATTTAGGTGATGAAACAAAATAAAATTTTTTTGTAGGATTTTCCATATGACCCTATCCATCCAAATGTGATTTTATTATAAAAGAGAGTATAACAAGAACACCAAACTAAGGGGGGCTGAAATAGTTAAAAATGTGTGAATCCCCTCTGACCAAATTCACACCTTCAGGTTTCAAAAAATAAATAGTGAGGAGATGAGTATTGATGGTACTATTGTCTACCAAAGAATCCATGTTATCTACGACCATGTTACCCACATGCCAGGTATGGTATACTCAGATTTTTTCCCCAAGAAGGACTCTACATTTGTGAATAAAATAAGATATGAACCAAGAAGATGATCCATTACCACTTATGAAATCATGAAAGACCATAGAGTCGGTTTCCACCCAAGTGAGGTCATGGTTTTCTTGAAGAATCCCCAATAAAGAAGAACCCCACCAATCAGATATGAGAGAGACCATATCCACTAGCAGGAGATGAGGCATCTGAAAGACTGACGTCACGAAGGGGAAATGCCTATCAAATAAGGCCTACTTCCTAGATTTCCATAAAAACTTGCACCCATCATTAAAGATCATATCCTAAGCAATCTGTTACATACCTGAGTCTGATGATCAATGGAAGCATCTTTCAAATATAGGAGCATCCTTGGGATCACGTGAAGAGGAATTTGTAAGGCCTCAAAAGAAGGTCCACATTGTCTTAGCCCATTCCCCTTCACAGAAAAGGTATTGAGATCTCTCCTCCCACCTATTTCTACAACAATATCACCTTGATGCCTGAATTATTCCATCCTTCTTGATATTTTTGTCTGTGGAAATGGCCTGGTTTCAAATGTGAAAAGAAAAAACAATTTACTTCACTAGAATATTATTACCCCACAACACATCATTTTAGCTTTCATGAGGATTCTATGTAGAAAAAAAAACCTATGATAGTCCTTGGAATAGATATTTTTAAGAGTTCCCCAATCCATATAATGTAATTTTGATTAGTTAGTATAAAGATATTGTGCTATGAAAATAATATTTTAAATTATGATTATAATAATAAAAGATAGGGATTGATAGTTAAATGATCATAATCAAAATTCTTTAATTTTCTTGAGTAATAAAATCCCCCTGAGGAATATCTACAAGATAGAGTCACTATGTTTTAAATTATAAGATTCCTTTTATATATCATTACATCTACTGAACAACCTCTCGATCCTCATCACACTTGTTGAAGTTCTGTTAGTCGACCAACTTCAGACTTCTGATCCTGGATAATAACTTCTTTGGAAGTATTAATGGATTTTCTCCTTTTTGGGATTATCCTAAAGAAAATTGGAGTTTTTTTTGTTTACCCCAAGAAGTAGATAATTCTTAATGAATGAACGACAATTGAATAGTCTTCTCTTAGATCTTCAGCTTGAACTCTTCCAGTTTTGTGTTATGATTGGCCTCTATATGGGATAACAGAGTTCAAAACCATCAATGTTGGTTGGAAATTTAAGATTTATGAGATCTTTCTTAATCTTATTATCTTTCTCACTCCTATGAATAGTTTCATTCACCACATCATGGATAATAAGGTACTCAAACCCACTGAATCCCAACATTCCAAACAAAACATATAGTCATTGGATTCTTGAAAGTAGTTCCTAATGGAGAATCTGAGAGAATATATTCCTTATATCCCACCAAGCCTTTATAGATGAGATTAGTAGAGTGTTCTGGAACTATGGATCATATTTAGAGACATTTTAATAAGGTGGGATGCACTCTGGGATCAATACACTCAAACAAGTACCATGTTCTTCCCCCTCCTGAGTAGTGGTTTCCTTTCTTTTCGATGTTGGATGAGATGGCGTAGAAGATTCACCATAAGACTTATCCCTAAAGGCTGATAATACTAAATTATGAATTGGAATCATTTTCAGCTTCAAAATAATGGAAATAGTGGTGCACAATCGGTAAAATTGATGACCTTTACCCAAGAACAGATCTATGGAATGGGAGGACTCCTCACATACATTCCAAGCCACGGTATTTTGGAACAGCAACCCTGGACGAGTAACGCTCCCCTGGGTCTATCGAGGACCCAATAGATGAGAATTGGGAAGGCTTCCCATTTCAAGGTCCACCTAAGCTGGCACCCCCTCAACTGGGGGATTCAGTGTTATTTCAACATCGTCTTCATGTACCATCATTGTATTATATTTCATGTATGGACATGTATATTCCAACAATTCATGATTATGGAATCTAGTATAAGAGGCATTATTGGATTGAAAATTGAGACTCACATCCATTTGATTCTTTTATATAGTGCTATGAATTCTTATAAAGTTATAATAATGTTATAATGTTCCATTAATTCATTGAAACACATGAATATATTTATAATGGTTTCTATAAACATCCCCATCACCATTTTAATCTCACCCATGAGAAGGATTGGAGCATTTTGTTCATTAGACATCTCCAAAAACATGAGACCCTAAAAAACCTCCATGGTGATAGCATTTGGGTCAGCATAAGTCTTCATAAGTTTTTACGGTGCTTGATAAAAATCTAAAAATTTAGAGAAATGGATGTTATTCAGTTATATATAGAATCTCTTGAAACACCCCAAAAATTACCACATTCTTCCTCCCTCTCGACGGAGACATGGATAGTGGTGGGTGTGGAGGATTCACCCTGGAACTGCATTGTTTGTTTAGATGGGGGATCCATTACTTTTACAGGAACCCATTCTTGGTGCAAAGCACCTTCCTTGGTTCTTAGAGGCAAATTTTCAACTTCCATGAATGAAGATACATAATGAGTTCTTGTAATTTCAATATGTTTAAATACATTCTTTAGATGAGGAAAAAATTAATGTTTTTAGGAAGACTTACCGCCACTAACATAGCGGGTTTTCATGGATTTCACCCTTCAAAATCCATTATTTTTGTCTTCTTCAATGGAGGGATAAAAAAAATTCCTCAGAAATAGGTATTATTTGTGGTAATGATCACACCATCTCATCCTCCATGGCCTGTCGTCCTGGAGAAATCTCTCCTGATTTAGAGGGTGACCTAGTTACTCCGATCTGTGTAACACTGGGGATATACCATGGTGACCAAACCACAACTTATTTCCCCTTGTCCCACTACAAATTAAGATAGTATTACCCCATATAAATAGTGTTTTACATAAAATGTAATGGATAAGTATAAAATATTATTATAAAAAGAGAACTTATGTCTTTAAGACCGGAAAATCCTCAACATTCCTCATAAGATGAATGATAGATCCTTTCATAAACATCTTTTTTATCATATCATTTACTAAAATTGTTGTAGGGACTTTAATATTTATTTCATAGATGATAATCTCTCTCTCTTGGATATAAATTTCCACATCAGTAGGATTATCCGCAAAGATAATACTAGGTGGGGATCGAAGATCTCTTATCCTTGAAATATGCAACCCCACAATTTGGAGTGCCCACATAATTTCAGCGTCAGAAGACCAAACCTTCCACATTTGGACAAAATCTAGTCATATGCATTCAAAATAAACCCCAGAATACTGTGATTGTGATCTTGCATCTGTAGATTTAACAAGCCTCCCAACTCATTCCATTAGAGATATCTGATGAGAAAATGGAACCCAATTCTCTTCTTAGCGGTGTTGACTACACCACCTACCTGCAACTTCAATTGGTGATTTTAGTGTATCCATATTGATTCTGATGGGTATATTTTATCATTTATGAGGTCATTCTGATGATTTGGGAGCATTGTCATTCTCACTCTCTGACATGGAAAATGGATCCTCTAAAAGTGATGAAGCACCTTATAGATGAGAACGATCATTCCTTCTGTGCCTATTTACTAAAACCTAAGTAACAACCTTTTCCAGCCTCCCATAAGGCTGTTATAAAATCCAAACATCAACAAACCAAGAATTTAATCAACTAGTTTGATCTATTGGAAGTGAGTTAATTATTGTCTTCATCAATCTCCATGGCTGTAAGAATCCACAACTATTGATCTACCATCAGATGTAGTTCTATTCTAATATGTATCAGAGGGGTTATGGTTATTTTCTGCATGAAGTTGAACTGGCATGGAAACTAATAAATAGCATAAGCCTCAAATATTTTTTCACCATCAATCCTAGCCACCAACACACAACTAGAAATCAAGACAATATCCATGATTTAAAATTGTGGCTATAATCCCAAAACCTATGGCTATAACTTATAACCATGATTTCATGGATCAAATATGGTATTGGTGTGGATATAGGATAAGGCCTATAGCCATGGTTTCTACCAATGGATAATGAAAAATAGCCACAGTTCAAAATGTGGCTATAGCCCTACAACAACTGTTGGAAATCGTGGAAGAACGTTAATCCACACATGGACTATAACCACAGTTTGAAATCATGTCTATAGTCTTTCCAATTTCATAAAAAACAACCCTATAGCCCCCCCCCCCACACCCCCTACATCCCCTCACTCCCCCCAGGATATACCCCCCTGAACACACCCCTCCCCCCATTCACACTCCCCACTCTACCCCTGGAAAGACCCCCAAGATACCACTCCCAATTATACACCCCATGGACACTCCCCCTAGAAACCACTAGATACTCCCCCCGAACACCCCCTAGATAACCCAACTATACTCCCCCCATGAGAACCCCCCTGGACACCCCCTAGATCCCCCCTGGACACCCCATGGACTCCCCCCACTAGACAACCGCCCTTGGATACCCCCTACATACCATCTTGGACACCCTCTGAACACCCCCACAAGAATCCACTATACACTCTCCACTAGACCACCATCCCCCCAGGACACCCCCACTAGATACCCACCATTGGGAACCTCATCCCCCTAGACAACCCCTGGACACCCCCACTAGACACCCTATGGACACCCCCTAGACAAACCCCTAGACACCCCCTCTCCCTATATACCCCCACCCCCTGGACACCCCCTAGACCCCCCCCATAAAAATCCTCTATACACACACAAGCATGAATATACATTAAAAAGGCATATTATGAAAATACAATAACAAAAAGGACAAAGAAAACATTAAACTGAGAGAATGTATAAAACTTTTTTTCTCAAAAAATATAAATATAAAGGATTTTAAAGTGAATACCTGGGGATAAACTTTCAAACCATGATACATATAAATTTCAACAAGTTAAAATAATGAACCCCCATGAGTAAACTCAAAGTCATCAATTTTATATGCATGGTTTATGTCAAGCCAATTTTATTAAGAACACAATAAATGGTTTAAATGTTCTTGAAAAAATGGTATAAAATAACCATTAAAAGTCATAAATATCAAAAAATGATCGAAAAGGAGAAGCCATCAGGAATCCAAAAATAGGAATCCAAACACTCTTTTGATATCTTTCACTTGCATATAGGTTTGAAACCCCCCCCCCCCAGCACCCCGACACCCCCTGCCCCCTCCCCATGCACCCCCACACCCCCTGCACACTACCCCCACCCCCCCTTCACACCCCCTATTGGACAGCCCCTCCCCTTCCCCATACCCCCATCCCCTTTAACTTCCAGCCCCCCCCCCCCCCCACAACCCCGCACCCTCGACCCCCTCCCCATGCACCCCCACACCCACACCCCTGCACACTACCCCCATCCCCCTTCACACCCCTCCTAGAAAGCTGCATCCCCTACCCCTACCCCCCAACCCCCTTAATCACCCCCCCCCTCCGGGACCCCCCTCACACCCCTTCCCCTCCCCAACCCCCTACACCCCACAACGCATACACACTACCCCCCCCATCCCCTTCACCCATTGGACACCCCCCTTTTAGAGAGTCCCCTCCCCTTGCACACTACCCCAACCCCATTCCCCCCCCCCTCCTAGAACCCCCCCTCTTGGACATCCCCCTTTTAGTCACCGCTCCCGCTCCCTGACCCCCTTCCCCGTGCACCCCAACACCCCTACACTCTACCCCCCATACCCCTTCACCCCACATGACACCCCATAGCGAGACATACCCCCTCCCCCTGCACCCCCTGCACACTGCTCCCCCAGCCCTCTTAACAACCCTAGACCCCCCTCTTGGACTCCCACCCCCTCCTAGACACCCCACTCCCACTTCCCACTTAAATACACTATTAAAAATGCATATTTAATGGGTGAAGGACTCATCTATTCTTGTGATTATCTTTGGAAATTGTCTACAGCTTTGTGAATTTTATTCTAAGAATTTATGATATGACTCTTTTTTTGGATTTCTGACACCTTTGTCGATATGGAGGTGTTCTACTACTCATTGTTTTGTGTTGATGGGGATCTTTTGAATGAGTTTCCATGAGGACCAGTATCTGTTTCTATTGTTTTTATATCATTACAAAGTGAATTCTAGGTTCTTAATAAAATGACTCATCATGAGTTTGAGTGAGACTAGTCATTTGTAAACTACTTCATGGAGAATGAGTTCTTCAACATAATAATATACACCTAAGGATGATGGGATTTGATTTGTCGTTGCTAGTAAATTAGAATCCATTGTGCACACATTACTGGGATAAAAGTTGTTTAGTTTATGAGAAATTTAATATATTTCTTGATGTATTGAATTTATGTTTATTGTTGTGTTTTAGTAGAAGGTGTTTGGATTGAGCATTGAATGTATAAATGGATATAACAGAGTTTGTGCATAAATTATGCAAATGTTACTTAGGGTGTTACATAAGACCCGAAAAATAATTTCCCTCATTTGAGGGTCACCAAAGGAGGTGGTGGTTTTGTTAGTGATATTCAGGGAGAATAAAAGGAACTCCACTCATTTAATTTAGGATATTCATGATTATTTCTAGATTCAGTTCTGTATGAGAGAGTGAATAGAACACAATTTTATTACACCGAAGAAGCCTGAAGGAGAGCAGAGTTGAGAGATCTTTTGGCGAACTCAATGAAGTTCGATACTAAGAATGAAGATTAATATTGAAATTGTTTTGCATTTCAATGACATGATTGGGTATATCTTCATTGGTGTATAAGTATGTTTTCTTCTGGTTATTTCATTCCAGGATTTTATAATCTTCTATAAAACTGTAATTTTCTCTAGATTTAAAATTATTATATTTTTGATCATTGTTTAATAATTATTCTTCCAAATTTCTATTTTATTTTTTCTTCCATTCATTGACTAATACATTAGAAATAAATGTTTATTTTTCATCTGGTATGGACTATTAGGTTTCCCCAGTTAGGAGTTTGTTGTTCGATTATTGTTGTTGAATCTTGTAATTCAAGATTGGGAATTATGAGAACATTGCTTCGACTCTGTCAAATTGTTTACAAATCATTTAATACTTTGAATATATATTAACAAAAGAAGGCTAAAAATGAGATCTTAGTTGATTACCTTTATTTATCAAACATAATTAAATTTTTATTTTAGATATTTTGGATTTTATTTTGAGATAATTAATGTTATTAATTCATTAAAAGTAATGACGAATTAATTAACTAATTGAGCAACTTAGTTTTCCCACCAATATTATTAAACTTCTCCCAAATTTTCATTAAATGATGTCTGTTATCATTTGTTTAATATTTTCATGTCTTCTAATATTTTAAAAAATTGTTTTAGTTTTATTTCTTATCATAGAAACCCCATAAGAAATTTAGTTTCATAAATATTATAAGAAATAAAAAACGTTAAAAAGATGCTCGGTAGATACAATCTCATAGGGATACAACCTTGGTTGTTGTTGAATTATATTAATTAAAATATAAAAATATCAAAGAGGATTTAAAACGACTTAAAACACTAGATTCTAGTTATTTGATTGGTAAATCGATATTCAGTTTTTTTATTATTGATGAGATTATACAGTCATTGGTTTTTGTAATAAAAACATTATTTTAATTTTCTACACTATTTATTACTTTTATTATTAGATTTGATATACTGATTATTCTATTATTAATACATTTAAATTTATTTGTCTCTAATTGTTTGGGTATATTGGATCTTGATATTTTCAATATATTTAATACATGAGATGGGAACAAATTTTAGTTTTTTAAATCTAATATTGACCCTTTATTATTTGAATATAATCAATATTTTGGGATAACATTTGGTACCAAATTAGGTCTCTATGTTTGAGACTGGGCTTGATGTAATCATTAAAAATATTCATTACTTTATCATATTTTTTATCGCATCAGATTCCTTGCACAAACCTATAATGAAGAATGTATTTTTCATTTTTATGGGGGAAAGATTTCATGTCGAATATATTGATAATATTATTCATAAAAGATCACCCGTAGTTTATGGAAATGATTGTGAGAACTAGTGAGATTTGATGGAAACATTAATTATTCATATTGGGAGTGATGTCCCAATAAGGACTCAAAATGATATGGAAATTGCGGTTATGTTGTACAACATTGATGTTCGTATGAATTATAATGACATATGAAAATGTTGTGCGTAAACCTTTCCATTTATAAGATCTAAAGGGGCCACTTAGTGGTGACTTTGTCATTACACCACTTTGCGACTTGGGAAATTCCATCTTAAATGTTTTCTGGCACTTAAATGTTGTTTTGGTTCAAACAATCATTTTAATAAAAAGAAGGAAACCCCCTATTGGGATATAAAAATTTTAAAGTACGATGTCTGTTTTTTGACTGACAATTACATCCATTATATGAAAAACATCCTTGAAATAATTTCATGTATGGTATACCACTTTGAGTTTTCTCAAACAGCACACCTCCATTGGAGGGATTTTATTATAAAATCGTGACTTGTTTATCAAATGAAACAATTATCATAACTAACACTTATTAAAGAATTTTAATTTACTATAATCAGAATTAAGAAGGAAACTAAATGCAATTTAAAATATTCTTGAATTAAAGAGGCTGTGAGAGGGACCCTACATCAAAATATTAAAGCCACACTCATCGCTTGAATCATTTATTTGTGAAAACTCTAAGATTCATTATCCATCATCCTAGCATATTCAATTTTTCATATACATAGGGACGCCCTAACCCCTATATATGTGTCTGCATGGAATTGAACACACACAAGAGGATCCTTATATATATGCACATGTGAATAAGCCCGTTTTCACCCTCACACATATGCATTTTACAAATATATATACATAAGAACACCTAGACCCTTATATGTAATCATGCATCCATGGGAGTATATATATATAATGGGAGAAATTATTTTATATATTCTTACCTATGCATATGCGATGAGTCACCTTTAACTCTAGTTGCCGCAACACACATGAAAAGGTCCCAGGAGACTTCAACAAAATACCAGTGATCAGATGAATCATCATTAATTGAACCAAAAAATTGAAGTAGGATGAACATGATTAGTGGGAAAGGAAATAATATAACAGGTGATGATGATAACAACCTCAACCCTTAAAGTGAATTTTTCCTGTCTAACGAGGATCCAACATATCATATAGTTTCAGTTCATGTAATAGGGATGTGGAACACCGAATTTAACAACATACATCAATGAAATTAAATATGGAATTTACATTGTACCCAATTATAACATAAGAATATGTAATACATGTACAAAACATTATGGTTTCTAAAATGGTAAACAAGAATTAAGACAAACATAACATAGTTTATAGAAAATCATTCTTTTCAAGATATATTAGATATAGGAGAATCCACTTTTATGATATGTGGGATGATAATTTTCTTGGTTTTCTAATACCAATCAAAACAAGTCTCTTACTATTGTATGGGTGGTAACTAGGGAATATTAATAATATTCTAGGTAATATAGCATGTATAATGATTTTCATAAACAATACATACCCACAACAACATCTCTTAAATAGAATCTTCTGCCATGTAACTTATACAATACATGATGAAAATAAATTAAAAAAGGAAGATGAATGGGAAAAAATTCTAAATCAATGCAGAAAAACACATAACATGAAACTGAACTGAATGAAAAATCACCACAGACCTTAGAGTTGGAAATCTCCAAGATAGCAGTGACTATATCCCCATCAGAAGCTTTCAAAGTCATCATGACCTTGGCCTTGTAGACTCCATCTGATGTCATCCCCAACTCAGAGTCCTTAATTTGTAAGCTCCATGTTCGAGATTTCATTAAAAAAATGTAAATGAGTATAAATTAGAAACTTAGTTAAGATATCTGAAAATACCCCCCAATGCATACCCCCTACCCCTCCCATTCCCTACACACCCCTATTCCCCTCCCCTACACTCCCCCTTCCCCAACCTCAAGCACACCACCCTACCACCTGCACACACCTCTACACACCCACACCTCCCTACCACCTGCACACCCCCATTCACACCCCATGGACAACCCCTTCCCCCTTCCCCCTATAAACCCCCACACTTCCCCTGCCCCTTCCACTTCACACGCCCTCCCCCCGCCACACCCCATACCACATGCCCCTATCTTGCACACTGCCTGCCCCCTCCTTGGAACCCGCCTTCCCCCTTCCTACAGCACGCCACCATTCCCCCTTCTCCTTGCACTCCCTCTACACACCCACACACCTAACCCCTTCATACCCCCTTCACACCCCCGCCCCTACCCCTTTCACAAGCCCACACTGCCCCTTCCCTACCCCTACCCCATACTCCCTCCCCTACACACACCCCTCCCCTTGCCCCATGCACACCCTGTCCCCTACCTCCTACACACCCACACCCCCATGCCCTCTACACACCCCTTAACACTTCCCCCAACACACCCCCTACCCCCTACACAGCTACACAGCTACACCCCCTGACCCCTACCCAAACCCTTTGCCCCCTGCCCACACCCCCTCTTGCCTCCCCCACCACTCCCCCTAACCTTGTACCCCCCGCACATCCCTTTCACCCTAAAACAATATACACCACACATCTACCAAACACTAACACCATTATATGGTAGAATTAAATGTATAAACCTAGAATAAAATTTAAATCTAAAATGTACCTCAATATCAGTATCAACAAAACAATCCTGATCCTCATCATCTCCTTCAGAAACACCATCATCATTATCTCCTCCTATCAGACCACCATCTTCATCAAAATCTATATTGGAATATTCACCGTAATCAATGACAGGAGCATATGATTCCTCATAAACTGAATAAAAACAAATGAGAACACATTTAATTAATAAAAATATAAAAAAGTTATCACAAAAATCAAAAAATCATTCAATATTTATTTTTATCATACAAATTCATAGAAAATGTGAAAATATTGCAATGAAAAGGATTTTAATGGAATTTTAATGCAATAAAAAATGAATTAAACATAATTTTTTTTTGAAATTTCTAGTTTCATCATTCCCCCAAAATTAGTTTATTGAACTCCAAGGCAATGCATTGTCAATTGGACTTCTTAATAATTAGAAACACCTCATGAATATGAAGTTTAAAGCGTTATCATATCATCTGACAAATAAATTTCAGATTGTTTACATTGATTAAACCTACGTCATTATTTGGATTTAATAATTCCTATTAATATTGAGATTATATTCAACTATTCTCATAAACCTCAAAAAATGAACATTTTCAAGCCTTGTGTTCCAAGCTATGTGTACTTAGTTTACGCCACAAAAATCATTCTAAAAAATTCATAATTTGTTATCATCATCATTTATTTGAGATCCACATAGATGATAAATTTAAACATCCTTAAAAAAACACCAATGAGAAAAGAATACTTTTTATTATATACATTAGATATACCTGGATATTCTCTATATAACTATGGTAAGAAATAATTAGATAACCTAAATACAATCAATTGGTGAAAATATTTTATCTACAACCACCATATCAATAAATGAATATACCTTTCACAAAATTATGACTATGATTTTTATAACTTCTTTATTTTCAATAAGCATATTTTCGAATACTTGTTTAGTGAATATGATATTTTCTTCTATTTTTTGTGGAACAAATTTCTATGTATCATTATTTTATGTCTAATTTAACTCCACATTAATATATTTAATCTAATTTTAATCATTGGATTCTTAATCAATATATTTTTTACTCAAATAAATATCAGAGGGAATTTCCTTTAATTCTATACATCCTCCTAGTTTATATTACAACAGATTTGTCTCCAAAAATGTTCTCTTCATCAATATGTTTAGTTATAGTAAATCGTTTAGGTGTAATTTGAACATATATGTATTTTTATTTCTCATATTAATCAAAAAAATCTAGGATTGAGTCCTCAATAACCCTAAGAGACTCTCTAGTCTCTTGTGAAGATTCAATTTTCTCTACATTGTATTCAATACTCATGCCGTACATTTATTTTCCATTCATATCAATTATTATATATTTTATTTCCAATATTTTATTGATAATATAATTAAAAAATCTATAAACATTTCTTCTTTCAGAATATATATGAAATATAACTTCATAGTGTTATTTCTATACTTCCCTTAATTTCCTTCAATATTAATAATAATGAACTTACTACCAATGTCTCATAAATACATCAACGTTGGTTTCATTTTATGCCTTAGTCCAGAAGGAAACTTTTTTACCTAAGAAGTGGATAATTCCATTACATATATATATATATATTATAGTTAGAACCACCTCTTTCTAGAGGTACCTTGTAATACCACTAAAGATCACCAAATTTTGTGTTATATTATTGAGGGTTCTACTTTACCTCTCAACCACCCCATTATTTTAGGATGTCTACATTACTGTAGCTTATTAAGATATATCACACATGTCTAGATACTTCTTGACTAAAAAATAAGTGAATTATGTTCCATTATTATAACTTTGAACTTTGATATTTATTCCAAGCTAGATTTACACTATCCTTTTATACCTCTAAACATATTCAAGTAATTTAATTTTTTATACATTTGAAAAATATAACCTAAATGATTATATCCATGCAACAATAAAAGATATTAAAATAATCCTTTTATTTCATTCTACTTCATCGGTCTGCATGAATCTATATGAACTATGTCTAATACAAGGCTATGTATTATATTCTACTCTTTAAAATATGTACTTATGATATTTCCCTTTTTGAATTCTTGAAAAGTATTTTCTCTTTCACTTTTTAGTTATGGGATATTAATATCATTTTCATATAGAACTAGTTTCAGCATGATTCTGGGATTGAGACCATAATTATTTATTCCATATATTGAATCCATATTTCATAGATATAAGTAAATTACTTTAATCTCTATCAAATTCAAGATATTTATCAGCTTAAATGATTAACTATACTTGTGACCTTGATATTTTGTACACCACCATTACTAAAAATAACTTTTTCATTCACCTTATAATTTATATTTAACAACAGATTAATGTTTTCATTTATATGTAAGGAAAATAAATTATCAAATATCGATGCTCTCTCACTAAAGGATGATTTGGTTCAAACTACTATTTTAATAAAAAGTGGGAAACCACCTAACAGGGTATAAAAATATTCAATTAAAATGTGTGAATTATGAATAAAAATGAAATAAAGTAAAAGGAAAACATCAATGCAACAATTTCAAGCAAGGTATACCACAATGAGTTTTCGTAGACATCACACCTTTGTTTGAGGGGTTTTATTACAAAACCCTGAGTTGTTTATCAAACAAAACAATTATCTTAACTAACAATTATTCAATAATTTCAATTTAATATTAAAATGTAGAATTAAGATGGATAATAAATACAATTTAAAACATTAATGAATTAAAGAGGCAAAGAGAGGTTCCCTACCTCAACCTCAAGGCACATTTTCTTTTTGACGATGAAAACACGAATATTCTTTTTTCCACTTGCATGATTATAAAAATTCACATATATATAAGAACACATATCATCTATGTATATTCCTACCTATGCATACACATTTAAGCCTTCTTCAATGACGACTCGAATGCACCTCAAAAAAATCCACTAAAAACAACATCAATCAATTTCCCCCTTTATCATACATTCATTTAATTCAGAATACAAAGAATAAGAAATAACATAATCATTACATATTTCCATATTACATGTTTATTTAAAAATTTATGTGATTCATAAAATATGGTAGGTGAATAACATACTTCAATAACAATAAAAAATTTATATATATCATAAATTTCAATCACGAATCATCATTATATATAAATAACATGAATTCATGTTCTGCTCATATGATTCACCTATTTTAAATTAAATTACATTGGTTTAATTAGTAATTTAGATTATGTTAATCCATATAATCCTATTAATAATGACAAATTATTAATAATTACACAATTTAAAATAATATTAATTGATAATTTTATAATCCCTAACCACATATGATGCTTCAAAAAATCACAGCATGAGAGAAAGGAAAAAAATGGTCACATTTCCAAGAACATGAAGATCCTTACAATATGTACAAAAAAACTCTTGTTGACTATGAAACCTAAAAAAAATTATAAGGAATCCAAATACCACATACACCCTAAGAAGATAAAATAATAATGAATGGAGAATAAAATTATAGGGAATCACCTTGGATCTCAATGAGATCTCTCACTTGAAGCTGAAAAATAAAGAAGAGTGTCGTAGCTTAGGGGATGATGGAGGGGGAGGTTACCACCATGATATGAATGTTGTAGATCGAAAGGAGGATCACCGTGATTAGAGGGTCACCGTGGGGAGGAATCCACCGTTAGATGAGGGTCGCAGATCAAGAGGAGGGTAACTGTGAAAGGAGGGTCGTCGTGAGGAGGGTCACTGTCTAGGGAGGATGGAGGACAAGCCTGAGGAGAGTAGAGGGTAGATCAGGGGAGCATGAAGGAGGATCCAAAGGGGGACCGATGGGTTTTGTTAAAAAAAATTGAGTACAAATTTTAGCCATGGATTGTTAATTAATCTATGGCTAAAAACAGGCTATAGCCACAGACCTATAAAACCATGGCCATAGGTCTGTGGCTATAGCCTGAATTTCTTGTAGCGACACACCATCCCTTAAGGATATCATGTATGTTCTTAGCTCAATTATAGTCTTTTTATTATCAAAAAACCTCTTCATGGATGGATTACCATAGGAAAAGTATTTCAACTCTTTGAATAGACTCATCCTTTTGTTAATTTCATGAGGTTACAAGGATAGAGGGAAAATAAAAAATAAAACCTATATGTTTGGTCGAAATGGGAACCTAAGGACCTGGATCCTACTATATATCACATAAGTCCTGAAATTATCCATGATCAATACCCAAAAAACCCAAAACCTTCATAAATTTCCGAATGGTGTCTTCTCTCCATGAATGTTCCATAGGCTCCTATGGATTTATGCCAAAATAGGGCTAGTCAACCCCACAAACTTTTTATCTTCCATCATGGACACTAAAATAAATTTTCATGGCCTTATTGCACTACTTTAATCACAAAATAACAAGAAAAAGGTACTAAGACATGTGAAAAAAACCAAAAAGTCGTGTCTTAGCTGGAAAATTGGTGTTGAGTTCATATCCCCACTAGTAAAATTCTCTGTTTCCTAACATCTTCTAGAATGTAGCATGTGAAATTCTATTTTCCACTTTGGGAAAAAAATTTGGACACATTCAGGTGGGTCCTTACCCCTTCTTCTTCAAGAATATTTTCCTCCACACCTCCAGACGAATATTCACCATTATGTAGGGATCTAACTTCTTGTTGTCGTTAGCTATTTTTAGTATTTTATGTGATAAACCTTTTGTTGTGTCAGTATAATTCCATGATTCCTTTAGAGGGATGAATTCATCATACATATCTCCTAGTTTTGAAGCCACGAAGATCTTGTGAATATCCCACTAACAGATAAAAACTTCTCAATGCATCAGATGAAATGAATTTATTTATAGACTCTATTAGGTCAAAATCACTAGAACAAACTCATCATTCCAATACACATAAGTCTTCACAACCACATGAACTTCTAAATACCAACACCCTCTAGATCCTTTTTTAATTCTTCATAGGTTTAGGGCACCCAGTATTCCTATATCCATGTGGGCCTGACACCCCCTCATGGGTTAAAGTGCCAACATTTCATCCAATCCTTCAATTGATCTATTAATGAATATAAAAATATGGAAAAATAGTAATGAGGTTTAGTTTATTTGTGTGTGGTCTTAGATATGGAGAAAATAGTCCATGATGCATAAAATAGGTCATAGGTACCATCCTAGAATTAATATATGTACTCTCACAAGAATCGATGGTGGATTATAAGTTCTTGTAGTCCTGAAACTAAGATTCTAGGAGTTAGTTCTTCAGTGCTTGTGTGAGGAAATCCTATATATAACCATAATGTATATGCATGAATGAATCATTAGGAAATAAAAGCATTAACAATTCCTGTGTTGATGAATTGCATGTGGAGAGTTGAAAATTATGATTCATAAGTGTTTCTCAGCAAAATAAAGGCCCCATTTAAAGACAAGGAAGTCTACCTATGTGACTAGCTCACATGGAAGAACTGAGAGAAAAAAACATTCATGTAATCATATTTAATTCATCTATTATATTTATCCCTTTACCTCATGATTAGACCCTCTTTCATCAGTAATATCCAATCCTGATGGGGGTGATGGCTTTTGATGACACTCCATTTTATCGCATGGATGAAAAGGAAACAAATTGAAATAGCACAGAAAAAGTGGGTTAAATTAGATGAATAAATCCACGAATCACATTTCCACAAAATATAAGTTCACCCAATGTACCCCAAAGAACCATCAACACGCAATACCCTTTTCACAGGGATTATATGTGACACACTTGAGTAAAAAGAAACCTTCACCCAGAGTCTCATATTTTCTTATTAATAGGACCATGTGATCTTCACTTTTATAGACAAATTTCTCCAACGAATGATTATAGCTCCGATCACCCATGTACTTTACTCAATCCCTATGAAACATTATAGGTTGTTTTCTATCACCTAAAGAAGATATAATTAAAGTAAAATAGTGGAACATATGTCTATATAGTGTTAAAAATAAATAAATCCTATGCGATTCTTTATCCCAACCCCATGATTTAACAAGAATAGAACGAGTTTCTCTTCCACAAATTGGAACTTTCACTAATCACTAATGGGAATACCTATGGACTCCCATGAAGGATTGAGAAAATCCTTTCACATGTGTAGTAATCTAGGGTTTTTTACACCTAAGGTTCCACCAAATCATACATGCCAACTTGCATGGAGCACCCACTTTATGATCCTCCATGGTTAGCCACACCTTCTAGCCTACATGATCCATCAATTAATCATACCAAAATCCACTAATAGTGGGGAATATCCTTATTTAGTACCCTTGTCTAAAAGGGACCATGTTGAAACCTCAACCAATAACACTTACTTAAAAAACATCAGGGAAATGAACATCAGTGTGTCTCCCATTTGGATTTTTTATTTCTACGGTAAGAGGATTCCCACAATTTTCTTACTAGAGGGTTAGGATCCTCGAATAATTTGTAGATTTTTATTTATACGGTCACACAAACCCTTATCCCAGGGAAAGTGTCAAAGAGTTACTATTCACATATTTTTGGGATAGAACTATAACTATTCATTTTCATCTCTGAGATCTAGACCCTCCAATTTCCAGTAGGGAGGGTTCAGATAAAAACTGATTTTCCCTTCAACATGGAATGAGATACTCCCCCTACTACAGATATAGTTTTAAGGAATCCCTCCTTGAGTAAGCCCCTAGAATTTTATGTAGGAGGTTATATTATTTCTCTTCTCTACCTATGAGACATTCATTAATTTCTTACTTTGGATGAATTCCCAATGTAAAGTGATTAATGGGATGTGCCATAACATTGACCTATTTTACTGTACCCCCAGCCTCTTCCTCCAACGATGGAGGAAAACTGTGTGGTTTGTTGAATCTTTTACTTACTCTTGTTTCTCACACTGAGCTTGAATCACATAGTATTAGAGCTTAGTTAGGATCACAACTCCCACATGATCCACCTAATGTATTGAACTATGAGAACACTGATTCCAAGTTATAACTGAATCAAGATACATAGTAATCCCACATAGGTCCCGAGATCAAAGGACATCCTCATCTAGAGTAAGCACCGATCATAACTCCCTTAATCCAAGCTTCTTCCATAGAATAAAACTCCGAGTTAATCTCAGAATCACCATGAGTTAAGACATATCTTATGGTACCTATAACAAGGATATCTTATTCAAGAATAAGATTAAACTTATTTCTATAAAAGGACCTTACTCCAATATGATACATACCAAACTATATGGGCTTTGATTCCTATCATAATGGGATACATTGGAAGTTGCCTTGAGGTTCAAACCCAACACCCCAAATCAACCCTATTCTTTCTTGTCCATATCCCCAACATTGTCAAATTAAATATGGAAACTAACATCAATTATAGGTTCCCTGGGATTCTTTGACATAATTCCCACACGAAAATATTTCTAGAATCCTTCCAACTATATGTCCTTTCCACATGACATTAAACGGTACTGTTGAGTCTATACCACATGACCATAAAATGTATGATGTGTACCATTATGTTTCACCAAAAATTGTGGTTTGTGATTCCTTTCACATGTGTATACAGGTATACTATCTATTTGTTCAATCCCAAAATCAATACAAGCCTCATCTCCCTTGATTATGAAAATTTCTAGAGTGACCATCGTCTCCCTAGAAGAAAATGAACATCATATTTCCCCACAATGCAGCTAGAAACCGACAACTTAGTAATAATGAAAAATGAATCTTTGAGTATAATATATGAGGATACCATTGATTGAGAACCATACAAACATACAAATATCTACATTGATGAAGAACCTCAAATACATATAAGTGATTATAAATTTTATATATGCTAATAGTTGATTATAATTTCAAGGGAAACACATGTAGTAGTCTGTAATTAATGATGGATTAATTAACATATATTAAATCTAAAAGAGAGTTCGTGAGTTAGAAAAAAACTCCTAAAAAGGATGAGATGATCCCAACCTCCCATCATTTCGACTAATGTGAGTTCATAAGAATCGTGATTCAAACCCCCAAACAAGTATCCGCCTTTGGAACATAGGTCCTCGTGGATACAGATTTGTTGGTTATTTCTTGTTCCATGAACAAAACCACTAGGAAAAATTTGAAAATAATAATTCGTAACCATAAAACACAATATGAGGGGAACAATGTTCTGTCTATACATTTTGTGAATAATTTTTTGGATGAGTATCATAGTTTATCATTTTCTATTCATCATGGATGCATCGATATTTATTGAAATATAACGGAGTTTTTTTAGTGGGAAAACATAGATAAAGATATATTAGTGTATATATCTTGGTTCAAGGTCTCTCAGTAAGTAGGCTAAGATATATAAGTCCAATGTGATGTTACAACCATTACCTATACTATAATTGTAAATGGTAAAACCTCACCATGGATTTTATCACCAACCTTCCCAAAACATCAAAAGGTCATACTACTATTTGGGTTGTAGTCGATAACCTTGTAAAGGTACCATACATCACTACTATCAAATATGATTACTTAATTGATAATCCAACCAAAATATATTATAATGATGTTTTAAGATTTCAGGGAATACAACATTCTATTGTATCTGATTAGCATTCGAGGTATACCAAAATTTTTTGGTGAAGTATTTAATAGACTTTGGATAGAGAGTTGACATTTAATACAACTTATCATCCATAGAAAATGGCGATTCTAAGAGAACCATTCGCACTATAAAGTACATGATCAGGTCTTTTATATAGATTTACATGGATTTGGGGATAAAAACCATTTCTTTTAGTTGAGTTTTCATACAAAAATAGCTTTCTCTCTAGAATATTGATATCCCCATATGAATACATCTATATAAATAAGTATAGGACATAACTCTTCTATGATAAATTTTGATAAAGATAGATACTGGGAAATGAGATTGATTATAAAATGGAAGTCAAAGTTTTATTTATTTAGCATCACATAAAAGTGTTTTTTATTTGATAAGAAAGTTATGATAATAGTTATTAGTGAAATATGAAATTCAATGTTGGTGAAAAGTTATTTCTGTGAATTACTGTATGGGAAATTTTTATCTAATTTAAAAAGAAAGGAAAGCTTATCCCTTGGAATATTGGCCCATTTTAGATTCTTGATTGAGTATGGTAATTATCTTATCACTAGGTATTTCCACCAAAACATTCTAATGTTCACGATGTACTCCAAGTATCTCTCCTAGGAAGTGTATAACTGATCCATCACATGTACTAAATTAGAGATCATAATAATGGAGAATTATATTTACTATAAAAAACTAATATAAATATTTTATCATGCAGATAATGTGCTATATAACAAGACTACTCCTTCTATAATGTCCTCTAGAGTAATCAAAAATTATAATAACCAACATGGAAACACTAAGATGTGATGAAAAAGTGATATCCTCATTTGTTTATATTGGAGTAATAAAATTTTGGGGGTGAAATTCATTTTAAGGGAATAGAATGAAACTCCCCAATATTTTATGATATAGTTATCTATAATTAAATATTAGTTCGTTGATATCTATCTTTACCTAATAAACCATGTTTGAATGAACCATGATATAATTTCAAAATATTATTTTTAATGTGAAAGTTATAACATAGTCAATGGATTGGTGGGTATGAACAATACTAATTAAATTGAAAAAAATTATGGTTTATATATTTAAAAATGAATTCATTGGATATCAATTAATTAGATACCTAAAAAAATCAACTGAAAGTAAAGGAGATGCTTTTCTGAAAAATTATTTTTTCACAAGCAATGTGTTTTTATATTAATAAATGAAATTAATAAATTTTAGAAAATAAATTTACTTAAATGTATATTTTATATATTAAATAATTATTTTAGCATTCAACTCATTCATTTTTATAGGCATGATATCAGAATAAATTAGTTTTTTGTGATAAAAACTATATTTTTTTTAAAAAACTGTTTTCTTCATGGTTTTATTGTAGTTTAAAAATGAGTTCCTTTCACATATAGAAAATTAATTGTGAAAAGTTTATTTCATACATTTAATTAGGTGGTCTAAATTTTCAAAATTGGTAAATTTATTTTTATTCATTATGAATAGTAACTGTGTTAAAATTTTCCACCTCAATAAAGTGTAAATCTGGTTAACCTATTTTAATACTAAATGTTAATGTCAACATTTTTTATATTGATTGTTATTATATTAATGAAATTAAAAAATTATCACCTTATTGTTGAAATTTAAATTTTTACGAGACACTTTTCCATGAAAATGACCTTTATAATATTTAAAGAAAAAGAAAATACAAAATGTGACTCTCTTACTTTTAAAAATCTCTTATGTGTTTAAATTAGATATAATAAAAATGTGAATAAATATTAATTATTATTTTTATAATAAGGTTATTATTTTCCTAAATTAATTATTTTCTAATTTGTATTAGTCATATAATTATATTAACTTCTTATGAAATGCCATGACAATATTATTTCAATTAATATAAAAATAAAAGAAATGATGTTTAAAATATTAAATGTAATATAATTTGAGTTTTTTTGAGAGTTTCATGAATTTTATAGATGAATATAACATATTAGGTTGGTGTTAAAGTATTATATTCTAATATAATATTTTTATTGCTGTTTTTAGTAAAATATTAAATGAATAGTGATGAAAATGACATTAATAATATTTTATGAAAATTATATTTTATTAAATTATTTAAAAATCACAAATATATTGAATGGGGTAAAGGTGGATAATATATGTTGTAAAATGTTATAACTCAACAATTTATGATCCAATATTCACCTTATATGAATAATTATAAATCATTAAGAGTGAAGAAAAATATTTTCATGTTAAAGTTAAAACAAGTTAACTGGGGAGTTAAACAAAAAAATAAGGTTAAAAACACCACTTTAACAGGATAAAATTTTATAATTTTATGATTTTTAACCAAATAATATCTTATCATAAATTATATATAAATCTGGAAACATTTTTCTGGGGACTGATTTTTTTATATTTTAATTTTTTATGAAATTCCAAAAGTACATGTATCGTTACTTATAAAAGAGAACCACTCCTTTCTATTATATACAAAAATTTGATACTTATATATCTACCAAAACCTAATAAATTATTTAAAAAATTCCATATAATCATTTAATAGGGTTTTTGGTCTTCCTATAAATATTGTTTATTTATCATAAAATAATAAACAAAATACTCTCAGTATAATTTTTTTATTATTCTTATGAAACCACCATTATCCACCATCTTCCCATCAAATGGGGAGTGAAGGTATCACTCGTAGGTTTGTATGAGTTATCATGTCAACATAGTGACAAAATTAATTTTTCTTCACCGTATATTATGGGTGGTTATTATGATGGTTTTATTTTTTATATATGATATTAATAACAATATTATTCATATGGAATTATAATATCAAATATATCTTCTTACCTTCCAATCATTTCGATAATGATACCCTTACTCGAGCGTACGTGTGGACTACCCCCTCCATGAAGCGATGTGATTATTTTTTTCATTTAAAAATTACATGGATGTTAGTAAGGATATATTTTATGAGTATATATATTTTATGATTATGTCTATGATGAAAAACATTGAACATATATCTCTATGTAATATCATTAAATTTATTCCACTGTGTTTGGTTTTTAGAAACATTTTTTAGATTAATTTCCCACACCATAAGTACTTAATAGACAGAAATAACCTTTAAAGTAAAATTTACTTTATTTATTACTTCAACTGAAAAACATTTTTCTTCAATATCCATGTTTTCTAATAATTTCTTCAAGAATGCTTTTAGTTTTTTATTACTATTTTTAAAATTCATATTCACTATTTATTTAACTTTTTAAAAATTGTTTGAAATAGAATATTCTTTTCATTTTGATAATTATGTACTTTACATTTTAGAAAATTACGAAATGACTTATTTATTTTAAATTTTACTGTATGAAATGTATTTCTATCTATTATTACTATTCAATTATTTGTAGCTTTCAATAAACGTTTCCAATGATCATTTAAAAAAATTAATTTTTTTTAAATATTTATAACTTTAATGAACTGATTCATAAATAAAAATGATATTCTCTTCATGAAATATTCTACTGTTTATTTTTAAGGAACATTTTCATCCAAGATAACATCCTTGATTTTACTTATTATTTAATAGGGATATGATAAAAATATTTGAATATATTCCATTCTTTGTATGTATTATTATGATGTTGATTTAAGGCTGATTCTAGGAAATTTGTTTATTTTCCAGATGTTAATTAATTTATGAAACCTATATCTTTTCGATGGGTTATGCTATGATGTAATGTTTATGAAAATCATTTTTATTTCATGGGTTATGATATAAATTTTTTTATGAACATGTTGAAATCATATCTATGATTTTCATTTTGTTATTGGTAGGTTGTAATTATATATTCATCCAATGAATTTGGTAAAACTGGGTGTTGGTCAGAGTGGAAACTCCAGAGGGGGTTGAATTGAGTTACAAATTTAAATTTTTGTTCAAAACATTATGATAAAGATCCCCAAATTTGTAAACACCATAGTCAATTAATGCAGAAGATATATAAAGGTTTAGTTGGACAAAAATTTTCTCAAAGGGTGATTAGTCCTTAGTTTAATCAGTGTAAAACACTTATTAAACTTTTGGAATAGGTTTACTGAATTAAACACTTACACACATGAACTAGAACTAACTATCAGCGATAATGAAAAAAGTTTTCTATTTTTGAAATTATGAGTAGTAGAAAATAGAAAAATATAGTATTATAAAATATATTACATAGAAGAATTAACCCAGAAGATAAGTCTCACGATGAGACTTAATCCTCTCCATTTGGTGATCCCATGCCACCAAGCAGTTTATATTAACAATAAACATGATACACTGCCTGTATCAGGCTTTACACGATTTTTCACAAATGGTCCAGGGATCACACCCTCAACCATAGTTCATTGTGGGAAAACCAAAAAAACCAGACCACACACAACCTCTTCCAAAGAGACACATGGGAAACAAAATTTCATGTAAAGATTTATGTGTGCATTTTCTATCATCCACTTCAAGCACATGATATAGTGTGTGTAATTGAAAAACACACAATTCATAGAAATTTAATATAGTAAACCCAATAGAGTTAATGATTTAAATATTGATTTTAGATGGATATATGTGTTTTCAGTTCAACTCTTGACTCATTGGAGTGAATAAATTGTAGTTAGAGTCTTTGTCTAGAAGTCACCTCCAAAACAGAGTTTCGTAACTCCAAGTTCTAGCTTCCAAGTACTGAGTTTTATGATTCTTAGATTGATAGATATTTGATGAAGTATATAAGGCCGTCGTGAATATGTTCTCCCAAAATGATATTCTTTAGGCTCTTGGGTTCATAGTGTGAGTGTTAGTGTTCTTCTTTTATTCTTCAAATCTAGCTTGTAATGACTCTCACTCTAGCATCCTTCATTTATTTTCTTCCTTTGTCTTCTATTTTATATTTGAGGTCTGATAATAGGAATAGGAAAAGCACATGTTTTCTTCCATATAATTTATACTATCTCTAGATATGGTCTCTTGATATATCTACAATCATCATTAATTAATGTTCGAAGCATTTAATTTTAAAAAATGGTTTTTAGAATATTCTTAAGAAATTGAAAATTATGGAGTAGACTAGTGGGTATCAGTAGGATGGTAATGGTTTCCTTCTAAAAGATATCCTCCATTTTTAGTCTTCAGTGGTAGCCTTCTGTAGTATCTTTCAATGGTAGCCTTCAGCAGTAGCCTTCAGTGGTAGCCTTCAGCAGTATCCCTCAGCAGCAGTCTTCATCGGTAGCTTTCATTGGTAGCCTTGAAGCAGTGACTTTTAGTGGTACCTTTATAGTAATAGACTTTGAACGGTAGAATCGTAGTGATGACCATGCATTGATAACTTAGTGGCAAGGTTCCTCATCAGTAACCTCTATTGGTGAACTTCTATCAGTATCCTCTATCGGTAACCTCTATCGGTGACCTCTATAAGTGACCTTTTACATAGAAATAATTTTCACTGTTAGCTTTAAACGAGAGAGAAATGATATTAATAAAATACATAATTATTATTTGATATAAACTATGAATATTAATGAAACACAATTATCATATAAAATAAACATGATTTGGGATTATCAAAACAGGTGAGTCCAATAATCTCCCCCTTTTTGACAATCAAAAATAATGTTAACGAAATTTTATATTGAAGTATTAGTGAATATGGGGTTAAGCACATTTGCAGTGTGCGTATACATATATTATATATTTGGACTTGAAAGAGCATAAAATTTAACCATTTTTATTGTATAAAATATATATCTGAGAATATCAGCATAAGCTTCTCCCCCTTTGTGATTAAAAAAATGAATGAAAGTCAATAATGAGACAAAAACGAATTTTTTATTAATGTAGCAAGAGTAAAATATTAAAATTTTTTACAAATATTCCTATCAAATAAGACATCCCACATTCAACCCACATCCGAAATTTCTAATAGAAATTTTTCTTTGGAAGATGAGGTGGCTGGTTCATAATATGGAGAGATAGTCCTATGGATGGTAGTGTGAAATGTAGGAGAAGATGCTACCTAGGCATCAGTCAACCGATAATTAGTAGATCTCTGAGGAATCATAGGAGTCAAGCTTCTGATGGAAAATGTAGGAATCATCGAAGTGAAAACACTGGTAAAGCCAGAGGTAGTTGAGGAAGAAGGTAATACTGGAGGAACAATAAAAGGAGTGTAGTCCACATGGAGGAATGGTAAAAAGATATTTCAGAATTCCATAATGATGAATTTTCCTCTTTCCATAGCTGAGTTAAAATCACCCTTATTCTCCATGAACTTCTCTAAGGCAGGAGTCAATTATCTATGCCTGCAAACTTGATCCTTAAAAGCCTATGTGAAAGGTGGGATCCTCATGTTTTCCAACAACAGCTTGAAGTGACCATCCATATGATGCTTAGTGTAGACCCTTTTATAACAGAAATCAACATTCTCCTTGACGACCTTCTAATCATGAGCATCCCCCCTTGTGAAATCTCCCACAGGCTTATGATTGTCTCTAGTAGTGGAAATTACCTGAGACATTGACTGGGGGTCTGAGGTACTTGCACCAAAGAACTTCTACACTAATTCTCTAACAATAGGCCTGAAAGCTTCTATATCAACAGGGGAGAGGATGCAAAGGAATCATATGCACAGAAATGTTCCATTGTGAAAGAAACTATCTCTTTAAAAGACTTCTTCAAACCACTAATCAATCATTTAACATCATCTTCCTCACAACTCACACATGCCTCCATAGACTTCTTAAAATCCTCAAACACATTGACCATATGGTGAAATATATTCTGCTAAGGTTCTGACCTAATTATGACATTCCTTCACTTCATGTAGAAAATTTCATTGGGAGGAAGATATTACTCTTTCTAAGGAATATTCCACAACATATTGATTTAGATCCATTTTTCTATATATCCATACATATTTCTCCACAAAGTGTCTCTTAAAATATGATTATAATGATTCTAAATCATCATTCTTCACATTATCATGATGTAGAAGAAATAATGGCTGTATAATTGTTGTCTCATAAATATACGGAATTGGTGGGATTTCTGGTAGGTATGTCAAATTTAGAGTGTCTATAGTCTAATCCCTAGACCACAAATCCAAGATCGTCTAACCAAACCTCTATTCCGTGGGAAAAAAACTGATCCTGTTGTAATTGGTTCCTCCCCTTCACATGGAGAATTATCTCGGATAATTATATTTACCTCTTCCAGGCCTCCTTGATCAAATTTAGCAACATGAGATTCCATGACTACTTCTTCTACAGAATCATCATTAATAACCATAACAATTTCAGCTCCAACATATTCAACATTCTCTTCCTCTACACTCCCTACAACTTATATATATCCGATCAAGCGATTGGGACTTAAGAAATCCTCTTCACTTTCATCAACAACTGTCTCAAATTACTCAAGATTATTTCTAGCTTTATCACCCTCCCCTGAGGTCTCTCCAATAGAAATGTCCATTAAGAAATTCTCTTCTTTTTCTTCTTCACTAGTTTCAACATCATCATCGTCCCTTAGGAAATCATCTCTTATGCGAAATATCTTTGGTGGGCTAGGCTCACCAAAGGATATAGGATTGGCATAAGGACTTGAGGGAAGGTCAGGATCACTCCTATCATATATAGGACAATCCTATCTTACAATTTGAACATCTACCACATATTCTTCATCTGAATAAACAGGTTCTACTTCATCATGTTTTAACCCTAGATCTCTTTTATTATTTGTCCTAGTAGGATTGGTAACAAGATTGAAATCATTAAACATATTAGCCTCATCATTCACCTATTTTCTTTTCCAAGGGTTCTGTCTTATATTCGTAAACATGAATATAATATTGTTAATGTAGAAGTTGTCCTTTACAACTACTCTTTCACCCATATTTCCAGCAACACCTTTTACTCTCAACATCAAGGATATCAACATGGAATGAAACAAAGAATTTTATTTTGAACATGGCCCCATAATATCCTCTAACTGAATCATCATCAACCTACAATGATTTATACTCTATCAATACTTTAACATATAAATTATAAATATGTCTTGATACCTCAAGGTGGAATTTTAAACTCTCTCGGGACTCAAAACATGTAGAAAAAATTTAAAAAGAAATTCATTTCTAATTCTATTTCAGAAGAAATAACCTTTCTAGGGATTCCATTCCCTGTCAGCTAGCCCAATAATCTTCATAAAAAAATAATCATTGGTGGGAGGCACTACTCCAGAGAAGTAATCCAAAATGCCTTCATATGGGACTCTTAATCATTGCACACATTCAATAGAGTACAAGCTCACACTTAATCCATTTACCTGGGATGTCATTCAGTTATCATCCTCAGATCGAACATCAAGGACTCATAAAATTCCTTAACTATCTTTGGGTTGTATGGTCCATTGTTATTTTCAAATCATTCTACCCAATAGTGAGATTTGAGTGCCTTCAGCACCAGAGAACTGCTTGACAGAATCCATTCAAAACATAATTCATTTTCTACCATGATTTCCATCTTCATAAAATGAGGATTTATTTGCTTCACCATATATTTTCTTCCATTACTAGACCTAGTTTGAGGTCTCTTAGGGTTTAGTGAATCTCCTTCATCACCAACCATCAGTCTCTTCAGTCTTTCCATTGCAATCTAGAGCGGTTTGAGTGTTTCAGTAGAAGGTTAAGTTCTATGATTAGGGAGAAAGTGGTTTGGGAGATGACTAAAGTGGATCTAAAAATGGTTTGTACATTATTTTTATCATTTTTGGATCGAAAAAATATATTAAAAGAGATAAATAAGATTAAGATGTTTTAGATTCTGGTAGAAAAATACAACGTCTCAGACCTAAGAAAGGTTGACTATTAGTAAGGTTCAAACTGTGAGGTCAAATACTAAGGTCAAATGGTGAGGAATAATCAGTTAGATCTAACGGTGAGGTCTTATCGGTGAGGTCTAATGGTGAGGTCAAACAGTGGGGTATTATCATTGAGGTCTAACTGTGAGTTATTATCGGTGACGTCTAACAGTGAGGTCTGATCGGTGAGGTCTAATGGTGAGGTATTTATCTTAACTTTTTATCATACCTAACTCATGTTTGATGTAATTCAACCTAAAATATTTCAAAGTCTTTGTGAATATATCTATCAATTGATGTTCCATGCTAATGAATTCAAGACCCATATCACCTCTTTGATAATGATCTCTTAAGAAGTGATGTCTCGCATCAATATTATTTTTACATGCACAAGATACATGTTTTTTAGAGATTTTAATAGCACTTTTATTATCACAGTTTATAGAGAAATGCTTGAATTGATATCCATAGTACAGTAAAGTGTGTTTCAACCACAGAATTTGAGCACAACAACTACCAGCAGCTATATATTCAGCTTCAGTAGTGGATAATGCAACATAATTATGTTTCTTGCTACACCATGATACTAGTAACTTACCCAAAATGTGTCATGTTCCTGAGCTTCTTTTTCTATCTAACTTACTACCAGCAAAGTCGACATCTGAATAACTTATTAAATGAAATGATTATACTCTTGGATAAAATAGTTCTAAGTTTGTACTATACATGAGGAATTTGAAAATCCTTTTAATGGTATTTAGATGAGATTATTTGGTATTGGATTGAAACGAAGCACATGTGCATACACTAAACATAATATTAGAACTACTAGGTGTAATGTAGAGAAGATTCCAAATAATACCTCATTAATTGGTCTGATCCACTGGTTTTCAGTTTCATCAGCATCCATCTTACAAGCAGTACTCATAGGTTTATCACTACCTTTATTACCATCAAAACCAAAAGGTTCTAGTATATCCTTAGTATATTTACTTTTATTTAAAACAATACCATTTTTATTTTGAAAAATTTGAAATACTAGGTAAAATTTATGTTCCCCCATTAAACTCATATCAAATTTATCTTTCTTCATCTTTGAAAAATTTGTACATAAAATTTTTTAGAGGATCCAAAAATAATTTCATCTACATAAATTTGATGTATTAAAACATCATCGGAAATCCATTTAATAAAACGAGTAGGATGGATATTCATTTAGTAAAACCTTTTGAAATAAGAAAAGAACTAATTCTATCATACCAAGCTCTAAGAGCTTGTTTTAGACCATATAAATCATTAGAAAGTTTGAAGACATGATTGAAACAATGTGGATTTGTAAAAATAGAGGGGTTGTCAACAAATACATCCTCAACTATGTAACCATATTAAAGTGAATTTTTGACATCCATTTGATAATGTTTGAAATTCAGATGAGCTTCATAACATGTAGTATCCTATTAGGCTCTACTATAGCTATAGGTGCAAAGGTTTCCTCATATTCAATTCCTTATTATTCACTATATATTTATAAAACTAGTCCAGCCTTGTTCATACTATGTTTCCAGATTCATCATCTTTATTTCAAAACACCAATATAGTGCCTATGGTCAAAGTGTCTTTATGAATTTATACTAATTCCCAAATATTGTTTCATTCAAACAAATTTAATTCTTCCTGCATTGTTATCACAAAAAATTCATCATTGATAGCATCATTAATATTTTTGGGTTAAAGAAGTGAAAGAAGAGCTTTATTTTCAAACTGGTTTCTTAGAGAGGCTCCATTTAGTGTCCATCTATTTAGATCACCAACTATAACATCTAAAGATGATTTTTGAGAGTTTTAACACCTCTAAAAAGATTTAAAATAGACTCCCTGTGGTTTTCTATTGTTTTAGATTCAATATGCTCTGATTTTGGAAAATTTACAGAACTAGTTGTTTTCACTAAGGGTTCATTGTTTTACTCAGTAAGGTCCAGAATTGACATATCTTCCTCAATTTGTTCAAGATAGATTTTTGGGTTCATGTGGAACAGTCTCATTAAATTTGACATGAACTGATTCACTTACATATTTGTTTCTCTTATTTAATACTCTATATGTTTTACTAGAGATTTAGTAACCTAGAAAAATTCGTTCATCACTCATGGAAGAAAATTTATCATGATTTTCCCTAGTGTTATGGATTAATAATTTGAAACCAATAACATCAAAGTAAATAACCTTCCGCTTCCTGTTATTCCATAATATCATAAAAGTTTTTCTTAAAAACGTGTCTAATTAAGGCTCTATTGATGATGTAACAAGTTGTTTTAATAGCATCAACCCACAAATAGATAGGAAAGTTATAATCATTTATCAGTCTACAAAATTTCATGAAGTGACTTATTTATTCATTCTACTAATCCATTTTTTGAGGTGTTCGAGGTGAAATGAAATTGAGATTATTGCAATTATGTGAGTAGAAAAATTAAAACTTCTTATTTTCAAAATCACAGCCACAGTCACTTCTCAAGGCCTAAATTCTATGTCCACTATGATTTTCTATAGACATTGAATATATAATGAAGTAAGAACATGCTTCACTTTTGTGAGCTAGAAAGTATTCCCAAGTGTATCTAGAAAAATCACCTACAAGAACATAAATATAGTTCTTCCCATTTAAATATGAAACTCTTGATGGTCCAAACAAATCCTTGTAAACCAACTCAAGTGGTTGAGAAGTCAAGAATTATTTCGTCGGTTAGAAAGAAACATTTTGGTGTCTTCATTTTTTAAAGGGATTACTAACTTTTTCAAGTGGGAATCCCAATTTAGGTATGTCTCTAACCAAACCTTTCCTAAATAGTTTCCGATGTGAGTGCACATTGGATTGTCTTAATATTCTGTTCCATAACTAAGATTCCTTATGAAAATCATTTAAATAAGAAAAAATTTTCTTAACTAGATAGTTTAAATCAACATAATATATATTTTCATTTCTAAGAGTCGTGAATATTAAATCATTATTATAATTAAAAAAATTTCATGAATCATTTTCAAACATAACATTAAAACAATCATCACACAACTGAGAGATACTCAGTAGATTGTATTTTAACCCATCAACAAAAAGTACTTTTTAAAATAATATAGTATTTGGGTTACCAATATTGCATAAGCTAACAATATTCCCTTTAACATTATCACCAAATGTAACATGTCTAACATCAACTATAATTAGGCTCTTGAATCATGAATATTCCCCTGTCATATGTCTTTAAAATACACATTCCAAGTACCATAATATCTTATAAGAGATCTTTAAACAATTTTCTTGCAAAATAGGTTAAGTATAGGTTAACTTCGGTACACATATTTTCTTGTGTCTAGAGAGGTTAGCAAGTAATGATTTGGGAACCCATATTTGTCATATAGTTTTCCTATAGTCAATAGATATGTTTCGAGACATGAACACATTGTTAGGTCCCTTTGAAAGTTGTTTTTCAAAATATGGTCTAGAACATGAACATGCAGTGAACTATCCAGATTTTAGAATAAATATTTTCTTAATAATCCTTCTCTGTCCTAGTTGATATCCTAATCTAGTTGTGTATTTTAGAGATATTTGTTTCCCTTGAAACTGAGTCAGGTTTTCTCTTCCTATAGATAAATTCTTAAGATCTCTTTCTAATTGCTCATTTGATAATTTATGTTCAGTATTTTCATTCAACAGCTAAGAAAATGTTTCTTTATCAATATCCAAATTAGACTTATAATTGGAATTTAAATCATTTTTCCTTTTAAATAATTTATATTTATCTTTGAGATCATCAAGCAATCTTGAATCATTCCACAGTATTCAAATAGTTAATACTTAGTCATATTTTACTCATTATTAGATTCACTTTTATTCCCAGAATAGTTAGCATTATGTATAGGAGAATTAGATATTACCTCAAATGTTTCTGTCATTAAGCACTGGTTTTCATGTTTGTTCTTTTCAATATTAGAAGTGTCTGATCCAATGGAGATATACTCTGATGAACTCAATGTAGCATTCATAAACATTTTATATCCCTTTCCCTGTCTTCATATTTTTTCTCATATTTTAGCTTGGGGAAATATTCCTTCACTTGGACTTTTCATTTACACTCATAGCAGAAAATATCATTTATATTTTCATTCCATTTTTTGTCCTTTTTTCAAAGCCCTTTACTATCTTACCTTCCTTTAGAGTTTGAATTTCATGAGAACTTATTATTTCGGTAGAAATTTCAGAACCTCCTTTCAAGATGATCCATCTCATCATCACTATCAAAATTTGAATCATTACTAGTGGAACTATATACCTAAATATGAACTTTTTCATTATCTTCTATATTTGTCGTAGCAGTCTTGAATGCTACAGATTTCATTCTCTATTATTCATCTACTTCATGATTCACCTTATTCTCTTCTTTGCACATAATTTTTTTTCAAATTAGTTCCTTCGCAGGTATCATAATTATGTCATAGGATTCTTGGATAGAAAGAGAAGTTACTCTTCATATGTTAGGTGGCCATCGAAGCAACCTCATAATCAGATCCTAGCTATTTACTGGTTTCCCAAGAAGACTCAATGTATTTACTATTTTGTTGAACGTGAGAGAAATTTCAGATATAAGTTCATTAGGATTCATTTTAAAATTATCATATTTAATAGTATATGTATGTAATCTTATTTCTTTAACATTGGTTGTTCCCTTATGGGAAACATCCAAATTATTTAAAATTTGATATGTATTATTACATGCAGGTATTATATTCAATTCTTCATCACCTAATGAATAAAACAATGAATTAATTTCTTTACATGTATTTTTATATGTAGCTTTAGTCATCCGAGACCATGTGTCCCTAACAGTAACAGGAAATGCATGTTTTTCATCAATTATTTCCCAGATTTTAGGACCCATGCTCTCTAGATACATTTAAATTTTTATTTTCCAATGAGCATAGTTTTTACCCTTAAATAATTATGGCATGTTGGTATTGTCACCCTCAAATAGTTTATCCATGTTTATTTAGAATTTAATGAACTAAAAATTTAGATATGACATACATTTTATGATTTTTATAATAAAACTAAAATTAGGGTTGAGAAGAATTTGAAAACCTACACAATAGTTCATATGGTAGAAATAGAAATTTATCCACTCATACAAAATGTGCGTCAGAGTGGACACTCAAGAGAGGGAGTTGAATTGAGATCCTATTTAAAATTTCTATGAAAAACATTATGATAAAGATCCCCTAATTTGGAAACATACAAATTAATTAAGTTAGTAAAGATATAAATGTTTATTTGGTCAACAGTTTTCTGAAAGGGTGATTAGTCTACAGTTGAATCAGTGTAAAACACTTATTCAACTTTTGAAACATGTTTACTAAATTAAACACATATAAACACTAACCAGAACTGACTATCTAGCATAATATAAAATTGTTTTCTATTTTTGAAATTATGAGCAGTGGAAAATATTAATATAGATTATTACAAAATATTGTACAAAGAAGAATTAACAAAGTGGTTTAGACTCAATCTGAGACATAATCCTCTCTACTGGGTGATCACCTACCCCCAAGAAGTTTATATTAACAATAAAAATGATACACAACTTGTACCGGGTTTTACAACAGTTTTCACAAACATTCTAGGGCTCACACCCTCTACCATGGTTCATTGTGAAAAAAAACAAGACCACACATGTCCTCTTCCATAGTTACACGTGGGGAAAAAAGTGTAAGTAACTTTTGATGTGAGGATTTACTATCCCCTAGTTCATTCATAAGAGAGAGTGTGTGTAATAGAAAAAACAAAAAAATTCTTTGAAATGTAATATAATTAACAGAATAGAGCTAATGATATAATGATTGAGTTTAGAAGGCTCTATGTGTTCGCAGTTCATATCTTGACTCATTGGAGTGAAGAAATTGTAGTTTGAGTAATTCTCCCGAAGTTGTCTCCGAAATTGAGTGTCGCAAATCAAGGTTCTAGCTTCTAGGTACTGAGTGTTATTATTCTTGGTTTGACAGATATTTGATGAAGCATAGAAGACAATCTGGAATTTATTCTCCAAAAATGATCTTTTTAAGGCTATTGGGTTCATAGTGTGAGTGGCAGTGTTCTTCTTTTGTTCTTCAGATCTAGCATGTAATGACTCACCCACTAGAATCCTTTATTTCTTCACTTCCTTGGTCTTCTATCATATATTTGAGGTCTAACAATAGGAATATAAAAATCACATGCGGCCTTCCTCGTACCTCGTACTGTCTTAAGATAAAATCTCTTGATATGTCTACAGTCATTATTAATTAATGTTATAAGCATTAAAATTACCAACTAGGAAAATTAGAATAATATTATGAAATTGACAATGTATTGAGTAGAAGAGTTGGTATTCGTTGGATGGTAACAATATCTTTATCAATAGTAGCCTCTAGTGGTAGCCTTCAGTGGTAGCCTTTAGTGGTATCCTTCAGCAGTAGCCTTGAATGATTGATTTCATTAGTACCCTTGTAGTAGTAAAATTTAGTGGTACCTTTACAGTAATGGACTTTGAATGGTAGACTCATAGCAATGTCCTTGCATTGATAAATTAGTGGTGAGGTTCCTCATCGTAGCCTCTATCGGAGACCTTCTATCATTAACCTCTATCAGTGACCTTTATCAGTGACCATTTACTTAGAGAAATTTGGCACTCTATGCTTTAAATGATATAGCAGTGAAACTATAAAATACATAGCTTTTACTTTATAGAATCTAAGAATATTAATGAAATAATATTATCACATAAATTAAACGAGACTTGAGATTATCAAAATAGGTGAGTCCGACAATTGGTATTTCATGTTATAAGAAGGAATTCATTGGTGAGTGAACCCGGTTTAGTAAGGGACTCCATCCACTATGATTATCTTGGGAGTGAACCCTGACAACTTTGAAGATCTGAGGTGCAAACCCAATCCTATATTATAGTCTTAGAATTGGTCCTTGATAACTTAAAAAATTATTTTCTATTATAATGTGTATTCCACAAACTTATTTCTTATTCTAATGATATTCTCTCATGGATAATGTTATTTGATTCATTTATGATTAATATATTACAAAATTGTAATTTTTATTCCATAAATCAAGATTATAACCTATGATTGGCTTGGTATAGTTCTCTAATGTTATGATGTTTTTCTCATACTATTATTCCCACATTAAATTTAAGTGATCATTGATATCACCATTACTTACCCTTAATGATAATATGAGGTCACCAATGACTATATTTCCATTAACCATGTTTTGAAATATTTTTTTAGGTATGATATGTATAATAATAGTGCTAGTCATTAAGAGCTAAAGGGGAGATGATGTTGAAATTTTATGAAAAAGTTTCTTATGTGTCAGAATTTCCAAATACTCTAGACCTGTTAGATTATGGAGTGGACCATTATGCTATGTAATGAATATTCAACTAAAAATATGTAAAATAAATGTTTGAAAAGTATGTGTCTCTACAGGATGGGGGTTTCACAGTATTATCCCCACCCCTATATAAAAAAGAAATTCATGATATATCTAAAAATGAATTGGAATATCATTGATATGGTAAATATACCAAGGACTTATTTCAACTATTCCTTATAATAAGTTAATTGTGAGTTTCCTAAATACCATCTTATAATTAATTTTTTTAACTACTATGATGTCTAAATTTCTTCTCCTAGAAAAATTTCTTTGATCTGTGATTCTAATATTTCATAGTCTCAATGAACCCAATTAGCCCATGATAACTACTCATTGAAATTTATAGTAGGATAAAGATATAATTGGAGACTCCATCACCTCCTATGATCGTATATTCAAGATAGAAAAATAAATAAATTACAAGTATAGGGTGTCTAAAAAAATATACTTTTATATTTTTATCAATTAAAAATAGGGACTATGATAAAATATAAAAATCCTTAACAATTCCTTCTTGATTATGTTTATTGGAAAATGAAATGTTTTCCAAAAAATAACCCTATAGAAAATACATAACATCTAGATGATTGGTTGTTATTTGGATCTAGAATCATTGAATTATTTTGGAGAAAAATGTTTTATAAAGGGAGTATGGTGGATGAAGTATATTTGAGGAGATTTGGTCCCAAAAATCTTGAAATCACATTGTTATAAAGTAAAATAAATCCCATAAGTCAGCCTCAATGTTGTGAACTATAGAGGTCCTCCTATTTTCATTATGCTAAATAAAATTATTGGAATATATCAATACTTTTATCACCTATAATTTTTAAAATGATAACATTGTATTAGATAGCACATGTGTCACAAAACACGGATATTAAACAACCCATGAAATTTATTTCTTCAAATTTAATATTGTTGATAGCTTGTGGAACATGTAATACCTAGTTGAAGATAACTATAATATAGTAACCTAGTCAATATACTAGCTGTTATGTGTACTCCAAACTAAATTATGATTATTCTAGTTACCTATTTATAAGAAATAAAATTGTAATCATCTAATAGAAGAATAATAGTTCTATGAAGATCTATATTTTTCTAAAGGACAGTTTAGTTGTGATTTGTTATCAAAATTTAAAAATACTTGTTTCCAATTTTAAAAAATTAAAATAAAACATAAAGGTCCATTTTTAAAAATTAGAATTTTAAGGATATATTTGGGTGATGTTTTGGTAATTCTTTTTTTAAAGTTTCATTTTTTGAAGAATATTTATAAATTTGAAATTTTAATTAAAAATTTCATTTCCAATTAAATAATTTATAATGATAATTTATATTTTTAATTATTATTAATGTAAAATTAGTAAAATTTTACATAAATTAATAATATTTTTTTTATTTTAATAATTTTTAAATTTAATTTTGATAGAAAAACATTGGAAACTTTTAAACATTTTAGCTTTGAAACCCTGCTTTCTCACCCTGCCTGTGGGATTAATTTTTAATAAAAAATATCAAATTATATGAATTGAATTTGAAAAAAAATATTAAATATTTTTAAAAATTATATTTTTATTTTTTCTAAAAATTTCAACTTAATTTATGACAAAAAATAATAGTGAAAATAATTTTTTTTTATTAATATGGTTATGGTAAAATGGATTTACAGAGGATTAAACTAAGGAGATAAGGGTAAAAATGACCAAAAACATGAATAAAATATATTCTATGGCCATATTTCAAAATTATCCATATTGGATCAATAATTTTACATTATTGGATACTTATAACATGAATAAGTCATGGGAAGAATTCATACTTTTCATATATTACAAGTGTGCCACTCACCTCACATATAAAATTACACCGGCTATCCTCTATTATTCACACATTAAATTTTTTTTAGAACACTACCTATACAAATAACATCCCAAATTCACTAATCTCATTATATAGTCCTTATTTTTTGAATAAATACTTCCAAAAATGGCATTAGTGAAAACCAAATGAACATACCTGTAGAAGAGGAAATATTCTTCAGTTAGCATATTTATATTATTTCTTCCTCCACCCCCTTAATTTTTTTCTATGATGTTATAATAACATTTGTATATTAAATATAATAATATTTTGTTATTTTAAATTAATTACCTATAACCACATCCAGTTACATAAAATGTGTTAGTAAATCATTAGTCGTTTGTACGGATGTCTACTGCCTCTCGAACCGATGTCATTCATTTTTTTATTACCACCTCTAACAGTTGGGTATTTGGTTGGATATAATATATATTTATATGATATTTATAACATAATTATACCTATTTATTATATATATATATTGTCCATTCCCTATGGGATATAATGACATCACTCATTTTAAAGGTGGACTACAGCCTTCTGAAGTGATGTGGTTTGTCATTCACTAACAGTTTTTATAAAAATTAATGTGTATTAACATAATTAATATATTCCATATATATGAAATATTTATTATACTCATGAAATATTTATCATTTTTAAAATAAAAATTTTATTTTCACTCTCATGATGATGATAACATTCTTGTGTATGTTATGATTACAGCCTTCACGAAGTGATGTGACTCTTTCTTCATCACAAAACAACATTTATGATATATATATAATTATTTGTAAAGAAATAATATGTTATATTTGATATTATGACCATTATTTATATTTATAATATCACCCATCACCATTCCTTATTGATCATTGAAAAATGGAAGTTTTACTCATGTATACGTAAGACCTACCATCTTCATGATTGCAACATAGACCATTTTTCATATCAATATTTCATGATTTGTTTTGAAAGAATGATTGATGTAAAAATATGATAATTATTTCTGATTATCATCCTGGAGAAGATATAAATATATAATATTCTAATCAAATGTATCTTTCATGAAAAAAGAAGTATTATAAGACATGACAATTAACCCCAGAAACAATAAAAACAACAAAACATTGATAACGAACGAGTCATAAGATGTTAAAAAAGGATAATATATGATATTATAAATATTAATATGGGTTTTTATAATTTAATTATTATTTTAAGACCTCTATTCATAATGTTAAATCACTATCAACTAAAAAGAATCATGAGGTTATGGTCTTTGTATCAATTTCATTTCATTAAGGCATATTTTAATGTCATGATCCTAATTTATTTTTTATGGTGTGTATACTTCACATTTGACATATTATATAATTAATAATTAATAATTCATGATATTATATGTTTCAATATGAATAATTTCAACCAAGGGGATTTGATTTTAAATTTCCCAAGTGATAAAGAAATTCATAACTCTATTTATTTTCAATTGGTTATATTAATTATTTTTTTGTCGCTGATATTCAAAGATTTGGTGTATAATGACTTTTTATTATCTTATTTTGTATTCCACATATATTACGTGGATTCAAATATGATACACATAATATATTCATTAATTAATTCTCACTTTAATACTATGATCATTATAAGGGTTTGATTGAGAATCTCATTCTAATCAAGATTGCTTATTCTTTCATTTTAGTTGAAGGAAATTATTTTATAACATAATAAATAAACCCATTCAATTTTATTTTACCATGGTTATTCACATTAGTTTCATGTAATAGAAACATTTTTTATCTCTTTGGTACTTAAAATAATGGTTAATTTTGTAAGAAAATCTATCTTAATTTTTTTGAAATCTATTTTCATTAAAAACCATTTTTTCAAAAAGTGTTTTAGAAACTGTTTTAACCTTTTAAAAAATATTAATTTAAGAAATGTTTTCACATTTTTTAATTTGATGAAAAAATTTCTATAAAATCTAATAGTGTTTATCAAAACAAGGTAATTTTCAGACATTTTTACAGTGAAAAATGATTGTTTTTTAACATTAATGTCATGACTGAAATTACCCACCAACATGACCATAATTTATATTAATATATCATTGAATGTTTATTATGATATTTTTAAATAATATTTTTCCCATATATTCTTTAAATTATTAGTTTTTCAAAGTAATTTTCATAGAAATGTATTTTCAAAATAATTTATGTTTTATAATGTGATTTTCAAAATGAAAAGGATATTTTCCCAGAAAAAAATTGAATATATTTTTCTAGTAGTTTTAGTCATCAAGGAAAAAACCATCATTTTATATATACAACACTCGGGATATATAATATTGATATCATCCTTATTCTCCCTCGAGTTATCTTATGTTTATTTTGAAAAATGATAGAATTGACATTCACATCATTGATTCATCTTTTTTTAATATATTTCCCATGAAATGGTCACTTTTCACTAATCATTGGAAATTAAATTTCCCATAAATATCTATTTTATTTTTGGTCGATATGTTTATTATTCAAACCGTATATCATGTAAACATATGGTTTTCTACATTCAAATTATTTTTTTATTTAGGAAATATTGTCAAATATGTATTCTTTACAAAATATGGATATTTTATGATAGGGAACACAATTTATAAATTAAATTGATTATTAAATATATTAGGAAGGATTTTAAAATTGAATACATGATTAGGTCTTGGTTATAGAGAGCACCTCGATGTATCAGTAGTTTCATGTGACAAATTAGTTCTCTATCCTTAGTTAATTGAGTTTCTAACCAATATTTTTATACTATCTTGTGGATAAATATTAAGGATAAAGGTATCATGTTCCAAGGAAACATGAATTATAATAATTAATCATGGACTTTATTAATAATTCAGTTATTATTATCCATGATATTTTTTCAATGATATTATCTTTGTATGCAATTGATTCCCATTTTATTGATCAAATGGAATATGATTTTAGTTTTTTAAATTTACATATTGATCATGCATTATCCATTTATTATAGTCATATTTTTTATTAAATAGATTTTATTTTTAGTTATTTTAATTACAATATTTATTATGATAATTAAATTATTTAAATGGACTGTGTGTTTAATTATTATTATTTTCCAAGTTGATTTTTATTGTTGATACATGACAGCTTCTAATGTACTTAACCCTTACTGGGAATTTATGGTAACCCGAATTTTGTTTCATTTCCATGGAATCATGAAGTGAACTATAAAAGATATTACTAAATATTCTAGAGGGAATAATTATATTATGGAAAAAATTACATTGTAAATTCTATACTGAAATGTAATATTAGAATCTTGTATGTATCTAGTTTTCCATGACCAATAATCCATACATTCATTTAGGATGAAATTACTTGTATTTTATACTGAAACAGATTGGGGAAAATCCACTTTATTAAAAAATAAAAATAAAAACAGAAATCCCTTTTCAATAGGGTTATGGGAGAACCCATTACAAGCCTAAAGGCCAGAGGGATGAAGCCTTAGATTTGAGAGGCAATACCCCTTTGATAAAAATACCCTTACATGTAATACCATTAAACAAACTAGCATAACAAACCAAACAATGCTCCAAAATCACTACAGGAAAACCCTAAACTACTAACAACACTGCCTCCATGTCATACATATGACATACCATCACTTAAAAGGGCCACCACAACCCTCCATCACCACCAGAGAACTTTCAATGCACCACTATGATGAATGTCACCACCTCTTGTTTGAGAATACCACCATGAGTACCAGATTTCTACCTCACTGCATCTGTTATATCTAGAACAAATGAATATCATGCCGAAATCATGACCACATCTATAGGTCATTACCAAATCTAAATCTCAAGGTCCCGTTCGAGCCACACCATCACCGTCACACACCCATCACTGAAGGAAATCACACTTATTCCAGTCACAATCATCGTATGTGACCACAGTATCCACGCCATGTTCCTCTGTACGACCGAACCACCATGATTGATTCTAGTCCACCAAGAATTCTAGAGATACCACTAAATAGGAATAAGAAAAAACTCTAGGGCCAAAACCCTAGAGTACCTTATAGCTTTCCATTGAAGTGGAGGACCACCAGACATCCTTGTATCTTATACCAATGTATTAATGAATACATTAACTCTGGGATACATAGGTTGGGTCACTACTATTATTATCCGCATAAGTATAGAAGAAATCTTGAGAACTAGATTTGGTAAAACACAGATTACAGATATTAAAACTATGACAAACAATTAGGAAAATTATATAAATATCATGATGTTTTGGTAAGGAAGATATTATTTGTGTTTTCGTAGAAATATATCCCTGTGTAGATATAAAAAGTGGATGTGGTTCTGGGTGAAGAGTATCTAGGTGTAATAACTCTGAAAAGGGAACATAATGATAGAATTAATAATCACAAAGTGCACAAAAACAAGTGTTACTACACACCAGGTTTGACTCTCCTAGGTGGTATTTTTATAGTAATTTAAATTTTCATTAAAAACTATTATGATGGATTTGGAAATATAGATATCCCCAGAGAAATCATGTTTTTGATTATGAAATTATATATGCATAAATTATTTAATTTATGGTACTTATTTTACTAGTTTTAGGATTATACATAATGATATAATATGATATAGTGTATTCCAATATTTAGAAATGGGTTCTAGTAGAGAGAATCATATCCACATCAATGCATGCAATCTGAAGAGTAAAGCGATCATTTCTTTTATTGGATAAAGACAGTATTTGGAAGGGATCTAGTCCCAAAACATTCTCGTAACATGTAGATATATTATCATTTGTTAAGACTATAGATATGAAATTATCTAATTAATATTGATTTTAAGGAAGTAAAGAAAATAAAAATGTTGACAGATAAAAATATGGATAAATGGAAGAACGGGACGAAGTATTTTCCCACATCTGATAATTATGGAAGTAAACACCATGGTACCTGATTAGAAGGAAAAGGAGTCTGATTCATAAGCAGGGAAAAAGGAAATCATGGTTATGCTTCAAATTGAATGAAAAAGGTTTCCAATGTTCAAAGATTCAACTATAAAAAGATGGGGCACAATGCAAACGAATACCCAAAGTGCCCAAGGAAAATACCACAAAAGAAACCAATGAATCGTGATAAATATTATAATATTAAAACTAAAAAAGTTTAATTTTTAATTATATTTCTTTTTCATTAAATAATAAAATTATTTGAGTATAATATAAATGATTTCATGTTTATCAGAGTTATGTGATGTGTATGGATTTAATGGAAATAATTTTTCATTAGGGATTTTAAATCACATGTTGAATGATACCAATAAATAGGAAAGATGATTTAGTGTAAATGTTAAATTCTTGAAAAAAACATGATTTATGGAAAGACAAACTTTAATATATTCCAAATTTTGAGATAATTATGTTGGTCTGAAGAGATGATTGATATACATAGAGTAAATTCGATATTACTGACTGCCTTTGAACTAATTGATGATTTGTTGACAATGTGGTTTATGCTATCATTGATGGAGATATATTATTGTATTTATTTAATATATACAATATAATGCATTTTATTTAAGGAATATGGAAGCATACACGTTTTTATATGGTTTTATCGTAGTTCATGTTATTACCATGTTTGAAAAGAATACATGATGAAAGTATTCAAATGTTCATTATGTGATGATTAAGAGCGAGTTACTGTTGTTTGAGATATTAATGAAAAGTTCATTTATTTTAAATTTATAGGCATTATTTTAAAAATATTGGATCATAATATTTTGGAAGGGTCATATGGTTAACCATTTATGAAATGGTTTAATTTTGAATTTTGGATGCTGTTTTAGAGATTAACGTATTACTTTTACATCTCTAAATTTATTCATACTAGATAAGTTGTGCTGACCATTTTTTAATTATAATAGCTAGAGATTGAAGGAATTACTTATAAATATATTATGGATATTACAATCTGTAAAAAGTGAATATTTTTTGCTTCATGAATAAAAAACAAATTTTTGGATATTAGTTTCTTGGAGTAAGTGAGGAATTATAAATTTATCTAAGAACAACTAATAGATTAAATTGTTCTAAGGAAATAGAAACATATCAAGTAGATATATCTACATATATTATTATATAATAAAAAAATTCTTAAAAGTTTCCATAAAATATCTTAAAATAAAATTTTATCATATTCCCATCGTTTCAAATGATATAAATGACCCCATTCACACCTATTTGTGTTGTAGTTTTGTGGGCCTTATGTTTCTATTGATCATTTACCTTTATCTAATCAATGACCTTTATCATTATATATAATAATTTATTATTTATTTTTTACATATATTCACCTTCCACAAATGTTCACCTAGTTAGAAACCTAGTTATGTGTCACTCCATAGGTCCTTTTTCCTACCCTTTTCATTCTTATAAAGAGGGTATTTTATTAACCCCTTTCCGATTTTGTTTTCTCAGTAATGGTATGTTCAAATATCAAAACCATGATTACCTAGATAAAGTTTAATTGAGAGGATAAAATTTATTTATGTTGGGGGAGACTGTAACCCCTTAAAATTCTAAGATAGGAACGCTATATTTGATAACGTATTTGATATAAAAAACTATGCTAAAAACCCATGAAATATATTTCTTCAAAATTATTCTCTTTAGTAGCTTACGAAGCATGTAATCCTGAGTCGATATGGATCATAATTTAGTAAACAAGACATTATGTTGAAGGGTATGAATTTAACTGACTAAATTATGAATATTATTGTTACATATTTATTAAAATTATTATATGAATCATTTAAAAGAATAATAAAATGATTTATATAAAATTGTATTTTTTTAATGGTTGGTTTAGTCTCACTTCTCCAAAATTATTTAAAATTAGTTTATACTATGTTTAGAAAACTTATTTGAAAAAAATAAATTAAATTTTTTAAATAATAATATAAAAATAATATTTGGGTGAATATTTGTGATTTGTTCGAAATGTTTCATTTTTTGATGAATAGTGTAAAATAAAGAATTTTAATTTAAAACTGCCTTTTTGTTTAAATAATTTATACTATTAATTGACATTTTGAATATTTTTAAGGTAATATTAGATCAATTTTATATCAATTGTTTCAATTTGGATCATTGGAATAATATTTGTAATTAATTTTTATTCAGAAAATTAAAATCCATTAATCATTTTCTCTTTAAAAGCCTTTTTTCTCCTCGCTTTTGTGGGATTAATTTTAAAAATAAAATTTGAAAATTATTTGAAATAAATTTATAGAAATGAATTTATCTTTTGGAATAATCAGAATTTATAATTTTTTATAAATTGAGCTTATATTTTTTACTAAATGTAATATTGAAAAAAATAAAATTTCATTACTATGGTTAAAGTAAAAATTGATTTTTCAGGGGTCAAACAAAAAAGATAACAGTTAAAATAACCTAGAAAATTCTATAAAATAAATTTTATGTATTTAGTTCAAAATAAACCCTTACAGTCTCTAGAATTTTTCATTATTGGATTCTTTTGACATGAAAAAACGTGGGTAGAATTCATTATTTCCAGAACATATCAATGTACCACTCCCCTCGCTTATAAAAGGCCACCCTTCCCCTCTCTTAGTTACACCATAAAAAAATATTGGTTCATTCAAGACTTTCCCATATAACCTCCAAATATCCTCCTATCATACTATAATCATTAGATTTAGAATAAATACAACCTATGAAGGATTTGGTTTAAACCTAAAGAAGATACGTGAAGAAGAGGTAATGTTCTTCAACTAGCATATTTATTTTATTTATTACTAAATATAATTAAATTATTTTAAAACCATGAAGATACAATAACCATATTAAATTCCATATATAGAGTTTTTTAGTTTTGGGTAATTACCTACAACCACCTCCACTTCCATAAAAAAGTTACAAAATCATCATTCTTTTGTATCGTAGTCTACCGCTTCATAAACCTATAACATTTGTTTTTAAATTACCTCATTTAACTATTGGGCATGATGATGATTATAATGTATATGTATTATATATATTAAATATTTATAGCTATGGAGTCATTTTATCATATATATTTATATATATTTATATTACTTTATATTTTATAGGGGATATGGTTACATTGCTCATGTGTACATAGGACTACAACCACACGAAGCTATGTGATTTTTATTTCACTAACACATTACATGGAATGTAGTAAGGATAAATTTAATAAATATATGTGATATAAATTAAATAATTATGATATTTATGACATATTTATCATTCTTAAAAAATAATATATCACTCTATTTTCACTCATGTAACATCCTATCACTGTTTCTAGGTACTCAAAAACCACTATTTTTATAATGGTTTGGATAGGTTTATTTAGGGATCCTTAAGGTGAAATTTGGATAATATTGAAGGCATTTTTTGATGTTCACGGTTACCGCATAGTTATTGGAAACCATGAGCCATGCTAGTGAAAATTGTAAAAACCTAGACATTATGGATTTTCATGGCAGGTTCGTGTTTTTGAAAAACGATACACCCACCATGGAGAAATGATGCATCCCCATCAGTAGGGGTGAACCGTTTTTCTAAGAGTGTGACCCTATCCCCCTATCCATTCATACATGATTTAATTAATCCAATAAGTAATTTTAAAATTCTAAAAACCTCAATTTACGTGCCTGATGGGAATCAATGAAACTCATATGTTTTCTTCTTCCTTGGAAGCTCCCAAGAGGTGATGTTGTCCCGTCTACACCCCACCAGAATGAATCAAATATAGGTGAATGATGCTTGACTCTTCCCAATAACGCTTCTTCCCCTGTTCTCTATATCAAACACTCTTCCTCTTTCTTGCATCATGTTTAATAGATATCCATATTTTTGGGGGATCAAATCACCATTGTTTAGGACCTTGAATATAGTTTTTATTCCTAGATATTCATTACCAATGTACTTTTATTAGACTTTCTCATTTAGGGATTTGTGATTCGTGATCTCATGATCCTGAGTTAGGTGATTCCATTTATTTTTATCCAATTAATATGACATAGAATTTATTTATTGTATTATTGGATTGAAAATAAATTTTTAATACCGAAATTTGTGTGGATTGGGGTTTTAAATTGATTTGGCATGACATTTCGGACCCCCCCCCAATTATATCAAATTGGGGTTTGATTTGGGTTAGATGATATTAATATAAAATAGTGAAATGTAAATCATGGAAATTATATTTTAAAATAAATTTTGAAATAAATAAATTTAATTTGTATTTGGAAAAAATGTCATTAAATGGTTTTGAAATTAACCAATTGGTTTTACTTTGGTAAAAGGCATGATTTGATTAAAAACCCATTTTTTGGTTTGTAAAGAACAATTTTCGTACTGAAAAGGAAAAATGTATTTAATTTTATTTTGAATAGTTTTGTAATAAATTTACCATTAATATTTGTTTTTGGAGAACATACAATCCTAGGTAGTAATAGATTTATTTGGAAACACTCTTTTTATGCTTTACAAATGAAAAAAAACCTAGTACAGTGAGTCACATACCTAATGGGATGGTGATCATTCATATTTGACCAATTCCTAAGGGACGTGTGTATACACATATTCTCATGATCCACCTTTGAGTGTGTGAGGATCTCATAGGCTCGAACTATTGTACCTCTTAGCCTAGGAACATGTTATTTTTCTTATGATTATATTGATATATATTCCATTGTATGTCAATGGTTTTATTTATTCTCTGTGAATTTATATAGTCTATACTATATAAAATGTTCATTAAACCAATTTTTAAAGTAATTATGTAAAATTAATTGTAAATCATGATTTTTTTAATATTATTATAAACTTACCGTCATTTTTATTTAAAATTGAATGTTTTATTTAGTTAATTAATCTGTAATAATATTATGGAATCTATATTAAGACCATACTGGGGTTTTATCTCATACCTGCATATACCTTTAAGTGTTTGTGTATTATCTTCTTCTAGATTCTAGCAAGAGAAAAGCATAATTTTGGGATGGTTATAGTTTTTTATCCTTGTTCTTGGAGAGTTGTGTCTATTAGGACATGGGTTGTCTATCCTATTTTATGGTACTTCGAGATATACATGTGGTTGTTTGTATGTGTTTAACTTCTTTTATAGTTCTCCATGTTTTTTATTTCTAATACACTACTGATTTTTATTTCATTCATTCGTTGTGTTTTTGGAAAAATTATTCCAAATATCATATTGTTTGATGCGAGTTGATTATCGAAAACCCATAGTGATCAGGAATACCTATCAAACTATATTTGGATCAACTCAGTCATCATTTTACAAGAGTATCTGTGTTGTCTTGTGACAAATTGGTATCATAGTTCCTGGTAGATAATCATACCTTGATTTTTGTTTGTAGTTGTGTAATCTTCTCAATATTTAAGAGGTAGTTAGAATTAATTCCTAGCTATCTCTCACTTCAATGAGACTTATGTCACCAGGGGTGGTTTGGGGAATGGTTTCTAGATAATTAGTTCTAGGATTTTCATTGATTTTTATTTGGATATAGTGAAATCTAAATCTTGTGTTTTAATAAGTTGGGATTAATTCATCTTGTTACGCTATTTGACGGTTAATATGATGTCTTCAATGTTTTTTATGATGTTTTATAGAATCCTGCCTATGATAAGACATGTAAATCAAACTGATAAAGAAGATTCTATTAAAACTCAGTGATAGAATCCTCTCATGGACTCAAACTTCGTTGATGTTAGCATGTGTGTTGTCCAATATTTAGAATAGGCACCTACAGTAGTTCCCATTTAGGCTACAATTGTGGAACCTCCGTGGGATGTTTAATGGAATCATGCTCAGGAGTTACTTCCCCTAAAGCCACCAGTATGTAAGGGATCAAATGATACTCAAGAGGATGAGGAATTATTGAACTGGACTGAGCTTTTTTTTGAGTTCTTGGAGATACCTGGTATAATAAACGTGATGTGTTCCACCTTTTTCTTGGAGGGACCTAGAAGAAGATAGTGGGATACGATCGGGAATGAAAAGAACCTTGGGGTCTTAGAGTTGAAAGAAATAAATTCTATTTTCATTAGATAGTTTTATTCAGTGTTTTTGGGGTTGGCCAAGGCTATGGAAGTTTTAATATTTGAGCTAGCTAACAAGACTGTGACCAAATAAGAAAATTGATTTTCTGATCTTGTGCAGTTTTCACTAGAGATTTTATTAAACGAAAAGATGAAGACATTATTTTTTAATATGAAAATATAATATGATATTATTTATCATGTTTTTTTTCTATATCATCATACTTAAGTTGATGTTCTGGATAGAGTGTTGTTGGTTAAAATGGACATGGATAGATTATTTGGGTTTATATGAGTTTCTTCTTCACTCAGTGGGTTTTCAATAAGTTCCATCAAAGGAAAGTAGAAGCGTGATGATTCTCATAGTGGTTCTTTACATCAGGGTTTTCATATAACTCCTATATTTCCATGGATATTCACATTTATTTTATACCATTGTGTAATGATTGGGAATTATAAAGGGGTTTTCACAAAGGTATCCAAGTTATGTAGCTCCAGAAGATGTACAGATCACTAGAGAAAGTTCGTCTATGTTTTTTCTACTCCACGTAGTGGCATGTGATAATCAGTTACTGTTAAAACATTGGTGCAATCAAATGATTCATGTAAAAATGTGTTCCCACAATATTCATCTAGAAAAAATCTTCCTCATGTAGTGGAAGAGTCTCCAGAGGAAGCTGATATAGGTCCAGTGACCATGATAGGTACCATCACTGTATATTCATCATTTGTGGATGATTTATTTGATACCGTTGCATCTCATTGTTTAATTACAACCTATATTATTAATACTATTAATCTTCATATGAATCTTTTATCTTATGTTATGGATATTACTATGCCCCTCGAAACACAGAGAGGGAAGGGTCTCTATAAAACTACTGTTTTTTATCATTATCAGATATCGAACATGCGTAGTGTTTTCAATTTCTTGACATGAAACCTATAGACGTCATATTTTGTATAGATTGGACCATTTAAAATAAATCTCAGATTTATTTTTATCTTTGGCGAGTCTCTATTACTATATGTGATGAGGGTTTTCATATCATTCAAGGAGAATGGGACATGAGATCAATTATAGTGACACCATCTTATCCAAAGTTAGGGAAAGTGGTATATTTGTTTAATTTTAATCTAGAGTGAGAATATTTCAGTGGTGATCTACCTCTAGTGTTCATTGAGATTACTTATATTTTTACTTTAGATTTCTCTTGTTTTCAACACGTAAGTGAAGTAGAGTTTTTTTATCATTTTAGTATCCACTACTCCACTATTTTATATTCTATCTTAATGCATCATAACATTTGAAATTAAATAGTGACCGAGACACCACCTCTTAAAAAATTTTGAAATGAAATAGTTAAAGACTTAGGTCAATGATCTTTTAGATAAAGGCTTTATATGCCTAAGTGTTTCATCATGGTCAGTTATGGTTCTCTTTGCTAAGAAATCTGATGGGTCCACTCGCCTTTGTGCTGATTACACAAAACTAAATCGAGTTATAGTAAAGAACATGTATCCATTAGTACAGAATGGTGACACATTAGACTAGTTGAAAGGTGATAAGTGGTTCTCGAATATTGATCATTGATATCATTACCATTAATTTAGAATAAAATAACATGACATTTAGAAAACTTTCTTTTAGAGTAGTCTATTATGTGTACCTTGTCAATCTTTTTGGTCTAACAAATTCTCTTGTAGTAATTATGAATTTAATAAAAAAGAACATTCACAAGTTCTTTGATAATTTTTTGGTGGTATTTGTGGAGGACATACTTGTTTAATCTATGTACGAGAAGGACCATGTTAATCATCTAACAGTTGTTTTAGGTTTATTGAGAAACCACTGACTTTATGGAAGGATTTCAAAAGTTGTTTTTTGAATTCAAAAGTGATTTTATTGGGGCATGTGTTGTTAGATCCTAGAATTTCAATTTATCCTAAAAAGGGGAAGTATTTTATGACTTGGAACAACTGGAAAATGTTTTCTAGATTCATTAATTATTGTGTTTAGCTAAATATTATGGTTGGTTTGTAAAGGGAATCTCATTGATGGATTCTCTAGTCAATTCTCTAACTCGGAGGGGAGTAAATTTCACTTGGGATGAGAACTATTATAATTTTTTTTACGAGGAAGAGTATTTTGAATATTATGATGGTGTTTAACTTCAAGATGTACAGCATGGCTATTTGGTTATATCTGATGCATCAGTTTCATGTTTTCGTTGTGTTCTTATGCAGGGTGACCATGTCGTTTCATAAAGCTCTTTTCAGCTAAGTCCACCCAAGAAGAATTATCAAACCCTTGACGATGAACATGAATTTGTGATGAACATGCTTAATATTTGGTGGAATTAAATTTATAATGAATATATTACAATGTATTAATAGCACAAGATATTGAGTAATATCTTTTATCAAAATGATTTGATTCTTCTCCAAAGGCAATGGGTGGAATACTTTCAATACATTGATTTCAACATTTTTTATACCCCCGGGAAGGGTATTTTTATTATAGATTATCTGATCAGGGAACTTAAAACACATCCCTTGAATGAATATTTAGAAGAGTGGAACTTGATGGATATTTTTCATAGTTTCATATTCGAGTTCAGGAATAAGGTGTTGAGGATTCATTATCTTTTATTAAGTTAACATCTGATCTTATTGAAATGAATCTTTTAGAGCATCAACATAATGATGAGTTCCATGTCATTAGATACAATTTTTATGGCGGGAAAACCATTTATGACTGGTCATTCACTATAGAGGGTATTCAATGTTATCTAAATTGATTTGGGTCACCGTTATCAGCCTTGAATGCTATAATATGGCATTGATATAATTACTAGTTGATTGTGCACCTTGGAACCACGAGGAGTTATATAACATGTGCAATCAGTTCTAGTGCCAAGGAATGAGATGAGGTATTGCATATTTTTCCTCTCATTATTATACATACCAACAAGTCATGGGGGAACACCAGAAACCATCATGTTTTCTTCATCAACTTCTTGTGAAAACTTGTACGTGGGATGAGTTCTCTATGGAAGTTTTTGTAGGGTTTCCATGTACATATATAATGAAGAATTCGATATGGGTTATGATTGATAGGATAACTTAATAGGCTCCCATTATACCAATTGGTGATACAACCAAATTTGAGGAGTTGTGAAATATCTATGTGAATAATATTGTTCATTCGAAATGAGTTCCATATGCTATAGTGTAACACCCCAAGATTTTATGAAAAATATTCTTTTTAATTTCATTAATGTCTTGTGTTATTCGCTACACCAAAAGGAGCATTCACAACACACATATCTGACCTAGCTTGAATTACACGCAATCGCGACCTTCCACGATAGTGTGTGTTGTACGCAACACCAAGTTTCGCTAAACAACGATATGCTATTAAGATATTATTAAAACTAGCAGTTATGAATAGTAATAACCACTTTTTGAAATTTTGTCAATTTTATTTTTCAAAATGGACTTCATTTATGGATTCGGAGTATCGAATTTAGCCTAAGGTGAAATTTTGGTACTTTTCGGATAACTTTCATATTCTGATGAATAGTGAAAATTACTAAATTTTAATTAAAAACAACTTTTTTAATCGAAATAATTAATAGTGATAAATTATTAATTTGAGTGGTTTTAAAGTATATTTAGAATATAGTTTTACAATTTAATACATTGTTGGACATTGGATGTAATTTCACACTTAAACCAGTTATAAACAAGTGTCAATCTTTTGATAGTTATTATCTCTTAAAAACACGCTATTTGTTGTGACAGCGGAAATTAATTATAAAATTAATTAATGCAACTTATATGTTGGGAATTTTGTAAAATATAAATCATTTTTGAATTCGGAATATCAATTATAGCCTAGGGTGAAATTTTGATACTTTTCTGAAAACTTTCAATTTTTGATGAATAGTGAAACCACTAAGTGGTAGGTTAAAAACTGAATTTTGCATAAAACTTAATTTTACCGCTTCTGTGAATGGAATTTCGAAAATCCAACAGACACAGTTAATATCAAGGACTAAAATGTGGTTCAATGAGATGAAAACAATTTTTGGTGAATAGTAACTTTTTACTTTTTTTTACCGCTGTTAATAGTAAATAGGGTAACTAAGGGTAAATATGATATTACTATTACCCTAACACATGTCCTAATTCTATTGGATAAGTGTAATTCGACCAAAAACAACCTTATGAATATAATATGACCATTTAGGCCCACTTGGATAAGATTAGGACATTTATTATTAATTTATTTAAAGAAGGGTTAAAAGAGTTAAAATAAAAGTTTATTTACTAAAACATTTTTAATATGGGGTTATACATAAGATAAATTCGACTATAAATATTCATTAGAAAGATAAAAATATTTCCTACATAATGGTATTTTATTTGTAATTTTTAGACATTAAATAATTTAATTTACTTAAGACACAATGATGATGCAGTAATTATCTTATTAATGAAATATTGACATAATTGATGTTATAAACACCAAAATAAATGTAATTTGAGACTTTTTATGAATTAAAATAATTTTCTAGGTTACTATGATATATTAGTGTTGATTTAATTAACTTGGTTCGAACATATCTGTTATGACTTTCACAAAAAAATCATATATCAAATAGTGTCAAAATTGACAGAAAATAGTTTATAAATGAAATATTATATTATTAATTGTTATTTTATTCCTAAAAATATAAGGTTCGTCCAAATGACTTAGATAAGGATATATGTATTAATAATATACAATTTGGGGTTCGTTTGGCATGTTATAGTATGTGTATTAACCATATAGTGAAAGAAAACAAAAAGACACGGTAAAAGTTAAATTATTTAACTTAGAGTTAAATCTAATTGATAAGGTTAAAATAATACTCTAAACTTGTCCTAATCCTATTGGATGATAGGATTTCGACCCATCCCCACTTTAGATTCGAAATAAGACCCTTTGGAACCATTATAAAACGATTTTGACTTTAATATAAAATAATACTTTGAGATATTCCTAAGGTGCCCCTCTCCTCCCTTATAAAAGGACACCTTCTCCCCCTCCTCCTCACACCAATTTGAGAACTCAAGCTCGGCCAACCCCTGCCAAAATCCCTTCTCCACTTCCATAGAATAATCCTATAGGTCCTGGTCTTCTTCAAAGACCAATCATAGTTCCCTAAGTGGAGGATTCAAAGAGGCGTTTCGAAGAAGAGGTAATTTCCGTTACAAATTCTTTCACCTTTATTTCTTCTTCCACTTCTTCTTATAAGATTGTTTAATTATGAAGTAATAACATCAGTATCACTCATATACTGATATGTTATTATAAATATGAAACAACTCTAATTAACCTTCTATCCATCCTACGAAAAAAGGAAGTCACCGCGCGTGCGTACGTACGGAATACCGTCTCCACGCCGTGGTGTAATCTGCTTTTCCACCAACACCTTACATGGATGGGTATTATGGTGTAAAGAATAACTATACATAGTTATTATAACATAATAATTATTGTGATATATTTTATCATCCACTCCAATTCAATTCAATAATTATGGAAATGATATCATCGCTCGTGCGTACGTACGGACTACCGTCACCACGACGCGATGAGATTCATTCTCCATGTTAACCATTTAAGAATGATTATAAAGTATATACAAGAAATAATAATGAAATATATTACATTATAAAGCTACTGGATTTATGTTTATGTATATGTATGTCATCTACTTAATTCCATTCAACTCAATAAGGAAACGAAAACAGCGTTCATGCGTACGAACGGTCTACCGTCTCCATGAACGGTGTATTTCTTTTCATTTACTGATATATTATATATATATATATATTATTAATATATATTATATATAAATCATGTTTTATATTCTGTAATTAAGTAATCATTATCTAAGTAATCATATGAATAATTACAAGTTAAAACACGAACGACAAATGAGATGATTTTACCCAAAACGCTACTTTAACATGAATTTACAAAAGAACGGGTAATATAAAGTCATAAGTGAACCATATATGATATAATAACAATGAATATGATTCTGTAATAAGTCAATGACATTATTTAAATCATTATACAGGAGGTTCGGACACTTACGAAGGAAATCGGACCTAAGGTAAGGGATAAAGTTTCAATCTCATTTTTATCTGAGATTGCTTATACGTAAGTATTTACTGGGGTTATGTTTATCATCCATGACCATGATTTCTAAAAATGATTTCATAAAATGTTTACCATTCTTCCATGGATGTTTAAAGGCATTTTTACCCTTTATTTACTTTTTACCACATTGTATGAATGGAATCTTTCCATTGGTTACCATATAAGGTACTTTTTGACTTTTCCGACAAAAGTACGAGGAGAATGCTATTTTTAACTTATACGGCATGAATGGATTTTTAAAATATTATTTCCAAGAAGATTCCTTTACAAGTTTTCAAGATTATTTTTAATAAACTTATTTTATTTTAAATTCATATGACATGTTAAGAAAGGAAAAATGTTTTTGAAGAAGAAAGTATATTTTCCTCAAGAATGGAGTTCAAGTGTTTTATCAAAATTATTTTCCATCTAAGATAATAATGGGTTCTGTTTTTATCCATATTATTACATTGATTTGATCATGTTGTGATGGAATATTTTTTATGAATTCCTTTATCTTATATGAATTGTTTTATGATGTCATGTTGTTTAAGAATCCCATTTTTATTACATGGGTTACGCTATGATGTATGGTTTATGATTATGTGGCACACATAAGAAAAGATTCATTATAAGATGGGTGGGACCTATATCTCCCTCCAATGCATTGGGTAAAGATTTCATATCTCATGAGATAGACATGGCTGGAATGGTAGGTCATACCGGTTCAGTGAAACGGGACTGAAACGAGGGTTACTCGATTCAGAAAGGGACTTTGTCCACTAAGATAGTCTTGGCAATGAGTCTTGACTAACAAGAAATGATTCTCTATGATTATGTGTGAATTCCACAAAGTTTCATGTTTTAAGTTATGATTATTGTGATTACATTTCACTTCCATGATTTATCCCATGTTATGAAATTATGATCTCTTTTGTAGGTTAAGATTTCCAAAAGTTATGTGCTTGTGTATACGATGAGATTTATATTTCTTTTGTTTACCCTTACTGAGCATTTGAGCTCACCCTTTTATGTTTTCTTTTCCCCAGGATATAAAGAAAGGTTTTAGGTAAAAAAAGGGAAGATCTTTATGGTAGATATTGAAGATATTTCACCACGATTAGAAGATTACGTTACGAGTTTCCAAAGACACTAAACTATTACGATCCTTGTGTGTATTTTTTTTAAGTACTAAGTATTCCGCAAAAGTAATGTAATGTTCATGTACGTCAAGCTTCGGGTGTCTACAGTTGGTATCAGAGGAAAGGTTTAGTCAACCTTTGGAAACTAGGATACGAAAACGTTAGTGAGATCCCTGGAGATATTTCTAAGGTATGTCTAGGGATTCCCCTAAGGATAAGTATATGTATAGGATATAGTCCTAGAACTATGGTAACGATATTAGATTAAACCAAAGATGTTAGATATTGAAGTTAATCCCCCTTTATTATGATTTTTTCCTCTCACACTATTCTTTTTGGGGTTTTAGAAAATGGTTGGAAACAAGGTGATTCAAGATAATGGAGGATATGATGGACAATGGAATGATATTCTTCATGAGCAACCAAATGAAATGGGATTTGGAAGTCCAAACATCATTATTCTGCCGAATCAGCAATCTCATAATATGATCAATAAAGTAAAATTTGGGAAGTTTCCTGACTCGGCTAATAAGAGAATGATGGAGTTTCATGATGATCATAGAGGAAAGAAAGTTCAATTTCCCCTATGTAAATCATGTGGGAAGAGGCATCAAGGAGAATGTTTCAAAGGAACTGGAAGATGCTTTGGGTGTGGAAAAGAAGGACACAAATCCAGTAAGTGCAAAGGAAAAGGTTCAGTTAACACCAGGGATGAGGATAATGGTATTGCTACGACATCAACAATGGTTAAATGTTTTAAATGTGGAATGTACGGGCATTATGCAAACCAATGCCCTAAGGGAAAGTCTCATGAGGAAAATCAGTATGGTCGTATGGGTAGTATTTATGTGGATGATGATGATGAGACTACAAATGATATGTGAGATGAAAGAATTGTTGAAGCTCGGTCAATGGTTTAAGAATGTAGTGGAATGATTACATGTTTATCATGTGTAATGTTGTATAAGTAATCTCATGGTACTATGGAATAAAGAGACATCTAAGGATTGTTACACTGTTGTCTTTCCTTGAGTTTTGAAAGTGTGTGATTAATGCTACTAGTATCCATGAAAGGTTATTCAGATGTTTTTGGAATGAAGATGATATGCGCATAATGAAGGGATAAGGAGAAAATTAAATGTTTGATAGTATTCATGAGCTCATGACTAATATAAGGAGAAGGTTATATCATGGTTTGAGTATATAGAATTTTTGGATTTTGGTATGTGGTAAGAGTTAACTTTTGACAGCATTCATGTTTTCACTAAGGTTTAATAGGTATTCATTTTTTCAAGAGAATACATGATTAAGGCCTTCAAATGTTTGGAATGTGACCAACAAGACTTATCTTATGATATATGGGGATCAACGATGGTATTAAATATCTAGTAATCATTTTCATTATATTATGAGAGTGGACTACAGTATTATGGATAAGCCTAATGATTAGAATGGATTATGTTGGACATAAGTTAGTATTGTTTAAGGATAAAATATTTTCGATATTATTAATGGGATGTTATAGTAATGTAGTTTTAGAAAAAGGATAACCTGCAAAACGGGCGACAGCCCATCGCGTCGGACAAGGATGTGGGAATCGAACCCACAACCGAAGTGCGACTGGCCTTTATCGCCTACCACTGGCCTACAGGAAGTCCCTGTTTAGTAGAAACTAGTTTTATTATATTAAGCAGTATGATATATGAAGTATAAGTCCATTTTAGGAACCATATATGATTAATCTCACTATAGATCGACTTATGTATATAATTTTTTCTAACCTTTTTTTTGAGACAGATGGAATGACCTGTCATTCTATCACATGATCTGCTAACACTTCACGAATAACAAATTCAACTTCATTTATTTAAGAGATGAAGTGGAAATTGTTCAAGGCACGAACAACAGTGAGATTGTACCAAAATAAAGTAAGTATTTATTCTAATTCAAATTCTTCAACTTTAGGGAAATGATCTTGAAAACCAAAAATGTTGTCCTAGTGGTCTTATATCTGATTAATCAGATGGTACCTTAGATCGTCACAAATTTATGGATTTGTGATTGCTAGCTTTTCCATAGCCATGTTCTCTACCACTCTCCATCGGAACATGATGGTTAGATTTCTCTTCCTTATCCATATTTTCACCTATGTGTAAACCCAGTGATTAGTTTATTTGGGTAACCGTTACGTTTCATACTTTTGTTTTTAAAGATTGGTTTTGGTATTCCTTTTTACGATGTGGGTTTCAATTAAAGAAACTTTCTAATAGTAAACCATTTATAACCCCGACGAATTTCGAGGGCGAAATTCATTTTAAGGGGGGTAGAATGTAACACCCCGAGATTTTATGAAAAATATTCTTTTTAATTTCATTAATGTCTTGTGTTATACGCTACAGCAAAAGGAGCTTTCACAACACACATCTCTTACCTAGCTTGAATTACACGCAATCACGACCTTCCACGATATCGTGTGTTGTACGCAACACCAAGTTTCGCTAAACAACGATATGCTATTAAGATATTATTAAAACTAGCCGTTATGAATAGTAATAACCACTTTTTGAAATTTTGTAAATTTTATTTTTCAAAATGGACTTCTTTTATGGATTCGGAGTATCGAATTTAGCCTAAGGTGAAATTTTGGTACTTTTCGGATAACTTTCATATTCTGATGAATAGTGAAAATTACTAAATTTTAATTAAAAACAAATTTTTTAATCGAAATAATTAATAGTGATAAATTTTTAATTTGAGTGGTTTTAAAGTATATTTAGAATATATTTTTACAATTTAATACAATGTTGGACATTGGATGTAATTTCACATTTAAACCAGTTATAAACAAGTGTCAATCTTTTGATAGTTATTATCTCTTAAAAACACGCTATTTGTTGTGACAGCGGAAATTAATTATAAAATTAATTAATGCAACTTATATGTTCGGAATTTTTTAAAATAGAAATCATTTTTGAATTCGGAATATCAATTATATCCTAGGGTGAAATTTTGATACTTTTCTGAAAACTTTCAATTTTTGATGAATAGTGAAACCACTAAGTGGTAGGTTAAAAACTGAATTTTGCATAAAACATAATTTTACCGCTTCTGTGAATGGAATTTCGAAAATCCGACAGACACGGTTAATATCAAGGACTAAAATGTGGTTCAATGGGATGAAAATAATTTTTGGTGAATAGTAACTTTTTACTTTTTTTTACCGCGGTTAATAGTAAATAGGGTAACTAAGGGTAAATATGATATTACTATTACCCTAACACATGTCCTAATTATATTGGATAAGTTTAATTCGACCAAAAACAACCTTATGAATATAATATGACCATTTAGGCCCACTTGGATTAGATTAGGACATTTATTATTAATTTATTTAAAGAAGGTTTAAAAGAGTTAAAATCAATGTTTATTTACTAAAACATTTTTAATATGGGGTTATACATAAGATAAATTCGACTATAAATATTCATTAGAAACATAAAACGATTTCCTACATAATGGTATTTTATTTGTAATTTTCAGACATTAAATAATTTTATTTATTTATGACACAATGATGATGCAGTAATTATCTTATTAATGAAATATTGACATAATTGATGTTATAAACACCAAAATAAATGTAATTTGAGACTTTTTATGAATTACACTAATTTTCTAGGTTACTATGTTATATTAGTGTTGATTTAAGTAACTTGGTTCGAACATATAATTCTATTATGACTTTCACAAAAAAATCATATATCAAATAGTGTCAAAATTGACACAAAATAGTTTTTAAATCAAATATTATATTATTAATTGTTATTTTATTCCTAAAAATCTAAAGTTCGTCCAAATGACATAGATAAGGATATATGTATTAATAATATACAATTTGGGGTTCGTTTGGCATGTTATAGTAATTGTATTAACCATATAGTGAAAGAAAACAAAAAGACACGGTAAAAGTTAAATTATTTAACTTAGAGTTAAATCTAATTGATAAGGTTAAAATAATACCCTAAACTTGTCTAAAACCTATTGGATGATAGTATTTCGACCCATCCCCACTTTAGCTTTGAAATAAGACCCTTTGGAACCATTATAAACCGATTTTGACTTTAATATAAAATAATATTTTGAGATATTCCTAAGGTGCCCCTCTCCTCCCTTATAAAAGGACACCTCCTCCCCCTCCTCCTCACACCAATTTGAGCACTAAAGCTCGGCCCACCCCTGCCAAAATCCCTTCTCCACTTCCCTAGAATAATCCTAAAGGTCCTGGTATTCTTCAAAGACCAATCATAGTTCCCAAAGTGGAGGATTCAAAGAGGCGTTTCAAAGAAGAGGTAATTTCCGTTACCAATTCTTTCACCTTTATTTCTTCTTCCAATTCTTCTTCTAAGATTGTTTCATTATGAAGTAATAATATCAGTATCACTCATATACTGATATGTTATTATAAATATGAAACAACTCTAATTAACCTTCTATCCATCCTATGGAAAAAGGAAATCACCGCACGTGCGTACGTACGGAATACCGTCTCCACGCCGTGGTGTAATCTGCTTTTCCACCAACACCTTACATGGATGGGTATTATGGTGTAAAGAATAAATATAAATAGTTATTATAACATAATAATGATTCTGATATATTGTATCATCCACTCCAATTCAATTCAATAATTATGGAAATGATATCATCGCTCGTGCGTACGTACGAACTACCGTCTCCACGATGCGATGAGATTCATTCTCCATGTTAACCATTTAAGAATGATTATAAAGTATATATAAGCAATAATAATGAAATATATGACATTATAAAGCTACTGGATTTATGTTTATATATATGTATGTCATCTACTTAATTCCATTCAACTCAATATGGAAACGAAAACAGCGTTCATGCGTACGAACGGTCTACCGTCTCCATGAACGGTGTATTTTTTTCATTTACTGATATATTATATATATATATATTATTAATATATATTATATATAAATCATGTTTTATATTATGGAATTAAGTAATCATTATCTAAGTAATCATATGAATAATTACAAGTTAAAACACGAACGACAAATTAGATGATTTTACCCAAAACGCTACTTTAACATGAATTTACAAAAGAACGGGTAATATAAAGTCATAAGTGAACCATATATGATATAATAACAATGAATATGATTCTGTAATAAGTAAATGACATTATTTAAATCATTATACAAGAGGTTAGGACACTTACAAAGCAAATCGTACCTAAGGTAAGGGATAAAGTTTCAATCTCATTTTTATCTGAGATTGCTTATACGTAAGTATTTACTGGGGTTATGTTTATCATCCATGACCATGATTTCTAAAAATGATTTCATAAAATTTTTACCATTCTTCCATGGATGTTTAAAGGCATTTTTACCCTTTATTTACTTTTTACCACATTGTATGAATGAAATCTTTCCTTTGGTTACCATATAAGGTAATTTTTGACTTTTCCGACAAAAGTACGAGGATAATGTTATTTTTAACTTATACGACATGAATGGATTTTTAAAAAATTATTTCCAAGAAGATTCCTTTACAAGTTTTCATTTTTATTTTTAATAAACTTCTTTTATTTTAAAGTCATATGACATGTTAAGAAAAGAAAAATGTGTTTGAAGAAGAAAGTATATTTTCCTCAAGAATGGAGTTCAAGTGTTTTATCAAAATTATTATCCATCTAAGATAATAAAGGGTTCTGTTTTTATCCATATTATTACATTGATTTGATCATGTTGTGATGGAATATTTTTTATGAATTCCTTTATCTTATATGAATTGTTTTATGATGTCATGTTGTTTAAGAATCCCATTTTTATTACATGTGTAACGCTATGATGTAGGGTTTATGATTACGTGGCACACATAAGAAAGGATTCATTATAAGATGGGTGGGACCTATATCTCCATCCAATGCATTGGGTAAAGATTTCATATCTCATGAGATAGACATGGCTGGAATGGTTGGTCATACCGGTTCAGTGAAACAGTACAGAAACGAGGGTCACTCGATACAGAAAGGGACTTTGTCCACTAAGATAGTCTTGGCAATGAGTCTTGACTAACAAGAAATGATTCTCTATGATTATGTGTGAATGCCACAAAGTTTCATGTTTTAAGTTATGATTATTATGATTACATTTCACTTCCATGATTTATCCCATGTTATGAAATTATGATCTCTTTTGCAGGTTAAGATTTCCAAAAGTTATGTGCTTGTGTATACGATGAGATTTATATTTCTTTTGTTTACCCTTACTGAGCATTTGAGCTCACCCTTTTATGTTTTCTTTTCCCCAGGATATAAAGAAAGGTTTTAGGTAAAAAAAAGGGAAGATCTTTATGGGAGATATTGAAGATCTTTCACCACGATTAGAAGATTACGTTCCGAGTTTCCAAAGACACTAAACTATTACGATCCTTGTGTGTGTGTTTTTTTTATGTACTAATTATTCCGCAAAAGTAATGTAATGTTCATGTACGTAAAGCTTCGGGTGTCTACATATAGTCTCTAATAGATATCCATGGTTTAATTCTCTCTTTTGGATAATCCTTTAAGAGGCACTGATATCACAGGCCTATTTGTGTACAGAATTCCATCCCTAGTCAGATGGCGAGACAGAAATTGTTATACAGTTTATTGAAGATATGATTCACATTTTTGTTATAAACAATGGTGGATTTTGGGATGATCATATATGGATTATTGTGTTTTCATATAACAATAGATACAGGTCCATGTTCAGAATGGATCATTTTGAGTCCTTATATAGCCATTTTATAAATATCGGTTGTGTTTGTCAATGATTAGTGAATGATACTTGGTTAAACTATGATTAGATAAATATATGACATAAAATATTCATATTATTCTTCATATAATGTAGATAGAATATAAATGATTTATTTATTATTAAAAACATCGTCCTAAACTATTGGAGTTTTCAGTGGGTGACCAGGTGTTTATAAAAGTTTCTCCCTATTTAGGTGATCAATGAATTGGGAGGAAAGGGAAACATGATCCGAATTTTGTGGGACCTTTTGAGGTTATGAAGTGGGTGGTGAAATATTCTTACCATTTATTAATTACATCATAGGTGATCTCCATACATAACATGTACCATGTATCTTAGCTAGGAATGTATCTATATGATCCATCTCATTTTCAGTGATTGTGCGATCTTCAGTTTGATCCAGGTTTTTCCATGCATGAGAACCTAGTTAGAATACTTTATTCTGAAACCATGATAGCTCATGGGAGGATGGAACCATTGAATTTAGTTTTATGGAAGAACATTTTTTATTTTCATCGGACATGGGAGAGAGAGTCACTAATGGGATAACATTGCCCTCATCTTTTTGACATGGATGCTCCTTGGTAGGATTTCTAGGGACAAAAATTTTCTATTGTTGGGTGGTTGTACTATCCTTTTACTACATTAATGTACTCTTAAACACCTATTTTTATCATTATTTTCTTGGGTATCATTTAATTATGCTTCACGTAAAATTTTTTAAACTTTGAATGGATTTTGGGTTGTGTAGGGTTGGCGCATAATTTTCCCAAACTATGCACCCGACTAGTGAAAAACGTGTAGACCTGAATAGTGAGGGTTTTAACGGTAGGGTAATGGTTTGAAAAACTGCATTCCCACCATAGATATACCGTAAAATCCCATTATTAGGTTCAAATAGTTAGGATGCCAGGTTTTCTAATCTTACTACCCCACCCAACAAACCATACCTATGGAATTTAATTAATCTGAAAATTAATTTTAAAATCAGTATACCCTCTATTTAATTTCACAACAAGCATGTATGACCCTAATATGTTTTCTACATAAATGGAAGCTCCCAATAGGTGATTTTACCCTCTACACCCCTCTAGATGTGAATCAAATCTATGAGAATGATGATGAATCTCTTTTGATAAGGCTTCTTCCCCCATTCTCTATATCCTTCTCACTTAGTTTCTCCTCCTGAGGGTTTAATAGATCTATGACTCATTAGAGGATATACTCACTGATGTTTCATATCATTAATCTTGTTTTAATTCTCAGATATTCATTGTTGACATTATTTATTATAGTTTCTTTTTTATATCTTTATGATTCAATTTCTATGATCCCAAGGTTGGTGATTCCATTTATGTTTGTCTAATTAATCAAAAATAGAATTGCATAATAATTTTATTTTATTTAAATTAATTTATGATAACCCAATTCTATTTAGATTGAGGTTTTAAAATAATTTAGCACATATTTGTGGAAAATCCCACCAATTCAAATGAATTGTGGTGTGATTTGGATTTGATGCAATTAATGGAAAATTGTGAAATTTAAATCATGAAATTTAAATTGTGATATTGATTTGGAAATAATTTATTTGAAATTGTATTTAGAAAATATGTATTAAATGGTTTTGATAGAAATCCTGTAGTTTTATGTTGGAAAAAATATAATTATATTAAAAACATATGGATTGATTTTGTATAATGTATTAACTGCTAAAATGGAAATTTCGTTTAATTGTATTTTGAATAGTTTTGGAATAAATTTTACATTATTTTTTGTAGTTAGAGAACATGAATGACTAGGTAGTTAGTTATATTTTGGGACAAAACTCTTTTAATTCATTATAATCCTAAAAACCCTAGTGCAGTAGGTCACATTCCCAATGATATGGGGATGATTCCCCTTTGACTAGTGTCTATGCCACATGTGTATACACTTATTGTCATGATTCACCATCGACGGTGTGAGGACCCCAGAGACAGGAACTTTCATAACTTTTGGATGATGGACATAATGTTCACTATGGATTTTTGTGATATATATATTCCATTATTTATAACCTATTTTCAAATTCCTAGTTAATATGTATAAACTATTTTATATGAAATTTTTTTAATCAATTTATTTAATGTATTTCCATGAAATGATAAGTAAACATGATTTGTTTTAAATATGAATTTGAACTCGCATGATTTTTTACTTAAAATTTATAGATTTTTTTAGATAATTATTGTGGAATCATATTATGGAATGCTTGGAGAGAAACTAATAGGGTTTTATCTCACACCCAACCTATACCTTTTTGGGTTTTTAGATAATATTCTTCTAGGTTCTATCAAGGGAAAATCACCACTTGGAGGTAGTTTTAGTTATTGATCCTTGGGATTGGAGAGGTGTTTCCAATGGGACTTCACTTATTTATCATATTTTATAGTACATTGATATGTACATTGGGTTGTTTATACATGATTTAATTCTAGAAATGATCTCCCTTTGGAGTTTTTCTTTTATGCCTACTAATTTGAATATCATTCTTACATTGCGTTCGGGGAAACATAAATCCCACATCCATAATATTAGATTCCATAAACTTTTCACCAACCCATGGGGATCAGGAATGAGATTCTATATATGGTAGGTCTAGCTCAGTTATTAGGTTAACATGTTATCTAATTTGTTTCATGAAATTTCACATAATGATGAAAATGTTGTTCCTATACCTATGGACTACCACCTTCACAAAGCGATGGGACTCTATTTTCATCCCCACAAAACATTTATGATATATATATATGTATATGTATATGTATATTTAAATATATAATATTTTATATATGATATTCTAATAATTATATAATTATAAATTATTACTTACTATTTTTCCTTAATGATGATTGAAAAATGAAAACATAACTCATGCGTATGTATGGTCCACCGTCTCCATGATTGTAAGATATTCCATTTTCCAAAAAAAATCATTGTTGGATTTAAAAGTATAATTGATGTCAAAATATTATAATTATTTCATTATTTTTTTCTAGATATGATGGAACTATATAATATATTCAATAATATGATCTTTCATGATGAAACATCTAGGAGAAAACTTGGAAAATAACACCTGAAACAATAAAAAATATTGAAATGTTTTTAACAAACGAATGATAAGATTTCATAAATTTATAATATATGATTTATAAATATTAATATAGTTTTGGAATAATTTAATAACATCTTTAAAACTAATATATAGTAGGTTAAATAACGTTTAACCAAAACAATACAGAAAGTAAAAGATTTCATCTCAATTTCATTTCATTGATTCATATTTTAATGTAATGCATCTGATTTAATTTATATATTTTTTATATTTCCCATTTGACATATTTTATAATTATTAAATAAAAATTCATGTAATTTTATGTTTCAATTTTATTTATTTCATCAAGGGGTATTTGACTTGAAAATTACCAAGTGGTAAATAATTTCATAAGTCTATTACTTTTTTATTAGGTTATGTTATTTCATCACTGTTGATAAAATTCTAAGATTTTTTGTATATTGATTTTTCAGTATATTATTTTTTATCTTCACTTTCTTTGTGTGTATTTATAGATTATACCAATAATCAATTCATTCATTAATTATAACATCAAAATTATGATCAATGTAAGTGTTTATTTCACAATCACATTTTAATAGAGATAGTTTATTCGTGAATGTCAGTTAAAATAATTTATTTGATTATTGTATAAATAAACCTATTTAATTTTATGCACCTATGGTTATTCAGGATATTATCAGGTAATAGTACCATTTTCCTACTCTTTGGTACCTAAAATAATTGGTAAAATTATTTTTAAGAAAATCAGATATTATTTCTATTTTTAGTATGAAATTTGTTTTCTTCCAAAATAATGTGTTGCAAAAATATTTTCATCAATATTTTAAACATTTAAAAACTATTTATTAAATTAATTTGTTCACTACAAAAAGGTTATAAATGTTAGTTGTTTAGAAAAATACAACAATATTACATTGATAAAATTTTGTAAAAAGAAAAAACCAAAATGATCATCATTTTAGTGATGCTTAAATTTCATCTTTATAAGGTTATTTTTACGAAATTTTACCCAAATATTCTACAAATACAATGTTATTAAATGTTAATTTTAATGAAAAATATTTTAATATTGCTGTATGTTTTTTAATGTAATTTTCAATATAAAAAATAATATTTTTATCTGGGATGTTTTAATGATATTGTTATGCTATTTCTATTAATTAACGACAGCAACCATTAATTTTATATATAATTCACCATGTATAAGTTTTTTTGATTCCATCTTTATTCTCCCTTTGGATTTATTTTGATTATTTTGACCAAGAATATTATAGAAATTCACTTCCTTGATTCAATTTTGCAGTCAATAAATTTCCATTGAGATACTCACATTCCTTTGATCATTGAAAAATATCCATATTATTTTGAATTAATATTTTTATTATTTAAAAACAATCTCATTTCTATATATGATGTTCTAAATTGAAAGTCATTTTTTATCTAGGAGATATTGATAAATCTGTATTCTTTACTCAATACATATATTTGAGGATAAGGCACATTATTTATAAATTTAATCAATTATATTATATGTGAAGTGTTATTTTGACAAGAATGAAATAGGATTTTATAGAATATAGGTATCCCTTCGATGCACTATTTTTATAATGAGATGAATTAGTTGGATATATATATTTAAGTGGATTTCTACCCATCGCAATTAAATTGTCTTGAGGATACACCTTGATGGTAGAGAAATCATGTTTCTAGGAAACACGAAATGCAATAATTAAGAATCACCTTCATTTAGTATATTGTTATTATATTTACTTTCATATTATATATGGATGCATTTAATTCTATGTTTTTTTATTAAATGGAATATATTTTTTACTTAATTACATTATAATATTTATTTTGACTTATCCAATTATGATAGTCATGGTATTGATAAAATGATATGCATTTTTCGTTATTAACCTTTCCATATTTATTATGCTAGAAAAAATATTTAAATGGAGTGTGTATTCAGTTATTAACCCTTCCATGTTCATCATGAATATTGATTGATGATAGCTTCTATTTTAAGTAACACTTACCAAGAATTTGATCCCATCATTATTTTTTATTCTTTACTGGGAATCCATGATGTGTACTATCAAATATATGAATGAGTATACTAGAATAAATAATTATATTGTTGGAAATAAATATTTTGTAATTTGTGTATTCCAATTTAGTATAGGAATCATGTATGTATCTAGTTTACCAATACTACAAAACTATTATGTTCACTATGATGTGATTCATGTATCTTATGCTAGTTTATTAAAGCAGGAACTAACTCTAGGATACTATGTTTGGGTCGCAACAAAACTAGTTTCATTTAGTAAAATAAAATAACTGAAAAAATTATGTAAAATCTAGAAAATTTAATAAATCGTGATGTTTGGAATGAATGTGAAAAAATATAATATTATGTGATCGAAATGAATTATTCTCAGTGGAATTAACTCAGAAACATTCTCTTATCCATGTTCACTAGGGCTTAAGAGATTAATTTTTTTCCCAGATTTATAGTAGATTGATACACCCCCATACCCAGACCTCTTGATATGGTAATAACATTTATATACTCTTCATATATATTAATAATTATAGTGAACCAATAATATTAAAATTTTAGGGTCTAATAACACAATAAATCAAGATACTATACAATACTATAAAATGACCATTAATTATTCATTTAAAAATTATAAATAGATAAAAATCTCTTTAAAAACTATGATAACCTATTTAAATGATAAAACATATTAAATTAGTGAGGTAAAAGGCTTATAAAGAGGTTAATCCAAAAAAATAGATATAAATTGGTTTTTAAGGGATTATAAATAGAGAGATACATGACCCCGAGAGAAATAAGATGAATAATAAAATAAGATCATAATATCATAAGATGATCTCATAAGATAATAATTATATATCATTTAAAAAAATCTTAAAATAATGTTACCAAAAAATGTAATATACCAATTACATCACCCATTGAGTGGGTGAAATAATTGAGAAAGACTCCTATAACCATCCCCCACGGTGGTCTTTTCCTGAAAACATTGAAATATAGCACATAAATAATCATTAAAAATAATAAACATATTTCAAGGGTCGTTAAAAATTCTATAATATAATTTTGGACATATAAAAATAATCACAACCTGCACCTAAAATGTTCAACAAGACTATTTGCATTTGGACCCTGAATAACAATATTATTGTCCCCAAAATCTAATTTGGGACCTCAAAAATCCAGTTTTTGGTAAACCGAGCATGCGAATATCTCCAAAGGTCAATTATAGGGATGATGACAAATTTTGTGCATGTTTCAATTGGTGAATGAAAATATGCAATTCAACATGAAATAGACCTGCATGCCAAAGGTGACATATTGTTACACAGATGCTCGAAAGTTTTTTGGCAAGCCAAAGGCCACTGCTTGCAAGATATCCTCATTGTGTTAAAAACAAGTGTCATTTCATGCATCCCTAGTGAAACCACCAACCCCATTGCATTGTAAAGGTGATGTTAATCAGGAAATGTTACACATCTAAGCCCCCACATAAATGGAGACAAAAGTGTGAATCCATTTTCACACCAAATGAGTTGAGCGCCATCAGTTGAAGATCTTGACTATAAATAAAAGTGCCCCAAGTCCCATGGAGAGACTCTTTAGATATTTAGGTGATTCAATACAGTGAAAAACAATCATTATTCAACAAAACAGAAAAAACCTGTGATCATGGACCCTAAAATGAATATAATTTGTATGGAAAACATCATTTGGTTACAAACAAGACTTATCCTACTATTGAGTGAACCTCACAAAACTCCTCCTAAGTCATGTTAGTTGTGTCCAAAGAGAATATTTTGATTAATAACCCTTATTTGTGCATAACTCCACAAGTTACAAACGTCAATTCCTCTAGACTATGTTAGTTATCCTTATCTTAGAACCCTCTTCTCACGCAACTCTGGCACGCAACTCAACATTGTTATATAAAAAAACATACCGGTACCCTACCAGAGACCTTATATGCCTCTATTGGAGACATTACCCTACCTATCACTTATAAAAACAATTACCCTAATTACCATTGATTTTTAATCATAGGGACCCTAACATCATCCAATGGATTAACTAATACTCAAATATAGTTCCAATCCCATGAGGTTATAAGATGTGCATGAGTGGAGGACATGTAAGCCTTAGGGTTGGTGTGTGAGTCCCACCATTTTCATGATATATGACGTAAAACATCCTTGAACCACATATTTGTTGTAAGAAATTAAACTACATGACACCATCCTCAACACATGATACAAAGCTATAGCCTTACCAAGGGTTATGAGAAAAAGATTCCCCATGTACGATAATCATGGGAAGTCACCTTCACCCCTAACACTAGATGGGAAACCCATATATGGAATTTTCTATTCAAAATTTTCATACCAACACTTGTAGAAACTTCTTCTATTATAGGAGTGTCACTACCACATGAAGTTAAACTTCCTGGATCGAACCGGTCATGTGACATTAAACTATTGCATCGAACTATGTGGGTTTTGATGCATGTCTCCCAAACATGGTACATAAGATGCCTCACTGATCTTTAATCCTAACATTGGTAAACTATCCAAGTGTTTCCTTTTATGAGAAACACCTCCTAGATCCACCACATATGGGTATTGTGACCCACAACTTCAGATCTGCCTCCACAAGAAATTATGATCTATTTATCGATAAACCCCTGTGTGACATCTTCTTTTATAGGGCACACCTCCTTGATATTCATTCAAGTGGGTTTTTTGATCAACCAAAATTTTCTCCATGAAATTTTAAACCCATGGACCTATCAATATGGACATAATGTTCTAACCCATATGTATATGACGTAGAACTTATGACCTCACCCATAATACCAACACCATGCAACACACATGGGATGTCTGAGTTAGAAATACTGGGAAGACATATCCTCTATAGTGTCAATTACCTTGTGATTGACACATAATGTCTTGTGTTCCATGTCAAATATGAATCATATGAGATACCCTCCTAGGAGAATGATTTAAAGGTGACTAATATGCCCATTGTTTAGACATTCCCAATGATTCCCTACATGACTACTCTCAGGACCAAAGGATGCATCTCTATCAATATAGAAGAAGTTTTAGTAACCAGAGTCCACATATATATAACATTGGGAATGAATTCCTTGAACATGACATAATCTTTGAGGGTGATATAGACTAGGAAAATAACTCTAGGGAGGAATCTATGGAAGAAGGAATTGGCATCCCATCATCATGTTTCAATCAAGGATAAAATATCACCAATTAAAGAGACTAAATCAATAGACATTTTGGAAGATGGAATACAAGGAATCATAATCCTGTGTGTATATGATGCATAAATAGACTCTGGAGTAATCATTGGAAATAAAATAGGTGAACCATATATGAAATTATTCTCCATCAACCATGGGGACCAGTAACATCTGGGGAATTAGTGGATTATCATGTCACCAAATTAAAAACTTTGGTTCTAAGTCCCACCATGAAAATGGTGGACCCATGGTGTAAATAATATGTGAATTGGAGAAGTTATCATTGGGTGTCCTTGATCTATTATATTGTGAGCATGGGTCGCTCTCCTCATTCAAAATATGGGATGCATTTTGGGAATTGGGAACCACCTTTTTGGACCTGTATTGAGATCTAAATACATATGACTTACATGACTCAGGATATGGTAAATTAAAAACCTAGTACCTGTAGACATTGGGGTAGAATAAATATTGATGTGACAATCCCACACAACTCCACTTCCACCACGACATCCTCCATAACTTCGGCTATTGGGTTCCAACACACCATATCACCCTATGAGATAATCCATAAGAGGGTGATTGACACCATTGTATTTCTATAAGAATATTATGGGATCAATACCATAAGGGATATATCCCACCAGGTTTAGGAGGTATTAGTGCCTTGTCAACACCGCCATTTCTATGGGCCACATAGGGGAATCCACCCGCCATTCCGATGACAAACCGCTTCTAGATTTTCTCATAGGAGAACTCTGATGACTCAATTTAATGCAATAAGATGTTAGGAGTTTCTCATGTCATGTTGCCTATAACTAAATCTTAGTATCTTCTAAGTATTTCTCCCACCAAGCCTCACCAATGCTAGCATCGACCGGTACCACAATCCAAGGAACATGTGGGCTTCACCCCCACTCCATCGACCCCAATCCGAAGCACCATGAACCAATTTATGGGGATGTACTGAGACTCTACCATTAATGTAGCATCCTCTATGGATCTACTAGGCCTTTCGACCACCAACATATTTCAAAATATCCCTATATCATGAATATAACGATCAATCATTTCCTGATTGGTATTGAAACCCTAGTCACCTCATAGGCAGGCCGAGTTGACTCATTCAGTCACCAGAAACACCTATAGTTGTTATGGTCCAAACAATGATGAGTAGACTTAGTGAAGAGGTCCTCCTCACACCGTAATCATCCTATGTGGAGTTCCTCCCTACTCTTCTAATAACCAACACATAGTTCCTCCACATACCATCACCATCCAAAGCAAAGGTCCTCCCTTTTCCAGCCCCAACTTAGAAAGAGGTCCTCCCCACACCATTACATACAAGAGCGGAGGTCCTCCCTAGTATTTCAGAAACCATAGTGGATGCCGTACCCACTCACACAACAAACATAGTGGAGGTCCTCCCCATTATTTCTATAACCAATGTGGAGGACATCCCCACACTTTTATGATCTATTATGGAGGTCTTACCCATGTCACTACCAACCAAAAAAAGATCATCCCCATGTTCATATAAAATATAATTGCAGTCCACCCCACTATTTCACCAGTTAATCCAGAGGTCCTCACTATGTTGCAACCTATCAGAGAAAATGTAATCCCTAATCCAATGATAGTTATCATGGATGACCTCCTTGTATCCCAAACAAGCAACATGGAGGTCCTCTTAATAGTACAATAAACCCACAAAAAATTACTCTCCGTGTTTATGAGACACCCTACCATGAAGAACCATCCTAAATAACATGAGAAAACACTCATCATCGAAGGTGATATACTGCAAATCACTAGTTCATCATGGACCTCATTGACCTCTCAGATTATTAAGGGATAGATAACCCTATAATGGATTGTCCAATCTGAATTCCAGTGTCTGGGAAAGGATATTGACATCTGAATTTTACTATTCTGGATGTCTAGGTATGATCCCCAGATCCCACTATAGGTAATTGAATGTGGTGTGAGTTCTATAACCTATTCCAGTGGTTCATAGTGTATATGCCTTTGTCACAACCAGATTCCATCCTCTCCACCTCCACCTGATATGTGTGGGAGATGTCATGGTCAGGGTTGGAAAACTCACATGGTGAACACTATAATGAACCACCAAAAAATGTAATTACCCTTGCACATTATGCAGTGGTGAATACCCCCTTCTACAAGGATGTGATTATATGGTTGAAACCACCCCCGAGAGATGTCCCAATGTTCTGTAAAAAATTGAATTGCATAGTGACTCTTCAAAATTAAATACTCCATAGAATAGATCTACATCGGTTCCAACACCAATCTCTCATCCATCACCGATCATAGCATGGGTCGACCAAGATAAGGACACTTCCTCCAAGAAAGAGAGCATATGGGAGATTCTAGTTTTCACCCAGCTTTTGGGGAGTTCTAGATCCTAAAACTCTAAACATTGGCACCACAGAGTCCTTACTGAGGGTCAAGCCATGTGTTTCCACTAAATCATATTGGTGACATTTCATTGCCACTGTATTCATCAATTAGACTACCCAAAAAACTAGGATTACCTCGGTGACATCGACCAGATGTTCCATAAGGTTGAGATCATGAAACTCTTAGTAGATTAGTGCCCCGATTCATTAGGATACAAGTAGAATCTTCCATCAACCAACATCAAGATAATCATAGTGCCCCACTAAGTTATCTAAGAAGAATCACTACACTTACATATCAATGTCTAGGGATAGAACACTACTCTCCATATTAGCCCTCTCTTAAGACAGCCTGGCCTATCCACTGAAGATGATAATTCCCCTATAAGAACTGTTACAGTAAACATGGTTATCCCTAAATTTACTGAGGACCATAGGGATGGGATAATCAATAGAGGGATTGACAGGGAAGAACCACTTCAAGGGAATGTGTATTACCAGAAAAACCTCATTTTAGGAGTCCTAACTCATTAGTAGAGGTAGGTAATAAGTTTTGGAGACCCCTATGGAAAGGCATTGATGTATACCCCTAGAACATAGAAAATGTAAAGGTTCAAGTGGATACCTCCAATACATTTTTGGTCACACAGAAAACAAAGGAATAATCTGCTATAGTTTCCTTTCTCCAGATGATTGAAGAGTATGATAGGCCCATTGCTGATTTCATTATTGATAAGTGCATGAATTATGACACTATCCCAAGAGATCACATTTATTCTCTTTTGGGGACACTAGTATTTCATATCCATACTCTCCCAGTTGACCCCAGTGGACCCACCCATCTAATCAGATCAATGGTTGGGGGATATGATAAGTGTCTGAGGCACGAGTCATTGGATCTACCTAAGTAGTGTAATTACCCTCCTCCTGATCTAGGGCTTGCTGCTCATTAAGTTGATGAAGCCACTACCTAAGATTTATATCCTATAAATGTATTATTTTTTACATACACTCACCAAGATAGGGATCATGTCCATGATTACATGATAGATTCTCTCCCCATTATACTTGAGGCCTTCAAGACACGACCTATCCATATCTTTAAAGATGGAAATCTGTACCTGGTAGGGGAGGATAACATCTGAGCACCCGTGATATTTGGGAATACCAACTTTGTGCCATTAAATTAGGTCATAGTTTCCACTAAAACACTTTTTACACTTCTTCTAAATGTGTAAACCTATGTTGGGAACCGCAGAACTATAAGAGGATTCCATGATTTGATTTTTTATTCAATCACTGTAGGAACTTATGTTTTTTTAGTACAACTAACATTCCATTGGGTCCATTTCTAGTTGGTGAAACCTTAATAGAATGTTAATCCACTAGATTAGATTCACCATGTGCATGAAATGTATTTCTGACATATTCAAGTGAAAAAAAGAGCTAATGAGCGAGTTACAGACATGATTGCCCAGTGGAAAGGTCTCATATACACATTAAACATGCTACAAACTGAAGGGAAGTTTCTGATAATTTGTGTGGGGAAATTAAAAATTTAGAAAGTCCATAACCACATCACTAAGATCTTTCTATGATGATTCTGTTAGTTTTTTTGTAAGGCCCATCATATGGGGGAATCCCAATAATATACTAGGAAGTCGTTCCCATTTCCAATTCCATCTCTAGTGACAAGACCTACCAAAGTATAGACAAACTCTGCCATACTGATATAGTCCCCTGAGCTGGTAGAGTTTTTGGGAACTTTTCCAAAATATCCTCACCATGCGCATCGCTATTTGGAGTAGCTTCTCACAACAAAAAATTTTAATCCATTGCCTCATAAAGAACAACTGCCTATATGAGAGATTATGGCTCCATCCCCTCATCATATCTAGGATCCCAATGATACCTTTTCGGAACTAAGGAGCCATACCTATTCCATCATTGATTCATAAGTTATGTGATACTTTATCTAGATCATGGAGAAGATAATTTTAATACTTATAGAGTGAAATAATCCCAATGAATATGGACGAACCGAATAATCTAACAATTTTCCATACCATATGATCCTCAAATATACAATCATGTAATGCTATGTGATGAAGGATTTGCTCTAGGACCTCGTGGATTATATATTGTACAATTTGGTTGACATACTGACATTGGTGACTCATATCTATAGTGACAGTGATAGAAAAAATGAGATTTTTGGTGAATGACTGTAGGATTCTTGGAACAAGAGAGAAAAATATTATAACAAGATGGATCACATTGTATTTTCCTACACCCATAGTGTTATTCATTACATATTGGGAAGGGAATATCCTATTATAGTCTCCAAGGATTCCCTAACTTTTTATTTTGAATCTACATCACAACCCTCTAAATCATAGAAGAATATGAACTGACGGTGTAAGTGAGCCAAAAATCTCACACTGGCGTTGAAGCTGTCTCGTTCTCTTAGTGGTTTTATTACTTCTGAGTTTTGAACCATTCATAGGGTCCTCTAAAAAAGAATAATTCATTGATGATGAGAATGAGTATGCTTCCTTGAATATTGTTGATTAGGAAAACCATATCCCGATGCTTGATTGTGAGATATACCAGATAAACCCTCCATATTCCTCTGGATGATGTCATCAAATGAATGGTCGAGGACGTGAAAGCCCCATGAATGCTCTGTCCAGTGCCTCGAACCGAGTAATACATGATAATGAAACCTGGTTTCAAATTTTTCATAGAGATAAATAATAACAATCATATCAGTCTTCTCTATTAGGTATGCCTCCAAATCCCATACTTTTAGTTGACCGACTAGCTCTGTTGTGACCACATTGTGATCAACTATATATAAGCAGATCACAAACTCAACCAAAAAATAGTTTGTTGGATGAGGTTCATAGTTGGAAATCTAGTTAGAAGTAGGATATTTCCAATACTATCCAAAATCTAGGGGTTCATCTAACACCATCCATTTTACCCCTATCCCAGGATTGACCCCATGTAAGAAAAATCATGTCTCTATAGTGGAAGGTTTTCATCATCCTTAAAAATATAGAGAGTCCTAAAATTTCCTCATAATCTTACATAGAACATTCCTGAGTGATACCAGAGGCCCCTATTCCTATGATGTATCGAGAAGTTTTCCCTTTGGACACAATTTTACAACATTACCTCATATTACATAGTGTAGGGTTTAATTGATGGAAGACGACCCACTACTATTTCTTTGATGTTGTGAATAGTTCCATCAGTTAGAGGCTAGATGGAATTGGCATAAAAACCTCTATCTTTGTAGTTTATGAAGAGAACAAACAACTTAATGTGTAATATGTGTCCATCCAAGAAGGCACCATTGCTTTAACTGAGTTAGTTGGTCTGGATGAACATCCTCCTCCTACTAATTCACCTTCTTTAGATGAGGAACAGTATTGATAATAAGACCCTCCTGCATTTGAAGATATTTTCTACACCAGTAATGATGTGATAATTCTGGTGAACCTTGGAACCGAGGATGTTCTAAGGTCGATGCTAATCAAGGAAACCATGTCTCAATAGGAGCAATGGTAGTATGTTGATTCCCTAAAACAACACCATGACATGTTTTCCTAGAGATATATTAAGATAATAGGAATATACCCTATGGTCACCAACCACCATTCTGATCTCCTAGTGAGTCTTCTTGAGTTTATGTAGCCTTATATAATGATTCACCCCTCTCACGGTGCAATGGTTGAGGCTGGGGACTAAAATATTATCTAATACAACATCATCTGGGAAGTAGAATACCTCATATGTCTATCCAACATCATCCATTTTAAAAAGAAGAATAACAATATCTGATTTTGTATGATCTTCTGGGAAAAAAACATCCACTATCCAAATATGATTTTCTTCTTATAGTGTTTGAGTTATTGATCGATGCTACAGCTAGGTTCCAATATCTCTATAATAGATTGATACGATAGGAAAACTAGATCTAAAATAACTCTAAGGATGAAGAGTCTACTATCTTTAGGGTAGCGCAATGGACCTTAATATATCATTTTTTACCTTTGTTTTGAAATATGAATCAGCCAATTGTTATTGATCCATGCACCACATCTTCAAAACAATCCTCATAACGTTAATAGAATACTATGAGGATGGATTGATGATCATATCTCACCAGTGGAAAGGCCATATCAAGGATCTCAAGAATTTTTAATACTTCTTCCACTACTTTTATTTAATGATAAACACCATTAAGTGTTAACAATTGGATACCTCTATAATGTTTCATTCCATCATTTTTTGATATTGAGGCATTAAGATCGACCCAGAGAATATCGAGGCCATCAGTAAAATACCTCCCCTAAACAACCTCTAGGAACATTAATGTATCCAAGGCCACATAGAATAAATATGTATATTTATAAAAAATATGGATGTAAGGCTTCACACCTTTTCAAGGCTCATTATGAATGGTATGGTCTACTTGTGGGATGATAAAATCTATGTTGCATTTGTGGAAATGAAGGAGTATCTACTAATGCCTCTTGTTCGGATTCCACCAATCTAAGGAAAGCCTTAGGTTCTCTATGTGATAAACCTATAAAAGACCCTCAATGAAATTATTTGTTAGAAAAAAATAGGTAATAGATAAATTTTTATACTGTCTCAATTGTATGATCCTTGAAATAGAGACCAAATACTCCACTATTTAATAGAGCTTCATCGCGCATGTTTTTGCAGTGTAGAAGTTATAGAATTATTTGAAACATCCTGAGATATATTTTGTGTCCTAAGAATACATTCTAATGTATATTATATATCAATACATGCTAATGGGATGGTTAGAATGTGGGAAAGTGTTCCTTCAATAGGTTTACATCAGGTTTGTTCCATAAAAAGTCATCAATGGAAAGGAATTTGAAGACATTCTTATGTCCCATCCAAACCATGAAGAACTATCCCAATATTTTTATTTCCCAAGTGATCCTATCCTTTAAATGGAATTGAATATGTCATATTTGAAGATGTGTTTTCTATGGTACCTTCCCGATCCTGATTGGAAGAAGGCTCAACAATCCCAAGTTGAATAGAGTGGGCCTGGGTATCATTTCATCACTCATACAAAGGATTTCATTCTCTAGTCATTCATGTTTTCAGAATAAAAGACTAATAATGAGGTAGTGTATCATTATCTCATCTATGGACTTGAGATAGATCTTGACATTGATGTTCCCCTTTTTAATTTGAATGGGGGCTCTAAATTAGTCATCAAAGATATCATTCTTGACTACATTGATAGAAAGCAAGAGATTATTCCCCTGATAAAGTTCACTCGTCGGTGGATTGACCAGTTCCTTACATAGCCAGAAGTGACCCATGTTCCTTGGATAAATAATGTTCTAGATAATTCCTTTGAATCCCAAGCCATGACTCTTGTAGAATCGGGCCAAGATGACATGATTATTTAAGTCATCTATTAAAGGGTCATCATCCTCACCATGTGAAATGATGATTGATACTGATAGGAAAACTAGTCGGCTGATGGTTCTTTTTCATCTAGACCTTTATGTTCCCCGAAAGTATATGAAATAAATGAATATAAAACACGTTTAGTTCAATATCTCCAGCATGGAATTATCCCACCGAACCATTCCAAGCATGAATGAATCTGTTGGTATGTAGCGTAGTCTACCCTTATGAGTGGAACTAACCGTGAATTAACTCTTTACAGATGTGGGATTTATGGTGTTCTCATATATTGTATCCAAGTACATGAGATACCCTAGGATATGAATAAATTCCATATTTGGTATTTTGGTGCCCATCAGGTGAGATTTAAACTCTCCCACCTAATTTAGAGGCTAAGCTTCTTCAGGCCCACTATGGACCACGATTACATCGAGTTTTCCAAGAGGTTTTATACATGTAAAATCTATGACAACTATGTGTATTGAACACCATATATTCTCCTCACCACCAAGTATTATTGGACATTTTTTTTACAGGGGATCAATGTTGTGGGGTTATATCTCCTAAAATAGCTTTCCATTAAAAAGTCATTTTCACTATGATAAAATTATTCTCCAAGGGGGATAGTCCCTTACATTCAATGAAGTAAAATACAAGTATGCTATCATGTTAGGGAGATCCTTTATCACCAATAAATTCAGATTCCCTCATTCAATTCTGAATGAAAATTGCAGAAACTTCTATGCATCTGAGTTGAAGAGGTTGTACAACAATTACAACATTTGGCCAAAAAAATATCTAACTAACATGAATAGTCAAATGAACATATTTAGTCATGTAAAAAAACCAATATAAAATTCTAAATAATTTGGTTATCCAAAACAAGATAAATTGGATGGAAAATCTGCCCAATTCCCTCTGGGATAATCAGATGATAAATCAGAATTCCAACCAGGTTACACCATAATACCTAGTGTATGGAAAACATGCAGTCCTTCCCATCAAGGTTCTATTCTCATTACTCCAAATAAATTTCTATACATATAATATTAAAAAAATAGAATATTTCCATATATATATGATGTAATCCCTCAAATAGAACATGTTCCAAGCCTTACATTATCTAGATCGGAACTAGAAAGGGATAAACAGAGCATTCAACAAGAAGGTTCAACTCTATTCCATCATGTAGGGTGAAACTATTTTGGATCTCATAACTTCGATGACAGTCTATAAGAATCCACAAAATTTGGATCCATGTTGGGATGAACATTATATCATTCATGTGGTCTATTGTAATGGTGTGTACTCTTAGATCACTATGGATGGAGTGCATATTAAACCTCCAGCTAACTCCATTTTTCTCAAGCAGTAGATCGTAAGAGGAGTAAATTTCCAAGAATAATGACATTAAAATATGGTTGTGTCTTCTTATGAATGTTTTTGTGGATTTTTTTCCTCTTTGGACCTCACTTTAGACTAGGTTTGTCACTCCGATTCACTACACATATCCATTTGAGATGCTCACCTGTGGTTCAAACACTATGACCTTAAACAAAGAGCCCATGGTACTAGATTTAAGACCGAAAAGTAATATACACCCTATGGTCCTTGAAACAGAACCTTAAATTTCTTAAAATAGGTCCAAGCATTTTGACCTTGAACTATTTGCATCCCCTAGAGTCCATGTTCTATGACATCAAACTATGAATCCTGATACCGTAAATTAACAATGTAAAACTAAGGTCTTAAACATTCTAAAACCAATATATCTAACTTTAAAATTATATTATAGTTAAAAAAACCTTAACCCATTCTCCAAAGAAATGTATTTTCTGTGAAATTCATGAAATGCATCAGTTCTCTCTATATAGAGGATTTCCCCCAATGGTGTTGGTCTCATACCACATCGTGTTCTAGAATAACATGTGGATTTAATCCCATCCTCATGGGATAAATATATATTTCTATATTTAATTTCTCTTGGTCCGACAACAAATTTATCGACCCTTCGGCCCCTTATACCAATTTATTGTTCAATAATTTTGACCTTATACTATGTGTAGTTCTCACCAAGGTGTGCACGTAGTGAAAAAAACATTTTACCCACATCCCTGTTAGATCATAAATCTATCCATGCCTCATAGATACCCATGAGAGAAATATCTCCCCTATCAAATCGTCATGCCATTAAACTACATTAAAACTTTTGATTGGGCAAAGAATTATGACATTAAACTATGAACAATTTTTTTTAATACATGTGTTGTACGTAAGACGCATTTTGATCCATTCAAAATAGTGTTTAAAACATTCATTTCACATGTGTAACCTAGAAACAAAAAAATTCATAGTCCAAGTGGAATGAATTTTAACTAATGTATTGTGGTCCTAGAGACATGACTTAAATCAATTTTCCCTAGTATAGTCCGTATGACCTTTAACAATGTGAAATAAGACTAAGGATCACTCCATCTATCGTAGGGCCTCCTTGGATTCATCTTGGTTTTTAGATCTTACACTGAATTTACATCCTTGAATCCCTTCTTAACACTATCCAAGCATTATGACCGTAAACTATTGTTTTTAGGTCTAAGATATGTGACCTTAAACTATGATCCCACATCTAATCCCTATGATGCAAAATTGTGTGCAATCACTTCTCTATGGTTAACTTTATCATTAGTGTTGTAGTAGACCCATGAACCCATGTATATCAAGAATTAAATGTTAATTGATTCCCATCCTCATGGGATACATAGTGATGACTAGAGTTTCAGTCTCCAAGTCCAACTCGAAATTCACCACAAGACCTTTCATTACTTGTGGTGCTATAAGAAAACAATCCCCCCACAAATCCTCTTTTATAGGGATAATACTCATTCCATTACCTTGACCCATTAGCAGTATGGATTCCCTCATAGACCTTTATGAGGAAGAAATAAAAGGATATCATTATGATATTGACCCACCCATGTCCCCATTGCACGACGTTTAACTGTATTATTACCTCATATAACTCCAGGATGCCTGTTAATGATAGATGTATTTTCCTCCAACAAGTTATCATGATTCATATGGAAAATATGGGATTAATAAACAACCAAAATACCTATCGTAGGAAATTAATCTATATCTTTACCATGTATATATTTAGGACGACTCATATTCTTCAATTAGAAGACTCGGTATCCCCATTCGAGAGGGTATCCCCCTTCAGACATCAATCTTTTAATACACCGTGTTCTAGAACTACATGTGGCTTGACTATCATCCTTATGAGACATTTAGTGAAAATCATATATTTCATCTTGGGTCTACCCCGCTTCATCAAATTTCTATGGGGACTATTCTTACATAATGTCATGATGTCGGTTCAGGGAAAAAATTTGCAAGGTATTGTATGTTAGAGGGTCATTTTGGCCCTCCATTCATGCCAGGATATAACTTTTCCATATAACATTAACCATATTTAGACACTCATACCCCCTAGTCAAATTGACATGGGCGTAAACTAGTAATCATCCCAATAATCCAAGATCTATGACTATAAACATCTAGAGGCAACATTACGTGTTATAAGACATTAAACTTACAAGCTCTATGTCCTGAAAAAAAGATGTTAAACTGTAGCCGTACCCTTTATGATGAATTTAGGATTCCACATTCAATATTAGATTCCTTCAGTTGAGGGGCCTTTTTGAATGAATCTAGAAGTGAAAAATAATTTTCCTGCAAATTAAGGGTCCTGTCTCACAAAGTTCCATTTAGTACATAACTTTGGAAGTGTGCCTCTAAAGGGTCCCTATGGTTCCAGATGAAGTTTCATGGAAGGTTTAATTTCATGCATTATGAAAATGGATGCTTGTATTTTTACATAAAAATGTTTTTCGACACATGATAGAAAACCGATTATCACATGAGAAGTCTAGGTACCATACGAAGGACCCCCTTGGAATATTTATTGGAAAAGACATCCTTTTTTCATTCAATGAACTACCACAAATTGTGTGATGAAATCCAAATGTTGCACACAATGATGGAAACAAGCCACCATTTTGGTGTTTCCCTCAGAACCTAAACATCCACACCCTTTTCAGCGGAGGGGTGGGAGAGATTATTTGGACTCAAAATCTCATTTGGGGACTCAAACATCCAATTTTTTTGTAAAATGATAATGCACCCCTCCCAAAGAACCATTATGAGGATGATGAAAAAGTTTCTCATGTGTTTCAATTTTTTCACTCAATGATGCAATTTCATACGAAGAAGAAATGCTTTCCAAAGGTGACTTATTTTTCAGTAGTTTATTCAAAATCCAATATCATTCAAGAATTCCCATGTACACATGAAATCCACGATTCACAAAAAAATTATTACATGCACCCCAATGTGAAAACAATCCATGTTGAATGCCAATGGAAAATTAAATTAGGAAATGTTACACATACAAACATCTATGGAAGAGGAAACAAAATTAAAAAAATCTAGTTGAACACCTAGGGAGTTTCATTCCATAAGAAAATAATTTGAGCTATTAATATGAGCTTAACCCTACCCTTGAATAGGATCTCTAAAAAAAGAAGCGACACCCCGCAGGACACAACTCCCATTCTTCCATGGTAGCATTAAGAACTATTTATCATTGACCCTCAAAGGTAGTTAATTTTTATAATAGACCTCATTTGGTGCCACAAATGACTTGGCATAATATTGAGTAATCCCCATGCAAGTCCACTTATGTCTATTCAGGTGAAAAATAGAGAATCTTCCCATACAAAACACTTATATATGGACAACTCCACTTGTTGTGTGAAGATATACCTTTTGAATCCATTGGTTTTCCTTGTTCTAGATCCCCAGCATGTGAAACTCTTCCACACAACACAACACATTTCTGCACAAAAACTTCATGGCACCCTACCTGAACCCCTATGGAACTAGTGTAGCCATTACCCTACATGTCATTTCTAAGAATAAGTACCCTAATGTCAATTTATTTTAAGCATAGGGGCCCTAAAATTGGACTCCTAATTGATATCACCTCCCTGGAAGTTCCAAAACTATGCACCACTCATAGAGACATGGTTGGTCTTCATGTAACCCATTCGGGTGGGGAGTGATACCCACCATATATGATCTCTGTAACGTAAAACATCCTAGTTCTATGTCCTAGTCATACAACATTAACTACATCACATCTTTCTTAATACATGATGTAAAACAGTAGCCTTTCCCTATGTGATGAGAACGTGATGACCCATGTATGATCCTCATGGAACATCACCATCTCCCACACCACTGTATAAGAACCCCACATAAAGAAGATTCTATGTGTATGCCCTATACAATCCCTATTAGATTCTCCTTCTGTGACATGAGTTTGCTTACTGAATGATGTTAAAATTCCTCGATCATTCCTATCATATGAACATAAAATGTGGCATCAAACTATAGTGTTTTTATCACTATATCCTAATAAGGGAATATAAGACACCTCCATGAGGTTAAATCCCGAAATTAGTAAACTATATTACTGTTTAATCTTAAGGGACACACCTCTCACATCCTCTACAATGTGATGTTCTAATCCTCAACTCTAGATCCACCTCCATGGGGCATTCAGATCCATTCATCAGTAAACCCATGTGTGAAATATTACCTCATAGGGACACACCGCCTTGATCCACCTTAATGGGGGTGTTCTGATCAACCAAATACATCTCCAAAAGATGTTAAATTTGTGCATCAATCCATCCTAATCATATGTTCTGATTCATCTCTACATGAATTGGAACTTGTTACCTGACCCTAAATTCCTACCCCATGAAATACACATGGGATTATTAAAGAAAAAATACATGGAAGACTTAATCCTCTAGAAGAAATTACCTTGTGATCGACATTGTATGACTTGGGTTCTATGACTATGATTTCTCATATGAGATTCCCTCCAAAAAGGAAGATTTACAGGTGACCAATGAGACAACTATCAATACATGCCTAGAGATTCCCAACTTTCCTACACTCCTGACATAAGGATTCTTATATATAAGTATAGATGTTGTGTAATTAACTACCATACATCAAGATATAGAATATGGAATGAGTTCCATGAACATGACGTAATAATTTAGGGAGACCTAGAATATGAAAATATCTCTAAGGATGAATCCATAGAAGGATTAGTTGATATCCCATTACCCCGTTTCAATTAAGGTGATGACATAACCGATGAAAGTGATGAAATTAAACCACCTTTGGAAAGATATAGTGTGGGAAAATAGAATCCATCATGAAACTGACACATAGGTACGACCTAATGATAGTGTCAAAAATAGATATCATGAGATATAAATTATTAACCAATGTATTAGTTGGAAACAAAAAAATATCCATATGAGTCATCATACTAACAAATCCACACATATGGGAACTCCTGAATTTAGAAATAATCATAAATCTATAAAAATCCTATCATGATAATCCATTGAGGAAAAATAAGAATCCAATGAAATACAACAGTTATTTTGATAAATACCTTTTAAACAAGATAATTATGTGTAGGTTATTCACAATGTATAGAATAATGGGTATACATATAATTGAATAATTTCCCCAATTAACAGAATGTGTGGATATATTGGTGAACACACATGAATTATATGAAATAATGAGCTTTCACAAAGGAATGGAATTGGATGGAATTATTATTATTCAATGTTGATTATATATAAATAAATGTGATTTGATGGATCATTTCTCTAGTTGAATTTTAATTTCAACCATATATCAAGTATATAAGAAAAATGATAATGAATTAAAAGATTATTTGGAAATAATATTCGATTATAAGAAATATTTCATTCAATTGAATTAAACATAAGAAATTGTCAAATGGGTAGAATATTAATGACTTTTATCCTAATGGGATAATATTTTATTTGAAGACAATAAAGCGTAGATGGTTAAAGAAAATTATTCCAATTTTTTACAACATTTTAAAATAAAAATGGTATCTTATTTAAGTAATAACATAAATTTATGAAATATTTAACCTTAGATTTTAAAAATAATTAATTAATATAGCATAGATAACATCTTTTAAAATAAGTTATCATGTGATATGCTACTTCATTTTTATTGAATGGTCTTTTGTTAATGTGAGAACTTCTAAAATTTGTTTAGGAAAGTTAAAAAGTAATTTTTGTCTATATTTTTCAAAGGAAAAAGCTATATTAAAGGATTAATAGGGTGGTTAATGGTGGTATTTATAATAGAAGGAGAGATATATTTTTTAATAAAGTAATATAATTTAATATTATTTCCCCATATAGTGACCAAACTTGTGATTTAATTGAAATGTGACATTGATTTAATAGTAAATTGCATATTAAAAATTTCTTGTAATAGTTAGATGGCTCAGAATTTATTCATAAAAACTATTATAAAATAATGTATTTATACATTATTTTATTATTCACTTATGTATTTTAATATTTATTAAATACAATAAAACATATCCCTTTAAACATTTCTATATGCCAATTCCAAAAATGAAATAATTTTTTCAAATACTATTTTATATTAGGAATTTTTAATAGTTAATATTATTATACAAATTAATTTTTAATTCAGTAATATAAAACACGAATCACTAAAAATGGGTACCTTTATTAAATATATTTTGTATTTATTGAGTAACAATTTCATTGTATTTTGAAACTTATATTTACTTATTCAATTTATGGTAAATAATATTTATAGGTTTCAATAATTATTTTCCCAAATGGTAATTTTAATATTCCAATGTCCAAGATATTATTTAAATGATCATTTTAACATTATAATGGTTATATAATTTTTAAAATCCTGTAAAGACATATTATTTCCATCATTGATCATTCACTAATTTTTCTCTCAATATTATTTACAATTAATTTACAAAATTCAAATATATTTTTTTTCTAGTAGTTTTGTTTTTTTAAATTGTTATTCAAATTATCTATAATTCTAAGAGACTATGAGTCACTAGATTTCAAGTTTTAATTATTTTATTTAATTGAATTTATTATCATATCATAATATTTTTTTATTGATTATATTTATACTTAATATGTATTTTTTTTGTATTGATGAATTAAAATAGGCTTTTTTCTCTTTTCATGTTGTAGTAATTTTTTTATGATCTTATTTTTCATTTTCATGAATTAAAATTTATTTAATAGTAATATATGTAATAAATTCCTGAGAAAAGTAATTATTTGTAAAATATATAGATAAATATCATTAAAAAATAAAACAAATGAATATAACACACACAGACAGAGACACACACACACACACACACTTATATATGGATGAAAAGCCAAATAATATTCATTTAAAATATGAGATGTTACACTCGACTTCTTTGAAGAAATTACATTCTCACATTTTTTACTCAAGGAGAAACACTTTTTAACACCTATTAATATCTTCATAAATCAAATTACTAAAACCAAATGATAATATAAACATTACAATGGGTAGTAAAATTACATAAATACAAGGTAAATGTTAATCCTTTGTGGTCATACTAGTTATACATAAACAAGAACTCCCATGAAAATGGTAATCTATCTATGGCTTCTAATGAAAATTTCTATAATCCAAATTCAAAAATATAACCAAAATATTCATTAATACCAAATGAGACACCCCCAAACTCCGACATATAGATCAAATGATAAAGCATACATAATTTTTATATATAAAAAGAATTATAACTAACTTACAAGATAATAATTCTGAGACTTTGGGAACATGACATATAATAAATCATCAACCTATAAAATAACATAAAATATAATTTCATCTGTAATCATATACCACTTATAATCTAATAGTGGATTTTTTGAAATATATTATCACTTAGTGAAATAGAGAAACATAAGATAATTGGGAGCAAAAATGATCAGTAATGGGTAAAATGTTAATAATGGGACATATATGAGTTATCCATGGACCATAAAAAGTTACATACATGACCGTGAGAAATATTATAAGATTAATATAACAATATCATGAAATCATAATAACTAAACATGATAGAATAATACTGTATCATAGAATAGAAACTCATAAATTAATGATCCCAAAATCATAAAATATTCTAATTAGTGGTATCCATCGAAGACAAAACCTCATGGGATGTACTATTATGCTGGGAAAAATCCTTCAAGGTATGATTGAAGCATTTTTGAGGTGATTGTGTTTGTTAGCAAAGTGAACCTCCGTGTTCGGTTTGTTGACAAAGTAGACCATGATGTACAAATTTGTTGACAAAAGGGATTTACATGGTGAGTTGTAAAGTTAAAGAGATGACGTTAAAAATCCATGATCGATTTAAGAACCTTGATAAAGGAATGGATGATCTAGAGGTGGTATAAAAAACTGTAGATACAAGGTGGTGTCAATTTCATGTGTTTGCCAAATTTTTGGCCCTTATAATCGACAACTGGAGAAAAGTGTTTTTGAAAAAGGGACTTGTGTGTTAGTGTCTTGGAGTCTTGGAAATATGCACGACATAAATTTTTCAAGAACATAACATAAAAACATGCCGAATAAATGTGGGGTGCCCATGTTTTGGTTTGGGCGCGCAAGGTGACAAGGGTGACTGGACTTGCGCATCAGGAAGAGATTTGCAGACCCGTACTTAGGATGCCCAAAATGACTATAAATTGGGGGATACCCCTCATAATTTTAGGATACGAAAAAATAGAGAAAATTAGAGCACCTTTCATGCAGGTGGGTTGGGCACGAAAGTGGTGGTTTGGTCATGCAAGTATAAATATATTTAGATGTTGTGTGCCAATTGACAGTTGTGCGCAAACATAGGTATGGGTGTAAAAAGTGTTGGAGTGACCCAAGTTTTGAGTTGATGAATGGAGTTTCACATAAATGGTTTAGTGACAGTTTTGCATGAGGCCTATAGAAGTATGCCAGTTGATAGGTGTGTGGCAATGTTGGTTTGGGTGAAAAATTGTGTTGGTGACTCATGTTTTGCGTTAGAGAAGTCATTTTCGTGCATGCGATTTGGGGACACCTTCACACCAGGTATTGAGAAGTGCTCTAGCCATTCTTGGGTTGCACAAAGGTTGGAATATTTCCTAGTACACCCATGGTAAAGTTGTATTCATCAGTAGATGAAAGTGGAACTTCAATAGAGAATCTACATATTGAGAAATATGCATTTATCTGTGATAATATAGGGACCTACAGGAATTTAAACAGTGAGTGTATCCTTTCCAGAGTAGTGAGAAAAGGAAGAGGAAGAAGGTGATCCTTCCTACTGACTGTGATCCAGAGAGAGAGAAATAAAGACTGACCCTTTGGAAAGTAGTGAGCTGACGCTAAACATTCTAAAGGATGTGACACTAGGAATAGAAGTGATTTATCCTGAACATTTTAAATTGGTAGTGAGATTTATTGGATTTGGTACATTGGTAAATTTCAGTTGTATGCTCCTTGGATATAGCCTAGTGAGAGTGAACCAAGTATAAATCTATGTATTAGTGTTCTTGGTTTCTTACATTGCATTAAAATCATTATCATGAGATAAAATGGGGAAGAATAAGATCAATAGTGAATCATTAGTGCAAAAAAAGTGAACATTATAATAAAGAGGTAAATATCTAGTAAGGCATGGATAATTATCAAATGAATATATGTACCCTGATTCACCCCCCCCCCCCTATCAGGGTATTTAGGCCCCATTTGGGCCTATCTATTGGTATTAAAGGGAAGATTTATTTTATCAGATTTGTTTTCCTGGACATGGTTCAGTTGATTACTCAAGTGAATGAATCTGTCTGCTCTTACCTTGGTGAATCATGGAAAAGGGAATAACTTCAAAGAAGATTTATATATCTTGTGAAGTTTCATAGTGTGGAAGTGTCTACCTAAATAGTGTGATTCAGTTAAAGGAATAATGTAGTGAACTGAATAATGATTGGGATAAATCATATAGAAAGTACTTACTCATTCATATATTTAGAAGGAATTAGTGAAGAAACTGATATTACCAAGGATTTTGGTACTACTGATGATGAAGAAACTCTCATAAGGAGAAAAGTGGAAGTTTTCCATGAAAAAGAGGAATTGGATCAGAATTTGGATGAAGAGATTTAATCTAAAGACATCCAGATCCAAGTAATAGAAATTGAGGATAACATTCTAAGAGGATTAAATCAAAGGGTTATTGATGTGGCCACTGATATGAGGGAGTAGTATGATTCTAATGATGAAGAACTAAAAAAGTAGTCCATAAAGAGAGAAAATATCAAAGCTAATGTCAATGGAAAAAATATAAACTCAGATGAAATTCTCAATATAAAAGCCAGAAATGATGATCTTGGTACATAACTATGAGAACTAGTTTAGAAGAATCAAAGGATACAACATGATAATGCCTCATTCTCTAAATTTGCTGCTCCAAAAAACATTAATGTAAAAGAGAAATATGACATGGTGGATAAGTTCACACTTGAGTTAGAGGATATGATGAGTAGCAGGAGGAATCTTAGAAAAAAAACTCAATGCACAATGTGAATCAAGACATAATAAAATTTAGAAATTTGAGGAAGAAATGTAATCATTCAAGAAAAAAATGGAGAAATCAGAATCCAAGTGAAAGCCAATGTTGAAGGCTGCCTTACACTTTTTTTATGGTAACATGTACTGGTTTCCCAATCCATGTCAAGAATGTTTGTTAAAACAAAAACAAAAAGTGTTACGAGGTACATACGTGGTGTAGTTAGCCTACACCAACAAGAAAATAAAAAACAGCCCATAAGAACAAATAGGTGAACCGAAGGCTGTTAAAACCAAACATACAAACAAAAGACAACACATGTAGCACATTCGGCATTCCGGAAAAACATGTGCCAAATAGAAAACACAATGAAGACGACAAGAAAATTCCAAGAGTGTCAAATACAGGTTGGTAGCTTTAGAGGAAAAGACCATGAGGACTAGCATCAACATCACCAAACAGTTCAACATTTTTAGAGGAGAACCTTTTCTAAGGTACAGAACAAAAACATTTCAAACAAAACAGTGAAGAAAACAAAATCTCTAATTGGACAGTTTTCCCCAGAGAGAGAATCTAAACAATATCAGATGTCCTGAAAATTCTGTCAATTATTGATACCAAAACACAAAACCTTCCTTCCAGATTAAAAATACAATATAGTCAAACAGGCTCAGATGATCAGAGACTGGAGCAAACAGAGATTCAAAAACAACCCGACAATTTTCTAGATATGGAGCCTCTCCAAAACAGAGTCCAAATAATGAAAGATGACCATCACATCTAAACCAACCAGATTTCCACAATTCAAAGCAGATCGTCCAGAACAGCAAAAAGTTGAGACCAGTAAACTAGAAACAATGACATCACAGTAGGTCTACAAAATCAAAATCAAGAAAATTGTGATTTCAACTTCAATTTATCAAAGTAAATGAATTTCATAGCATCTAGAAATTCTTCCTCATTAAGAGTCCCATTTTGTAGCTCCTATTTCATCATTTCTTGATGCTTTTTCGTATGATCAAGCCACTCTTGTATTTCCTCTTTTGTGAAATGCTGTGAGAAGTGGTATCAAACAAAGCTAGATTTCTCACATTTTTATTTCCCTTGATCTTTTTCAGGGGAACCTTTTTATTGACCTCAGTCGACCTAGTGGTGATGGTTCTTTCCACTTGACAGTAATCCTTACGTATTCTAGTTTTTTTGGGTTTGGGGTGATGAAACCATCAACATCTACTACTGATTTTTTTCCTTTCCTAGCCATGGATTCCAGATATTCTTCTTCTAATTGTCCAGGCTTATCATCCTCCTCAATTGATGATCCACTGCAATCGTATCCATCTCTTTGGACCTTTTCATCTACCTCTTGATCTGTATTAACAGATCAAGTAGGACAACCCTTTTTTGTCTCATTCAATTAGAAATAACCAATATTGTGATTTTCTATGCTGTGCTGAACAGAAGCATTCTTATAAACGACATTTTTTGAGTAACCCTACTATCCAAAGAAATTGATTCTGTAGCATTAAAAATAGCCGTGGAAAATTCTGAATATTGGTTCTCAGAGTTATGGGAATCTTCTTTATCGTCCCTAACCCCCAAATAAGGTTCTCTAAGCTGTTCATTAGACACCTTAGAGGTACTTGGATGATTAGAATTGATAGGTATTTTAGAAGGGGCAGAGGTTCTTCCCTCAATAGAGGATGAATTCTGAGAGTTGTGAGTTGTCTTGGAAACCATTTCCACCAAAAGTGACTTTAACTGCTTAGTATGGGGAGCTTCTTATTTTCCACAATTCTTGTGAACATGGCCAGATTTAAAACATTTATTACAAAATTCCGGAAGGTTTTCAGAAACTACATTCTGAACAAAACCTCTGTCCCCATTTTGAATCAAAAAATATCTTGGAAGGCCCATAGAGAGATCAATATCAGTGCATACAGAGGCTTTTAACATTGAAGAACGTGACACACCATGAGTATGTTTCCGAAAGCATAGAAGCTCAATGATAAAGGAAGAACTCATGCTTCATCAACATCTCAACATAGAAATGATGAAATGGGGTATGAATTTGATGGGAAATGTTTTATATGTTCTAAATATGGGAATTTGGAAAGACATTTCATCAAAAAGAAAGCAATAAAGTAAAAGGAACTCTTAAAGAGATTATCAACTATAGTGGTGTGTGATAAGACATTATACAGTGGAATAAATGTGGTAAGTTCAATAATATACTTGTAACCTCATTAAAATCACAATGATATAAAAGAAATGTGTATTAATCACCTTCTTTTCCACACTCAGAATAGCCCTCATGGAGAGAATGTGAAGAAACCTAGATGATTAAGGTGTGATCAACTCCATCAGTGAGTAAGAAGAATGCACATTTAGTGGAGTAATCAACACCAGTGAAAATAGTTTGGTGACTCAGATATATGATAAAAGAAATATGAACTTAGAATGTATTGAAAAATTTACATGCCATGTGCCATAGAGACAAGTGGAGGAATGAGGAACATCTCAACAATGGTGAAAAAATCAAGGGAAGATGCGAAGTATAGAAATTCTTACACAATGAAGGAATCAGAAGAAGTGGCATATCTGTGGACCATCAAATACAAAAATATGTATTAATGGTCTTAAACCCTAAATTGAGAGAAAGACAAATCCTGAAAAATCTATATATCAGAAAAAGACTCATCATGTGGGTAATTAAAACTTAGTCATATGGCCAAAGCAGTTGAAGTTCTCTAGGCACCTAGAAGAAGTAATGAAGGAGTGAATGATATGCAAGAAGGAATCAAAGGGTTTAACCATCGGGATAAACCACAATTCTCACCTGGAGTATTCTATAAATTCCCCTCTCCATATGTATATAAATTCTATTAACCAATGATTCAAGTGTTTCAGGTTTTTGGAAGATATGATCCAAGGGAAAGTGGCATATTAAGATGCAAAGTGAAGATGTGATATGATTCAGATATTCAATTGACTCAAATCATGTACCAAAGTTTAAGAATAAAGAGATAAACATAGAAGAATATGAAGTGATTGTGTTATTGACTTTATATATTATTTCTGACACTAAGTTCCAACTCAGTAGGCTTAGATATTTTTTTTATGGGTCAATTCCAAGTTCCAGATGAAAATAAATGATGTAGCAGGAGATGAGTGTTTATGGGTCTAAATAGTGGTCCTAACCATAGAAATTGTTTTATAACATAGGGGGATCATTCAATTTCATAATCAGATCTGAGGGAATGAATGAAATAATTGGATGACAGTACTTAGGTGTTGTCTATTGGGAGAAGACATATTTTGGTATAAGAAATAATATTAATGGATTTCATAGTTATCTATTTCATTCTAACATTATGGTATCAACTAACTATTTTCAAGATACCCAGAATCTATGAGATAATATCAATGATGTTTCAACAAGAATCTAAGAAAAGTAGATAAAAGAAATGACTTCATTGAAAAATGATATAGTGAAATGTTTTTTGTTGAACATGATGAAGTTGTAAGAGACTCAGTGGGAGTAAAAGTGGAATATGCTAATTCATAAGCAAGCACTGCTAATGACCATGATGAAAGAAAAACCATATCAGCATGAAAGTCAACGATCTGAGAAAAAATTTACTTGAAAGATATAATTGGTAATCAGACAGTTCAGGTGAATACATGGAAGAAAACGACTCCATAGAAAACATCATACTTATTAAAGGCAAAGCCTAATTGTTTTAGTGAAGCAACTGATGATGAGAATTTTTATTAGGCTATGCGTATAGTGATTGACCAAATTGAGAGGATTTAGAAAGGAATATATCAAGGAGATGAAGACTCTAGTTTCTACCTAGAGGATATTATCAAAAGATGATAATGGAAAGCCAATTAATATCATAAAATATAGGCAGATTATTGGAAGTTTACTATACCAGAAAATGGTGGGACCTGATATTTTTTTTTTCCAGATGTTAAGAAGTGTGATATCAATGTAATCGCAAGGAAAGACACATTCTTGTAGTGAAAGGAATACTTAGGTAAATCAAGGGCGTCTGTTTGACGTGCCATCTGTTTCATTGAGTTCCTTTTGACGAGAAGGAACTACGAGATACATCAACCTTGGACTTCATTATAGTTGATGTATCGACCCCTTTTACCCGTGGAGCAGACCCTCCCGGAAACGAGTACGCTGTGTGCGGGAACCCTAGAGCTGGCTGTGACTGCGACAACGATGAAGACTATACTTGGACTCTACATGGGTTCGGCAGTGAGGATGACTGTACTTGGATCCTACATGGGTTCAGCAGTGATGATGACTATCCTTGGATCCTACGTGTGTTCGGCGGTGATGGTTACTGTACTTGGATCCTACGTGAGTTCGGCCATGATGACTTCTGTACTTGGATCCTACGTGGGTTCGGAAGAGGAGATTATTCAGAGGCTACATCTTATCATCTCCACCCCTCTTCGTGAGTAGTATACCTATGTGATCTGAGTCTTGACTTTCAATCATTATCATTAGTATTATTGACTTGTTTCCTGAGTGGACTGGTTGTCCTTGTGCTCGAAATTTGGAGTCGTACTGAGATTGACGACTTAGGCATATGTATGGTCATATACCTAAGTAGAGTTAGTTGATACTAGTTTAGGTATCTTTCCTTTGGGGATTTTCCTTTGTGGATTCTGGGAGACCTTTGGGGGTCTTGGGGTTCCGATTGTGTATCGTTATACTCATCTTTGCATGGGCATTGCCTACACTATTTAGTGTTGGTTGCAGACGACAGACATCATTGATTATGGTCGAGGCTTGTGGAGATGGACAATATCCTGAGGTGGACCACCTGGCTGGACGTACACGGAGCGGTTGGAAGAACCTGAGGTACCGAATAGACTATATGTACCCACCCTTCAGGTGGGATTCTCGGAGGACGACTCAGTGGTTGTTGCTTTACTTTTTAGCTGTTGTACTTTCTTTCTTAGTTGTACAGTACTTTCAGTTGAGTTTGTATACTAGCCCATTTACTTTTTAGCACTTACTTCTGTACTCAGTTATACTTTGTGTTTACTCCAGCTTGTGTACTCTGTTGTGTTTGTTTACTTATATAATGGAAATACCTTCCCTTTTATCGGGAATTTACGCTTTTGGTGCTAGTCGTCACCCCCTGGACTATGGAGGGTGGGATTGGGGTATTCACGGCATGGGCCCTGAGGATGGGTCATGAAAAATTGGTATCAGAGGAGTCGGTTCTACCCCAGAACTCAGGACTCTGATAATTTCTTCTTTGTGAAGAAACAGTGATAAGAATATTTAGTGTGGTTTACTATCAAGGGAGTCCAGTGTTGGTGTGGCGACGGACTTATCCATACATTAGGAACCTGCCTTCTGATTTCTGACTCAGTGCTCGAAAACACTGATTGCATGTGTGTTTCAAAAGTTTTATTTGTGATTAATTCATGTCATCTCACCTGGTATACTTTATTAATTGTGGAACACATGTTGTTTTTCATGATGGCCCCACGTAGGCATCCAGCTAGGGTTCCGAGCTATGTGCGAAATGGATTCCCACCAAGAGACGAGGCCTCGGTGCAGGGACCCATTACAGTGGAGGCACCAGTGGTACCAATACCTACTGGTCCACCGATACAACCAGCCCCAACTGTGGAGAGTGCACACCGCCTGAGTGCGTTACACAAGTTTCAGCGATAGAGACCGCCCAGGTTCCACAGAATGACAGATCCTCAGGCAGTGGAGGATTAGCTGGAGGATATCGTCGGAGACTTCAGATTAGTAGGGACACCAGCAGACCTTATGGTGATCCTTGTCGTGAGTCTCCTACACGCAATAGTAGGTAGATGGTGGAGCCTGATGCTCTCGGTGCACGACGAGGAATCTCTACTTTTGATGGAATTCGATAGCCTCTTCCGCTCAGAGTTTGTTCTAGAAAACCTCCATGCGGTTCCTATCCAAGAGTTACTACATCTTTGGTAGAGCAGCAAGTCAGTAGCCCAGTACTCGACGAGATTTACTGACCTCTCGCACTACCCCACAGACAAGATATGAGACCCATTCTTCCAGGCCAAGACCATTGAGCAGGGATTGAGGCTTGAGATCAGGGCATCGATGATCTCCCTCAGCATTTAGATGCTAGCAGGATTACTTGAGTGAGTCCTTCTTCTGGAGAGCAATCTTGCGGGGCCTACTCCAGCAGTGAGACCTACCGTAGGGTGACGCGTAGTGGAGTCTGCTACAGCCGGCAGTAGACAGATGTCACAGAGGTCCATGCGGACCATGCCATCAGGTGGGTGACCTCAAGATACTGGTTCAGATGTGCGAGGAACTTGTAGTAGAGCCAGTCATACGAGAGGCAGGAAATACTATGCATGCAGCGGGTAGGGCCACATAGCTCATGACTACCCGACCCGCCATTCAGAGGAGCAGCAGACGGTTGAGGGACCACCCAAGTAGAGGCAGAGGTTCAACCGTGGTAGTCTGCAAGGAGAAGGTGGATGAGGCAGAGGAGCTGGCCGAGTAGCAGGTGGTGGATGACACTTTGAGGCTCTACCACTACCACCACCAAGAGGGCCACCTTGACCATAGGTAGCTGGAAGACATGGGTAGGCTCAGCTCTAGGCAGTCGAGGCCTACGACCACAATGCACCTGAGAAGATTGGAGGTACTATTAGTGTCTAGTCCACCCTTTCTGCGGTTCTTATAGACACAAGAGCGAGTCAATTGTTTATTTCCACTGCCCTTTTTCAGATCTCAGATATTTTGAAGGAGACGTGGCCACGATCCTTACGACTAAAGACTCATACGAGAGAAGACTTGACGATTACACACTGGTGCCGACAATGTGATCTTAATATAGGAGGTGAGAGCTTTAGCTGATATCTTCTTGTAGCGACGTCGAGGCATTACGGCGTCATCTTGGGCATCGATTGGTTATCTACTGTCCATGCTCAGATCTACTGTATTAGGCGCAAGGTGCGGTGTGTCTACACAGATGGGAATAGGTTCACCTTCACCAGTGAGAAGGGAGCCTTTGCAGTGCAGGATGGGATTACGTAGAGGAGAGGGCATCCGATCACCCATTAGTTGGATAGTCTCATCCTAGGAGCAGTTTATGTGCGGAGTCCAAGTCTTCCTGTTATGGTGGATCAGTATGTAGACGTTTTTCCTGACAACATTATAGGACTACCTCCTCTCAGGGAGGTAGACTTCTACATTGACTTGTACCCCGTGACATCACCGATATCTACTCCAGCATATCGGATGGCTCCCGCCGAGCTTCGTGAGCTGTGGGTACAACTTGAGGATTTACAGGGAAAGGGATTCATCCAACCCAGTGATTCACCCTAGGCTTCTATGATTTTATTCACCAAGAAGGAGGATGGGAGCTTATGACTATGTGTTGACTACCCTAACCTGAATTAGATGACCGTAAAGAAAAAGTATCCACTCCTGCAGATTGATGACCTCTTTGATCAGCTCAAGGGAGCACGATGGTTCATGAAGATAGACCCTACGTTAGGTTATCATCAACTCAGAGTTCGAGACGAGTATGCGTAGAAGACGACCTTTATGTGTCAGTATGGCCACTACGAGTTCTTTTTCATGCCTTTTGGCAGAACGAACACACTAGAATGGTTCATGAATCTCATTAACATGATCTTCCAACCTTACCTCGGTCGTTTGGTCTTAGTCTTCATCATAGAAATACTGATTTACTCGACTACTGAGGAGGAGCACACCTACCACTTGCGGGTTGTACTAGACACACTCCGAGAGAACCAGCTTTATAGTAAGCTCTCAAAGTACTAGTTCTAGATTCGAGAGGTTCACTTCTTGTGGCACGTCTTCTCAGAGGTGGGAGTTGCGGTGGAACCTGCGAAGATCGAGGAAGTACTTTCTTGGGAGCCACCCAGGAGCATGACGTAGGTGCAGAGTTTCCTAGGTCTGGTTAGGTACTATCAGAGATTTGTTCCAGATTTCTCTAGAGTTGCAACACCGCTTTCATCTTTGACAAAGAAGGGGAAACCCTTCGTGTGGTCAGATAGATGTTAGTAGATCTTTCAGGAGCTGAGACATAGATTGACCAGTGCGTCCATATTGAGGATACCGGAGGAGGGCGTAGGGTACGTAGTTTACTGCGATGCATCAAGGACTAGACTCGGGTGTGTCATGATGCAGGAGTGGTCAGTGATTTCCTATGGTTCACAACAGTTGAGGAAACACGATAAGAAATACACTACCCATGACCTGGAATTAGCATCAGTGGTCTTCTCCTTAAAGATGTGGAGACACTATCTGATGGGAGAGCACTTTACAATCTACTCTAACCACCAGAGTCTCAAGTAATTCTTCTCACATAAGGACCTGAACCTAAGACAATGATGATGGATCGAGTTCCTCTAGGACTATGACTTTGAGATAGTTTATACTCTTGGGAAGGGGAACATTGTGGCTCATGCTCTTAGTAGGAGGTTGGGCATTTAGCTATATGGAGAGGAGACAGAGAAGTTAGCCTCTTTACAGATATCCTTCATGGATAGAGATGGGGAAGCCTTCCTATAGTCCCTCACAATCACTCCTCCACTACTTCAGTAGGTTAGAGAGGCATAACGTGGGGACGTTGACTGTGAGACACAATGTTCGTAGATTTCCACAGGGTAGGAACCTGATATATTTTCTGAAGGAGGAGAGCACATCATCCTCTTTCGGGGACGTACCATGGTACCAGTTTCACTGTAGGAGGAGGTGCTGAGGGAGTTTCACACTTTACCTCTAGCTGTACATCTAGAAGTGGAAAAGATGTACCAGGACCTCAAACGATAGCACTGTTGGTCGGGTATGAAGATGGTTGTAGAAGAGTTCATTTCATGATGCCTCACTTTCCAGCAAGTGAAGGCGGAGCAGCAGGTACTAGCAGGCTTGGTGAAGCTCTTAGAGGTCTCGGAGTGGAAGTGGGACATGATATCCATGGATTTCATGATTGGGATTCCACGTACTTCTAGAGGACATGACTCCATCTGGGTGATTGTCGACCGACTCACCATGTTGGTCCACTTCCTATCTATCAGAAAGCAGGACTCAATGGAGAGCATGAGACGCCTCTACATTCAAAAGATCGTACGGATTAATGGTGTGCCATCATCTATCGCCTCCGATATAGATGTTCACTTTACTTCCCGGATTTGGAAGGGGTTACAGGAGGCATTTGGGATGCAGCTATGACTGAGCACCACCTTTCATCCTCAGACAGATGGCCCGACAGAGAGGACCATTCAGACACTCAAGGACATGCTCGGTGCATGTGTCCTTGACTTTGGCCATAGTTGGGAGGATCACCTACCCATGGTGTATTTTGGGTACAACAATAGCTACCACTCCCCCATCAGGATGGAACCATACGAGGCGTTGTACGACTGACCTTGAAGATCACCTCTGTGCTGGACTGACCCTGGGGAGTCAGCACTTGTAGGGACAGAGATGGTTCAGGAAACGATGGAGAAGGTGCAGATCATCCAGAAGCATATGACGACTACACAGAGTAAACAGAAGTCCTATGCTATTAGGAGACGGAGACCACGTGAGTTCGAGGATGGTGACCACATTTTCTTAAAGGTCTCACTTCGAGGTGGATTACAGAGATTTGGAATGGGTGGTAAGTTATCTCTGCGCTTCATCAGACCATTCAAGATCCTCAGGAGGGTAGGTGAGGTGGATTACCACCTGGCCCTTCCACCTCAGCTGCACCGGGTGCACGACGTCTTCCATGTATCTCAGCTGAGGAGATACATGCATGACCCGACACATATCATTGATCACGGGGAGCTGGACATCGATGACAGGGCTACATTCACGGAGGTCTCAGTGGGGATCGAGGATCGACAGGAGTGGGTCCTACGTGGACAGTTGATTCCTCTAGTGTGCATCTGGTGGCAGCACGTGAACATCCAGGAGAGCACATGGGAGAGGGAGGCTGAGATGCGTTCTCCATACCCACTTTTGCTTCCATAGTTTGTGTTGTAGCTTTACATGGACTTAAAGCCCTGAGGTGGTGGTAATGTAAAGACCAATAAATTTCAAGTAATTTTTTTTCATAAATTCTATTTGATTTTATGAGTAAGTAGTTTCTGACAGCACCTAATTCCAAGGAAAGTTGTGCTCGAAATAATTTTCTAAAGTTTATCTCTGGTAAATTCAGTGAACGAATGAGTGGGTTTTTCTATATTTTGAACCAGTGATCAGAATTGAAATATGAGGGAACCGATGAACTCGTCACACCAGTAATTCCTTAAGGGGACCATGACCATAGTTACGTTTTCATGGGAGGAGAAGTTAAAATTTGTGGATTAAAAAAAGTGAATAAAAATTATGGAACAATTTCTATTTTGTATCTAAGGTGGTTATAACCTACATGGGGGAGTTTGGGTGGGACACACAAGAACCTAACTACCCATGTGAGGATATTTGTGATGTGGGTCCCCCACGACCCCCAACCTTTCACATTCCTTAAACTCTTTAAACCCCCCTTCTTTAATTTTTAACTCCTCTTTAATTGAGTAATTTTTCCTCTCCCTCTCTCACACCATTAAATTTTCCAACCTACATCTTAATTAATTAAACAACTCTACATTTAATTAATTAACATGATTTGATTTTTGAATTTTGAAATTCATGGAATGATTAAATAAAATAAGGAGAATCCTTATTTTATTTGGGGGGTTGGAAATTATTGTGTGAGAGGATTTGGGGGAGAACTCTAGAGTTTTGAAAAAAATATTCCTCAATGAAGAACAGTTCTTCTCTAATGAAGACCATTCCTCTCAGTGAAGAACACACCCCATTCCTCCAATATTTTATTCTTCCTCTGTGTCAAAGGGAGGAGACACCGACATGGGGAAACTTTCCAACAACAATGCACTTTCCTTTCTCTTATCCACAACAAGTTTGGAGACGCCGCTTTCTCCTCGGACGGTCTCCATCAACGTCTACGAATCCTAACCTCACGACGCCATCTTCCACGATCCCTACATTCTTCATCGATTGTTGGGGTAGGGTGATTTGTTTCAATTTTATTGAAAATAAAATTGTTTGGTTGTGCTTCGTGAAACTTGGTCATTAATTGCTATGTGTTACCGTCTAACACGGAGGGTGCGGGCCGAATGCATACGACCCGAAAACCCTCTGTAGGAACTTTATCCATTTGGAATTGGAAACCAGAGGCGGGGGAAGAACAGAGTCATCATGCAGTGCTGGAAACATGGTGAAGGAAGCCAGCGCCGTCACACCGGCTGTGCGGGAGGAACCGCGGCCCGCATCGCGGGCCACTTCGGTGGAAGAACTTGCCGGACGGGCGGAGGGGAACTGCGGCAGCGCCAGGGGGCGCTGCGCTGAGGAACCGGCATGCCCGTCGGCCGACCGGGCAGAGCAGGATCACGGCGCTGGGAGGGCGCCACGTGAGAAGACCATCGTCCCACCCTTACGGGCCGTGTGCACAAGAAGGTCGACTGGCCTAGCCGGTCAATTTGGGAAGGATGGAACAGCATGGCTCCGTAGGTGCGGACAGACGGGGGGGGGGGGGGGGGGCGTTCCCCCCACCCCCTTGGAACTGCTTGGCCCACCGGTAGAGCCAGCCGGGCCACACGCTCGGACGGGCTGTGACAGCCGGGCCGTGCCCGGCCGGGCCACACCACTTCAAGCCAGGCTGCGCCCCTTCGACCTAGGTTACGCTCCTTCGGGCCGAGTTGTGTTTTCCTTCAGACCTGTATGACACCCCTGCTGGGTCGGACCCATCAAACTGGCTTAACCCAACCCCTCGACCCACTGGGCTAAACGGGTCAGGCCCATTATCCACATAAAGATGAATAACATAAAGACCGCATGTCCGATCAACGTGCCGTATGTGGCACCGAGACTCTTTCAACGAGACGTACCTTTTGCGATACTCTATGTGAGTTTTGGAAAACTTTGGTAAACAAATAGGTTTGGAATGAGCATATTTCCAACCAGACCCCTAGAACAAAAAATCCAATATCTCTCAGACTAGGATTCCATTTGATGCGCTATTTCTTGCGTTGAGTTCCTTTTGTCGAGACAGAAATATGTATACATCAACTTTGGACTTCGTGAAAATTGATGTATCGACCCCTTTTAATCATGGAACGGACCCTCTCCGAAATTAGTACGCTATGTGCGAGAACCCTAGAGCTGGCTACCACTACGATGACGATGACGACTGTACATGGATCCTATGTGGGTTCGGCAGCGAGGACGACTGTACTTGGATCCTACGTGGGTTTGGTAGTGATGACGACTGTACTTGCAACCTACGTTGGTTCGGCAGCGAAGGTTACTATACGTGGATCCTAGGTGGGTTCGACAACGATGACTTCTGTACTTGGATCCTACGTGGGTTCGACAGAGGAGATGATTCAGAGACTACATCTAATCATCTCCACCCCTATTCATGATTATTATACCTATGTGAGCCGAGTCTTGACATTCAATCATTATCATTGGTATAATTAACTTCTTTCCTATGTGGACTGGTTGTGCTTGGGCTCAGAAGTTGGAGTCATACTGAGATTGATGACTTAGGTATATGTATGGGAATATACCTAAGTAGAGTTGGTTGATACTTTGTGTTTGTATCTTTCCTCTGTGGATTATCCTTTGTGGATTCTGGGAGAACGTTGAGGGTCTCGGGGTTCATACTGAGTATCGTTATACTCACCCCGGTGTGGGAATTTCCCGCACTACGTTGTGTTAGTTGCAGACGACGGACATCAATGATTGTGGTTGAGGCTTATGGAACTGGACGGTATCCGGAGGTGGACCATCTGGTGGGATGTACATGGAGCGGACAGATGAACCTGAGGTACCTACGAGACTATCTGTACCCACCCTTTAGGTGGGATTCCAAGAGGAACACTTGGTGGTTGCTGCATTACTTTTCAGCTATTGTACTTTCTTTCTCAGTTGTACTGTACTTTATGTTGGGTTTGTATACTGGAGCATTTACTTTTCATCACTTACTTCTGTACTAATTTTACTTTGTGTTTACTCTAGCTTGAGTACTCTGTTGTGTTTGTTTACTTATATAAAGGCAATGCCTTCACTTTTATTGAGATTTAACGCCTTTGGTGCTAATAGCCAGCCCATGGGCTATGGAAGGCGGGTTTGGGGTAGTCACGACATAGGCCTCGAGGACGGGTCATGACAAAAATATTGGGCATTATTTTTGAATTTTCAGGATTAATTTATTTATATTAGAAGGACGGATTTCTAATCTTTGGTAAATATATTATCTTTTCCTATCCCTTTTTTATTAATTCCTTAATAAAATGGAAATATATATATATATATATATATATATTAGATTTTGTGATCTATATAATTTGATTCTGATCCTTCAGGTATGAAAAAAAATCATCTTAAATACAAATCATTTGGAGAAAATATTAGTATAAAACTCTATTTTTCATGTAATTATATTTTCATCTGTTATTATTCAAGAATGTAAAAAAATTAATCATTTTTTGTAAATTATTTTTAAACAAAAACATTAACTTTTTACTTTTCTTGTTGAGAAATCATTGACCTTTAAACCCATCATAGATTCACAGTTTTATTATTGTTAACTTTCTCATGACAAGGTTTTCTATCACTATATGTCATTACTTAAGTGTTAAATTTTCTCTTCCATTTCCATGTATTACTATAATAAAACCTAGTAAGTTTCAATCCATAGGATGTTTATATATGATTCTTTAACAGGTTTTATGTGGATGTTTTATTATTCCTATTTTGGATGTGAGATTTCAATAAAGTAATTTTGAAAAGTCAAACACTATGTTTTCAATACGAAGTTCAAATTACTTGGGATTAATTTAAAAAATGGGGAGAGAATGTAACATCTTGAGATTTTAAATTGAAATACTATGTTCATTGTCATTAAAGATACGCCACATCAAACTTAAAAAAATAGATAAATATTATTATTAAAGTGTGACTGTTATAACTTAGACATTAAATTAGAGGGAATAAAAAGTTTTAATAAAAATATTAAATATTTAATGTCAAAATCAATGATAATTTATTAATTAATTCCTTTTAAATTATTACTATCAATTTATAAAGTCATTTTACTCTTCCAATATACATTTTCATCAAAAAATTGTTTTTCAAGCATTATACGAGTGAATATTATAATTAAATTTTGAAACCATTAAAAAATTAATTTCATCAAAATAAAAAAAAATTATTGAAATAATAATAATTTTTTTACTTTTTTTTTGGATTTTCCAGAAAATAATGGGTTTTTTTGTGAATAGTGAAAATATAAATTTTTGTAAAAAAAATTATTTTTAGTAAATTAAAATATATGAAAGTAAGATTATATTTTGAATTTTTTTTAAATTAGAATAAGAATGATTTATTTATATTTTATCCACATATATTATTTTTAATCTTCTTTATATTTTATTTTAGAATAATTTAATTCATGGTTTTAAAAAGAGGATTTTTCTAAAAAATGTACTAAAATACATTGTATTTCTACTTTTTTTAATTAAAATAACAACTAATTATGTATTTTTAAATTAATTTTATAGATTATATGTAATTTAATACGAATTTATTTTCCAAAAATAATAATTATCAGTCATATATTTAATATAATATAAAATTTTTCATTATAACTACACTAATTGGAAAATCTATTTTACATCATGTCTATGGGTTTTGTTTTAAATATAATATTTCCTGTTATGAAGATTTAATATGGTAAAATGGATTCCATATTTGTAATCATAACGTCATTTTATATTTTAATGTAATTTTCATTTTTTGTAATTAATATGTTACTGTTGTGAAAAAAAGATGTACTGCTATATAGGTGAAGTAATGAAACAAGACAAAGTTAAAAGGTAAAAGCACAAAATACCTAACAAATAATATATTAAATTGGTTCATGATGTGTTTATATACCATAATAAACTTAATAAATTAATTATTAATATAATTCATTGTTCTTAAAGACATCCAAATGTGGTTGACTTTAATCCTAAAGTAATCATTATTTAATCACATAAAACCACCCCTCCAAGAGTATATGATCCAATCCTCACCACATTATTTCTCCCTTAAAATATATTATGATTTCAAAATATTTATCAAAACATCTAATCCCCTCTCTCCCAACATTCTAGTTCTTCTAGTATTACAAAAATAATAATTATATCATCTTCAAGGGAATAGTTAGGGAGGTAATATTCAAGAGGTAACTTTCTCAAACCACACCTCTTAATTTATTTTCTCCTTCTACATTATCCACACTTGAATCATCCATCAAAGAATAAAAAAATATTACCATTTATATACTATAATTTTATATTTTTAATGGAGTATCTTATATTATTACCAATTATAATATCTTAATTTTCAAAGAAATGACACTATTGTCTAAATTATGGCGGTTAACAATCTCTAGGGACAATTAGTTTTAATTTTCAATTACCACCTTCATGGATAATCTTAAAACTAGTATTATTGTTATATAAGATTTAAGTAAGTATATTATAAAATATTTCTTGTTATGGAAGTGATATATTGATCTAATAATAAATGAAATGAAATTATATTGTGATGTTCACAAAAACCGCAAATATAAATTAACCATTTGTCTTTAAAATTTCTATCAAATTAATCATCCTCATAAAATAAAACAAAATGACATATAATACCTCTAATAATTCATAAGGTGTATTAATACCATATTATATCAATTTTAGTAGTTGTATTCCTATTTTACAAGTACTACAATAATTATAGTCAAGTGAATAGACATTGAAACCTTGAAATGAATGCTCCTAGATTGAAAAAATTGATCTTTATAACTCATCTAAGTGGCTATAAATGAGAATAATAAAATTATAATAAATATTCCATTTTAGTAAAAGGTTACTAACTAATAAATTAATGAATCTTATTTGATTTTCCCATAAATTAAGTGAATGCGAATAACATTCAGACAGATGGTAAAGGACATATCTCTGTCTCTTCTTTTCCATTCAAACACCTTCATTATTTTATGTGTTTTATTTATAATTAATAATGATGTGATATGATTTTCACATCAGTATTACTATAATTTTGATGTTAAAATTATGGGTGGCACATTTTTCTCCCATTAATGAATTTTATGAATCGTTAAGCACTAAAATTATGCTTTTGAAATTTAGATAGGGACATCATCTCAATTTTCTTTTTATTGAGGCATAATTTGATGACATGAACCAATATTATTTTATTAGGTGTATATATATTATACCTTTCACATTGTATATCATGGATAAATTTATTATTATTGTTATATTTAATCTTTTATTAATGTCATTATTTTATGGGGAAAACAATTCGACTGATTACAAAGTGGTAGGGAATTATTAACTCAATTTATTTACATTGAGTTAAAATTAAACATCACTGATTATGTATTTATATTATTATATCTTAAATGACTTTTTATTACCTTATTTTCCAACTTGTTTTATGTGTATTTATAAAATATACACATAATAAATTAATTTGATTAATTCCCACATCAATGATATTATATTTTTAATGGAATATAATAGAAAAGGAGCATTTTAAATTTTTTAAGGATTTATTTTATAAATATTTATCTTTCATTTATATTGTCCAAAGGTTCGAGAGACACGAAGAAACCTAGTCACAACAAATTAATATATAAAAAGGTGTAACATTAAAATATAACTCAAAATAGGTAAGCCTTAAAAATCCTTGTGTGGAGAACACCAGTGCAATCATTCCAGACCAAACTATCGAAATAATAAAAAAAAACAAATGACCAACTGAAACTGACATCCATAATAGACCTTTTGAAGAGAGCATCTGCAACTTGGTTTTCTTACCGATAGACATGAGAAACATCAAGCATATACAATCAGAAATACTAAGAATAGAAATCCAGGAAGATAACATCTTCCATGGAACATTTCGAGAGCGATCTTTAAAAATATGCACAGCAACCGACATGTTTGACTGTAGCCATACTTTTCGCTAACCATAACAAACATTATACCAGATCACCTTTATTATGGCCCATATCTTTACTTCAATTGCATGACCATGCCAAATATAATAGAAGAAATAACCTTTAATGAAGCCCCAATTCGTTCGGAAGACTCCACTGCACCCAGCCGGACCTGGTACTCTGGAGGACGCCCTATCCCCATTCACTTTCATCCAATAAGAAATTGGTGGAATCCACCGAATGTATGTCATCACAATAAGATTCCTTTCTCTACCACTAACACCAACATTCCTCAAAAGAGAAATGTCAAATACTTCATTATTCATTGATCCATTCTGATTCATCAACGAAAGTTTAATGCTTCGATGTATTTCCAGAACACATTACTGAAGCGAGGGTTTTCCATTGTAGAATATGATTTTATTCGGAGACTTGAATATATAAGTTTGAACAGTGACAGTAGTAGTAATGAACAGATACTTTACTTGCTTAATGTAATCGGTCTGAGAGGATGAGTTGAGTAGTGATTCAATAGAATATAAGCTTACACATCAATGAATGTTTGTCCTCACATAATTCTATAATAGAGCAGCAAAGGTGAAATGGATGAAAAGATGCATGAGAGATTATTCACTGTTAAGAAAAAGGTGACATACCAAGGAAATACTATGGCCCGTTCAATGAAGAGTGCACTATATGGGTAAGCACTGCTTCCAGATTCTCCAGATCAGCATAGCTTCATTAGGGAGTATGAAGGATTTGCGAACACCTTCCACCCATGAAGGAATTCCGGATGGTACACCACACTGCTTCTTGTAATATAATCAACTGGAAAAAGATCCATTAAGAGAATGTTTCCAAATAAATACATTACAATCAACATATTCATAATTAGTGTTATCCATATAAATATTACTAGGAATGATTCCAGAAACATCTATGTTACCCTGCAAGTCAAAGACAGACAGGTTTTCAAAGAATGGGGGATAGTAATGGATTCCTTAATTAGAGAGGACAACCATGAGGTGTTCCAAATATTCAGATGAGAGCTGGCACAAACCAACCATATGGACTAAGTCATGATATTAGAATAAGTTCTCCTAACCGAAGGCCAAACTGAGGATTTCATTTAAATACACTGATTGTTTTGTTATCATCCAACAAAGCTTCTTAAAATAAACTCTAGGGAAAAGTTAGGCTTGGATAATAGACTACAAGAAATTTTTTGAAGAACTGCATCATTAAATATTTTTATATGCTTAATTATCATTCCCCCCATATCCACCGGCTTTATACAAGAAGGTATCCTTTTTGGTTTTTTGCATGGAAATTCTTAACCCATTTTCCATTATTTGGGTTAAACATATACTTCTAGATTATATAATGATATGATAATTTGTGAAATTAATAGGCGAGGTTCAAAATATACTAACTATGAGAGATGTTAAAGTTAGTGTAGATCACCACTACATCAATATTTTCAAAGATACCCCAAAAAACTATAATAATTTAATGCCTTAACCTTAGGGTGTATTTTAGGGTAATAAGGGGTTATGTGTCTAGACCATAGTATGATAAAAGTGTAGTTTCCTTTGTGTAAATTTAATGATTATTTTTTCAATCCCATTTTCAGTATTATTTTTTTAATAAAATATTCATGAAAAAAGAAGAATTTGTTAATTTGTTTATAAGATACAAATATAGAATTATTTGAATAAATTATATACAAATTTATAATAATAAAAAAATTCTATCTGATATTTATTTTGAAAAAATATCCTTCTTATAAAATATTTATATAATGATAAATGAAATTATAATTTTATAATGGCCTAATAATTTTTGTATGTTTTAGAAGATTGACTATGTCATGAACAATATTATTTTTTCAATAAATATTGTGTTTTAATTCTAAGTTAAAATTATAAAATTTTGAAAATTATTTTCTTATAATAAACTTTAAATATGAAATCTACCTATCTAATTTTGGATAGAGTGATTTTTTATGAATTTTCAGAAATACATTATTTTTAAATGAATAGTAAAAATATAGTTTTTTACATGTTATTTTACCAATTATATTTATATATTAATTATGAAATAAAAAATGAAATTAAATAAAATTACTAATTTATTTATTAATATTATGAATTTTAATGTATTTAAATCAATTTTAAGGCATAAAAATTGATTTCCAAATTCTAAAAATTATTTATGATTGTTAAAACTATATTTTCTGGAAAAATAAATTTTCTATGTCCAATGTAATATTAAAATATGGATTTCAGTTCTAATAGATTAAACACTATAAAAATGACTAAAATTTATAAAACCATGAGGCAAAACCATGGTCAAGCCAATGATTTTCCATTTCACATAGTATAGAATATGAAGACCTATAATTGGAAATTATTAAACAAACCCTCCAATTTTAAAATAAATATCCACCCATACCCAATTACGCTCCAATTAAAATTCAATATCCATAAAGTACAAGCCATTTTCTTCCCAAAGAATAAATTTTTGGTGTCATCATGTCCTCAAGGTTCTAACCTCCCAGTATTAGGAATCATCTATTTAAGGTAATGGATTTATCCATTTTCTCATTTCCATTCAAGTACCTCTCTTGTGTAATTTTTTTAAATGTTGGATTAAAATAATTTCATACACTGTTTATTATCCCATTACTTCAAAAATAGGGTTGTATCAATATGATACTTTCTCATACTCTCATTATTCAATTTCAGGAATCCACATTTTATATCATTATGCTGCTGAATTCATTTATTGAATTTAAATATTTCTAATGAAAAATTATTTTATAGGGAATACCCATAAAATTTCCTAATCCTTCTGTATTAAACTAGAGGTAAATATAATGTATTGATTATTGATTAACATGTACTGGACCCACATTCCCTTTTCATGCATTAAAAATGATGTATTATTCGTGTCATTTATCACTTATGTTCGCACTGATTTTATATGAAACCAATTATTGATTCTCCATGGGTTATTGGTGAAATTATTTATTATGATCAATTTGGTTTACATGAAATAAAAAAAATGAATGGTTCACCCTTATACCACTCTAATACATTATGAAAATAATTAATCTCTAGTGATGACAAGTTTTATGATATCATGGTGATAACATTATTAAATATAATTAATGACACCATGGTTATATTCTCATGAATGTCTCAAATCTATGTTCTGTTTCTTTATCATTCTATTATAATATTCCTCATGTTCATGTAGTCAGGACCTATTCTTATTTGTTCTAGTCACATTGTAAATATCTCTTTAATTTTTTCCCATACAAGGATTTTTATTCATTCCCTTATTTTTTCGTATAACCAAAGAATATAATATACAGTAACAATAACCTATGATGAACCAATGAAGAATAAATTCATGTAGACTTACAAAATGTGGATATTATTCATGTATTTCATTTCTAATTTACCATAAAACTAAACCTCAAAAGGTCCTATATATTTTTATGTATTGTAACATATAAATTTTTTATTATGTAAAACAAATATGGAATCCTCTATTTTTTATAGAGGTATTTTGGTTTATTTTTAGAAATTAGGATTGATAAACATTTTTATGTAACCTTGGGAGAAGTCTAAAAACTGAAAAACTTTTGGTAATTATGGTGAATTATTAAGAATGTGGCTTCTAATAAATGAAATCCATATCTAGATACTACATGTAGATGCAGCATTGGAATTATTGTACGTAGTAGTAATAACCCAACATGTGAGGTCTTGGACCCATAATACCCGGAGCATGTGCCTTCAGATCATGATGGGTCATTTTTAACAAAAACATGCTCTGATAAATCACACATCATGTCCCATCCAGAGGGTCAAGTTAGGTTCTTGTTCTGGGAATACATCACATCTTTCATACACCATTAACTCAAGCTATTACATAAAAAAAACATAGGGTGAGCATACAAATTCCCAGTAAGGGGTTTTTAAATTAACGAATATAACTTTTTTAAAACATTCTTTAAAACATACCATAAAACATTTCTCGTGAATAAAATTTGTAACAAATGTAACATATTGTAAGTGTGATCAAGTAAAAACAAGCTAATAGACTTAAAAGGACACATGATTCAATTATTGGCATGCTCATTTTGAATAATAAATAAAAGACTTTATAAACATGTATGACACATGAGTATGTAGGAACAAATTTAAAATCTATGAGTAATGAATAATCAGCATTGCACGTAAGGGTAGTAAATTCAATTTCAATCATCGAATACTAAAACATTGATTGATAACCACATCTCATTCCATAAGCTTTTACTATTCTGATAATCATAAATATTGTCTCTTAACCATGGATATTATACTAGTCGAATATCTATTTGGTTAATTATTGAACATAAACATAATGAGGGAATGTATAATGTTGTACTTTAATTTCTGTGTCACGGTTCATGCCAAGATCTATGGGCTAACTGTAACCGATCCTCAACCCGGAGAGTATCTGTAACTGGACTCCAACCCATAGAGTATAGGTAACCGAAATCCAACCCAAAGGGTATACTTTTACGGGTCCCCAAATTGGGATATACTAGTCCAATACATTCCACATATCCCAAATCAGGTTGTATTTTCAAATTGTCATATAAAACTTGAATAATCACTTACACATTTCATTTTATTCACGGTGTCCCATACCACATTGAATAATTAAATTTCCCATTTCATATTATTCAAAGTGTCCCATACAACTTGGATTAATTTACTATAAAATATCATATTTAGTCATAGTAGTGTACATTTTTCCTTTATCATTTACATATTTTATAAAGTGATTCATGCATCAAGATGTTAAAAACCAAAAAAACAATTATATGACTATGTCATTAAATTTTAAAAAGATAGGAAGATTATAGAATTTGTACTGACATCCAAATTACTAAAATAAATGAAATGTTATTCATAAAATTCCAGAAACTTATTAATTAATTACATATTGGAATCTCATACGGTTTTATAATTAATTAAAAAGGTAAACTAATCATTTCATGTAGGGTTTTTTGCTTCCAGATGCTAAAACATTTTATTCCGATAAGCCTTTGTATATCATAGTATAATGTTCATAATAGAAAGTATGAATCTTCACCATAACTAAAATCATTTAATATCATAGAAAATAATTAACTCATAAATGTGAATATAAGGGTTTCAGACCCCAAATATTATACTTCAACCCTTAAAAATATTAAATACATCATAAGTATAATATCTGGAATATCCACCGTTAGGGTTTCAGGTTGGGTAGATTGTTCCACTCAACAAGGTGTAAAAAAAGAGTAGTATTTTGACCAGACAAAACATAATTTTGAAAAGGGTTTATTCATTTAACAATTTTATATTAATGATTATGTAAACATATATAACATACATGATTAGATGATTCCTACAGTAATGTTAATTAGCGCAAACTTATTTACCAAAAACATAAATTAATTATAGAAGCTCCTTTCTAAAAGAATTAAAACCGTTCCAAAGGGAAATTTAATCAAACTATATATTTATATATAACAATTACCTCGCCTGTGCATACACAGAACACCATAATTTAAATCTAAATTTCAAAAGTGTATTAAAAATATTAGTTGTTAATTATAATAATTAGTTGAAAATATGTTAAATTTACTTTGTATAGTGATAGATAATATTGAAAAGTAATGAAAAAGATAACTTCAATAAGAAAATATATATGAAAAATAATGAAAAGAAAACATGATGTCAAAAGATACATATAAAATTAAGACGTATCATTCAATATTAATAAAAAATAATAAAACTTTATTTTCATCATAGAGAAATAAAAAAAAATTATGCATCATACATTTTTAATTAAAAAATTTACAAATTAACATTTAATCATTAAAATTTAAATTATGATAGTTACTTGTTACATATTGTTTTGAAATCGAGGAAAAATTAAACATGTCAATAGAGAATGTTTTCTTTATAATAACATGGGTAATAACAGTAACATTGGGTAAATTTTTTTGGAGTATGTGTTATACACCTCATATTGACACAATGTGAGGAAAATAACTATTATTAATAGCGTGATAGAAGTGACCTGTGTCATTGATACAATCATCACATCCAAATTTATCAGTAGAAAGGATAAAAAAATTCCCCACATCCTAAATAATTCAATTTGTAAAAGTTGATGACTACAAAGTGGTTTAATGAAATGTGTCATTGCTAAAATCCTCACATCATCGTTTATCAGTAGAGAGGATAAAAATATGCTCCACATCCTAAAGAATGAAATTCGTAAAAGTTAATGACTAAAAAGTGGTTTAATGAAATGCTTCCATCATTGCTACAATCCTGACATAGTTTCTATAATTATCGCATCCTAATGACTGGAAAATAGTGTCGTGCAAAAATATATCTCATAAAAAATATTAAAATATGATCATTGTATATTCGTTTAACAAATAAAATCAATCATTCATTCTAATTGTGCAGATGCAAATTTTTATGTATGATTAATGAAAGAATCATTTTATAAAGGTTATGTGAAAATATAGAACAAAATTTATAATTTACAATTTAATTTAACACCAACGACGAATAAAATCATCAAAAAAGAAAAAATTAACGTAGTCATATTCCAAAAAATATATACTTAATGAGATCATATTGAAGAGGGAGGATAACTCATTTATTTTATCAATTTTAGAAAATAATCATGTGATTGAAATTAACCATAACATTTAATGTATACAAAAAAGAATAAAATAAATAAAAATCAAAAGAGGTAAAATATTTTACTATCATCATAAAGATCAATATTTGATTATAAAATTGCAACAAAATTTATTATTCTACAATTTCACCCTGTTATGTAGCATGACTATAATATATTATCCACACACTATTATGTTTCATGATTACATGTTTTGAGCTAATTGGACAAGCATTAGAATCAATAAAGTAATTCATTGGAATATTTGTGGATTTTTATCAAACATAATCACAATATAAACTCACATAATTCTATATGAAATGATTGAGAATTTATTTTCACTATAGAGAAAAAATAAAACATATAAAACATTTAAAATAATAAAAATTAATAGTAATCATTGAAACAGGTTAATTGAAATTATGACTAAAGTAACCGATATTGTTTTGAAATAAAATAAACTAAACATAAATATTACACAGTAGTATATGTTTTATACAGCAAATGTGAAATCCAAAATAGAAACATCAGTTAACTGGGTAAATTGTAGTGGCCAAAATTACATCCAAATCTTTATCCATCTTGTATGGATCCTTCTATAAGTGGACATCTATGCTGAAGTGGATGACCACTTCTGGATGAAGGTTCACAATAATTAAGCACCATGAAGCTATTTAATATACCTCATAAGAAAGATACCGAAAAATTTTTAGTGTATCACCTATACTAATCAAAAATGATAATTTTGTGTTATATTTATTATAACTGGTTACCTGTAACCAGTAAAAACGGTTGAGTTAAAATTTCATTAGAATATGTATAAGCTAATTTAAAATGTATAGGTGAAATAATGTTTTTTTTGATACCTTTAAAATGGTCCACTTAATGTTAGTTAATTTTGTCTGTCTTCTTGTTTATATTTTCCTATAATTGGGAATGAAGTTCCTTGGCATGGCTTGGTGATGCTGCATCACCTCAAGACATTGTAACTATTCATTAGACAACATCCTCATCATCAAATCCATCAACATATTTCTCTACATAAATATATAACATCAATTACCATGTTGCCATAAATTTTTATGAATGTAATAATTAGAGTAGAATTAATGATGTTTAAGAAATTCCAGTTGAGAATAACAAATTGTACTATGATTTGATCATAACGTAAATGGAAATGGAAAAAATAATTATTGTTTACTCCAATGATGTAATTAAAATAAGACAATGAAGGAAGAAAACATGCACCTGAGTAGATGATACATTTGTATTTGTTGTAGAAAATCCATTGTCAATATTGCAGCTAACTCCTAAACATCCTGCACTATGAAAAGAACAGAATTAGTGAGGTTTTGAAATTACATTTCTATTTGTGGAATCATGAATTGTGATCCAATGATTAACCCTGACCTGATAAATATAGAATATGGATAATTATAAATAATATTTTTGGAGAATTCATCAATGAAATAGGTATTTTGATACATTAAAACTGCACATGTGAAATCTGGGAACATGATACCTATTTTTGAAGCTTTTCAATATAAGAATATAAAGAAAATTGTAGCTATTTTTGATATACCAAAATTGATGTTAGAAGACATGATTTTTAACCTCTCATCCCCTAAAAAATTACCATATTTGGTGGTAGTACCCATAAATTGTAATGGATTTGAGTGATGTAGATGTCTAAAAATTTCTGTAACATCACATCAATGTTATTTTAATTCACCAGTAGTCTTCGAACCTTGTTTGAAACATAAAATTATATCTACCTATATGAAGTGAAAATATTCCATACACATAATCAGCATCATCTCTTCTCTTGTACAGCCACATAATGAAAAAATAATTGAAATTAAATGGAACATTATAAGGTGCATATAAAATAATATCATAAAAAAATGTGTCAATAAATCTTTGTTGATACAATCAATGTGTAACTATTACAGATAAAACTATATGTATATTTCATGATAATGATATTGATATTTTTTCCCTACAAAAAACAACACAACAGAAGAATCACATCCCAGGACATTACCCCAGGTAAGCCACAACCATCCACTGCTAATTGACTGAAAATAGTAAGTTTATTGATATGAAATAAAAAGTCAATTTATAGAACTTGAATATATTTTATAATATTTCATCCATCAGTGATAAACAACAAATAATGAGCACTATCAATGTCATGTAACTACATGTATATTCAAAAGAAGTAAATGAATTGATATTGAATATAAATTTCTATTATCATACATGATACAGAATTAAAATTGAGAAGAAATATTTTATATTGGATAGAAAATCAGTGTAGTAATTTTCTATGATATTATTTGTTTTCAATTCAACATCACTACTGTTATCAAATTAGTTTTTCATAAGTAATTTTCATATAATATTTTTAGGAAATGTCATTATCACATATTTACTATCAATATTATTATCAATGAATCTAGTGTTTCATGCATAACTAATCCAGTTTTTATATTCAATACAGTGTTATATAAGTTGTTAAGGCATTCAAATTATTTTTTACATTCAACATTACTTATGTAACTGTATATGAAAATTTTGGGACATGTTAGTTATACTATTTATATTTTAATTTATCATATCACATTTTGTTATTTATTGAATGTTATTTAGTAGTTTTGATAAAATCAGAAAAAACACCAAAAAGCATCAGGAAGACATCCCTAAAAGAAGTTAAATACAAATAAAAACAGGAAATGCATCACCTTTCTAAAACCTGGTGCCTTACCCTCGCATCTACTTCATGCCCTCCTATTATCCTATCATTTCTACTGAGAAGTCCTATCATGAACAACATCTAGTGTTTTGGAAGATTCCCTGACCTTAATATAAACAACATTCAACAAATATGGAAGAACGAAATTGTATTCTGCATAAGGAAACAACATGCATGATTATATAATCTATAAGTGAAGTGCAATATTTGTAAATGATAATGCAATATATTGTTGAATATAAACTACAGTATGAAATTATATTGAAACAGCTATAAAAATAGGAATGTAAACTGCAATTCTTGTACAACATGAACTAATATAAACCTCTAATATAAATGCAATATAATTTTAGGTATAATGTAATATAAAATTATTTTCCAGTTCAAGTTATAATTATTCAAAAACTATTGATGTCATGGTACTCAATAAAAACTATGATCTTATGTACTGTAGGTATTTCCATGTGCCATACTTTAAACATAATAGTTTTTAGATAATTATTCACGAATTTTCACCAGAATGGCTTTGAATAGGTTAATAACATAACCTATTAATTTCATTGAGATTTATATACTTTCATATTTCCTTGATTTCTAACAGTAATAAAAAATTCATGTGTATAGCAGCACAAGATTGCAAGAAAACCTGTTGAAGAAAATGAGAGAACAATCACCTTTTTTCTGTCTTGTCCAAGTCTTTCATGGCCTGATCAATTTGGCACTGAATAGTTGGATCCATACTAGTGAGCGCTTTAGATATTTTATCACTGATGTTATGGATAGCATGAATCATTATTATAGATCCGTATTTACAGACCTGATACATATGAGTTACAAAAAAATATGCAATCCCAAAATCATTAAAAACATGTGCATTCTAAGAAATTACAGTAAAAAAAGAACAAATATTGTTATAAATTATAAATCCAAATCTTTCAGTTCCTGGTACATATATGTTATATGAAATATTGAAACCAGAATATTAATAAACAAGTACATTAGAAGAAATTAATATTAAAAACTAATAGACATTGTTAACAAATATAAACCCATATATTCCAGTTTAGAAATTTGAATAGAGAGAGTTGAACAGAGAAGTAGAATACAAATTTTTATATTAAATAAATTTGAAAAAATAGATCCCTGAAATAAATTCAAAAAAATTACAGAATTTTGTAACAAAAACCATTGCATTACTGCTCAAATAGGTCAATTAAATAGATGGATAAATTAAATGTAGTGATAAATTAAACATTGACTAAATTATAATCCAGAAAACTATGAAATTCAAGATCATAACTCTGTATAGATATATCCCTAAAATAACTTCAATAAAATTATATAATGATGTAACAACAACCATTTCATTACTTCTCAAATAGGTCAATTAAATAGTAATATAATTGCCTGAGGAGAATATACAATAACACGAATGACCACCATTTCAGCATCATTGAATGAACAAACAGCTGGATAAAATAATAGTAGATAAAAATGAAATAGTGGAGGGATTATTATCCAGAAAACTGTGAAATTCAAGAACATTCAACAAATCTCAGAAAAAACATTCTGAAAATTATAGAATCGCGTAACATGAACCATTTCATTACTACTTAAATTGATTGATTAAAAAAATACTAAAATGGAATGAGGAGAACATACCATAATGCGAACAAAAACAATATCAGCATATCTGAATCAAAAAACTACTAGATAAATTGACATTATTGATCAATAATACATTGAATGAAAACTAATCCAAAAAACTATTAACTGAGAAGAGAGTCACATGAGATTTGTCACTATAATGCAAGAAGAGTGAAATGACACATGTCATGTATAAAGAAGAAAAACATTATACAAAAATGGGTATCACTGAAACACATATGTTGCAATGGAATATGGGTGGTGGTGGAGAGATGAAATTATTGGGGTAAAGATATCAGATAATACTAAAATATTAAAAATAGTTGTAAAAATTCAATATATACAAACTCGATTTTCCCTGCACCTGAAAATCGATGTCATATAAGAATATAGGGTAAAAAAATCCAGTATAATAATTAAAGATATAAATCATATGATGGGGAAAAAATATTAATACAGATTCAAATGTATATGGGATTGTGAAGTGGAAAACATACCAAAGGAATGTGATGAGTCCTCGAACATTTGCGATGTTAAATGGATCGAGAGAAGGATGAAAAAATGAGATGTCATTGTAATGAAATAAGTGTGAATTGACACATGTCATGTATGAAGAATAAATATTTAATATAATATGTTTGCATGAAGGAACATGAAAATTCATTACCACTGATCATCCCCATTGCATGATCACAATAAAATAATTTTCAGAAATATATTAATAAAAAAGCAGAGAAAACCATTAAATGAATAAAGTCAAACCAGAATAGAAATTTGAATACATATTCATCATAGATACTAAAAAGAGTTTAGAAAGAAATCATTCCAAAGTAACCAATTGTAATGAATATTAATGTGCAGAACCTCAAAGAAATAAATATAACTTCCAAAGTATAAACTAATACTTACCACAGTAGTTTTACATCTTAAATAATTTAGGACAGAATTGATTGAAGTACCGTTGATGCTCTTTCCATATGTTGCTCATGAAGAACAACTTCTCCTATGTGCAATAGGGTTGTATTCCACCTGAAAGAGACAGTGGATTTATAATGTAGGGATTGTAGCATGATACACATAATAATATTGTAATTATAGTTTCATTTTAAAACTATAGAAAGTGGGTTTGCCTTTTTATGGTTTGTCATAGCAGAAATCAAAACCAACTTCAAATTTCATGGATCAAAATTGTTTGTCAGAGGTGATCATGTTAATGGAATACGAATAAAATGAAGGTGATTTTTTCTGGTAGTAATTTCTTATAGTGGTATAAGTAGTTATGTGAGATAGGGAACCTTCCTAGTGTTGAAGCTGACAACTGGTGTTGTAGCCGATCGAGATTCATGGACTGATTGTTTCAGCAGAATAGTGTGAGATGTGCGTGTTGAAGTATCAAGACGAAATATAGGTGAAAAGGTTGGTCTAGAGGGATCTGCGAGATTATAGATATGTGGACATGTATATGAAGGATGAAAATTACCAGACTCGATGAAGCTTACGAATGCTCTGATTCCAAAATATGGATGTAATAATGGTACTATAAAGTGATCTGCAAGAAGAGAGATGACAAGAAACATCAATGTTAGAGAAGTTGATCGCAAACCCTACCGAAGCTCGATCGATACTGTAACCATCATCGACTTAGTCCGGCTATGCGATGGAAACGAGAGGCTCATCGATGGCCGTAGGACAAGGAAGGGAGGAGACGATAGGAAAATTGGTAGAGCGGAATTGGAAACTAAAGCACAGAAGAAACCCTAAAAAGGAGGGCATGATTGAAGTATCACGGGGGATATAGGATTATTTTCATGGGAGTAATGTAATGGTGTGGAGGAATTTACAAATTGAGGAGACGTGGCTCATTTGGAAGGTGAAACATGAGCTTGGAAAATCCAGGTTTAGTAGATATAATAGAAGTCAGAGATAACTCCCCAAAAAAAGCAAAGCAGTTTGTCAAGCCATACCAAAGCAGACTCGTATTCATGGACCTGGATTAAATTTTTTTGTAGTGAATTACATTTCAGCATAAATAACACTAGATTACTCCTCATCCATATTCTCACTCCATATACATTACAAAATCTAGCATTATATTTATTTTCATTTCCTTCTTCTTTGGGTTAAAATCCATACATCACATGGTGTATAATATGGACACCCATAATTTTACCAGAAGTAAAACTGTGGGTGCATAATTTTCAAAAATGATTGGGCCTCTTCTTTGGATATCCTCTACATTCTATGGTCCTATTTTGGATAAAATCAAATGGAAGACAATAGAAATATATGTTATAAAGATAATGAGTCAGAGATAACTCCCTAGAACAAAGAAAAATAGTTGGTCAAGCCACACCATAGTAGGATCGTATTCATGGGACTGGATGAAATGATGTTGTAGTCAAGGATGAAAGCATAAAAATCATCGATTTCATATTTTTTTTAGTTCATAAAAAACAATATATAGTTGATTCAATAGTGAAGAAAAATTACCTGTATTTATAGATTGTACATAAGGGAGGTCAATTCCATGATTTTAGGACAAATTACATGCATTCATTTCCAATTCTTGATTAAGTATTTACATGCACTGAGAAAGAAATTAGAAGACAAGAAATGAAATTGATGGGCACAAAAGTCGTTTTTTAACGTGAAGATCATTGGTGAAGGTTGTGGGAGGAAGAATCCAGTGAAATTGATGGGGACAACAATCAATTTTTTATAACTTTTCAAGTAACAAACATGAGAAGAACAATATAATTCTTATTTTAATGGGATTGAGAATTTATAACCGCAAAAGAATAACCATGAAACAACAATAGAAGGATATTGATGTCAACCAACTGAATTATAAAAATCAATGAATACAGAAAGTATGAAACTATTATTTTCCATAATATCCACTATAGTTTTTTATGAAATCAATGATATATAATGGTGTTATTGAATTTGAAACCATCAAAATAATCAGATGATGATGAAATGTATGGATTTTAGAAACAAATTATTGTAACAAAATCTTGATTTAATTTTTGATGAAATTATAACATTAGGTACCATATATATGTACTTATGGACACAAGAATACCTATAACTTTGATGTCGCACCTTATGATTTCTTATAAGTTAATGGTCGAAACAAAATGATCTCATGGAACAATATTTCCCCAAACTTGAAAATAGTTGTATCAGACTGGTTAATGATGTAAAATAGCAATACCTAAAAAATCACAGAATCTCCTCTATGTGTTCAATCACCGCCAAAATGAAAATAGTAGTATCAGACTGGTTGATGATATAAAATCTCAATACCTAAAAGATCACAGAAGCTCATCTCTATGCAATCACCGCCAATTTTGTACACCAGAAATGCAACACACTTTTTAGGCAACTAACATGATGAAATTGAAAAATAATTCAAAGCAGACATGCCAGAAAATCAATAATTCTTATTCAAATGATGTAATGAAAATAAAGCACAATGAATATAAATATACTAATACTTGAATGGAGGAAGAATTTGTAGTTTCTTTAACAAATCCTTTGTCATTGAGGAATATCACTCCTAAACATCCACTTCTTTGATGTTACTATAACAAAGTTGTAAAATGAATAATCACTGACCCATTATGGAATAAAAAATGTAGGATACATCCTAATAACAGAAATGTCCCTGGAAGACACGATATCCCCAGGAGAATAAGTACTCGTGCCCATTCTTGTAGAAGAGGGATCTCCTACCTCTGATACAGACTCATGAAAAAGAGGTAATTGGAGATCCCCAGAGTTTTTGATATGGATACATAGAATTAGAGATCCCCAGACTTTTGAAATGTTATAGTGCAACAATATCTTTAAAAAATGACTTTTTTTGGGATTACCATCATTACAAGGAACTAAAATACTGAGACTAAGGTGGTTTGTGGTGCATCCCTCCCACTCCCCTGTAATTTTAGGGTTTCAGTTCATACATGTGAAATAAATCATGATTTGAAGATGTTTTGAAGGGATTCGATGGTAACCAAAAATCGTATGGGATGGATATGGAACATGAGACTGGGAGGGGTTTGGATTGGATATATAGAGGGCGGTAGTACTCAGTGGAGGATTACCTGGTCGATGATGAAGTGAAAATCGGCAGCACCGAGGCAAAGCAGATCGACACGAAGTAGGTAAAAAGGATGGAGGAGGAGCAGATGGAGGCAGATGCAGAACAGGCCTAGGAGAGGGATGTGTTGATGTAGAATCCCTGGCAGGTGAAGAGGGAGAATTTGAGCGGGAGAGGAGGGATATAGAGACACGCTCGATTTCTTGCTGGAGGATATAGTTTTGGGGAGATTTTAGAACAGAATTGCGGAGAAGGGATTTGTGGATGGGAGAGGGAGATTGGATTCGTTGATGGTTGAAGATGAGAGGGTTTTGGGAACCCTAGAGTAGGAGAGGGGTTTTAGGGATGGGAATCCTGGAGAGGGATGCAATCATGAGTGGGGGTGGATAATTAGGATGGATTTTTCGGTATGGAGAACTGGATACATATTTTGGGGTGATGTGGCTTCATGTAGAGGTGACATGTAGGCAGAAAAAAGCCAACTTTAGAACATATAAAGATATCAGTTATAGAAATATATGTATATATATAAGTTTTAAACAACACAACCATTCTAATGTTCTAAATCTCCACTTAAACTCGAGGCTCAATGTTTAATGTCCTCAAAGCTGGGTATAATATAGTTTCATGTAACATATAAATTATATATATATATCCCTTTAAATACCAAAATTAATTGTCACCTCCATGTTTTTTTAAAAACCCCTTAAGTGTATTAGTTAACCAATAATGTATATAGGGCAGATCAAGCTATTAACCAAAAACCTTTTTTATGAAAACCAACTCACAAATTTCATATAAAACTGTACATATATACCATTATTCATAGATATATATATATGAATTTATGTATATATATACCCAAAGTACATAAATGATTTTTTCCAAAAGAAAATGAACTTTTCTGTTCATAAAACATTTTGAACCGAAAAGAAGAAGACCTAGGGTCATCAAATGAGAAGGAATCAGAAAAACAAAATATATATAAACTAATTTATTAAAGGTTCATAAAAAAAATAATACTCTTCCATTTTGATGTTCTTTATCTTGAAATCTTTTCAAAACATGATGGAATGAATATTTGAGGGTAACTACACAAAACTGAAAGACCATTCCTATACATATACATATATAAATTGAAGTATATAATACTATATATAAATATGCCTATATATTTTACATATTATTCTTTGTGAACACTAACTGACTCTGAATTTATAAATACTCCAAATACACAAAATAAAATAGACATAGGATCGGTCCTTAAAAAGGGTTCGAACTAACCCATAAGGTTTTTTAAATATACAGTTTTATGAGAATATATATATGTATACTCAAAGAAAAAAATCAAGGCAATATAACCCTTACCATAGATCGAGGAGGAGGAGGTGGACTTGAGTAAGGATGGCTGGAACATGATGGGGGTTTGAGCGGGAAGAAGAACTGAGAGTTCCTTTGGTGCAACTGGTTTTCTTATAACATATATAAAAAACAAACACATTCAATGAAACCATTGAGAAAACCGAACCCCTTTGTGGTGCATAAAATGGATCGTGATAAACATGTAGAAAAGGGGAAGCAAGGAGGGTCCACCATTGGTCAATGGTGAAGAAAATGGTTCATTGTAGGTGTAGGGTTACAAGTGAAATTCCCTGCGAAGGAGAAGAAGACGACACAGAAAGGAGAAGACCGAAGGTAGATTGGATGGCTCAGATTTCTCCTAGATGGATCTAATTTTCCTGCGTTCATGCAGCACTTTAAAAAATTTTGTACAATCGAGATTAGATCTAGGTTTGTTCGAACGATGCCCAAAAACAAGGTGGTAAACCTCAGTTTCTGTGGTTTCTGCAGTTTGAGTAGGGGATAGAGATCGACAGAACAGATCACATGAAACGCGATCCAACATCCCAAATATCATTTCATCTGAAAAAACATGTCCCATATTGAAGCGGGGGAAACAATGTAGCTCTTTATAAGCCTCATACTCTTATAACACCTCATAAAACACAACACACACCAGGGAGTCGTATAAACAGGAACCCGCGTTCCCCTGCCGACTTCAGCATACCCCTACCTTGTCGCTGGTTCGTGCCCTTGGTGTCACGGTCATGTGCTCCTATTCTCTTGTGCACCCTTTAGGGAACCCATTCCAATGCTTGATCTGGCCTTGGTATGGGATGAGGGAAAGGCTCAGCGACCTAGAACGAGCTACCTCCCATGTCCCAGTTATATCTTTTTGGCCATAGTAGGTCTATTTTTTTATATAAAACACCACTTTAAAAATTATATAAAATCATAAGGAAAATAATACATCTATTCCCACTATATAGAAAATATTTTATTAAACATTTCAGTAATATTTAAAAAAGTAAATGAACACAAATTTCACATTGCCTAATAGTATTAATAAAATTATTTATAAACACTAAAGCATTAACAGTCATGGTTATAAATAAAAATTTTGTATACCCCCATGAAATATTTTATATTAATATCATAGAAGTAAAAACCTTGTTTAATCAAGACATTATTTAATTAATATAAATTAAAAATAGGTTAAAACACCATTTAAGAAATGAAGTTATTTAAAATATATTGGATACACTTTCAACGTGTTTTGAGTTCCCTCAATATCACTTCAGCGCAATTCAAAATATTTCACCAAAAGGAAATGACTATAATTATAACCGTTGGATTTACAATAGTCACCAAAGGAAACGGTCGAGTTAAGGACATATAAAACTAGGCCCTATGTTGTCCTAAAACTCAAGACAAAGAAGAATATGGTTCATGTCATAGCATTGGTGTTTTTTGTGGCTGTAGTGATTTTGGGAATTCTAATGTTCAATATGAAGGATTCTAAGGACCCATATTATATTCTTCTGGTTCTAGTTGTTTTGAGTGGTCTCCCTGAAAATTTTTAGGTTTTTTAATAGGGATTTTTGGGTAGGATGATTCCATGTGATATTGATACATTTTAAACAATTTAGTGTCTTGTTTAAATGAAATTCCTTGTGTCTATTTTTTGTGTTTTACTCAGTTGTATACTAAAATAATTAAAACCAAATTTTTATATTATCAATAGAATCAAGTTTTGTTCGGTTATTACGAAATTAAAAACAATAAACTAACAAATAGAAGAGGTTCATGTTTTGGGGTGTTACATTATCCCCTACAAAGATTTGCATCCTCACAATTCATTCTAAATACACATAAGAGAATTAATCCCTCACCATCTTCACCACATCCTACATTGTAGAGGGTCCTCTGGAGTGGAAAGGTAAATTCCCAAGTTGGTGTTAAAATCTTCAGATTCATTGGCCCAAGAAAACCTCAGACAGAATGGGTTGAACTCATTCTGCATACAATTACACTTTCAAAGAGAGGCCCGCATGGTGGATGGTTTGGAGATGTCCAAATGGACAAACTCTCAAAGAATTCATTGGGCTACCTCTCTATTGAGAATATCTAAGTCATAGAAGTTATCAAATCAGGGGAAATTTAGGTGTTCATACATGTAGGTTTCATAAAGGTTTCCCTTCAAAGAAGCCTCTTGAATCCTTAATATTGCTGTAAAGTTCCATCCTAGAGTAAAGCCTAGGAGAATCCCTTTGTGGTATTTTCCCCTCTACCTGTACTCAACCAATTGGACTGTGGATATTATGTGGTATGTGTAAGAATTCTCCTGATATAAATGAAGAATTTCTAGATTTTATGATACTTCATAAAATTTCTTGCATGTTTTTCAGATGTTTTAGAAAGGTAGATACTCTTCCATGGATGGTTTGACCATGATAACCTCCATTATTTCAATAGGTAGGGATAAAATGTGGGTTCATCTTTCCATCAGAAAATTTATTATGTAGGTTCAATCAGTGAAACCTGTTAAGATGTATAAACACAGAAAATATAGTACAAAGAAATATGGGATAACAAGTTAAATTCTCATATAAATACTTGTTAATAAAAAGAGAAAGGCTAATGGTTTCCCCAGTTCCCAAATACAAGAATAACCAAAACAAGCTCAAAACAATCTATATCTCTATACCATATGCAACTTGAGCAGTCTGGTTTTATCTCATGGGTGAACATATAGTTTCTCCAGAATCTGGTATGTGTGGTGTACAACTGTGAGACGTCTGTATGTAATTGTTGTCTGCACACAGAACGAGAGGCTTCGTATTCAAGGATGTCAAATTCCATTACCTGAACAAAATGGCCATAGAACAAGACTTGAATCATAGATGTCGCGGAGAGGTCTCCTGCTATTGTAGCTTTTTGGAAGGTCGTGAGGGAGGGGATGAAATATGCATTGGTGAAGTGTCTAAAAAGTCCCTCTTATTATTTTCCCTATCGTGCATATGATGGAAAATGGGATTGCATCATAATGATGCAATCCAGACCAGCACTTTAGTGGAGTTGAAGTCCCCAGGGAGAGTTGGATACATTATAGAGGTGTTTACATGTCATACAGATAAGGGCATAGTTTATTAAATTTTCATGGATAACTATTGAAATTATGGTACCTAGGGCCTCATTGGGAAGAGACAGAAGACTAGTACCTTCTTTTTCCATCTAAAAATTAGGAAAATCCCCTTATTTAGTAAAGATTTAGTATAGTTTTTTGTTTAAGTTATGGTTTTCTAGAGTTATCCAAATTGAACCCTCTGATACCAACTGGGAGTACCTGACCCCAGAATACTCGGAGCTGATGCCTTCAAAACATGATGGTTCATTTTAAACAAAAACAAGCACAGATAACTCACACATCATGTCCCATATAGAGGATTGATTTTGGTTTTGGTTCTCGGAATATGGAACATCTATCATAAACATTTAACTCAAACTGTTACCTGAAGAATTTAAATAGAAAATGTTGGGTGAGAATATGAATGCCCAGTAAGGGGTTTTAAAATAAACCAATATATCATTTGAAGACATTCTTAAAAGCTTAATATAAAACATTTAACTTAAAGAAAAGTTGTAACACATGTAATATATTGTAAGAGTGATCAATTAAAAACTTGCTAACAGAATTACAAGGATACATGATTCAATTATAGGCGTGCTCATTTTGAGTAATAAATAAAAGTCGTTATAAACATGTGTGACACATGAGTATGTAGGAAAAAAGTTAACATCTAAGAGTAATGAATAATCAAAGCTGCATGAAAGGGTAGTAACTTTAATTTCACAAATAAATTACTAAAACACTGAGTGCTAACCATATGTCATGCCATAATCTTTTACTTTTCTAACACTCATATGTACTGCCTCTTAACCATAGATATTTTACTAGTAGAATATCCATTTGGTTAATTAATGAACATAAACATAATGAGGGAATGTATAATGTCGGACATTAATTTCTGTGTCAAGGGATCGTGCCAAGACCTAGGGGGTAACAGTAACTGGTCCCCAACTCAAAGATCATCTGTAACCAGACTTGAACCCGTAAAGTATCTATAATCAAACTCTAACTCGGTGGGATTACTTTTACCAGTACCCAACCCCGGACAAACTAGTCCAATACATTCCACATATTCCAAATCGGGTCATATTTTCAAACTTTCATAAACTACTTGAAGAATAACTTACACATTTCATTTTATTCAAGGTGTCCCATCCCACATTGAATAATAAAATTTCCCATTTCATATTATTCAAAGTGTCCCATACCACGTTGAATAATTTATAGTAAAAAAATATTTTGTAATAGACATGTACATTTATCCTTTAGCATTTACATATTTCATAATGTGAGACATGCATCTAGATGTTAAAAACCATATTGACAATTAAATGACTATTTCATTAAATAGTAAAGAGATAGAACTATTATGGCACATTTATTGACATCCAAAGTACTAAAAGAAATGAAATGATATTAATAAAATTCTAAAAACTTATTAATAAATTACATATTGGAATCTCATATGGTTGTATAATTAATTAAAAAGGAAAACTAAACATTTCATTTAGGGTTTTAATATTGAAGATGCTAAAACATTTAAAGCTGTTAAACCATTGTATATCACAATAAAATATCCTTAATAGAAAGAATGAATCTTCACCAAAACCAAAATCATTTAATATATTTGTAATTAAGTGACTCATAAATGTGAATATAAGGGTTTTAGACCCCAAATATAATACTTATGAATCCTAAAAAATATTAAACACAACATAAGTATAATATCTGGAATATCCACCCATAGGGTTATGGGTTCGGTAGATTTTTCCATAAAATGGTGTGTAATAAAAGAGTAGAATTTTAAACAAGACTAAAAATAATTTTGAAAAGGGTTTATTCGTTTAACAATTTTATATAATTGTTTATAAAAACTTATATAACATACATATTTAGCTGAGTCCTACACTAAAGTTAATTGGTACAAACTTATTTACCAAAAACATAAATTAATTATAGAAGTTCCATGCTAAAAGCTATAAAACTAGTGTATAGGGTATGCTATACAAATTATATATTTATATATACAATTATTTATACAAATATATTAATATATATATATATGTGTTTTGAACAACACAACATTTCGTATGTTTTAAATATCCACTTAAACTGGAGTATCAATATTTAATGACATCAAAACTAGGTATAATAATGGTTCATGTAACATATAATATATATATATAACTGTGTTTATAGCAAAATTAATTGGCACCACCATGTTTTTTAAAACCACTTATGAGTATTAGTTAAACAATCGCTTATATAGGGTAGATCATGCTATTTTCCATAAAAGTTTATTTAGGAAAACACACTCACACATTTCTTATAAAACCGTAAATATATACCATTATTCATATATATATATATATGAATTTATGTATATATATATATATATATACAAAGTACATAATCAAATTATTTCACAAATAAAATGCACCATTATGTTCATAAAAACTTTTGAACCCCAAAGCCGAAGAAATAGGGTTAGAAAATGAGATGATTTCATAAAAACATAATATGTATAAACAAATATATAAATGTTTCATAAAAAATACTACTCTTGAATTTTGAATTTAATTATCTTGAAATATTTTCAAAACATGATGGAACGAGTATTTGAGGGTCTCTTCTCAAATATGAAAGACAATTCCTATACATATTGATATATAAAATAAAGTACATATAACCACATATATATATATATATGTATTTATATATTACTCATCTTATTATTTGTAATCATTAACAAAATCTAAAATTATAAATATTCCGAATAATCAAAATTTAAAGAGACTTAGGATTGGTCATAAGGAAGGGTTCAAACTATCCCATAGGGTTATTTCAATATAAAATTTTATGAACATACATACTAAGATATATATATATATATATATATATACTCAAATAAACAAAATAGGGTAATATAACCCTTAGCATAGATCATGGAGGAGGAGGGGGACTTGAGGAAGGATGGCTGGAACTAACTGGGGGTTTCAACAGGGGAAGAATTGAGAGTTCCTTCAGTGCTACTGGTTAATTTACAAACTATATAAAACACACAAACATTAAATAGAACCATTGAGAAAACCAAACCCCTTTGTGACAAATTGAATGGACGATGACGAGCTTGTAGAAAAGGGGGAGTAAGGAGGGTCCACCGGTGGTCTGAGGTGAATAAAAATGGTGCATTGTAGGAATATGGTTACTAGTGAAATCCCACGTGATGGAGAAGAAGATGATGCAGAAAGGAGAAGACAAGAGTTATATTAGAAGATGTAGATTGCTCCAAGATTGATCCGACATTAATGATTTGACATGTCATTTTAAAAATATCAGATATGGTTGAGATTAGATCTATGGTTGATTGAATGGAGCACAAAAACATGGTGGTAATCCGTGGATGCTGCGTTTTGAGTAGGGGATCGAGATCAACAGACTAGATCACACGCGTTGCGATCCAATGACACCGATCTCGTTACACATGAAAAAACTCGTCCCACAACAAAACAGTGTGAAAAACATGTCCCATTATAAGACCTAGAATCCCGCAACACCTCATATAACACATCACACACTATGGAGCCTTATAAACGGGCTCCCGCCTTCCCCCACAGGCTTCAGCCTACCCCTGCCTCGCCGCTGCTTCACGCCCATGGTGGTGCAGTCATGCATTCATGTGCTCTTGTGCTCCCTTTGGGGAACCTATTCACATGCTCAGTTCATCATTGGATTGGGATGAGGGAATGGCTCAACCACCTAGTGTGATCTGCCTCCCTCAACCCAACTATAAAGTGATGGCCCTAGAGGGTATATTTTTTAATATAAAAGCACACATTCAAAATTATACAAAAACATAAGGAAAATAATACATATATTCCAACTATATAGAAAATATTTAATAAACATTACTTTAATAATTAAAATGGTTAATGAACACCAATTATACATTGTCTAATAGTATTACTAATATTATTTATAAACACTAATGCTTTATCATTCAAGGTTATAAATTGAAATTTGGTATACCAACATGAAATATTTTATACTAATATCAGAGAAGTCAAAACATATTTTAGTCAACAAATAATTTAATTAAATGAAATTAAACATAGGTTAAAAACATGTTTATTAAATGAAAATCATTACAATATATTTGACACACTTGCAATGTGTTTTGAGTTCCCCCAACATCACTTCAGTGCAATTCAAAATATTTCACCAAAAGTAAAACAACTAAAATTATAGCCGTTGGATTTCCAATGGTCATTCAAGGTAACATATGAGTTAAAGCCTTATAAAACCATGACATAGGGAGTCTTAAAACTCAAGACAAAAAAGAAGATGTTCCACGTCATACCATTGGTGCTTTTTTTGGCCGTAGTGCCTTTGTCCTTTCTTATGTTCATTATGATCAATTCTAAGGGCCCATATTATCTTCTTGGGGTTATCATTGTTTTGAGTGGTCTCTGTGTAATTTTTATTGGGTTTTTATTAGGAATTTTTTGGTTGCATGGTTCCTTGTGATCCTGATACATTGTAAAAACTTCAGTTTCTTTTTTAAGTGAAAATATTTGTGTCCATTTTGTGTGTTTTACTTAGTTGTATACTAAAATAAATAAAACCAAATTATTACTTTTTCTTGTGAAAAATGTTTGGGTTGGTTATTATAAAATTCAAAAAAAAATAAACTTACAAGTACATGATGTTCATGTTTTGGGATGTTACACAAAAAGATTACATATTTCATTGAATTGATCATCATATGGTTCATAAAAATATGCCTTTATGCACACTATCTTTGAAAATACCAATGGATATGTTTGGTTAATCAATTTATATTTATGAATCATTATAAAAGGTATTTTGAAAATATAATATTTATCATATGATTACAAAATATTAACATATTTAGCCACATTTTTTAGGAATTCAACTCCCTTTAGAATCACAAGATTACTAAAAGTAGCATATTTCAAACTAAGGTTTTCTTATTTTTGAAAAATGTTAGGAAATAGGGAGGTCTGCATAAATGATGAGTAAAATGGATGATGAACCAAATACCTTCTGAATATGAATAAAGTTGGAATAAATAAAATTATGAGTTTGATAAATGAACTATCTCACGTTCGGAATAATAAGATAAACTATGTTGATAATCCATATTTTCTCTGAAGGGAACAACTGACAGTTGATTCCATTAAGCATCAAATACCACCTTATTTTATTGGATCTATAGATCCAATAATTTATGAAAAAAATGGATTAACACTATAGAAAAGATATTTTTTATCTTCGTTATTTAGAGAAAGAGAATGTCCTCTTAGTAGTATACTTCGTAAAATGATAAGCTGATCAAGGGTACAAACTGTTTAAGAACATAAATACAAGATGAGTGATTAATGTTATAGAATTGGTTTAGTACAAGAGAATACTTTTTAATAACTAATAATCATATTCCCTAAAAATTGAATAAATAATTATTATATCTAAAGAATAGGTAAAATGAGTGGGTGTGAAGCGATGATGTGGTATTTATAAGACTTTCACAACACACCTCTAGGACTATTATGGATCACATGGGAATGGTTGATAGGTTCTTTGTTGGGATGAGACACCATGTATATTGGAATAAATAAAATCAAGAGTATGAAAATATAAAGAGAAAATGATCAGTGATTTGATTGTTAAAATAGAGTTTGGAGAGACATAGTGGTCACATAGGTTGAATGAAAATAAGAGAGTGATGGAGTGAAAATCAGGGAATAATATTGAATGTGGAAAAGGCATAAAAATTAAAACATCCCTTGTGGAAAAAATGTGGCAATAAAAATTTAGGTATCTACTTTATTGGGTGTTAAAATTGTTACATGTGTGGAAGAGATAAACATATAGCTTTGGATTTTCATAGTGAGGTGAATCCTCAACATCTCAATGAAAACAAAAAAGGTAAGATGGTTTCGTCAAATTAATAATATCAATAATTTTAAAGTGGATAGATAGGAAACATTGAAAATCAATGCCTAAATGAAAATATATTAGAGGAAAACCACTAGCAACCACATCATAATCAACGGGAGAGAGGTAAGGTTTTCATAATCATAATGGATGGATTAGACACATAAAATGATGTAGTGTAAGGTACAATCATTTCTATCTCAGGGAATTAAATTACATATATTGACTTTGGTTCTACGCATTCCATTATTTCATTAAATATTTCAAATTAAGTAGAATCATACATAGAAATTCTGGAAGTAATGTTATTAGTTAATACCCATGGATGAATTATTCAAGAATCATAGTTGTAGAAAAACTCTAGTATCAACTTTGGTGCGTACCAGCTCATTGAAAATATAGTAGTAATTCCCATGGTGTAATTACACACTATATTAGGGATGGACGAGATCTCAATTTATAATGCTATGGTCAACTATATAATAAAGTAAGTTTTAGTGTTCTAGAATGTAAAAACTTGAGTTATATTCAAATGAGAGTTATCCTTGCTTGTAATTTTACAAAAAGAACAGCCCACAGACTTATTTGTGGAAATTATACGAGAATATGGAAGAAAAAAAATTAAAAAATCAAAGGTATAAAATTTACACATTGTTTGGGAATACATTGATGAATTTCTTAAATACTTACATGGATCACATAATAAATTGAGGTAGATTACTCAATAAAATTCATATCTTAATCCAAATGAATATCAACTAGCTCATATATAATGGAATATTTGGAGTAAGTGGAATTAAAGAAGAAACTTCAAGATCAATTTGGGAATGTATTTGTTTGACCATGTATGTCTCCTTGGGGTGAAACGTTTCACTTTGTAATGTAGAAAGATGGATAAATGTGACTAAAAATGATTATATTGTAATTTTTGGGATCATAATGAAGAAAAAATACCATCTTCCCAAGATTGATGATCTATTCAACCATCTTCAAGGGGCTCAATTAGATTCCATGTTTGACCTTACTTTAATACAAGATATGGGCATTATGAGTTAATTGTTATGACCTTTTTATTGACTAATGTTAATAATGTATTTTTGGATTTGGAAAATATAGTCTTTAATGATTAACTTGAAATTTTTTTTGTTTTTTTATTGATGATATTTTGATATATTTAAAAACATTTGAGGAGCATTAGGATTATCTAAGGGTTATATTAAAAACTTATAGGAAGGATAGTCTATCTAGTAAATTCATTGAATGTGAGTTCTGGTATAAAAAGATTCATTATTCGGGAAATTCATGACTACTGAGGGAATCTTACTTGATTTTTATATGACAATTTTCGTGGATGAGTGTCCAAATACAACTGTAGTAAATGATATTCATATATTATATGGTCTAGTAAGATACCATTGATGTTTTGTGAATTTTTTTCCAAAATATCTAATATACTAAAAAAGTTTAATCGAAAGGGAGTTAATTTTATCAAGACTAATAGGAGAAAGTAACATTTCCAAAAACTAATTAAGTGTTTTGTTAGTACACCTATTCTAACTTTACCATAAAAAGGGGAAGGATATTTCATTTTTAGTGATGAATAATTAAAAGGACTTGGATGTGTAATCCTAAAAACTGAAAAGGTGTTTGCTTATGAATTGAGAGAATTCAGTCACCATAGATAGAACTATCCTACTCAAGAACTGGAGTTATCTACAACCATCCTTTCATTGATGATATTAGGACACCAAATTTATATGAAAAATGTGATATTTATATATATCACTAATGTTTGAAGACTATATTAAAAAAAGTAGATCAATATGAATCAATAAGGATGGTTAGTGCTAATCAAGGACTATCCATTCTCAATTCACTACTATCATGGAATTTTGAATAAGGTAGAAGATGATCTTAACATAAAATAACCTACTAGTGTATCCCTGATTTCGATTGAAAAAAACTCTATCATATTAGATATCAAAATGATAGATATAGATGTCATTATATAAGGGAATAAATCTTACCATTCCTAAATTATTTCCCAACCATCTATTTAATAGAGGATTAAAGCTATACAAAGGGATGATTTGTAGCATAAAAAATGTGAAAGAATTAAAGGAGAAGAAACATCATGAATTCCACATTAAAGAAGATGGTGTCATTCAGTTTGAAACTAGATTTCATGTTCCTTCATCATATGAGATAAACAAAGAGATATATAATAATTCTCATAACTTATATTTCTCAATCCATCCTAGAATTTCAATGATGTACCATGATCTTCAAGAGCTCTTTCGGCGGGAAAAAATAAAGAAGGTGATTGTTGAGTGTACCTCAAATTGATTGGTATGTGATAATGTAAAATCTAACCAATATATTTCAATGGGGATAATGAATCCATTTTCCATGCACACATAGAAATTATAATACATCACCTTAGAAATTTGAAAAATTCCCCCAAAGATATCCAAATGAATCAATGTGATATGGGTTGTGGTGGATTGAGTCACCAAGACATCCCACTTAATCAATATTCAAGAACATTTCTATCTAAACAAAATTTCCAAAATATATGTAAATTAAGTAATAAGGTTGCATGGTTTACCACATTCAATCATTTCTAACTGTGATCCAAGGATCACTTCAAAGTTATATAGAATTATTCAATGTCCTATAATTACAGAATTGAATTTCAGTATGACCTATAACCCCAAAGAAATGATCAATTTGAAATGACCTTTTAGATACTCATGAACCTGAAAAAATATTTCTCAATTGAATTGAAATGTGGATATTATCAGTATCACTAATTATTTTAGTTCTCATACAACAAAAACATCAACTAATGTTTCCAAATGGCTCAATATAAAGAAATATATGGGAAGCATTGTAGAACTCATACTTGTTTGAAAAAATTTGGTGAACTAAAGCTAAATGAACTTGATCTTGTGAAAGGGATGAAAAAAAGTTCAATACATCGTACTCCATATAAAATATTTTTAGAGTCGGTAAAGGTTTAATTATGAAAACCCAAGAAGGTGCTTGTATTTTTCTGTGGGAGACAAAATCATTCTTCGAATATGATAATGGAAGTGAGTCATGCGGTTTGAAAAAAAGTAAAGCTTAGTCCAATGTGCATTAGTCTCTTTTAGATACTTGATCTTATATAAGTAGTGGTATATCATCTAGAATTTATACCCAATATGGTTCAAGTTCATGAGATGTTCCCTGTATCACTTATGAGGAAGTACATTCTCAAACTCTCATGTGTATTGAATATGAACGTGCTACAATTAGTGAATGAACTGCCTTATGAGGGCCATCTGGTGAAGTTCTTGGACCAGACAATGTTATATGAAAAAAGATGACCCACCCTATAAAGTGTTTGTGAGATACAATAAATATGAAGAGACAATGTTGGAACTAGTAGAAAAAATGATCGAAATGTACTCTAAGCTTTTCTCAACCAATAAAAAAATATAAAATTTTGGGGATAAAATTTATAGAGTTTGAATAATAAAATGATATAAAATTTATTAGTGAATTTTTTTCCTTAATAAATGTGTCTTATATTATATTTAATTATACCTATAAAACATATAGAAAAAAGAATTACATTTTATTTAAATGATGGTGAACATTCCATTTGTCAGAAACTAAACCCATTGAAATGCCAAACATTATAATGGATCATAAAATATAAAATAGGAAAATTAGAATGTTAAAATTTTGATCTTTATAATTTTCTAGGACCATCACCCCTATGAAAAACACTATAATAATGAAACAAAATAATAGTATATGAATTAAAATTTCAGAAAAAAGTGATATAGAACCTTGATTGGATTGTAGGTAAAAATGTATATTCAAATGAAAATGTATTTATAAGATGTAATATTTCCATTGGAATAGTAATATAACTATTAGTCAATAATGAAATTGGGAACTATGATTATTGGTAATAATGTTATAATTAGATTTAGTGATTATAAGAGGCAATTAAAAATGAAAATTGATGAAAAATGAGATGTGATGGCCTCAACCAGTTGATTCAAAGATTGTAATGCCATTTTGTCAGAACTTGAGAGGGAGGTTGAAGAAATAGGTTTCTACTTTGTACAAGTCCAATCCCAGCTTCAAAAAGTGTAGATCTAATAATATTGACTATGAGAGAATTTTGATTTAGTGGATATCACTAAAAGGTCAATGGTAGGAGACAAACGCCATGAAACTACCACCATCACACACACTACAGTTAAGGAATATTATAGTGTAACAACGGGTTATGTTTATAGACCATAATATCAAAAAATTGTAATTTTATTTGTATAAATTAAATGGATATTTATTAAATACCATTTTTAATATTATTTTAGTTAATAAGCTCTTAATGAAAATAAGATGAATTTGCTAATTTAATTTTGGGATAAAAATAAAAATTCATTTCATAGATAATATGTACACATTTAAAAAAACCATACTACTATTTATAATGTTTATTTTCATAAAATATCCTTCTAATGTACCATTTATTTAAATATAAATGATAATATAATTTTATCATTTCCTATAAAAATTTTATATAGGTTATAAATTAGATAATGTCCTCAAAAATAATATTTAAATAAATAATGATTTATTATTTAAATTATAATAGTCTCTTGTATATAAAATTTTATTATTAAAATAAATTTATATTTGAAATAAATGGGTTGAAATTAGGTTAGGGTGAATTTTTTAGAATTTTATAAAATACTTTAATTTTATGGATTAGTAAAAATATTGTTTTTGTTTTTAGTATATTTTAGGAATTCATTTATTTTATATAATGATGTAATAAGAAATCCAATAGAATAACAGGCTTAAAATATTCTATTTTATTATTAATATGTGTATTAATTGACTCAAGTAAATTTACAAACCTAAAAATGAATTTCAAGACTCTAAACTATAAATAAGGATTTTTAAAACTATATTTTGGGGAAAATCACTTTTCCATGTTCAAAGTAACATGTAAATATCGATTTCGGTTCTAATATATTAAAATACTGTAATACATGACTCAAAAGTCAAAAAACCTGAGAAGACCCCTAGTAAATTCTATGGTATATCATGTTCAAAAACCTATAATTATAAGAACCATATTTGGAAGTTATTAAACAATTCCTCATTTTTTATTATAAATACACACCCATCCTCTATTAATCTCCACTCCAAAACCAACAACCACAAAATTTGGTTCACTATCCCTCTATATATTCCCAAAATGGTTTATTTATAACCATATGGTTTCATAATAAAATATATGTATGTAACTCATTAGGTTATGTGAATTCTCCATTTCCACTTTTTTGTTCAATTATATCTTTTGGTGGATTTTTTACAAAATTTTGGATTAAAAAATTTTCATATTCAATTTTTATCATATAATTATTTTCAAATTGGAATTTTTTATTAATTTGAGACTTTTTATTCTCCGATTATTATGTTTTGTTAATCATCATTTCAAACCATCATTCTACTGAATTTGTTTCTTCAATTTACCCCTCTCACATTAGAAAATTATTATATTGTGAATACCCAAATAATTTAATTATCCAAGATTATTCACAATATGTAAATATATTTTATCTATTCATGGATTAAAATGTATTAAATAAAAAATCTCTTTCCATGGGTTAAAATGATTTAATTTTCATGTATGTAAGGACTTAGGTATGAAATGGTTTTATATAAAACTTGTTCTTTATTTTCCAAGACGTATTGATGAAAGTACTTATTATGATCAATGTGGATCACCTGAATTAATACATGTGCATGGTTTTCTGTAATATCACTCAATTTCATTGGGTAAATACATAATCTCTATAGATGACCTTTTTTATGATATTTTTGTGAATAATCATGGTAATTATTATTTACGACACCTTGGGGACAAACCATAGTGATATTCTTATGGATGTCTTATTTTTATGTTTTAGAAACATTTATATTTTATGATTCATTATATTTATATTTTTTAATGCCTTATTTTATTATGAAAATTACCTATTATTATTCCTCATGAAAAATTTTTAGATATATCATTTTTATTTCGTTTTTGGGATTTATGCTCCCCCATTTCTTTTGATGTATATAACAATGAAATGAGACATATTAAAAGTTACATATGAGGTACCTATGTAGAATCCCCTCAGGTGGATTTAATTTAATTTTATTTTATTAATGTATTATATTATTAATTTTATGGTAAATAAATCTCAAAATATCCTCTTTATTAATAAGTAACGTACCATGTAGTGAATGTTTAATTTTTTTAAAGGTTATGAAGCCATAAAAACATTATGACTTTTTAAAACTATTTGGTATTTTAGGACATAATTTTACTGATGTTTTCCCATTTTCATTTTGCAATGGGTAGATATTATAAAACCCCTTTATATTCATATATCTTATACTTAATTTATTGATATACGAGAAACCGAGATACATACTATGCAATATATATCTTCATGTTTCCCCACTATAAGTAATATTTCAGATATCTATAAATCATTACACGTCAAGGATGGATAGAAAATGATGAAATTTTAGATTTTTCCAAAATCTCATTCTTTATGTATGGCTTATATGGGACTCATTGTTGATTCCTAAAATAGATTATTCTAGCATGATCATGGTTGAATTCAAGAAAATGTGTCATTTTATTTAATACTTCCTCATCATCCTTCTATACCTTGTTAATTCTCTCATCAATGGATGGTTGATCATTCATCTAAGAAATATAAGACTATACCCATCCCAATATGATTTCATGAACAATCTTAAAAGAATCCAAAAGTATTGTATCTCTTTAAATCCAAATCAGGAACAAACTAGCACGGTATATCTAACTTAGAGCATCAAAGACCTTGTTTGTCTTCCAAGGTTGGTAATGTATTGAGAAAACATCATCATTAATAAATTCTAATAATATTATTTGGAACATATTAAAATACATAGATGTAAATACATAATTCATGCATTTATAATTAGTATATATATCACACCATCCACCATATAGATAATTCCTATATACCTTCAATGCAAATTTACCACTTCCAAATCAAAATCATTACTTATGTAATTTAGCTCTGGAATTTTTTAATTGTGGAGAGAAATATGTTATCACCATGTCATTCTGTATGAGGAAACATAAAAATCCCTTCTTTGATGCATCACTAAATATAATAATCACTTCTCTAATATAGGGTAGTGTAAGAACATTCTAGGTGACCAACATTCTCTTCATTTAATTGAAACACTATTCAAATTCATTTATCCATAAGAACATAACAACCTTCCAATAAAAATTGGTGAGTGTATTAGATAGCCATTAAAATATATCACAAATCATCAATAGTATATATCCTTAAAAAAACAATGGATTTCAGTTACTATTGTTGTTCTTGGACATCTCTCAATAACAACCATCTTTTAATGATCCATCGATATACATTAACTTGATATTAAATTACCCAAGAATGAATTTTTCTTATTCTAAAATTCACAAATGATAAATTTATCATAAAAATTCTAATCATTCAGGGCATTTAGGGAAATTATAAATTTTTATTCATGCACTTAATTACTCATTGAATTGTGCATGTAGTATGAATCATGACATTCTAATCATGTAAATATAGGTTGTTACCTTAAAATATTATCCTCTTGGGATAGTTTTCTACTCAAATAATTTATCAATATATTCGATCATTATTCATAGGGAAAATACTTTTCCAAGTAATTTTCATAAAATAATTTCATCCCATGATTTCTATATCCTTCTCATCCTTACTATTTTGAATCAATTACCACTATTTATTATCATCCCCTGAGATATGACAAAGTTTAAAAACAACATTATCCCTTTCATTACATCCTAAAGTAAAAAATATCATTTCTAATGAACTTATCCATTATATAGATAGAAATGGAAGTGTAGACCCCTAAAATGATGAATATTAATTACAATTTATGTGTTTTAATATCTATATACCACATATTATATCGTTATGCTTCTCCCTAAATGTGTGTTTATTGGTAAAAACTTGAGTCAACATCTCCTATACAGTTATAAATTTCTTTTATCCAACTTTAACTAGTACTCTGGCTTCATTAGCTTAACTAAGAGGAAATCCTAAAATATATTACATGAATTGATATGGTTTCTATTCCATCAGGCATAATCCATTTCTAAATAGTGTAATACACTAGATTAAATCAATACATTATGAATCATAATGTATAGTTTTGAAACAATTAAAAAATTAACAAAAATGAAAAAAACATTTGCATATATAATATCAAAATAAACATGATTTATTTGGAAATATTATCAAATAATAAATATATTTTCATATCCTTCATAATTGGTTCTAAATAAAATGTGAATTAACCCAATAATATCCCCTGAGAGTGTCAAATCCAGTTTAAAATAAGGTTACACTCTAGAATGATTGATGAGATATACTCTACTAAATATTTTCAAGGTTACTACCCCTAGATGAATCTATTCCAAAACAAAATTATCTTTTAGTATACATAAATTGGTTCATTTGATGTAAACCCACATAATCTCTACTGTGTCTAAACTTCATGATGTTATCATATACACGGACGTTCCTCAAATCCATTAATAGGGATATATTCTTTAATATATGTTTTCATAATAACAGTTCCCATGATTTCTAAAAAACATCCTCTGATACCATCTATAAATTCTCTGTACCTAATAATCTAGATCCCATAGTTACATCATAAAATTATTAATAGATATAGGAAATAACATCCTAAATAGATGAATAGTTTAGTAGTCATGGAAAACTAGATACATACATGAATTTTCACATTACATTTAAAAAATAATATAGAAAATAATATTTTATTTTAGAAATTTTCTTACCTTGAGTATAAGCCATCATATCTATAATAATAAACATCCTTTATAACACCACTAGAATTATGGTATCTCTCTTTTTAAATCAAACCCCTTTGATAACTTCTATTGCATACAACACCCAACTTAAATGAACAATGAAATATTATTATGTGATCATTATAACCTTTCCATTAAATTGTAGAGAATTAAAAGTAATAAAAATGTTATGAAATTTATAAATTTCATATTCATTTTTAATATATAAATTAATTATTTGTGAAAAACAAATTTAGTTTATGTGAAGAAAATTTAATCTTCAAAAAATATGTTTTCTTCCAAAATGATTTGTTTACTTTTTATTTGTAAATATATTAATCAATTTAGAGATATTCTATAAATTTTATTCATAAAAAAATATAAATTTTTAAATATTTATATTAAAATTATAGTATGGTCATGTTTTGTAAATTTTCTTGGAAAGATTGATTTTCCAGTGAACAGTGAAAACTAAAATTTTTATAAAACTGCCATTTTCATTATCATAAAAAGTACATTTAGGATTTAAATTTTATCTCAAATTTTAATAAGTAATATTAAGTTATATATAATCTAATTTATTTTATTTTAAACATCCTTATATATTATTTTTTTATATGTAAATGTATGTTCTTAAAAATGATTTTTTCTAGAACACTGTTTTCCATTGCATTTCACTGGATTAATTTTAAATTATTTTTTTCAACATTTGAGTTTTGAATTTTGAGTAACATTTTCAATAAATGTGTCTATATGGTACACATTTATTGAATATTTCCCTTTTATATTTTACCAATATGAACAGTATCCTTGGTACTTTTTATTACCATAGTGATGGCTAAAATGGATAATTTTGGTAAAAAATGAAATGATAATATCTATAAACTATCCTTAACACTTCTAAAAAATTAATTTTATGTATTATTTTCAATAATATTTAATTATGGTTTAGTTATATGACCATTAATTTTCATTTGGTTGAGGTTATGATATTTACAATATTTTATTTAATGAAAAGACAAACATGTCACATTCAAATGTTTAACAACTATAACATTTTTAATATGGGGTATTCCAAAATTTATATCAAACTATAAATATTATTTTGAAATATAATGGAATTTTATTCATCATATTAATTTAAGGCTATTTTTTAGTGATTATATAAGTACCTTAAATAATAAAAAAACTATGATGGAGTAAATATTTAATTGTTGAAAATATCAAATAAATAATATTAAAAATATTACAATAAATATAATTTAATTAATTATGGTGATCCATGAAATTTATAGATGGTAATTACCATCTTTTGATTCGTTTATTTGTTTTTTTCAAATATATTCTGTTGTATTTATTTTTTCTATTGTCTATGTAATGAATAATGTCAAAATTGACATTAATGATATTTTAAAATAAAAAATATTTTATTAATTTTTATAAAATTCATAAAAATATTATATTCTAATAACTGAATATGATATGGTTTAAATGAAATCATATATCCAGTTTTGGGTCTTTTATAATTTTATAGTAACTATATTAACATTCTAATAGTAAAACTACATGTTGTCATGGAAAGATTCAAAGGATTTTAATAAGGGATAAAACTAGCATATAAAGATCATTATGCAAATTAAATTTATATAAAAATTATATTATGAGAGGATTTAGATCTATCCTCACTATATATTCAAAATAACTCATTTGTTTCACATTGGGATTGAATTCTAATTTATATTATTTTAATATTTAGAGAGTTTGAAGAAGTGTCCCTCAACTCATTTTTAAAAGGTAATTCCTTCCCTAACTTATTCACAGAACTTTGATCCATATGGATTGAACAAAACTGACCAATATATCTTAAAACAAAATACTTTTTTGAGTTATTTTTATTTTGGTACCTCCAAAATACCTACCCTAGGCCCCTTATGATAAGTTATTGTGGTAGTTCATTAAATAAGGGAAATCAATTTTACCAAATACTTCCTAATTATTTATCCCTATACTTACTATTAATGTATTTATTACATGTTTAAATAATAAATATAGTATCATAAATATTATTATATTGTATTAGTATTATTGGATAACCATATTCCACATTTAATACAACGTACAAAAAAAGCACCACATTCGCGTACATACGACTTGCTGTCTTCACAACGTGGTGTAATTTTTTCATCATCAGAAATTTAATGGTATGGGTAATAAATATTATTATATTTTATTAGGATTACCGAAAAACCATATTACACTATTAATCTAACCAAATGAAAGTACCACACGTGTGTACGTATGGCTTACAGTCTCCACAATGTGTTGTAATTTGTTTTCATCACCACATTAAATGGATGGAAGTAATTATGGAAATAATATATATATATATATATGACAAATATTATATTATATTGATTATATAAAAGTAAATAAACCATACACCTTCATGAACCATTCACCATCAATGGAATGATATCATCGTTTGTGCATATGTACGACCTACCATCTCCACGATGTGATGTGATTCATTTTCCATGATCACCATTCAATAATGATAATAAAAATGCTTATAATAAATAAATATTGTAAAGACCCGTAAATTCCAAGGAAATTTTTTTTTCTTAATTTTCTTTGGAATTTTACAAGAATGCAGTTTCTGACGGCACCTGATTCCGAGGCCCGGTGTGCCCGGAATCATTTTCTGAAGTTTTGGATCGGGTACGTTCAGTGAACGGACGAGCGGGTTTTTCTATCTTTTGAACCGGTGCCCGGAATCGAATTCTGAGGGCACCGATGAAATCGCAGCGCCGGTATTCGCTTAGAAACGCCTCTTCCGGAGTTGCGTTTGCTCGGGTGTGGTTTTTAATTTTCGGGCTTAAAGTTAAGAAATAAAATAATTTTGCGACAACTTTATTTTATTTCGCTTAAGCCACTTGGAAGCCACTTGAAGCCACTTAAAGGCGGCTTGAACTGAGTTGAACTGGATAGGATGCTATCCAGAAATATCCTACCCCTTGGTAGGATATTTGTGAGGTGGGGCCCGCACGAGCCCCGCCGTTTCTTTCGCTAAGTAACGCACCCGCGAAAACCCGTCAAAGTAACTGAAAAGTCAACCGACGCGTTTTCTTTAATTCTTAACAGACCATTTAATTGGGCGGTTTATTTCGTGAATTAAATGGGCTGTTTCATTCGTTGAATTAATTCAACGAATTAAATGGTTCGTTACTTACGTTTTTACGTTTGTTGGCATGTTTATAAAATAAGACCAACCTAAAAATCCTTTGAAAGGATTTGAGAGGATCCTTGTTTCTTCATCTCCCCGCGAAGAATGCGAAGAACGCGAAGAACGCGAAGAACGCCGGCGACCGGATTTTGACGACGCACACCGTGATCTGCGACGTCAACGAGCCTTACCCGCGACGTTCTTCGGCGACGCCTCTTCTTCCGCGGCCGATCCTCGTTCGGCAACTAAGGTGAGAATCGGATCTCTTCTTCTCCCTTTTTAATTTCAATATCAACGGATTTAAACTAATTAAATCCGTTTGATCTTGATCCGGAGATTGGCGACGCGACGCCGGATACCGCGTCGACGCGACGATCCCCCTTCTTCCGCGACGAGCAATCCCGCGACGACCTCTCGTCCGACGACGACGACAAGGTAGGGGTTGTTGATTTCTTTTGGTTTCCTTAATTTATTCTTGATCGTGATTCTATCAAGACTAACGTGTGTCTTGATTTTATTTTGAGTTGCGTTAATATTTTAACGTGAGGGGGGCCGGACCGCACGAACACGGCCGAACCCCCCCCCCCTCCATTGTTCTTGTTTAATTCTTGCGGTGGAAGCAAAGTGGCGTGGTGCCGTCGCACCACGCGGATGATCGTACAAATAATTTACGCGGCGCCGTCGCGCTACGCCAAGGAAAAATCTTCAAGAACACGACGCCGTCGCGCCGCGTTGGATAATATCAAAGCACGGCGAAGGGACGCGGTGCCGTCGCACCGCGCCGGATGATGAACGCCGCGGCCGGTTCCGGGCCGCGGCGGGACGAGAAGACCGCGGCCGGTTCCGGGCCGCGGCGGGACGAGGAGACCGCGGCCGGTTCCGGGCCGCGGCGGAAGGAAAGACCGGCGGCCGGGCCGCCGGCGTCGGAAGTCGAGGGCGGGACCGGAATTTCCGGTCCCGTTGGTAAAAACCGGCCGGCCAGCGGGCCGGCCGGATGTCATAAAACCGGGGGATTAAACCCCCGGCCGGTTCTTCAAAACCCCCTCTTAATGAGGGGGGCGGTTCAATTAAAGGAGGGGGGGGGCAAAGCCCCCCCGGTTCGTCCAGCCGGCCCCCACTTGCGGGGGGGCCGTTTTTTTGGCAAAGGCACGGCTCAAAGCCGTGCCGCCTTGCTCAAACAGCGGGGGCAATCAAGCCCCCCGCGTGACCACCCCGTGCGGCGCCCGCCGCCGCCGCCACGCGGCTCGCCGCCGCCGCCGCCGCCACGCGGTACGCCGCCGCCGCCGCCACGCGGCCCGCCGCCGCGCCGCCCCCGGGCGGGGGGGGGGGGGGGGGGGTCGGGCCCGGTCGGCCCGGACCCGGACCCCCCCGTTTCGAACCAGATTCGGTTTTTGGCTCATAACTTGAGCCTCGGACCTCCGAATGACGAACCGTCTGCGGCAACGCGATCCTTGGATCGAAACGGTCGTTTCGATATATCGCACTCAAGGTTTCGGGTTACTTTGAGTTCGGCCGGGTTGGTTCGTTCACGAAACCAACCGGGCCTTCGGAGCGGAAACACTCATATCTTGAGCCACGAACGTCCGATTGACGCGCCGTCAGTCGCGTTGTGTTCCTCTTAGTGAATCGGGTCTTTTGGAATACCCCGCCTGAGGTTTGGACGCAGGTGGAGTACGGTCGGGTTGATTTTTCCTTAAAAACCAACCGGGCCCCGGAGACGAAAATGCCAATAACTCACAGACCGGGCGTCCGATTGACGCGCCGTCTGTTTCGTTGACTTCCTCTTGATGAGACGGAACTTTTGACATACTCCGCCCGAGTTTTGGATGCAGTCGGAGTATGGCCGGGTTGGATTGTTCCCGAAATCCAACCAGGCCCCTGGAACGGGAAAGCTGATATCTTTCAGACAGGACGTCCGCTTGACGAGCCGTCAGCGGCGTTGGTGGTTACGTTGAGTAACGGTCCCTTTGAGTATACCCTATGGGAGTTCGGGGTGCAGTTGAGATACGGCCGGGATTGGTTTCGCTCACGAAGCCAACCGGGCCCCTGGGACGGAAAGGCTAATAACTCACAGACCGGGCATCCGATCGACGCGCCGTCTGTAGCGTTGAGACCCCTGTGACGATACGGATCTTTGAGACACTTCTTCGTGAGACTTTGAGATACTTGGAGTATCGACCAGTAGCTCGTGGAGTGGACCCTTCCGGAGACGAGCGGGCGGGGGAGCGCTTGGGTGTAGCGGCGGACCCGTGGTACTTGACAGTGGTGGTGCGCTTGGATGCAGCAGCAAACCCTTGGCGGTGGAGCGCTTGGTTGTAGCGGCGGACCCGCGATACTCTACGGAGTGTGTGCGCTTGGTTGTAGCAACAGACCCGCGACGGTGGAGACGAGCGTGCAGAGTACGGAGACCGTGTAGCCGGCTGAGACCTGACGACTGCTTGACTGACTCGACTTGGAGTGAGTCGACTAGCCCAGTGGACAGAGCGCCCGGTATTTGGCGGCAGACCCACGGCGGACGGAGCGCCTGGTAGTTGGCGGCAGACCCGCGGTACTCGACAGGAGGAGTACCTCAGTAGGCTATCTGGGTAGCGCCCGGTATTTGGCAGCAGACCCTCAGCGGACGGAGCGCCTGGTAGTTGGCAGCAGACCCGCAGTACTCGGCAGGAGGAGTACTTCAGCAGTCCTAGGTTAGTGAGCGGCAGCCTCGGAGTCGTGACAGGACCACTGTACACTCTAGAGACGGAGCTCTTCAGCAGTTACGGTTTCGATAATGAAAATCCTGGTTTGAGCTGAGTCAATGAATCTTTGCGTTTCCTCATGATTGAGATGGGTCACTTGATAACTTAGGTATATGTATGGGCATATACCTGGGTGATGGTTATCCGTTGATTTCATGATTTTTGTGTATCCTTGAGATTGAATGGGTTACTTGATGACTTAGGTAAATGTATGGGCGTATACCTAAGTAGAGTCTGACGTTACTTCGTGATTGCTGCCTTTACTTTGTGGATATCCATGTTGGATTTAGTGAGACCTTAAGGGTCTCGGGGTCCCTACTGAGTAGCTTATACTCACCCCTGCACGGGCTATGCCCGCACTTCGTTGTGTTGGTTGCAGACGACGGACAGCGCAGATCGCAGTTGAGACTTGCGGAGCAGGTCGGTACCCGGAGGTGGACCACTGGGCGGACGTACCCGGAGTAGACGACAGGACCTGTGGAGTAGAGGAGCTATCTGTACCTACCCTTCAGGTAGGATCCGTGGTGGACGATCCCGGAGCTGAGCCATCTGTACCTACCCTTCAGGTAGGAATCGAGGCGGACGACCCAGGAGCCGCTTCGTTCTTCCAGCTGCTGTTTTTCCCTTTCGAGTTGTACTTTACAGTTGGGCTTGTATTTCCGGCCCCCTTTACTTTTCTGCACTTGTAGTTACTTTCCGCTTGCTGACTCTGTGGTGGTTGTTACTTATAAAGGCAATGCCTTCCCTGTTATTGGGATTTTACGCCTTGGTGCTAGTCGCCAGCCCCTGGCCTATGGAAGGCGGGCTTGGGGTAGTCACGGCACGGGCCCCGAGGTCGGGTCGTGACAAATTGGTATCAGAGGAGTTCGGTTCTACCGCAGAACTTATAACTCTGATGTTTCTTTCTGTGAAGCAATAGTGTTGAGAGTACCGAGTGTGGGTTTCGGTTCAGGGAGTCCAGTGTTGGTGCGGGCGGCCGACGTATCCATACACCAGGACCCTGACAACTGATTTCCGACTTTGTGCACGAAAACACTGATTGCGTGTGTGTTTTCAAGGGTTTTTCCCCTTAAAACAGCTCAAACCAGGTCAGCTCACCAGGTATAATCGTTTGATCGTGTTACGTTGTTTCTTTCATGATGGCCCACCGAGCAGCGAGACTCCAGTGCAGGGCCCTTTTTCAGTGTTGGCACCTTCGGGTGGTGTACCAGCAGCACCACCACCCGTTAGGCAGCAGATGCCACTAGCTGACGGTGCACGCTAGCAGAGCGCGATGCACGAGTTCCAGCAGTAGAGGCCTCTGAGGATACGAGGCGAGACAGATTTCCCAGGCAGCAGTGGACTGGATGGAGACGAATGCTAGAGTTCTACGCCTAGCTTGGATACTAGTAGAGCGGATGATGATCTTAGCTCCAGATGTTTCCAGATAGTGACCATGAGGTTGGTCCTTATAGTAACGAGGCTTCGGTACGCGAACCGATACCTGGATTAGTACCTACGGGTAGAGCGCCAGCTATGTCACTACCTGTTGGTCAGCAGAGACCCACAGGCTTAGTGCCTTACATATGTTTTAGCATCAGAAATCCCTCAAGTTTCGAAGTGAGCCTGACTCGTAGGCGGCTGAGGACTGGCTTGAGGAGGTGGTTGTGAGTTTTCTGGAGCTAATACAGCTTCGACAGTACGACATGTCGGAAGCAGAGCACTCAACGTGGCTTACCAATCAATCTTGGTACTCGTTGGTTACGTTGTGATCAGTTCTTTAGACTCGAACTTCTGAGCGAAGTGTGTCTAAAGGACATCTGAACCATTTCTTTTCCTCTATGAATTCCTACCTATGCTAGGATGCTAGAGAGAACCTTTGTGGTTGTGAACGTTAGCAGTGAAAGGCAGGAGACTAGCGCCAGTCTCAGAGACTCGGGCGTGTAAAATGTTTCAGGAGGAGGAAGTGCTAAGGACAGATGAATCTGCAGGGTAGCAGACGTGGAAGCAGAGCTTGGAGAGCAGCATGTGGTGGTGTACATTTCGACATGTTACGACCACCCGACTTAGTAGTCCCCGCCAGGCTCAGGGAGCAGGAGGGCTGGGGAGGAGAATAGCTGCTTTGCGGTCAAGGAGTGTGACCCAGGAGCTCTAAGAATGATTCGGGGTACGAATTATGTCTACTACAAGCTGCCATATCTATAGACATAGGAACCAATCATTCTACCCTTCCACGAATCATGTCCCAGACCTAGAGGTTCCGGGTAAGCCGTAGACTTGACCCTCACGTCTGGAGATACCTTTGGGAGGAGACTCGATAATCACGCTTACGCCGACAGTGTGATTTGACCTCGAGGCGAGAGTTTCGGTTGGAATCTCTTGGTGGCAGCGTAGAGGCCTTACGACGTTGATCTGGGTATGGTTTTGATTCACAAATCATACCCCGGTTGACTGTTTTAGGCAAACGTCGGAATGGGTTTTCCTTGGTCGGCGAAAAGGAAACCCTGGGCAGCTCATGTTAAACTCAGACATAAGAGGGTGTGACCGATCACTCTTGAGTTGGTCAACCCTACCCCTGTGGCAGCAGGAGTTTGAGTTCAGTTCTAACCTAAAAAGGGAAACCTCTTGAGTTCGAGGGTGATGAACACGTTCTTATACGGTCTCAACCCGATGAGGTTTCGGAGATGTGGCCGAGGCGGCATGTTATCTCCGAAGTTCGATGGACCCTTTTGATCTTCAGCAGGGTAGGCGAGGAAGTTTACCGCTTGACCCTACCACCTCAGTCGCACCGGGTGCATAATGTTCACCACATGTCTCAGCTGTGGAGATACGTGTATGTTTCTTCACACGTCATCGACCCCGGGGAGTTGGACGTCGATGACAGGGCGACAAGTACGGAGGTTCCTGTGGGGATCGACGATCGACAGGAGCGGATCCTAGGAGGATGGTCGATTCCTCTTGTGCACTTTCTTTGGCAGCGTGGGAACCTCCAGGTGAGCACATGGGAGCGGAAGGCTCTGATGCGTGCTCGGTACCGCTTTGTTTCCCTAAGTCTGTGGTGAAGTTTTACGGGGACGTAAAGCCCTGTGGTGGGAGTAATGTAAAGACCCGTAAATTCCAAGGAAATTTTTTTTTCTTAATTTTCTTTGGAATTTTACAAGAATGCAGTTTCTGACGGCACCTGATTCCGAGGCCCGGTGTGCCCGGAATCATTTTCTGAAGTTTTGGCTCGGGTACGTTCAGTGAACGGACGAGCGGGTTTTTCTATCTTTTGAACCGGTGCCCGGAATCGAATTCTGAGGGCACCGATGAAATCGCAGCGCCGGTATTCGCTTAGAAACGCCTCTTCCGGAGTTGCGTTTGCTCGGGTGTGGTTTTTAATTTTCGGGCTTAAAGTTAAGAAATAAAATAATTTTGCGACAACTTTATTTTATTTCGCTTAAGCCACTTGGAAGCCACTTGAAGCCACTTAAAGGCGGCTTGAACTGAGTTGAACTGGATAGGATGCTATCCAGAAATATCCTACCCCTTGGTAGGATATTTGTGAGGTGGGGCCCGCACGAGCCCCGCCGTTTCTTTCGCTAAGTAACGCACCCGCGAAAACCCGTCAAAGTAACTGAAAAGTCAACCGACGCGTTTTCTTTAATTCTTAACAGACCATTTAATTGGGCGGTTTATTTCGTGAATTAAATGGGCTGTTTCATTCGTTGAATTAATTCAATGAATTAAATGGTTCGTTACTTACGTTTTTACGTTTGTTGGCATGTTTATAAAATAAGACCAACCTAAAAATCCTTTGAAAGGATTTGAGAGGATCCTTGTTTCTTCATCTCCCCGCGAAGAACGCGAAGAACGCGAAGAACGCGAAGAACGCCGGCGACCGGATTTTGACGACGCACACCGTGATCTACGACGTCAACGAGCCTTACCCGCGACGTTCTTCGGCGACGCCTCTTCTTCCGCGGCCGATCCTCGTTCGGCAACTAAGGTGAGAATCGGATCTCTTCTTCTCCCTTTTTAATTTCAATATCAACGGATTTAAACTAATTAAATCCGTTTGATCTTGATCTGGAGATTGGCGACGCGACGCCGGATACCGCGTCGACGCGACGATCCCCCTTCTTCCGCGACGAGCAATCCCGCGACGACCTCTCGTCCGACGACGACGACAAGGTAGGGGTTGTTGATTTCTTTTGGTTTCCTTAATTTATTCTTGATCGTGATTCTATCAAGACTAACGTGTGTCTTGATTTTATTTTGAGTTGCGTTAATATTTTAACGTGAGGGGGGCCGGACCGCACGAACACGGCCGAACCCCCCCTCCATTGTTCTTGTTTAATTCTTGCGGTGGAAGCAAAGTGGCGTGGTGCCGTCGCACCACGCGGATGATCGTACAAATAATTTACGCGGCGCCGTCGCGCTACGCCAAGGAAAAATCTTCAAGAACACGACGCCGTCGCGCCGCGTTGGATAATATCAAAGCACGGCGAAGGGACGCGGTGCCGTCGCACCGCGCCGGATGATGAACGCCGCGGCCGGTTCCGGGCCGCGCCGGATGATGAACGCCGCGGCCGGTTCCGGGCCGCGGCGGGACGAGGAGACCGCGGCCGGTTCCGGGCCGCGGCGGAAGGAAAGACCGGCGGTCGGGCCGCCGGCGTCGGAAGTCGAGGGCGGGACCGGAATTTCCGGTCCCGTTGGTAAAAACCGGCCGGCCAGCGGGCCGGCCGGATGTCATAAAACCGGGGGATTAAACCCCCGGCCGGTTCTTCAAACCCCCCTCTTAATGAGGGGGGCGGTTCAATTAAAGGAGGGGGGGGGGGGGGCAAAGCCCCCCCGGTTCGTCCAGCCGGCCCCCACTTGCGGGGGGGCCGTTTTTTTGGCAAAGGCACGGCTCAAAGCCGTGCCGCCTTGCTCAAACAGCGGGGGCAATCAAGCCCCCCGCGTGACCACCCCGTGCGGCGCCCGCCGCCGCCGCCGGCGCGGCCCGCCGCCGCCGCCACGCGGCACGCCGCCGCCGCCGCCACGCGGCCCGCCGCCGCCGCCCCGCGGTACGCCGCCGCCGCCGCCCCGCGGCCCGCCGCCGCGCCGCCGCCGCCGCGCCGCCGTCGCCGCCGCCGCCGGCCGCCGCGCCGCCGTCGCCGCCGCCGCCGGCCGCCGCGCCGCCGTCGCCGCCGCCGCCGGCCGCCGCGCCGCCGCCGCGCCGCCCCCGGGGGGGGGGGGGGTCGGGCCGGGTCGGCCCGGACCCGGACCCCCCCGTTTCGAACCAGATTCGGTTTTTGGCTCATAACATGAGCCTCAGACCTCCGAATGACGAACCGTCTGCGGCAACGCGATCCTTGGATCGAAACGGTCGTTTCGATATATCGCACTCAAGGTTTCGGGTTACTTTGAGTTCGGCCGGGTTGGTTCGTTCACGAAACCAACCGGGCCTTCGGAGCGGAAACGCTCATATCTTGAGCCACGAACGTCCGATTGACGCGCTGTCAGTCGCGTTGTGTTCCTCTTAGTGAATCGGGTCTTTTGGAATACCCCGCCCGAGGTTTGGACGCAGGTGGAGTACGGTCGGGTTGATTTTTCCTTAAAAACCAACCGGGCCCCGGAGACGAAAATGCCAATAACTCACAGACCGGGCGTCCGATTGACGCGCCGTCTGTTTCGTTGACTTCCTCTTGATGAGACGGAACTTTTGACATACTCCGCCCGAGTTTTGGATGCAGTCGGAGTATGGCCGGGTTGGATTGTTCCCGAAATCCAACCAGGCCCCTGGAACGGGAAAGCTGATATCTTTCAGACAGGACGTCCGCTTGACGAGCCGTCAGCGGCGTTGGTGGTTACGTTGAGTAACGGTCCCTTTGAGTATACCCTATGGGAGTTCGGGGTGCAGTTGAGATACGTCCGGGATTGGTTTCGCTCACGAAACCAACCGGGCCCCTGGGACGGAAAGGCTAATAACTCACAGACCGGGCATCCGATCGACGCGCCGTCTATAGCGTTGAGACCCCTGTGACGAGACGGATCTTTGAGACACTTCTTCGTGAGACTTTGAGATACTTGGAGTATCGACCAGTAGCTCGTGGAGTGGACCCTTCCGGAGACGAGCGGGCGGGGGAGCGCTTGGGTGTAGCGGCGGACCCGTGGTACTTGACAGTGGTGGTGCGCTTGGATGCAGCAGCAGACCCTTGGCGGTGGAGCGCTTGGTTGTAGCGGCGGACCCGCGATACTCTACGGAGTGTGTGCGCTTGGTTGTAGCAACAGACCCGCGACGGTGGAGACGAGCGTGCAGAGTACGGAGACCGTGTAGCCGGCTGAGACCTGATGACTGCTTGACTGACTCGACTTGGAGTGAGTCGACTAGCCCAGTGGACAGAGCGCCCGGTATTTGGCGGCAGACCCACGGCGGACGGAGCGCCTGGTAGTTGGCGGCAGACCCGCGGTACTCGACAGGAGGAGTACCTCAGTAGGCTATCTGGGTAGCGCCCGGTATTTGGCAGCAGACCCTCAGCGGATGGAGCGCCTGGTAGTTGGCAGCAGACCCGCAGTACTCGGCAGGAGGAGTACTTCAGCAGTCCTAGGTTAGTGAGAGGCAGCCTCGGAGTCGTGACAGGACCACTGTACACTCTAGAGACGGAGCTCTTCAGCAGTTACAGTTTCGATAATGAAAATCCTGGTTTGAGCTGAGTCAATGAATCTTTGCGTTTCCTCATGATTGAGATGGGTCACTTGATAACTTAGGTATATGTATGGGCATATAACTGGGTGATGGTTATCCGTTGATTTCATGATTTTTGTGTATCCTTGAGATTGGATGGGTTACTTGATGACTTAGGTAAATGTATGGGCGTATACCTAAGTAGAGTCTGACGTTACTTCGTGATTGCTGCCTTTACTTTGTGGATATCCATGTTGGATTTAGTGAGACCTTAAGGGTCTCGGGGTCCCTACTGAGTAGCTTATACTCACCCCTGCACGGGCTATGCCCGCACTTCGTTGTGTTGGTTGCAGACGACGGACAGCGCAGATCGCAGTTGAGACTTGCGGAGCAGGTCGGTACCCGGAGGTGGACCACTGGGCGGACGTACCCGGAGTAGACGACAGGACCTGTGGAGTAGAGGAGCTATCTGTACCTACCCTTCAGGTAGGATCCGTGGTGGACGATCCCGGAGCTGAGCCATCTGTACCTACCCTTCAGGTAGGAATCGAGGCGGACGACCCAGGAGCCGCTTCGTTCTTCCAGCTGCTGTTTTTCCCTTTCGAGTTGTACTTTACAGTTGGGCTTGTATTTCCGGCCCCCTTTACTTTTCTGCACTTGTAGTTACTTTCCGCTTGCTGACTCTGTGGTGGTTGTTACTTATAAAGGCAATGCCTTCCCTGTTATTGGGATTTTACGCCTTGGTGCTAGTCGCCAGCCCCTGGCCTATGGAAGGCGGGCTTGGGGTAGTCACGGCACGGGCCCCGAGGTCGGGTCGTGACAAATATTCTATCTATGACCTAAATGAAATTCTAGATATTATGAAAATATATCCTATTTACAATTATTATGACTTAAATGACAAAACATGCATTAAAAAATGAAGAAGTTTAAACCCAAAACAAGTGTAATAAGGAAATATTATTAATAAATATATGTTAAGATTATATACTAGGATAATATATGATATCATAAACATTTATATGATTATATTTTAATTTAATAACATGTTTTAATCCATTATAACTGAGGGTAAATAATTTTTAACTAAATGAAAAGGGCAAGGAAAAGGTTTATAATCTAACTTTAACTTCCATGAGGCATATGTCAAATTCACCATTTATTTCTTTTGTGTGGTGCATTTAATACCCATTTCAATTATTATATCATCAATATAATTTAACACGTAATAAAAAATTTAAATTGAATCTATTTCTTTCATAGGTCATATGATTCAACTGATTATAAATTGGTAATGGTTTATTTCACAATCTCATCATTATTTGAGATTGTTTATGTTTAAGTCACTACTAACAAAATATTTCTTTTCCACGACAATGTTTTATAAAAAAAATATCTAAAATGTTTTTTATATTCTCCAATGACTACCTAAATTAATTTTTACCCCATTTTAACTTTTTATAATATTTTTTAAAATGAATCTACTTATTGGATTTGAATATTGTATTTTATTTTTTTTCTTAGAAAAGTATGTAAAGAATGTTTTTTAACTTTTATGGAGTGAATGAAATTTCCTACCATCAAGAATACTTATTTATTTAAATCATCCTTAAACATTTTACAAAATTAATTTAAATTAAAATAATATATTTATTATGGGATCAATTTTTATATTTTAAAAATTATATAGAATTTAAAAATGGAATTTCATTCATGAAAAATTCAGGTAAACTCTTTATAATATTTTATATACGCCAACATAATTTGTTGAAAATTATGTTGAGGATATAATTTAGTGATATCATTCATCTGATCACTCTGAATAGTTTATGATTATTTTGACTAGGGAAATAATTATAAATCTATATCTTTTAATCAATACAGTTATTTTTTGATAAGGATCACTGTTTATGAATTAAATTGGATGTTCAATATATGAGGAAGGATTTTATCATGAAAGAAATAGTTTTTGGACAAGTTAATATAGGACCCTTGATTCATCAATAGTCTCATGAGATAAATCATTTGGCCAAACCTAATTGGTTTATACCATGTAGATTTAAAAAATCTTATGAAAGGTCTTGATAGTATTGATAACATTGTCTAACCTGAATTGGTTTGTACCTAGTAGTTTTAACTATCATGTGAAAGGTATTGATGGTAAATGTATCGTTTTTTTGGGAAATATGAAATCCAATAATTAGGCATTAGCTTCATTAAGATTTTAGTTATTATTATCCCTTATATTTTCTTAGTTATATTATCTGTGGATGCATTCAATTCATAGTTATTTATTAAATTTAATGTGTTTTTAGTTATATACTATTACATTTTTATTACGCAATATATTATCATCATAGTCATGTTATTTAAATGGAATTTTTTCTCAATTATTTTCTTTTATTTGTTGATTATTCTTATTGATTCACGATATTTTCTGATATACATTAAACATTCTAGGAATTTGAGAATGCCCCCTTATTATGTTTTAAATTTTATAAGAATAGATAAAGTGTAATATGATTTTTATACATGGATATTCTAGAGGGAATAATGTTATTATTGAAAACAATTGATTTTTTTTTGTTTTCAAATGTAATATGTAAATTATGTATATATCTAGTTAACCATGACTTTTAAACAATTTGGTATTTTACATTGTGATTCTTCGTGTCTTATGAAATTATTTTAAATTAAGGAACTGAATATGGGATACCGGATTTGGGATCATTACATTTCGTTTTTGTAAATTTTTAGCAGAGTCCTTTGAAAATATATTTAAGAAATTATGAATTTGAAAAATAACTCTATGAATTATTTTGATGATAATCCTAAGTCTACTATATCGTTCTATATATTTAGTAATGACCATGTATAACCTTGGTTAAACATATGTAATCACATATTTAGAAGAAGATGTCATGATTTTGAAAACCTATAAATGATTCTTCATCAATATATCACTATGATTACTATTTCTCATGCTATGATTTGAGTTTTAGTAAATAGTGAGAATCAGATGGTACTCAGTTAAAATTAAATGTGATAAAAGTGTTGATGTGAAAAATAATGTAATAATGACTAGAATAAAGGATATTTCAATAATTATTAATCAGTTATCATGATATATGATTGACATCTTACACCATAACCAACAATCGAACAAACCAAATAAGGGAATGGGGTAGTTTTTTGAGAGAAAAGGTGGTAAATAACTTAGAGTAAAGAATATTTAATTTCTTATATATTTATAATATGGGAATAAAGATTTAAATTAATGTCTTAGGGTAATGTCAATATGTTTTTGGTATAAAAAAAAGACATTAAAAATTAATTTCCATGGAAAAACAAAAAAATTGGGATAATGGTCACCCTAAGGTTTTATCGATGGATGAATGTTTTAAATGTAGAATATATGGGAATTATACAAACCTATTTCCTATGGGGATACTCATGAATAGAATAAGTAAGGTTATACAATTACTAGTTATACTAACGATTATGAATAGACTATAAATAAAATATTAAAGGAAAGAGGTATTAAGGATTATTATGATGAACCACAGGTAATGGTTTAAGAATGAAGTATAATGATTATTGTTATATTGTATTTGGATTAAAGAATTATTTTATGACTGATTATATGGTTATAATAATCATGAAATATATTTTTATGGTACTACAATACTTTATGTGGAATCATATTATGAATATCACTAGTAAACAAGAGAAGTGATTATTTAGAAGGTTTATCTTTTGGAAAATACATGATTTTGGGAAGAAAAACCTAAATATGTTCCCAATGATAAATAAATGATTATAGGATAGTATGGGTTACCATGGAATTTGTAAATAATTTTATGGTTTGTGGAGTTTAACATATTCTTAGATTTAAGGAATATATTTAACAACGTGAGATTTTATTTTTTAAAGAATATGTGTTTTCGTATGGTTTTAGAGTGAACAAGGTATTCAAACATTTGGTATGTGATAATAATAGCTACATTATTATGAGAAATCTTATGTTAAGTGGACTTCCATATAAATTTTGTGACATTGAATTTGGAAAAATGTATTTTACATGACTCTTAGATTTAGATAATTATGGAATGGAATATTATTGCCTTTTGATAACATGGTCTTACAATTTTGGTTTTAGTAAATATTTTAAGCCTGAATAAATGACTTTTTTATCTTATGATTCATTAATGTGCTTTAGGCATAACAAATTCATCCTGAATATTCATTTCATCACATAGGAGATAATGTGAAAATATATTAATGAAAAATAAAAGGATGAGATTATTCATATGACATGAAATGAAATCATGTAATTTCTTAACTATATAGTAAAAAAACCTTCAAATAAAGGAATATGATTTTGAAAAAAATATGGTTTTACTTTTCTATTTGAGAAATAAATTGTCTTTAAACTAGTCATAACATTATATTTTTGTGATGGTTAACATTCCAACAGTCATGTTCTCTATCCCTCTCCATAGAAATAAAGGATTATATTTCTCTTACATTTAACTATTTTCACTTCTTGGTGATGTTATCCAATTCTAAAGGCTAATTTTTTAGTGACTTATTCATTTTTCCCTCTTATTATGAATTTTTGTTAAACCTATTTACAAAGTGGGTTTCCCAAAAATTAATTTCCAAATATCAACCCTTGATATTTGAAGTGAAATTTAAAATTGTTAGAAAACAATTTTTGGAAGGTGGGTATAATGTAACACCCCAATATTTTACATATGTATCTTTTAAACACTACTAAAAAACATGGTCTTATCATCAATAAAAAAATCCATTGTCAGTGCTAAAAAAGCACTGATAATCGCGGAAATATTAAATGGGGTTCACTTTTATCAGTTTTAAAAAAGTGCTGAAAAATTCCCCTTTAAACAGTGGTAAAAACATGAGGATAAAAGGTGTATTTGATCAGTGCTTAAAAAGTTCTATGAAAAGTTAAAAAAAATTAAAAAATAAAAACAATTGGCAAATCGGGTGGTAGACCCACCATCTTTTAACACTACTTGACCCCTTTTAGTAGTACTAGGAAAACTCATAGACACTCGCCCCCACGACCCCCACCCTTTAACAGTGTTTCCCCCATTTTTCTACTCTTACACCCCACCCCTACAAGGATTCAAACTCGAGACCTCTCCCTTTCACCCATTCACCCTTACCACTCATCCATCTTACTTTTTCTCCATTTAACAATATATATTAATACTTATTTATTTATTACTATATTAATATATATATTAGTATATATATATAGTTATATTAATATATTTTTATATTTATATATTTATTCATATGTAAATATATATATATATATATTTATTTATACATATTTAGCTATATTTTTTTATCAGTATATTTATTTGTATATTAATTTATAGTTATAAGATTAGTTTTAAATAATTTTATAAAATATGTTTGCTGTGTACATTTATAAATAAATAAATAAATACATACATATATACAACACACACACACACATATATTATATTAGTATCTTTATGTAAAATTACATATTTTTATATAATTTTATATATATATCCATATATTATATATTAATATGTATATACATATGTTAGAATATATAGATAATATATATCAGTTTGTTAATATTGACACACACAAATATACATACACACACAAATTTATATAGGTATATAAATATTCATATATTTGTATTTTAAATAAAATTGATATTAGTTTTCATATAGATAAGGCCAATAAATTGGGAATATATTTTATAAGTAAATATAATTATTTATTAATTTATAAAATTAATTTTTTGTGAATATTTAAAAAATTCATACATTATAATATATTTGATTATAAATGTGATTCCCTGGACTAGGATGCCACTTAAAAGGAACCTCAAGCTCAATGGGTCAAATGGCCTCAAACGTATCTCCCTGAACGACAGAGGTGGCTAACTAGTAGTGAGGGTATTGTGTGTGTCCATGGGAAGACAATGTCCTCATAACCAGAGTGTATCATAGTGGATAAATATAAATATAGGTAAATAGAGGAACCAATATAAGTAAATAGATGACAACAAAAATAGACAAGGAAACCAATAACTGAAATAACTCGAATAACTTGTCCAAGTACATAACAATTGAGGATGAAATGTCATGTCACTAGAAAGATGGAAAATATGGATATAAAGTATTATAAATATAGGTAAAACCAAATTTAGAAAAGAAATAAGTATATGAACAATCCAAATAATTCCAACCTATAGCTCGATCATCTACTACCAGATCTATCCCAGCATATAAAGCAATCAAGTGTTCGAAGAATTATGCTTCCCTTTATCAATGCATGTAATCATGTAAACTACCCCAGATACCAAATGTAGCCTAGAAAGAGTTTGAGATACATCATAGTGGGCCACCACCAATGGTGTTTATGTCATCTGACTTGTGTAAAGGAATAACAACAGTGTGAAAGCTTTCATGTATAATGCAATGAAGTACAAAGTTACTAAATACCCAAGTACCTTATTCATCCATTAGCAGGTGTCTGAATATGTAACAAGTTAATTAATTGAGAAATTTATAGTTTATATAACTAATTAAATTGAGGCATAGCTAACACCAGAATCACCTCATGATAGTATAAATAGTGAAGGTTTGATGATGTGATAAAGAAACCATAATTGAAAATTAATATAAATTGGTTCCATGTTAATCACCATGGAAACCTAGGTCTAAAGGGACCCAAACTCTGTAGTATTTGAGTCTATCCTATTGAGAATGTTTCGTTTTCAAAAACACTCTATTTTATTAAGGGGATATTTTTTAGAACAATACTCTATCTCTTTATGATGATTTTGATGTTAAAAAATACCCCTATTTCTTATTTTAATGATTTTACATTGTGTATATTTCAAGAAAATAATATTCATTATTTCTATATTTTGAAATAATATTAAAGCATTTAATCGACATGGAATATTTTAGAAATTGTTCGGAAATTGTTTTTTCCTATTAGAGTGTTATAGAAGAACTGTTCATTATCTACGTGTTCAAAAATCACATGAGCGTGTTCTCGAAACACTATTCATACCCTACGTTGAGAAGCATAGAGAAAGAATGTAATCCATCATTTAGATTTGGGTTATCAGAAAAATATTGAAGAATAACTCTACATTTTGAAATATCCTAAGTTTTGGGTTTCCAAGAATGTATAGAATAAGAACCTTACATTCATGTTATCAGAAAAGTATAGAAGAAGAACCCAATGTTAATATGGAACGCTATGTTTCTTTCCCAAAACTATGGTCTATCAAACATACATTTGAAAAAAACATCACATTTTATCAAAATGTATGCATCATATACCTTACATTTAGAAGATCATAAAATTATATACCATCAACATTACATTTATAATGAACCATACGGATCATGTATCTTATGTTTTTCTAAAAAAGAATGTACGGATATTATACCCTGTGTTTGAGAGTTGAATAGAAAAGTATGGTTGATGAACCTTTGGTTGCGAACTATAGAAACCCAGACTATTCTTACTTTACTATTACATCATTTCCAATAGAAACAACATAAAATTATTACACATAGAGGATCCAATGGTTTAGTGTCCTGGGAAAACTTGGACCACACATAACAAATACAACATCAACCATAAACATTTATTTAATTTCTTCTTCACTAGATTCTTAGTGGAACTTGTCCTCTCTTTATTACATGTTTCCACCTGAGGATATACATCAAAAGGGGTGAGATAGAATCCTAGTAAGAGGATAGATAAGAACAATATAGCATGGGGTGAGCATAATCATAACATAGGCAAAAGATCAAAAACTTGAGATGAGCATAAATAAAAGACTTGAAATGTGGAAATGCATAAAAATGAAACATCATGTCATAGTGGTTGACTACCACACATACTTGAGAACCAAGATATCATCTTGTTCACACATAATTTCACATTTACTCATGATATTCATAACTTTACCCAATTAATTGGAACACTATATAATTCCGGGAGCATCCGTTACATTTAAACATTCATATTGCGCTATATAATTCGGGGCGCACCCGTCACATCATAACATTATCATTTATCATGCATGCCATAATGAACATATAACTTAGATGAACAGAACTAACCCATGAAAATGAATGGGTTTCATCTCATAAGAACACATTCATAAATTTTGGGTTCCCAAAAGAAAGAGGGAACAACATACTTGATACAAGAACCATCAACCTTGAATGAGAGGTAAAAGTTGAGTTCGTAAGAGAAGAGTTCATTTAGAAAACATTTATATTGAGATAAACATCATTAGAAAACATATATATCCAAAAAAAGTAAATTCAATGATGAAAAAATGATCTTTATGGAGTGACCATATAAAAAATGGAGTGAAAGAGGTAGAACCCGAAGGATGAAAGTTGGGTTCGAGAATTTCCCCTTACCTTGTACTCGAATGCCTCCTTCTCATTAATGTCCTATATAATGACATTATATTAATAAATTAGAAATTTCATAACCTTTTATACATTAATATGGTTCATTATGGTTTCATTATGTCATATTATGTTCCTTCGGATGACTTATAGTGTTTAAAAACATTGTTCGGGGATGTTCGTTTTCATGGTTTTCTTGAGTTGTTCACTTGTATTATTAAATTGAAGTTTGGGTATATCATGGGTAATCATCCAGAACTGATATTACATGTTATTAATGATATTAAATGAGATTTAATTTTTTTATAATGAATTATATTAGATCCATGTGGACGAATCATTATATAAGAATTTAATGATGGTTATTTGGGTTAATTTGAGTGGTTTTTGGAATACGACAAACTTGTTTTAACTTTTCACTAAGTAATATGGCCATAGGTTTTTTCCAGAACATAAAATAAAACATAATACATATAAAATATTCTGGTTCAACCATAAAAATTGTTTCATGACCAGATCTGAAGGTAGAAATGGAAGAAGAGAGCATGTCGTTTTTGAAGGTGATAAATTAACAACTCATGAACAACGTTCTCTTTGATAAAATAAAAGAAAGATATAAAGTGTGTGGGGTGATATTATATCCCATTAAAATCATAATATTACAGTATATTTATGATATTTGAGTTACAAAATAATTTGGATTAATATTAGTGGGGAGAGACCAGGAAAGGAACTTGAACTTGAAAGGAAATTAAAGGAGGAGTGGGAAGGAAATTACCTCTTAAATCTTCATCTTGAGATCCTCTTTAAGGAAGCTAGGATTTGTATTTTTATGAGACCATCAGCTTTTGGACGTGGGGGATGGGCTAGGGAAGGTGGTTTGGGAGAGTATAGAGAAGGATTGGACCTTGAGAGGTGTGAGGAAATGAGGGATTGAAGGGTAGCTTTTATAGTGGAGGGGAGAGGGGTTTCTTTAATATAAAATTCATTACCTTATTATTTCCCCATAAGACAAGGAATTTTGAGTCTTTAATGACCAAAAATAGTAATTTTATAATTTAACACCTAACCAAGTGGGATTACATCAGCAGAACATCATCGATGACTCAATTAATTCATTATTTAGCATTTATTGTGAATTATCAGATTCTACTATTCATCAAAAATTCATGCATGTCAGAAAAATACCAAAAATATACCCCAACCATTTTTTGATGTTTATAATCCAAAAATGAAGTCCATGTTTCAAAAATAATTTTCTAAATATTATTAATTTAATATTTAATTAAAATCACAGTTTACTTTAAAAAACAGTTTTTAAGATTAAAACTGATTTTATTGTTCTTTCAAAAATTACGTAGGGTCTTATAATTTATCTAAAAACTACTAAAAATTGATTCAATACATTTTAATGAAATAAATTTTTTTTAAAAATTAATTAATTATTTATAATTAATTATTTATGACGTATAAAATACCAAAACGTTTACTAAGGTCTAATTGTCACTTTCTAATATGTCTAAATTATATTTAATTATTCATAGGTAATGTTACTTTTATGTTGGAAGATTTACTATTCGTAAGGGTCATATTAAAATTAATAAGGGTATGTTACTATTCAAAAGGGTAGGTCACTATTCACCAAAAATTATTTTTATTTCAATAGACTCCAAAAATACTCTTGAACACAACCGTGTATGTCTGATTTTCGAAATTCAAAACATTGAAGTGACAACCTTATGTTCAAAGGACACGTATCACATAGTAGTTCATTATGTTGTGTTTTCATGTTATTTTATGACATAATTATAAGAAGGGAATTTCCATTGAAAAACATTGGGTCATTAAATTCTCCCCCTCTAAGAAATTTCACTCCTGAAATTTCACTTTACACAAACAGGTGACGGTACTTCTCCTTCCTTGCCTATTCTAGTTCCCAAGTTGCTTCCTCAAAATTATGGTTCCTCCACAACACTTTGACAAGATTGGTTGTCTTGTTGCGTAGAACCCTATCTCTCCGATCCAGAATCTTTACTGGCTACTCCTCATAGGAGAGATCATCTTCCAGCTGCACCACTTTGAGTTAAGTGCATATGAGGGGTATGGTATGTACCTTCTTAGTAGTGATACATGAAACACATCATGAACATGATCCATATTCGGTGGAAGTGCTAGACGATAGGCCACAACACCTATGCGGTCAATGATCTCAATGGGGCCAATATACCTTGGGATTAGCTCCCCTTTCTTCCCGAATCGCATGACTCTCTTCCATGGAGATATTCGAAGGAAGACATTATCTCAAACGTCGAACTCCATGTCCCTTCGACGGATGTCAGCATATCTATTTTTCCAACATTGAGCAGCTTTGATGTGTTTCCGGTTGACTTGAGCCTTCTCGGTCATCTCTTGATGAAGATCAGGCCCCAGTAGCATTATTTCTCAAACCTCATCCCAATAGTTTGGAGTTCTACATCGCTTCCCATAAAGAGCTTCAAACGGAACCATCAGAATACTCGAGTGGAAGCTATTGTTATATGAGAACTCAACCAATGGGAGATGTAGATCCCATCCACCTTTGAATTCTAGAGAGCAGGATCTCAGCAAATCTTCAAGCGTCTGAATAGTCATTTCAGACTGGCCATCAGTTTGGGGGTGATAGGCCATGCTGAAATTTAATTTAGTACTGAATGCATGTTTAAGGCTCCTCCAAAACATAGATGTGAACCTTGGATGATGGTCAAATACAATTGAGAGTGGAACACCGTGCAGTCTCACCACTTCCTTCACATATATCCTTGCAAGTTGTTCAAGTGATAGGTATTCCCAAATAGCGATAAAATGGGCAGTCTTGGTGAGTTGGTCAACCACAACACATGTCACATTATTTCCCTTTAACGTCTTCGGGAGGCCTGTGATAAAGTCCATAGTAACATTTTCCCATTTCCACATGGGTATAGGCAATGGTTGCATCATACCTTTGGACTTTTATCGCCCATCTTTAACTTACTGACATACCAAGCACCTTGATATATATTCATCAATCTCCTTCTTCATGTTATCCCACCAGAAGTGTTCTCAGAGATCACGACACATCTTGGTACTCCCATGATGGATAGAGAAAGTTGAGCTATGTGCATTATACAATAGCTCCATCCTTATCCCAGGTGATGAAGGCACACAAAACCTCATTCCAAACCGAATAAACCATCATCATCGATATGGATCTCTTGCAGCTTCCCTTCCTTTACTGAATTAACCCTCTTTTGTATCTCCACATCATCCCTCTATGATTCCTTAATCTTCTCTTGGATGGATGGTTGGACAATCATTTGGGCAAGGTAGTATGTATCCCCTACCATTGTGATTTCCAAATCCATCCTTTGGATATCCATGAAGATAGGGTCTTTCTTAATCTGCAACATGGATAGAGTAGCAGGTTCTTTTCTTCTTAGATCATCAGCTACCTTGTTTGCTTTCCCAGGATGAGAGTGAATAGATAAATCGTAATACTATATTAGCTCTAAATATCTCCTTTGATGCATGTTGAGCTCCTTTTGTGTGAATATATATTTTAGGCTCTCGTGGTCGATGTATTTGTCACACTTGTCACCATAAAGGTAGTGATGCTAGATTCTCAAGGAAAAAATCATGGCTTCCATCTCTAGATCATGCATCGGGTAGTTCTGCTCATGGATCTTCATCTGTTGTGAGGCGTAGGCTATCATATTATCATTTTTCATGAGTACACAACCAAAGCCTTTCTTTGAATCATCACAGTATATCACAAAACTTTCTCCACTTTTCAGTAGTGTGAGTACAGGTGCAGTGATCAGCCTTCTCTTTGTCTCTTTGAAGATTCCCTCACATTTTTCTGTCTAGAAATACTTTACCCCTTTCCTTGTTAACCTAGTTAGCGGGCTTGACAATCGTGAGAATTTCTTACAAAACGTCTTTAGTGCCCAGATAATCCAAGAAAACTACGGATGTCTATGACACTAGAGGGCCTGGGCCATTCCTCAATCACCATTGTATTTTATGGATCCAATGAAATTCCCCCACTTGTGATCACATGTCCCATGAACGTGACTTGATTCATCCAAAAGTCACACTTGCTGAACATGGCGTACAACTTCTCCTTTCTCAATGTCTCCAACAGAAGTCATAAATGTTCTTCATTTTAATCCTTGCTTTTGGAGTAGATGAGAATATCATCGATAAACACAACCACAAATTTGTTGAGGTAATATATAAATTCTCTATTCATCAAATCCATGAAGATTGTAGGGGCATTAGTAAGTCCATTGGGCATCACCAAAAACTCATAGTGCCCATACATTGTTCGGAAGGTAGACTTTTGAATATCTTCCTTCTTCACCTTTACCTGATGATATCCATAACAAAGATCCTCCTTTGAGAAGTATTGAGATCCTCTTATCTAGTAGAACATTTCATCAATCATTGGGAGAGGATACTTGTTCTTTATGTTGATCTTGTTGAGATCCTGATAATCCATACACAACCGCGTTGTTCCATACTTCTTCTTCACAAAGAGCACTGGTGCACCCCAAGGTGATGCACTTGGGCGTATGAACCCTTTGTCCAGATGCTCCTGCAGTTGCTTCTTCAACTCCTCCAGTTCGATAGGAGCCATCCTACAGGGTGACATCGAGATATGAGTAGCTCCGGGTGTGAGTTCAATTGAGAACTCTACCTCATGATCCAGGGGAATTCTGGGTAACTCTTCTGGAAATACATTGTGGTATTCCCTCACGATAGGCATTTCCTAAAGGTTGGAACTTTCCATCAACTCAACCATTTGGGTGAGGTATGATTCATCATAGGGAATCAACACCCACACCATTAATTATTTTTTCAAAGGAGATTCATGATCTTCCTTGCATTTGTAGAGGAGAATGGGATGTTTTGGAATATGAAAAGATATTTCCTCTTCACGACAGTTGATATGTGCACTATATAATTAGAGCCAGTCCATTCCCATTATATCGTCGAATTCCACCAAGGGAAGTATAACGAGATTTTCCGGATGAATATTCCCATATACGTCAACAAGAGAAGAGTCAAACACTTGGGTTTCAAGGACTGCACCACTTAGTGTTTTTACAGATATCTCTACTTCAAGGTTTTTGGGATTTGATTCTATAGTTCTAGAAAAAATGCATGATGTAAAGGAATGCGTAGAACCAGAATCAAATAAGACTTTTCCCATTCTTGAGAGAATTGGAAGTGTACCTTGTATGACCTCATTATCATGCTCCACCTCCGCAGCAGTGATGGCATAAGCCTTCCCTTGTTCCTTTGGCTTTGGTGGCTGCTGATGCTGATTACCCTCGAGAGCTCAAGGTTTAGTGCACTGGTTTTCATAGTTCCCTAGATCCCTACAGATGTAGCATTGAACCATGGGTGGTTATCTCCTTTCATAGGCTATGTTTTCCTTCCTTTTTATGTCTTTTCGACACTATTGAGCATGGTGTCCTTCTTTCCTACACTTGAAGAATTTCCCCGTCCCATTGAGGCAGTTCCCACTATGCAACTTCCCACATTTTTTGACATGTGGGTCATTGATTTTTCTTCCCACATTTATCATTAGATCCACCAGATTAAACTCCATATTTTTTTTCTTATATCCATAGCCATGGGACCATTCTCCAAACTCAATCTCCACTTTGAGAGCACACCGAAAAACTTCTTCATAACTCCCAAAGTCTCGAATTGCAAGATACATTCGAAGGTGTGGTTTTAATACACTAAAGAATCTATCAATTTCGCTATCATTGTTGATAACAAAACCTGAGGCATACCATGCAAGCCTTGTGAAATTCTCTTCATAGGTTGTGACAGATTCTCCTTATTTTTTCTTGAGCTCTATAAATGTTCTCTCCATCTTCGTGCGAAGAGTTCGTGGGAAATACTTATTAAGAAACATAATCTTAAAGTCTTCCCATTCCATCTCTTCAATTTACTCCCTTGGATTGGTGTTCTTTATCAAAGCCTGCCATTGATCAACATCTCCATCTAGACGATAGATGGCTAGAGTCACTTTCTCTATCTCAGAATAGTGAATTACAGAAATGATCTTCTCTATGGAGTTGACCCACTATTCTGCAACTAGTGGATCAGAAGATCCACAAAACATCGTTGGTCATTGCCGCATAAAACATTCGATAGCTAGTTGCTCCCTCTTTGGTGAAGGAGGATGTTTCCCATTATTATGGTCATTATTCATAACATGAGATAATTGGTTAAGCATCTCCATGATGTTTTGAACTCCACCTCCCAAATCATTGGGGATGTCATTCGGGCAATCGTTGCATTGGCCCTCGCATGAGTTGTTAGCCTGATTTTTCCTAGTTCCCACCATTTTCTAAAATATAATAGGTTATAACAATACATAATTAAACAAGTCAGGGGTGAATTATTCATTTAAACAATTTCTACCAAAAACATAACACATGGGATCCCTAGGTAAATATTCATGTGTGCATATTTTTACTTAGTCTCATACTTGAGGTTTTCTCTAGGGTTCACCAATCCTAATTCCCAAATTAACTAAACCTTGCCTCTGATACCAACTATAGCGACCCATAATTTTATTAATTTAATATTACATCATTTCAAAGATAAAAAACACAATAGTATTACACATAGAGGATTCAAAGGTTTAGTGTCTTGGGAAAACTAGGACCACACATTACAAATACAATATCAACCATAAACATTTATTTAATTTCATCTTCAATAGATTCTTAGTGGAACTTGTCTTCTCCTTATTACATGTAGACACATGAGGATATACATCAAAAGGGGTGAGATAGAAGCCCAGTATAAGGATAGATAATAACAATATAGCATGGGGTGAGAATAATCATAACATAGGCAAAAGATCATGAACAAGAGAGGAGCATAAATAAAAGACTTGAATTGTGGCAATGCATAAAAATAAAATATCATGTCATAGTGGTTAACTACCACACATACTTGTGAACCAATATAGCATCTTGTTCACATATAATTTCACATTTACTCATGAGATTCATCACTTTACCCAATGTATTGTAGTGATATATAATTCCTGGCACTCCCGTCACATTTAAACATTCATATTGCCCTCTATAATCCTGGGTGCACCCGTCACATCATAACATTATCATTTATCATGCATGACACAATGAACATATACCATAAATAAACATAACAAACCCATGAAATGTAATGGGTTTTATCTCATAAGAACACATTCATAAACTTTGGGTTCCTAAAATAAAGGGGGAACAACATATATGATACAAGAACCATCAACCTTGAATGAGAGGTAAAAGATGAGTTCATACGAGAAGAGTTCTTTCAGAAAACATTTGGATTGACATAAACATAATTAGAAATCATGTATATCCCAGAAAAGTAAATTCAATGATGAAAAAATGATCTTTAAGGAGTGAACATATCAAAAATGGAGTGAAAGAGGTAGACCCCGAAGGATGAAAGTTGGGTTCGAGAATTTCCCCTTACCATGTACTTGAATGCCTACTTCTCTTTAATTTCATATATAATGACATTATATTCATTAATTAGGAATTACAGAACCTTTTATACATTAATAGAGTTCATTCTGGTTTCATTATGTCATATTATGTTCCTTCGGATGACTTATAGAATTTAAGAACATTGTTTGGGAATGTTCGTTTTCATGGTTTTCTTGAGTGGTTCACGTGTATTCTTAAATTGAAGATTGGGTAGATCATGGGTAAACATACATAACTAATATTACATGTTATCAATTATATTACCTTATATTTAGTGATTTTATATTTAATTATATTAGATCCATGTGGACAAATCATTAGATAAGTATTTAGTGATGGTTATTTGGGTTAATTTGAGCGGTTTTTGGATCACAACGAACTTGTTTTAAGATTTCACTTAGTAATATGGCCATAGGTTATTTCCAGAACATAAAATAGAACATAATACATATAACATATTCTGGTTCAACCATAAAAACGATTTCATGACCATATCTGAAGGTAGAAATGGAAGAAGAGAGCATGTCATTTTTGAAGGTGATAAATTAACACCCCATGAACAACGTTCTCTTTACTAAAATAAAAGGAATATGTAAAGGGTTTGGGGTGATATAATATCCCATTAGAATCGTAAAACTAAAATATATTTATGATACTGGAGTTACAAAACAATTTGGATGAATATAGGTGTGGCGAAATCAAGAAAAAAACTTGAACTTGAAAGGAAATTAAAGGAGAAGAGGGAAGGAAATTACATCTTAATTCTTCATCTTGAGATCCTCTTTAAGGAAGCTATTATTGGTGTTTTGATGAGACAAGAAGCTTTTGGACGTGGGGGAGGGGATAGGTAGTGTGTTTGGGTAGATTTTAGAGAAGTATTGGAGCTTGAGAGGTGTGATGAAATGAGGGAGTGAAGGGTTGCTTTTATAGTGGAGGGGAGAGGGGTTTCCTTAATATAAAATTCATTAGTTTATTACTTTCCCACAAGAAAAGGAATAGTGAGTCATGAATGACCAAGAATAGTAATTTTATAATGAAATCCAGAACCAAGTGGGCATACATCAGGATAACATCATCGATGACTCAATTAATACATTATTTAGCATTTATTGTGAATTATCAGATTCTACTATTCATAAAAAAATCATGTATCTCAGAAAAATACCAAAATTTTACCCTATCCATTTTTTGAAGTGTAGAATCCAAAAAGGAAGTCCATTTTTGAAAAATTATTTTCTAAAAATTATTAGTTTAATATTTAATTAAAATCATAGTTTACTTAAAAAAAGTTTTTAAGATTAAAACTGATTTTATTGTTGTTCCAAAATTAAGTAGGGTATTATAAAATTATCTAAAAACTATTATACATTGATTAAATACATTCTAATGAAATAAATATTATTTTAAAATTAATTAATTAACTATTATTAATTATTTATGACTTAGAAAATACCAAAACGTTTACTAAGTTCAAATTGTCACTTTCTAAGATGTCTAAATTTTATTTAATTATTCATAGGTAATGTTACTCTTATGTTGGATGATTTACTATTAATAAGGGTCATATTAATATTTATAAGGGTATGTTAATATTCATAAGGGTAGGTCACTATAATCCAAAAATTATTTTTCTTTCATTAGACTCTAGAAATCATCTTGAACACAACCGTGTATGTTCGATTTTCGAAATTCAAAACATAGAAGTGACAACCTTATGTTCAAAGGTCACTTATCACTTAGTAGTTCATTATGTTGTGTTTTCATGTTATTTTATGAAATAATTATAAGAAGGGAATTTCCACTGAAAAACATTGGGTCGTTACATGATCCTTATGTTGTGAACCTTACATTCAGATAAAGAATGCTATACAGTTCAACCCTACGTTTGGTGTTAGAGATTTAAATTAATAATCTATTGAAAAACGATATTTATAAACATTTTTTGGCTAATTTCAATCCAAATTCAAAGCCTGATTTTAAAGCTCATATTTTATTGATTCAAAGCCTTTTATTTGTGATTCAATAGATTTATTTAAGAGGATATTTTCATGCTGAATATTTAGGGGAGTTACGACTTGTATTTTATTCAAACATTTGAATATCACGATTCGAAATCCGGATATTGTGGATCTAAATTTTAAAATAAAACCTCATTGTTATTCTATATATAGTTGTGATATTTTTTATTACAAAGTGTGGTTGAATTATCAAGAAAATATATTACAATCTCTTCAATTTTTCACGACTAAAGGTTTATAGAGTCATTCGAGATTTATAGATCTTATGTTACAAGGAACCACAAAATTTATCTTTTCTAATGATAAAGAAATACGTTGAAGATTCATCAATTCCACCTCGATTATCTATTATGAATCTAAAATTGTTTAAGTTTATAAACTCATTTCAAGATCTACCACAACCAAATCGGCTCAGAACTACTTCTACAAGAAGATTATCCTTTTTAAGATGATGATCAATTAATTGTCAGTTCCATGCTATTGCAACTATGAAGATCAACTATAATGTATTTCAAGACATATAATCTTTTTATATTGAGTAAGATGCTTCTCGTACATAGTTGGGTATTCGGTACTGTGTATGATCCAGGAGGATCTTTTTTATCCTTAACTTGTAAAGATGTCAACTGCCTGCACTCAGTTGTGGACGGTCAGTTGATAAGAGGACCAGATAGTGAAAATCACCAAGCTCGTGGAGTAGAACATTGGTGGAGTACACTAGGGGCCTTATGTTCCTGACACCACTATATATCCTTGTGTTCTTTAACTGTTTATTTTCCACTTTATAAACATCCTGATAATGTCAAAAGGACAGACTCGGGATTCATCATGATTCATAATGAATTTGTAAAAGACAAAATTCACCCCCTCTTGTGTGTATTTTGTATAACCTGATTCAATAATTGGTATCAGATGAGGATCTTTTGTCAAACCTATAAAAAGCTAAATTGTTTTTGGATTACACAAAACCCAATGGATGGTACATGAGAGGGCATGTCAATGGATCGAGCTCCGTACTTCAATGGTGAAATTTTTGGATATTGGAAATCAAGGAAGATTGTTTACTTAAAAAACCTTGGATAAAAAGACTACTCTAAAATTCTTACTCACTATGTGATTCCAGAGAAACGTAAAACATGGTGTGTGGATATAGAAGCAGAGTACAACATTAACTCGAAATAAATGAATCCTATCATTTGCGGTCTTGGACCAGATGAATTAAACAGAGTATCTCAGTGCCTGATTGCTTATGAAATGTGGTAGACAATTATAGTTTCTTAAGAAGGAATTGAAAATGTCAGAAATATGAGGTATGAAAAAACTAATTTGAAATTCGACACATTCAAAATGATTGATGGTGAAAGTCTCAGCCAAATGAATGGAAGACTTACTAAAATTGTTAACAACATTCCTACCTTGGGAGATCTTATCAATCAACAAGATCAAGACCTGAATGTTCTGAGTGTACTACCACCTAGATAGAATGGTATATCAATGGCTATTAGCTAATAATCACCAGTCAATGATCTAACTATGAGATAATTAATTGGAACTGTGATGATGTATGAAGATAAGATGCAAGATGAATCAAATGAGCATAAAGTATGGATCATGAGAGAAAATAATACTTTGAAAGTAACATCCCAAAATAAGAGAAGAAAGATAAATAATGAAATCAAAATGAAATCATAGTGTTCTGATTCATCTAATTTAGATATGGAATTGGCTCAGCTAGCCAAAAAATTTAGAAAATTATACAAAAAGAAGAAGGGATTCAGAAAATCCATAAATAAGGATAAAAAAGAAACAAGGGATGTTAGAATCTATACATGAAAAATGATGGCCCACATTAGAATTAACTATCCTCAATTAAATGGAGAAAAGAAAAAGAAATTTTTTTAAAAAATTTATTATGTACAGAAATACAAAATAACAATTAAAATTACTTGGAGTGTTTCTGAAGACTCTAACAGGTCATCAAAGTCTGATTCAAAAAAAGAATAATCAAATCTAAAAAAATAGGTACTTTATGAAAGAAGCTAATGAGGTAAAATCTTATTACTCATCTGAATCTAATTATAGTTCTATCTATTCAAATAATAATCTTTCAGCCTACGAAAACATGCTCATTGAAAAATATGATTCCTTATTTAAGAAACATAAATAACTGAAAAATATTCCCATTGTTGTTTTATGAGATTGAGACAATATGCTAAAATAGCATCTTGAGTTAATTGAAAAATATAACTCATCAAACATAAACTGTAAAAATAATGAATCTAAAATAAAAACACTACAAACAAAAGTAGAAACATAAAAATGTGCAACTCTTGTTTTTACAAAAGGTGAAAATACACTAAATGAAATTCATGGAAATAATGTGATGAAATTTTTTTTGGAATAGGTAGTAATGGTGAGAAACCCAAACAATATAAGAATTATTTTTTTCTAAGTACAAAAGGTAAAATTTTCAAATACATTGGATCAAAAGGTCACTTTTCTAAAAACTGTTATGTAAGGAAAATCCAAATATGTTGGATTAAGAATTCCTTTTCTACAAGAAGTTTATATGAATTTTTTTATTATATTAAAACAAAGCATGTGTGGATTCCTAGTAAATTTCTAGAAAACACTAATGGACCAAATAAAATATGGGTACCAAAACAAAACATTGTTTAAATTACATTCTATGAAGCAGGTCATAGAATATGAAATGAAATATGGTATATTTAAAGTTGATTCTCCAGGAATATGAGTGGGAATTCATTGAACATTAAAAATTTAACTCAAAAGGATGGAGGAGTAGCCACACTTGGTGAAAATTCCAAAGGAAATTTTTTTGGCATTAGAACTGTTGGATATCTAGAAGTTTTCTCAATTAACAAAGTACTATATATACAAAGGTTAAAACACAGCCTGATAAGTATATCTCAACTCTGTCATGATGGTTTTTTTGTTAATTTTTCTAACAACTAATTTATACTTTTTACGATAAATTATTCAAATTTATAGAACCCAGAACTGATAATGTTTATAATCTGGAATTAAATTCCTTATATAAAAAAAATTAAACTACATAACTATTAAGATAAATGAATGGTGGATCTGACATAAAAGACTTGGAAATTGCAATGTATATTCTTTTCATAAGTTATCTAAAAACAATTAGTTTCTGATTTTCCAAGTCACAAATTAGAAAGTGATATATTCTGTGATACATGCCAACTTGGAAAGTAGCACAAATGATCCTTCAAATCTGCTAAAAAAACTGCGACATCTAAACCTCTGGAACATATCCATTTGGATTTTTTTGGACATTCAAGAATAGAAAGCTTGGATGGTAAATTTTATGTACTAGTATTAGTTGATTACTATTCTAAATTTAAATTTATTTATTTTCATAAATATAAAAATGAAGCTTTTATTATATTTAAGTGTTTTTGAAAACCTATCCAAAATGAATTTTTTTAAATAATTTCTTTAATAAGTGATCACGGTGGAGAATTTGAGAATCTGGAATTCAATTCCTTTTGCATAAATATGGGTATTAAACACACATTCTCTGCACCAAAAACACTTCAACAAAATAGAATTATTAACAGAAGGAATAAGACTAATATAGAAATGGCTAGGACTATTCTAAATGAGAACAGTCTTTGTAACACCCCGAGATTTTATGAAAAATATTCTTTTTAATTTCACTAATATCTTGTGTTGTACGCTACACCAAAAGGAGCTTTCACAACACACATCCTTGATTTGAATTGCATTACACGCAATCGCGACCTTCCTCGATAGCGTAACGAGTTTCACTAAACAACAATATGCTATTAAAATATTATTAAAACTAGCCGTTATAAATAGTAATAACCACTTTTTGAAATTTTGTAATTTTATTTTTCAAAATGGAATTCATTTTTGGATTCGTAATATCAAATTTAGCTTAGGGTGAAATTTTGGTGATTTTCGGATAACTTTCATATTTTGATGAATAATGAAAATTACTAAATATTAATTAAAAACAACTTTTTCAGTCGAAATAATTAATAGTGATAAATTATTAATTTGAGTGGTTTTAAAGTATATTTAGAATATATTTTTACAATTTAATACAATGGTGGTCATTGGATGTAATTTCACATTTAAACCAGTTATAAATAAGTGTCAATCTTTTGATAATTATTATCTCTCAAGAACACGCTATTTTTTTTGACGACGGGAATTAATTTTTAAATTAATTAATGCAACTGATATGTTTTGAATTTGGTAAAATAGAAATCATTTTTGAGTTCATAATATCAAATATAGCTTAGTTCTAATTTTTGGTATTTTTCTGAAAACTTTCAATTTTTGATGAATAGTGAAACCACTAAGTGATAGTTAAAAAAACTGAATTGTTCATAAAACATAATTTTACCGCTTCTGTGAGTGGAATTTCCAAAATCTGAGAGACACGGTTGATGTCAGTAAGTAAAATGTGGTTCAATGAGATGAAAATAATTTTTTGGTGAATAGTAACTTTTTACTTTTTTACCACGGTTAAAAGTAAATAGGGTAATTATGGGTAGAAATAATATTATTATTATCCTAACACATGTCCTAATTCTATTGGACAAGTGTAATTCGACCAAAAACAAACTTAGCAATAAAATATGACCATTTAGGCCCACTTGGATTAGATTAGGACATTTATTATTAATTTATTTAGAGAAGGGTTAAAAGAGTTATAATAAAAGTTTATTTACTAAAACATTTTTAACATGGGTTTATACATAAGATAAATTCGACTATAAATATTCATTAGAAATATAAAAAGATTTCCTACATAATTGTATTTTATTTGTAATTTTTAGACATTAAATAATTTAATTTATTTATGACACAATGATGATGCAGTAATTATCTTATTAATAAAATATTGACATAATTGATGTTATAAATACTCAAATAATTATAATTGGAGACTTTTTATGAATTACACTAATTTTCTAGGTTAATATGACATGTAAGTATGGATTTAAGTAACTTTTTTAGAGAATATAATACTTTTATGATTTTCACAAAAATCAATTACTAAATAGTGTCAAAATTGACATAAAATAGTTTTTAAAACTAAAATTATATTATTATTTGTTATTTTATTCCTAAAAATCTAAGGTTCTGCCAAATGACTTTGATAAGGATATATATATTACTAATAAACAACTTGGGGTTCGTTTGGCTTCTTATAGTAAGTATATTAACCTTATAGTGTAAGAACATAAGAAGACACGGTAAAAGTAAAATTATTCAACTTAATGTTAAATATAAATGATAAGGTTACAATAGGAACCTAAACTTGTCTAAATTCTATTGGATGAGAGGATTTCGACCCATCCCCACCTTATCCTCGAAATAAATCAATTTGGAGCTATTTAAAACCTAACTTGACTTTATAATAAAATAATATTTTTAGTTATTCCAAAGGTGCCCCTCTCCTCCCTTATAAAAGGGCACCTCCTCCCTATCTTCCTCACACAACTTTGAGCCTTCAAGATCGGCCAAACCCTGCCCAATTTTCCTCTCCACTTCCCTAGAAACATCCTAGAGGTTCTGGTCTTCCTCAAAGACCAATTTTAGTGCCCTAAAAGAAGGTTTCAAAGAGGCGTTTCAAAGAAGAGGTAATATCCATTACCGATCTTTTCAATTTCATTCTTATTCAACTTCTTCTTCTTTAGTTGTTTCATGATAAAGTAATAACATCAGTATTACTTACATACTGATATGTTATTATAAATATTAAACAACCCTAATTCACCTTCTATCCATCCTACGGAAAAATGAAATCACCGCGCGTGCGTACGTACGGAATACCGTCTCCACTCCAAGGTGTAATCTATTTTCCACCATCACCTTAAAAGGATGGGTATAATGGTGTAATGAGTAACTATATATGATTATTATAAAGTGATATTGATACTGAAATATTATAAATACACTTAAATACAATTCCACGATCATGGGAACAATATCATCGCTCGTGCGTACGTACGGAATACCGTCTCCACGATGTGATGCGACTCGTTCTACATGATCATCATTACATAGTAATTATATAAATGAATTGAATGAATAAATATGATATATGTTACAATAATAACATTATGGAAATGTGGTATCTATAACCTAAAGAGAATAAAAAGAATTTATTCGACAAAACACGCATAAGAACAAAAAGTTATAAACACCCGAATAACAAGTAGCAATGAAATATTACTACTAAGAAGCTAAGAATATGACCAAATTTGATATCATAAAAATAAGTATGATTCTGGAATAAGTCAATAACATTATTTAAATCATTATACAGGAGGTTCGGACTCTTACAAAGCAAGTCGGACCTAAGGTAAGGGAAATATCACAATCTCATTTTTATCCGAGATTCTTTATACTTTAGTATTTACTGGGGTGTATTTTATCATCCACATCCAGGTTTCCTCAATATGTAATTTTTATATCCTTCTACAATAGTTTATATCAAATTTTACCCTTCTGTGAGATTTTATTAAATTATATGAAAGGAATCTTTTGGCGTTTTTCGTACGAGGTACTTTTTGACTTTTCCGACAAAAGTACGAGAATACTGTTTTTTTTAACTTATACGGAATGAATGGATTTTTAAAACATTATTTTCAAGAAGCTTCCTTTAAAAGTTTTCAAGATTATTTTTAATCAACTTCTTTTAGATTAAAATTTTATGACATGTTAAGAGAGGAAAAATGTATTTGAACTAGAAAGGATATTTTCCTCAAGAATGGAGTTCAAATGTTTTATCAAAATTATTTTCCATATAAGATAGTATAGGGTTATGTTTTTATCCCTATTATTACATTGATTTGATTATGATTTCAGGGAAATATTTTTATGAAGTCATTTACCTTATATGATTTGTTTTATGATGTCATGATGTTTCAATAACCCCATTTTTGTTACATGTGTTATGCGATGATGTATGATTTATGATTATGTGGAACACATAAGAAAGGATTCATTATAAGATGGGTGGGACCTATATCTCCCTCCAATGCATTGGGTAAAGATTTTATATCTCATGATATAGACATGACTGGAATGGTAGGTTATACCGGTTCAGTGAAACAGGACTGAAACGAGGGTGACTCGGTTTAGAAAGGGACTTTTTCCACTAAGATAGTCTTGGAAATGAGCCTTGACTAATAAGAAATGATTCTATATGATTATGTGTGTATGCCACAATGTTTAATGTTTTAAGTTATGATTATTGTGATTACATTTCACTGCCATGAGTTACCCCAGGTTATGAAATTATGATCTCTTTTACAGGTTATTATTTCCAAAAGTTATGTGCTTATGTATATGATGTGATTGATATTTCTTTTGTTTACCCTTACTGAGCATTTGAGCTCACCCTTTTATGTTTTATTTTCCCCAGGATCTAAAGAAAGGTTTTAGGTATAAACCAAGGAAGATCTTTATGGGAGATGTTAAAGATCTTTCACAAGGATTAGAAGATTATATTCCGAGTTTCCAAAGACACTAAACTATTACGATCCTCTGGTGTGTGTTTTTCTTATGTACTAAGTATTTCGCAAAAGTAATGTAATGTCTATGTACGTCAAGATACGGGTCTCTACAGTTGGTATCAGAGGAAAGGTTTAGTCAACCTTTGGAAACTAGGATGCGAGAACTTTAGTGAGATCCCTAGAGATATTTCTACGGTATGTCTAGGGATATCTCTAAGGATAAGTATACGTATAGGTTATAGTCCTAGAATTGCGCTAACGATCTTATAATTTAACCTAAGATGTTAGATATTGAGGGTACTCCCCCTTTATTATGTTGTTTTCCCTATAATGATTTTTGCCTCTCACACTATTCTTTTTGGGTTTTAGATGATGGCTGGAACCTGAAGGAACCGTTTTGATCAATGCAATGGACAATGCAATGATTGTCCTCCTGAACAAACAAATGTTATGGGAGATGGAGTGCAAAATCTTATTGCTATACTTACACAAGCTATGAATCATTCTTGACTTCCAAATTAGCAGAGAAGGGAACAATATTCTATTGAGTCCTTCATGAGGCAACGTCCACCTTCTTTCAGTGGGACTTCCGATCCACTTGTTGCTGAACAATGGATCAGTACCACTGAAATGATATTTTCCGTTCTTCAATGTCCTGAACATGATAAAGTCATCTTAGCAGTATATCGTTTGGAAGGTGAAGCTTATCAATGGTGGAATCTTATCAAGAATACGAGGCCAAGAGATGAAATTGAGTCCATGGAATGGGACGAGTTCAAGAACTTGTTTTTCAGTAAGTACTTCCCTCATATTCTTTGAACAAAGATAGAAAAGGAATTTCTTGAGATGAAGCAGAAGGATGATGAATCTGTTGGTATATACGAAGTAAATTTTACAAGACTTGCAAGGTATGCATCTGGCATTATCATCCAACCTGAAAGTAAAGTTGATCGATTTTTCAGTGGCTTAAAACCAAGTCTTCGAAGGGAATTAGCTATAAGAGACTTCAGTAGCTATGAAGAAATTGTGCATTGTGCTATGAAGGTAGAAATGGAAGTTGGTGTTACATATCCATCTAATGGTTTTGAAAAGAAATGAATGATGGAGTTCAAGGGGAAATCTCAGAATAATGGTGAAAAGAAAATGAATGTTTCCTTATGCTCAAAGTGTGGAAAGAAGCATGGTGGAGATTGACTTAAAGGGACTAGAAAATGTTTTAAGTGTGGAAAAGAAGTTCATCGAGTAGCTGAGTGTCGAAGTAATGGAAAAAGGGTTTCTAATGATGTGAACAAAGCAAACACTGCAGAGAACGCACCACCAACACTTCAATGCTTCAAGTGCAAGGAAATGGAGCATTATGCTAATAAATGCCCTAATCCAAGGGTTAGTGATGATCAACATGAGCAACCACTTAAGGCAAAGGACAATCGGAAGTCACATGCGATCACTATTGGCGATGTTGAATATGACAATGATGTGGTGGAATGATTAAGTGTTTATGTAATGGGATAATGTTGTATCATAAATTATTGGAATATTTATGTGTTGGTCTAATGTGGAAATCAAAGTGATTGAGATATTTTTGGAAAAAGAATGATATGCGCATAATCAAGGGAAACTAGAAAATGAAATATTTAACAGTATTCATGAGCTCATGATTGAGGACTAAGTGATATCATGGTTTGAGTATATAGAATTTTAAGGATTTTGGTATGTGGAAAGTGTTAACTTTTAACTACATTCATGTTTTCACTAAGGCTCAATGGGTATTTAAGAGAATACATTATTAAGGCCTTTGAATGTTTGGAATGTGACCAAAAAAACATATCTTATGATATATGGGGATCAACGATGGTATTAAATCTCGGGTAATCGTTTTCACTATGTTATGAGAGTTGACTGCAGTATTATGGATAAGCCTAAAGATTGGAATTGATTATATAGGACATAAGTTAGTATTGTTTAAGGATAGATGTTTTTTCGATATTATTGATGGGATGTTATAGTTTTAGAAAAAGGACAACCTGCAGGACGGGCAACAACCCATCGTGTCGGACAAGGCTGTAGGAATCGAACCCACAACTGAAGTGCGACTGGCCTTTATCACCTACCATTGGCCTACAGGAAGTCCCTGGTTATTAGAAACTAGTTTTATTTTATTAAGCGGTATGATATATGAAGTATAAGTTCATTTTTGGAACCATATACGATTAACCATAAGATGGACTCATAACTTTTTCTAACCTTTTGTTTGAAAGAGATGGAATGACCAGTCATTCTATCACATGATCTGCTAACACTTCACGAATAACAAATTCAACTTCAATTAATTTAAGAGATGAAGTGGAAATTGTTTAAGGAACGAACAACAGTGAGATTGTACCAAAATAAAGTAAGTTTTTATTCTAATTCAAATTCATCAACTTTAGGGAAACGATCTTGAAAACAAAAAATGTTGTCCTAGTGCTCTTATATCTGATCAATCAGATGGTACCTTAGATCGTCCAAAATTTATGGATTTGTGATTGTTGGCTTTTCCATAGCCATGTTCTCTACCACTCTCTATCAGAACATGATGGTTAGATTTTTCTTCCATATCCATATTTTCACCTATGTGGAAACCCAGTGATTAGTTTATTTGGGTAACTGTTACATTTCATACTTTCGTTTTTAAAGATTGGTTTTGGTATTCCTTTTTACGATGTGGGTTTATATTAAAGATACTTTCGAATAGTATACCATTTATAACCCCAACGAATTTCGAGGGTGAAATTCATTTTAAGGGGGGTAGAACGTAACACCCAGAGATTTTATGAAAAATATTCTTTTTAATTTCACTAATGTCTTGTGTTGTACGTTACACCAAAAGGAGCTTGCACAACACACATCCTTGATTTTCCTTGCATTACATGCAATCGCGACCTTCCTCGATAGCGTAACGAGTTTCACTAAACAACAATATGCTATTAAAATATTATTAAAACTAGCCGTTATGAATAGTAATAACCACTTTTTGAAATTTTGTAATTTTATTTTTCAAAATGGAATTTATTTTTGGATTCGTAATATCGAAATTAGCTTAGGGTGAAATTTTGGTGATTTTCGGATAACTTTCATATTTTAATGAATAGTGAAAATTACTAAATATTAATTAAAAACAACTTTTTCAATCGAAATAATTAATAGTGATAAATTATTAAATTGAGTGGTTTTACTGTATATTTAGAATATATTTTTACAATTTAATACAATGTTTGTCATTGGATGTAATTTCACATTTAAACCAGTTATAAATAAGTGTCAATCATTTGATAGTTTTTATCTCTTAAGAACACGCTATTTGTTTTGACGACGGGAATTAATTTTTAAATTATTTAATGCAACTGATATGTTTTGAATTTGGTAAAATAGAAATCATTTTTGAGTTCATAATATCAAATATAGATTAGGCCAAATTTTTGGTATTTTTATGAAAACTTTCAATTTTTGATGAATAGTGAAACCATTAAGTGGTAGTTAAAAAAACTGAATTGTGCATAAAACATAATTTTACCGCTTCTGTGAGTGGAATTTCAAAAATCCGATAGACACGGTTGATGTCAGTAAGTAAAATATGGTTCAATTAGATGAAAATAATTTTTTTCTGAATAGTAACTTTTTACTTTTTTACCACGGTTTAAAGTAAATAGGGTAATTATGGGTAGAAATGATATTATTATCCTAACACATGTCCTAATTCTATTGGACAAGTGTAATTCGACCAAAAAAAAACTTAGGAATAAAATATGACCATTTAGGCCCACTTGGATTAGATTAGGACATTTATTATTAATTTATTTAAAGAATGGTTAAAAGAGTTAAAATCAAAGTTTATTTACTAAAAGATTTTTAATATGGGGTTATACATAAGATAAATTCGACTATAAATATTAATTAGAAATATAAAAAGAGTTCCTACATAATTGTATTTTATTTGTAATTTTTAGACATTAAATAAGTTAATTTATTTATGACACAACGATGATGCCGTAATTATCTTATTAATAAAATATTGACATAATTGATGTTATAAATACCCAAATAAATATAATTTGAGACTTTTTATGAATTAAACTACTTTTATAGGTTAATATGACATGTAAGTATGGATTTTATTAACTTTTTTTGAACATATAATTCCGTTATGATTTTCAAAAAAATCAATCAATAAATAGTTTCAAAATTGGCATAAAATAGTTTTTAAAACAAATATTATATTATTAATTGTTATTTTATTCCTAAAAATCTATGGTTCGGCCAAATGACTTATATAAGGTTATATATATTAATAATAAACAATTTGGGGTTCGTTTGGCTTCTTATTGTATGTTTATTAACCTTATAGTGTAAGAACACAAGAAGACACGGTAAAAGTAAAATTATTTAACTCAATGTTAAATCTAAATGATAAGGTTAAAATAGGAACCTAAACTTGTCTAAATTCTATTGGATGAGAGGATTTAGACCCATACCCACCTTAGACTCGAAATAAATCAATTTGGAGCTATTTACAACCGAACTTGGCTTTATAATAAAATAATATTTTTTGTTATTCCAGAGGTCCCCCTCTCCTCCCTTATAAAAGGGCACCTCCTCCCTCTCTTCCTCACACAACATTGAGCCTTAAAGCTCGGCCCACCCCTGCCCAATTCTCCTCTCCACTTCCCTAGAAACATCCTAGAGGTTCTGGTCTTCCTCAAAGACCAATTTTAGTGCCCTAAAAAAGGTTTCAAAGAGGCGTTTCAAAGAAGAGGTAATATCCATTACCGATCTTTTCAATTTATTTCTTCTTCAACTTCTTCTTCTTTAGTTGTTTCATGATAAAGTAATAACATCAGTATTAATTAAATACTGATATGTTATTATAAATATGAAACAACCCTAATTCACCATCTATCCATCCTACGGAAAAATGAAATAACTGCGCGTGCGTACGTACGGAATATCGTCTCCACGCTGTGGTGTAATCTATTTTCCACCATCACCTTACAAGGATGGGTATAATGGTGTAATGAGTAACTATATATGATTATTATAAAGTGATATTGATACTGAAATAGTATAAATACACTTAAATACAATTCCACGATCATGGGAACAATATCATCGCTCGTGCGTACGTACGGAATACCGTCTCCACGATGTGATGCGACTCGTTCTACATGATCATCATTACATAGTAATTATATAAATGAATTGAATGAATAAATATGATTTATGTTACACAAATACCATTCTGGAAATGAGGTATCTATTACCTAAAGAGAATAATAAGAATTTATTCGACAAAACACGCATAAGAACAAAAAGTTATAAACACCCGAATAACAAGTAGCAATGAAATATTACTACTAAGAAGCTAAGAATATGACCATATATGATATCATAAAAATATGTATGATTCTGGAATAAGTCAATAACATTATTTATATCATTATACAGGAGGTTCGGACACTTATTAATCAAGTCGGACCTAAGGTAAGGGAAATATCACAATCTCATTTTTATCCGAGATTGTTTATACATTAGTATTTACTGGGGTGTATTTTATCATCCACATCCATGTTTCCTCAATATGTAATTTTTATATCCTTCTAAAATAGTTTATATCAAATTTTACCCTTCGGTGAGATTTTAGTAAATGATATGAAGGGAATCTTTTTGCGTTTTTCGTACGAGGTACTTTTTGACTTTTCCGACAAAAGTACGAGAAGAATGTTTTTTTTAACTTATACGGCATGAATGGATTTTTAAAACATTATTTCCAAGAAGATTCCTTTAAATGTTTTGAAGCTTATTTTTAATCAACTTCTTTTAGATTAAAATTGTATGACATGTTAAGAGAGGAAAAATGTATTTGAAGTAGAAATGATATTTTCCTCAAGAATGGAGTTCAAATGTTTTATCAAAATTATTTTCCATCTAAGATAATATAGGGTTCTGTTTTTATTCATATTATTACATTGATTTGATTATGTTTTGAGGGAATTATTTTTATGAAGTCATTTACCTTATATGATTTGTTTTATGATGTCATGATGTTTCAAGAATCTCATTTTTGTTACATGTGTTATGTGATGATGTATGATTTATGATTATGTGGCACACATAAGAAAGGATTTATTATAAGATGGGTGGGACCTATATCTCCCTCCAATGCATTGGGTAAATATTTTATATCTCATGATATAGACATGGCTGGAATGGTAGTTTATACCGGTTCAGTGAAACAGGACTGAAACGAGGGTGACTCAGTTCAGAAAGGGACTTTATCCACTAAGATAGACTTGGAAATGAGTCTTGACTAATAAAAAATGATTCTCTATGATTATGTTTGTATGCCACAATGTTTAATGTTTTATGTTATGATTATTGTGATTACATTTCCCTGCTATGAGTTACCCTAGGTTATGAAATTGTGATCTCTTTTATAGGTTAAGATTTCCAAAAGTTATGTGCTTATGTATATGATTTGATTGATATTTATTTTGTTTACCCTTACTGAGCATTTGAGCTCACCCTTTTATGTTTTTAATTTCACCAGGATACAAAGAAAGGTTTTAGGTATAAAAAAAGGAATATCTTTATGGGAGATGTTGAAGATCTTTCACCAGGATTAGAAGATTATATTCTGAGTTTCCAAAGACACTAAACTATTACGATCCTTGTGTGTGTTTTTGTTATGTACTAAGTATTCCGCAAAAGTAATGCAATGTCTATGTACGTCAAGATACAGGTCTCTACAGTCTTCCTACCTATTTCTAGGCAGAAGTTGTAACTAAAATCTGGTACATAATGAATAGAGTATTATTAATACAATTTTTCAAATATACACCCTATGAAATTTGGAATAACAGAAAACCTAATGTATATTACATTAATGTTTGTTGATGCATGGTTTATAGCTTAAATAGTAATGAAAATCTTTGTATGTTTGATGAAATATATGATGAAGTCATTTTCATAAGATATTCTACTACTTCCAAAGCTTATAGTGTTTTTAATAAAAATTCATGTATTATTGAAGAATCGGTTCATGTAAAATATGATAAATCTGATCCCTTTTAGAAAACGAAAGGGAAAATTGATGAATCTAGCTCTAATGATAACATGAAACTTGAGAACATAAATTATTATTTCGAAAATGATTTAAAATAAATTCATTCCGGTTCAGAAGAAGATGACATTGAAGATCCAAACAGTGTACTTCCTAGATAGTCTAGAACCCTACAGAATTACCCATTATAAACTGTTATAGGAGACCTAGACACTAGAATAAAAACTAGAAGAAATATCGGAAATCTTGTTGAATTCTCTACCTCTATATCGCAATTAGATCCTAAGGCATTATAAAAATCCATTGTTAATGAAAGTTGGATGATAGCAGTGCAAGAAGAATTAAACTTGTTTAGGAGAAATGAAGTATGGAATTTAGTTCAAATACCTCATTATTATCCAGTTATAGGATCTAAATGGGTCTTTATAAATGAACATGATTATCAAGGAATAATAACTAGAAATAAATCCAGACTAGTAGCTAAAGGACATAATCTGGAAGAAGGTATATATTTTTATGAGTCCTTTCCACCTATATCTAGATAAGATGCTATTAGAATCATTTTAGCATATTCATCTCATATGAACATTAAATTATTTCATATGGAAGTTAAGTATGACTTTTTAAATGGTTACTTATTGGAGGATGTTTATGTTGAGAAACCTCTTGGTTTTGAAATTTCCCAAAAACTAGATTTTGTTTTTAAACATACTAAATCTTTTTATGGCCTTAAATAAGAACCTAGTGGTTAGTATGAAAGATTAAGTGATTTTCTATTGAAAAATGATTTTACTTTTGGGATGGAAGATCCAATATTGTTTAAGAAAACTGTTAACACAAATATTTTATTGGTTTAAATATATGTTGATGATGTAATTTTTGGTTTAAAAAACAAAAAATATTATAATGAGTTTTTAAATTTAATGCAAAAATTATTTGAAAAGAGTATGATGGGAGAATTAAATTTATTTTTAGGACTTCAAATTTATAAAAAGGATTTTGGAAATCTTTTAAATCAAATAAAAAACATTACTAATTTTCTAATGAAATTTTGTCTTGTAAACAACAAGACATATAAAACTCTTTTGTGTACTAATATAAAACATTATTTGGATGATACTGGTAAATCAGTTTACAATAAGTTATATAGAGATATGCTTGGTAGTTTATTATATCTTACTACTAGAAGGCCTGATATAATATATTCAGTATGTCTTTGTGCTAGATTTCAATGTAATTCTAAATAATCTCACTTAAGTGTTTTCAAAATAATTTTTAGATATTTTAAAGGAACTGTTTTTCAATATATTCACTATCAAAAAACATATAATTTTAATTTAATTTCATATTCATATATTGAATTTGGAAGTTATATATTATATAGCACCTCAGGGACTTGTCACTTTTTAGGAAAATATTTAGTGTCATGGTTTAGTAAGAAATAACCCACATTATCCCTATCAACAACCAAGTCAAAATATGTATCTGTTGGCTATTTTTTTAGAAATGTTTTT